>OX637473.1:13070000-14320000 GCA_951800055.1 Cenopis cana
GCGAAGTGGCCTAGAAATCAAATTGGTTGAACGTACATTTGCGAATGTAGAGCACAAATAAAGCATTTAAATTTCTTTAGCAAATGTGTTACAACTTAACACATAATTAGCGAGAATTTAACTAATGCTGTTAATTGTTGTACTTAATTACTCATAATCTTTTGTCAGATATTATTTATATTTTAGTATTTTTTTTCTTATTTGTAGTCAAAATAATAAAAGTAGGTACCTATCCAAAGGTACTAAAACATAGGTAACTAAATGATTCTGGCGTGTGGTCACCCAATAACGAGACAGGAGAATGTCATAAACGTAGCATGTCCAAAGTTTAAGAATATAGCGGGGAGTTTCTATGTACATGTTGATACATGTACATAGAAATACTGATATTACCACCATCACATAATTAAGATACGTTTCAAGTGATAACGAAATTAAACCTTCAATTAGAACTAAAATAAGAAAGAAAACATTTTCCTTATAATTATTAAAATTAAAAAAAAGGTAGCAGCCGCAAAAGCTGCATGAATTATAAATTAATCTAATTTGCAAAGAACCTGTCCTCTACCGACATAAAAAACAAAACAAAACAATCTTTTGTTTACGTGACGGGAATACCCGTCACTTGTAGACAACGGCTTAGCCTTATGACTTAGTTTATTAGCTTATGACTTAGTTTAAAATTCACGGTATTTCTGATAGTTTGGACCACATTCTAAATGACGCATTTGAAACACGCGAAAGGGTGTGGAATAGATATTAAATTCAAGGACGTCCCAGAATTTATATTCGCTATTATGTGACTGTATTGCCGTGTATACCTCTTAGGTACCTAAGTATATCTCCATAATAGACATGTAATTTAACCAAACCTTAAAAAGTTGGGGTACGTTGGGGGCGTAGTAGGGTTAACCGCCGTGCACTTCTTTACACGGCAGGGGCATTAAAAATACATCGGATTCACAAAAAACCTCGTAATGTTGCATAAGGATGATAGTAAGTAGTAACTTTAATAACAGGCATGAAATATATTACCTAATTAATGACCTCAGTTGCCTAAAATAAATTATATATTATTATTATAGAAGGCACGTATTTACATAAAATAACAATGCCTGAACAACAATGGACTGTTGTAGAGTTATTTATGTTAGGTCGAAAACAATACTGGTTGATTTTATAAGCGCTCCTGCTCCCTCCATATCATGTCTACCAAATAAAATCCCCATTCTAAAACATTCAAGCATCAAAATCCAGTTACCTAAAACTTTATTAATCAATGCGAAATGAGTCATACATATTACATTTGTTCTTATTATGGATAATTATGGATATGTGGCTAGGTCTATCTAGAAAACGCCTATCGATTGGTGTGGTCGATTTTATTCGTACCTATACTGTATTATTGAATCATACGCCTGTGTTCTCGCTGTGCCACCGCTGTCTGCCTCCGCGATCGCAACTGTTCCCAATCTCCCGCTATTTGACATTTCACTCGGCGAAAGTAATTCGATCCCCAACGCATAGTTCGCTCTCAATGGCTCAATGTAAGGAATTTTCCTTTGTGCCTTGGGTGCCAAGAAGAATTTATTCTCGATATATATGGAAGTCCCTAGCAAATAATCCGCCAGTATTAGTGCGTGTCATCCACGATGACGCGGCTCTCTACAGCGAATCTCATACTAATCTATGCGCAATTGTACGGAATGGGCGGTGGAGGGGCGCGCCTTCGCAGTTCGCACACGCACACACACTACACGCACACACACTACACGCACACGCACTATATTAGTGGGTGGAGCCGTTTATAAATACCTACTGTTGAAATCGCCATTAAAAAAAGGTGTTAAGAAAGATAAATTCCAGATTAAATTAAAAAAATAGGCTCTGGGCAGGATCCGATGTTGCAACATCCTGGCATACGCGGCCAATCGCTCTAGCCAACTGAGCTACCGAAGCAACCGTGCTCATCACCCCAAACTCTTCACTAAACACCCTTCAAAATGTAAATAAAGGAAACGTATTTAAGTCTACATGGAGATTTTGGTCAAGACTGCGCATGTTTCACGTGTTCTATGTAAAACTTTAACTAAATTAAGTTAGTCCACTTAGAGATCAAATTGGTTAATCGTCATCATCATCCTGTAGTCGTCCACTGCTGGACATAGGCCTTCCCTAATTCACGCCACCATACATAACAAGCTCTCTCTTTTCGTGAGTCGTGACACGTTAAAAAGTAAATGTCGAATCTTACCAAGACCTAAAGAACTTGGCCGAGGACCGTGAGAACTGGCGCCAACTCCACCGACAAGAGCCGAGCTCTTAAATTTTGATGATGATGATGACACGTTAACATGGTGCGCCCGAAACCGAGCGCGTTATAGTACATTACTTACCAAGGGCGATAAAACAAAGAATGTCTTAGATCGCAGGTATTTTACGCCCGAGCCGAAGGCAAGGGCGATAAATATGCGATCTGAGGCTTTCTTTATTATCGCCCGTGGTAAGTACAAAATTTTACACACCCTTTTGTACACCCCCTGGCCGGGAAGTGGGTTTTTTCGCGCGCGGAGCGTGCGATAATGGCCACTTTATGGCTAGGTGTGACATAAAATTCATTAAAATATGAAAGCGATACCCATTAACACGATCACTATAAAACTGGCTTTAATAAAATAGATATCTAGACCAATTTCATTAAATTCAATGTACTATAAATAAACAAAATGTTTCCATAACAAGCCTAGGGAAAACAGATTTAATGGCTTTGTTTGCATAAGTAATACAACGATAACGATTGGAGCCATTCGAAACTGAAAGGAAATAACAATCCCTAAAACAAAGAGGTACTTTATAGTCGAGAAGCGCGACCTAACTTTATCACATGGAGATAGCTTCGACTGTTTTATGGATCCTTTTTCGTGAGAATTCGCATTCACATGAGAAACGGTAAATGTATCCAACTAACATGTTGTGTTGGCACAGAATTCCAACACGTAACGCTGACAAACTAAAACTTTTAAAAGTACGTCAGTAGGTATTGTTTTTTTTTAACCTGACTGTGGCTTTATAGGCCAGGCTCAAAGCGATAGATAGGAGTGCGCGGCTGGAGGGTGGCCCGGGGAAAGTCCAGGTGAAACTTCCGACACGACCACGCGAGCGGTTTAAACACTAGAAAAGGTACTCTAAGAGTTTGCGCTTCAGTGAGCTTGGTTGAGCGGTTTCAACCGAATCTGAAGTGTGTCAGTGGAATAGAACTACTGGGAGTTTTGTCGCTGGTTCATTAAACCTAGCCTAGCTGACGAGAGTCCAGCAAGAAACTCAGCTAGGCCCGACCTGGGTCACACTGACTCTACCCGGTATGCGGTACCGGGACGAATAGGGACTATATGTATCTGTGTTGTCGCGATGACGCGGCGACCGTCCCCGCCGGCGGGAACGCCTAAGTGTACGCATCGTGTCTGAGTTGGACGCCGGCGCCGTAAGAGCAGCGTTCCATCTTTTGCCATTCGAAACCAGCCCCTAATCGATCGCCGAGTTACGACAGAGGGGGGAGGGATGGGAACTTAGTCGACAGCCTTCCTAACTAACGGATTCCTATGATGGGGAGCGTTGTCAAAATAATGTCTGGAATTCTCCTTAAAAAACATTACATGGTGCTAATCCCATGTCGTGTTGCAGACTGAGGTTCGACTGGTACCATGGGGCACCAGTCGCCCTACAGCGGAAACAAGTCTGAATGACCTGAAGTGTCTTGAGCGAATGTCATAGGCACGTGAGCAAAAACTACATTTGCATAAGACATGATTGGACGAACACAAGTTTTGTAAATTGTCAGCTTATTTCTAAGTGACGCACGGTTGCGTACCCTACTATAGTAACAATCAATATGAAAGCCGCTCGAGATCTCATACTAAAGCGATATATCGATTGAAAGAGACGCCCTTATGTTTTTCGCTCACGACAAAACGGGATGTAACACTCTCCGAGAATGGCTTTTTTAGACGAATCTCGTTAAATATCTGACTTTGTGCAGGTTTATTAAATTTCTAACTCTTGACAGAGTTAAGATGAGGTTAAATACCATCGTATTAACTTAATCGTGTCTTTTAATAATGCGTTGTTTTAGTAGGCTGGGTAAAAAAAGGAAAATATAGACTCAACTTTGGATTTTTTTCTATCGAGAAAATTTTAAACAATCATGTTTCGGCTATTGTCAGTACCACAATCATATAGTCAATAATCATATATCTGAAAATCAGCCCCTACTGTTTGCTAGTCAGCGTTTCAAAGTTTCTAAATTTCTCGTTGTAGCGCCTTTGCGAAGTGGCCCATAAATCATATTGGTTGACCGTACAAATAAAAGAGTGCAGCTCTGGCGGATACGAATGCTGTACCTAACTTTAGAAGAACTTTACATCATCATTCAGTCTTCGTCTTCTCCATAAATAGACTATTCATCGCTACGTGCATAAATTAAATTTCTAATGTCAATATCGTTTGAAGCCAACTAAAAAGCGCCGTCATAATCTCCTCAACTTTAATCACTTCGCACTCATTTTCCTAGTTGGTTAAGAGAATTAATTCAGACGTGCGTTGTCGTGCGTGCGGCCAACGTAAATCACAGCTCGGGTGTGGTCCGAATAATTAAAACGAGAACCTCACCCGCCCTAACCCAGTTGTGGCATACTCGTTTTAGCACGACATCGCCAAATGCGATCGGCGCGATACATGAGAGAAATCTAGGATTATATTCGATATAAATGTAGGTGATTGGTTCAGTTAATACGATCACTTTGAGTTGACGTATATATGTTCTTAAGTATTTCATTGGATAGACATTGGATTGGATTTTAGTAGTGGTAGTTCCATTGGATAGGTATGTATGTAATAGAAAAAGACCATAAATGTCATGCTTAAAGTAACCTGTTTATTCTTTATTTATTCTTTATTGCATTGCAGTCATGTTCATAATATATTGAGGTGTTACAGACAAGTTTGGTAGGTACATGACACCCTGTAAGGGCACTCAATAGTATATCTTAAATCTAGGTATACAGACATTAAAATATTTAAAATAATTTGAACTGGCCGAGTTGTATCAAATTAGTCCGTTGAATAAAGTGACTTAACTGTCCAAGCATGAAAATTCAGTCTAATGACAGTTTTATAAAATGTCGGCCATTTTTAATAATTTTAACTTACAATAAGTACATGCATTTTTTAAATTTTTATTTTTATACACAGTAACAATAAAATCTATATTTTATCGACATTTATCCAATACAAAATGTCAATGCTAATTTAAGTATAATAATACTTAGGTATGGTAAAAAATATGATATGTCAATGTTAATTTAAATAACTTTAAATAATGATAAAAATTATAGTTTTAATATTAATTAAATATAATTTTATTTTTCATAGGTAATGCATGAATGTCGATAAATGATTATAATAAAACTAAACTAATTTAGGTAGGGACTAGGTACATAAGGTGCATTACTCCATTTAAATAAAAATACATATGTGCACAAGTGCATTCTCTGTCTTCTTCGTCATCAAGATTTACATAGATAGCTCAGCCAATGACCAGATATCTGTAGCGAGGTCAATATAGAAACTGAAGTGTGAACCCATAATACTTATTTGATTTGATACCGAAGTATGTTAACAAAATTAATCTTTTCATGAGTTTCCCTTCAGATTCCCTACCGACAATGTCAAGAAATTGTCCCTTGATTTCTAGATATTTCAGCACGCACATCTGGCAACCACAAAACCGACATAAAAATATTTCACTAGATATACCTATCCGAATCATAATAGCGCAGCAAAAAATTACTGTATTCAAATATCGGCGAGTCAGTAAGTTCCCAATGGGGTAAACAAGTTTTATCACACCCCGCCATCGACAACTTCTCCTGATACTAAACTTCACCGCTCAACAACTCGCCTATTGAAGAAATATCGAGCGGAAAACTCCATTGGAGCGTGGGCCTGTTTGGCGGATATTGAATTTATTCACAGCACCTCTGTCACAATCTGTTTTCCTAATAAGTTTTATAAACACATTCATTCAAGTTTTGTATTTGTTAAGTAGATGTTAAAAATAGTTATTAGAAGCCTACCTTTTAATATTAGCGACAACACTGTCGCGTCAACATTACTATTTTACCCCCTTATTCATAATCGTTGATCAAACCTCTTTTAGTTAAATGGCCGCTAAAATTCGTTTGTCCTCTATAAATATCGTATCTGTCACTTGACATTCTTGTAAGAGATCTGTCATTATTGCAAGAGAAAAAACACATTTAGGTTATCAGAGGTTTGTTAGGATTTTGCTCGTCGCCGCGTTGGTTAGCGCACGTGCCCGGAGCGACGACGAGCGGAATCCACTACCGTACACTGTCTTTGTTGCCTACTGCCATGGCGTCGTTACCGAACAACGTCTTTGAACACGTGGTTGTGCGAAATCATCATAAATTTGATTTGATTTTTTTTAAATTGTTTTTTGACGACCGCTTTAGCTTAGTTGGTAGTTACCCTGCCTACGAAGCTGGAGGTCCCGGGTTCGAATCCCGGCCGGGGCATTTATTAGTGTGATGAGCACGAATATTTGTTCCTGGGTCTTGAACGTTTTCTATGTATTTAAGTATATATTTATCTATATAAGTATGTATATCATCGCTTAGTACCCATAGTACAAGCTTTGCTTAGTTTGGGACTAGGTTGATTTGTGTAAGATTGGCCACAAACATATTTTTTTATTTTTTTTTATTTATTTGATGGAAAGCCATTTTTTTAAAAGAAGTGAAGAGGTTTGTTAAGTTTTACGAATAAGGGAAGTTGGTAGCTTTCTTATAAAAAAAGAGTTGAAACTTGATGTTTTTTTTACTACTTTATTATATTCCAATTGAAAATATTATTACTTAATAATATCTCGGTATAAATACAAGAACATATTACCTACGAAAAATAAAACTAATAAAGACCAAATTAAAACCTAAATATAAAACTAAATTAAATCTAAAAAATACTTCCGCTGCATAGTAAATTATTTAAATCTAAAATGAAATGACTTCCGCTGCATAGTGCCGAAGATACTGGCAACTTTTAAATTGATGTTTAAGAAACAATAACTCGTAAACCGTTACGAATATTAACATAGTACCCTCATTCAATTCCACCGTGTATATACGCATGATACTTCATAATCCATTGCAAAAAAACATTGAAATAAACGGCTGTGAAGAGTGTTGTTACACATTTTTATAGGTTGCCAACAGAAAATACTCTCTAATTTTTTTTAACCAAATTTAATGAAATACTGTAAGTTAATAATACTGTAACTTACAGCGGGTCCGAACTGGATGCAATTGGCGAAATCCAGAGAAGACTGGCAAACTTTGGAGGAGGCCTTTACCTGCAGAGGCGTGCTTACAGAATAATTTTCAAAAACTGGAAAATTAAAATTATCTTTTTATTGTTACTAACACTAAAATTTATACTTTTTAATACTAACAAAATCCAAGCTCATTGTCAACCTGATTTACTTTTGTAAGAAATACAGGTTTATTTTTTTATTTTTTTTAATAATGAAATACTGCTATCTGCAGTTAGATTTGAAATGAGTACAGAAGACGGCAGCAACAGGCGACGTGTCGCTACGACATGTCATTTGCTGCTGAGGTCTGCTGTGGCTATCTGCAGTCGGCTGCGAGTGCGAACCTTTACAGGTGTGCGTAAACGCGACCTTAGGGTTGGCACACGTATTAAATCCTTCCCCGAAGTAGAAATAGTAGATTGTGTCACAAGGGAGCAAAATGACATATTTACGGCGTGGGCGTAAATTGAATCCTGAACGAAGCGAAGGATTATATAATAGAATCCCGAGCGTAGTGAGGGATTCTAAAATAGAATCCTGAGCGTAGTGAGGGATTCAAGAATTAACGCCCAAGGTGGAAATAATTTTGCTTCCATGTGACACATACTGCTTTTCACATCACCTATTGAGAATAATAAAAGATCTGAAATAACAATGGTTGTGCATTTATTTTATCAAAATCGATACAATACTTAACTGTCAAAATCGATACAATACAATTACTCGTTACAGAAAAGTGCCACTTTGATCCCTCGTAGCAGGGAAGAAAAGTGCCATTTTGATCCCTCCTAGCAGGGAAGAAAAAGCCCTTATCCGAATAGGTGATGTGAAAAGACTATTATCTATCCTGATGAAAGAAGGAAATGTGAAGAGACTATATAAGTATCGAGTTTTTTCCCGCGACTTCGTTCGCTTAATCTTCCATTCCATTTTATCCCTTCGAGTGATGATTTCCGGGATAAAAAGTATTCTAATATGTTCATCTAGGTGATATTATAAACTCGTTGTACGAGTATAAAAAGTTTCATCATAATCCAGTCAGTCGTTTTTGCGTGATTGAGTAACAAACTTCCAAACATCTAAACATCGAAATTTTCGCATTTATAATAAGATTATTAGATATTATTAAATTATTATGAGATTTTATTTTTAGATTTACCCATACACTTCAGGGTCTCAGTAAATTTTCGGATAAACATTACCCTGAATACGTATACGCGTTAAACGTGCAGGTGACACTTTAGTAAGTAGGATGTGTTGAGCGTAGTAGAGCGGAAAGTTCAAAATAAAGCATTTTTCCGAAGCAGTCATATTACGAGGCAGTGCACGTAGACATAAATTTACAGTGTTCTATTTCTTTATAGATAAAACAATAAAAGGTGCAGCGGAGAAATATCTTTAGTGGTTTCTGCACTCGTAACGTTTGTCTATTTGCTTCTAAACTGTAAGTAATGTTGTACCTCGAGTAAATTTCACAGTATTCGTGTCATATTTAACGGGTAGGTATTTATAAAAATTTGTTTTAACTACATTTTGAATATAAAAAAACCTACAGCTTGCTTTGGCCACTCTGTGTGATTCTCAGGGCCGGCCCAAGGGTGGGGCGGATGGGGCGCCCGCCCCAAGCGCCAGATGTCAATGGGCGCTAAGCGCGGGATGTCAAGGGGCGCCAAACTGGCAACGACGAAAAATTTCAAACCAAAGGGCGCCCAAAGACCATCTCCCCACCCGGATCTAGGGCTAGGGCTGGCGCTGGTGATTCTCGATCAAAATGGCAATTTTTGGTGGCATCAATCAGGTGCTATTCCTTTAACGACGTAATTAGGCAGACCGTTAGCTTATTTGCCACTGTCGTTGTACAAAAAAATCTTGTAACGTCCTTTGAAGTCGACAATGGCTTCGAATAAATCATATATATAATATAGCTATGTGCTAGGTTGATAGCAGGACCCCAATAATAAGGTTCCAAAGCATTGACACCCTTTTGAGGACAGAACCCTAAACGACTATTATTTAAAGGCTCAACTTGAACATCTATATCCAGTGATTAAAAAATGCTGATCCATTTAGATTGGTCACCATTATTCTTATTAATTTGAGGTATGATATATAGACTCTTAATTAAATAAGACAAAAAAGTGTTGGCACTTAACGAAAAGAAATATCCTGAAACCCGTTTCACATTGTACAAGAACAAGGTGCAAAGCATTGTTATGTATGTATGTATGTATGTAAGCACTTTATTGTACACAAAACAGGTTAAAACAATATATATGTCACATAAGATTAAAGTACAGAGGCGAGCTTATCCCTATGAGGGCTCTCTTCCAGCTAACCTTTGAGGGATTGAGTGGAAAGTGAGAAAATGAAATAGACAAACTTACAGCGTGTACATGTTTTAAATTAAGTTAATTTAGATCTAAAAACAAAAAACTAAATAAATACCATGAATATATATATATATGGTTGGTATATATATATATATATATACCAACCATACATATAATTATATATCTGTTATTTCGGAATTATGAAACGAAAATTCAATGTCGAAAGCAATAACTTCTTTCCAGACACGGAAATTAAACTTGACGCAGGCACGCTTCGAACAGAAGGTTCTTTTTAACAAGCTTGGAGTAAATACGGGTGCAACAAGTGAGGTAAACGTCCCATTGCTCGACACCTTAGGACTCAATCGTTGACACATATGTATTAATCACCTCTGTCATCATGACATAACATTGAAAGTGCCGTGTATTGGTCAGTGTCGAGATCAGGGACGTTTACCTTAAGTATGAATATATTTTAGAAGCAAATATTATTAATTGTCTTTAATGTCTTGCTTAGGGTCTTTTTGTTCAGATTTGACCAAGCCAACCTATCGGAGCTAGTGTTCCAAAGGACTCGAGCCTTTTAGGCTTTTTTGTTTGGGCTCACCTCGATTCTTGTTCGATGTCTCGTTGGGGTCATATCAAAACTTTACTACATGATATTATTGTGACTGTAGGATTGTAATTTCTGACATGTAAAACAGTACTTGAGGGCTTACAAAATAAATTTTTGATTTTGATTAAAATTATATACATACTACGCTGATAGCTGTGTGTTTTCCGCAAAACCGAATGCTCTGTATTGCCCTAGGTAGTCACGTGTTCACAGGAACCTCTGAAAAGTGGCGAAGCATCAGTCTACTGCCAAAATGTTTCGCTTCTTTGAAATTGTCGCGATGTGACGCGTGCTCGTGGCGTCGGTTCTCGATAAGTGGGCCGATTAGACCGCTCTCTTTTGGAGAAATGGCAAGTATAACAAACGTTAAATATATTTTTACACTGAATATTATGAGTGCCCGAAAATAAATGCATGAAGCATTTCGGAGTGTCACGGAAGTATAGAATAATAATGAATTTGAAAAAATGTTTATAATAATGAAAACTAATATTTATGGTTAAACTCACGTATTAAGGAGTAATTGTTCCTATTGGTGAGACCGCTCATCGCGCAAAAGAAACTCCTGATGGGTTCAAAACAGAGTGTATAATAAAACTGATAAAGACAAAGAAAAATGAGTCACGAAATTTTAATTTTTTTAAATATGAAACTCGCGAGTCGTGTTCTCGAGTTATTTAAACAACAGGCGCTTGTCAATAAAGGCTGCTATAAAATGCGTCATTATCCCATTTAACTCTTTGACTACCGATCGCACTCTTTTGTGGGTTTTTTTAAAACAACAAAGGCTTGGTGGGTATCAATAAATGTAACGTTCAGGAATTGTAGTTAACGATACAATAGGTGTGAACTGCGAAGCTTTTGAAATCGATAGAATAAATTATTATTTCCTTTTATATATTTAGAATGTAGGTTTTTGTCGAGAAATTATTAACCGCGATTAGAATGGGATTAGAGGACTTGTTTTTGCCATTTACTAACGTCAAAGTGTAGTTAGGAATTGACACCTGCTCCATACCCAAACTAATGCTGGTCTTATTATTATTCCTAATACAATGTGCAGTTAAGATGTTTTACCTTAGTCAAAACAAGTTTACTTCCGCTTATATGCTCTAGTTAGGAGCACACAAAATAAACGTGGCGTAGTTTAATGGAAATTATAATTTTCACGGCGCCAAGCAAGCCAAGGTATTTTATATAAATGCAGGCGATATTTCTCGCGCAAACACCGAAGTTTTCATTTCATGAATAATGCTCTCCCTCACGCCCCCCGCATTACAGGAGTTGATGTTCGTGGCAGGGATCGGAACCGGTTTCCAAATACCGGTATTATTTTGTTCCTAAACCGGTTTGATTTCGTTCTTACATAATACCGGTTTATCAAAATACCTGTTAGTGAAAGAACGAATTATTTCGGTTATCAGTATTCTAGGAGAACGGAATTTTAACGTTCCGTGGAACTTTATTAAACCGGTTTAAAATGTCACGACTGTCACTTTCTCACTTTTGAAGGCGTTGTCGTCAGGTAATACCATCACCCGCGGGCCGCGCGGCGCGTGTGCTCTTATAATATTTAGATTAGAAGCTAATTTAGGTATATGATGCCGCCGGAACGGAAGACAGCCACTGGAACTTCCTAACGGAAAGTGCTACGGTAGTCGAGATTGGGCTCGTTTGTTGTGTTGCCTTGAGTACTTACCACTGGACATGATGTCGAGGGTCTGATGATGCAGCCGGAAGAAAGTCACTGGAACTGCCTAACGGAAAGTGATAAAGTAGTCGAGTTTGGGCTTGTTTGTTTTGTTGTCTTGAGTACTTACCACTGGACCTGATGTCGAGGGTCTGATGATGAAGCCGGAAGAGAGTCACTGGAACTGCCTAACGGAAAGTGATAAAGTAGTCGAGTTTGGGCTTGTTTGTTTTGTTGTCTTGAGTACTTACCACTGGACCTGATGTCGAGGGTCTGATGATACAGCCGGAAGAGAGTCACTGGAACTGCCTAACGGAAAGTGATAAAGTAGTCGAGTTTGGGCTTGTTTGTTTTGTTGTCTTGAGTACTTACCACTGGACCGATGTCGAGGGTCTGATAATGCAGCCGGAAGAGAGGCACTGGAACTGCCTAACGGAAAGTGATAAAGTAGTCGAGTTTGGGCTTGTTTGTTTTGTTGTCTTGAGTACTTACCACTGGACCTGATGTATAGGGTCTGATGATGCAGCCGGAAGAGAGCCACTGGAACTTCCTAACGGATAGTGATAAAGTAGTCGAGTTTGGGCTTGTTTGTTTTGTTGTCTTGAGTACTTACCACTGGACCTGATGTCGATGGTCTGATGATGCAGCCGGAAGAGACCCACTGGAACTGCCTAACGGAAAGTGATGAAGTAGTCGAGTTTGAGCTTGTTTGTTTTGTTGTCTTGAGTACTTACCACTAGACCTGATGTCGAGGGTCTGCTGATGCAAACAAGCCCAAACTCGACTACCGTAGCACTGTCCTTTAGGCAGTTCCAGTGGCTCTCTTCCGACAGCATCATCAGACCGTCGACATCAGGTCCAGGGGTAAGTACTCAAGATAACAAAACAAACAAGCCCAAACTCGACTACTTTATCACTTTCCGTTAGGCAGTTCCAGTGGCTCTCTTCTGGCTGCATCATCAGACCCTCGACATCAGGTCCAGTGGTAAGTACTCAAGACAACAAAACAAACAAGCCCAAACTCGACTACTTTATCACTTTCCGTTAAGGCAGTTCAGGTGGCTCTCTTCTGGCTGCATCATCAGACCCTCGACATCAGGTCCAGTGGTAAGTACTCAAGACAACAAAACAAACAAGCCCTAACTCGACTACTTTATCACTTTCCGTTAGGCAGTTCCAGTGCCTCTCTTCCGGCTGCATCATCAGACCCTCGACATCAGGTCCAGGGGTAAGTACTCAAGACAACAAAACAAACAAGCCCAAACTCGACTACTTTATCACTTTCCGTTAGGCAGTTCCAGTGACTCTCTTCCGGCTGCATCATCAGACCCTCGACATCAGGTCCAGGGGTAAGTACTCAAGACAACAAAACAAACAAGCCCAAACTCGATTACTTTATCACTTTCCGTTAGGCAGTTCCAGTGACTCTCTTCCGGCTGCATCATCAGACCCTCGACATCAGGTCCAGTGGTAAGTACTCAAGACAACAAAACAAACAAGCCCAAACTCGACTACTTTATCACTTTCCGTTAGGCAGTTCCAGTGACTCTCTTCCGGCTGCATCATCAGACCCTCGACATCAGGTCCAGTGGTAAGTACTCAAGACAACAAAACAAACAAGCCCAAACTCGATTACTTTATCACTTTCCGTTAGGCAGTTCCAGTGCCTCTCTTCCGGCTGCATCATCAGACCCTCGACATCAGGTCCAGGGGTAAGTACTCAAGACAACAAAACAAACAAGCCCAAACTCGGCTACTTTATCACTTTCCGTTAGGCAGTTCCAGTGGCTCTCTTCTGGCTGCATCATCAGACCCTCGACATCAGGTCCAGTGGTAAGTACTCAAGACAACAAAACAAACAAGCCCAAACTCGACTACTTTATCACTATCCGTTAGGAAGTTCCAGTGGCTCTCTTCTGGCTGCATCATCAGACCCTCGACATCTGGTCCAGTGGTAAGTACTCAAGATAACAAAACAAACAAGCCCTAACTCGACTACTTTATCACTTTCCGTTAGGCAGTTCCAGTGACTCTCTTCCGGCTGCATCATCAGACCCTCGACATCAGGTCCAGTGGTAAGTACTCAAGACAACAAAACAAACAAGCCCAAACTCGATTACTTTATCACTTTCCGTTAGGCAGTTCCAGTGCCTCTCTTCCGGCTGCATCATCAGACCCTCGACATCGGTCCAGTGGTAAGTACTCAAGACAACAAAACAAACAAGCCCAAACTCGATTACTTTATCACTTTCCGTTAGGCAGTTCCAGTGACTCTCTTCCGGCTGCATCATCAGACCCTCGACATCAGGTCCAGTGGTAAGTACTCAAGACAACAAAACAAACAAGCCCAAACTCGACTACTTTATCACTTTCCGTTAGGCAGTTCCAGTGACTCTCTTCCGGCTGCATCATCAGACCCTCGACATCAGGTCCAGTGGTAAGTACTCAAGACAACAAAACAAACAAGCCCAAACTCGATTACTTTATCACTTTCCGTTAGGCAGTTCCAGTGACTCTCTTCCGGCTGCATCATCAGACCCTCGACATCAGGTCCAGTGGTAAGTACTCAAGACAACAAAACAAACAAGCCCAAACTCGATTACTTTATCACTTTCCGTTAGGCAGTTCCAGTGGCTCTCTTCTGGCTGCATCATCAGACCCTCGACATCTGGTCCAGTGGTAAGTACTCAAGATAACAAAACAAACAAGCCCTAACTCGACTACTTTATCACTTTCCGTTAGGCAGTTCCAGTGGCTCTCTTCCGGCTGCATCATCAGACCCTCGACATCAGGTCTAGTGGTAAAATTTAATATAAAAATACAAATTAGCTTTTAAATAAATTGTAAGCGCACTCCCGCTGCGGATAATAGTAACCCTTGGCGGCCTCTGTCAAAAATTCGAGTTAAGACTGGTTGTCTCCGTCGAAAACCGGTTAATTCCGTTCCACGGAAACGAAATTGGGCCCAGAACAGTTCCTTCACTAACCGGTTTTGAGTACCGAAAATCAGAAACAAGAACGAAACCACAAACGCTATTCATTTCGGTTTGGGGTCAATGGCCGAAACCGGTTTGAAAATAATACCGGTATCCGATCCCTGGTTCGTGGAACTCGAATCTGCATTTAGTTGTTAACCTGCACACTATTGGAGTGCGTTTGGAATACAAGACAATTATTTTGGCGTCGCAGCAGTTAACCCCACGCCAGACCATTCCGTGTCCTGGCCGGCCCGTTTTCTAGTACAAGAAATCGACGGCCGTCGCACGTCCGTCGATTTCTTATACTACAGAACGGGCCGCCCGGACACGGAACGGTCTAGCGTGAATGATCCTTTAGAAAACGGGCCGGCCCGGAGACGGAACGGTCCACTGTGAATCATCAAGGTAGAGGCGATTTAGCGACCACATAATTATAATTAATAAACATTTACCTAAGGAAAAGCCCCTCAACTTTTTAATTAGGTAATTAAAATGGTATGTTACATTTTATTGGTATCATAAGTGGTCAATATTTGCACTAAGCGTGCCAAGGGAAGTAAGCTATCGTAGCACATCTCTATGACAGGAGCCTTATTAAGGGTTAACGCATTCACTGCCACCAACGCATATATGCGTTTCCGTTACTTTCACCCAGTGCCTTGAACGCACAGACGCGTTATAATATTTAGTGCCTTTCACCCTGTGCCTTAGTGCCTTAGACTTAGGTTGAACTCACATGTGCGTTTGGGGCACACAGCAAAGTGCGGGATCTGCCGAATGTCCAGGAAAATAGGGTGGCAGTGAATGCGTTAAGAAGCCGAATGTCTTGCGAGTAGCGTAGAGTCCCAATGTTCGCCTCCTGCACACCGACAAAGCCCATATTATATGGATCAATTCCGAGGTGGAAAAAAAAGAGTGAAATATCACGATGGTAAAAAAGGAGCATAATACGGACGACCTGTTTGTTTGCCGTTACTATTACCTAAGAATGTTGTCGATTTTTTACAGTCCCCATCAGAACTATCAGGGCAAAAAAGGTGCTTACAAATATCTGACCACGACTTGTGTGTTCAGACAGTGCATATTCAGATACAATATTAGCACCCTGAATAGTACAGATACAAGTATTTGATGGCGACTGTACTTGTACATCGTATCCTCGGAAGTTGTGAAGCTTTCCTACTTTCCATCAGAAACACAACAACACATACCTACCTATAAATAAGCACTGAACTGACATTCCGCTTGCCCTAGCGAAGGGTAGAAAACAATATTATGAATACATCGAGAATTCGAGATAGGTGATATACCTCCTCAGAAGCCGACTGGAATATAGGTACGTCTGTCATATACATGTGGTGAGTGGTATGAGGTGTGAGAAAGTACAATAAAGTTTGATTGGATACTCGGTGTTCTCAGGGACGGTACACAATTTCTGTTCATTCCGGCAGCGGGAGGTATGTTGCTGCCCTGTAAAATGCTGTATTGACTACGACACTGTAAAGTTAACAATACGCTTTGGCTGAGACAGAATCAATCTAATAATTTTGCTCCACTTCTATTTATTTTAGTTCGCATATGATCACTTAGCTGCACAACACTTCACATTTTATGGTAGCGCTATGAGGTGTTTTCAACTAGTATTCCTAAGTTAAAAGGGCGTAGTGGGCATTGCAAATGTCCCACTCAAACACGCATGCGTTTGCAATTAACCATCCCGCTCTCTACGGAAGCTCAGCGCGTAATTTTCGTAAATATAGATGTGTTCTAAACATGTACATTTGTAAGAATAATCTTTTTTCCCAAGTTTTAGATCCAACCAAAAATATCGAAAAGAAGGGTTATGTTTGAAAACAAAAAGTATCGAGAATTTTTTTGCAAATCGTATTTTCACTTTAGCAGACTGGAGGAAAATAGTTCTAGATTAATATACTGAAAAGATAGTTATTAAATCACTACAGATATTGAGAACTATGTCGATAAACATTGACAAATTTGCATATGTGGGCTCTTAAATGCGCGTCGATGAAAAACACACGCTACGATCGGGCATTTCGTGTTATCTCGCGAAGTTTCGATATACCTCACTTCTTAAGGTGCGACGCTTTCCATACAAAACGTATATCATTGACATTCGCAGGCTAACGGCGTCATATTTAAAAAAACTTATGTAACAACCTTTCATAAATTGGCTTTCCATTTGCGCGAAATGCCCCCTTTCCTAGAATAAACTTGTATAAACTAGAATAATTTGAGAAATTAGTTTGTCACGCAAAATAACACATCGGAGAATTCTAGAATCGAATGGAATGGAAAAACAAAAAGTTTCAAAAGTTTGAAATTCATTCCCAACGAGTGATCAAAAATACAACCCATGACACAGGATTTAAGAGCACCCAATTAGAAACAGAGTACATTTTAAATGTAAGTACTTGATGAATGAACTAAAAAGTATAAGCTACGTTACATAGGTTAAGGTTACTAATAGCCTGTTTACACATTGCGAAGTGAATGTGCGAAGTATATAATATTTCCTGTCAAGTGGCAAGTAGCAAATGTATGAAGTTTTCACTTGCACTGCTCAATGTGTAAACATGCCATAAGCCACACTTACCTCAGTGCAACTTGCACTGATAAACCAGCGGCCGCGAATCAATCCGCTCTGCAGCGGCTTGTTGCTGCGCCGCCTCTGCCGCCATGATGCGATCAAATGCACTGTCTGCACTGATACTGCACTCCCCATACTAAACTATGTTTCAACTGAACACATTCCGTAAAATATTGATGTGCTCTCTTAATATTTGCACAAGTATTTGTGACAACTTTACCATTTTCTGTCAAAGTGAATGTTGAATATCCATCAATATTTTTCGTACGGTCTCTTGCAGCCATATTTTTAACTAGCTTTTGCCCGCGACTTCGTCTGCGTAGAACTCGGTTCATATCAACTTCTATACCGTGTTTCGCCGTCGCCGGGTACTGCGGGCCGGGCAATCTCACTAAACATTGCGCACGCCGGCTCAACGCGCCCGCATGAAACACATGACAGAGGATTTAATACATATGGATGTAGCTCAAGTAACGTAGATGAAAATTAAGATGCAGGTGAGGAAATAACTTCATACGCATCAAGTATGGAAACGAAAACGCGAGTGTAGCGAGCGCGAAACGTTTCGAAAATTATGATGCAGGTGTGAAAGAGACTTCCTACGCCTCAAGTAATGTAGGTAGATGAATACGCGAGCGTAGCGAGCACGAAATATTTCGAACATTACGATGAAAGTGTGGAAAATACTTCATACGTATCAAGTAGCGTAGATGAAACAATTTCGAACGTTATGACGCAAGTGCGGAAAAGACTTCATATGTATTAGGTTGGTGCATAAGTAATGCAGGGTTTGGTTAAGAGTTACGCGCATGGAAATAATTCTTTGCCTAACTGCTGGCGAGATGTCGTTAATTCAAGCGGGGCATATATTATTGACAAATTAATTATAATAATTAATTAATTATTAATTTAAAGTTACTATGACCGTCATTACTTATGCACCAACCCAATATTAATTAAAAATGAAAGTATTAATTAAAAGATGAAAAAAAGACGAAAACGCGAGCATAGCGAGCGTGAAATGTTTCGAACATTATGATGCAGGTGCGGAAAATTCCATCAAGTAATGTAGCACGAATTTAAATCATTTTTAATAATTTGCAAGCCTGCTTACAGGTTAGATAGACTGTAGTACCATAGGTATCTAGGTATTTTTAAGTAACAACTTTGAAAACTATCTTAGCAAATAAATATTTCTAAAGTGCCAAAGTATTTCAATTTTATTTTATTTTATACGCAAATAGTACCTACTAATTGCTCTAAGTGTAACAGACATCCGAACTAAATCTGTCATAATAAAGGTTGACACACACATAGTTAAAGCACCAGATCGGCGCGGCCTCACCTCACCGTAAACCCAACGCAAGCACGGAACAGCATCGTGCCTCAGCAGCGCCGAGGTGGCCGCGTGTCGGTACCGCGCTTGCCGCGACGTGTCCACTGGTTGAAGGCTTTTTACGTTTGAAGTAGGCCGTTTCGGCTGCGCCTGTTCACCATGGCTGGTGGTCCTGTCCCGAGCTGGGGCGATGCCGTTACGTAGTGGATAATAGCTGGAGCACACCACTGCATCCGCAATCATCTGGTTTACCAAAACCTTAACTGTGCGTTGCAGTATGAAGTTTCTAACAACGAATTGGGGCGGCGCCGGTCTGGTGCCGAGCCTTTATGTGTGCGACATTTTGCATGTCTTTCACCGACTGAATACTGTCTTCAGTACCTCAACACCCTGTACTATATTAATAAGTATTCTTGTAAATAAAATAATTCTGATTCTGATTCTTAATTATTATATTTTATTGAGCCTAAAATGTCCCACTGCTGCTGCTGGGCAAAGGCCTCCCCCCTCTTTTTCCATTCCTCGCGGTCTTGTGCAATATCTGGCCAGTCTTTTAAAAAGGAGTCCAAATTATCACGCCACCGCCGCGCCGCCGTAGTCTACCGCGTCTCCCTTTTGAGTCGTGGGGCGTCCACTCTGTGGTCTTTTTGGCCCACAGCTCATTCGGCATCCAGTAGACGTGTCCAGCCCAGTCCCACTTTAATTGGGTTGTTTTCCGAGCTACGTCAACTATTTGAGTTTTGGAGCGCAGTGTGGTGTTCCGGATTCGATCCACCAATTTTACACCTAATATGCTGCGCTCCATGGTTCGCTGGCAAACCTCGAGTATGTACAAAGTACAAAGACCAAGTTTGTGCACCGTAGGTGAGAACTGGAAGTATGCACATGTCCATGAGCCTCCGTTTAAGTGACGGAGGTAGGTCGCCTTTCATTGGGTGTTTCGTGGACCAATAGCTCTTCCAGGCGTTTTCTAACCTCCTATCGACCTCTTTTTCTTGTCTTTGTCGACAATCTTAATGGCTCGTCATAATCAAGTGGTGGCGAAATTACTCAGTTTATAACTATGGTGGAAAGAATAAATAAATCATATCTAAATCATGCAAATACCTACTTTATCTTGCCACTTTAAGACTCAAATTAGTAAATTGTGCAAGTGTATAGCTTCCTTCAACTTTAACGAATGGCATCTGTATACTGACCAAGGGGCTGACACGCTTTGCTAGAGAAAGAGAGTCTTATTGCGATTCCTATAAGAGGAAATAGAAAAGAGTGGCATGTTTTGTCCCTATCACCGACCGAACATTTTTTCATGGCCGGGTTATAGGCAAAATGCAAACTTCCATAATACATTGGACATGCAAACCGGCCAAATTGCGTAGAACAAATTTTGTATGAAAATGAGCAAGTATGAGAAAGTCATAGCCGCCCCGGTCGCTCGTTGGCGCATCTATAACTAAAGAGTTTATACACAGTTTATATTATATCTATGATCTGTATATTGACACACGTCTCTGACATGTCAAACGTCAAATAATATCGTAACATTTACAACTGTCTAGACTCACCTCACCATAAGTCCCAATTGTATCTTGAACCTGACATTCGTGAAAACTATGAGCATGATCGGAGGTCAGGCTTACACTGGTTCTGCAGAGACGAATTTTCGTGGGCATTGTAAATACCTAACATGGATCCGGTTCATAGATTCAACTTCCACCCCCAAATTTATCAGTTTGAGGGATCATTTCCAGGATAAAAAGTATCCTATGTCCTTCCCCGGGTCTCAAACTATCTCCATACCAAATTTCATCTAAATCTGTTCAGCGGTTTAAGCGTGAAGAGGTAACAGACAGACAGACAGACAGACAGACAGACAGACAGACACATTTTCGCATTTATAATATTAGTATGGATAGTATGGATTTAAGTATCTTTAATTGTTTGTAATCACTAATACCTAGTTTTATGTATATGTACCTAATTACTAACCATGAATCCGAGCTATCCGAATATAGAATTATCAATAAATAAATAAATAAATAAGACTGTGTTTTATATACTACCTAATTCAATTATTATTAATTAAATTCATTTATTTCAGGCATTGCCCATAAAATTTTGTCCAATTTCAGGAAAACTTCATTTATTGACAAAGGTTTTCTTCTATATGATTTGACCGAATTATTACGTGTTTGTACTCACTTGACGCAAAATTTATGTTCTTTAACTTATAAGTAGGTATCTTTACGCTAGGATGCTTCTTAATAGAACATATGAACGATAAACCGAAAAAAAACCTGGTTAAGTAGCTGCCAAAACTTGTCCCGAGATATCTCGTGCTACCATTTTTGATATATAGTCAGTAGCATCCATATACACAATTAAAAAAAAGCCTTCTATACCACCATTTGCAACATAGCCCTTGCCGTTGAACTTCTACTGACTGGCGTACTAAGACTCCTAAATACTCATCTTTCCCGATATAAATTCTATATACGCGGAATCCCCTACAAGACCTTAGCCAGGGACTGCACTGTTTAAAATCTTAAGAAAAGTTTTTATTGGTGTAGAATTTTGTATGGAAGTACGAGATAAACGGTTCCACGAGGACGAATTCGCTGGCAAATGCATTAATAAGTACATCTATTTTAAGGCAAGAAAGAAATATTTAAAAGCTACTTACCAGTACCAATCAAAACGAAAGTCTTCAATTCTAGCCCCTTACCGTGCTTAACATATGGCTGCCAAACGTGGAAATTCACAGATAAAATAAAAAATAAAATTAACACCTGCCAACGGGGAATAGAGCGCAGTATGTTACTTATAAAGAAAATTGACAAAATACGACATACCAAAATAAGAGCCATAACGAAAGCAAAAAATGCGCTCATCCACGCCCAAAAACTTAAATGGAAATGGGCTGGCCATATCGCGAGGCTAACAGACCAGAGGTGGACTATAAGAGCCATTCTATGCCGCGGTCCACCAGGCAACCGGAGCAGGGAACGACCTTTGACACGTTGGGAAGACGACATCAAGAGGACAGCCGCCCCGCTCTGGAACGAAGTGGCACAAGATAGGGACAAATGGTCAACCTTGGACTTTACCCGCCGAGGGGTTTTCATAGATTACCATATTAATTAGTTATTATATTTTGTATTTCAATATTGTGAGAAATAAAAGGCTTTTTATTATTATTATTTATTTATTTATATTTTAAGGAGATTCCGCTAACACGTTTTGAGTAGGTATGGATCCCTAAAGTACTTGTAATATAGTTTATTTTAGCGAATTAATTTCTAGGTAAATGAAAGGTTTCCCAGATGCCGACATCTGATAGTATACTATTCTACGCAGCCAATTTTGCTCAAATTCTAAATAAAATAATTCTAACGCTAATTTCCATATTTTTCATTTAGACACAAATCCCACAAAATTGTATTCTTAAGTATGACACTGAAAAGAAGAAATAAGACGTCTTTTAAAAGTAAATGAATAGAAATTACAGTGAAAATCTACTAATAAATTATTTCGTAACGTTTTCAATACAGGGAATAAAATTGGGATCGGTTATGTTTTGGTCTTTTCATGCTCTTTTCTTTTATAGGCAGATAGATTATTAGGATTAGGATGCTATTCATACAGTTTGGATATGGTGAGCTGTCATCCCAATACAAATTACATACCTATGACGTGTTTGACGATTTAAGCATAACAAGCTATATTATTGAAATATATAAACGAGTCACTATACAAATACAAATTCTTTATTTGTATTCACATCTTTAGGGTCGAATATCGCTCGACATGCTCGCCTTAAACACGTCAGTGACCCATTCATTATACACTCACCGGCAGAAAATTTGGCCCAAAAACTTTTCGTGATTTCATCGTGATTTCAAACTATAAACTGAATAAATTAAATAATGTTGAATATATAAAAATGCATTTTTCTAATTTGGGCGAAATTTTCTGCCGGTGAGTTTATTTAAATATGACTGAGACTCACAGTTTTCTATTTAAAAATGACAAGCTATATAAAAAATAAAATAAAATAAAAATCATTTATTCTCAGATTTCTGTGATCCATAGAATTGTTAGTATTAAAACACAAATACCTAATAACTACGTTAGTAAACTAATTTTAATTACTTATTTTAAGGTCTTACGACATGCAGATCGGTGTATCGGCCGATAATGTCGGAATCCCACCTCTCTGCTATCATTTTCAGGATGCTATTGTAACTAGACGCTTACAATTAACGCCTGTCCTTTACCGAATGCTAAACAAAGATCGGTAATTTTATCTTAAGTATTTCATTAAAAACTAATCAAAGTTATATACACAGTTAAATAAACGCTTTACAAATTACGACGCAAAATCTATTAATAATCACAAACATGGCCGGCGCCGATGGCGACTACAACATATTTCAATAAGAGCCTATTTCGAGTGAGCGTAAGTAAATTGCGACCTTAAATGCGTGCAAGTAAGGAGTAGACGCGCTTGAGAAAAAGACTAGTGCGGACAATTCGGTTTGATAAGCCCGATCGGCCGTCAGTACCTAATCGGCTAGCGCAACGGACGGTATTGTTTCTCCTCGACACGCTTAATACGATAATTCCGCGTATAAAAGGAGCGCGCGCTTGAGGCGGGGGATTATATTTGTTTTGACTGTTTGTGACTCTGGTTCTATAGATTATTTTTGGTGGGTTTCTCGTCATTTTCGTTTGAGATTCCGTTGTTATGTGGAAATGTTCCGCATAGTGAGGGAATCTTCTTTATTTTCAATTTCATTATTATTTTACGGATTAAAATTTATTGCTATTTATTTTAAGAGAGCCAGATCACATTCCAGGCATACAGTTTAGCTTGACGGAATACGTTTAACCTCACGGTTTGCCAAACAAGCTTATTCCGGAGTCATTTAGATTACCAGACTGTTTAGGGGGTCTGGGCGTTCCTATTTATCAACATGGGACGTATTTTACCCTTAGCGAGTTCCATTGTCCAACTTGTGTAGTCTGATCATGACCTCCGCGATTGAAGGAGGTATAGAAGGGTTCTTCGCTTGAGAGGGCTCACTGGTATATGGAATTCGGTCTTTATTATGTATATTTATATAATCTATTATATGCTAGGGCGTTTCATATCACAGATCCCTTTAGACTTCGGTCAGTTGTGATATGACACAATACACAGGCTTTAGGTTGAATTTCTCAAGCTAGCCACTTGAACGTTCTAGTAGGGAACTGTTTAGGTATATAGGTAAAAGTAGGGCCTCACTACATAACACTATGGTAAATACCTCACGGTTGAGGTTTGCATACACTAGAGTAGGAATTAGAGCTATATGGGGATGTAAGTAGATTAGGATTAAAGTCATGTGTAGGATTAGGACGTTAGGAAAGAGGGTTAGGGATCTAGGTTTAGGTATTAGGTATTCACGCGATTATTGGTGTATTGTGTAATATATAAGAGGTATCTAATAATTTCTTTAAATAGGTACTAAAAATACTGGGTTTCATAGATTTTTATAGGTATTATGTATTGTAAAGGTCCAATTCTTCCAATCATGATTAGGATAGCAGGGCTGGTTCAGAAAGATGGAACTAACTCTGAAAGTAGCAGGCGGAGCAGACTACTAGTATTATTTTCCAATATCATGAGTGAAAGAATACTCATTGCTGGGAAAGAGTAGAAATATACTTTTGTAAATGGTTAGGAAACATTGGGAAGTGTTTAGGGTAGAGGGAACTGGTAGTTAAAGATGCTTCTCATCTAAAGATTTATTAATGAATTTATTTTCATTAGTATGGATTTAAATTCATTAATATGTCTAGTTCTGGTATAGAATAGGTTCAGTCTCCATCTTGGCGTGTTAACAGCATTGTATGAGTTATGAAAGACATACCATACAACAGTCAAAATTATCCTTTTTAGCTGTAGCTTAAAATTGGGTATTAACGATTCTATTTTCTACTGCATATTTATGGTAGCAGGATGATTTTGACTTAGGGGAAAAAAGTAAGGCTTTCAAGGGTATTTGCCGCCCATTGGAAACCTCCAGCTGTTAATAACGTAACTGAACACGTAGATCTTATTGGAGATAGATTACCAATAATAATATTATTATTATGTATTTAAAATCTAAATATTGAGTAGGTAAAATATGTTAGGAAAGCTATTGTAAATGTATGGAAATTTGGTAGAAATAATTCTACTTAGTAGAAAAATACGTGGTAGATTTGGTAGGAAAAATTAGTAGGTATTTTAGGGTCTTAGGCTTAGGTCAAATAGTGAAGAGTTCAAGTCTGATTCGTTTCGCATAAAAGAGTCGGGGTTATTCGGTACACAACGTAGGTTATCACTAGACGATCACATGGCCAAATCAAAACAAATTAAGTTAATTTTCACCGGGTTTCTGTAAAGTATGGGGAATATATTGCTTAGAGAGGGGGTTGAGACGGGGGGAGCTACACTATTTGTGCTCCCCCTCATCCGCAACACCACAGACGCCGTCTTCTTCCGCACTATGGCATAAAAGTCCTGTACGCTAGCATCGGCAAACATCCCCGAGGCGCTGCAGAATCGAGGGAGCCCAAACAGCATCCTGAAAATGTTATTATACTGGATTCGCAGGGCATTATAGGTCTTCAGCCTGAAGCTAGTCCACAGGCCGCACGTATAGAAACTCTGGCAGTAAGCTCTAAACAAAGTCAGCTTCACTTGAGCACTACAACGCGCGAACCTGTGGGCCAGCATCCCGCCTCGGACCGACAGCGCCCTGCGCTCCCGCTCGATGTCGAGATCGTCCTTCAGGTCCTCAGTCACGATATGACCTATATTAACATCAATACAACATTAGCTTGTATTAGAGATTTTCGTCAGGTCGTCACCATTTTGGCGACGAGTAACGTCTATTTATTTTATCTGAGTGGTTAAAGTCCTTATTTCTTAGTTAAGTAATTTATCCATTTACTGACTCTGGCAAAGACCCTCGAGGTCCGCATTTCTCTTTTATAATAATTCCCTCCATGTATAATGCCAATGTGAAATAAAATGGCCCTACGGCATTGAGAAGTTTCAAATAAAGCAACAGAGGTACCTATAATTTAAATATCTGTCACGTATCCATTGTTATTCGCAAAATGGGTACTTTTATCGAGAAAAATCACGCCTGCGGCCTTTTTTGTAGCCATTTGCTACACGAGGCAAATATTATTAAAAAGTTTACAATAATATCAAAAGGCAATTTTTAACTTCGTACAATTAAAATCACGAAAGGTAATTATTACACCAATGTTTCTAATAGGTATTCCGCCATAGTTTCGTATACGTAGCATAACCACGGTCCATGTCCACCGGCAGCACTAACCATGCCTCGTAAAGCGAAACTAAAAAGTTTTCGTTTTTGTTTTCATAACAACAGCGGGACTGTTGGTCACGTTTTATTGGGTTAGTCTCGAAACTGAGCTATACAGATTTCTAGTAATGTTTTAAACTGAACAACTGTAGCTGTGTGTCCAATTCGGAGAACTGCGACGCGAGGGCGCTTTGTAAAATGTTCCGACGTATTATTAAATATAAAACTATCATCCTGTGACCCAGAAGTCATTTTGCGACGTAACTTTTCATTTCAATGTAAGTACCTTTATCTGACACATTAAGCACACGAATCTAACCTGCTCTACAGCTATGACGAATTTTTAACACCGTTTTTTACAAAATACTAAAAAAAGGTACCTTGTTCCAACTGTACCAATGTTCAAAACTCACGAATTATTTCCTCTGATCGCCCATATTCGGCGTAATTTTCTCAGATTAAGCTATGAAGGGATGAATGGTAGCTGGGTAGAAGCACATAAATCGGAAATCAAGAGAAATAAGCAATAAATTCGGTAGTAGTTTCAAGACGGGGAAATAAATGTAAAGCTGTATATACAGCCTTTATTATCCTTATGTATTGCAAACCGAACTAACACTAAAGTTTTAGTTTTATGATTTTGGAGCGGCTTACAACTAGAATTACTAACACTTTAGCAGCATCTTATGATAAGTAAAATATAATTTTCACATGACATAAATTATAACAAAAACATGACGACGCAGTGTACTATTGTATATCTTCTAGGGACGTAAGTACCTTTAAATATCTCAATTGCAAGCATTAATACCCGGCGACAGCAAGGGCAAAAGGAAGGGTTATGAGTTTAGCAGTCTACTTAAATGTCTATCTACATATACATTTAAGTAGATAGATATCTATTAAATATACATAATATAATAAAAGCAGTATAGGATCGAAAATCTGTACATTGAAGATATTAGCACAAACCTCGATTGAGGGGTCTTGGAATCGATAACATATTCTTATCATTTTTTTTTAGATTTTTTGTCTGTTCGCCTGTCTGGTTATTTTGTCTAGGCACCACCTTAAAACTAGCGAATACATTTTAATACAACCTTCAGCCGACCTTCGTACCGATTTTCATGCTTTTAACACCATCTTTTGGCGTACCGATAGGACTATGAGTCTTTGTTTGAAGCGGGCGTATGTGAAGATATTCGTATTTTTCAGCGTTATATGCGTATCGTTCTGCTTCTCAAACATTTTGTTGAACGATAGTGCAAAATGGTGTGCACTATCCAACAAGCTTTCAATCAAAACGTTCGTATACAGAGCGTCATGAAAAAGTGTCCTAGAGTACATAGTCTCTGTTCTATACACTATACACTGTATCGAATACCGTGTAACGGCCAAACACTTCCCACTTTCAAATTCCCAACACTCTCTGTATCCTTTAGCCGGTTTTCATTACCACATTCGAACTAACCAAGATAGTTTGACCTCTGCAAACATACCTTACTCCCCCGCTATGCCAATTTACTAGTATGTGTGCAGCGGGGCGGTGGTTCTGCGAATGTGGGTGCTTTATAGACAAGATAGTAAGTGGGTGGTAGTGGAAATTAATGCAGACGCGGCAGCCTATTTTCCCGGCGTATAACGTTCCTACTCGTGCCAGTTTGAGCTGTACGTGGGGCTACAAGGACAGCGAAAGCGAAAATCCAACAAGAGAATTTTAATTTAAAAATACCCTAAATTTTGTACAGGTATTCTATTTCGAAACTTCTTGCTTGGACAAAGTAAAGTGGCTTTTTGAGCGTACTAAATTGATACAATTCAGCTAATTCAAAACATTTTAAGTTAAAGTTATAGGTAAGTTAAATTACTTTATGTCACACCTGACCATAAAGTGGCCATTATCGCACGCTCCGCGCGCGAAAAAACCCACTTCCTGGCCAGGGGGTGACATAAAATTTTGTACTTACCACGGGCGATAATAAAGAAAGCCTCAGATCGCATATTTATCGCCCTTGCCTTCGGCTCGGGCGTAAAATACCTGCGATCTGAGACATTCTTTGTTTTATCGCCCTTGGTAAGTAATGTACTATTATACATAAGTAGCTGCCAGCACCGTTGCATAGCATTTAGATTTAGCTGAGACACAGCCTACCTAACTAAAATCAGACGTTGCAAGTGTACTTTTATAAAACAAAGCTTATATTGTCCTTTCACGTAAGAGATCATCATCCTCCTAGCGGTATCCCAGTACAGTTGCATCCTGAAGGATGCCTGGGGTCCGCTACCTAATCCCAAGATTTGGCGCAAGCACTAGTTTTTACGAAAGCGACTGCCATCTGACCTTCCAACCCCAAGGGGAAACTAGACCTTATTGGGATTAGGCTTTGTCAAGTGAGTGGGCAACTTGACGGTTAGAAGTTCTCAAGCCGCCCGAAGGCCTCCAACTCGGCTTAACGACTGCTGCCATAGAGAGCAACCGGGATCAACGACTTAACGTGCCTTCCAAAGCACGGGAGCGCTCAGTTAGTAACCACTCAAAGCGGTCACCCATCCAAGTCCTGACCGCTGCCCACGTTGCTTAACCTAAGCAAGCGCAAGCGCCGCTGGGCCACGATCGCTCCCACAGAAATATATCAAGATAGAAGGAACGAGTGTATGTACCTCGCGTGGCGAAATTACGTCCCGGAGACACAACTGCTCGCCGCAAACTTCAGTGTGCTCCCGATCGCGTTATGCGTGCGACGCCAGGTTTTAAAAACAAAATAATTCGTTGCGCAATAATTAATTGTTCAAACACTTCCAAGACTGTTGGAGCTGTTAATCGAGGTATTTCCTTTCATTGGTAAGTACAATTTGTCCTTAAATATCTGTTAATAATTAAAAAACGAAATATTTTATTATTTTCATCATAACGGTAGCGGGCGATTGTGTGTCAACGCTAGCTTTCCATTGCGGCTTTAATTTGACGAGCCAGACTTGGCTTGCCTTCAAAACCAGCAATGTAAAAATAAGCTATTCAAACTGTCGAGTCACGTTCAAGGTCGATAGTCATTTTTTCTGTCAAAACTAAAGAATAGTGCTGTGCACTGCGATTTTCTTACTCGATTATTAAAATCGAATTTGAAAACAGACGAAATAATAATTACGTTCTTATATTATTATGCAGTACGTAGTGCAAAACAAATATTATTAATCGCTTTCCTCTTAGCTTCTAATATTTCTTCGCGGGACTTCTTTGATTTTTCCATGGTCTGTAACAAAGAATATATAAAAAACCGGCCAAGTGCGGGTCAAACTCGCGCACGAAGGGTTCCGTACCATTATCTATAAAAACGGCAATAAAAATTATATCTTTTGTATGGGAGCCCCCTTAAATATTTATTTTATTCTTATGCATATTAAATTAATATGCATTTGTTGTTATAGCGGCATCAGAAAAACATCATCTGTGAAAATTTCAACTGTCTATCACTTTTCATGAGATACAGTCTGGTGACAAACGGACGGACAGCGGAGTCTTAGTAATATGGTCCCGTTTTACCCTTAGGGTACGGAACCCTGAAAATGGTACACGTTTATAGGTACTTAGTTAATAACTGGAGCGGCTAATATGTACAAATTACTAAAATGTAACGCAATTTATTGGTTATTAGGTAGGTACCTACCTACATTTATATTTTTCGATTTAAATTCTGAGCTTACTCATTTCCTCTGTCAAAACATTTCTTCTGTCGAAAATAATAATCATTTCCTCTGTCGGTTCTTATCGATATTTTAAATCGATGCATAGAATCGGTGCCGAGTTCTAATACTTCTAATCGATCCTTTTGAATCGTTTTCGCCCGGCTTATGTTTCTCATCACTAAATTACGCTCGTGACGTCAAAGTACCTACGCAAAATGTTACACGCTCGGTCTCCCTACAAATTGCCGAACTCTTTCCTTCTATCTTGATATATTTCTGTGATCGCTCCTTTCACGTAAGAGATATAAGTTATTTATATTAGCTAAATTTGAAAAAAAAAACAGCTTTTTGACCTGCTAATTCCATTAATACAACTAGCAATTAACAATCGTTGACTTTATAGCCGAACATAAGATATGAGAAAGGTGATACTTTGTGTAAAGTAAATTTCAAAGGCCGTTTTATACAACATGACGGAGAGTGAGAACTCTTTTGACGTGGATTCGCTTACCTATCCCTTATAAGAAATACTATACTGACTAAGAAGGGACCCAACACGAATCGTGAATAGATTTTTGAACATCATTCAAAGATCACTACCTACCTACTACCCGTAGCTTGTTCAAGGATATTATGTGTATATAATCATTGGTTCCAAGTATATTTATTAAGAGGATCTGTAAAACGTAAAATAACAGTTCTGTTTTATTCTAAATATAGGAAAAATTTAAAATAGACATGAGTAGTTCACGAATGAATAATTCAATTAAGTACTTCACCTCGTGTAACTCATTCATTCACTAGTTTAGTTCGGATTCATATACTTCAATACTCCACTCCGTTCAGTTCATGATTCATATCCTTTACCTACTCATTCGTTCCGAGAGTGACATAGACGGCATGATTGAATGATGACTGATATTTTTACCCAATCTATATCGTAGATACTACGGACGACCAGCGCCGGCTGCAATGCCGGCATTATGCTGAGTTGGGTCCACTTCGTGACACGGTTTTATAGTATATTGTGTTTTTCCTTTTTATCACGAATAAATATTTTGAACTTGAACTAGATGGATCTGTTGAGCTACTGAACTAAACTGAACTATTGAATTAAAATAATACTTCACAGTGAAGGAATGAAGTATATCACTCTTTTCTTTTTAGTGACACATTTTGCGCATGTTTAAGGCGATATATCGATTGAAAGAGACACCCTTTGTTTTTCGCTCACCACAAAACGGGATGCAACCCTCTCCGAGAATGGCTTTTTAGACAAATCTCGTTAAATATCTGACTGTGTGCAGGTTTAATTAATTTCCTCTTGTCAGTACCTAGATGAGGTAAAATACCATCATATTAGCTTAATCGTGTCTTTTAATAATGCATTATTTTAGTAGGCTGAGGAAAAATAGGAAAATATAGACTCGACTTTGGATTTATTTCCTACCGAGAAAATTTTAAGCAATCATGTTTCGCTATTGTCAGTACCACAATCATATAGTCAAGAATCATATATCTGAAAATCAGCCCCTACTGTTTGCTAGTCTGGGCAGGACAGCGTTTCCAAATTTTTCAGTGTAGCGCCTTAATTTAAAAAATTGACTCGGGCGGGATTTGAGTTCCGACCATCTGGCATTCGGGGCCAGTTTGTTCAATTTTTATTATTTAGAAATTTGTAGTTTATTTTCGTTAGCGGCCTTACTGCTCCATACAAAATTCATAACAGTTTTTATTGGTTAATAGTGCTGCCTGTACATCACATATATTAAAGTTTTAGAGAAATTGTGATCGACCTTTGGCGCTAGCACTAAATTAAGGCAAATACTTCCTGCTTCCACCTTAGATTTTCCGCTAAAATTCTTCACCCTGAGTGCACAATCTATTATAGGAGATGATGGATTCATAATATTTCATAACCATTTGCTTACCCCATTCGCTTACCACTTTCCAAAGGTAGGTATTCAGAAATACCAAGGAAATTTACTTTACCTACAAGTAAAAGGTAAGTTACATACCTAGAGTTAAAAGTAATTAGGGATTAATAAACTACCTAAGTATCTTCGATAGAATACTTATAATTTTTTGTGGCTTTGAAATATGAATTACGTCGCAAAAAAAAGCACCATGCTTAATTTCATTTTAATTAAACATAACACATATTTAATTTTGCAATTTTAACCATTTAAGCCAGTTTTAGCCATAGAATTATACAGAAATGTATCAGAATCAGAATCAGAATAAATTTATTGTAAAAACTGTGTACATAGAAAGTTGTTTACAAATAAGTATTGGTACCAACAGTAGCTCTAGTATAAGTTTTTTCGAAACATTAACTAATTCGAACGCGTTTGCGTTTTGTGTCAAAATGTATGAAAACGCTCTCACCGAGTTTGAAATACGCGCGTTCATCGGTTAGCAACAAATGTTATACTCGCTGTTTTAGTTTCCACTAGACGACCATCAGAGGCGCTGTTCACGTTTACGTACCACTTTCATACATTTTGAGACAAAACGCAAACGCGTTCGAATTAGTTAATGTTTCGAAAAAACTTATACTAGAGCTACAGTTACCCTTTGCGGGCGTACAATATTTCGTTTACTTATGTTACTACTTAAATAAATAAATAATAAATAAATATTTGTGGACAATCTTACACAAATCAACCTAGTCCCAAACTAAGCAAAGCTTGTACTATGGGTACTAAGCGACGATATACATACTTATATAGATAAATAAATACTTAAATACATAGAAAACATCCAAGACCCAAGAACAAATATTCGTGCTCATCACACAAATAAATGCCCTAGCCGGGATTCGAACCCGGGACCTCCAGCTTCGTAGGCAGGGTCACTACCAACTAAGCTAAAGCGGTCGTCAACTTAACCTACTACATATTTACCTACGTACTAATGTGCATAATATTCATTTAAAGTATAAAAAACTTTGTTAATCAGCCAGGTTTTAATTAGTTTTAATTGTATTATGTCAAAAATTACCTTTTTCTCGCCTGTATGTTCTTTCCAAAATCTGTTAACACCAATCGTCGTTAATTCGAGAAAAAGAAGCAGAAGAAGTATCTGTGTAAAATATATTGATATTTTGAACTCTCGCGTCTCTCGTTGAAATACAACCAACTGATATTTTTTATTGTAATTGGTAATTATCAATGAAGAAACACACACCCCACAGCGAAATATAATATAGTCCGTAACATTTCAGCATTCTGCGTGTTCAGATTATGACAGCATTCATGAGCAAGAGTGACGAAAATATGATTACGTATACCCGGAATACCACGGCAGGCTCGACCTAGTCACGATGCCAGTATGCTAATAGGTATTATTTCGATCACTTCGCTTATCACTGGGTGGTCATATAACAGGACTGTGACTTCATGACACGCGGATAGCTTAAATCAAAATGGATGTATGAATTTTTAGTCTTCAGTATATCTGACCTATTATTTAACCTGGCCTATGAAGTGGGGCTTTTCACAATACGTTATATATCAACAAAGAAATTATATGATTGATCCTGCGATGCTAGCTAGCTAAAAATAAATATAACTCCACGCATATAATTTATCCGTAAAATCCACAGGAAAATCTCACTTATGCTTTAAAGTACCAATGCTATTATGTCGGTTTCATATTGAAACAAAACTAAGTTAACAATGATTTTAACATAAACCCATTGAAACCGGGCTTTTGCCTAAACTTTCGAGGAATTATATGGGACTCCCCGAGGCATTTGAATTCGAAAACTCTCGCCTCTTATTGATTCAGTAGTAATAGAATATTTTTGGGGTGTTTTTGGTCAAAATCCATTATCATATAGACTTTGAGCTGGGGGGCTGATTGTTTTAACTACTGACGCTATTCCTAGTCAGTAGTACCTATTATTAAATATTGAATCTAACTAAATAGGGGTCGAAACTCTAGGTCCATAGTATCCCAGTGCGCATAAAGTTATTTACTGAAATTGCGAAATCTTCGGCTTGGTACAGGCAAATTGGGATAAAGTTGAAAACATCAACATTAGAAACCCGATATGCCGCCGGTATCAGTTTTAATCTTTATCCAACTCCTAACTTATTGAAATAATTTTATTTAACTAATTCATTATTTCGTCTTTGTCATCATAACTATAACTGTTGACATTTCTTATTCATCTATTCTAATCAGTTTGATTTCAAATAGGGTTTAACGTGAATTGTAGGGTAAACATAATTTGAGCTTTAACCAGGATTTAATGATGCATAGTTGTAATTATTAAAAAACTATCTTTATACGTGAAAACGCAATAATTTAACGAGTTAGAGAAAATAATTTTAAGTAGATCAAGAGTGGGTCAGGTTAGAATCCTGGTGAGTCATTAGTGGCCTTTAAAACGCTTACTTTAGGGTTTTAATTTAATATTATGGTTTTGTGATAAGGCTGATAAGGTGTATAAGAAATGTTAGTTTGTCTAATGTTGTAAAAAGTATAAATGATTTTTATATTCTCTTGAATAAAACTGAAAACTAAAGAACGCTGACCTTCCTAGCTAAAGCAACAATACGAGACAGAGGTAACATAATAAAGTATAAAATATTGTTAAATCTTTTAATCAAACTCAATAACTATATCCGTTTATAAATTCAGAAACAAGTCCTTTGACATCAGTCGGGAACTGTGTTACTCCGATGACGCGCCGCCCGCATTACTAACAATATTAAAATGGCAAAAACTTCGGCAGCGTGCTCCAATGTTGTTGTCACAGTAAATAAATGAAAGTAGGATATGAATTAAAAACCTTAGCTTGTACGCAAGGGTTTATGTACAAATTATGAATACCGTAAAAAACTATTTATTGTAAATAATTGGCAGATAACCTAATTTGCGAATCAATTTTAAAAATTGGCGAATCAATGTTTTTATCAATCTTTACACTACACACCTACTTTTTACTTTTTTTATTGTAATTGGGAAACACAAAACTTAATTATTTTTACAATGTGTATAATTTTTAACTAATACATGAGCCAGGACAGTTTCCACTAATGGAAATTACATCAAATTTGCTCAAAGTAAACTAAAAATACGAATTAAATTTACGGTATATAAAGTAGAACAATTTTCATTGACGTATAAAACGTAAATGAAAATCTATGTAGTACGTACAATAAAAATATAAAACGTATTTACGTAATACGTATTTACGTTAAACGTATTTTATTGCTGATTATTTAATCAGCAATAAAATTTTCAGTTCTTGATAAACTATAAAATCCAAACAAAGCTAACAACATAACGTCACTTGCGTGTATGCGCACATCATTGATTATGATGCAACCTTCCACACCACGTGCCCCATTTTCCTCCATAGACTATTACTATTGTGCAAAGTTTGCGGAAAGTGTACGTGCATTAGGCAATGAAATATTGCTGTGTAAATAATTTTAGTGAAACTGATTCCATGTTTTGGGCTATAAATGCAAGCCATGGCATCCATGGCCCACAAATTTGGCAAGCGAGCCACTGTTCATAAGTTGGTGATGTTGACAGTAAATCAACAGTGGTTTGCGTATTAAATTTTGGTCGGAATATCGAGCTTGCTATTCATAAACTTGCTGCCCATACTCGTACTCGGTTGGGTAAACTGTTGTATTCGATCGCACTTTGGGCATCAATTGTCATTTTTGCGAAGCGAAGATTGTGTATTATATTTTAACAGTGGGGTAATAGCGTCACTGGGTCAGATTTAGGTACGCGTCTTTTCGGTGGACATATAAAAAGTTAAGGGCTACAAAGATTAATTTCGAATTGGTCTAGTAAATATGTCCCACTAAATCGTTCTGGGCATTTTTTGGCATTTATCATTCATGATTCAACACTTTACTATTATTTAAATAAACCGCAATAGTGACACTGGCAACCTATCATTAAAATGATTGCCAGTGTAAGAAATTAATTTCAGTAAAAATCCACAACATGTCGCATCAATCAAATTATTTATATCAATGCCTTTAATTAACATACAAAAATAATTCATATTTTTGTTGAAAATATTTTTATATTTCTATTTCCATCTGAATTTACTCTGTATTGTTTATAATAATATTGTTTATTGAAAAGTACATACATATTTTTTAATTGAACTAGTTCGTATTCGGTGTTTACATGTATGTAAGTATTACGTACAATTACGTATCGCATGTTACCGACATAGTTACCGATTTATACCTAGGTTTGGATTTGAGGTAGTATATATGTTTACCAATAGTTTTTTTCTCCATTTCACACGTCCTTCGGCATAAAGTATTCAATTTAAATTGGATTAGCACGCATTTTTGCACCATGGCATACATTTTTTTGTGAATTAAGAGGGCGTAGATGGCATTCCAAAAGTCCCGCTCTAACACAACACGCGTGAGTTTTCAATTAACCGGAGCTCTATACGGAAGCTCAGCGCGTGTTTTTCGTAAATATTGATGTTTATTCTAAACATGTACATTTATAAGGATAATCTTTTTATCAAGTTTGAGAACTTATCATTTTACAACTATTAAACTAAAAATCATTGTTAAAGATCCAACCAAAAACATTGGAAAAAAGGGTTACCTATGTTTGAAAAATAAAAGAATCGAGAAAATTTTTGCAAGTCGTGTTTTCATTTTTAACAGACTGGAGGAAAATAGTTAAAGATATACACTGAAAGGACAGATATTTAATCACTATAGATGTTGAGAGCTAGGTCGATAAACATTGGAAAAAGTGCATATGTGGGCTCTTAATCAACCTGGAATTTAGATTATGCAAGAGATTACTATTCGGTATACTCTGTTTTTTTTTAACTATTAAAGTACTATGTACTATCCTATACAAGTTCTATGCAAGAATTGGCAAGAAACAAATGAACGCGCGATACATTTTACTATGGCAGTGCTTTATAGATAACAGATAACAAAGGCTATATAGTAGTCCATTCTTCTTCCTTTTCCTGATAAACTTTTAAGTCAACCTAGTAAGATGAGTAATGACTTTCTTTGAGTATATACTTACATTGACATCGCCGGAAATTAAGGAAAACATCTTTATTCTCGAATCACGATGAATACGCAAAGATACATACCTACTCGTACATACAAAACTAATAGATACCTACCACATTCAAGCTCTTATTTCTTTCAGTCAGAACGAAATGTGTCTTATTTCATATGAGTAAGACTTAAATTCTTTCGAAAATCGTAAGAGAAAATTATCTCTTATTTCCGCCGTCTTCCTCTAGAGATAATTAATATTTTTGACAAGTATTACCAGTCACAATGCTACGCTTCCAGTTAATTAATCATTTCGGGTACACTGTAAAATTAAGATGGTCCTGTAAGGAGCCCATTTTTAAACCAGATACCATTGTCATTAATTGAAAGTTTAGTTCTTTTTAATAATCTTATTTAAGAACGAATCGTGTAAGTACTCATTTCATGGTTATACCACAAAGTAAATAGCGGCGGCGCGCGCCGGAGCAGAGAGTCCGCTCAGTACAAAGTGCCATTTTCGCTGCACGCACACAGACGTAATATTTACAGGCATTCTCGGTTGATCTCGGCAATGCTTAGTCGCGACTTTCGCGAGTGCTAGTTGTGCGCGCGTTGATCACTTGACGTCCCCGCCGCTACGTAGGTACTTTGTGTCACGTACGTCAAAATGAATAACCGATATTATTACAGTTGGAATGTATTTTATTGTTTAAATACAACAAAAAACTGTGCCTACACTTTCTTCAAATTTTCAAACGATATGAAACGTAAATAAAACGGTTTTCTCATGTTAGTAGTTACAATACTTAGGTAGGTATAGGTAATTTTTTGAAACTAGCCGCTTTGATAACGACGGTCAACCATTACACATTCATCTTATCGTTCGCTGGTAAAACGCCAGTATTTAAGTAGGTACTATGATTTAGTTAATTAGGTATATTCTTTGTTGGCGCTCTCGACCGCCGCCGGTCACAAGTTACACCCGAAGGGTCAAAACGGAACCCTATTGGTGTCGCCCAGACGTCCGTCCGTCCGTCCGTCGTCTGTCACAAAATTTGTTCCGCAGAATTTTTAGACTTCTCATTGACCTATGAACTTGAAATTTGGTTACAATGTTCAATATTACGTATATTTTAACGACAAATACTAATATATTGATAAATCATATTTTTGAGGTTGATTCGCAACCCTAAATGTGCGAAGTCCGACTCGCACTTGGCCGGTTTTTTACCAAGATACGCTGGTTCATATTGAAATGTCATGTTCAAGAATTTTTAATATACCTGCTCCTTTTTAAAATTCAGAATCAATACAGAAGCAACCCTGCGAGTCGGGCAAGTTTAGGTATGTATTTTCAAGAACGGCGGGAACGGACCTTCTGTTTTTTTTTTTTGTGTTTATACTTTACCAGTCGGCCAAAGAAGTGGTCTACCACTTTTCGTCTCTTTTATTTATGTGTTAATTACCAAAAGTGGTAGGCAATATTTCTTGGCTGACTATGTCAAGTGTGATAATCCACATTCAAAAGGACCTCATGGCGGCCAGCACTTAAGCCTTTATTGCAGTTGTTCGAATACAATAGTGAATCGGTGTGACGTAAGCGCCCACCGCCATAGGGTCCCTGTTGTACTACCTACATGTGGACCTATCACAGGTAGGTACCTAGTTTACGACTTTACTACATATTATATTGTGCGGCTCAGTCACCAATCAACTTTCGAAAAACTGCATCTCGTCTTGACCTCCGATCACAAATAGTTTTTATAGTTGTTACCGCTTTAACTGGGCCCATAACCTCATAAATTAAACATGGTGCGTGATGGTTGTACACAATAATATATTGTCTACAAATAAACTTTATCCAAACATATTTATAATGATATAAAACGACATAATCAAAACAGAGCGCCGGTTTCCCGTGTGAACGTTACGGTGCGACTGACTGCGGCCATAGATAACTCTATGACATCGACTACGGTTCCATTTTCAAACCCCCGTAACAGCAGCGACCCTGCCTACGAAGCTGGAGGTCCCGGGTTCGAATCCCGGCCAGGGCATTTATTAGTCGTGATAAACACGAATATTTGTTCTTGGGTCTGGGATGTTTTCTATGTATTTAAGTATATATTTATCTATATAAATATGTATATCGTCGCGTAGTACCCATAGTACAAGCTTTGCTTAGTTTGGGACTAGGTTGGAAGGTTGTCCAAAAATATTTATTTATTTATTCAATTCATGTTTTGATTTTGATTTTGAATTATATAATTGCAACAAACAACCAGGAACCGGTGGCGTAATATCATCCGTTCCAGATGCAACCCTGATGCTGACCACGATCCTCAGATATGAGGGACCGACCAGAGAGAGATGCTGCGAATAAGCCACAAGGGCACTTTTGCAAGTCAAGTTGTAGGTAGTACTCAAATCAAAATTAATTAAATGCAGTGTTATTGTAATAGTGTACGTATTTCAGAAACAGAAAAGAAGTCAAGTGAATATAATAACCGTCCAGATTTGATAGACATGTAATGGGAAAAAGTGGTGGTTAGGGTGTGGAATAGCATTAGCCGGTATACTGCCTAAAAGTGTGTGGTGTGTACACTTAAAAAAACCATCACAATGCATGGATAGATTATATGTAGGTAACTACCTACCTATATAATTTTATGGTGCCGATAATTTAATTCGATATGGGACTAGGTAAGTTTACGTGTAGTTACACTAGTTACTAATGTTATTTGTAATGTTAGCAATATACTACCTAAAATTAGCGCCTGTTTTGACAAACTTTTATATCGTATTGACTGTGAAATTAATATTCATAAATTTCATCAAAACAAATTTGTAGTCCTGTATGAACAAAATTGAGAAAATCAGGAGTTTTGCATTCTGTTTCAAGGTGACCTTGCTCAAACTTTCACTACATTGAATTTCTTTTGTGGACGAAGAAAAATGAAACTTCACAGTTCGGGACCCAAAAGAACCTTGAATAGAAATGTTCAAATATTTAGTTATTGAATTTGTTTGGATTGTGCTTGTATACATAGGTACATTTGATTTAAAACACGACTGCACTAGAAAGATAAAAGGGTTAAATCGTATTTTTTTGTACATAGTTAAGGACTTAATTATGACTAAATTTTAATTGCGTCATGTGTGTAACGAAAATTACCTGTATAAAGTGTATGACTAATTTTCGTTACACACTTGACTCAATTAAAATTTAGTCATAATTAAGTCCTTAACTATGTACAAAAAATTGCGATATAACCCAAAAAACTAGTTTCATAATAAAGAACTCAATAAATTTATTTTGTTGGCAGTCAGGATACCTAATATTTTTCTAAACCCCATCGTGTGTGTGTGTGTTGTTGGAGAGCTCTTTCGAAAATAAGTATTGTCAGGTTTCTAAAACCATTTTTTGATTCAAATATCTGTTGGCGTGATATTAAGCTTTAAAGAAGTGATATTTTTTGTTATGGTCAAGTATCTTCTACTTCATATTCCATATATATTGTGTTTATAAACTTATGACGCAGGTAGAATATGTCTATGTACTTATTTAGCTTTAAGAACTTTTGTTACCATATTCAAATAAATATCAGATATTTGAACGTTGAAAATTAAACGTGATGCACATACCTACGACAATACCACTACTATTAAGCATCCGTAATAGCACACTCGTTTAATAATGTTCAAAACGCAACCTCTTAAAGTTCACTAATAGTCTATCTTCAAAACAGGATCCAGGTAGGTTCCTAGAGCGATGTAAAAATATCCGTTTATAAAATGACATAAAATATTAGTGTGGGTACTAGTAACCTGTATAGACTAGTAAACTGTATAGAAATTAAGAAATCTTTTCATATAATTTTTTTGTTTTCATTTACCGAACAAAAAATTTAATTGTAATTTCGTCTAAAAATAATCACCATGTGCATTTAACTGACAAGACGTTTAACACTATCTGTCATGTCACTCATGTCAACAATTGTTTGTCTTAAATGTCATTATGGTTCGGTTTATTGACTTGAAGTGGCCAGTTACAGTTAATAATAATGATTTATACTCAAATATACTCCAGGGACCGAGTACTATCAGCTGTAAAAATATCTGCAACTAATAAATAAACACCTTATATGGAGTCCGACCGAAGTTTCGGTTTCGGCATAAAAATCATGTTTCGGCCGAATATTCGGTTTCGGTTAAAAAACTGCTGAACCTTTCGACAATGCCGAAACTGATATTATTTACCGAGCTAACGAAGCGAGCGAATCGTCTCCGTTTCAACTCAAGTAAAATTATCACTTGTTTGATATCTTCTTACTCAAATTGTTTTATTGTATACCACTTACACAAATAATAGGTTTTTCATTATTCATAGGTATGTCTAGAAAGAACGGCCCTCTGACGTTTTATTCAATGATTTTAACACGTCGGTAAAAGTTTCGGTTTCGGCCGAAACTAGAGCCAAAACCGGACCATCGGTTTCGGTTTCAGTTTCGGCAAAAAAAAATGTTTCAGTCGAACCTTGGTATTATAGGCTTATAGAAGGCGTCACTTCGTCCATAAGGTAATTGCTAAACCTATCACGACTGACCCAAATAAGCTAATTTTACTAGTATGGCACTTAATCAAAGTTAACTACACACGAACTGTCCCTCCTAATGGCCTTATGTTGTTTGGGGTAAGTTCTAAGCCCTAAGTTTCCCTAATACAAAAAGATCTGTAGACCTTTTTGTTGGGGTTTATTTGGGTCCGATAATTACAGTCGGTTACATGCATTGTTCGAGGACTTACGTTAAGTGATCGAGCCATTTTAGAGGAAAGTTGCGTTACCTACTAATATAGTTGGTTAAGTTGCTGAGTATGGTATCACTCTATGATTCAAGCAATGAAGTCCACTAACTGCCAATTGGCGGAAATAATTCGTGTATAAGCGGATTTTGGCATAGTTGTAGGGAAAGATGTCCTTAACAATGTACTAAAAATCCTGACGGATGGGGGTGGAGATAACGGGTAGGGGGGGTAACGGGTATAAAGGTAACTTTTTTTTAGTTTTTCTTAATAAACTCGTAAACGGTGGAACATAGCAAACAATATTCTTAGACATGCATAATCTAGATAAAATTCGGATTCTAAAGCACTTTTTCGCTAGGATGAATATTTAATGATATTTTAAAGGAGGGAAAGTTAATTATATGTGGCCTCATGGGTGGGCCTCCGTTGTTTGTTCCTCAATATTCTTAAAAATAAGAAATACAGTATTAAGCGCTCAACGAGTTCTAAATAACGAGTCATTTTTTGAAAATTAAAGAAAAGAAACTTTTTTATCAATGATTTCGTTTCTTTTTGCGGCCGAATTTTGGTTTGTTCTCCTCTACAGGTCGCATTTCTCAACCGATTCTCGTGAAATTTTGTGAGCGAGTTATTTGATAACATATAAATTTATTGTAGTGAATTTTTTTGTAAATTTTGAAAAAAAAATGATTTTGTCAATGGTTTGTTCTCCTCTACAGGTCGCATTTCTCAACCGATTCTCGTGAAATTTTGTGAGCGAGTTATTTGATAACATATAAATTTATTGTAGTGAAATTTTTTGTAAATTTTGAAAAAAAAATGATTTTGTCAATGCTTTGTTCTCCTCTACAGGTCGCATTTCTCAACCGAATCTCGTGAAATTTTGTGAACAGGTTCTATGATTGCGTAGAATTTTTTTGTCGAGTCAATTTTTGTACATTTTTAAATTATTATTTTTTGACTCAACAGATTCTCGTGAAATTTTGTGAGCAGGTTTGCTCGACTTTTCACTCGATCTGTCAAAAAACTATGACGTTTTGACAGATGTCAAGTGAAAAGTCGAGCGTTCGACACTCAAAAATCGGCCCCCAGGTTCGGTAACTGTATAGAATTTTTGCACCGAGTCACTTTTGGAAATAAAAAAAGAATCTATGATTTTGTGTTTATGCGGCCGAATTTCGATTTGTGTTCCTCTACGGGTCGCATTTCACAACCGATTCTCCTGAAGTTTTGTGAGCAGGTTCTTTGATTACATAGAAAGACGTTTTCTAGTAATTTTTTGTCCTCCTCTAAGTAAGTATGTCGCATTTCTCAACCGATTCTTGTGAAATGTTGTGAGCAGGTTCAATATCTAACATAGTTTTTGGAAATAAAAATAAACACGAGGTCTAAAGCTCACAGAGAATCTTTGTTTATTTTCGCTCAATCGAAATGAAAAGTAAAGTGTATAACTCTGGTCTAAAGCCATATTACCACTGGAACCATTTTTAAAACCATCAGGTGGTTATATGGCTCATTTTAAACCCTTATCATTCAATCTACTATAGGTATAACTTTTATTGTGAACGCAAGTCTACCTACGTTTTTAAGAATTGCAAGCGTTACGCATCAACAGGGTAAACAATTAACAATTAGGTACCTAGCTTACTTTCTTTTTTCAATTTGATCGATTTTACAATTTGATAAAGGCTATACAAACTAAAGTTAATCTATAGGAACGTCCAGGAAAGCATCGTAACAAAGGTACAAATTATTTAATTAGACTTCAATTTAGCCTAAAATGATCCTTGAGTTTTAGCAAAATTAAACTTTAGGTTTCTTCAAGTGCCGATTCTAATTGCCCTCTAGGACAAATGCGTTGGAGGGCTATTAAAAATAGTAGACGCTGAGCTGTTTCTTTCTTTAGATTAATAAATGTTTTTAGCCCATAGAAATCAATCAGACTGTATAATAAAAAAAAAATACCCTTCAGTTATCCTTGACTCACCAATCGGATTCTGATGTAACATTTCGCGTTCCACATTGATTTAAAAAAAAAATTTTTTCATAACGCAAGAAGCAGTAATATATTGAAATACGAAACTTGTGTTTAAGCTTGATCTCCAAGGATCCTGCCTAATTTTGGTCTTTAAAGTAACAGGGTTCCAGACGTATTTTATAAAATCCTTCATTAGCAACCTCAGAAATGAGAACCTATTTTACGGAAAGCAGTATCTAGCTGCTTTTTCCGCAGATTTGTTTAGTGAAACGAGAAATAATTAATGCAGTTAATACACTTCCTTTTTAATCAATTACAATTAATCCCCAGAAGATACGGGGAAAGGTTGTTGATTTGCCAATTAAGTGGCTTAATCTCTATCTGCCAAACATGGGAAGTGCCTTGGAGCCTGAAAAGTCAGAGAATGGATACAAGAGAACTCACTGGCAGTTCGCCATCGCGTTCAGATTAAGTTCGCTTAGTGGCATGTTTGTAAAAAAGTATCCTTCGTCATTGTGGAATATTGTACTACGTATACCTACTATACCTACCTCTTGTCGTCTTGTGTTCCTACCGGAATACTGTAAAAATCAAGCAATTTGTTATTATTATGTTATAATTTATTTCACTAATCGAGTTATATTTTACGGAACCCGTTCGGCGACAGAATGTGTGACAGAATAGGGTTCCGTATGGACCCGTCGGGTACGGAAACCTTAAAACCATGGGAACAGCTTTCATTTGGAAGAATTTAACAATTCGTGTTTGAGGCGGTTTCTACCGAACTGAGGAGTGATCGACTTTTTCTATAGGTATAATATTTATGGTGTGGCCTCTCGACTTCTCCCTGGCACAACGCTTGCGCTGATCCAATGTCCCGCATGAGCGCGGCCTGGCCGGCGAGATAAAGGGTTCTCGGTAATCTGGCGGTAATGCTTTGAAATCACACGCACGGGCACCGCAACATTTACGTGCTACGAAATGTTAACATTACTAAGTATCAATGAACGACAACAATGTAAATTAGCTATGATAAAATTCTGTAAAAAGGTCCAAAGTCAATGTCAAATTGAAAGTAATTTATTCTTAATTGTTTCGTTTTACGTCATGAAGAAAGAATAAGATTAGGTCGACGTGTAGTAGACAGCTATTAATGTCAATACACTGCCACCGGTTCGGAAAATAAACCGTGTTCATGAAGAAAGAACAAGATTAGTAGACGTGTAGTAGACACCGGTTCGGAAAATAAACCATGTTCACTAGAAGAACGGACATCAAAACTCTGCGAGCGAAAAATTATGTTAGCGTTCATTAAAGGTGTGCTAACAATAACTAAAATCTCGTCGGTATACTTCCAAAACCAGATAAGTGACAAAGAAATCATTGTCACTTATCCGGTTATGATAGTATACCGACGATCTTTTCTTCCTTTTTAAGTAGAAAATAGTCATTCAGGCCAATAAAAACTTTATTCTCCAACAATGTTTTATCTTAGAAAGTTCACTAGTTTCCGTGTAAAAGTTCCTTTTTTAATTTCGCCACTAATTGTTCTATCCGTTGCAATTTGAAATTCTTGGCGCTTGTCTTAATATTATTCTTAGCTACATTTTAACTCAAAGTGAACCTAGAAAAGAAATTATAAGTGATGAAACTCTGGGTTCGCGTTTCTTTTGTATTCTGAGTTACAAATGATGTTTTCATTATTAATGTAAAATAAGAATAAACCTGATAAAAGATAGTCAATTCAGCTACTTTCAATTCGTAATTTTTCCTCTCGTAAGGCCCAATGTACACTCTAATGTACAAATTCAAATCGAGTTTCAAACTATAACAAAATTAATGAAGGTTCCAAATTCAAAATCACAAAAATCTGTCTGGGATTTACAAGGATATTATGCACAAAAACATGAAGGTAGGTAATTTCCAGGTACCTACTTAGTCCTTGGGAATTCGTGCCATCTGTGACTACTAAGTATACCCCTTATAGTTTATTTGTGTTCAAATAACTGTACCTACAATTTATTATAAATATAAATGTGATAAACATAAACATGGAAGGAACAATCAAAATTCCGAAGAGATTTTATAAGAAATTATTAAATCTGGGACCTAAAGGCAGCTGGGGCATTACGCTTGAATATGGCCTACATAAATATATGTGTTGATAGCTATAAAATCTCACGTAGATTAGAATGTAAATGCCATCAACAAAACCCTGTATTTTCCGCCCCCTGTCAGTATGTATGTACACAGGGCGGGTCGTGTCTTTGGCAAGCGAATATCGAAGCCGTAAACGTTAATAACAGTCGATGCAACCTTGTCGGGGAATATTGAATGAATATCCGGGGGATAAAATATCACCCTCCTCGGAGTTTAAATTATAATTATGTTTAACACGTGATCGAGTTTAGTAACAGATACTTACAATTCATGCTCTTAACAATTGACGGTTGTAGAGACACGAATAAGTAGATACTTAATAATCCTGTGTTATGATTTACTTTTTTTTGTCAACAAACTGGGTAGATATATTATGTTTTGGTAAAAAATATTTCCCTTAATTCATTTCACAGAAACATCATCATCGTCCTCCCAGCGTAGTAAGTAATTGGTTTTACAAAAGCGACTGTTAATAATCTGCCTGATGATATTTCACACAAACATCACCATGCAGAAAATTGATTGTATATGATTTTGGGTCTTCTTTCAGTTGGGATCGAACTTTGTTTTTTTCACGATGTGGAAATGCTTCATGCATTTATGCTTTATCTAGTCCCTGATGGGGGACTACTAACTCAGGAGCATACCCACTAAAATCACACCGGCGGCGTTCCCACTTTACCGTTGACGGGGGCGTCATGAGCTTTCGCTGGGACACCCGCGTGGAGGGGAAAGGTCAGAAACGCTAAGACCCTCCCACAAGGCCTGTAGGACCGTGCAAGGTGGCTTCCCAGCCCACGAGCCCTTCGAGGAGACTACATTAGTTCGCCTTTGTACTTTAGTCTTATGTGACATGTGTAAGTATATTGTTTTAACCTGTTTTTGTGTACAATAAAGTGCTTACATACATACATTACTGCAGCGCCGCAGCGGGTGCGCAATGCGCATCAGCACTGTTTTCGCGCTCCCGCTCCGAGGCCTCCTTATTGCGAAATGACAGTCTCGCCGAAAGGGGCCACTAGTTTCCATGTTCTCTCACTACTTAGCATGGCCGATACGACACATCGTACTAGCGAGAGATTCCCTCCTCCCAGTCCGACTGCTCCTGCCATATTAACCGCTCCGCAACCCAGCAACTGCACACCTTTAACTTGGACTGGGCCGTATCATCCGGGTCGCCACATTCATGGCAATCTGGTCTCGGCTCCCTCCCTATTTTGTGCAGATAGTGACCAAACCAAAGCACCCATCTCCGATCACTACCTGCATCAGCCTGTACTCCAGGACCCCAAATTTTCGGTCGAACCACTGGGGGCCGATTTTTGAGTGTCGAACGCTCGACTTTTCACTCGACATCCTGTCAAAACATCATAGTTTTTTGACAGATCTCAAGTGAAAAGTCGAGCGTTCGACACTCAAAAATCGGCGCCCTGGTCGAACGACGGGAGGACACCCTCTATAGTGGGGGTTGGGTATGGATTCATATTGAATTGAATAAGTTTTTGTGAATTGTAAGGCGTACTAATGTCAAATAAACAAGTTTAGGTTTCTACAATTTATCATTGAAACGAATTGTCAAAATACTTCAGTATTTGCATATTTTGTGTGAAATTAAATTCGGAAATAAGTAGTTATTAGTAGGTATACGAATTATCTGCATTAACTAGATGATATAGTATGATTACCTAACTAAAACATACTACAGTAAGCACTCGGTTTTGATCTTAGAATACCGGGTGTACAATCCAAATGGGGTGAAGTCGGAAACTATGAGAGATAGCGAGATCTGTTCTTAGGAACCATGACGTCGGTTTTAGATTTATTTAATAATAATTACATTCAAACTTTTTTATTAACTCTCATACATAACCGGGAATCGAACCTGGTCAATATTTAAATGACCAAAAAAAACATTTTTTTTTGGGTCAATATTCAAATGGGTCTTATTGGTGGGTTTTTCTTTCAATTATTTAAACAAGATTCCATTAGTGTTGTGCTTCTTGCGACTTGCAGAATTTATACACATTGATTTTGACCAGGTTCGATTCCCGGTTATGTATGAGAGTTAATAAAAAAGTTTGAATGTAATTATTATTAAATCTAAAATCGACGTCATGGTTCCTAAGAACAGATCTCGCTATCTCTCATAGTTTCCGACTTCACCATACCGACCCATTTGGATTGTACACCCTGTATACCTAATTAGGTGAGTACTAGCCGCGTTGGTGAACACACGTGGTCGGCGCGACGACGAGCTGAATCCACTACCGAACAAAACCAGTTGCCTACTGTCATGGCGTCGTTACCGACCAACATCTTTGAACAAGTATTGATTGGCGAAATCATCATAAATTTGATGGAAAGCCGTTTTTAAAGATGAAGAGTACCTAAGCGAATTTAGGGAAAAAACGTTCTAAACTATAAGATTCTCACTTTTTCGACAGGGAAATAATTCAGACAAATAGTGAAACAGTTCTATCGATTGCTGGTCGGTAAGACGCGAACGTTAAAACTTTTAGTTTGAAACTAGAACAACACACAAACGTGCATCATTACCCAATGCCGCTTCGTGTTATGTGTCGTTGAGGAAACACAGCACGAGAGAAGCATAATAAAATAAAGCTTTTCTACTCGTCTACTTATACTTCATCTTTGAATTAGAACTTCATAGACCATTAAACTATACCATACATTTAAGGATGATTCACGCTAGACCGTTCCGTATCCGGGCCGGCCCGTTTTGTAGTACAAGAAATCGACGGCCGTCGCGCGTCTATAAAGCTGAACCAAAAGTCTATCTATGCTCAATGGAGTAATGAAATAATTTATTGTACAATGTTTACTATACGAAATACAAACGCCCGCAGAGAATTCCAAACCTTAGAAGTGAATAAAGAAAGAAGTCGATACTGTGCGTGTGACGCCATTTGCCCGTTTCAATTTGTAGGACTCTTTGACAGCCGCTAGTGTCGAGCTAGATTTGTCCCAAATGTTAGCCCTTTATTATGATCCAATTGTATTTAGTTCCATATAGACATTTGATGGTCTCTGAAAACTGGTTCAGATGGCACTACTCATAGATTTTTTTTGCCAAATAGCGAATTCTTTAAAAACCATGGAACATTAAATGAAAATGACAACCTGGACTTTTAACTACGTTACTCATTCCACGTAAACAAGTTTGACTTATAAATCTATAATTAAGTTTTTCTCAACTTCCTAAGTCTCATTAAGGAAATTCTCGATAAGGCAAGTTAATTAGCATCAGCGAGTGTTTACTTGACCGGCGCGGCGCTCCTAGGTCAAAATGGTAGTTGAAGTTAAATTGATCAATTAAAACTTGCGCTCGTCTCCAAGATAGCTGCGAATCGTATGAAGTGGCTAAACTATGTACAAGGATGGCCGCAGGTCACAACTTGCGACGTAAAGCTATAGCAATATTAGCAATGTTATAAGTTCTAACAGGGTGCCGAACTATTTGTAACCATATAATTAATGAAAACGATTCAGTAATTAATTAGTAATGTTCTAATGTAATAAATAGTAAATAAAATAAATAATAATAATAAATATTTGTGGACAATCTTACACAAATCAACCTAGTCCCAAACTAAGCAAAGCTTGTACTACGGGTACTAAGCGACGATGTACATACTTATATACCAGGATACCTATGAATTAAAACTCGTGCGAAAATATACCGGGCATATGTATTGTACATATTTCGTACGGATTTCTTAATTAGTAGGTATTACATTACAAACATTTGAATGTTACAACGAGGCGATTATTAATATTTAAAAATAATTCGTTCCTAATTAGTATGCCTCCCTTTCCTTTGCTTGTGGCATTTCGGAATGGATTCACACTTGATAATATATTTCCTGGCTCGTATGGAACTTTTCGGGCTTTTAAATTCACCTATTATTATATTTTCACGCCACTGCTCGGAAATATGGCTATAGATGGCGGGAATTGGGGCGTCAAAATTGTGAATAGTAGCAGACTCATGAACTGGACAACTATGAACCTAAACCACATCTAAACCACACCTAAACCGTTACAACAATGTTATATTGTTGTAGCGGTTATAGTAGTGCTATCGTCCAATCAGAACACGCCCGTACTTCATATTTAGGTATTTTTTAGTGTCGCCGACTATGTTATGAAAGAGAAGTTTATTAATAGGCGTTTTTAAATTTTTACTGACATAAAAACGCCTTTGAATTATCTAGTAACACACTGGCCATTAAGAAAGTACTAGAAAAGAAAAAGTAGGCTGGAGATTTTAAGGTTATTGATAGGCGTTTTTAAGACTTTTATGCGCTTTGAAAGGTTTGCATTGAACATAAAAACATACGTAGTAAACATAATTATATGTAGTAAACATAAAAACGCCTTTGAATTATCTAATAACACACTGGCCAACGTACTCGAAAAAAATGATGGCGGGAGATTGTGAAAAAGTAACTAACTATAAAAATGGATTTTATTTCCTCGCAGTAGTCGTGAAAAGCACTATGTTAAGCCTCGGCCGAAAGTGCAATAGTTGGACTCTTACTTTCGAGGGCCTCCGCTGTGCGTCGGCCCTCGAACTAACTCGTCCATCTATTGCTTAATTTCTAGCCTCTACAACAATGTACTATTCCTGACCGATATGACCTAAAAGAAAAGAGTGCACTCCCACTCAGACCTGCGGGGATCTATGGGCGATGGCAATCGCTTACCATCAGGCGATCCGTCTACTCGTTTCCCCCTATAACTTACTATACTTAAGTACACATGGACGTAGTTAATATAGGTAGGCATACCTATACTAAATATTAATAACTAGCTTCTGCCCGCGACTTCGTACGCGTATAAAAGTAGCTTACATGTTCTTATTTTGTATAAGCTATAATATTATATTAATGGAAAATTCTTCTTATTCTTAGTTATTTTAATTACAAACATCTTAAAATCCAGGAAACGGTAACAAAATCTCTCTCTCTCTCCCTCTCTCTCACACACACACACGCGGGCGCGCACACACACCCACCCACCCACACACACAAACACACACACACACACACACACACACACAAACACACATACACGCACACGAACACACAATTGCTTAGATTAATATTACTAATTCTTAATTGTAAAGTTATTGTGTTCATTTGTAAGTTTAGTGGATAAGAAAACTCTTATGTTGTGGAGGAGCGAGTCCTCCTGACACAGGCACAAAAGTACCTACTAGGAGGTCTCAACCTTATCTATTTAAAACACCACTTGTTTAAATGAAATAAATTTATTTTATTTTATGTTAATTATTTTTTTGCAGGTACACCGGCCAATCCAAATTCTTAACCCCTTTTAAAAGCCCAAATTTCTGGCAGCGCTTAGTTAATAACCACTCAAAGCGGTCACACATCCAAGATTTGACTTGGGCCGACGTTGCTTAACATCGACGAACGACGAACGAAGATATAATACATAATTTATAACACAATCTCGAATATCTACGAGTATCACTTGTTACAAAGCACTGTAACTTCAAAATGCGAATCAAACGGGGCGCAGAAGCACAAAATAAAGAATATACAGAAGGTCCGTTCCCGCCGTTCTTGAAAATACATACCTAAACTACAGGGTTGCTTCTGTATTGATTCTGAATTTTAAAAAGGAGCAGATAAATTAAAAATTCTTCAACATGACATTTAAATATGAACCAGCGTATCTTGGTAAAAAACCGGCCAAGTGCGAGTCGGACTTCGCACATTTAGGGTTCCGAATCAACCTCAAAAATATGATTTATTCATATATTAGTATTTGTTGTTAAAATATACGTAATATTGAACATTGTCACCAAATTTCAAGTTCATAGGTCAATGAGAAGTCTAAAAATTCTTCGGAACAAATTTTGTGACATACGACGGACGGACGGACGGACGTCTGGGCGACACCAATAGGGTTCCGTTTTGACCCTTCGGGTACGGAACCCTAATAAATTGATGCGTGACCCGCTGCGAGTTGTGACTTGTGACCGGCGGCGGTCGAGAGCGCCAACAAAAATATACCTAATTAATTAGTTACCTACTTAACTAAACCATAGTACTACTTAAATACTGGCGTTTTACCAGCGAACGATAAGATGAATGTGTAATGGTTGATCGTCGTTATCAAAGCGGCAAGTTTCAAAAAATTACCTACCTACCTAGGTATTGTAACTACCAAAATGAGAAAACCGTTTTATTTACCTTTCAATATCGTTTGAAAATTTGAAGAAAGTGTAGGCACCGTTTTTTGTTGTATTTAAGTGTATTTAAACAATAAAATACATTCCAACTGTAATAATATCGGTTATTCATTTTGACGTACGTGACATAAACTATCTACGTAGCGGCGAGGACGTCAAGTGATCAACGCGCGCACAACTAGCACTCGCGACGCGACAGTGACAGTCGCGACTAAGCTAGTCCGAAATCAACCGAGAATGCCTGTAAATGTTACGTCATTGTGCGTGCGGCGAAAATGGCACTTTGTACTGAGCGGACTCTCTGCTCCGGCGCGCGCCGCCGCTATTTACTTTGTGGCAGAAGTAACTCACCATAAATTGAAATAAGTTCCTCTGAGCAGAATGCCAATAGGAAGGGAACTTAAACTCATTAGCGAAGTTTTTGCGGTGAACCATGTCGATGGACCCAGTAAATTATTTCGCCTCTTCTCGAAATGTTTTTGGTGAAATATGAACAGTGTAAGAAAGTACAACAGAATCGAAATTAAACATATCGTGTGCAAGGTTCCAAATGAAGTCTCGAAAACATGACAACACATAATAGGTAATAATATATTTGTCGCGGAACTGCCTCAAAAGTAACGTATGAACGCATTTCTCCGGAGAATTCAATATGCGGCGAAAACGGTTTGAAATATTGAAAGTCAACGGGAACTTTTCTAATAAAAAACCCTCTTTTTCTTGAAATGAAAAACGTCCCTTGGAAACGGAAGGTACTTAATGCTTCAATGTAAATTGATAGGAAAAGTCTCTGTCAGGAGTCTTATTGTGTCGAAGAATATATTAAGCATTGTTTATAAATATCTGATACAGCAGTTGTTCCAGAGTTTACTTCGAAACTTTATTTAAAGAAAAAAGTAAAGTCTTAATTATCGATACGTTCAATCATCAAAGAAAGTCCTCTACCACTTTTGGACTTTAACGGAGGTACACGTAATATACTTAGTGAGGCAGTTTCACGTGAAAATGTGGACACGCTGGACAAAAGCACCAATTTTTTTCCAGGGTCTAGTTAGGTCCATAGCTTTATGTTTTCTCCTCCGTCAGCCATCTTTAATTTAATAGAGGTGGAAAGTATGTATGAAAAAAAATATTTTTTTAAGATAGAAACATGGAAATTTGCTAATTGGAAAAAAGCGGCCAAGTGCGTGTCGGGCCACGCACAATGTAGTAGTTCACCCGTTACATTATGTGGACTAAAAAGTTTGCGAACTTATATTTACTATGTTTTTGACAGAATTAACAACATTCTAAGGTATCTATGGAAATTGTACGAAGGTTTGTTTTTGCAAAGTACATTTCTTAAGTTCGACTATTACTTACTCGTTAACTAGTAATGTCTGCTAAGCTGTGATTGTTTTCCTTTTAAATACATCGTATATACTACTATCATGATTTTTTCACATGGCTAGTAGCCACCGTTTAGCTGGCGGGGGGGGGGGGGGGGGGGACACTTGACCATAACAAAAATTTTGAAGTGTCAAAACTTAATATCACGCCAATCGATTCTTGAATCAAAAAATGTTTTTAGAAACCTTATAATATTTTTGAAAGAGCTATTCAACGCCACAACACACGATGGGATTTGGAAAAAAAAATGCACTACCACTTTACATGTAGGGGAGGTACCTTTAAAAAAATTTTTTTCAAAATTTTGTTCTACTGTTTTGTCGGGGTCATTGATATGTATACTCATGCCAAATTACAGCTTTCTAGTACTAACGGTTACCGAGATAAGCGGGGGACACACGGACGGACATGGCGAAACTATAAGGGTTCCTTGTTTACTACGGAACCCTAAAAAACAGTTTTCAGCATTCGTCAAAATTTGTCCATTAAAGGGGTTGAAAGTTTGTACAAGTACTCGTAACATTTTTTTTTTCAAAGCAAGAAACTTTATAGACCTGTCATCATTCGCCCTCTGAAGGGGTGAAAATGATGTTGAAAGTTAATTTGAGGAGCAAATATTTTTCTAAAGAAGAAACTTGAAACTTCGTTTAAATACCTAAACGCTAAATTTGGTTTTCTTATCCTTTATTGTTAGGTATTTAAACGAAGTTTCAAGTTTCTTCTTTTGTAAGTTAATTCCTGAAAAAAATAATATATTCGAAGCTGAACTCGCATTTGACCACTTTCTTTGTGCCTAAAAGGTGACAAAATTGTGATCTATATGAACATTGAACCTACCCACGCTATTCGCCGCCTTTTTATGTTATAGGGGTCAAAGGCAAAATAGCAGGATAAGTTAAGGTACCATTGTCACAAACCAACAAATGTACCTACTTATTGTATGCAAATAAACTCTATTCTAACGATCCGAAGAATCAGCGTCTATAGAGATCTGCACCACTAGAGGAGTTACAAGTGTGTAATCGGCCTTTCAGATGGGAGATGGTATCATGGGAGTAAGCTCTTTAAACACACCTCTTTCATTTTGTTTTGTATAGTAAATTATAAATTTGTATTAATAAACGCAGGCAGAAAATCATCAAAAATAAAAGGTTTGTTTTCAAAAGTCTTTATTACGCTCTAATACAATCGCATAACAAGAATGATGACAGTAGTGTAATATGCTTTAACCGAAAATTCCATGAATTTTATCCTTTAAAAGATCACAAACTCAGAGCTGGAATCCTGGTTGCGTAACAGGAACAAATGTTCTTCTGTCACAACCTGGTTGCCATGAAATATTTAAAAATCCTCATAGACAACTGGTTGTGAAACACAGTTGCGATGGCGGCGATTTTTTTCTTCGTTGACAACTGGTTGTGTAACAGGAATAAATCTTCTTCTATCACAACTGGTTGCCATGAAAGATTAAAAAATCCTCATAGACAACTGGTTGTGAAAAACACAGTTGCGATGGCGGCCGAAAGGGATTTTATTGACAGACGACACAAAAATATAATATATGCGCGTGTTCAAGACGTTATTTATATTAACTTTAAATCTTATAAATTAAATACATATAGAGAAAATCTGCTGGAGCGCGCATAGAAATAGTTACGGGCCTGAAAACTCGCGACAATTTATTTACGAACGACTTTATATAAATCTCGAACGGTACCGGAGGCAATAAAATAACCCGCGGAGCCTGGATCTTACTTTTGTTATGATTGCTATAAATTTTACAGCCCTAGTCCAATTCTTATTTTATACCTTTATGTGTAGTTTATTTCTGACTCTTTCAGCAAGTTAAATTTGAGTAGGGTAACTACTTCTTCTTTCCAAAGCTTGAGCAGATTGTTGGCGTTAGTTTGAGTTCCTGAGACCTACCATAGACTTATTTAGGTTGATCAATAAAGACAATAGTAGTTTCAAAGCAGCCTGAAACAGTTATTTGTTATTTGTCTACCGCGGGTAAGCCATACTAACGTTGCGGTTGCGCCCGAGGTTTGCCGCTAAGCCTAAGTCAACAGTAAACAGAATACAAAACAAACAGCACCGTGATACGGAATTGAATGCATTTAATTACAAAATATAATTTACTTTATTTACGTTAAAGTGCAAAACTCAAAACAGCGAAACATGGAATATTTGAGATGAAGCGTATGAATACAGACATTTTAACAGCATCAATTACCTCCGTAAATCATCAAAACCGAATTAAACAGTATAATAAGTGAAAAACACATCGTTCGAGACCAACTTGTAGAGCTGCGGGGTAATCGGTAATCACGTAACGATGTGTATGATTTGGCTTGTCAGTTTTAGTATGGGATTTGACATTTAAATCTATCGTACTAACGGTCGAAAACGTTACGTGATTACCGCGCTGTTTACTTAAGTATATAAGTACACTCGTAAGTGCCCGCGACTTCGTCCGCGTGGAACACGTTTATCGCAATCGAATTGAAGTGATTGCTATTTACTTATATCAGGCGTTTACCTACTCATCGCTCTTTCATATAAACTTCCACCCCCTTAAGGAATGATTTCCGGGATAAAAAGTATCCTATGTCCTTCCCCGGGACTATATCTCCTTACTCCTTCTCGGATATCTCCGTGGATACCGAATTTCATGTAAATCGTTTCAGCGCTTTAAGCGTGAAGAGGTAACAAGCAGACAGACAGACACACTTTTGCATTTAAATTATTAGTAAGGATTGATATTATTACGTTCAACCATATAATTCAATTATTTTCTCAAGTAGAGTTTCGTAAAAACTTTCTGGTTTCGATTTTCTTAAACCCCCACGCAAACGATGACTTTTATAAGGTTAACATAATTATGTATAACGTGTATGTATCCATGTGTCTGTTTGTGGCATCGCAACTCTCTAACGAGACTTTCGAATTTTTAAAAGCAGCTCTCAAATCGAATCATCCATTTAGGAGGTGCGGTTTAGTTGTGTCGAGGGTTTCTTAATTTTTTCATTTTATCCAATCTTATCTCAACCGAACCGCCCCACAGGCGTGTTACAGAATTAGCGAAGTACAAATACGGATTCAAACTCTGAAGCCTCTTATCTAAAAGTAGTCCACCAGCGAGCCACAAAAGGCCAAGTTTTTCTTCGATTTATATTAAAATCGCTCCGATTGCTTCCACACCATCTTGAGCGAAATGGCGTGGGATTACCGGTCTTCATTGCGACGAACCAAATTTTGAAATATTATTTTATTCATTATTGATACGAATGTTCTTGGTAAACATAATTGCGATATGCTTATTTCCGTGCATAAATACTACACGGTGTCGCAGAAGTATGTACTCGTAAAAGACAGGCGAATTCTGTTATATCGGTATTAGAAATGCGATTTTATTCTTGTAAGGAGTGTAAGGGATCTCTCTCAGTTAACCTTAGGTACCTACTACCTAGGCAGCTTTTTTGTATGAGAAATTTAATTTAGAAGGTACTTGTGACACAAATAAAACCAGAAAATGCAACTAAATGTAAGATAAAATGTTTCATTTGCTACAATAATATCCAATAAATAAATTTGTGAGGGTGTTCTGAAACTAACTACACGGATACTGGCATTACGTATAAATACTTGGCTTTACAAACAAATATAAAACAGATATACATAACTTACGTGCGTGAAGAGTTGTGTAATCTATACCTAGATATTTTTCTAGCAGGAACAGAATTTGCTTAGTGCTTACCACAATAAAAATATCGACAAGTACTTGTTATCGATAAGTACATACTTACTACTTCAACGACAAGACGTATTGCAACGAATAGTTATTTATTATAGAGCAGTCTACATGAAACTTTCAGGGTGTACAGTGTTTTTATAGTGTAAAATTTGTAGAGAGAATTTGTGTTGTATAGAGACACAGACACAGATTTGCTATGGGATCAAAAATGGGTTTGGGATATACTACATGTTGTATAATTCTGCGTCAATTTGAAAGAAAATTTGGGTGTGGGTTTATCATGGAGTGACTTATGGGAGAATTAATTCAGTGACACGAAGAAAGAAAGTTACAAAAGGGTTTCAAATTGTTTTCTAAAGTATGTAAAATATAAATAAATTTATAGTTTGGTTACTATTATCTATTTTTAACGCACCCTATTATCCTGTATTTTTCTTTGTATTATATCTATGACGTTGAAGTGGCACTTATCGATAACAGGACTGTCGATGTTTTTATTTTGTCAAACACTTAGACGTCAACGTTCGTGCTAGAAAAATATCTAGGTATAGACTAATCAATGATATCATATCATATCGTTTATTTGCATTGAACATACATCGTCATACATAAATTACATAATATTCATGTCAAATATAACCACTACCTATGAGCTATATAAAATGATAATTAAATTAGTATAGTATTTATATTTATGCACAGAAACAAGCATATCGCAATCAAGTTGGTATGTAGTGGGCACCTAGTGGGTAATCTCAGGAAAATAAACAAAATGTTTCATCATCATTGCATAGGTTGGACCTTCCACGTGGCCAAGCAAAATTTTTAAAATGCTGGTGAAGCCGTGAGAACAACTAGTAGCGTTACAAATTAGATCCGTATATTTGCTCGAAGGACCTTCGCGCCGTGTTTCACGTAGCCCCCGCTGCCACCGGCTGCCATTAAACAGCGTTTAGGTAGGCAGGTGTCGACGACCGGAGTGAAAACTAACAACCGAACGATCACGCTAATTGATTACGCATTTGATTTACAGCTTCAGGCGTGTTCGAAAAGTGATATCTTTGCTAATTGGAATAGAGATAGCATTGTTAGTTGCATAAAAAAATAAATTGAACAAAAGTTCGCTTATGAACTGACGACATAATATTAACATTTTCACCGCCAATGACTTGATATAAAGTCAGGACATTAGGTTCCCCACACGCTAATGACTTCATATCGAGTCGATCAAGTCGATGTAAAGGCAAGCTACGTCCTATCAAGTAAGGTACATTTTCAGTATTGTACCGGATTCGATAGCTAAAGCGGAAACCCAAATCAAAGCAGCAGTTTTGTGGTGCAAAAATATAATGACAACTAACACTAAAACAAATTACAAACTGACCTGGAACATACAATAGACAATAGAGCTTTAGAAAAATATAAGTATGTACAAAGAGGTCTAACCTCAACATCGTCCCCCCCGTGTAGCATAGCTACACAACTACGTCTTCTAAACGAGCTAGCTTCCTGGTGGGTCTCTTTAGGATACCCCCTTTGGTGGCTACATTAGCTACTCGCACGACCCCATCTCTGCCCGGGAACACTTCCACTACGCGGCCTATGGGCCACACCCCTCTTGGGAGGGCTGGGTCGACAACCAGCACTATGTCGTCGACTTTCAAATTCTCAAAATGCCCTTGGATGCTCTTCTTTGGCCTTAGACTGGGTAAATATTCCTTGAGCCATCTTGTCCAGAAATGTTCAGACAGGCGCAGGACTTTCTGCCACTCTTTTCTCATTGAAAATACTGAGTCGTCCAATCGGGCTGGCGTTTGCTGGTTCGAGGAGGTGCCCATCAGAAAATGAAATGGCGTCAGGCTCTCGCACTCCTTGTTTTCCGTGACGTAAGTTAAGGGACGTGAATTGACTACAGCTTCTGCTTCTAAAAGTAGGGTGTGCAGTAGTTCTTCTCTCGGTGCCCTCTCTTTTAAAGTAGCGAGGAGGGCGGTCTTTATTGTCTTTACGAGTCTTTCCCAGCAACCACCCATGAACGGCGCCGCAGGAGGGATATAGCACCATTCTATGCCTTTGTTGGCGGCATAATCTTGCACTGCATCGTTATAGAATTCACGGAGCTGACTGTTGGCTCCAACGAAAGAGGTGCCGTTGTCGGACAGGATTTTTGTCGGGAAACCTCGACGTGCAGCAAAACGGCGAATGCTCATTATGGCAGAGTCTGCTGAGAGGCTTGTTACGATCTCGAGGTGGACTGCTCGTGTCGTCATGCAGGTAAAGAGAGCTACCCATCGTTTTTCTCTGCGTCGACCAATTGACACCTCGACAGGTCCAAAATAATCCAGGCCGGTATTCGTATATGGCCGTTTGTGGTGCTCTAGGCGCACATCTGGCAGGTCTCCGGTGGGCGGGATCTGAGGCGTAGCCTTTCGCTTTATACAGTAGGCGCATTTTCTGGAAGCCTTTCGCACTTCGCTGCGGCACCGCAGTATCCAGTAGCGCTGTTTAAGCTCATTGGTGACTAGCTCATTAAAAGAATGTGCTGCTTGGACGTGATGGTGTCTTATAAGAAGTTGGACCGAAGTGTGGCGGCCGTCTAGGATGATAGGTGATGTAGTGGCGTGATCAACGTTCTTCATGTGTTTTATGCGGCTGTCCAGTCTGAGGAGGCCGTCTTTGTCCATAATTGGGCAGAGAGGGTTCAGCTTGCTTGACTTGGGTAAAGGCTTTCCATCGCGAAGTAAAGAGAGCTCTTCGCCAAACGAGTCCGACTGTGCCTTTTGAAGAATAGCAACTTCTGCCTTCTGCATCTCCGACGCGGATAGCGGTGGGAGTTTAGGAAGAGGAATGTTAACATTTCTTTTGAAATTTGGTTTGTTTTGTGCCAAAAAAGTCCGAAATTTGCTGGCGGCTTGTAAAACGCGTGCGGTTGCGCGAATTAGACGTAACCACTCACTAAAACGTGAGGGATCTGGCACAACCGATGAAGGTTTATCCAGATTGGTAAGTGCTACATGCACCTTAGAAGGTTTTAGCTCTTCCAAGATGGATGTAGTTTCAGGCGTCGACGGTTCTTTGGGCCATTCACTGGATGGCAGTAACAAGAATTCAGGTCCAGAGAACCACCGTGATAAATCGACGTCACGATCTTTAAGTCTCGTCGCGTCATCTGCAACATTCAAACAACCTGGGACAAATTTCCAATTGTTAACGTTCGTTATCTCAGTAATTTCACCCACACGGTTTGCCACAAATGGTTTGAAAGTTCGTGCATCACTGCGAATCCAATTCAAAACTGTAGTAGAATCAGACCAAAAGTGAATTGAATCCGGGTGAATGTCATGGCCGGTGCACACAGTATTAGCGAAACGAGCAGCAATCAGGCCTGCCTGGAGCTCGAGTCGCGGTATAGATGCGGGTTTCAGAGGGCTAAGGCGCGCTTTTCCACCAATGAGTGACAGCTTCACGGTACCGTTCGAGAATGTGAAACGCCAGTAAGCTACGCACGAGTACGCTTCCTCGCTAGCATCCGCGAATACGTGGAGCTGTCTGTCAATGATGGCCAAATTCTGGAACCCAGATCTGTACCAGCGAGGAATTTTAATGTCGGCAATAGAAGTCAACTGTCGAGACCAGGCCAGCCATTTCTGTATAACGTCTGGTTGCAGCTCGGTGTCCCAATCAATACCAGTTCTCCATGTTTGCTGGAATAAAATACGACCCTGAATAACCAGCGGCGTTAAAAGACCAAGAGGGTCATATACACACATCAGATATGACAATACCTTCCGTTTGGTCAGTTTCTCTTTGTCAGGAATTGGGGACCCATTGCGAAAGCTGAAAGTGTCGCTATTAGGATGCCAGATGAGTCCCAAAGTCCTGACGAAGGCTTCAGGACCTACATGAACATTGTCAAGTGTAGGAGCTCGCAGCTCCTCAGGTACGGCTGCCAGCGCAGCAGGTATGTTGGAAATCCAACCTCTCATCTCCATGCCTGCCGCCCTGTGCACCGTCACTATATCAGCCGCGAGTTGCACGGATGACCATTACATGGATGATGGCTTTTGATGCTGCGGGGTATGATTTCTGTAATTCGTGGGCGTTTCGGTTTTTTATATACAAGGCAGTACACGGGCTGCATACGGCACCGAAAATGACAGAAGTCATCCTATACTCCTTCAACTGACAGCTGGAATTTTCCCTCCAAATGAATCGTAAAGCGTCACGATCTTCCTCTCTAATCCTAATCTGTGGAAACATTTCCTTCACATCAGCAGTCATCGCGATGTGTCCTTCACGAAAACGAAATAAAATGTGTAACAGTGACTGGAGCAGGTCAGGCCCAGGAAGCAGAAGTGAATTTAAGCTGACGCCAGATGTCCTCGCTGCAGCGTCGAGGACCACCCGTAGCTTCCGTTTTTGAGGATGTATGACAGGGAAATGAGGTAAATACCAACGCAATTGTTTGTGTGTATTGCCTGTGTCGATTGTGTCATGATAAGTATGTCTTGGACACTCTTCTGCATAACCCTTTGTCATCATGTTGTTTATAAACGCACAATAATCTTTTTTAAACTCTGTGTCCCGAGACATACGCCTTTCTAAACCTAGAAACCTCGAAAGTGCATGAGGATAGCTGTCAGGTATGTTTGGGGTGTCTTTTCGCCACAGTAAACCTACTTCAAACCTACCTGAAGGCAAACGTTTGGCCGTAGATTCTAAAACCTCTAAAGCGTATTTATCCTCCTTAGAGCACAAGTTTTCGGGTTTTGAAATACCTATGGCGTCAAGGCGAAAGTAATCTTTGATAAGTTCGTCCATAGTAGAGTCAACAGAATCATTCACAGAAATGTGATTTATAAAGTGGACAGGTTTAGTCCAGCCGCTCGATTTGCCATGCAATACCCAACCTAATGCAGTGCGGGTAGCAACGGGTTGACTCTTAGTACCTTCCCTAACCTCACGGCTTACAGTTAAATACCAGTGCTCGGCACCGAGCAGTATCTTAGGTGTAGCTTCACTCAGTGTAAGGTCATCAATTAAATCTGTGAGATGTGAATATTTAGAAATGTCACTTGGTTTTATAGTTTGTGTAAACAGTGATAGTGAGTCCATGGCCTTAGCATTGTTCACTGAATATACCTCAGAACAGTGTTTACCCTTGATAGAAAAGCTCACATGCTGTATCGGTTTGTGTGTTGACATTCCTGCCACTCCATCAACCTTGATTGACTCCATGGGGCCAGAGGCACCAATGCGACGTGCCACCTCCGAATCTATCAAGGTTGCGGTGGATCCGCAATCAAGTAAGGCAAATGTGTCATATTTTCCATGTGGGCCACTCACTTCAACTGGCACTATCTTTAAAAACACGTGTGAAGTTGACATTTCGTCATTTGTGTGTGATTCAGTGACGTTAGAAACAGTAACAGTTTTATCAGTATCCATTTGTTCGGTAACGACATTGTAGGAAGTAGACGGAGACTCCTCGGTGGCGCGGGAGATCTGTGGCGACGTCGCTGAATGTAGAAGCGGATGGTGAAAGCGTACGCAGCCGTCCACGCCACACCGACTGATTTTGCATGTCTTCCAACGATGTGTTTTAGATTTTAAACATTTGTAACATATTTTAGCTTTACATAACCATATCCACTTATCATCTAAAGTCAGTGATATAAAATCTTTGCACTCTGTGAGTTTGTGTTTATTATTGCAATAACGGCACAATTCAACATTTGTGTTACGAGCAGATGTGACATGAATGTTCTCACGTCGTGTCAAATTGTGTGCAAAGTTGTTGCCGACTGTACCTGGACGCCTACCTATGTCTGACATTATATTGTTAGGCCGCCTACCTAAATCTGACATAAAACTGCCAGGTCGTTTAGTGTAGTCGGGTATTAAACCAAAACGATTGTGTTTGATAGCTTCAATATCGAGAAACTCCGATAAAAGTTGTATTTTCGGTTTAGATTGATCGGAACGAAACGCATAATCTTTCCACTGACTGTACAATATCGGTGTCAGTTTACTCAACACAGAATGAAACAGTTCTACGGAATAAATATGTTCAATCTGATCTAAATTTCTAATTACGGCTATGCAATTGCGCAATCTACAAGCAAACTGATTTAATTCCTTCTGGTCGAAGCTTATCTTTGGGAGATTCCGCACGAGAGCAATCTCGTTGAGCACGATCATCTCGGGGAGCGCGAACGTCTGCTCCAGCATGTCGAGCACTTCGTCGGGCCGCTCGGCTGTGTACAGCAACGACGACACGCTTTCCAGGGCTTGGCCGCGCAGTGCGCCGCTCAAGCGCACGAGGTTCTCTGCCGGCGTAAATAAATGTTGAGTCTCACGATAAATACGTTTGAACATCAACCACTCTGTAGTCTTACCGCTGAAAGGAGTAAGTTCTAATTTATGTGAACATTTATGCGAATAAAAAATCGGTTCGGGCGGTTTTGACAACGAGTGACACTGATTTACATTTGAATCAATGACTGACGGCCGTGTAAATGACAGCTCATTTTTTGACGTTGTTTGAAAAAGTTTGGCATTGTCATTTACAGGAATTTGAAAAGTCACGGGCTTTTTGTAAATGTGATCGTGATTTTCATGTTTTTTAGCAATGCGATTTTCATAATGGCTGTGGGATTGAAATTGGTCATTTCTATGAAAATCATTACGCGTAATATGTTCTCGCGAGAAATATTGGGTACCCGGAATGTTTACGTTCTGCGCGTTGTCGTAATTGTTTACGTTTTGCTGAGTAACGTAACCAGGTTCTGGACCCAAATTTCTCTCGGGACCTGCAATCATCATAGCAGCATCCCCATTCTTCAGTAAAGAAATTGGCACGTCCGTGTCAATTTTTGTATCGACCGGGCGGCTATTACGATTGGTATCATGAACCCATGATGCAGTACGTGAATAAGTTTGACTGACCGTATGCGTGGATCGTTCTTCAACTTCTTGTACTGCTAGTGTAGCTTCGGTTTCGAGTTCTTCCACTCGCTGCATTTGTTCGGAAAGCTTACGTTCGAAATCGAGTTTTTGCTGTGCGAGCGCCTGCTCACGTTCGAAATCGAGCTTCTTTCGTACGAGCGCCTGCTCGCGTTCGAACAACTGCTGCTCACGTTCGAGGCTGCGGCGAGCCAATTGTGCCTCCGCGGACAGTCGACGAGCCTTAATAGTGGCTGACGACCGCGAAGACGACACGCGCGACCTGGAACCTAGGGAAACATTACTGTGTTCTGCAGAGCACTCGCGAGACGTCTCGGGGCGCTCAGGATTTCGCGACGCGGATGTACTTGTGGCTTCGGTCATGATGGGGTCCAACTTTGGGGACCGACCGAGCCCACCCGTGGCGTGTACTCCCGAGTCCGAGCGCGATTCGCGAGGAATTTTGGCTGGTGTCACCAGCCGCTTTGTTTTGGATCGCGTGTTCATAATTCGCGGTGAGATAGGACCATAAATGTACCGGATTCGATAGCTAAAGCGGAAACCCAAATCAAAGCAGCAGTTTTGTGGTGCAAAAATATAATGACAACTAACACTAAAACAAATTACAAACTGACCTGGAACATACAATAGACAATAGAGCTTTAGAAAAATATAAGTATGTACAAAGAGGTCTAACCTCAACAAGTATTTTGCTACGAAGACTTTGGCGTGTGAGACACAACTTACTGGCGGTGAAAAGGTTAAGACCTTGAATTGAGGAAAAATCTTAAATCCAACTGTTTATTTTGTAGGTAGGTACGTATACTTACTCACGAACTTTAATTATTGAGCCATTTAGAACACTGGACATTTCACAGTCAGTTAAGCTATGAAGTGTCCAAGACAGGAAGTGCACATAGATATAATTATCTCAGTAAAATGTAAAATTTCAGTCAAATAGAATAACTGTGTATCATTTGGCGCACCACATATTACGAAGGAGATAAATCGTAATTTACTCAAAATGTTAAAATTCGATTTCACCTCCTGTAAGTATAATGGGTAAAGGTACAGTCTACTAAAAAAGTGATCTACCACTTTTCGACTCTATTACGCGTACGTTAAAGTCCAAAAGTGGTAGAGGACTTTCATTGCTGACTGTACCTATATACATTTGTATAATTTACAAACATAGATACTCGCATCAGTCAGCGCATACTGAAGGCAATAACTCCTGTGTTATTATACATCAGGTGCAACCTCACGGGCCCATTTCAGTTCAGACTAACTGTTGCTTTGAATCGAGGCATCCCATTTTAGGCTTCCGTAGTAAACAAGGAACCCTTATAGTTTCGCCATGTCCGCCCGCCCTGGCTTAGCTCTAAGCTCAGTAACTTAGTACTAAAAAGCTATGATTTGTCATGAGTATATTTATTAATGACGCCGACAAAACTCTTGAAACCCTATAGCTACGTTTAGGGACCTGTGGAATAAAGCTGAAAACTGACCGCAAATACAATCTTTAAACAAGTAAGCATTTATTTTTTATTTATTATGTTAACAATAACATTTAAAGACAAATAAAAAATATCCTGTCATACCAAAAATGCTAAAACTATGACGACTCATACCTTGATGCTACCTCTGAATCCGCATTGATGTGCTATGATCTCGTGGTGTCCACGTGATCCATTACTTGAGGGTCCTAACTTTAAATCAAAGTTTTTCCGAATTAAAATAATAAATAAAATATTCGCTTCCTTAGAGCATCTGCAGTAACCCCTTGTGTTACTAAGGTACTGTTACGGGCCACACCTTGTATATTGATGGGTGGAACCGTTAATTATGTATAGACAGTTAATACCTTTCTTGATTGACGACCTAACATTGTCGCTTAATAATGAGCATGTCGGTCGCAATTTTTTTTGTCAGTTGAAGACGAAAGCATGCTTTCATTCTCGTTTCTGTCATTCTGATTTTTAAAGACACGACATTCAGCACTGCTATTTATTTTTTCCCACATTTATTACCCGTATTTTTTAAGACTTTTTGCTTGGGAACTCTTGCGTACAAAATTATTTTCCTCAGGTAGCCTTAGATTTTTATTTGAATCATTCGTGAGGCTGGTAAATATTTTTTGTTTATAAAAATATTGGAAAAAGAAGAAATGAGAAGCCACCAAAGCCAGTTTTTTTTACAAAATTTTGACTGTAGCCACGGGTACAATTTTCGGCTTAGCCCAAAGACAACCGCTGGCGTGCTCAATTTGCGCGCGCGGTCAATCCTTTGCTCCATTATCGGAGAATTTTCCGACTCACTGGCTCCAGTTTTATTGGAAAATGTACTTTAATTCAGTCGGAATCCGTGAGCTACTCATATAACTTTATCTATTTCGCTTTTGTACCTTGTAGATTTCATTCCCAATTAATAGCACGTGCCTACTTCCCCGTTGTTATTAGCAAGCGACAAAACAATGAGCTAATTTTGACAAATTCAATAATTGAGATGAATTTCATTTAAAGTAATATTTAGAAACTTTATCTGAGGGTTGTGAAAGTTCTTAAGTTATTTTAGGGTCGAGGTTTCAAGAAGTTTGGGAAACACTCGCTTTCGTTACGGAATATTTATATCATATTTTGTATGTAGATCCTTTAATAAATAAACCACTTTTGCAAACTTTTTCAAGAGTTTTGCTGCTAAGAACCGAGTCTTGGACTTATTTTGAATGGAGATTTGGGAATATGCTTTCTACGATCGGCTCTTAATAATGATTAGTCATGCGTTTATTTTTTGCAGTCATTAATTATTGTACTTACCTACTTATCAAGACAATCTAGCACATGATGGATTTGGATATATCTACAGTAATTTGAGAGTAGATAAATACTTTTAGGCTAAATATTAAGAAATCTAGTATTTTATCATAAGCCGAAGAGAATCAACCGCCGCTGTCAATTTGACTCTTCTTTTGTTTTTGGACGCGTCCCTAGTGATGCGCTAATTTCACCATAGAGCTGACGAATCGGTAAATTCCGGCTAACAGTTCGGCCCTCCTGTTTCTCCTCCGTCCACGGCAGGAGATTACTTCATCTCTACTACTGCTGATATCCTTCTCTACACCTAGAGTTAACACAAGAAGATTACCTTAACGCTGTTTCTATTGTTACCCTCCAAGTCAACCGAAGTGCACTCCAAACCAACCGTCGTCTTCGTTGGCCACGGTTCGAATACCGTCCCAGGTGTGTCGTCACTTGACACGCCACAATCAGCAAGCGGAGGCAGCCGTCGTTAACGTCTTCACGTAACGGGTATCAGAATCCCGCGGTGTAGTGACTTCTTCACGCTTCATCATGTCAAAGCATCACCATCATATGACGTCGTGATCAACAAAACTACTACATCACCGCTCTGAGGCGTCGTGACAAAATACCATCACCGTCTAATGACGTCGTGACCCAACAAATTTACTACATCACCGCTCTGAGGCGTCGTGACAAAATACCATCACCGTCTAATGACGTCGTGACCCAACAAATTTACTAGATCACCGCTCTGAGGCGTCGTGACAAAATACCATCACCGTCTAATGACGTCGTGACCAAATAAATATAGAAAGTACATCACCGTCTATTGACGTCGTGACCAAATAAATATAGTAAGTACATCACCGTCTAATGACGTCGTGACCCAATAAATATAGTAAGTACATCACCGTCTAATGACGTCGTGACCAAATAAATATAGTAAGTACATCACCGTCTAATGACGTCGTGACCAAATAAATATAGTAAGTACATCACCGTCTAATGACGTCGTGACCAAATAAATATAGTAAGTACATCACCGTCTAATGACGTCGTGACCCAATAAATATAGAAAGTACATCACCGTCTAATGACGTCGTGACCAAATAAATATAGAAATTATATCACCGTCTAATGACGTCGTGACCAAATAAATATAGTAAGTACATCACCGTCTAATGACGTCGTGACCAAATAAATATAGTAAGTACATCACCGTCTAATGACGTCGTGACCAAATAAATATAGAAAGTACATCACCGTCTAATGACGTCGTGACCAAATAAATATAGTAAGTACATCACCGTCTAATGACGTCGTGACCCAATAAATATAGAAAGTACATCACCGTCTAATGACGTCGTGACCAAATAAATATAGAAAGTATATCACCGTCTAATGACGTCGTGACCAAATAAATATAGTAAGTACATCACCGTCTAATGACGTCGTGACCAAATAAATATAGTAAGTACATCACCGTCTAATGACGTCGTGACCAAATAAATATAGTAAGTACATCACCGTCTAATGACGTCGTGACCCAATAAATATAGAAAGTACATCACCGTCTAATGACGTCGTGACCAAATAAATATAGAAAGTATATCACCGTCTAATGACGTCGTGACCAAATAAATATAGTAAGTACATCACCGTCTAATGACGTCGTGACCAAATAAATATAGTAAGTACATCACCGTCTAATGACGTCGTGACCAAATAAATATAGTAAGTACATTATAAACCATAATGCAATGCCATTCCTGCTATGCTTTATCTTTTTTTTTTTTTTTCGTTCGGCCTTCACTGACTCATATAAACATTTCTAGGCCTCCAAACTGCCACCTCCACTGGGCAAAAGCTTCAATTGCCGACTGTACACCGTCATCAATTACTCTTCAATTTCCAAGTCAACCAGGCCATCATGTGTAAACGATTAAACTATGGCCACCATCCATCTTCCATCTTCAACCTCAGGCATGTCCTATGGTACCACACCATGCATTTCATGACATCCAACCAAATACCGGTACCTATAACTTTATTTCTCATCGGTCCTCAGGAATCTGGCCAAACCCGACCTGCAAACTTGTCTCAAAACAAGCCAACACACACATAAGTAAAGAAACATTACACATGAACAATAAAGACTTGCATGAAATAAAAGTTCCCACATAACGTACTAAAGTACATGAAAGATTTCACAGGAATTTTTCATCAAAATAGTTGTACTTAATTAATGACATAAAAAAAAACCACTAGTCATGGCTTCTCAAGTTCTCACTTTGTCCCATGAATTTCAGTCTCAATCAGTCATTAATTTCACATTCAGTGCCATCAGCTTGTTGGAGGGTCGCCTGGGGAAAATCCAGGGGAAACCTCCAACACGACCACACGGGCGGTTTAAACACTGAAATGCTCTTAGACTTTGTGATCCAGTGATCTTGGTTGAGGAGTTTTATTTGAACCGTATCTGAACCACCATCATCTAGAGTATGGTTACACTATATGTCATCAACACATTCTATGACCACATACATAAATGAACACAAGATTGTTCCCAAATAGAGTAGACGGAGAGTATTAAATTCAAAATTAAATTCCAGGTACATTGCATGTACCTACTGATCACAACATATACTATGTGGCACTTAGCTATGAACTTTGCATACTTACTAAACAAATAATGTACCCATTACAAATAATGGGCACAGCACTATCATTTACATTGCAACTGAACAGAAAATGTGTTGGTCCAACTTAGCACTCAATCACTATACCCACTCTGGACCTTTACTCACTAATCCCAACCGTAAACGTGACTTGTACCATCATCATCATCATTAATTTAAGAGCCTAGCTCTTGTCGTTGGAGCAACTTACATGTATCTCTTTCTTGAGCCTTTCGTTTGACACCTGACCGTTGCTCATAAATTCTAACTATGCTGTATCTATAGTGCAACTCACAGTCCCTGAGTCAGATTATCTCTGAAATCAAAACTTATTGTGCAAAATGTTTAAGAAATAACCACAACAGTTAAACCACTAATGGGTTCATCCATGCCACACAAGTCATGATTTTTCAAATCACTAAGTATTTACTTAGAAAATGTCATATGTCACCATGTTATCATTATCATCTTTACTCTGTATGACTTTATAGTGAGCTTGGAGTACAACTTGCAAAAGTACGTTTTTTTTTTCTTTAGTGATTTGCAACAAGTAATTCTACTCAAAGAAATAAACTGTAAGCTAGTATCAACCGAAATATGACATTCATTGATCATCTAAATAAGAGCCTGTGTTCTTACCCAATTTACCCACTGGCTTTGTTTGTTTGCTAGTACACTTCTTGACATTAAAATAAATAACAACTATACATAAGTTGTTATATTCTACTACCAGAAACTAACACAGTCAACTAACATAGTTATGCCAAAAATCTATTTCCTTACTAATAACAAAGCCTATTTGTTACCTGTTTGTATAGTAGAGCACTGGACTTTGGGTAAATAGTTACCAGCTTGTACATTACCCCTTGTATGACAATAGAAACCTGCAGTATCCACACAAGCTACAGACAATGACACTTGCTGCTTGTTGTATAGGAACATTTCACTGTATTCCCACATGTATATATCCGATGACATGTCATGCATTTAAAACTTGGAACTGCATACTGTAGGGCTTGTGTACCATACCGCACCATTGCAAGGCAGCTCTTACTTCACCTTTTCAATGAATATCTGACCTGTGGACACTAAACATCACCACGGAACCAATTGTTCCATAAAATTGTAAGGCAAACTACAAAGCCTGCGTCGTTTTGCGTTATTTTGTCAAAAACTGCATTGACTACTAGATTGTAAGGTGTTTCATGACACCGCGTAAATTGTAAACACGTTTTATGTTATGACAATCCTGCCGTGTTTAAGATAACACCAACAAAATAGAATTCCGACCGGCAAAGATAACACCGGCGAGTGCGCATTTATAGCGCTTGCAATTCTACGAAGTACGAAGATCTGTTTCGGCTGCGTTTCTTACATATCGCTATTGTTGCTTTAGTACTAAACAGTTCAAACCAAATCTTAAGCTTATAATATGAAGCGATCTCACCGGTTATGTCCAGAAAACAGATTAGAAGCCAATTCCATACCACATGCGCTCCAAACTCGGCACAAACATAAATTAACATTGAATAACCAATATTAAACAACAACAAAACAATATTACTGAATTAAATTAACTTTTAAGCACTTTTCAACATGCGAAATCAGTGCATGTAAGCCCGCGAACGTATTTCGCATTTGCAATTATTTCTGACTGAACTTCGTTCACATATCGCACAATCCACTTTTAAAGACGAGAATTTTGTTCCACTTCTGAACTTTTAGGCTAAATATTAAGAAATCTAGTATTTTATCATAAGCCGAAGAGAATCAACCGCCGCTGTCAATTTGACTCTTCTTTTGTTTTTGGACGCGTCCCTAGTGATGCGCTAATTTCACCATAGAGCTGACGAATCGGTAAATTCCGGCAAAGAATATAGAAAGCTAAGAACGCTAACTCTTTGGAAGTATCATAGCAGGTCAGAAAGCACTAGCGAGATGACGCTACCAGGCTGAAAATGAAAAACGTATTGTTGATTTCGCCAAAATGTTGCATTTTAACATTCTAAATCGACATATTTAGACATTATAAAGCATAAAATATAATTTGATACAGTGTGTCACAATATAACACGAAAATAATAAAATAAAAAATAGCCCTTTTCTAACAGTTGATTTGCTTCAACTGATCGTAAGTTTTTGTGAACTACATGGCCAAGTGTCTGTATTGTATTCCGGCAGATGGCGCAAATTTTAACAATCATGTAATGAAGTTGCCAGGCTATTGAAAAAGGGTAAACTTCTGGGATAAACTACATTCATGATGAAAGAATAAATTGCGTTTAGATTTACGTTATTAATAGTATAACTTATTTTACTTAGAAGTGGTTACTATTCCAAGATATTCCTATTTGTGTTATACTTTAACTATGAATTTAAATAATACTTATTTATTTATTTATCGTATGGCATTTATTTTCGAACCGTGAGATCTTCGAGAAGACAGTACGGTTGCTAGTTTTTGTTGCACTTTTAGAACCACCCAGGGGTCACGTGTAGGGTAGCGGTAGGTACTTTCCCTACGGACGTGGTGCAACTTCGACCCCCCTTTGTCAAGTGAGTGGGCAACTTGACTATTAGAAGTTTTCAAGCCGCCCGAAGGCCTCCAACTTGGCTTAACGACTGCTACCATAGACAGCAACCGGGATCAACGGCTTAACGTGCCTTCCAAAGCACGGGAGCGCTCAGATAGTAACCACTCAAAGCGGTCACCCATCCATGTACTGACCGCGGCCCACGTTGCTTAACTTTGAATAACGCTTGCGGCACGCAGGCGCCGCTGGGCCACGAGCGCTCCAATAATACTAAACTTGTTTGTTTGTTCTATTACTTTTATGTATGAATTGGCAACACTGGTGAATGACACATACCAGCCACTCCAGCCAGTGGTGGATCAAATATATTATATTAGTTTTTAGGGTTCCGTAGCCATCATGGCTAAAACAGAAACCTTATATTATAATTTCATCATGTCTGTCTGTCCGTCCGTATGTCACAATCAATTTAGTCTGAGAAGTAAGTATGAGTAGTACAATTATGAAATTTGGTAGGACATTATATTATGAACCACTACAAAGGTGATGTAAAAGTACGAAAAAATTATATATTAGGGGGCACTCCACATAATTTCAAATATTACAATGCACATTGTCGTGTTGAATATTTATCGATTGACCTTTAAAAATGAAATAGAGGTTACTAAACAAGATTTCGATCCAAGTCAATTATTGGTGAAATATTAGCTGTCAAAGTCGTAAATAAATAAAAATTGTTTATTTAAAAAGTGTGTCCATTAATTAATACTTTCAACGATTTTTGGTTTGAACAAGATGGATGTAAGGGTGTTTGAGAACTGTCTTGCTCAAATAAAAGGACGTAAGTGCCGTAAGGCCCCTATGAAGATACGACTTTTTTTGATTCAAGTTGTTGGATAGTGTGCTTTAAAAGCGGAGGTGAGAGTGAGACGTATTTACGGGATTGGTTTTTGGAATAGGTTTGGGCATGGACGCGTAAGTACGCGATCCCGCCCGCGCGTCATTTAGCGTATCGAGTACTAGGCGTACGACGACTCTGAAGACTCGAAACGTCTAAGGGTCTTAATGTTCCGCGCTATTCGTATTCGGTCGGGGTCGGTTTAGCGCGTCTTTGGATCTAATCTTTTTGTGGACGCGTACTCGCAAAACTCAGTACGCGTTTTGCCTAGTACGTCTCACCTCTAAAGCGGATTTCGACTAATTCAGGTGTAAGGATTTCAAATTTGACATTTAATTTGAAGTTTAAGCCAAAAAATTTTTTTTGCGAAAAATTGTCATTATACTCGATTTCGACTAATTCAGGGGTAAGAATTTCAAATTTGACATTTATTTTCAATTTTAAGCCAAATTTTTTTTTTGCGAAAAAACGTCATTATACTCGATTTCGACTAATTCAGGGGTAAGGATTTCAAATCTGACATTTATTTTGAATTTTAAGCCAAAAAAAGATTTTATTGCGTAAAATCGTCATTATACTCGATTTCGACTAATTCAGGGGTAAGGATTTCAAATTTGACATTTATTTTGAATTTTGAGCCAAAAAAATTTTTTTTTTTTGTGAAGATCGTCATTATACTTGATTTCGACTAATTCAGGGATAAGGATTTCAAATTTGACATTTATTTTGAATTTTAAGCCAGAAAAATATTTTTTTGCGTTAATTCGTCATTATACTCGATTTCGACTAATTCAGGGGTAAGGATTTCAAATATGACATTTATTTTGAATTTTAACCCAAAAAATATTTTTTTTTTTGCGAAAATCGTCATTATACTTGATTTCGACTAATTCAGGGGCAAGAATTTAAAAATTTATGTTTATTTTCAAATTTTAAGTGAAAAAAGTTTTTTTTTAGTGTAAAACGTCATTATACTCGATTTCGACTAATGCAGGAGTAAGTATTTCAGATTTTATATTAATTTTGAATTTTAATGACGTTTTTTTTAAAAACATTATTTACTTAAAAATCAAATAAATATAAAATTTGAAATCCGAGAAAATATATTTGTTTTTGCTTAAAATTCAAAATAAATGTCAGCTTTGAAATCCTTATCCCTGAATAAGTCGAAATCGAGTATAATGTGTATTTACATGTTTATCTTTTAGTCACCCTAACCCTAGTATATAAGTAGTTATGTAAGACATGCTAACAAACTATGGATCGTTTTGGTCTGCAATAAAGATGATTGATTGAATTATAGTGACGTTTTTTCGCAAAAAAAAAAACTTTTTTTGGCTTAAAAATTCAAAATAAATGTCAAATTTGAAATTCTTACCCCTGAATTAGTCGAAATCGAGTATAATGACTATTTTTCGCAAAAAAAATTTTTTTTGGCTTAAAATTCAAAATAAATGTCAAATTTGAAATCCTTACCCCTGAATTAGTTGAAATCGAGAATAATGACGATTTTTTGCAAAAAAAAATATTTTTTTTGCTTTAAATTCAATATAAATGTCAGATTTGAAATCCTTATCCCTGAATTAGTTGAAATCCAGTATAATGACGATTTTTTGAAAAAATATATTTTTTTATTTGCTTAAAATTCAAAATAAATGTCAGATTTGAAATCCTTATCCCTGAATAAGTCGAAATCGAGTATAATGTGTATTGACATGTTTATCTTTTAGTCACCTTAACCCTAGTATATAAGTTGTTATGTAAGACATGCTAACAAACTATGGATCGTTTTGGTCTGCAATAAAGATGATTGATTGAATTATAGTGACGTTTTTTCGCAAAAAAAAAACTTTTTTTGGCTTACAATTCAAAATAAATGTCAAATTTGAAATTCTTACCCCTAAATTAGTTGAAATCGAGTATAATGACAATTTTTCGCAAAAAAAAAATTTTTTGGCTTAAAATTCAAAATAAATGTCAAATTTGAAATCCTTACCCCTGAATTAGTTGAAATCGAGTATAATGACGATTTTTCGCAAAAAAATATTTTTTTGGCTTAAAATTCAAAATAAATGTCAAATTTGAAATTCTTACCCCTGAATTAGTCGAAATCGAGTATAATGAGAATTTTTCTAAAAAAAAATTTTTTGGCTTAAAATTCAAAATAAATGTAAAATTTGAAATCCTTACCCCTGAATTAGTTGTAATCGAGTATAATGACGATTTTTCGCAAAAAATTTTTTTTTTGCTTTAAATTTAAAATGAATGTCAGATTTGACATCCTTATCCCTGAATTAGTCAAAATCGAGTAAAATGACGTTTTTTCGCAAAAAAAAAACTTTTTTGGCTTAAAATTCAAAATAAATGTCAAATTTGAAATTCTTACCCCTGAATTAGTCGAAATCGAGTATAATGACAATTTTTCTCAAAAAAAATTTTTTTGGCTTAAACTTCAAATTAAATGTCAAATTTGAAATCCTTACCCCTGAATTAGTCTAAATCCAATCTAATGACGACTTTCCGCAATTTTTTTTTATTTACTTAAAATTCAAAGTAAATATAAAATTTGAAATCCTTATCCCTGAATTAGTCGACATAGAGTATAATTCGGATCGGTTCGGGTCGGTTTTCGCAAAAAAAATTAGGAGGAAATTTAAACTATTATTTATTTGATTACCTGGTAGTTATTATAATTTTAATATTTCCTTACATTACATTGTTTGAGAAAAGCACTATACAAGCCTCGGCCGGAACAGGGATTGCAGGACTCGTTTTATCCGTCTACACCACAACAGTCGTCCAGCAATCCCTTACTTCACGGCCTCTGCAGTAATATACTATTAGGGCCAATTTTTTTGGCGTTGTAGTTTTTTTTATTTCTTAGAATTGCATGAAAATTGGTATGTTGGAAGAGCTCCTGATTTTGTACAAGTAAAAAAAATATGACAACAAGGCGTCAAAAAAATTTTTTTCCCATCCATTTTTTCCACTGAATTACGAAAATCTCATACGTTTTGTCACTCAATGGAAAAAAATTGTGGGACAGTGTAGGAAATCGCGCACATATTGTTCAGAATCAGGAGCTCTCCCAACCTACCAATTTTCATGCAATTCTAAGAAATAAAAAAAACTACAACGCCAAAAAAATTGGCCCATTAATGAATGCTAGGTAATTACTCGTAGGTACTCGTATCGTAGTATCTAAAGTAATTTCTCAAAAATGGGGGAAATACGACAAAAATTTAATTAAGATTTGAAAAACATAACCTTAAAACGTCAAAAATATCATGCTTTCCCGCCGTTTAAAGGGGTTTACCTACGAAATTATTAAAAACTACTTACTCATTTTAAAACACTAACCATAACCAGTAATAGTAACTAAAAAAAAGAAGCACACTTCGTACCTACAGAAAAAATAAAAATCCAAAAGTCTGGAGACAGGGTTTGAACCCGAGTACTCAGGATTTGAAATCAACTACTCGAACCACTCGACCAAAACAAAATGGACTCGCGCGCCGAAATTTGGTGTATACTAAGAACAAACTACTGATAGCACCTGCGCCGCAGCGCTGCTGCGTCTGTTTCGCCGCTAGAACACGAGTTTAGATTGAAAACAACGCCATCTGTAATAATAAGTTGAACTACGAGGTACCGGCGACGATAATAAGTTTTAAGCGAGATAACTAGCAATGTACAGAGTTAGCGTTCTTAGTTTTCTATATTCTTTGATTCCGGCTAACAATACAACGGCCGCCTACCGCCTCTATCATCAGACAAGCCTGATGGTTCCGTAATATTACACTGTCATCAACCTCAGGTAGGTACTTAAGTAATTACTTCTGACTCCTCTCTGTAACTACAAGTAGAGTTAGGACCGATTTTTCAATCAACAAATAAAACTATTCGTCGCTTAAAATTATCGCTGTTTTTTTCTTTATCTGACAGATATTTTTATCTGGGAATTGAAAAATCGGCTCTAAGGCAAATAACACCCAATTATGCTATGGTAAGTATGTTGGGATAACATCGGACTAATTTTCTACACGTTGGTAAGCCCTCGGGGTTCATTTATTTTTGACTAACTTAATCTAACGATTCCTTGAATTGTTATCGTTTGTTATAAATATGTCTGAAATATATTGTGCACAGTAGGTATGTTATTTTTATTAGATTTAGTAAAAAATATATTTTTCTATAGGTACCTACCTACATATTTATAATTCCCTCATTTATACAACCGTTTTTATTTGCGAAATAAATGCGAAAGTGTGTCTGTCTGTCTGTCTTTCTGTCTTTTACCTCTTCACGCTTAAACCGCTGAACTGATTTCCATGAAATTCGGTATAGAGATAGTTTGAGTCCCGGGGAAGGACATAGGATACTTTTTATCCCGGAAATCATCCCTTAAGGCGGTGGAAGTTTGTATGAAAAAGCCATGACTAGGCAAGCACCTGATATAATTAAATAGCAATTACTTCAATTCTGCCGCGATAAACGAGTTCCGCGCGGACGAATTCGCGGCCAAAAACTAGTATATTATATGTAAAGTTAGTACATATTTGTAATACCTATTCTATTTATCCTTACGTGTTCTATCGTGTAAACAAACTATTTTTGAAAACGTTGATCATTATCATGCTTTTCTGCGAAAGTTTGGATGTTTGTTACCTAATCAGTCCAATCACGCAAAAATGGTTGAACGGATGATGATGTCACTTGCATACAAAGAGTCTATAGCTTGGACATAGGGTATAGTTCCCGGAAAACACCTTGAACCCATCGAACTAACCTTCCCTCTCTGTCGCACTTATGTGCAAACTTGCATGTGCGACAGAGAGGGAAAATTTCGACAGGTTCAAGATGTTCGCCCGGAACTATACTTTCTATCCCGAAATCATCTGTCAGGATAAAAAAGCATCGATCGAGCAAATTAAATATGCCATTTAAGGTTGTTAAATATGCCATTTAAGGTTGTTAAAGTTTAAATCATCAAACCATAATTAATCCATATCATAATGTAGTTATTATGTAGGGTTGGTGTATCTGCAATCAGCTTTAGGTTTTGGCGCGCCACCATTTCGAGACGGAACCTGAAAGCCGCTCGGCATGTTTGTATGTGTCGTTCTATTTCCGCCGACCACCCTGTAAACATACCAGACATATAAGGCTGCAGTTTTTAAAAAGTCAACTGTTATTTTGCCCGCCACGGAATAGAAAGCGTATATACGGTCAAGCCCAAATTACACTGTTTAAAACCACGGTTGTCAACCGTGGTTTTAAACTGTGCAGCAGTTAACGAAAATTACCGATATTTCGTAAAAAACCACTGCCTACCTAATATCGCACCCGTGATATAAAATAGTGCTTTATGTCCCCTTGGTCTACAATTTACTATTATTGCGCACCTCAACAAAGAGAGAACACATTAATTTTTACTCATACATAAAATTATTATTTTTATATATCTGTAGCAGTTTTATTATAGTTTTCGCCTGTGCTAAAATTAAACATGTAATTCCTAACTATCAGCCACAGACAAGGAAAAACACCGGCCAAGTACGAGGACTATTTTTATGGCTTTGGGAAACCAAGATGCTTATAGGTACTTACTGTGAAAATTTTAAGATTGTAGCTCCTACCGTTTGGCTGTAAACCTGTGTGACAGACGATGGACGGACGGACGCGTGAGTGACAGCAATAGGGTCCGTTTCGACCCTTCGGGTACGGAACCCTAAAAATCATGTGTAAGTACAAATAACCCTTCTCAGTGCTTAAGTAGGTACTAGGTACCGTGCGAATTCCAGCCCCATGAGCCCGCTAGCAATAGGCGAAGGCGTGTCTTTAGTTAGACAATGCAAATGCAGGTGCACGTACAAATCTGTTTCGCCTAATTGTTACTAATGCTGCGTCCGCTCCGACCTACATTGCTAGCGCCTAATGGCACACGCTGATACGGCTAAAACTTGATTCACCTGGATAAATTCTGCCCGGGATCATTCTAGACTTAGCGGGATATCAAAGCTGCTTGACATGGCAGCAACGTGGGGCGTAGGTGATTATCAAATTTATGACCGCATCCAAAAACTTGAAGGGCTAGTGGCACCGGACCACACTACACAAGACTATTGCTATTGTGCCTTAATAAAACTGTTTTTAACTTACTTTTAAAATGTCTCACATAGTAAGATTTTACTTGAAGAACATCGAAATAATTCAAGTTACTTTCCAGAAAAATACTTTTTCACGCCACTGCTCGGAAATATTGCAAATTGCAATACTTATGAATTTTGTGTGCTTTGAAGGGTTTGCATTATAATTAAAACATTTATTACATAAAAACGCCTTTGAATTAACACTGGCCATTAAGAACGTACTAAAAAAAACAAAAAAGAAGTCGGGAGATTGTCAAATATTTCTATGTCATTTAACCCTTTGACCGCCAAGAACCTATAAAGTGGCTGTGTGTCGTCGTGCCCACCACGCCAACAACCACTTAAAAGGTCATAAGTAAGGTAAGGTCGAAGTGAAGGTGTACTTTGATCATGAAAAAAATAATTTATGAACTGTTTTAATTTGTTTTTATTGGTTTAGCCATTACACCAAAAAACAGTGCTTGGCGTACTGGGTACGACGACACAGTATCGCTTTGGCGGTCAAAGGGTTAATAATTGCCCAAATTTCGTACCCTCGAACTAACCCGTCCATCTATTGCTTACTTTCTAGCCTCTACAACAATGTACTATTGATTACTCTATAGCTTCAGGGTAGACTCTGGCTGACTCTAATAGTACATTACTTACCAAGGGCGATAAAACAAAGAATGTCTCAGATCGCAGGTATTTTACGCCCGAGCCGAAGGCAAGGGCGATAAATATGCGATCTGAGGCTTTCTTTATTATCGCCCGTGGTAAGTACAAAATTTTATGTCACCCCCTGGCCAGGGAGTGGGTTTTTTCGCGCGCGGAGCGTGCGATAATGGCCACTTTATGGCCAGGTGTGACATAAATAAATTTAAAGATAGAGATAACTCAATAACATCCTTAGCCGGATTAACTGAAATAACTAGCTTCTAGTCCTGGATGCAAACAATAATTTGATTTGTGATTTTGTTGGATGATTTGGGTAAGATTGTAAAAAAAAAAGAAATAAAGAAAGAAAGAATATCTCATTACTCCTACAGCTACATTGCAACAAGAGCAGGATAAGAAACAGCATGGCTGGCAATTATGATGATTTACGTCTAACTTCTGCAATAGAGTACCGAGTAATAAGTTAGTTTAAAACACGCTGCGTTTATTGCTGTCTTTGTAGTTGCTGTCCCTAATATCCTTGTAATCCTTACCTGCAGTTAATCTTGTGTAATTGCGCGACCCGATGCGGGTAACGATATAAACATTTTTGAAAATGAATGAGTACGATTTAGTCCACCTTTAAAATAGTTTGGGGCATTGCGCCGTTGTTCCACGTGTGAAATGCATTACGCTGTTAAGTTTGCGATCTTGCATTTTACTCGTAATCTTCGCGAGCTTGAGCTCTCATAGGTACCTACGCATTTTATTACGTTTATGATAGTGTGAACTTAACGTTGTGTGCTAAGTTTTTTAATTAAAGTGAAAATTTAACTGTACATAGGGTAAATTCGCAAGGTAATGTACGGGTAGGATGTTGAGTAAAAAGAATCAGTATAACAGTTTGTACAATTCGTAGAGTTGGGGCTGGTGGAGTAGAAGGCCTGGCACTACTTGCAATCTCAAAACTTTTTAAATAAAGCCCTATATTCCAGCTAGGCCTAGGAAATATCAATGACAGTTAACTAATGATTATCTTTTTGGCGTTTTACCTTACTTTTCCTCGGTATGTCAAGTCATTATCATCAGATAAGAGCCCCGCTATTTAAGCCGCTAATTCTCTCGGTCTTCAAGTCCCTGTAATGCATTAACATCCTTAGTGGGCTGTTGAAGTAACCTCTTGTTATTTCCCTCTTCTTAGTAGTCTTCGTCCTGTTGAATGCCCGTCACCCGCGACAACTTTGACGATCTAGGCCAGCAATGTTACCCATATGTAGACAATCCATTGCCTGAGTTTCAATCAAGGGTTTCCTAAATGGAGTAACTGGTGACTTATTATCATGAACTTCATAACCATAATTAGGTATATGAATTTTTAAGAAGTATTCGTTTGCAGATAATGTTATGTCATGGATGTACACTTAAGCAAATATACATTAACTTTATTTCTCGTTCCTCGCGATACGGATCGGCCAACCCTAATTATGTTTACGTCGTCGCGGCTACTTGTCTGAGTTTAGGATATTCCCGCGTAATGAGCTGACCCGGCTTTGCATTATTACAGTTCATTTCTCGTCGTTTAGGATTTTCGCATAAGCACTCGTTTTTAATCTCACAGTAAGTAGCAATTCAAACAAGCAAATCATTGCAAAATTGCGCCCCAAAAATATCTCATTGCATTAATATTCCTAACCGTAGCTCGTAGGTACGTAAATTAAAAATATATATTATTATATGGGACTTAAATGTACATCCTATAGCACTAATTTATGAATTAACAATCCCTTCCTGAATAAAAAATTGCGATAGAATCCAAATGGCCAGACCACCAAAAATTACAGGGTTTTGTCATATAGGTCGGGTCCAAATTATGCAAATAGAGAACTTCGAATGGGCGCGCTCACTGATCCCAGCCCGGTCACAGGCTTTTATTTGAGCAGTAGGTATATCTAATTATTACTACTATACTATACTATATATAATATACTAACAATAGTTATATCTAACATTTTTTTTTATCTAACATTGAATATTAAATATACTACTTACATTTTAAGGAATAGTGAAAAAAAAAATTAGGTTGATTCACAAGAGCTGGTGCAGCAAAAGTCTAAAATTGTCATTAATTTCAAAGATATTGCGTGCCAGCTCTTGAGAATCGACCTATAATTGCCATCCCGCTTGTCACTATTATTGCTCTAAGTTACTACGAATGAAGAATCATAGTGTTAACTAAGGCCAGGCGCGCACCATGAGTTTTAGACGCGCGATAATTTTGTCGCAGAAATGCAACGTATGGGTTTGTATGAGAGTGCGCGCACCAAGATTTTCATAAACCCATACGTTTATTTCTGCGACAAAATTATCGCGCGACTAACAATCGTGGTGCGCACCTGGCCTAAATGAACAGAACAGAGAACAGAGAATATATAGGAACAGAGATTCGAAAACTCCGATATACTTACTTTACTTACTCTTTGCTCCGATCCAAATAAAGATTCATAAAGTGGCTTAAACATCTCTATCTTTCAAAATCTGATTGGCAGAAACATGGCTCAAATACGTTGCCATTCAACCGCGGAGGCTCTAAATGAGGTCGCTAATACCAATGGGGCCGCCAGTAGGTACACTTGGCTAAGTAGTAAGTACCCTAGAGAAGGCCGTGGTGAGATCCCAGATGGTGATTGTCATGAAATCTTTTTTTACGCCTGATTGTAAGCCACCAGCCAGGGGGTAGCCGCCATATCTAATTATCCCTTTATATTTTAGTTCATTGCTGGAGCGTTAATGGGAGGAAAATTCCTCTTATTGTGCGACTTTTAGGATCCAATGTGTAGGGAGATGAACGCTCAATCGATGGCGAGCGGTGCAACGGTATAGATCATGGCCGTGAGCATACAGTACCTACTTCGGAGCCCAAACCTTTATATGAGTGGCAGTTCAGGTTCAATGTCGCTTGTGAGCTTAGATCTTTGAAGCTAGTCCAAAAAGACCCACCTGGTATAAGCTGGCTAGGTGATCCCGCCCAAAAATGCCAGCAATATGCGTGTAGATCATTTGATGCCAGCTTGTTGGTGAAGTACCATTAAACACACTGAGATTTATGGATGCCAGCTTTATATCTTCCAGGTGGCTTTTTAATGGGTAAAACTACCACATTATACAGTCTCTCCCTAAATACTGGGCTGGAACAGGTTTCCCCCACGAAAGCGTCCTTCTGAGACTCACGCAAGATTTCAAATTAGGAATTCCAGTCGTGTAGGTAAGAGATATTTGTGTTTACCTTCGCGATCATTTTAGTTCCGTATTCGTTATCAACATAAACCGATATTGTTTACGTAAACAATGTTGATGTTAACAGAAAAATTCTAGATTAACCAGGATCAAATAATATTCTTTAAGCTTTTGATGCATGCAGTCTTTTAATCCGTTTTAAATTGTGACTAATAATAAAGTATTATCGACGGCAAATCATGCAGTAAATTCTCCCACACATTTTATTTAAAAAACCATATTCATAAAATTTCACAAACAAAATTGAAAAATGTGTGTTTGTCCCTTTGACACAAACACAAATGTCGAATCGACCGGTTGTTGTAGTTGCTGGTTGCTCACAAGGTTGTTCGGTAATGCTTCTTCTATCTTTTTCTCTTGGTCTGCGAATATTATGAATAAGATTACAAATGCAATAAAAAATTTACTGTGACCCTAAGCAGACAGCGACGAATTTTAATGAGGGCAGAATGTGCAAAGTAACGCTTCGCCGTTTGTTTAGGACGTATCTGACATTTTTTGAAAAACGCTGATCCGCGAACATTTCTAGTGGACGAACTTGTAGATTTATTCGGTTCGATGTGAGGTAGATGTGCCTTTGCGTTTTTGTTGATGTATTGGGTACCACCCTCGTAATAGGAATATTATACGCTGCCTATCCTATTTGTTACAATGTTTCGTTGCCTTATCTTATTTAAAATACTCTTACAGAAAAGCTCTTAAAGAAAAGGTGCGCCACATTACCAACAACACCGGCTTACTTAGGTTTGGATTAAAATGAACAGTTTTATTCGTATTTCTTTTAGTTTGTTACAGGATCATTTTTTTCATGGGGTGCTGTATAATATTTAGTGGCACATGGGGCAAATGACTCCACCACCTCCACGGCTTTTCCGATACATACGCACTCATTTTTCGAAATATTCCATAACTATATTTTACTAATCGGTTAAAACTCACGTATCGGGGTCACCCCGGGCGACGTGTCTCGAACTCTTCAGGAGTTCTTCCTCAGGATGAGTGCGTCTGCGACTCACGCGGAAAAAAGTCCGTCCGTTTATTAAAATATAGTTATAACATGCCTCACGAAAGCTTAAATTCAAGAAATATACCATGACCATTTTGCATTGGTAAAAGTTGTTGACAAGTACCACTTAGTGGTACCTTCCTATAGTTGCGAATGCGTGCCAGATTCATGTGTTGCAGCGGATTCAGATACTCGATTGTTTTGATTGGATTTTGTTCGTCTATCTCTATCCAATTAGTTACGGCTGTGACTCGATAAATTACATCCATCGATACAACGGTTTTTAGATTGTTTCTATATAAGTACTTGTCAATAGAACCAAGAAAAATACGTTACAACTTTGGCGCACGTCTACCTCACAATTTTAGGTACATACATAGAAAGTAGCACTCTTAACTTAAAAATAAAATGTAGTCAGTAAAGTAGCTACACATTTTTCTACTCACAAACTTTAAATAGTTGAGTCAAGCTTATGTAGCTGCGTAATGGTAGCTCCATCAATATATCAACTTCGCCTTCGTACTGAGGGTCTCAGTACTAAAACGCTCTGTTTTATTGACGTAGTTTCAATAAAGCACGACCGAACTACGTAGGTAAGTCCACTAACAACTCAATAAAAATGTCAAACCTATTATTTTCTAGTACCTTACCTACTAAAGTCTTTATCAATTATAGTAGGTATAAGCGGCAACAAAATAAAATCACGTTTCAGTTGGACCAGAGGTTCATGAAACTGCTGACTGATGAAAGAACATTTGCAACAGAGAAACCTGCAATTTACACGTAGAAGTAATGGGGTTCATTAAAGGGTAATAAACGAACATTTATAGTTAAGATTATATAATATTTTTTATAAATATTTTATTTCTTTGCTCTTGGCCAGCATCTAGCCTGGGGGCAAAGCTGACGCCGACGATAAAGCGAGCTCACCCAGAGAATGCCTATTCACTCTTGCCTTAAATAGGTCCAGATTATATGAACTCTGAAATACAGCTACCGGCAGGGAATTACAAACCTTAGTCGTGCGCATTATAAAAGATGACGAAAAGCGCTGTAATTTGCCATTATAATTTTAAATGACATGCGCCCAATTTTACGAATATATCAAAACACAAAAAGACATAATCAATAAAGTAAAATCTACGTCAAAATAATGACTGGGCGAAGAAACGGGAACCTCTTCCTGGTGGTTCTTGGTCTCTTATACTTTCAGTTTTTATTTATTTGCCACTAATAAGTCCCGTATCAGTTCTCAACAATTATGGCAACCCTAGCCATAGACACTAACCAGGATCAACGGCATAACGTGTCTTACAAAGACCGGATGTGCTCAGCGGTCAATGTTTTTCATTTATTTATTTATCTCATAAATAAATAATTTCATAAATAAATATTTTTAATGCTTGAAAGGGGGTTACTAACATAAATTTATAATTTTTAGGATTCCGTAGCCAAAATGGAAAAAACGGAACCCATATAGTTTCGTCATGACCGATTTTGAATATAAAATGTAGAGGTCATTATTCTCGTTTATATTACCGAATAGAATATATTCCACGTAATTTTGAACGTTTTTTTATGCCTACATGGATTACGTATACTTATAATTTTAGACTGTTCTCGGTCTCAAGATGATGTACCTACGGTAAATACTCGCCTGGCATTCGCATTAAACGCGAGACTGATGGCTTAGAATATAATGAAGACGCGTAACTCATGCCTGATAACATTTTCACGAAATATTTACGAAATAATACTGAATGTCGCTAGGCCGGGCCCAATATATGTGTAGCTATAAGGTTACCTATGGGCCCTTGTTGCCTGAAATAAATGAATAATAATAATACCCAATAGCCCAGTCGTTAGTCCATCATATTCACCCAATAACCCAGTTCATTTAGACTCCATCAAGCAGTCCCTGTTTACTCTAGTGGGTGCTGTCCCTGTGTGCGTCCCTTGAATTGATGCGGGTGTATCACTTGCATTTCATTAAATGTCAAAAGAGCCTCTACGTGTTGTCTATGTCAGTACTATTACTTATTCTGTGGCTATGTGGTATTCGTTAGTACTTCGGCTCCACGCACGCCTCCCAAAGGTCCGGGACACCATTGTCCCGTGAACGGGAAAAACATACAGATAATAATAATAATTTCCGAGACCTAGCTAGATCGATTGCTCGTCCCCGAAAACCCCCACATACCTACCAAATTTCATCAAAATCGTTAGAGCCGTTTCCGAGATCCCCGAAATAAATATATATATATAGATATATACCAGAATTGCTCGTTTAAAGATATAAGATAAGATTATGCTCAGAAAGTACCTACACTTTTCAAAGGGTCACAAAAAGATATTTAAAATGCAACTTCAAAAAGCACCTAGATCTAATTGACCCAGTCGCTTACGGTCTAAAAGCTCCACCCGGTGCAGTAGCAGATGGGAGGTTGCCTGCCTGAGCCGCGCTATCTATATCTAATAAATAAATAAGCACTTCGTCCAATCGGTCAACCAAACTTCGTGCGATTCTCTATCTTGAAAAAATGTCGATGTCGGTTCAAAATGTGCAGTGTGTTATATAGTATTTAGATAGATAAATAGTGAGTGTATGTGTATTTAATGCGAGCGACAACCTCGTCCCACGAAAGCCGGGATACCCAATGCAAACCTGCAATTGGTGAGCTCTTTCCATTTTAAATTCTCCATCATTTTTTATTAATGATATAGATCGATTTATTTAGTTCACAATATACAATGTCGCTTAAAATAATTCAGTTTGAAACTCATTCGCGTAGGGTCCACAATGTAACAGCCAGGTCTACTCAGGTACTACGCTCGTGTAGTGGTCCCTTAGGCATAATCGGAATATTATAATAATCTGGCCGAGTAAGTTGATACGTACTCACTCACAACCCCGGAGATAGCAAAATATAAATGTGTAAAACATTAACTAGAAGTAAACGTCTGAAAACTGAATAAAGCGGCGGGACCTTGTTTTGTATGTATGTATGTATGTTGTTTTGTATGTGTTATAAATATTTAATTTATAACTGTTTATTTATATTTCTAAATAAAGTCACTTGTTTAAAAGTACTTGTATTGACCTCTTTGTGATTGGTCGAGATATTGACAGTTGTTGACGACCAATCACAAGCGGTCACAGTGGTGGGGATGAAATTAATCGGCGGGCATTCCAGTGGCTTGCTGGGCATTCGTTTCCCGGCATCAGTAACGATCACTTGTTTTCCTAGTGCTGTTGGTTAGCTAATTTAAATTGTTCTGCTGTAACGCTGTTAGTGTGTTAATAAATCTGATCTTCAAATTATTACAAAAGTGTTTGCATTTAAAAGTCCTTACTTCTGAGCATGGTTTACATCTCAGTAAGTGGGATTAGTAACTTAAATGCCCACGAAGGATTGGAAGAACACTTAATTATTGGAAGTACGTAGAAAACGTAAGTGTTTTGTTCGGTTTATTTCAATTGCTTTTGCCTACCCTCTTAAAATTTGTGTAACAAAAACTTGCATAATTGGATTCATTTTACTGCAATTAGCAATATAAAAGTGAAGATAATTTGTTAATTCTTATTACATTTTTTTTCTTGTTCTTATAACGTGTCTTTTGCCTTGCTGTTTGCCTATTTATACCAGATATGCATGAAATATTCGGTAGCCCTATTTAAAGTGTCTCCTTCGGAACTATAAACTGTATTTACCGTAACGGAGATGTTCCGGAGGTTTATATGGTTGGTCATGCATGTTAATCTTGCCAGGGTACTCCCTGGAGATGAACATGTATGATATTTTGGTTCACAATTAGCTACAAACTGTATTTACCGTAACGGAGACATTCCGGAGGTCTGAATGGTTAGTCATGCATGTTTATCATGCCAGGGTACTCCCTGGGGATGGACATGTTTGATATTTTGGTTCACAATTGGATACAAACTGTATTTACCGTAACGGAGACATTCCGGAGGTCTATATGGTTAGTCATGCATGTTTATCATGCCAGGGTACTCCCTGGGGATGGACATGTTTGATGATGTATCTAAGTAGTAATAAAGTGCATGTAGGCCAATTAAACCCTTGTTTATAGGTAAAGCGCAATTTATTAACTCTGACATTGTTTCTTTTGCTTTTATGTGTTGAAGCCGCGAGAACATGGACGAACGGGGGTCTAGTTCTCGTAGAGAACGTAATAGACCTAGACGAGTCGCTCGCGAGACGCAGACGCCGCCACTAAGACCCTCTGATGCGACTCGTAGCCGCAGTCGTGGCCGACAGCGCACGCGTTCACCTGAAAAACATCGTGACAGCCGCCACCGCCGTTCGCGGTCCAGGCGGTCGAGGGGTAGGCAATCGAGACTGACGGTTAGCCCGTCCCGGTCCCGGTCGCCCCGTTCAAGGACTAGCTCGCGGGATCGTCGGGCTCGGCGGACACGGTCGCGCACTCCAGGGCGGCGAGAGACGCGCCGCGTAAAGTCCAGGTCTACGCACAGAGCTTCGCGTCTTCGTACGCCAGCACTTGAAGAAACTCATCGTGGCCGTGAGTCAAATAACAATTTGTTTGTTGAGAATTTTATAAATGCACTTAAGGGTATGAATAATACAAGCGAACGTAACAGGTTCCCTGTTTTAAATAACGTGATTCCTGATTTTGACCCATTGTGTAGAGAACAAACGGTTGATACGTGGATTCATAAAGTTGACGAATGTGCGCAGATCTATGGTTGGAACGATAGACAAATAGTGCACTATGCCTTACCGAAATTAACGGGTGTAGCTAAAACTTGGTATCAGGGTTTACCCTCATTACTATTTTCTTGGCCAGAATGGAAATTAAAGTTAAAGGAATCTTTTCCGACTAGGGATAATTACGCTGAATTACTAACGGAGATGCTTAACAAAAAAGTGCGCTATGGGGAGTCATTAGAAATATACTACTACGCTAAAATGAATCTCTTGAATCGCTGTGAAATATCAGGAAAACGTGCAGTTGATTGTGTAATAGCAGGTATAGAAGACCGTAGTGTTAGATTGGGAGCACAAGGTGCAGAATTCACGGAACCGGGATTGCTACTTAAATTTATGAAAACTGTCAAAATCGGTTCAGATAGGTCCACGAACGAGCAGCAAAAGGTTAGAGATAGAGATAGGCGACCACAAAATAGCGCATTTACCGGTAGCAAAGTAGGTAATAGTTCCCAAAAGTCAACCGGATCCAACATGGTCTGCTACAATTGTAAAGAAACCGGTCACGCATTCTTTCGATGCACTAAACCGAAGATACGATGTTCTAAATGTCATTTATTAGGACATAAGGACACTGAGTGCCCTGAGACGAAGCAAAGTACCAACGATAAAACAAAAACAGTGTTGAAAGTAGACGACACAGGCAATTCAAGTGCAAAGTATAAAATGCCCATTAAAATAAATGGTTCGATCTCTGAATGCCTCGTTGATTTGGGAAGCGAAGGTACTTTGGTACGTCTAAGCGAAGCTCAGCGTTTAGGGTTAGACTGGAAGGTAGGAGAAGTACCATTATTAAGAGGAATAGGTAATGTACCATATAACCCCCTTGGAAAAGCTAACGTCACAGTTGAGGTGCAAGGTGTAGAAGAAAACCACGTCGAAATATTGGTAGTAGATGATTATTTAATCAACTGTCCCATACTACTAGGCCACACTTTCACCGAAAGGCCTTCGGTCAAAATAGTGAAGACCGAATCAGATGTTATTTTTCAGCGGGTCAGTGAGGAGCCTGTTTTAATTTGTCCACTGTTTTGCGTAGAGAAAACTAGTATAGAACGCGGTGAATTGAGAGCAATCCCAGTTTCCTCGCGAAACTCTTTCTCGGGAAAAATTTACGTTAGAGGAACTGTGCGTAATGTTGAAGGTCATGAACATTACTTATTACCCGGCGAATATCAATTAACACAAGGTGCGGGTAGGATTCTCATTCAGAATATTAGCGACAATGATTTAGTTATAAAGAAGGATAGTCTCATAACTAGGAGCCACACACTAGCTGAGAGTCTCCAAATTCAAAATTTGCACATTAGTGACCAGTCATCCATGGATGAATCACCAATCAGTTGTGGCGAAACCCTAACAAAAGATCAAAAAGAGTCCTTAAAAGTCTTGTTGGACAAGTATAAGCATTGTTTTTCGAGTAGCTTAAAAGATCTTGGGTTTACTACGGAAACTGAGATGGTGATCCAACTAAATGACCCTGATCCCGTAGTTTACCGCCCGTACCGGCTGTCCTTCACTGAACGCCAACTAGTTCAAGATATGATAAAAGAAATGTTAGACAGCGGCATTATAAGAGAATCTAACAGCCCGTATGCGAGCCCCATAGTGTTAGTTAATAAAAAGTCAGGGGAGAAGAGGCTATGTGTGGACTACCGTGCTCTCAATAGTAAAACCAAAAAGGAGCACTACCCTTTCCCTCGTATTGAGGACCAGTTAGACTTATTGTCAGGTAGTTCTCTGTTCGTTACCCTTGATTTAGCGTCAGGGTATTATCAGATCCCTATAGCTGAAAACTCCCGTGAGAAGACCGCTTTTGTGACCCCTCAGGGTCAGTACGAGTACAACAGGATGCCTTTTGGGCTAGTAAACGCACCATCAGTATTCCAGCGTACAATGAATAAAATCATACACAATTCGCCTGCGTCGTCATATGCGTTGGTGTATATGGACGATATTCTGATCCCTGCCAAAACATTTGATGAAGGAATAGTACGTTTGGGGGAGGTGTTGCGGTTACTAGCTAAAAGCGGTCTAACACTTAAGATGAGTAAGTGTAATTTCTTCTTTGAGAAAATAGACTACCTAGGCTATGAAGTCAGTTCAGAAGGTGTTAGGCCAGGGTCCCTCAAAACCGATGCCATATCCAAATTCCCTACGCCAACAAACGTTCACGAAGTTAGAAGGTTTTTAGGCCTTGCTAGCTTCTTCAGGAGGTTTGTTGCGGGATTTGCCTTAATAGCACGCCCCTTAACAAGGCTGTTGAAGAAAGATTCCTCTTGGAGTTGGGGTAGCGAGGAACTAGACTCATTTGAGAAATTGAAACAGATTTTAGTACAAAGACCCGTGCTAGGACTTTATGATCCTTCCGCGCTAACCCAACTCCACACCGATGCTAGCAAGTTCGGGGTAGCCGGTATTCTGTTGCAACGGGACAAGGCTCTAGAGTTTAAACCTATCGCTTACTATAGCAGGCAAACCAGCTTAGATGAACAAAAACTGCACTCTTTCGAGTTAGAGACCCTCGCCATTATTGCCTCATTGAACAGGTTTAGACACTACTTACTGGGTATTACATTCACGATAGTGACGGACTGTAACGCTTTACGTACCACTATGAGTAAACGCGACTTAGTTCCACGAATCGCTCGCTGGTGGCTGCAGTTCTTGGAATACGACTGTTCAATAGAGTACCGCCCTGGTGACAAAATGGCACACGTAGATGCTCTCAGCAGGGGTGCTATAGACGATAGCACAGACGTAGATCACGTGTTAGATGTACTTTCAGTAGGTACGGACGATTGGCTGGCGACAGTGCAACAGACAGACGAAGACATTAAAAATATCGCGGAGGTTTTAAGCAATCCCAAATGTAAAGATGCCATTGACATATTCAAGAATTATAAACTTGTAAATGGGCGGGTGTATCGCATAATCGACGAAAATACTATACGTTGGGTTGTACCAACTGGTAGCAGATGGCAACTCCTAAAAGCCAACCATGATGACGTGGGCCACTTTGGCTTTGACAAAACTTTGGCGCGGTTACAAGCCACTTACTGGTTCCCAAAGATGAGACGGTTCGTTAAGAAATACGTCTCAGCTTGCCTACAGTGTGCTCATCACAAACTGCCAGGTGGCGCCAAGCCCGGTGAGCTACACCCCATACCTAAAGCTGTCATGCCATTTCATACCATACATGCGGATCATCTCGGTCCTTTTATCCGCACCAAGCGTGGGAATACTTTTATCCTTGTAATCATAGACGCGTTCACTAAATTCGTTGACATTACGGCTGTACGAAATACAAAGTCCGCCACAAGCATTAGGGTATTCAGAGAACATTTCAGTTACTTCGGCGTGCCAACTCGATTGATTACGGACCAAGGGACGAGTTTCACTAGTAAACAGTTTAAGACGTTTTCTCAATCATGTGGCATTAAGCACGTGCTCAACGCTGTCGCTACACCCCGTGCGAACGGCCAAGTGGAACGGTACAACCGCACCATTTTGGCGGCGCTCGGGGCAATGAATCACGACAAACCAAACGCTTTATGGGATGAGCATTTGCCGGACATACAATTAGGTATCAATACCACAGTACATGCCACCACGAAAAAGTCTCCCGCGGAGCTCCTTTTCGGACGAAACTTGACTAACCCATCTGAAGGTCTGCTAAATGACGTAATAAATGAAGTCGCGTCTGAGATCGGAGAGAGTCTTGAAGATGTTAGGGCTAGGGCTGGTGAACTTATTAGGACACAACAGGAAAAGGACAAGGAACGGTATGATAAGTACAGAAAATTAGGGACGCGTTTCAAAGAAGGTGATTTGGTTAGAGTGGTAAGAGCTGCGACAGGAATAGAGGGACAGTCAAAGAAACTGGAACCCAAATGTAAAGGTCCCTATAGGATTAAGAAGGTACTTCCCAATGATAGGTTTGTTATCGAGGACACTCCCCTCACAAAGACAAGTAGGAAATATGAGGCCATAGTAGCTATCGATAAAATATTTCCATGGATCTGCTTTAACGAACCCGTATCAGCCGATTGTGAACCCGAGCGTAATGATAGCGAATCTGAATGTGAAGATTTGTAAATAGATACACATATATATATATTAAGCAGTCGGTTAAGACGCCATAGTCAAATTGCCTATATCGTGTATTTAATGTAATATGTACAATGAAGAGACATGATAATTATTATTTAAGTAGTGATGATTAATGTCACGCAAGTATTATGTATGTCTACCTACAGCTAAAATATTTGCTCGTCAACGTCATGGACTAGTAAATGCCAATTTATGTACTGATGAATTGGTGTGGGGCATCAGGTAACAGATGCCTCGCATTTTAGCAAATGATGCAGTAGTATATTCACTTGGTCAACGTCATGGACCAATACATATACTGCTGATATGATAAAGTGCAATAAAGTTAAAGAGTGTCAGGTAACCGACACCCTTATAAGGTAAAAATAAATTATTAATCAAGGTCATGGATTAATAATTAATTAAGGAATAAAGTTATAAGTATAAGGAATAAGTGAATGCATTTGTTTTGAATGTATCCCTATGATAACTTGTAGTACTTACGCATTTATAAACATTATAAGACATATTTATTATATATTTTTTTAATGACCTTAGTTTATATAATAAAATGTATCCTAAGTTGACTTGTAATTTATGATTTATGTGATAAAATACCTATCTTGAATAATGTGTTAATTGTGAGTAATGACATATAACAACGAGGGACTCGTTGGGAAGCGGATGGCCGAGCTGTTATAAATATTTAATTTATAACTGTTTATTTATATTTCTAAATAAAGTCACTTGAGTAAAAGTACTTGTATTGACCTCTTTGTGATTGGTCGAGATATTGACAGTTGTTGACGACCAATCACAAGCGGTCACAGTGGTGGGGATGAAATTAATCGGCGGGCATTCCAGTGGCTTGCTGGGCATTCGTTTCCCGGCATCAGTAACGATCACTTGTTTTCCTAGTGCTGTTGGTTAGCTAATTTAAATTGTTCTGCTGTAACGCTGTTAGTGTGTTAATAAATCTGATCTTCAAATTATTACAAAAGTGTTTGCATTTAAAAGTCCTTACTTCTGAGCATGGTTTACATATGTATGTATAGAAGCATATACGCGGAACAGATTATAAATACCTAGGTGCCTACAAACCATCTTCATTTCTTTTAATCTGTGTTGATAAAATGTTGTACCTAGGGCTCTCGGCTATAACAAGAGGTCAAAAATTATATTTGCCCGGTCTCAATTAAACGGCGCCGTTACATGATGACAAAAACATTAGGTATACCTACACATTCATAGCCGGCACATAATTATACCACAAAACATTGCGTAATATCTGAACATAATGCCGAGCCAAACAAAGCACCCAAAATCCTTTCAAAGAAAGTCGGGTCCCAAAGGTTCACATCTGGCATACACGCCGTGCAAAGTGCAGCGAAAGATGTCGCCAACAATTACTTAATGGAGGGAAAAAAAACCACTTTAGAACTTGCTTACAAACGCGCAAAAAATATCGCATCGAGTCACAGGGATAGGCATGCTACCTGACATGTAAGGTCTCACAACCATAAAGAAGGTACATGAGAGTACCTACATGTAATATCATCGCTTAACATTAAAATCGGGAAAGTATTAACATACCAACTTAAATCTTTTAGTAAGGAAAACAAAAAGGAACACTAAGGCTACCCGAAGGTATATATATCATAACATTCAAATCAAGGCTATGAAGACACATCTATCGGATTCCAAGGAAGGAATTAACTATGAAGAAAAAGAACCTCAACAAGGCGAATAACTAAATAGTTCACCTAGTTTGTGCATTTTTTAAACCATACCAGAATCAGTTAAAACTCACCCACCCTACCGAAAACTATTCTGAAGATTCAACATTTAAATTATGACACGATTAACACATAAAACATTAATTTCGTGATAAAACTGTGATATTTATCTAGTGTGATGGTGATGTGTTTATATTCGTCTATCTGTATTTCTAAGAGTGGCAAATGTGTATTTAGGGTAACGAGCTAAGGAGGTGTATTTATAATATCACCCAACCTGGAGTACTCAAGCAATTCCAAATATAACAATGCCGTAAAAAAAGCCAACCGAAGATAATAATGCAGTAGATTGCCGTCGCAGCCGCTAGTGATAATAAAGTGGTAACTATGTCGTATACGAACAGAGCCAGCGAAAAGTTGGCCGACCAGTACTTGGAACGATTCCCTTCATCACGACATAACTCACTACTCAAACAAAACCTAAGCCTACTGAAATTAAAATGCATCGAACTGGAGGCTTATAAAGAAATAGCTAACCAAATATACAGCAAAGCTAGCCCTGAAAACGGACACTGAATCCGAACTAGACGAGGTCGAACAACAATAGGATGAAAGCCACGATGGCCACTCTCCAACTCACAAATCTGAGTAACAGCAGTCATTCTCCCTTCATATAAATTGACACACGTATTTACTTATTCTTCCTTTATGATAATAAGATATAAACAAAAATAAAGTGCTATAATAAACCCGTCAGCAAGTAACGGAAAATATGAAATACCACATTTCTTCGGAGAATACCGCAAAAAGCGTTTGTGTGTAAAAAGTTGTGTCATTGTCTGATTATAATACTACTTATCATAGGAACAGTGTTGTACCTACGCGTCGCATCGCTTGTTTTCACCGGGTGCAGAAAAGCTGACTGAATGTTGGTACACCACAGCCTATCACCAAAGTATGACTGATAACTTAGACACCTACAAGCATATACACCACAAAACCCCCCTCAAATCGGAACATCTGCTAATGACTCAAACTGTCCACTTTAACACGGAAACTATCGGATAAACAAAAAACTATTTAATAGTTCACTACCTGAAAAATTACGAAATGAAGATATCTAGCGACGATTACTGCGAATCAATGGAACACGCAGAGATCCCGAGAAGACTCACTCTAAAAAGAAGACTTCATACGAAGCAACGTGCAGCATCTCACCAACGCTCATCCACCGACGTAATATCCTCCCCCTCCTCTATTCCAATATTGGCTAAAGGCTGCACAGCCGGTCGATTGTGGCCGATTGGTTGCGACTCGTCGGTCGTCCCTTCCCATCCCAGAGCGTGTCACTCCTAACAATCTTGTGCCCCCTGGTATATGGGAGAGGACCAGGTTTTTGGCGCATCGTTGGGGTGTTTAGCATACCCGCGTAATACCCTGGCGATGTGCCGGGGGTTTGATCCTCACTCACATCCGGCTTGTCCGGGTCAGGCTTGCTCCTGGCTGGGTGCGGTACCTATGTTCATGTTCATGTTCTAAGGCTGCGTTTCCACCAGAGATGTGCGAGGATGGGTTTTCATACATTTGACACATCGCATCGCGCCGGGCGAGGCGTCAAATATATGAAAAGACATCCCTGGTGGAAACGCAGTTTTAATCCTAAATACAGGAAAAACTAATTATACATCGCGGGGCTGAGGTGAGGTTACGTACCTCGCCGCGCAACTTTTAATGGCAAAGTTTGATTCAATTTGAAGAGCATATCTTGCACAGGACAATGGACGGCCGGGGATGAATAGGTTCGTTATACTGCGGGCCGCTCGGAGCGAGCGTGTTGCGTCGTAGTATGGATGCGGTACAGAACTACAAATATCTACGGCGACTTCCTGATTTGTCGGTGCGGAGACGGTACGATATGAAAAAACTGTCAAATGTCAGTGTCAACTGTCAGTCAACTCAGTACTACTTTTTACTGTGTTACACCCTTACATTAAAATGAGTGCTTCCTGCAGACTGGCGCGGGATGCGCGGAAGCGGGACGATACGAAGGCAGTACTGGTCCGCTTCTGCGCATGGTATTACTAGTGCGCAAATGTAATACTTACTGACAGTATTCCGTCAAGTGGGAATCTTTGCGACGTCAGTAAGTTTACGTCAAAGAAAATGTCACATATCGCTCCCGCCCCGCTAAGTCAGGAAGTCGGCTAACACAATTAATCCTCAACATGGCTTTAGATACCCCGCCGATTGCAGGTTCCACGTACCTACTACTTAGGTGAGAATTGACATTATGCACTAGTTTTACTATTTTAGCGGATGTGAATGCCACTCGACCGTCTAATCCAGAGAGGCTAACCCATATCTATTGGAATTAAATTTTTTGTCAAGTGAAAGGGCAATAATAATATGACTGTTGGAACTTCACCCGAAGTCACCTAACTTAAGAAATCCATTAGTAGCAGATAGAGACAATTGGGATCTTATTACGTATATTTTACCAACAAATTCTAATATATTGATATATATCGGATACTTTTCTTTGAAATTTCCTTATGTTTCCTATAAAAACCAATTTAATTTTGCGGTTGATTTCGAACCCTAAATGTGCGAAATTCGACTCACACTTGGCCGGTTTCTATTTAACATAATCGAATACTTACTTATAATAAACTGATACCGCGTTCATTTATTACAAAGCTTTGGTTAAAGTTCTTTCTGCCATCGGGCCAAGTTAAATTGATCATTCAAAACTCATATAATAGCCACTAGAAATGTTTCCAGCAGACCTTGGATTGCCAAAGAGATCGATTCATTTTTTCCCTTTCAAGCCTTTTCCATTTGAATTGGTTGCGCCCTGACAAAAAGGGTTGGAATTCTGAAACCCCCATTTTGCGATAAAGCTATAATTCTTACCAACGATTTGAAGGTTTCGTGAAATGTGTGCTTTATTAGTTCATTTTAATTTTAGATTATAATTTTAGACTGTTCTCGGTCTCAAGATGATGTACCTACGGTAAATACTCGCCTGGCATTCGCATTAAACGCGAGACTGATGGCTTAGAATATAATGAAGACGCGTAACTCATGCCTGACAACATTTTCACGAAATATTTACGAAATAATACTGAATGTCGCTAGGCCGGGCCCAATATATGTGTAGCTATAAGGTTACCTATGGGCCCTTGTTGCCTGAAATAAATGAATAATAATAATACCCAATAGCCCAGTCGTTAGTCCATCATATTCACCCAATAACCCAGTTCATTTAGACTCCATCAAGCAGTCCCTGTTTACTCTAGTGGGTGCTGTCCCTGTGTGCGTCCCTTGAATTGATGCGGGTGTATCACTTGCATTTCATTAAAGTGTCAAAAGAGCCTCTACGTGTTGTCTATGTCAGTACTATTACTTATTCTGTGGCTATGTGGTATTCGTTAGTACTTCGGCTCCACGCACGCCTCCCAAAGGTCCGGGACACCATTGTCCCGTGAACGGGAAAAACATACAGATAATAATAATAATTTCCGAGACCTAGCTAGATCGATTGCTCGTCCCCGAAAACCCCCACATACCTACCAAATTTCATCAAAATCGTTAGAGCCGTTTCCGAGATCCCCGAAATAAATATATATATATAGATATATACCAGAATTGCTCGTTTAAAGATATAAGATAAGATTATGCTCAGAAAGTACCTACACTTTTCAAAGGGTCACAAAAAGATATTTAAAATGCAACTTCAAAAAGCACCTAGATCTAATTGACCCAGTCGCTTACGGTCTAAAAGCTCCACCCGGTGCAGTAGCAGATGGGAGGTTGCCTGCCTGAGCCGCGCTATCTATATCTAATAAATAAATAAGCTCTAAGGCTGCGTTTCCACCAGAGATGTGCGAGGATGGGTTTTCATACATTTGACACATCGCATCGCGCCGGGCGAGGCGTCAAATATATGAAAAGACATCCCTGGTGGAAACGCAGTTTTAATCCTAAATACAGGAAAAACTAATTATACATCGCGGGGCTGAGGTGAGGTTACGTACCTCGCCGCGCAACTTTTAATGGCAAAGTTTGATTCAATTTGAAGAGCATATCTTGCACAGGACAATGGACGGCCGGGGATGAATAGGTTCGTTATACTGCGGGCCGCTCGGAGCGAGCGTGTTGCGTCGTAGTATGGATGCGGTACAGAACTACAAATATCTACGGCGACTTCCTGATTTGTCGGTGCGGAGACGGTACGATATGAAAAAACTGTCAAATGTCAGTGTCAACTGTCAGTCAACTCAGTACTACTTTTTACTGTGTTACACCCTTACATTAAAATGAGTGCTTCCTGCAGACTGGCGCGGGATGCGCGGAAGCGGGACGATACGAAGGCAGTACTGGTCCGCTTCTGCGCATGGTATTACTAGTGCGCAAATGTAATACTTACTGACAGTATTCCGTCAAGTGGGAATCTTTGCGACGTCAGTAAGTTTACGTCAAAGAAAATGTCACATATCGCTCCCGCCCCGCTAAGTCAGGAAGTCGGCTAACACAATTAATCCTCAACATGGCTTTAGATACCCCGCCGATTGCAGGTTCCACGTACCTACTACTTAGGTGAGAATTGACATTATGCACTAGTTTTACTATTTTAGCGGATGTGAATGCCACTCGACCGTCTAATCCAGAGAGGCTAACCCATATCTATTGGAATTAAATTTTTTGTCAAGTGAAAGGGCAATAATAATATGACTGTTGGAACTTCACCCGAAGTCACCTAACTTAAGAAATCCATTAGTAGCAGATAGAGACAATTGGGATCTTATTACGTATATTTTACCAACAAATTCTAATATATTGATATATATCGGATACTTTTCTTTGAAATTTCCTTATGTTTCCTATAAAAACCAATTTAATTTTGCGGTTGATTTCGAACCCTAAATGTGCGAAATTCGACTCACACTTGGCCGGTTTAATATAATAAACTGATACCGCGTTCATTTATTACAAAGCTTTGGTTAAAGTTCTTTCTGCCATCGGGCCAAGTTAAATTGATCATTCAAAACTCATATAATAGCCACTAGAAATGTTTCCAGCAGACCTTGGATTGCCAAAGAGATCGATTCATTTTTTCCCTTTCAAGCCTTTTCCATTTGAATTGGTTGCGCCCTGACAAAAAGGGTTGGAATTCTGAAACCCCCATTTTGCGATAAAGCTATAATTCTTACCAACGATTTGAAGGTTTCGTGAAATGTGTGCTTTATTAGTTCATTTTATCGATGACAAAGAACCCTCTAAATGTACAAGTATGAAATTAATGACTAAAAATGTTTGACACTTTAGGCGAGGCGGATTGGTATCGTATTCTCATAGTTACTGATGTGGGTATTAATTTTTATTCCGACAGATCGGTCAATACTAAAAATTGTATGTCCACCTACACTCGCCCGTTTCACTACTAGCCTGTAATACGCCAACTATAAGCAAAGTCGAATTGCCGAGCAGGTGCACCGTCACAATCTCCTTTATTGCACATTGCCTTACAGAGCTGCGCCTTTACTGAGGCGAATCACTGCCTACGCAAGATATTTTTAATATAGCCTAGGTATAACTTCTACATGCACTTCGAAATTCAGGCCGCGCCAAAAAATTCTGCTTTCATCGAATTGGACAAGGATGATGATGAACCGCCATTTACCTAGGTAACTAGTTGAAATATTTTCCTTTGTTAAACGAGTGAAGTCTCCGAGTCTACTGAAACAATCTGGCGTTTGTACGTAGATATATTATGTCAATAAGGGTTTTTCCGTCATTTGATACCCCACTTAGGTCAAGTGGGGTACACACTAACAAAATTTTTAGACTTCTCGTAAACATACCCAGCATCATTTTTAGACTGCATGGGCAAGTACAAGCATTAGGTATGTTATACTCGTTACTTTCCGTATTACGCTACGGCATTTCAGTACGGGTGCAGTACAAAACTTCGCCCATATATGCGACAGTAAGACACAACAGCTTTAGTACTCCAAGTTTCTGTACAATTACGACCTGCTAGTAGGTAAACTATTAGAATTAAATTAAAACTTTCAAAACGTGTAGACGTACGTAATCGGCTCGTATCGTCTTTAATTCTTTTCTTTGAACATAATTCAATTAACAACGCTCAATTTTACAGACCAATGAACTTAAATTTCAACCGAATATTTTCAGTAAGTTTAACCAAAAACACAAACTGCGACTGAAATTCCTTTGATCGCCAATGTTCAATGTGAGTTAATGCGAACTGATATTTGGACATTGAACAAAAAGAGTTACCTATGCAATTCGATATTGTGGATTTTTTTGGGTAATTTAGGAAAAACCATTTGAAATCGTATCTCCATGACCGTGGAGTGGAAACTTAGGACCCAGGGTCCAAGGGTGGAAAGGTAGCAAATGACCCTACCAGCACCCAAAAAAATATGACGGTCCATGTATATGCCGAACACCCTGCATACCTACCATCGAAATGACGCAAAAAATTAATTTCCAAAAATTCACCCATTTGATTCTGTCTCTAGTAGTCTTGGCTTTTTTATTGTCTGGCTAGAGTAGAGGTAAGAAAAGTAGATATACCTACTCGGAGATAACGCCGTTCTTGTCTTTGGCGCACTTGAATCCCTCACTGCACTCAGGACTCAGTCTTAATTCCTTCGCCTTACGTTCAGGGATTCAATATGGTGCCCGTGAGATAAAACAGTGCTTTGCCCCTAGCGGACCCGGCAGACGTCGTGGTTTAATCTACTATAATCGTACTGTACGAAAGGCTCGAAAATATACAATTGTTTGGCCTCTAATAGATATACCTATGGACTATGCTGGCTTGGAGCGCATCTCCGCCCGGGTTTCCGCTACGTTCCCAAAGGTTCAAAAATATCTGAGCAGCCTTTAACAATAAAGTCGTGTTCACATTTTTTGATCACCTTGTCTGTGTACATATTTTGAAACTCGACTGTAATAGCGGGTGGAGTCGCGGGTCTACTTACGCCACTGAGTAGATAAAGGATGATTCACGCTAGACCGTTCCGTGTCCGGGCCGGCCCGATTTCTAGTACAAGAAATCGACGGCCGTCGCGCGTCCATCGATTTCTTTTACTACATACAAAACGGGCCGGCCCGGACACGGAACGGTCTAGCGTGAATCATCATCCTTAAGTCTACTACCTAGTTAATTGAAGCATCATTTGATTTTCCCCGAATATACTTTGATCTATTTCCAATGGCTTAAATTATTATTGATGAATGGGCAATGGGAGAAACAATACATAAATCTGTCTGGCTGTATACCTGACGATCGAAAAAAAGCAAAAAGTTAATTCGCGTCAACGTCGGATTTTGTACAGTTTGACGCGCCGTTTTAGTTTATTTTTTGTTTTTTATTGGTAGCTTATATTTGGAAATCGCTCCTATCTAATAGGGTTCCGTTGCCGTACCAAAAAAGTAACAAAAGAACCTCCGAAGGAAGAAGAAAGGAAGGTGACTCAGGTTGTCCGTCTGTCACACTTTTTGTATCATAGGAACTACTTATGCTATCGGTTTCAAACTTGGAATTTGCAAACTAGGCCCGGGATTTTTGGAAGGATTTAAATATAACGTTAATTATGATCGACGTAAAATATTACAGAAAAAATATAACAAAGTCTCTATCTAGGTTATTTCCTTTTAAGGGTTCCCTACCCAAAGGGTAAAACGGGACCCTATTACTAAAACTCCGCTGTCCGTCTGTCTGTCTGTCTGTCCGTCTGTCACCAGGCTATATCTCGTGAACCGTGATAGTTAGACAGTTGCAATTTTTACAGATGATGTATTTCTGTTGCCGCCATAACAACAAATTCTAAAAAAATAGAATAAAATAAATATTTAAGGGGGCTCCCATACAACAAACGTGATTTTTTTTACCGTTTTTATAGATAATGGTACGGAACTCTTTATGCGCGAGTCGGACTCGCGCTTGGCCGGTTTTTTATTGTATAATATGAGTGTGTGTGTGTGTGTGTTTTAACGTAATCCAATCACTAAATGAACGCATCTAAGAGAGGGTGATCATAATTTCAAAGCGTGAGTTTCTGCGTAGGCAAATGGTAAATGTTATTATGTGGGCAGATAGACACTGGACGCGCAGGGAGTTTAGTTGAAAATAGGTTTTACATGTAGGTACTAATTTCGAAATGCACCGCGTTGACCGCGTAGAGCGTTGTGATTACCCTGAGTATTATGTTAAATTGGATAAGCACCCAACGATAATTGGCACTTATCGATAGGTAATCGCACATTCATTTACGTACTTATACACATCAAATATAACTATTGAAATACCTACCTCGAACGTTTTTCGTTGAAAATAATTGAAATAATTGTTTTCTATAGGTATAAAGAATGTCGTCGATTATAATTTGCGAGTAGGTGCCTACTTATACTTAGGTATCTACTCATTTCCGAGCTCTCCAGCTATCTTTACGACTTTCATCTAAAGTCGTTCAGCAGTTGGGGATACCTCCCCTTAAGCGTGAAAGATAACAGACAGACAGACTTGATTATGTTTTTAAATATTAGTATGGAATTGCACATGTAAGTATAATATGGGTCCAAACCCAATAGACCTAAATATTTTGTACTAGGTACTTATAGATCTATCAAACATGTTCAGTCAATGTTATCTGAGCACGGTAGGCCCGTTAGGTAGAGTACCTAGCAAGTGTGTACTAGGTAACATAATTAGGGTATTAGTCATGATAGTCAGCAGTGTAGCCTTGGGGCAAACTTGGAACAGTTGGAACTTGGATAATGGTATTTCATAGGGTGACTATTAGGGGCGACCAATCTGTGTGTTGCGTCAAAGTAATCAATACAACATGCAATAACAATTTTATAAAAAATATCGGCCAGTACCCGTTTGCGTACCCAGCAATTTGATTGCTTTACTTTTCTAACGTTTCTTAGGTTATATTAGATTAGATTATTAATTTTGTATCAGTTTTGTATTAAGCAGTAACGCTGCTATCGCAAACTAGAAATTTTAGAAATGAAGGAAAAGTTGAAAAATTTAGGCACCGAGCAGGGTTCGAATGAAAGAAGGATTGACAAATTTCAAGCCGGGTAGCAATCGCACCTATAGCTCAGTTGGCTAGAGCGACTGGCCGAGAGTGCCGGGAGGTCGCAGGTTCGAATCCTGCTCGGTGCCTAAGTTTTTCAATTTTTCCTTTATTTCTAAAATTTCAAGATTAGATTATTCTAACACTCGTTAAAAAATTTACGCAATCACGCTGCTGGTCAAATTATAGCCTAGCAATATTAGCAATAGCTTTAGACAAAATTACCCATGCGCATTTCACAGAACAATGCGAATAGGGATGATGACACTATAAAAGAAAATCAATAAATCCAAATTTTCTACATAATGACTCAAATTCTCAATCAAATGGCAAAAAAAGTAATTCAAAAAAATAAATAATTACGTAATTATAAGTCTTCAAAGTTTTAAAAGTGGGTATTTTCTGTCGCTTTTCCGCAAAACGCACCTTTGTATTGAACGATTGTCATTTACTATGGCGCTACTCAAAGGTGACGTCACGGTCGAGTAGCACTTTCTCTCTCTAACTACGAACATTCTAACCGTTGTTGCTTCGTTATTTTTTGAGATATTTGAATAGGATTTTCACTATTTGGCATAGTTTTATGTCTTCTTTCTATTGAAGTAATAATTTTTTTTGAGTCATCATGCCTATTGATTTTGCAGATTGAGCATTTAACTTAGGTATTGGTATTACCTAAGTATTTTGGTTATTAGTTATGCTAGTCAGGTAAAAAACACCGAATTTAAGGGGAGGTATCTCCAGCGCAAATGTCCCGCTCTAACACGCGTGAGTTTACAATTAACCATCCCGCTCTCTACGCAAGTTCTGCGCGTATTCGTAAATATTTAGCTATAGTCATTAAGCCAATTATTTTATCAAAGCAAATCCAGCGAATTTGTGTATAAGTATTTAGGATCTTTAATTGAGTACAAAAATTAAATGTTAAATATCAGTAATATAACCGTAGTATTGAAAATACATTCCAAAAAGGGGTAACTTCGCGATTTTTTCTATCGAGTGAAATTCATCAGATCATGTAACTGACTGCGATTTTAACTTGACAAGATCCTTATGTAACACATACATTTTTTTTTAGATTTTAAGACACTATATTCTATGTCTCGGATGGTTTTTAAAAACTCAAAAGTGGTAATACGCGGCCTTAAGGAACGTTTCTACGAACGGTCTTGCAATCCGTGCCATACCAACAATCAAATTGAAATTAGAAGGTTTTAATTAGTCGTGACTAACGACATAACTTCAGAGGTGCGTCGTAAATTGAAGTAAGCTCGATAAGGCCTCGTAGCAAAGTTGTGTTTTCCGCAACCCCGTATACCTAGAAGCACTTGAGAAGTTCCCAGAGCCTTTCAAATGTTTTTCCTTTGCGTGTCGAGTGATTGAAGAGCCGTTGGGAACTTCTATTGGCTGTTGCTACCTATATTTTGTTTCCAAGCTGAAAATTGGGAAGTAGGTGGAGAAATCTTTATAATTTTTATAATTTTATTATAAAGGTATTTTCTTAATGTTAAAATTTTTAATTATTTCGTAGTATCATGTGTCATGTTTAGTAAACTGTCATATAATATAATATCAACGTTCATGCGTGACAGACGATCAAATAGTACCTATAATCAGTATGTTAGGCAGACGACGGACAGATAGACAGACGGACTCAGTTACAGTAATCCGGGTCAGGTTTCGTTTCGACCTTGTCAAGAAGTTTAGATACATACTGGAGGTTGCGTGCCCAACATTCGTTTGAAGCTAGAAAATATGACACATTGACGGCACCGTTAACTTGCATCTACCTAAATTTAATTAGCATTATTTCGTAGGCAAAGGCTGAGGCTGTCATTTCTCTTTTATAATAATAATAATATTATAGCCAATAAGCCTGATATCGTGCTGATAGATCGATCGAAACGCCAGGCAGTGCTCGTTGACATCACCATCCCCCATGACGAGAACCTCGTGAAGGCCGAGAAGGACAAACTCAGCAAGTACCTAGACTTGGCCCACGAGGTAACCGCCATGTGGGATATTGATTCAACGACCATTGTCCCGATAGTCGTTTCTGCGAACGGTCTAATAGCGAAGAGTCTCGACCAACACCTCAAGAGACTCTCGCTAGATGGCTGGGTCAAGGGTCAGATTCAGAGGGCGGTACTCCTGGACACGGCGCGGATAGTCAGGAGGTTCCTCTCTCTGTCGCCCTGACCACCGGTAGCTTAGGCCCTGCCTCGCTGCCGGCGGCACTCTAGGCTAGGTTTTTATAACGTTTTTATGTTTTGTAAGTGTATTTTTGTATTTTACTTTTTATAGAAATGTTATACAAACCTAGGCTAAGAAAAGAAATAAATAAAGAGAAATAATATAATAACACGGCGTTCGTTGACTGCCAGGCGTTACGAAGTTCTCCGGATCAGCTAATTTATTAATATAGTTACCTATGATAATTTGATGGTTTTCGGTTCATAAATAGCTACACTATGTTATAAATTGCAACATGAGTCAGCAACACTATTGTAGTTGCCCCGATGTATGGGACATTAGATCCATTCTTTATATAAATAGGTACCATAAATTATTCTTCTTTGAATGTTTATTAAAATAAAATAATTAGGTAAGTGAAATGGAAACTATCGAATGGCATTATAAAAAATTGTCTAGTAGTAAGTAGTACTTTTAACCATTAATATGAACTAAAATAAAAATAAATATTTGTGGACAATCTTACACAAATCAACCTAGTTCCAAACTAAGCAAAGCTTGTACTATGGGTACTAGGCGACGATATACATTCTTATATAGATAAATAAATATATACTTAAATACATAGAAAACATCCAAGAGACAACCAAGAGAGAACAAATATTCGAACAAATATTAAATAAAATTATATTAAAAAAGGTCCCCGAGAACAGAGCCCTGTGGAAGGTAGTACTTATGTATAAAATATATTTTTTTAATGTTAACTAAATAACTTTTCTTAAAAAGGGAACCCACTTCAAATTGTATATCAAAACCTTCTCCAGAATGTAACAAATGCTTGCCTGAAAACCGCATCAAAATCCTCCAGCTAAACGCGAGATAATCGCGGGCCAACATACAATACTTACGAGTAGTCAAAAACTGAGACTGAGACCTCCTTTTTTAATCGGTTAATGAAAAGTCAGTAATAACATTAGTATATATATTCTTTGGTAATAAGGGCTTTTTTTGACATTCAGCATCAAAAGTAGCTATGATTTTTATTACACAAAAAACACATAATTGACCGAGTGAAACCAGGGGGCCGATTTTTGAGTTTCGAACGCTCGAATTTTCACTCGAGATCTGTCAAAAAACTATGAAGTTTTGACAGATGTCGAATGAAAATTCGAGCGGTCGACACTCAAAAATCGGTCCCCGGGTCTCTGTTTTAGCTTCGACAAAAATGCTTTCGTATGTCCGGCCGGATTTTTGTATGTCCTCCTCTACAGGTCGCATTTATCAACCGATTCTCGTGAAATTTTGTGAGCAGGTTCCATGACTACATATATAGTAGATTGTTAACCAAGGGCTGAAAGCCACCCATTTCTGCCGAGATATTTTGGCGCTCGAACGAAGTGAGAGCGCCAATAGTTCGAGGCTGAAATGGGTGGTTTCGCCCGAGTTAAACACTCTGTTTTTCATTTCGAATACGAGGAAAGTAAAATATTTAAAAATAAATAAATATTTGTGAACGAACTTAGGTACACAAATCGACCTAGTCCCAAACAAAGCAAAGCTTGTACTATCGCGACGATATACATACATGGATAAATGCATACTTGAATACATAGAAAACACCCACAACAATTATACGTGTTCATCACATAAATAAATGCCCTAATCGGGAATCGAACCCGGGACCTCCAGCTTCGTAGACAAAAAAAAACAAATATGCATATTTTCGTTTCATTTTTCACAACAGACAAGATGTAAAACAATATTGACATGATCTAAAAATTAGGAACTCTGTTATTTGTAACGCGAAATACTTGTTATTGTTAAATTCAATAACTATTGTTATCATTCACAAACATTTTCTGAACCAGTGAAAAAAAAACATTTTGGCGGGAACTGTTGACTGACGTTAATGGTGTTTGTGTATGGACCATTTTATTTCATTTATTTTTAATAAAAAAATAATCGGCTTAAACGCTCAGACTAATTAAACTCGACATCAAATAAATAATACCTACTGTACGAGATGGTCGTATACAACTTTATATAAGAGCGACAGAGAGAGACATAGACATATGTTTTGTTGTCCTTGTCATAGTTTCCCTTTTTTATCTGCCACAAACTATTGATATTACTTTCAAACTATTGATATTGACTGTGGCAAAAAAACAAACAAACAAATTAAGGAGGTTGTTTATGGTAAGCAATCAGGCATTTGAACAAGTAGGTAACATAAGATCTCTGTAGAATCTGTACTATGTGGCTGTATAGGTTAGTGCCGTTGCCCAATTTAACTCCGATTCACCATACAATTTTTTTTTAATACTTTTCTGCTCTAGTGCAGAAATGGACCACTTTCAGCACGCTACTTAGATGAACAATGACCCACTTTCAGAGTATGAGAAATGAAATAGAGAATAGTAGAGTAAATTTTCGTAAATTAAAAAAAAAAAAATTTTACGTCGTTGGCTGTTCTCCTCTACAGGTCGCATTTATCAACCGATTTTCGTGAAATTTTGCGAGCAGGTTTGGTAACTATATAGATTTTATTCGTTGAGTCACTTTTTTGAAATTCGAAATAACAAACTTTGTATCAATGATTTCGTATTTTTCTGCGGCCGTTTTTTCCTCTACAGGTCGCATTTCTCAACCGATTTTCGTGAAGTTTTGTGAGCAGGTTTTATGATTACATAGAATTTTTTAGGCAAGTAATTTGTTGTAATTTTTTTTTTTTTTTTTTATTCATTGGTTTGTTCTCCTCTACAGGTCGCATTTATCAACCGATTTTCGTGAAATTTTGTGAGCAGGTGCGGTAATTCTATAGATTTCTTTCATCGAGTCACTTTTTCAAAATTAAAAAAAACAATTTTTTTATCAATTATTTTGTGTTTCTGCAGCCGAATTTCGATTTGAGGTGAACACCTCTAAGGGTCGCATTTCATTGTGAGCACGTTCTTTGATTACATAGAATATTTTTGTCGAGTAATCTAAAAAAAATTCTATGGTTGGTCCTCCTCTACAGGTTCGATATCTAACATAGTTTTGGAAATAAAAAAAAACACTCACGAGGTCTACAGCTCACAGAGCCACTAGTATAGAAAAGAAACAAAACAAGATCTTACTAACTTTATTTATTAAGTAAGTATGAATGTTTGTTGTGAGTACGACGCGAGAGAATATAAATGTCCATTCGCGACATACCCAGTGATTAACCCTTACGAGTTTGTCCATTAGTGTGTCTTTAATTAGGCAGTAAATTTGATAGCATGTTTGCGTGTCTCACGAATGTTGAATGGTTACAAATAGGTGGACAAATGACAGGCTGTGGCTTCAAACGCCACGACTCTTGGGTAAGTACTATCCAGTACTTACCCAAGAGTACCATCATACAACATTTTGGTACAGTAGGTACACAGTACTAGTCATTTTAATGTGGGCTGTTTATATGTAGCTATTCCGAAGCATAATTAATGAGAAAAATATTAGGTACATGTTTATGAGAGGATTCATTCGATACATATTTTTGCACTTGACTGTACATACATGTGTAGGCGTTTTACACGCGTACTTTCCGTTGCGGGCAGTGCATGAGTGCAGTGCTCTGTCTTGGCTCTGTCTGCAGTGGCCAGTGGGCAGTGGGTGGGTGGTAGCCTGCTGGTAGGTGATGAGATGAGATGAGATAGACGTAAATGCCATCTAGGGGTAAAACCTTGAACTTTAACACATAGTAGTATTGCCAGACCAATTAACAATGCTAAGAAGGTTTAACTACAATGAAAAAATAAATTCTACAAAGAAAATTAATTTCAACACGAGTCAATATCCACTAGGAATATTTGTTGCAAATATTATAAAAATACTGGAACGAACGAATATTTTACTTAGATGTTAGATTGTAAATTATAATAAAACGATCAGTGAATATCTAACCGACATTGTCAAGTCAATTGTCAATTTAAAATACCTATTTATTTTCATGCAATGCAATTCATTTATTGATTAAATAATTTGTTGCATCCCATCTATTGTTCCTGCCTTGCATCCTTTACCATTTCATATTCAACTACAGTTAGTCGCGGAGTGGTTGTTCAGAGAATACTGATTTGTATAAATAGGCTAGCTAAAGAATAAAATATAATTTAATTATTATCAATAAAAAAAATACTGCCCGTTTGTATTGTAGTCGTTTATATTGTATGACACATTATTCTTAATCTATGGCAGACGTTGGCAACATCGGTATAGTGTGTGTGAGCCATCGCCCTGTTAACGGTGTCATGGCGGTTTGATTGACTTCTTGAAATCTTTTTTTTTGCAATAACTTCCTAGTTTATGTGCTTTATAACGAACTGAATATTGATTTCGATCAATAAAATCACGCGACGCAAAATAGTAAATAATGCGCGAATACAAAATAGTAGTGTTAGGTAGCGGAGGCGTGGGAAAGTCCGCCCTCACAGTACAGTTCGTACAAGGCATCTTCGTCGAGAAATATGACCCCACCATCGAGGACAGCTATCGGAAACAAGTGGAGGTCGACGGGCAACAGTGCATGCTCGAAATCCTTGACACGGCGGGGACGGAACAGTTTACGGCGATGCGAGATTTGTACATGAAGAACGGGCAGGGATTTGTGTTAGTGTACTCAATCACGGCGCAATCGACGTTCAACGACCTGCAGGACCTGCGGGAACAGATCCTGCGAGTGAAAGACAAGGACGACGTGCCTATGGTGTTGGTGGGCAACAAGTGCGACCTGGAGGCCGAGCGAGTGGTGGGCAAGGAGCAGGGGCACAACCTCTCGCGCCAGTTCCAGTCGTGCGCCTTCATGGAGACCTCTGCGAAGGCCAAGATCAACGTGAACGACGTTTTCTATGACCTAGTGCGACAAATCAACAAGAAATCTCCTGGCCCACCTGGGAAAACTACTAAGAAAAATGTTAAATGTACTCTCTTGTAAGGACTTCGGGTCCCTGGAGCCTCCGACGCAACTAGGTATAAAACATTCAATTTGAAAGACTTCTCGAACCTGGATTTGGCTCTTGCGGTTCCAAAAGTTAACTAGGCTGGGTTGGTCGAGTGTTGTTACTTGGTTGCCTATAGCATTTTAAATGTGCATTTGTTGAGCTATAACACAACCAGTGCTATAGCGCGAGTGGAAAATGCACAGAATAACGCAAATTAATACAAACTCCTATCCTGTAAATGTGTAGTTACACTTTTTGATCTATGTAAATTAGGACAAGTATTCAAATAGATTCTGTGTGTTTCACTCTAGAAAATTCCAATCGTAATGTGTGGATGCTGATAGGTTCAGAAGTTAACCAGTTTAGTGCTGTTATTCCATTGTCAGTGCGCTGAGCCAAGCCGGTGAGGAGTGTGCTGTGATCCCACTCCATTGCAAGTATGTGCTGTCAGCGGCTAATTTATTTAGTAAAGAGCTCTATAAATCTTTAAAACCTCTTGCTCTCTCATCAATTTTCATAATTCTTATTTAGGTATTTGGTCATCTGCTGACTGTACATCATTTATCTTATTCCATATTGTAAAATCATGTTTATTTTATGCTTACTATTTAATAATATAAACTGAATATGCACTCCTCAGCGACTTGTATTTATAATCTCAATTTGATCAAGATTCTTTCATTAAAGGGACTGAATTTTATCAAATTTAGTGTGCTTTAAACTTGTGAATCATGCTATGTGCAGACAGTCTAGTCTTGTCAATTACAATGAACAGGAAAAGCCACAAAGGCCTGTATTTGCCATTAGATAAACACTCAAGGGCAGTCACATTGTAATTATACTACAGGCGCATGTTTTATTATGAGTTTGGTAGACTTGTGGGCATAAGTGTAAATGAAATCATTAACATCTAAATAGCAATAATACGTGCCAGATATTAGTGAACATTGGTCATAAGTATGCCTCACTGTCTGGACCTAGCATATAGTATAACATAATTTCTAGAATATTGTTCCAATAGTACTGAGCAAAATAACAATTGGAGCCTGACTTCTGAACGGCTAGGTGATGCGAGCCAGGCTATGAGGGGCTGGAGAGAGCCCGTGGGCCTGAACCAGTGTGTAATGTTTAAATAATTAAGGATACATTAAATTTTTCAGATATATTATTGTCTTGTTATATAATTCAAATGTATCGAAGGAAAAGTTGAAGTGACACTGTAGAGTTGGTGACTCGAGAACAAAATATTAGTGAGCCTTAGCGAGCACGCGGCCGGGCGCGCCAGCGCCGCCGCCACTCTGCCAGATCTATAACCCCTGCTTTAGGAAATTGAACTCTAAAAATGAATTGTTATGGAAGATGGGAAAAGTTTTATGATTACCAGCTCATTTAATTGTAATTAACCGAACTATGTTTTTCTTCTATGGATCTTTGTTAAACATTCTAAATATAGGTGTTCAAATATTGTTACGGGATTAGATGTTTCCTCCATTCTCGTTTCTTTACATGTAAGGTTACTGCACAAGGATATTGGTAATGACTTCGATCTGAGTTGAATTATATTTTTTATATATATTGTGCAAATTAAAAACTTGTATATTTTTATCTTTTCAATCAATAATCGACGTGTACAATAACTATTAGTTTCATTTTTTGCAAATTTATCAATAAAACCAATTTTAAATTTATGTCCTGGCTTGTTCTCTGCCGTGGCGCGGGTCCCCTCGCGCCGCGCGCTGCCGCCCCGGTGACTCACGCCCGCAGCTCCCGTCACCAATCAAACGACACTTGCCTCGGAATTTTAATGGAATTTAATTGAATGAAACAACCAATTACCATCTACAACTATATTTATTAATCGGTGTAAAAGTTTTATAAAACGTGTCCCACATTGTACAACCAAATCAGAATGTAGGTACAAGTTGCTGATAAATAAAAATAATGGCAGTGATGTGGCGGGCGTATGTCGACATTCTAGTAATATAAGAATTGACACAGTCCAATGGAAATGAACACAGTATGCCTAACTTAATCTAGGTACCTACTACTCGATAACTAAAGCAATCTAATCTATAATGTAAATAAGTGTCGGATTACAAGGAGTTGAAGGAGTTACATTACATGACAGTTCTTGGCGCGCCCCATCGAGTGAAACAAGGTCTAATGCTTAGACCGAGTCCACTGAGAAGCGCGCAGCTCTTCAAACAAGATCTTAAATGCAAGAATTTGGACATCAAAAGCTCGTGGATTGGCCTACACATAGAATTCGCGTTTTCTAAAATTGCATTGCTGCCTATTCTTTAATTCATAGATACATATTTTTTTATCAAGACAGGAGCCGAGCTGGCGGCGTATTTATCTGTCGCTTAGCTCGCAATGGGGTCATCCACATCCTGGCGCGATGCTTTTATTTGTTATTGAAAGTTAACGAGTTCATTAACTGCGATGGTCAGCGAAAAACGGGTCGGCGCATAATGGACGGACGCTTATCAGTGTTCGTAATTTACTGCACGATAATGCTCGTGAAATTATATTGATAGTGTTGGCGCGTCGTACGGAACTGCTAGAAGGGAAGAGGAAAATCGTAAATATAATAAGTTGACATCATACACGCCAAGAATAAATCTTCACTGTAATTTCTCGATAGGTGACTTGAGGAGTTAACTCATAAACCATTAGAAGTAGAACATGTCCAAGTGCAGAAATAGTCTAATAGACATTTGCTAAAGAACTTGATAGTGCAATTTAATTTAACAGTTATTATTTATTAAAAAATCTAATCAAATCTATATGGCCTACAACGCCGGGTCTAGGGGTCCAGTCACCCAAGGAGCGCCGGGAAAAATTCGAAAATTGAATGATTTTGAGATAGGGTAGGGACCCCTCCTAAAATGACAAGTGTCTAAATATATATATAGTGTTCGGAGTTTCGGTGGCAAATTTCACACAGTGGGTCCCGAGTCGTTTTTATGACTAACTTTTTAAGATTTGAATAAATAAATTATTCATTTACCTGAAGTACTTAGTATGACATTAAATGGCGGCAGGTACAAACATTATACTGTCCCGGCTGTTTAGGTGACATGTTTGTAATAAGTAAAAATAAATAAATTTATTAAACAATGTTTACCTACATACTTGTGTTATTAGTAGTCCTGTGTTATCGTGGTATAAGTAGGCAATGCTCGCAAGATAATTTATAAGGAGTATTATGCAAAATTAATCATCTAATCGTTATTCGTTTAATCAAAAAAATAGGCGACACCATTTACCTCTGTGAAATTTGCCACCGAAACTCCGAACACTATATATATATTACAAAGTGTTTTGCAGTTTTTTTCTCTTGAGTGTATACTCGTAGTTGCGGGAGGACAACCCCACAATAGGTAATAACCCAACGTAAGTATTTCACGTAAAATGTGGATGAACCCATTTGTGTCAGTCTTCAAGGAAAACCGCTACATTAGCAATATTACCATTCAAGTATAATACCACCTACTAATATGACGCAATATAGTAGGCAAGCAAACTCTCTTATTACGAACTACATATATAAATCTCAAATAAAACTAGTATATATAATAGCTTTGCCAAATATAGCATGGTCTAGCTAGATGTTTATATTGTGTGAATAATACAACATTTTAACATTTACAATTCCAGTAGGTATGTTCTTAATAACATGATTATAAAAACGAGATCATAATTATCATAATTTGCATTTATCATTTTAATTAATAGGTACTTCGCTTTACTCACATAATTAATAATTGACAACTTTTCAAATTGGCCATTTTATATCCTAGATCGATAGAAAATGAAATTTTAAGGTCCACGTGTTTTTAGGGTTCCGTAGTAAACAAGGAACCCTTATAGTTTCGCCATGTCCGTCCGTCCGACCCCCGTTTTTCTCAGTAACCGTTAGTGCTAGAAAGCTGTAATTTGGCATGAGTATACATATCAATGACGCCGACAAAACGGTAGAATAAAATCTTAAAAAAAAATTTTTTTAGGGTACCTCCCCTACATGTAAAGTGGTGCTGCAAATTTTTTTTCTGCCAAACCCCATCGTGTGGGGTATCGTTGGATAGCTCTTTTAAAAATATTATAAGGTTTCTAGAAGCATTTTTTGATTAAAGAATTGTTTAGCGTGATATTAAGCTTTGAAGTGATAATTTTTGCTATGGTCAAGTGTCCCCCCCCCTGCCAGCTAAACAGTGGCTACTAGGCATGTGAAAAAAAATCATGGTAGTAGTATATACGATGAATTTAAAAGGAAAACTATCACAGCTAAGTAGACATTACTAGTTAAGGAGTAATAGTCGAACTTCAGAAATGTACTTTGCAAAAGCAAACGTTTGTACAATTTCCATTGATACCTTAGATAATGTTGTTAATTCTTTCAAAAACATAGTAAATATAAGTTTTCGAACTTTTTAGTCCACATAATGTAAAGGGTAGACGACTACGGAACCCTACCTTGCGCGTGGCCCGACACGCACTTGGCCGGTTTTTTATTTCTCCCGAAATCCTAATTTTCATTAAAAAATATGTTATTTAAAAGTAGCGAATCGTAAGTAAATTATGACGTAATTTTCACGAAAAACCAATGTTTGACAGCATTCCTTAACAGTCGTAGGAATGACGTCACCCTTCCGTTTTATACGGTGGGTTTTAAGTATTTTGGCGATTTTCTTCAAATCTAGCGAAGAAAAAAATCTAGACTATTTTATTACGTTCAGGTAGCATATTTACCGAAATGGTTTTCGATTTAGGCATCATTATAAATTTTGAAATGTTGTCAATTATGTTTAAAATACTTTAGAATGAAGGCGGATGTTGCGACTAGATACTTATAGCGACGTGAAGTGCATAGATTTTCACTAGGTTCCCTACAGAGTTTCTCACTAAGTATGGATGGAAAACGTTACATGCATCCATTATGACTAGAATATCTACTTCTAAATATAAATAATATACTCTTATATTGAGTCAAGCAAAATAGTAATTTAAACATTTTGAAGTTGTTTGAAACGGTAGATTAACATTTGCTAAAACCCAGTTTTGTAATCTTAAAATCATTTCAGTTGAACGGATTGCACCAAAGCAATTCCTTCAAAAAGCTACTTTACTGTTCAAACAATAAAGTTCAAAATCCAATAACATTGTAATAGAAATATGTTCAACAAAAAGAATTTAAACCATAGGGGCCCGTGAGATATTTTGGCAATAACTAAATGCAAGTTCTAATGGACCTTTATAAAACAGCATTAATCTACCAATAATTAATATTTGGCAGGACTCGGACGATATCTTCCAATTAATGTAGGCCTGATTAGCACATCCAAACAGGAATATGTAGATGTATTCCACAAATTTTTTGTCAGAATGTAGAAAGTTACCATAATTATCATCACTGGCCATTTAAACCTTACATTATCGAGATAAGGTCGATTTTTGTAATGTGAATTAGTGTTTCCATTTTGATCAATCCTAGTAATAGTAACTAGGTAGTGGCTGTGTTAATCGGGCATTTCCATGAGACGAGCAAAATACATATCATTATGATTCATATGGTACGAAACGAACTGCTTATACAAAATCATCATCATCATCATCATCAGCCTATATACGTCCCACTGCTGGGCACAGGCCTCCTCTCATAGATGAGAGGGATTGGGCAGTAGTCCCCACGCTGGCCCAGAGCGGGTTGGGGACTTCACATACAAAATAATACTTATTTATGCATGTATCTATTAGTTAAAGGTCATTCAACCGAAACTGCACTACCCATTCCGGATATAGCAAAGAACAGGTGTATTTAAAAAAAAAAAAACCATTCATTTCAACTTCATCATAACAAAAAAATTGAAATCTATGAAAACAAAGTTATCGAGATCAAAGTGAGTCATTTAGCATAAAAATGATTTCCGTCAACTTCCGGCTGACCTTCGATGAGTCATGGGTTCAAGTCATCAGTCGGTCAAGAACTGAATCACTCTTCTTATCGAACATTCGACGTCATTTTACTACTCGAGTAACTTTATTCCCAGAAGTAATTTTCGCGTAGGTATTTGAAGTTGACCAAAAAAACCAAGTTGAGTTACCAACCATTCAATTTACTGAGTGTTCTGTTCCGGAACGCACTACTGACTTATTGAGATGAGATAAAAACACACACACAAATTGTTTCCACAGTTTGGCTAGTGTTATACCTGTTCATATCGATATTCTTTAAAGCGTTTTCATTACCTTACCCATATTACTGGCTAGGAACAAACTATGTAACTTAAAATTCAACGATGTTCCTGCTAGTGTTCAGAGACAAGAATACTGCTGACAACTTTCTTTTGTATACATTTCATAAAGTTATTTATATCTACTGAAGGATTTGTGTAAACAGTATGACTGTATGACGAAACGATTGGCTTCTTACTTGCGGAGTTTGCGTGTTCCAATGTCTACTTTAACCTTTTGAGCGCCGAGAAGCGGACGCCGCACCATCGCATTGCCAACCTTACGCAATCGGTTGTAGATCGCTAGTGCTTTGGCCAGGCTATCGGTTGTAGTCGTTGGCGTCCATAGCACGATTGGCAAATCGATGACGTGTATAGCCGACTGTGGTGGTCAATAGGTTAACATCCCAATAGTGTGTTGTATCTAAGCGCATGAAATATGTTTGTACTGGAACTACTGGACGACATGAGCCTACATTATTATAACTTGGCATTGGCATAATCTTGGGTTAGTTACTGGAACTAAGTACTACTCTTTTTCATGTGCGAACATTGACTAGATACTTAAAGACAAAAATCATGAGATCATTATTGCTTCCTAATACTTTTATGTCACACCTAGCCATAAAGTGGCCATTATCGCACGCTGCGCGCGCGAAAAAACCCACTTCCTGGCCAGGGGGTGACATAAAATTTTGTACTTACCACGGGCGATAATAAAGAAAGCCTCAGATCGCATATTTATCGCCCTTGCCTTCGGCTCGGGCGTAAAATACCTGCGATCTGAGACATTCTTTGCTTTATCGCCCTTGGTAAGTAATGTACTATTATATGCTATTTCACTAGCTGACACCCTACATCGATAAATCTGTATAATACTTATACAAATTACAGTGAAAGAATCGATAATTACCTATACTTGAATTCATCATAATTATATTATTTTGTTGTTGTTTTAGTTTCGTTTGGCTATTGTTGTTTGGAAAGTCGTGTTACATAATAATATACTGTTTGTTAGACTTGGAAACGGATGTTATTTCTGATCACATGGATTTCAGAGCAGCGGGCGCATAGGTCGCGAAGCGTGGTATTTCGTATTGGAACGTCAATGACTTAATGCCATTTTCTCAAAGAATGACGAATAGCTAATTTTCACTATCTCAGTTTAACGGATAGCAGCGTCCTCATCGATAATTTTAACGTGCGTTAGAACCAGTGGCGGATTAGCCACATAGCAAGATTAGCAAATGCTACGGGCCCAGCGCATTTCGGGGCCCCGCACATCAAAAAAAAATGATACCATAGACAAGATAACCTAAAGCATTCCAATTGATAGAATCTGCTACAGGCCCCGCGCTGCCTAGAACAGAATGAAAATTCGAAGCGCACGTTATAGTCACGACAGCGTGTTGTACAGTCGAGGGCATAAATATATATACATTTTTGGACTTTATTACAATGGAATAAGGTGAAAATATGGTTACATATTCATGCCCTTGGCTGTAGTGCAGCAGGCTCGCGCAACTCAGTACAAAAAATTGATATCCGAGAATAGTATGGAATATTCGAGGCGGATAATGGCGGCAGTATTGGATTTCCAGGGCAATTGCTATCAATTCGCGTTCATTCCCTAGTATGAGATCTCTTAAAACGTCAGTAATTAATATTCTCTTTGGTGTGCAGTTTGTGCACCTGTGATGGATATGACTTGATTGATGAGGTCAGAGAATTTTAAAACTTAGATACTACTAAGCAGTAGCGTTTAGAATCGAGCGCACTGGTTATATCTATGATGCCCTCAGCCAGAAAAGACACCCGGCAATCCCGTAAGTTTAGTCTCGCCCTGTGGTCGTCATCATCAGTAGTTCCGCTGAGGACCGTGACAAGTCCTATTCTTGCTGGCCAGACTCCCGCCTTATGGATGCCCTCGTGCAGATGTAGTTGCAGGAGTGCTGTGATTTGGGTTCTCTTGTGGTGGTAACGCTTAAAATTCCGTGGAGCGAGGTGTTTTATTTGGAGCTGTCGTAGCTATCGTTGAGGGGGGGCAGGCTGTGGGCCAGCGTGCTGTCCAGCTTGCGAGCCTCGTGCTCCAGCGTGTACGAGTCCAGCGCTGGGTCCTGTCCAACATAATATCCATGTATTACACTACATATTATATTTATATATATATATATTTACGGGATAAAGTGGCAATTACCGGACACTCCGCGCGCGTAAGTAATGTACTATTACATGGTAGGTACTTCTGCCAAACCAGAATATGGTTTGTTGGCAGATGAGGCTCCTAATTACAAAATATAAGTAAGCTGTATCATACGATATTACGTTATTATCATTGTATTTTTTTATACACGTGGCAAACAAGCGTACGGTCCACTTGATGGTGAGCGGACACCACATCGTATAGATTCTCGCGCGTTGCGTTACGTTACCTGTGAGACAGCCCGCAGCGAGTCCCCGAGCGCGGATCGCAGCCGCTGCACGTCGCGCGCCGCGCGCCCGCTGCGCGCCACGTAGCTCTGCCGCCGCCGAATCTCCGCCGACAGCTGACTACGCAGCTGAGATGCCTGCCGCAATAACAAACCACACAATATTACTATATTGTACAAAAACTGATATACATAAACTCACGCCCAGGGGCCTGTACCACAAAACTTTACAAGTGTATAATTCAACTTTTTGCTATGGAAAATTGTACAATTTTGTCGAATTGTAGACGTTTTGTGGTATAGGGGCCAGAAGGGGTAGGGGTAGAACAAATACAATGTTATTTCAGTGTCACATTTAGCAAATTTAGATTTAGAGATATGCCAGTAGTGATTGCTAGACCTTTGCTAAGAACGGATTTCAATCTATTTCCACAGTCGATTCAATTCAATTATTTCTTACGACACTCACGGAAAGGAGGCGGTGCTATTGCTATTCTAACCCAACACCATACGGGAAAGACATTGCATGTAGAAATAAGCAATAGATAGATGAACGAGTGAGTTCGGGGGCCGAGCCTATTCACAGTTTTGAACTCGGTTCAGTACCTCTAGTACTCGTATAAGTTTTTTCGAAACAAAACACAAACGAATTTGAACTCGGTTCGGTACCTAACCTCTAGTATAAGTTGTTTTTGAAACAAAACACGAACGCGTTTATATTTAGTCACATTTTGTAAGGCAACGAGCAGCGCCTCTGGTGGCCTTAGGTGGTAACTATTTTTTGCCATGCAAATGAAGACTAAACGCAAACGCGTTCGATTGTTTTGTTTCGAAAAAACTTAATACACAGGGGTACAGAGCATCGAACGCCACATTTGCGAGCAGCGGTGTGATAAATTCGATATAATAGCAGGAAATAGAATGTCTATCAGTGGCGGAGCGTCCATACAACTCGATTCCCACCGGCTTGCCAAATTTTCAGCCAGTCCAGTTCTTTTACTACGGCTCATGAAGAATAAGAAAGGCAAATTATTACCGGCTTCCCTAAGAATATTTTTGACGCGCCGCCACTGATGTCGATATATCTTATTGGTTCGGCATGCTAGGCACAATACGTCTCATGGACTATTCTTCGGACTCACAATCACCATTGTCTACTCAAAATAATTTGAACTGGCCGAACTGTATCAAATTAAACTATTCAAAAAGCGACTTTAGGTACTGTACAAGCAGCAGGAAGGTTCACAATCATTAGTGGTTATTATAAAATCGGACATCTTAAATAATTTCATCTATTTATTTAATTATCGTATGGCAATTATTTCGAACCGTGAGATCTTCAAGAAGACAGCTCGGTTGCCAGTTTTGTTTCACTTTTAGCACCACCCAGGGGTCACGTGTAGGGTAGCGGTGGGTACTTTCCCTACGGACGTGGTGCAATCTTCGACCCCCCCTTTGTCAAGTGAGTGGGCAACTTGACTGTTAGAAGTTCTCAAGCCGCCCGAAGGCCTCCAACTTGGCTTAACGACTGCTGCCATACACAGCAGCCGGGATCAACGGCTTAACGTGCCTTCCAAAGCACGGGAGCGCTCAGTTAGTAACTACTCAAAGCGGTCACCCGTCAGTCCCGTCACCCATCCATGTACTGACCGCGGCCGACATTGTTTAACCTGGGATACCGCACGCGGCAGGCAGGCGCCGCTGGACCACGAGCGCTCCTGTCTATCTATACCTTGTCGCTTTAATACAAAGAACTAAAGTGTGCAGCTATTTATGACTTTGACTGTAAGTATTAGGTGTATATTTTCCTCATCGTAAATTAAGTTCCAGAAATTGTTTTCAAAGTATTTCAGTAACTGGTCAAAGTGGTATAACATGCGTGTTTCCTTAAAGTAATGACATATATAAAGCATTCTTCTGATTACTCCTTAGCAAATGCGTCATTAACGAACGTCATTATATTAACTGCGTTTCAGGTGCCTCATAAGGAATTTAATATGATGAAATGCTTGGGCATATCATGGACATTTACAACGCATTGAATTTATTAAACTTTATGTCACACCTGGCCATAAAGCGGCCATTATCGCACGCTCCGCGCGCGAAAAAACCCACTTCCTGGCCAGGGGGTGACATAAAATTTTGTACTTAACACGGGCGGTAATAAAGAAAGCCTCAGATCGCATATTTATCGCCCTTGCCGTCGGCTCGGGCGTAAAATACCTGCGATCTGAGACATTCTTTGTTTTATCGCCCTTGGTAAGTAATGTACTATTAAGCAATCCAATTTTTCACGAAGGAGTACTCGTAGGTACGTATGTCGTGTAACTAACACACACTGTATTATAAGTGATGTCGCTTTGAAAACTGCACGAGCGTTGAATAGACTACGAAACAACCGGCCAAGTGCGAGTCGGACTCGCGCACGAAGGGTTCCGTACCATTTTCTATAAAAAAAGGGCAAAAAATCATGTCTGTTGTATGGGAGCCCCCTTAAATATTTATTTTAATCTGATCTGTTTTCTAGTATTTGTTATTATAACAACTGCAACAGAAATGCATCATCTGTGAAAATTTCAACTGTCTAACTATCACGGTAAATGAGATACAGCCTGGTGACAAACGGACGGACGGACGGGCAGCGGAGTCTTAGTAATAGGGTCCCTTTGGGTACGGAACCCTAAAAAGAACGACGTTTCGTTGCGGAATAACATGGGAATAAAGACCAAACCTCAACACGATTTTGACAGTAGGAACGCACTGAACGTACCAAAGTAGGTATGCATTTTTGTGTGTTCTGTATTCAGCAATGGATTCCGCTTCCCGGAGGTGCAATGATGGCTTTCTCGTGATGTAATCGCGTTAAACGTCCTCGTCGTTGAACATCCTACTGCCAGTTGGCAGTGGTAATGGAAAGTGCTGACTGCCGTGGCTTCCAGCGGAGTCATCATCATCGTCGCGATGTCGAGGAACCGTTATATCAGTGACCGTACCTGGTTCTCGTTCCTAATGATCTTGGAGGTGGCTGCTGACAGCAACATCGTGCTGTTTGAGAACCCGTCAGAACCAGAACATAAATGAGCGTACCTGGTTCTCAAACCTAATGATCTTGGAGGTGGCTGCTGAAGTGATGCTGACAGCATCATCTTGCTGTTTGAGAACCCGTCAGAACCAGTACATAAATGAGCGTACCTGGTTCTCAAACCTAATGATCTTGGAGGTGGCTGCTGAAGTGCTGCTGATAGCATCATCGTGCTGTTTGAGAACCCGTCAGAACCAGTACATAAATGAGCGTACCTGGTTCTCAAGTCTAATGATCTGCTGGCGGTGGCTAGCCTCCCTGGCCTCCAGCAGGCGCTCCGCCTGGAGCGCGGCCTGTCGGTAGTGATCGATGTCCTCGCGCCGACTTGGCGAGGCCGTCGACAGCTCGCTGAGGTACCGGTTTCTCGCTAACTTTAGTTCTGCTTCCTAGAGAGACAAAATATGCGGTCAGCGTCAAGGTTTCTGTAGAACGGGGTATATCGAGTTTTCTTTATTTGCCTTCGAAAAAATGAGCACTTTCGGCAGTTCTGGAATCTCAAAAACTCGGTTGTACTTTGTTTCGCAGACAGGAGTTTTATAGATGTATTGTTTCGACAAATTTTCATTTATAACCTTACCTAACCTACTTTTCTGGTAGATCTAGTTAGGTACTACAAAATAGCATTTTAGCTGTACCTAAATAGTTAACGGTTTCTGAAAAAGTTTCTGTGATACGAAAATAGGGATGTTGACTCAAAAAAAAATTATTACTTCAATAGACAGAAGACATAAAACTATGCCAAATAGTGAAAATCCTATTCAAATATCTCAAAAATAACAAAGCTACAACGGTTAGAATGTTCGTAGTTAGAGAGAGAAAGTGCTACTCAACAGTGACGTCACTGTTGAGTAGCGCCATAGTAAATGACGATCGTTCAATACAAAGGTGCGGTTTGCAGAAAAGCGACAGAAAATACCCACTCTTAAAACTTTGAAGACTTATAATTACGTAATTATTTATTTCTTTGAATTACTTTTTTCGCTATTTGTTTGAGAATTTGAGCCTTTATGTAGAAAATTTGGATTTATTGATTTTATTTTATAGTGTCATCATCCCTATTCTGCGAAACTATAAATTGTATGAAACATTTTTCTGCAAAAGTAGAGGACACCTAAACACTCCTTAGACTACTCGTATCTTAAGCTTCTAGAGACAATAAGATATATCATATCTGGTAAATTTTACCTTGTCAGCAAGCTCTTTCTCCATCCGCCGAATCTTCATCTTGAGCTCCCTATTCTCAAGCTCAAGCAGAGACAAGTCGGCGCGGAAACTTTTATCGTTGCATCCCGCGCTCAGATTCGAGTCTTTGTAGCGCATTGAGTCTTTCGTTGAGTCTGGACCTAGATAATAATTTCATTACGTGATTAAAATTTTAAATAGAAAAAAAACGCGGCTTCTTTTTTTAGAGTTCATGATTAAGGAGTATTAAGGACCACGTAAGTATTGGTCCAAAACTTGTCGAGCGATATTCGACGATAAAGATGTCAGTGACCCGTTTGTTACATTTCAATGTGTGTTTAAAATAGCAAAACTCAGACTTTCAATGGACCGTTTATTCTAATAGACTAGGATAGATAAGAGGATAGGAGAAGAAAAAAGTTCATCCGAATTGACATATCCCTGTATCATGAAGTAGGTAAGTAATATCAGGCCTATTCCACTCGTAATTTGGAGGGAAATACCACTTGTCTATTGTCTTGTGTTTCGTTTCAAGTGTTTTTACAAACTCTGAGCATAGTTTGCTTGGTCGCACCGCGCCATTACAAGTATTCGACTGTACCTGAGTCCAGATCTGAATAGTACACAGTCTTCTCGGTTCTATCGTGACTCTTGCTGCGAAGGGCGGAAGTTCTGTTCAGACGGCGATCTGCATCCACCTTTCGCACTGTTTCTTGGAGAGCGTCATTCTGAAACAAATGTAAGACTATTTTATATGTTTGGTTATTCGCTGCCACTGGCCGAAACCACCGACACTGAGGCGTTTGGGACAAAGAATATACGGTCTGATAAAGCACCTAATTCAAAATTGTTTAAATTGCTTCGGAAATTACCCTTAGCAGTCCTGATTGTAAATCGAGATAACACCACAGAATAATAGTACTTACGTGCACAAGGTTTTCTTCTAACAAAACCAACGTTTGACAGCTAATCATGTTATCGCGCTCGCACGCGCTTGCCGCATAGCACGTGCTCTTTCGTTCTTAGCGCGATAGGGTATCAGCACACCGCGGCGATGTGCCCGAGCCGAGTTTAGCCGAAGCGGCAAAAGTAACAAGGCTCGTAATACTTAAAATTTTCGTGAGTCATGATATAACCCCCACACCTTGTGACCCTACACAACACCTTCAGCGCGGAGGTGCCTTGCCCCCACCCTGTCGGCGCGTGCGTCACGAGCCTTGCGGCGCGCGACGGATAGATCCAGAGCGCCCGTAGCACATGTTGCGCTCGAAAGTATCTAACCTATTTAGCCACGCGTCTTTTTCTGATTGGCGCTGTTAGAAAGTGACGGATAGCTCGAGATACGCCGACATTGACATACTCTCAAGCGCAACTCGTGCTAGGCCTACAGGCGTGCATTCCACGTGAGTCGCAGACTCGCTCATCCTGAGGAAGAGCTCCCGAAGAGTTCGAAACACGTCGCCCGGAGTGGCAATGAACACCTGGTAATACTTGCCTTAGCCTTCAGTTCGTTCCGCTCCCGCTGCAGTGCGTGCAGTTCTCGCTCGAGCTCGCTGTCGGCGCTCTCCTTGCCGTCCCACGTCGTCATACGGAGCTGCGACTCCAACCCCGACCTAAACGCGCAATATACAGGGTGGATTTTCTTTTTGGGTCAGTGAGGGCAGCTACCATATCACGTGCTGCTACGCGAAAATGGTCTTAGAAGACCTTCCCTCGATTTCAAATTAATGAAGATTGGCGTTTACAGAACTTTTATTTTTCATATGCTATGATCCTGGATAGGAATGGGATAGATTGGCATAAAAAAGTTTGCCAAAAATGACCTTTTTCCCGCAGCCTGTAGTTTTTACCAAAACCTGTAAATGCCAATGTTCAATAATTTGAAATCGAGGGAAAGTCTTCTAAGACCATTTTCGCGTAGCAGCACGGGATCATGTAGCTGCCCTCACTGACCCAAAAAGAAAATCCAACCTGTATAATGTAATAGTACCAATAAACAAATCTGTGAGCGCAGCAATATTAAGGTACTTTTAACATTTTCCGCGCTCTGTCAAATACGAATGCTGTCACTCAAGCGCCATAACCTGACGCCGTGACGGATAAATGCGTCCTTGGCGTAGAACCGATATTGCGCATATAGACGTCGTTGGCGTCGAAAAGGTTAAGGGTGGTATTCCACTTATCCAATATGTTTTTCGCAAATCTATGTCCAATCTTTGATCAAATTTATTCTATGAAGCCGTTCCACTTATCTAATTCCTTTGATCAAAGCACATTGGACAAATACGTTGGATCAGTGAAATACCAGCCTAACACATATTTGAGTCATCAATGTCATCATTTGCTGTTGACGAATGATAGGCATAAATTGATAGGCATAATTTCATCTCGGGCTACTTGACTACGATTTGATCGGATTCTTCAGCTAAATATTCGTAAGCGGGTAAATATAATTAGCCTGTATATTAGCGTACCTTTGCACCTCCACGTTAGCCAGTTGCGTGGTGAGCCGGTGCACCTGGTCCTCGAGCGTGCAATTCAACCTCTTCAGCTCGCCGAGCGCTGACTTGGCGCTTTCCAACTTCTCGCTCAGCACTCGCCGCTCGTTTTCGCAATTTGCTAATAGTACATTACTTAACAAGGGCGGTAAAACAAAGAATGTCTCAGATCGCTGGTATTTGACGCCCGAGCCGAAGGCAAGGGTGATAAATATGCGATCTGAGGCTTTCTTTATTACCGCCCGTGTTAAGTACAAAATTTTATGTCACCCCCTGGCCAGGAAGTGGGTTTTTTCGCGCGCGGAGCGTGCGATAATGGCCGCTTTATGGCCAGGTGTGACATAAAATAATTTAATAGGTTTTTGAATAATCTTACATTTAGATTACATGGTCATCCTTTTTGCGGCAGATTATATAATAAATAGGGTACTTCGACCCAGTCGCCTACTTTTGAAACTCAAAGTGTCCGATAAGTGTGGGTAGAGTGTGGGTACGAAAAAAACAAAGTGGGCACCTGAATCTGCGGGCTAAGTGGTCTATGGGCTTGGGCTCATTTGACTACGAAGACATTTTAGAACAAAAATTTTAGGTATGGAAATACTTAAAAATGTTTCAAAGAGATGAAGTTCCAATTCTGAGTATTGTCCTTACGTGCCTGTATCAATTTTCTGCAGAGCGATACAAGGCACCATCCATCACGTATGCCACACTTGATCTTAACTTTTTCAACTCTCAAATAGAAAAGCTGTCACTCTAAACCTATTAGGTTGATATAACACTGCACGCCGTGACGGTTAAACCCGTCGTTGGCGGGCCACATCTTAGAAGAAGAAAATCTTACCGATATTCTTCTGAATCTGTCTCAACTTGTCCAACGCGTTCTGCTCGTGGTTCTTCGCTTCGTTGAGCGCGCGCTGAGTCTTGCTGAGCTCGGCGCGCAGCTCGCTCTCGGCCGAGGCGGCCTTCTGCAGCGACGTCGATAGTTGCTCCACTGTGCCCTTGAGAGACGTGCATCGGTCTTCCAGCGAGGCTATGGTGCGGGCGTAGCCTTCGCAGCGCTCTTGTAGTTTCTGTCCAATTGAACATATGCATCATTTTTATTTAAGATCCCATTCGAACCAGTTTTTAGAGAGGAACAAATATTTCTATGGAACAGCAATAACTAGAACAACACAAAAGACAAATTTAGATTTTAAAGTACAGTATAACCTAAGAGCCCTGAAAACGCTCCATGCTAAATTGAGCGTGTTTTATGAGGTCACATACTGTGTGCCCCGTACTACGGTTGTATGGAAAAACGAGTAATTTGCTGTTTAAAAAAATCCTCATGAGGTTCAAAGTGATAATACTAGGATAAATTGTAATTTATATATTTCTAACTTGAAACAGAGTTGCGTTTGTTTTGTTTCATTCAGTTCCAAAACAAAACAAACTCTATTGCCTGTGACAGAAGATTCAAATTTCATTGCCAAACTTCCTTGTATGGTGGGCCGCTAGAGGCTAGGCCAGTGACATAGAGTTCAGTATCCGTAGTTCTCTGGGATCCCTGCGGGGTTTACCTTGAGCGCCTGTTCCCGGTCGCGCGCAGCGACGGCCGCGCGCTGCACGTCGCCTTCCAACTGCGCGCGCCGTACGTCTAGTCGCGCCGCGCGCCCTACACATAATCGGGGTAACTAGTTTCATGCATTTTTGATTACACTGCGGGCCTCGGACTGCCGAGGTAAGACGAGGGCGATCAATGCCCGCAATGTAATCAAAAGTGCATGAAACTAGTTTCCCGTGTAAATCCCGCATAACATCGACTATCGTTGGTTTATATTTTTTGGGAAGTTAGATACTACAAGTATGTAGTGTTGTGTTCCTGGAGGTGAGCAAGGTTGCCAGAGCTCCCGAGGATGCACTGTGTTGAGAGCTAGGGACCTTTTGTCCCTTCTGCTGTCAACACAGTGAATCCTCAAATGTTATAATGTGTCGGCAACGTGCACGCGACTTATTTGGGACCATCAGACGGTATTAGCATAGGATAGCAGTGGCGGAGCGTCCATACAACTCGATTCCCTCGATCGCCTAGTTTTCAACCAGACCAGTTCTTTTACTACGGCTCACGAAGAATAAGAAAGAATGGGAAATTCTTTCCGGCTTTCCTAAGAATATTTTTGACGCGCCGCTACTGTAGGATAGTATAAAAAATATATATAACCTATAACAAAATTCTGGGGAAAAAAGTAGTGTTATTGCTATATATATTTATGTCTGAAGTAAAGCATATTGAAATTGTTTTTGAATTGAAATCAATGAGGTACCATAGTTACAACAAAAAATATTACTCCCTAAAAGTCACTGTAGTATACTAAGCGTTAGTAGTATACTTTATCCTTTTCCATGATAAGTCGAACAAAAGGCACAAAAGGCTGGGTGTTGCTTACAATTAAAGTTACTAATCTGAAATCCTACGCTACGGAGGTAAGAGTACTAATAACAAACCTTCTGCCGCTGCGAGGGCCTCTCTCAGTTGACCGACTTCTTGAACGCGCTCTGCTAATTGCACTCGCAAATTCTCGCCCTTATTCTGTCAATAACAAACCGATTTTAAGACAGTGTACTTTTCTCAAAACGATGTTAATTTAGGGTATAATTTTAAAGTCAGAGGCCTTTACCCGCCCAGGGGTTCTCGTAGAATAGCATATTAATTAGTAATTTAGATTTTATGTTTCAATATTGTGAGAAATAAAAGGCTATTTTATTTTTATCAACTCTCTTTTTTTTTAATAAATTATCTTTATCTTTTTTTTTATCTTTTTTAAAGTCAAATCGCGTTACCTCGTTTTGAACCTTCTCTTCGGTAACAGAGCTAAGCGTGGCTTCCAGGCTCGTGATCTTGTCTCGCAAGTTACTGATCTCCACAGTCTTAGATTGAACTGATTCATTCTGAAAACAACGTAATATTATAAACCTTGCATTTTACTTTCATTACTTCCTCAAGGCTTGTTCGACGCAGACCATGCTGAATAGATACAAAAAACCGACCAAGTGCTAGTCGGACTTCGCACATTTAGGGTTCCGAACCGACCGCAAAGTTAAGTTGGTTTTTATAGGAAAAATAAGGAAATTTCAAAGAAAAAGTCTAATTTATCAATATATTAGTATTTGTTGGTAAAATATACATAATAACACACATTATTACCAAATTTCAAGTTCCTAGGTATTTGGGAAGTTAAAAAATTCTTCGGAACAAAATTTCGTTAAAAAAGCTGACTTTGGTGGCTTCTCATTCCTTTGTTTTCCAATATTTTTTTATTAAAAATATAGTAAGTATCTACTCAATGATCTCTATAGAAGGGACGGTATATGAAGATCCCTATGACACTTGCAGTGACAGTTCATTTATATAACCTTGGAACAGCGTCGCTGTCACATCGAAATGTTAATGAGCATCTTTTGGGAATGTAGCTAATTAATTTATGTAGGATTGTAACATTTGCATAATAACAATATGAAAGAAACTTGAATTGTCCCTTATTTCCCAGAAATATGATTAACGGAATATACTCGGTGACGTACTGCAAAAGTTATATCGTTGGTCTGTATCGACTAAGGAAGCGGTGCTGTCGATAACAGATGTCGATAATTGAAGTGATAATAATAAAACGTGTCTTATATTTCAATTTAATTGTTACGTGACTGTGTAAAAATAAAAAAACGTTAAATTACATATTTATTTATACACGTTCACTCCGGCACAGGTCATTTTTGACCTGTAGGTACTGTTCTTTCTTCTGGTGCGGCGTAAGAATACGTTAAGAATACGTCCCTTCTGCCTGGTGCGATGTAACTTTATTTTACTAAACGGTTAAAACTCACGTATTAATTGTCACTTCGGGCGACATGTTTCGATGTTGTGTTAATACTTGAGTTTCAACCGTTTAGTAAAATAAAGTTATAACATGTCTCACGAAAGTTTAAATTCAAGTGGTGCGATATAAGTCAAAATTGACTTGGCAATTAAATTTTCTATAATCATTCAACGAATGGTCACATTTCGGGGCAAAGTTAGTATTAGATACATTAACTAGTTAATTAATTATTACTTGGAATGCTCGTGAAGTAACGAAGGAAAACAACTCGTACCATAAATTTAGGTAGCAAATACATTATAATAGTATATATTATGGTAAGGACAGATCAGTTTATGGAGGGGATATTATAAAATGTACTGTAACTAATATAGTTTAATTTTCTTTTTATAATTGGGGCTTCTTATTTGCTTTCTTATTTATTATTTATTCTCATTGCTTCTCTCGCCGAGACACAGCGAGGCACGGGTCCCACCAACGGCGAGGAAGCGATTAGCTATCGGTGATTTTCTTGCTCAAGAAACGAACAAAAGATATAGATCCCGTGGCAGCAAAAGTCACTGAAATATTTATAGTTGATCGCTGGCTGTTAGCACTGCCGGCGAGTACTTACTCTCTTCACTAGTGAGTCTAGTGACGCATATGTCCAAATTTTATGTCAATAGGTCAAAGGGAAGTTGAAAACACCTACCAATAAACCAACCTAACCTAACCCACTACCACCCACCCACCTATAACCTATTATTACCAATAAACGAGTTTTGAGTATTGAAAACATCATCTAAAAATATTTTTGTGACAGACGACCGACGGAAGCACGCATGAGTGACAACAATAGGGTTCCGTTCGGACCATTCGGAAACGGAACCCTAAAAATGGCGGTTTAGTAGCCAGAAACGTCATTTACACGATAACCGCATTTGAGGTTTAAATTAATGTACGTGAGAGGACGCTGATAAGAACCGCCACAGATAAAAAACAATTGAAGTATCGACACATGCACATCACTATATGGTATGTCACTGCAAGTGTCATAGGGATCTTCGTATACCGATACTGGAATAAACAACGATACCCCACTCGATAGGGTAGGTTAAAAAATTTGTTTCGCCGCGCCATTTGTTCCGGGCGCCCCTTTAGCTGTATGGGAGCCCCCCTTAAAAACATTTAAAAATAAGTTTTGACTATTTGTATGGCTTCGGGCCAACAAGATGCTTATACTGTGTAAATTTGATGCCTGTAGGTCCAACCGTTTGGCTATAAAACCTGTGTGACAGACGACGGACGGACGTCTGGGCGTCACCAATAGGGTTCCGTTTCGACCCTTCGGGTACGGAACCCTAAAAACCGACCAAGTGCGAGTCTGATTTGCGCACGAAGATGTGCGCAAGTCCGAAGTGTTGTCTCCCTTGTGCTCGCTTGAGCTGATGAAGTAACATTAGTGGTTCCCTACCAGTCCAGTAAGCTGCGCGTCCTTCTGTCCCAGCAGGTTCTGCATGCGCGCCTTCTCCTCCTGCACCGAGCGCAGGTTGGAGGAGACCGTCTGCAGCTTGTTGTCTCCCTTGTGCTCGCTTCAGCTGATGAAGTAACATTAGTGGTTCCCTACCAGTCCAGTAAGCAGCGCGTCCTTCTGTCCCAGCAGGTTCTGCATGCGCGCCTTCTCCTCCTGCACCGAGCGCAGGTTGGAGGAGACCGTCTGCAGCTTGTTGTCTCCCTTGTGCTCGCTTCAGCTGATGAAGTAACATTAGTGGTTCCCTACCAGTCCAGTAAGCTGCGCGTCCTTCTGTCCCAGCAGGTTCTGCATGCGCGCCTTCTCCTCCTGCACCGAGCGCAGGTTGGAGGAGACCGTCTGCAGCTTGTTGTCTCCCTTGTGCTCGCTTCAGCTGATGAAGTAACATTAGTGGTTCCCTACCAGTCCAGTAAGCAGCGCGTCCTTCTGTCCCAGCAGGTTCTGCATGCGCGCCTTCTCCTCCTGCACCGAGCGCAGGTTGGAGGAGACCGTCTGCAGCTTGTTGTCTCCCTTGTGCTCGCTTCAGCTGATGAAGTAACATTAGTGGTTCCCTACCAGTCCAGTAAGCTGCGCGTCCTTCTGTCCCAGCAGGTTCTGCATGCGCGCCTTCTCCTCCTGCACCGAGCGCAGGTTGGAGGAGACCGTCTGCAGCTTGTTGTCTCCCTTGTGCTCGCTTCAGCTGATGAAGTAACATTAGTGGTTCCCTACCAGTCCAGTAAGCAGCGCGTCCTTCTGTCCCAGCAGGTTCTGCATGCGCGCCTTCTCCTCCTGCACCGAGCGCAGGTTGGAGGAGACCGTCTGCAGCTTGTTGTCTCCCTTGTGCTCGCTTCAGCTGATGAAGTAACATTAGTGGTTCCCTACCAGTCCAGTAAGCAGCGCGTCCTTCTGTCCCAGCAGGTTCTGCATGCGCGCCTTCTCCTCCTGCACCGAGCGCAGGTTGGAGGAGACCGTCTGCAGCTTGTTGTCTCCCTTGTGCTCGCTTCAGCTGATGAAGTAACATTAGTGGTTCCCTACCAGTCCAGTAAGCAGCGCGTCCTTCTGTCCCAGCAGGTTCTGCATGCGCGCCTTCTCCTCCTGCACCGAGCGCAGGTTGGAGGAGACCGTCTGCAGCTTGTTGTCTCCCTTGTGCTCGCTTCAGCTGATGAAGTAACATTAGTGGTTCCCTACCAGTCCAGTAAGCTGCGCGTCCTTCTGTCCCAGTAGGTTCTGCATGCGCGCCTTCTCCTCCTGCACCGAGCGCAGGTTGGAGGAGACCGACTGCAGCTTGTTGTCTCCCTTGTGCTCGCTTCAGCTGATGAAGTAACATTAGTGGTTCCCTACCAGTCCAGTAAGCAGCGCGTCCTTCTGTCCCAGCAGGTTCTGCATGCGCGCCTTCTCCTCCTGCACCGAGCGCAGGTTGGAGGAGACCGTCTGCAGCTTGTTGTCTCCCTTGTGCTCGCTTCAGCTGATGAAGTAACATTAGTGGTTCCCTACCAGTCCAGTAAGCTGCGCGTCCTTCTGTCCCAGCAGGTTCTGCATGCGCGCCTTCTCCTCCTGCACCGAGCGCAGGTTGGAGGAGACCGTCTGCAGCTTGTTGTCTCCCTTGTGCTCGCTTCAGCTGATGAAGTAACATTAGTGGTTCCCTACCAGTCGAGTAAGCTGCGCGTCCTTCTGTCCCAGCAGGTTCTGCATGCGCGCCTTCTCCTCCTGCACCGAGCGCAGGTTGGAGGAGACCGTCTGCAGCTTGTTGTCTCCCTTGTGCTCGCTTCAGCTGATGAAGTAACATTAGTGGTTCCCTACCAGTCCAGTAAGCAGCGCGTCCTTCTGTCCCAGCAGGTTCTGCATGCGCGCCTTCTCCTCCTGCACCGAGCGCAGGTTGGAGGAGACCGACTGCAGCTTGTTGTCTCCCTTGTGCTCGCTTCAGCTGATGAAGTAACATTAGTGGTTCCTTACCAGTCCAGTAAGCTGCGCGTCCTTCTGTCCCAGCAGGTTCTGCATGCGCGCCTTCTCCTCCTGCACAGAGCGCAGGTTGGAGGAGACCGTCTGCAGCTTGTTGTCTCCCTTGTGCTCGCTTCAGCTGATGAAGTAACATTAGTGGTTCCCTACCAGTCCAGTAAGCTGCGCGTCCTTCTGTCCCAGTAGGTTCTGCATGCGCGCCTTCTCCTCCTGCACCGAGCGCAGGTTGGAGGAGACCGACTGCAGCTTGTTGTCTCCCTTGTGCTCGCTTCAGCTGATGAAGTAACATTAGTGGTTCCCTACCAGTCCAGTAAGCTGCGCGTCCTTCTGTCCCAGCAGGTTCTGCATGCGCGCCTTCTCCTCCTGCACCGAGCGCAGGTTGGAGGAGACCGTCTGCAGCTTGTTGTCTCCCTTGTGCTCGCTTCAGCTGATGAAGTAACATTAGTGGTTCCCTACCAGTCCAGTAAGCAGCGCGTCCTTCTGTCCCAGCAGGTTCTGCATGCGCGCCTTCTCCTCCTGCACCGAGCGCAGGTTGGAGGAGACTGACTGCAGCTTGTTGTCTCCCTTGCCCTGTTGCTCGCTTGCTTCCTTCAGTTGCTTCTTCAGTGCAGCTACCTGAGTTTTGAAGTCATCCTGGAACACGAGTGAAAATTATTTCCGAAAATACTGTACACATTTTTTTTAACCTGACTGTGGCTTAATAGGCCCTATAATGCGATAGGAGTGCGCGGTTGGAGTGGCCTGGGGAAAATCCAGGGATGTAATCAGTGATCACATCACAGTGATCACAGTGACCAACTAGCGTTCTGTCACTTCTGTCTCGTGTGTGAATAAGGCTAGCGAAACATGATGTGAAGATATGCCTGATGTCCAATCCTCGTAAGTCCCAGACAGATTTTTGTGATTTTGAATTTGGCACCTTCATTAATTTTGTTAGACTTTGAAACTCGATTTGAATTTGTACTTGTACAAATACGCGACAACTCGGTGCAACATACCTAATATAATGAAAACGGTATTTGACATCCGTAATTTTCGTTAGCAAAGTAAACGGGTTCAAATAGAGCGTACTAACCTTCTCCCGTTCGATCTGGCACACTTCGTGCATCAAGTTGCGCACACCCTTCTTGACCAGCTCGGGGTCAACGTCGATGATCTCGTTGCGGTCTTCGGAGTGATCCCGGCCTGCGGAAAAATATACAATTATGACGTAGATAGCCTATAGGCACTTACGAATTTGACCAGAATTAGTGAGTGGAACGTGTCTCAGCAAGAGCTTTAAGATTTGTGATTTTATATGTAAGTTATATGATCAAATACTAAACGTTATGACATTCTACCTTCTCCAATCCATAGTATTCTTAGACTCCTGTACGTTTTATGTCGGCGGGGGTGACGTACACGATATCCAGCTCGGTTCTGCGTTCGCTCGACCACCTGTAAGGCCCTAATACATCCCCCTCATGCATTAAGTCCGCCTTTCGGCTGTCGGTCTGCACGCCGCACACCCGGCGGAGCGTGTGCGCGACAGACGACAGGTTGGCTCGACCTGTACTAGCACGTACTGACCCCGGTGCGGGCTGTAGCGGCGCGCGGGGCTGGCGAGGCGGCGGCGCGCGGCGGCGTGCACGGAGCCGTCGGGCTGCACGCCGCACACCCGGCGGAGCGTGTGCGCGACAGACGACAGTTTGGCTGGATCTGTACTAGCACGTACTGACCCCGGTGCGGGCTGTAGCGGCGCGCGGGGCTGGCGAGGCGGCGGCGCGCGGCGGCGTGCACGGAGCCGTCGGGCTGCACGCCGCACACCCGGCGGAGCGTGTGCGCGACAGACGACAGTTTGGCTGGATCTGTACTAGCACGTACTGACCCCGGTGCGGGCTGTAGCGGCGCGCGGGGCTGGCGAGGCGGCGGCGCGCGGCGGCGTGCACGGAGCCGTCGGGCTGCACGCCGCACACCCGGCGGAGCGTGTGCGCGATAGACGACAGTTTGGCCTCGGCCTCGCGCTTGCCGTGCTCGCATTGTGTGAGGGAGGCCTCGAGCGCGCGGCAGCGGCCCTCGCTGCCACCGAGACGCGCCTGAACCAAGTCAAGTGTTCTTACTAGACTAGACCATAAATCATAGAATATAGAAGAAATACAGGTAATTCTTGTTTCAAAACATTTATTTTTATTCTTCTAGTGTTTAAATCTCACTCAAATGAGAAGAAAGATCTTTACGCTCTGCAAGAAGACATCTACACACTGCCCTTACCTTCAACTCCTGGATCTGCTGAGTTGCGTCCGCGAGGCACACTTCTAAGTTATGTTTTAGCTCTTCAAGACGACGCTCCTTCGAGCGGCAATCTTCCAAACGTAACACTAGTTCCTGAAAACACAAACAAGAATTATTGGTTAGGATATCTTTGAATCGTGCAGTTTGAGAGCCCGCAGCGGCAATCTAAAGCGATTCCGTCGTTTCGGCAATCATTCCCGAGTTTAGAGGACTTCGCGTTTCGTCACAACTGCCACAGTATAAAGAACTACAAGCCTTTTTTCCACGCCGCCCGCTCACCCGCGTCACAGAATAGTATAATAGTATTACATACAGAACGGACACGAACCCCCGACCACCACCACCACCACCGACCACTGACCACCGAGGTCAGTTAGCTCGTCCCTGACAGACCCGCTTGGTGTCGATAGGGTGCCGTCGCGCCTCGCGATTCGTCCGCGCCACGCGCTACGCACCCGCGCAAACAATTGGCGCGTGTACCGACAGCGCACGCACACATATTTACCCACAGCGCTTACGTTCCTTCGCATGTCACAGGTGTGATTATGACCTGTGTAGGGTACCTGGTCGCGCGCGCGGCAGGCCTCCTCGAGCTCGGCGCCGCGCTGCCGGCTGGCGGCGAGGTCGGCGCGCGCGGCTCCCAGCAACGCTTCCAGTTCTGTGTGGGGTACCTGGTCGCGCGCGCGGCAGGCCTCCTCGAGCTCGGCGCCGCGCTGCCGGCTGGCGGCGAGGTCGGCGCGCGCGGCTCCCAGCAACGCTTCCAGTTCTGTGTGGGGTACCTGGTCGCGCGCGCGGCAGGCCTCCTCGAGCTCGGCGCCGCGCTGCCGGCTGGCGGCGAGGTCGGCGCGCGCGGCTCCCAGCAACGCTTCCAGTTCTGTGTGGGGTACCTGGTCGCGCGCGCGGCAGGCCTCCTCGAGCTCGGCGCCGCGCTGCCGGCTGGCGGCGAGGTCGGCGCGCGCGGCTCCCAGCAACGCTTGCAGTTCTGTGTGGGGTACCTGGTCGCGCGCGCGGCAGGCCTCCTCGAGCTCGGCGCCGCGCTGCCGGCTGGCGGCGAGGTCGGCGCGCGCGGCTCCCAGCAACGCTTCCAGTTCTGTGTGGGGTACCTGGTCGCGCGCGCGGCAGGCCTCCTCGAGCTCGGCGCCGCGCTGCCGGCTGGCGGCGAGGTCGGCGCGCGCGGCTCCCAGCAACGCTTCCAGTTCTGTGTGGGGTACCTGGTCGCGCGCGCGGCAGGCCTCCTCGAGCTCGGCGCCGCGCTGCCGGCTGGCGGCGAGGTCGGCGCGCGCGGCTCCCAGCAACGCTTCCAGTTCTGTGTGGGGTACCTGGTCGCGCGCGCGGCAGGCCTCCTCGAGCTCGGCGCCGCGCTGCCGGCTGGCGGCGAGGTCGGCGCGCGCGGCTCCCAGCAACGCTTCCAGTTCTGTGTGGGGTACCTGGTCGCGCGCGCGGCAGGCCTCCTCGAGCTCGGCGCCGCGCTGCCGGCTGGCGGCGAGGTCGGCGCGCGCGGCTCCCAGCAACGCTTCCAGTTCTGTGTGGGGTACCTGGTCGCGCGCGCGGCAGGCCTCCTCGAGCTCGGCGCCGCGCTGCCGGCTGGCGGCGAGGTCGGCGCGCGCGGCTCCCAGCAACGCTTGCAGTTCTGTGTGGGGTACCTGGTCGCGCGCGCGGCAGGCCTCCTCGAGCTCGGCGCCGCGCTGCCGGCTGGCGGCGAGGTCGGCGCGCGCGGCTCCCAGCAACGCTTCCAGTTCTGTGTGGGGTACCTGGTCGCGCGCGCGGCAGGCCTCCTCGAGCTCGGCGCCGCGCTGCCGGCTGGCGGCGAGGTCGGCGCGCGCGGCTCCCAGCAACGCTTCCAGTTCTGTGTGGGGTACCTGGTCGCGCGCGCGGCAGGCCTCCTCGAGCTCGGCGCCGCGCTGCCGGCTGGCGGCGAGGTCGGCGCGCGCGGCTCCCAGCAACGCTTCCAGTTCTGTGTGGGGTACCTGGTCGCGCGCGCGGCAGGCCTCCTCGAGCTCGGCGCCGCGCTGCCGGCTGGCGGCGAGGTCGGCGCGCGCGGCTCCCAGCAACGCTTGCAGTTCTGTGTGGGGTACCTGGTCGCGCGCGCGGCAGGCCTCCTCGAGCTCGGCGCCGCGCTGCCGGCTGGCGGCGAGGTCGGCGCGCGCGGCTCCCAGCAACGCTTGCAGTTCTGTGTGGGGTACCTGGTCGCGCGCGCGGCAGGCCTCCTCGAGCTCGGCGCCGCGCTGCCGGCTGGCGGCGAGGTCGGCGCGCGCGGCTCCCAGCAACGCTTCCAGTTCTGTGTGGGGTACCTGGTCGCGCGCGCGGCAGGCCTCCTCGAGCTCGGCGCCGCGCTGCCGGCTGGCGGCGAGGTCGGCGCGCGCGGCTCCCAGCAACGCTTGCAGTTCTGTGTGGGGTACCTGGTCGCGCGCGCGGCAGGCCTCCTCGAGCTCGGCGCCGCGCTGCCGGCTGGCGGCGAGGTCGGCGCGCGCGGCTCCCAGCAACGCTTCCAGTTCTGTGTGGGGTACCTGGTCGCGCGCGCGGCAGGCCTCCTCGAGCTCGGCGCCGCGCTGCCGGCTGGCGGCGAGGTCGGCGCGCGCGGCTCCCAGCAACGCTTCCAGTTCCGCGCCGTGCCGCCGCGCCGCCGCCGCCTCGTTCGCTGTTCTCTCGCGTTCTTCGCACTCGTTCTGAAGTCTACAAATACATGAAAACCTCTCTCATCCGTAATGACTACACTGCACAAGTCGAGAACGAGGTCACACCATCGCACTTACCTAGAGTTCAGCTCCTTGATATCGTGATTGGCCTGCTCCAGCGCGGCGCGCTCTCTCTTCAGCTGGGCCTCAGTTGCCCTCAGCTCTCGCGTGACATGCTCGCCGCCCGTCTCAGACTCCTTCAGCAGGTTCTGTAGGCGCGAAAGCTCCATCTCCAACGATGAACGGTTTTCTTCAAGCGCTGAAAGAAAATGAAAGTATGATTCATTCATTTTCAAGTTGGAAAAGCCTCAAGTGTGACATGGTACAAACAAGGTAACTGCTTCGTGGTGCTGTTTTGTATTTGGAGCAGTAGATAATAATATTCTAGAATCTTTCACAACGCCCGTGTACTATTGCGTGAATGATAATCATGTTTAAACTGACCCCTGCTTTGCTGCTCCACACGACGCTGCGTACCTGCTGCTGACCTTGGCAAAGCGTTCCTTGACCTTGGCAAAGCAATCCTGCTGCTGACCTTGGAAAAGCAATCCCGCTGCTGACCTTGGCAAAGCGTTGCTGCTGCTGACTTCGACAAAGTGTTGCTAATCTATGGATCAAACAACAGATGCCTGTACTAATTGGCCACGCGGTGCACGGCCTCGTCGCGCTCGCGCGCCGCCTCGCACCGCTCGTGCTCCGACCGCTGCACGTGCTCGCGCAGCTCGCGGCACGTGCTGATGTACAATGCATACCTGCTGCTGACCTTGGAAACGCGTTCCTTTTACTGACCTTAACAAAGCGTTGCTGACCTTGGCAACGCATTACTGCTGCTGACCTTGTCAAAGCGTTGCTGCTGCTGACCTTTTTTTTCGACTATTATATTTTTTACCTAGGTACGGATCAAACAACAGACGTCTGTACTCACTGGCCACGCGGTGCACGGCCTCGTCGCGCTCGCGCGCCGCCTCGCGCCGCTCGTGCTCCGACCGCTTCACGTGCTCGCGCAGCTCGCGGCACGTGCTGTTGTACTTGTCGCGCTCGGCCACGCAGTTGTTCAGCTGACGGCGGATATCCGTCAACTCCTTGCGGAGACTTTCCGATTCGTTTTCCACTGAAATAAGGATAACGTGCTAAGACTAACCAGAGTCGACATCAAATAGAAATACCAGCGAGCTCCCTAAACTCATTTACATTCAGTTTTTGGGTCATTTTCCGGAAATATTTACCCGTATTAGTAGACTCGAATTATTTTTTTAATTTTGACAAAATCGGGTATTTTCTACGCAGAATCGAAAGCACTTTCGAACTTAATAGGATAAAAAGAGACCAAAAATTTACATACAATTGGTTTTCCGTTCCGTTACCATTACCACCATACAAGCTAGTACGGAAACGGTAACTGATAGGAACAAAAATTTTGGGGCCATTTTTCCCCCTATAATCACCCTATAACATTCGAAAGTATTTTCGATACTGAGTAGAAAAACCTGATTTAATCAAAATTAAAAAAAAGTCGCGTACAACTTTCCCCAAAATGGCTCTCGGTCAACAAGATGCTTATACTGAGAACATTTTAAGACTGTAGCTCCAACCGTTTGGCTGTAAAATCTGTGCGACAGACGACTAAAGAACGGACGGACTCGTTAGTAACAGGAATAGGGTTCGGCCGTTTGGATCCTTCGGATACGGAACCCTAAAAAGTACTGTTGGTAAAGTATTGTACCTAAACAATGTCGTTAGCCAATGTCACGGTCTTCTGGAAGAGATCGCTCTTTAGCGATAAGACCGCCTGTTGTTTACCTCTACCTTAATCCTAAATCCTAATTAAACTGTGTTCTTTTTGAGAAGTGCAATTCCAACTCACATTCTTTCAGCTTCCTGATGGTGTCCTGCAGCTGCGCGTACGCAGTGTCGTACTTGTCCTCGGCGAGCGAGAGCTGCGCGCGCACCTCCTGGCACTCGCGGTTGGACGCCTCCTTCTCGAGGTGCAGCTCTTTGATGCGGTTCTCGAAGCGGGAGCACTCGTCTTCTGCTGCCGCCCTGTAGTGCAAAATAATCGGTACCTCCAGTGTAATTCTTTTCGAAACAAAACACAAACGAACACGTTTGCGTTTAAGTAGTCTTAATTCGAATGTCAAAACATGATTACCACCTAAGGCCGCCAGAGGCGCTGCTCGCGTTGCCTTACAAAATGAGAATAAATGCAAGTGCGTTCGCTTGTGTTTTGTTTCGAAAAAACATAAACTAGAGGTACTGATCTTACGGCTCTAGAACTCGTCACGTTGACAAAATAGATATATGTGGAGGAAGGCAATATAGATGTGATCTAGAGAGTAATTTGTTCGGATGCTTACATACGATGCTAGAAAAACAAACTTGTATACAAAATTATCATATCTGTTCATTGAAAACGAAAACTTGTCTTTATAGAAAATTCAAACAAAACAACCCGCTATTTGTTAGTTTCTAATACATCATTTAAGGATGTAGTTTTGCAAAAGCGACCCAACTCACAAGAGTTCACCATTGAAATGTATGACTTTTATTTTAGTAAAAAGGTTCGAATTCAACAACTTGTGGTCGTTTATGATTAACTACATCATTAGTACTTGACACATAACTTACTTTGCCTCCTCTAAGCGTGTCTTCAATGCAGCCAGTTCGTCTTTTAACTGGTTGATATGCCCTCGGTCCTGGTCGGAGCGCGCAGCGGCGTCTCGCTTCACGCGCTCCAGTTTGTTCTGAGAACAGTCTAGAACACGCTTCGCTTCTTCTAGGCGTTCTATTAGCGCTTGCTGTTCTTGATGAGCTGAAACGGACGATTACTCGTAAATGAGAAAATTACAACGTATCACATAAATTTACCACCGTTGACCTCTGCCTTCGGTTTGCTGAAGGTACGTGGTCTTGATTTGAGTACGATGCTCGATGGCCTTAAATAGTAAAGCTTACGAGCTCATGTCATCATGTAAGACGAAAAATTCCCATGTATATTTAACCTACTCCTATTACAATCTGACACTTTACGCTTGAAGTTGTTGACGATTACGTATACCCAGGGAAATCTGCCCTAGGAAGAGGTTAATCGTTGAATGCGTCTGCTGAGCAGCATTCCGGACACTGCGTACATCTTTTCCTCCAATATTCCGCGGAGTCTCAAGACGAGAGTATTTGACCACTGTGTATTGCCAGTGATGACCATGTCACGTGGGCACTTATCATGGACCTCATAAGAAGGCTCAAAGTCACGAATAACGGAGAGGGCTATGCTGGGAGTTTCTCTGCGTGATCGCATCAGAATGATATCCTCATTCCGTAACGATAGGGTAGAATATGTTTCAACAAACTTTATTCAGTTACGCCTGTAGCGCGTAAGTGTATTAAAAGTAGATCCGTTTAATTCCTCACAAATGTAATTAAAAACTCTTAGATAGATAGAAAGATATAATTTATTGTATTGATCATACATTGTCAAGACATTGGTTCTTACGACATTCTCCTCTTCAATTTCTTGCCTAATCACCTCCTAATACACGTATTCTGCATTCTACGACGTAATCTTACCCATGATAAGAGCCTGTTGTTTATCGCTCTCAGCGCGAAGCATAGCTTCATCGTGTTGCAATATAAGTTGATCGCGTTGCGCCAGAAGCTTTTTCTCTCGCTCGCGCGCGCCTGCCTCGCTAGCTTCCTTCTCGCTCGTTAACGCCGCTATAGCTTGTGATAGCTTTTGCTCGAGGGTTTGACGAAGTTGTTCCTGTAATGTATATTAAATTGAGCAGATTTTCGCACTAAAGGATGTAGAATTTCAGTCGAAACCATATTCGTATTAATTACACCTATCGGTTAAGTATGAACACTTTTCATTTTGTACTGCGATACAACGTTGTAAGTTTTTTCGCGATCTGATCGGATCAGGCAGCGGTGACACAAGCCAAATCATAAGTTCTTATATTGGTCGCATAACAAAACAACCGCACTGTCGATTATTGGACGCATGAATACCGGATCGCGACGTATCTAATACGACGTGTTGCATGATCGCGTAGCATCATTTCGCATCGTCGATATTATACAACCGAGTTGGATAAACAAAAGTGAGGACCCAGCCGTATTACGAGTAGGCTACTATACACCTGTAGTATATGTTTTTTCGAAACAAAACACAAACGAACACGTTCGCGTTTTGTCTTAATTTATATCGCAAAAAATTGTTACAACCTAAGGCCACCAGAGGGGCAGTTCGCTTTGCCTTTCAAAATGGGACTAAGGCAAACGCGTTCGTTTGTGTTTTGTTTCGAAAAAACTTATACTACATGTTCTGATTGCGACTCGCCGTTATACTAGAGGCATGTTCCGAATCACGCTTACAGCGCTCAAAGCGCGCTTACGATCGGACCGAATCACGCTCATAGCACTTACATGAGCAGCACTGATGATGTCATGGACGGGCTCACGGTGCTCACACTTCCAGGCGTAAGCACCTTGAGCAAAACGTCAAGATGACATTTGATATATGAACATAACAGTAAACACGGGCTATGAGCGTGAATCGGTCCGATCGTAAACGCGCTCAAGCGAATAGCGGTCCGAAACAAAACACTACTGACGCAGCCTTGAGCGCGCTATTTGATTTGGACCGGCCGTCAGCACTGTAAGCGCTGCGAGCATTTTTAGCGTGATTCGGAACACGGCTTAGAAGTGTCTACTAAGTTTTAGATGTAACATTCCGATTATTTACCTTTTCTTCCTTCAGCTTGGTGATGTTTTCCGCCGTGGTCCGGTTGATGTTAGTGATGATGCTCTGGTACTCAGCTTCTTTTTTCCCTGACGATTGCTGCATGGAGTTCTTCGTTTCGCGAAGTTTACGCTCACTGCTCTCTAGTTCCTTGTTGAGACGAACTATTTGACCTGCAGTATTAGCGGAACAAAATTAGTTTTAGGTATTATAAGCATAGATAATCCTTAATTCATGTACAGTCGATGTCATAGATATGTATACATGTTTCGCCTTGTTACAATGGAGTAAGATGGAAATGTGTAAACATATCTTTGACGTCGACTACAATAGTACATTACTTAACAAGGGCGGTAAAACAAAGAATGTCTCAGATCGCAGGTATTTGACGCCCGAGCCGAAGGCAAGGGCGATAAATATGCGATCTGAAGCTTTCTTTATTACCGCCCGTGTTAAGTACAAAATTTTATGTCACCTCCTGGCCAGGAAGTGGGATTTCGCGCGCGCGGAACGTGCGGTAATTGCCGCTTTATGGCCAGGTGTGACATAATAGTACATTACTTAACAAGGGCGGTAAAACAAAGAATGTCTCAGATCGCAGGTATTTGACGCCCGAGCCGAAGGCAAGGGCGATAAATATGCGATCTGAAGCTTTCTTTGTTTTACCGCCCGTGTTAAGTACAAAATTTTATGTCACCCCCTGGCCAGGAAGTGGGATTTCCCGCGCGCGGAGCGTGCGGTAACTGCCGCTTTATGGCCAGGTGTGACATAATAGTACATTATTGCCGTGGCCGGGAAGGGAGCAATTGCAGGCTGAGTATTTGTTTAAACGGACGAGCTTGCGAGTCCGTTTAATTATAATACGAAGCCTGCAATTGCCATTCCGGCCGAGGCTAATATAGTGCTTTTCTCAAAAATGGGGAAAATACGACAAATATTTAATTAAGATTTGATAAACATAACCTTAAAACGTCAAAAACATCATGTTTTCCCGCCGTTTATTTTTTTTAACAGTATCGCAAGTGTATTTTTCCACCGAAAAACGCAAATTATTCGAGACACATAAAAAAACGTCGCGTTTTCTACAAAAATACGAGCTGAATTGGCTGAATACGACCTGTGCCTCCTTTTATATGACAGTTTCTACATTTTAAAAAGTTTATAACTCGACAAATAAAGGAATTTATATGTGACATTGCAGGCCATATATGTGGCCTGCAATGTTTTTTACTTTTTAATTTGGATCTGACCTTAAACTATACACTTTACCTTCCAATATGTAGCGACTAAAGTCCAGTTTGCGGGCCATTTTTGAGAAAATGATAATTCCGTCCATCTTAGAGTCCAGCACACAAACCTTTGTGGTTCCCCAGCTGCACCAGTGCATCCTGCAGATCACGGTCCAGCTTAGCCCGCCGCGCCTCCGCGTCGTCCAGCATGTTGGCCGTGTCGAACAGCACAGCTTCCAGCGCGTCTTTTTCAGCGCGCACGCTGGCAAGCTGCTCTTGTAGATGCTGCTTATCTTTATCTAGGCTGTCTATTAATATCTGCCGACACAATAAAACACCAATATAATACTTCATTGAAATATATCAAACACTTTTTAAAAACAATTACAAGTACAGCTTCGAGATTGGTAGTGTTGATCATACGTGGTTTTTTTTTTTCAAACTGTCAGTGCTCATCATGCTGTAAAAATGCTGCTTATCTTTATATTTTCCATAATTTTACGGAGTAACTAACCGCTGTACCAAAATAAACCTTGTGCGAAAGATCTTTAACCCTTTTACCGCCATCGTCATGATACAAAGCGACAGTGTAAATGACACCTGCTTGATTTAGGACGGAGTTGAAAATTGCATAATTGATTAATGATTATCCTTCCCGTCTTTGCCATGATTCTCGAGCGCACAGTTGAGGCGGCCAAGGACGGTCTCGCTCCTTGGGGGCGATTTTTGAGTGTCGTACGCTCGACTTTTCACTCGACATCTGTTAAAACATCATAGTTTTTTGACATATCTCGAGTGAAAAGTCGAGCGTTCAACTCTAAAAAATCGGCCCCCTGCTCAAGCCGCGAGCTTGACTTTTTTATTTGCCGTACTCTACGACGGTGGCAAATAAGCACACGGCATACTGACCTGTTTCTCCTCCCCGTCCTTGACGTGGTCCTCGAGCGCGCGGTTGAGCCGGCCCACGGTCTCGCCGGCCTGCTCGAGCCGCTGCTGCAGGCGCATTATCTCCTCGTTGAGCGAGTCCTCGGGCCATGCCGGTCGCGAGCTCACCTGTTTCTCCTCCCCGTCCTTGACGTGGTCCTCGAGCGCGCGGTTGAGCCGGCCCACGGTCTCGCCGGCCTGCTCGAGCCGCTGCTGCAGGCGCATTATCTCCTCGTTGAGCGAGTCCTCGGGCCATGCCGGTCGCGAGCTCACCTGTTTCTCCTCCCCGTCCTTGACGTGGTCCTCGAGCGCGCGGTTGAGCCGGCCCACGGTCTCGCCGGCCTGCTCGAGCCGCTGCTGCAGGCGCATTATCTCCTCGTTGAGCGAGTCCTCGGGCCATGCCGGTCGCGAGCTCACCTGTTTCTCCTCCCCGTCCTTGACGTGGTCCTCGAGCGCGCGGTTGAGCCGGCCCACGGTCTCGCCGGCCTGCTCGAGCCGCTGCTGCAGGCGCATTATCTCCTCGTTGAGCGAGTCCTCGGGCCATGCCGGTCGCGAGCTCACCTGTTTCTCCTCCCCGTCCTTGACGTGGTCCTCGAGCGCGCGGTTGAGCCGGCCCACGGTCTCGCCGGCCTGCTCGAGCCGCTGCTGCAGGCGCATTATCTCCTCGTTGAGCGAGTCCTCGGGCCATGCCGGTCGCGAGCTCACCTGTTTCTCCTCCCCGTCCTTGACGTGGTCCTCGAGCGCGCGGTTGAGCCGGCCCACGGTCTCGCCGGCCTGCTCGAGCCGCTGCTGCAGGCGCATTATCTCCTCGTTGAGCGAGTCCTCGGGCCATGCCGGTCGCGAGCTCACCTGTTTCTCCTCCCCGTCCTTGACGTGGTCCTCGAGCGCGCGGTTGAGCCGGCCCACGGTCTCGCCGGCCTGCTCGAGCCGCTGCTGCAGGCGCATTATCTCCTCGTTGAGCGAGTCCTCGGGCCATGCCGGTCGCGAGCTCACCTGTTTCTCCTCCCCGTCCTTGACGTGGTCCTCGAGCGCGCGGTTGAGCCGGCCCACGGTCTCGCCGGCCTGCTCGAGCCGCTGCTGCAGGCGCATTATCTCCTCGTTGAGCGAGTCCTCGGGCCATGCCGGTCGCGAGCTCACCTGTTTCTCCTCCCCGTCCTTGACGTGGTCCTCGAGCGCGCGGTTGAGCCGGCCCACGGTCTCGCCGGCCTGCTCGAGCCGCTGCTGCAGGCGCATTATCTCCTCGTTGAGCGAGTCCTTCTTGCGCACCATTGCTGTCAGCTGGGAGCTCAGCTCACCACGCTCTCTGTCAAACAGAAAGAAAACGCTTTGTTGATGACCCTATTTTAAATATACGTACGGTCACGGACTTAAATTATTGAATTAAACGCACTGATAATAACCCTATTTTAAAAATAAGTACGGTCACGGACTTAAATTGTGGAATTCATATAAAGTGAGCACAAAATGGCTCAACAATAATAGTCCGTGAGTGTACATACCTGTTTCGATGGCAGATGCACTCTCAGCCTCGCCTGAGCCATGCAGTGACCGAGCCAACCACTTTGGCTAACGGCCAAGATTTTACGCGAATTGCGGCGCGGCAAGCGCTTCATCTGTTCATTGCGGGTCCGAGACGCGCAAGGCCCTGCGGTTAGTTGGAATTACACGCAATGTATTAGGAAAACCGCTGCCGCCACCGCTCGAAGTCGTGGCTGGACCGTAAGCTGTTTCCTAATTTAATTGCTGCAGTACTTAAATAACGGTCCCATAATCTATGTGCTATGCTCACTGACCTGACCACCTGCCGCAGCTCCAGCTCCACCTTCTCCCTGTCTCCGTCAAGGAACTTGATCTTCTCATGCAGCGATGCTTTGTCAGCCTCCAGTTCCATGCGCGTCTGTTCCGCTGCTAGCAACTCTTTACGCAGGGAGTTCAGGTCGCCCTGTTGCTCAGATGACTGGCTCGATAACGATGATTTTTCGTCTTCCAACTACATGAGCAATGCAAAAAAAAATATATATAAAGCCTCATTAAGCTTAAGAATTGTGTCTCGCTTCTAGAAATATCTGTTTCTGAAAGATGATATCAATATCTCTTTTAGGAATAAAAATAAGAAAACTCTGTCTGAGATTATTTGAGTTTCAAAATTAGGCAGGTGCTAGTTGTTTTCGAGGCATTCTGTATTCTAATCTAGAAAACAGCACGAGTTACTTTTTACAGAGCTTTCAGTTAAAACTTACGTGTTTGACTTCTTCTTGCAGTTTCTTCTTATCTGATTCAAGATTTCTGATAGCCGCCTGTAATTTGTCCAGCAGGTCTTGGAAGTCGTTTCTCTCTAACAATGTCCTTTCAAGCTCTATTTCCAGGTCATCTAAACAAAGACAGATTACTGGCTATCAAAATACACATTTAAAACAAAATGTTTTTTTTTTACGATATATGATTAATTACTAGGGATAATAACAGATCCCGGTCCAACCAGCACTAGAAAACAATAAAAGGCTCTCTACTGACAATCACAGTTTAGCAGATTACTTACTCCTGTGTTTCTCCATCTGTGACATGATGGAGTCCGCCTCTATCTTCTGCTGCTCCAGCAGGTCCCGCGCTAGCGTGGTCTTGTTGAGTTCCTCGCGGACCGTCACAAGCTCCGAACGCAGTCGAGATGACCGCTCCTCCTCAGCCCTATGTAAAAATTAATAACATTGATTACAGTTTGAGTTCATTCAAGTTTAGTGCAGCCTTTAGTCAACGACTGGTACAGCGGGGAATGCCTCTATTGTACAGGAGACCGCAGCCAATTGGCACCACTTTTTACGCTGCGTTTTAACCACCTGGGTTCCTACGGCTTCTTAGCGGCGTTTACTCCATTTGGCTTTTAAGATGACAACACGGCGAATGAAATGCTGCTGCTTAAGAAATCATCAACGTCACTTTCATCAGATAGCAAAGTAAAGAGCTACAATATGTAATAATGTCAAAGGCAAATCGTGACATCGTGTCGTGAAAATAATTGTTTCACTAGATGATGTCGTCACAGCACCATGATATTTTGGAAAGGGATTGAAATACAAGAATATATAAATTTTCTGCACTCTATTTCTATGGCGTCGACGGGCGTATGGCGCGCGACAGAGCACAGTGGCGTGTCTTAGTGTCGGAGGCCAAGATCCACTTCGGGTCGGTGAGCCATCGTAGTAAGTTCTATACAATTAACAGATTTATGATACAACAACCACAGCTAACCAACTGACCTCAATACGGACTCTCTGTTAGTGGCTTCGCGGTGTAGATGGTCCACCTCAGAGTTGAGGGTCCGCTTATCCGTCTCGAGCGCTTCTATAGTTTTCTCCAACCGGGAGTTGATCTTTTGTAGCTTTTCGTAGTCTGATGTCAGGGATTCCACCTGATGTTAAAATTATTTATTATTCCGTTATTCCAAATCAATTTTATAATTTTTATTCTAACTTAGAAACAAGGGCCTGTACCACTAAACATAGAAATGTAGACCTTTCTGAAAGCTACACTTTCCAAATAATGGAACAAATAACGTTTTAGGACGTGCGGCATTTTGTTCGTCAGTTTAACGTATGTTTGCAATTGTGTATCAAAGCCAAGAAGGGATATTTTGCAGATAACTAGTGTTTTGTTTAGTTTAATGATAGTATTTTGAACGTTTGTATATATAACTCGTGTAGTTGTGTCGTATTAAGAAATATTCCGGTTCGGAACCGGAACCGGAAGGCGCAGCGTGGGTAGACCCCCCACAAGGTGGACTGATGACCTGGTAAAGGTCGCGGGAGTCCGCTGGATGCGGGTGGCGCAAGACCGGTCATTGTGGCACTCTTTGGGGGAGGCCTATGTCCAGCAGTGGACGTCTTTCGGCTGATATGATGATGATGATGATGAAGAAATATTCTAAAAATTCCGTGTCAACGTATTTTTGGGCCACTCTGTACTGATTAATAACATAATAAATACTACACTACTACTGCTACTAGTTTATAATCAACACCTTACCATAGCGTTGATCTCGACGCGGTTCCGCTCGAGATTGTTCTTGTCTATGCGCAGTGTCTCCACGGATTTCTGCATCGATTCCTTGTCTTGCGCCAGTTGGTTCAGATCAGCATTTGCCTGGTCCAGTTTGGCTACAGAAATATGTATCATAATGTAGATAAATAATACAACATGTATTTGACGGATACTGTATCATTTTATATTGTATTTTAAATGAATTTGACGGATACTGTATGTATTTAAGTGTATATTTATCTATATAAGTATGTACATATATCATCGTCTAGTACCCATAGTAGAAGCTTTGCTTAGTTTGGGACTAGGTCGACATGTGTAAGATTGATTAATTATTTATTCTTTTTAAAAATCCTAGTGTACGAAGTATGTGTCCATGTTTTATGTAATGACTCACAAACATTACATCGATGGAACTGTAATGAACAGTAAAAGAAATATAAATTGAATTCTACTTTGAAGCTTTGAGCCCTCAGCCTTAGTAAATTGCAGTGTTAACATGAGCCTTTTTGGGACTATTAAAATTCACGGAGGAGTAATACTCTCTCGGAGCAGTTTTTAATAGTCGACTCGACGTGTCTTGCGTCTACAAAAAGTGAGGCGTAGCTTAGGGCCGGTCATCGTCAAATATGGCGCCGGCGCTGTCATCCCATAGAAACTTGTCAAACTTTCCATACAATCAGATTTGACGGACACCGCTTACGATTACAGACGGTTTGGTGCAACCCAGCCTTAGGGTCGGTTGCACCAACATACGAACACAGGCCGGTCATCGTCAAATATGGCGCCGGCAGCTGTCATCCCATAGAAACTTGTCAAACTTTCCATACAATCAGATTTGACGAACACCGCTTACGATTACAGACGGTTTGGTGCAACCCAGCCTTAGTCTTCCCACGTTTCATTTCCCGCGAATCATAGCATCCAATATATACTTAAAATCATTTGAACTGGCCGAGTTGTATGAAATTAGTCTGTTAAAAAAAGCGACTTTACCGTCGTAGCAAGACGATTCATCGTCTAATGATAGTCATATAAAATGTCGGTCATATTAAATAATTTCAACTATACAAACGAGTTGTTTTCTATGAAATTACCTTGTAGATCTTGCACTTTGTTCTCCAGCGTCAGTATGTTGGAGTCAGCGGCCTCGCACTGCTTACGGCTGCTCGACAGCTGTTCTCTCGTGTTCTGAAGCTTCACCTAAATTGACCACCACGTTATTTGGTTGTATAATAGCTATAGATTCATGAACATACATATAAACTAGACATGGATAAAAAAAAGAAAACATTTATTCACTGCACGAAACGAAAGACACATACAAAAAAAAACACCGTGGATAACACATTGTGGATAACATTTTTTTTAGATTAAGTATAATGAAACGGATCAGTTCTGTTTTTAACTTCCCGTTGCATGACGCTTTAGATTCATGAACATACATAAACATATACAGGGCGTCCCACGCCTATGCCACGTGGATGGAAAGTACCTTGAATATTGTGGATGGAAGATTTTACAAAAAGAAGACATTATTTTAATTTAAAGAACAATTTAAATTGCATTCATAGATTTTAAATAATTACATGATTAAACCGGGAACCGAACCCGCTACACAAGAAAAAAATGCTTTGGTAAAATTCATGGTTTTCCTTTTATTTCTGACACTGTTATTTAGCAAAAAATAATCCTTATGATGAAGCCTTTCGATCGGTATGATAAAACTACAGGGTAATTTTTTTTCTCGTGTAGCGGGTTCGATTCCCGGTACAATCATGTAAGAATTATTTAAAAATCTATGAATGCAGTTTAAATTGTTTTTTAAATTAAAATAATGTCTTCTTTTAGTAAAATCTTCCATCTACAATATTCAAGGTACTTTCCCTCCATGTGGCATAGGCGTGGGACGCCCTGTATACTAGGCATGGAATAACAGTTTTTTCATTAGATTAAGGGCCTATCGTGCGGGGTAAATTCTCAGCGTCTGTCAAATTTCAATTTTTTAAATAATTTACCCAATTAACCCACACATGCATTATTCACGCACACTACCTCATTTTGCTGGGTCGGGTCATTGACCCATGTTTGTGCCAACTTATGACAATATAGATTTTGAATATTTAAAGGTTTCTTGGTGCATAAGAGAAGTGTAACAAAAATCGTCAAGTTCTGATCTGTAACCAAAACTCAAGTATTAGTTGTATCTGAAAATGTCTTGAATTTGGAATTTGTGGTAGTAAAATACTCAGTTCCTTGTTACAACTTGTCAAACCCCTGTTTTGTAAAATGTATTTTGTTTTGCCCTTTCCTCACAGACTCATTTTTATACAACTTAAAACAGAGAAAGACTTTTCCTAATCGGTTCGTGCATGTTATGACTGTTTTATGTTTATGACTTAGGTACTTATTTTGAGAGTTTACTTGGTGATTTTCATGATACGAGTATATGTTGTACCTTAAATAGATTATTTTAAGCAAAACTTTTCATAAATTGATTATTTTCTGTTTATCAGTTGGTTAACGCTAAAATGGACACTGATTTAATGCAAGTTTTAAGAGAAGAAGCGGTAGTTTTATTACAATATATATAATAACTACTGAAACTATTTATACGGCACGGGATAACTGCAGCAATATTGTGAATCAACTTTGTATTTGAGGAACCAGTACCTAACCTTATAGGTAGTTCTTGTTATTCACGACCTCCCGTCGTAACCCAATCCGCAGAATTGCGCATAGAATAGTATGACATTCCCTGCGCATCGTCGTTATCGTGAATGACAAGCACTATAAAACCTAATGATATAACAAATATCATCAAGAAAGTCATTGTAACATTCTGCAATTGTGGAACTTGGCCGGACCACTACTGTATCAGCTCTGACAAATTAACTTTTATACAGTCGTGCCGTCGATGACACTTAACTGAACATCCGTGAACCTTATTGCAACGAGATAAGGTTCAATAATGGTTAACATTGCGTCTATTTTCATCAATAATAAATAGCAATTATTATTATTTGCTATTCGTTTACTATAACGTCGAGACAATTATTGCGATGCGACATAAGTACTTACTTGTACAAAATCAAAGCAACGGGATTTCCAACGCATGAAAGCTTTAGATAGAAACTAGCGCAGTTTAATATTATAAGTAATTACTGCATATTTGTTTGTTAGACATCGTCATTGTCACCACATCCCCAACAACTACTTGGTTTATTATTTATAAATGAAACATAGGTTTATTATTTTCATTCTATAATTATATTATGAGTTATATGACCAGGCGGCTTAGACACTACACAATTAAATCCACATCACTCAAACTGGCGAAGAAACTGCGATATTCTTTCTTCTGCTTCCGCTGCAAGAGAGCACTCTAGATCTGTTTCTTGGTATAACGCTGATATTTTATAAACTTCTGTTCAAAGCACCATAATAATTGTGCCTGTTTGTACAGATTCTGGGATATGTTTTGTTTATGCAGATTCTGCGATATATTTAGGTAATTATTGTTTGACGTGAAAGCGCCGTACATATACATAAAATATAACATTAGATTCGTTAAATTATTGATGAAATATAAAAATACAATTTGTTTACAAATTTTAATTTGAATTATGATGAGTGACATAAATGTCATAACGTTCCGTTCTGGGTGGCCAATTTATAAAAAGTAAATTACTTTGAACTGAAATACATCGGTAACCTTTTTACGTTTAAAATGCCTTTTCGTAAACGAAATCATTATAATTTAGTTGCATTAGTAAACATTGGGGACCAAAGATTGCATTTTTATGTTATAACGAATGGCTAATACTAAAAATTCCATGTTAAAAGAATCTTCAATAGCCACACGTCAACATTTATTTACCCTACATCAATTAATGCAATCTTTGTGTGTGGTATACATTTTGTATTTGTATACGAGCAAGCTGTCAAAAAGCGTGTTTTTATGAGATGTCAAACTGAGAAAAGCAGCATACGTCTGCTCCCATTGAGGGCCGGAGCCCATCTGCCGGCAAGAAAACTACGGCGGCCGGTCAAATTTTCGGAATTTCCTTTGCATTGTTAAAAAAATCTCCACATTTTGCAAATGTTAAACACATACGACCTAGATAACATGTAGTTTTGTTACTATTCAAAAATTGAAGACCTTTCATAAAGTATTAACGTTGTAGTTTGCGTTTATTTCCTTTAGTAGAGCTAACTTTGGATTGAATTTTTATGAAGAAAACTATAAGTAATTGTGTTTCTGAAACACATGACGTGTAGAGTGTATCCTTAAATATCATATATAGGAATTGCAGAATTCAGGCTTTAGTAATAATAATACAGCAAGTGATCCAACCATCGCAATTATTCAGAAATTTGCTCGGTGCAGTCTTAAGTACCTATAATGAAACGGGTCAGTCCTGTTTTTAACTTTCCGTTTGACTACAATCTAAAACACGCTCATGCTGACGGGAGCTCACGGTATTATTAGACAAATACTTAATATTCTCTTCTATTTGATTACGCGTGATAATCACATCCGTTACACGTCTCCACATATAGTGCGCGCCATCCACGACGACGCGCCCCTCCACAGCGAATCTCATACTAATCTGTGCGCAGTTGTACGGCTTGGGCTGTGGAGGGGCGAGCCTTCGTGAATGGCGCGCACTATATTGCTAAGCCACACTGACGCGTTGTGTTCTGCGTCCGTGATAAGAAGCTAGCGTTTCACTGGCCAGTGTTGTACTCACGAGCACCAAATGACTATACATTTTACGCCTTATTCCATTGAAACAAAGTCCAAAAACTGTATACATATTTGAGCCCTCGACAGTACCTGCAGCTCGTGTATCTGGATCTGGTACTTGTGTAGTGCGGCCTGAACAGCTGATATGGTGCTCTCTGCGAAAGCGGTCGCGTTCGCCGCCGACGAGACCCCGCGCCGCGGGGACCTGCTGCTGTTCAAACAAAACCGCAGAATAAGTAATAGTACTACCTGAGACTAGGAATTATATAGACTGCCAATGCCTATACATTGTGGCGTGATTTTAAAATAATGGGCCTGCTGTAGCTAGTCTCACTATGGAGAGATCACATTACCATTTAAGTCGTATGCCAATAAGACCTCTGCTTAACTCATAGCGCCATATATGAACACAACGAAGTACCTCCCAACAGATGGCGCTGTGTTAAGAAGAGGTCTTAGTGGCATACGAATTAAAATGGTATAGTGATCTCTCAATAGTGAAACTAGCTACAGCAGGCCCGTTATTTTAAAATTACGCCACAGTGTATAGACATTGGCAGTCTATATAATTCCTAGTCTCTGGTATTACGTACAGAAGGTAACATCGCCGGTAACAAATCCCCGTTAGGTAAGTCAAATGTGCCTAAACGTGGCCATCCCATTCTATCGCACTCACATCACTCGCTACATCACTTTCTATCGCATGAACAGGCACCCGATGGGTGTACTTACTTCTAGCGGCGCGACGCATCCACGGAGTGGGCCGCCCGTATCAAAACTAATATTAGGCGACAACCTTACATAAATTGACACATTGTAAGCGCAGTAAGAACACTCTCTACTATATCTTTTTTTGTAACAAAACACAAAGAACGCGTTTGCTTTTTAGGGTTCCGTAGTAAACAAGGAACCCTTATAGTTTCCCCATGTCCGTCCGTCTGTCCCCCGCTTTTCTCAGTAACCGTTAGTACTAGAAATTTAGCATGAGTATACATATCAATGACGCCGACAAAACGGTAGAATAAAATGATAAAAAAAATTACCTATACCCTACATGTAAAGTGGTGGTGCAATTTTTTTTCTTCCAAACCCCGTAAGCATTTTTTGATTCAAGAATCGGTTGGCGTGATATTAAGCTTTGAAGTGTTAATTTTTGTTATGGTCAAGTGTCCCCCCCCCCCCCCTCCTGCCAGCTAATAGGTGCCGATGGCTACTAGGCATTTGAAAAAAATCATGGTAGTAGTATATACGATGAATTTAAAAGGAAAACTATCACAGCTAAGTAGACATTACTAGTTAACGAGTAATAGTCGAACCTATAATTTCCATTGATACCTTAGATAATGTTGTTAATTCTGTCAAAACCATAGTAAATATAAGTTACGGAACCCTACATTGTAACCGATATAGCCTTTCGAATCGCTAAACTTAAGTGGCAGTGGGCGGGGCACATTGCACGTAGAACCGATGGCCGTTGGGGCCGAAAGGTTCTCGAGTGGCGACCACGGACCGGAAGGCGCAGCGTGGGTAGACCCCCCACAAGGTGGACTGATGACCTGGTAAAGGTCGCGGGAGTCCGCTGGATGCGGGTGGCGCAAGACCGGTCATTGTGGCACTCTTTGGGGGAGGCCTATGTCCAGCAGTAGACGTCTTTCGGCTGATATGATGATGATGATGAAAATTTGCCATCTAGCGGCAGTTAAAAGTACCCCTGATCGAAGTACTGACGTGATGTAAGTCAACTTGCTACGCAATTCCCTAAAAATCCGCAAGGGGGCACTACTTGTTTCCTATAACTTGTATCGTCACGATCAGCAAATAATAATTAAAATGAATTGCCTATCATGCAATAATAAAATAAACAGAGGAGAACTTCTCCAATGCAAAATATGCAAAGGAAATTACCATTACAACTGTCTCAATATAACATCGGCCTACTACAGAGAACACGGCAAAGCATTAAAAAGCAAATGGAGCTGTTCTACTTGCACCAAAGTTCCACAACACGAAAATTACGAGACACCTTTGAGGAGACGCCTCACTGATTTTCTAAACGACACTGGATTGTCAAACGACGATTTAATAGACGACCAGGGAATTGACAACTTATCGGGGAATCCAGTCCACGTTGGCGAACGTCCCGCCCCTCAATCACCTGAATCCTGCCAGGATAGTTTCACGACTATTCTAGGGGACACAATGCTCGATAACAGCATAATAATACCTCAACAAGAGCAGTGCTCAAACAACTGTACTACCAACGCGAAATCGGCTACGACAATCACGTTGGAACAATTTGAAAAACTATTAGACAAGAAACTAGAAAATAATAGACAGTCTCTACTCACTCAACTGAAAACCATGTTGCAGTCGGAAGTCAATAACGTAAGAACACAATTGAAAAATGAAATGGCACAAATAAGCGATGCACTGAAGTCAGAGCAAAAAAATCAAAAACAAGATATCAATAAAATAAATTCTACTATTGCTTACCTGGAAATAGAAAACAAAAAAATTAAGACTGAGATAGAAGCGATCAAGAAGATTATATCTCAAGGTCAAAAAAATATACCTGCTACTTCAGATTGCCATCACAATATGGAATATAAAAAAGAGGCCAACCAGAAAAAAATCGTGTTACACGGACTAAACGGAAATTATTGGGAAAATGAAACCGAACTACACGACCGGGTTTTGCATATTTTTCAAGAAATCCTCAATGTTAACCTTGTGGAATATGTAGAAGATACCCACAGAATTGGAAGAAAAGGACAAAACCAACCTATAGTGATAGAGCTTTTAAGCAAAAAGGTAACGAACTACCTGTTAAACAACAAGGCCTACTTTAAAAACACTGGATTGTGGATATCTGAATTTCTCGATAAGGAATCACTTAGAGAAAAAACAGAACTAAAAAAAGCTATGTATAAGGCCCGGCAAGAGGGACATCATGCGATCATAAAAAATAACGCATTATTTATAGACGGAAAGCTCGCAAGCCCATCAGAATCTGAATCACAGTCAGTCGCGCCAGATAATGCCCACAATACCAAAGATGAACCGAAGATTCATAGCCAAACAATGGATAAGTCTAATAACTCACATATATCAAGACACTCGCAACACAAACCAAAAACCAACACCTTTTTTCGTCAATAACTTTTTGACGCTATATCAAAATATGCAAAGTATAAAAGGCAAACTACATTTGATTGAAGAATTTGTAACAGAACAAATAAAACTTCACGCTCTCTGCGTTACGGAAACGTGGATAACGACTAAGAAAATCGACCTACTCAAACTGGATGGCTTTAACCTGGCATCGAACTACTGTAGAAGTCACACAGAAGGCGGTGGTGTTTGTATATTCTTGCGCGAACATATTAACTATGTAGATAGAAAAGATATAACTAGTATGAGTGTAGAATATATTTTCGAAATTTGTGCTGTTGAAATTGTAGAGTATAACACTTTATTTATTGTTTTATATTGGCCACAAAGAAATAGAGAAGTTCAATTTTTTTATAACTGCCTAGAAAAACTCCTAGACCAACTTCTAGTATCAGATAACTGTAAGAACATTATTATAGGAGGAGATTTTAATATTAATGTACTGGATAAATCTAAACTTACCCAAAGCATTTTAAACTTAATGAAAAGTCATAATTTTAAACAACATATAAAGGAACCGACGCGTGTTACCCAAACCAGCTCTAACTGCCTAGATCTACTGTTTACTAACTTCCTAAACCAAGAAATGACGACTACAGTTAACGAGTACGGGTTTTCAGACCACAAAGGTGTCTTGGTCAAATTACCTTTACCAGACATCCACAAGAAAACCTGGTTTTGTGAAAAAAGACTATACAACGAAAATAAAATTAATATGTTTAAAAAAGAATTACAAAAAATAGACTGGAATTCTATTATTTTAGCCCAGAATAATGTCAACGAAAACTATTCAAGTTTCTCAAACCAATTATTAGACATATTTAATAAAACTATACCCAAAACTGAAATAAAACTAAGGTTCAATACCAAAAAAGGTTGGCTGACAAAAGGACTAAAAATATCGTGTAAACATAAGCGGCTTTTAAAAATACTGATATCTCAAACAGATAGTGATATCCTTAAAAACTATTACAAAAAATATGAAAAAATCCTTAAAAATACCATAAAAAAATCAAAAAAACTTCAAAATATTAAAAAAATCTGTAAATCTGACAATAAAATAAAAGGTATGTGGCATGTTATAAAAGAAAATACAAATAAATTAAAAAAAAAACCTATAAAAAACGTTTCACTGCTTGTTTCCGATAATCTTACAGATGAGCCAAATACCGTTGCCAACTCATTTAACGACTATTTCTCCTCTTTAAGTAGCCAACAAGCACCAAATATAAATAAAACCTGCTCATTACCTACCACTAACTTTACAAATAACTCACCAACAAACTCCTTTTACTTAAGCCATGTCAGTGAAGCCGAAATATTTAAAATTCTGAGTAATTTAAAAAATAAAAAAAGTCATGGTCACGACGAATTTCCGCCATCCCTTATCAAACAATGCTCCAAAGAATTAACGATCCCCTTAACTTTCATTATAAACCAATCCCTAAGTGAAGGTGTAATGCCAGACCTCCTCAAAATATCCACAGTTAAACCAATTTATAAAAAAGGTGACCCCAGTAATCCTGCACAATACCGTCCTATATCACTACTACCTACATTTGCTAAAGTTATGGAAACAGCAGTAGCCAATAGACTTTATTCGTTCTGTGAAAAATATAACATTCTTAACGATAGCCAAAATGGCTTCCGTAAAAATAGATCAACAACATTAGCCCTGTACAAATATATCCAAGAAATACTTAATATCATTAATTGCAAAAAATACGCCATCGGGGTTTTGCTTGACATGAGTAAAGCTTACGACAAAGTTAATTATGACATTTTACTGAATAAATTATATAAAATAGGAGTAAGGGGGATAGCCCACAAATGGTTTCAATCATACCTAACAAATAGAAGACAATTCGTTCAAATAGAGTATCATAATCACGACACCAGGTTAATACATCAAATAAAATCCAAAACCAGTATCATGACTGGTTCTATTCCACAAGGCAGTGTGCTGGGCTGCCTCTTATTCCTAATATATATAAATGATCTACCCAAAATAATAAACCATACCTCTATACTTTTCGCAGATGACATATCAATAGTATTTCCGTATACTGAAGACGAAGACAATCTGAACTCTCTCATAAATAACACACTAAATAAAGTTGTTGACTGGTTGAACCTCCATAACCTCGAATTAAATATAGAAAAAACCAAAGTCATGCAGTTTAAACCACATCAAAGACGTGCTCTAAACATAAATTATACATACAATAACCAAGCATTGGAATGCATCAATTCATGTAATCTACTTGGCCTCGAAATAGATACTAACATCAACTGGAACTATCATATTAAAAAAGTTACTTCCAAACTATCTAAATTTACATATGCCTTAATGCAAGTTAAAAAGCACGCTGATCTCAAGACTGCTTTATGTGCCTATTACGCATATGCCCACTCCCAACTGCGATACGGTATTGTTATGTGGGGCAATTGCACAAATGTACGCGAATTGTTTATATTACAGAAGAAATGCATAAGAATACTAGTGAACATTAAGCAAATAGATAGTTGTAGACCTCATTTCCGGAATCTAAAAATACTGACACTACCATCCTTGTATATACTTGAGTTATGTAATTTTTTAAGAAAATACAGACATTTTTTCCCAGTTCCGAAGGACCCAACAACTACTAATTTACGCCCTAGAAACAAAATACCTGTTCCTTTCTCAAATTTGACCATCCATAGTTCTAGTCCATATGTCATGTGCATTAAAGTATACAATAAATTACCAAAGAATATTCAAAGTGAAGAAAAAGATAGTAAATTCAATAAAGTTATTACTAAATATTTAATAGATAACTGTTTTTATTCCATACAAGAGTTTTTTGAAAGTTAATTATATATATATTATAATTATAATTGAGATTACATATATTGAATGTAGAGATTTGATACATATTTAGAAATATACATAGTACTAGAAGAGTAAAATATGTATAAATAAGAATATAGACATTAAGATAATTTTGTATAATACTTTTAGTTACTATACATTCATAATTTAGAATCTATTTGTTGATACCTATGTCTAGGTTTAACTATATTGTATGTTGCAGTGCCCTTACAGGGTTTCATAGCTGATCCTACTAATGTGTAAAACCTATTGTACCTATGAAAGCAATAAATGACTGAATAACTGAATAACCCTACATTGTGCGTGGCCCGACACGCACTTGGTCGATTTTTTTTGGTTCTGGACTGTGGCTTTATAGGCCGGGCCCAATAAATCGATAGGAGTGCGCGGTTAGAGAGTGGCCTGGGGAAAAATCCGACATCGACGAAACACCGACACGACAAAAACAATGAGAAACGGGACTACAGTTTACCGCTCGTGCTAACTGACCCAGCAGTAATTTGAGGTTAGGTACCTGTCCGCCATATGCAGGTGTTGTGATGGCACATCCGCCTCGGAGTCTTGAATGAGCGCGCGCGCCACCTCCTCGAGCGCGGAACGCATGGCGTTCGCTTCCGAACACATCGCCTCCGCGACTTCGTAACGTTCCTCCTGTTAAGTTTTGCAATGAGATCAACAATGGGGAAAGTACGAAAACTTGAGGGATATTGGACTTAAGGGCACTTTTTTTTTACCACAACTGTAAACCTCGCTTACCAGTCATCACTTTAAACGGATTATTCACAGATCACCTTTCGTGACTTCCTTCCTTTTCGTTATACATGTTGTGCGATTCAAATAATTCAGTCAAATCGTTCGTGGCATTTATTTGTGTGATGAGCACAAATATTTGTTCTTGGGTCTTGGAAGTTTTCTATGTATTTAAATATATATTTATCTATACAAGTATGTATATAGTCGCTTAGTACCATTAGTACAAGCTTTGCTTAGTTTGGGACTAGGTTGATTTGTGTAAGATTGTCCACAGATATTTATTTATTATTTAAATGTTCTTAAATACAAAATTCAGAACCTACACAGTATTTCCCTTTTTTAAATATCTATCCTTAAATTTCAATAATCACAATTATGTACTCACGAGTGTCGCTAGTGGACCCGTTCATACGCTCTTATGGCTATGCGGAGCGTCTCCACTGTTCACTGTTATATGTTTGGAGATTAAAAGTCGATTGCACCAACCTACGATTACAGACTGATCAACGTTAAATATGGCGCCAGTAGCGGTCATCCCATAGGCACTACTCAAACTTTCCATACAATCAGATTTTAACAGACACCGCTTATGGTACAAACCACCCTAAGTCACCGTTGAATTAATGTGTGGAGAATACAGCACTTTTTGTTTTGTTTTTACCGTTATATCGCTAGTCACTACTCACTAAGCCCTGCAGCTCGCCAAGCAGACGTTGTATACGCGCATCGCGCTCCCGCAGCTCGGCTTGCGCCGCGTCGCGCTGTGACGTCACCTCGCGCAGGTCTATGCGCATAGTCTCCACGGTTATGTTCGGCGTTGCAGTCACCGCAGGAGTTTGATGGTGGCGGTCCGCTTGAGGCTTTAAAGAAAAAACCCTGTGATATTATAGGTTTAAAAAGCAACCAAAATTAGATTAATCATATTTAGGCCTACCAACTGTGTCGATAGTTATCAGCAATCAAAGTAGCGTTCACTTATGTCACTAGCACTATCACCCTAATGAAATGAGTGAATATTTTCTGTTTTACTTGATTGTGCTTATACAATTCATTACAATTACTAGATGAATGACAATAGTACATTACTTAACAAGGGCGGTAAAACAAAGAATGTCTCAGATCGCAGGTATTTGACGCCCGAGCCGAAGGCAAGGGCGATAAATATGCGATCTGAGGTTTTCTTTATTACCGCCTGTGTTAAGTACAAAATTTTATGTCACCCCCGGGCCAGGAAGTGGGATTTCCCGCGCGCGGAGCGTGCGGTAATAGCCGCATTATGGCCAGGTGTGAAATAATAGTACATTACTACAGAGGCCGGGAAGTAAGGAGTTGCCGGCCGAATACATGTAGACGGCCGAGCGTAGCGAGGCCGGATAGTTACGAGGTTGGCAACCCCTTTTCACGCCGAGGTATGTATAGTGCTTTTCTCAAACATGCAATGAAATAAATTAATAGAGCTCCAAGAAATCAAACATTAATTTATACTGAAACTGAAAGTTTAAACTGACACATATATAACTATTTATTTGTCGACTTCTAAACTTTAGAACTAGAAACAGGCATATAAAAGACGGCAGAGAGTATCTACTCTGAAGTCTATACTGTGCACATGCTGTCCCTTTCACTCTCGCGTGACGCCACTATACATATACGAAGTACGGATTTCGAATTTCAGAGTAGGTACAGGCCCAGGTCGTATTCAGCCAATTCAACTAGTATTTTTCTGTTGGAAACGCTACGTTTTTGTGTGTGTCTTAAATAATTTGCGTGTTTCGGTGGAAAAATACACTTGCAATTCTGTTAAAAAAAATAAACGGCGGGAAAGCATTGAACTTTTTGACGTTTCAATACTTTTAAGGTTATGTTTATCAAATCTTAATTCAAATTCGGTCTTATGATATCCGTCTCATTTCCGCTCGTCTTATTTTTGAGAAATTGTTTAATTTTTTTAATAATCGCCGTTGCAGAATGTCTTATCGAACTAAAAATCAATTATTGCTTATAGTTTTCTTCATGGCTGAACGCCGTGATGCTGAGTCACATGAAAGTGGAATGAAAATTAAAAAAAAGCAATTTGCAGGCAGGCCTGCATCTTTGTATGAAATTCTTTTGAAGGCCTCTCGTCCAGCCGCACCCGAAACGTGACCTTTCGCAGCCTAATATAAGGAACATAACCTCAATATTTCATTGCATGTTTGAGAAAAATATATTTATTATTTATATATGTACCTAGAAATAATAAAGTTAAATTATGCAGACAACCGTCGACGCCTGCAGCTTCGAGAAGATTCGCTTCATAGAGACCACCTTGTAGTAGTAGACTCCCACTTGAACGAGAGGTTTGAGAAATAAAATGGCACTTACCATAGCGCCCTGCGCGTACGCGTTGATAGCGTAGCCGCTGAGCGTGCCCACGAGCTCGCGCGTCGCCGAGTCGAAGTCGTTCTTCACTCGGAACAGGTCGCGCTCCGTCGTCGACTGCAGCTCCGAGAAGAACCGCTTCACGGAGACCACCTCGCGCCACAGACTGAGCAGACGGTTGTGCTCGCTCGTGTAGTAGTCGTTAAAGGCCTACAGTAAAATACAATTACATTTTTACTTAAAAAATGATTTGCTCTAAGTTTCAAGATAGTACTTACTTTATTTTAAGGGGATTTTATTTTCATTCTAATTGAGACCAATTAATTTAATTTGCATGCATCAAACGATATACTTTGATTTTTTTTAAACAGTTTATTTTATGACCTTTTAATCTGGACTACATGGTCTCTAAAATGTCCTGTATATCAGAGTGCCTCTTGGTATCATCATAGATTTGATGGAAAGCCATTTTTAAAGAAGAAGAAGAAGTAAAACGAGCATCTGGTCCACAGAGCTTGTGTCAAATCTCTATATTATTATTTTTTTCAGACAGCGCATTAAGTTTAATATCTTGTTTTGAACATGAGTAAAATAAAACCTAAATTATTACAAACCTGCTCTTCATCTTTCCACTCATCCTCCTTGACCGTCATCTCATCCCGGAGAGCCTCCCAGTCATTGGTCAGTTTTTGCAGATCATTGGTCAATGCCTCATTCAGCTGGTGGGACTCCTCTAGTTGGTCTCGGAGTAGGTTGTTCTGATTAACCAGCTTCTCACATCTAAAAATATATGCATGATACAATAGTAAAATACTGTACATATTAATAGTCATCATCATTAATTTAAGAGCCAAGCTCTTGTCGGTGAAGCAATTTCCATGTATCTCTTTCTTGAGCCTTTCGTTTGACCACCTGATATGACACATATATTAATAGTAGCCATTTAGCAAAAAAGAATTGTGGCCCTGATACATTTAGATACAATATGCTTGCCAGTTGAGTTATTGAGCCTTGAAAACTTTCATCATTTAGGTAGAATTATAAACAACAAGTTATATTCCTGTTTTCGGCCTGCAATACAGCACATTATGGCGGTGTTGTCACACTAATTCTTGAGGCATTCTGTGTCAATAATAATGTGCCGCATGCACACCGCGCTGGTGTATGGAAACCACATTAGTGAAACAACTCCTCTGTCTTAGACCTGATGCTTATTTTTATGTACTAGACTCAGTTGAAAATAAATATTAAACTTACTTGCGTTTCTCCTCATCCAAGCGCCTCAGTGCTGTCTCCAGGTCAGCAATGCGCTCTTCCCGGCGGGTGTCTGAGCTGGAGACGGACGGCAGAGCGGCCGGCGCCGGCAGCGCGATGGCGGACGAGGTGGGCTTCGGACTACGGTACGACTCGCTGCGAGGCGTCGTCTCTTGCATGTGCTGCTCTAGCTCCGAGCACCGCTGCTTGTACTGAAGCACCTGCGAGCAAAGTTGTTGGCCCTAATCTTCGACTTATGTGAACGGCAAGCCTTTATCGAACAATGGAAATTTGTTGAAAAAATACTTTGATTTATCTTATATGTATATCGCTCTGTTAGAACTATTTGCAGCTAAGTATTTTACGTTAAAGTACAACCCGTTCACTAAAAGCATCGACCAGACGGGTAGTACATAAACAAACATGCGTAAATATTTGATAAATTCACACGAACTCGATTTTGACGAAGGTTGAAACTGGCCCGGCATAATGGTTGATTCAATCGAAAGTAACATTAGGTAAGGAATTTATTAGTGTCTGCTAAATATCTTATTTATGGGATTATGCGCGTTTTATGCGGGTTATAAAAGTATGAAAAGTATCAAAACAAATTAAAATAAAACTTTGATTCACTATCACAGCTGTCACTGTCACTATGACGTTACACTCAGTGTTGCCAACTCGAAATTTCGTTTAGTGCTTACGGAATTCTGCTATAATGCAAAAAAATCTGAAAATGTGCTAAAAATAATTATATTCTAAATAAAAATCACACTACTCGTTAATATTGCGCTTAATATCATTAATATAATTTAGGAAAATTAAATTTAAAAAATCTGTCCACTGATAGTGGTTACTCTGGTTATAAATCCGATTTATTTAACACCCGTTGTTAAAATTAAAAAATATCAATATTCAGATTATTTTTACCTGTATAAAAAAAGACAACGATTTCCATTACATAATGCAAATTAAAAATTGATTTTTGATTGATTCTTCAAATTTGGCTACATGTTTTAACAGATTCATGACCTTAAAAAAATATGCTAAATGCTAAAAGTAAAATTTAACTGCTAAATAAGTCGAAAATATGTTAGATTTAACAAAAAATATGCTAAGTTGGTAACCCTAATACACTGCTGTCTTAAAACCTTATCACACTACCCTATCGGTAGGGCCCTAACTCGGGAAGGGGAGTTAAACTATCTCGCTAATGAGTGAGATGCTTTAACTCCCCTCCCCCATTTAGGGCCCTACCGATAGGGTAGTGTGATAAACCTTTTAATGCAAATTGCGTTTAGATATCCACGGAACATTAGCATGTTCACATAAAAAATATATATTATTTAATTCTCGCTTAAAGATACTACCCGAAATACCAACAACATGCACCAAATTCTCGTATGATGACAATCAATATGGATTTGAATGAAAAAAGAAAAAGCGTAGGTATTTACCAAAACCAATGCGTATTAAAAGTAACTTGTACTACCCAGCTAGTCATGTTCTACGAAGCGTTTTAGTACAACTCGGTCGTAAAATGAGACCATAAAAGTAAAACCTATCTTTCTAGATAGGCCGGTGCTTACAATAGGTAGGTTCACCCTTGCATCAGTACTGTACCTACCTTAGCTTGAAGCCTCGACACCAACGCCGCTTGTCCCTGCTGCGCGCGGCGGTATGCGTCCAGCCGGCGCCTGTGGTCCGCTGCTTCGCCGGCCAGGCGAGCACGAAGCTCGTCATTCTGCCGCCGTAAGTCACTGCTCACGCTGCCGCCCGGGGAATCCATCTCCGGTGGACTCTCTAGGGATTTCTAAAAAAATATAATACTTAGCGCCTGAAGTAAAGTCATTGCAATTGCTTCAATTTGCCTGCATTCTCGCACTGAATCGACTGGCACTGAAACTTTCAATAATCTCGAGGTCGCAATACAGGTTTTGAGAGCCTTGAATGAATATTTTCTCGCTGTTTTTAAGGATTTCCATTCAATATCTATCGAATAAAATGCATATGTATGACTCACCGTTTCTTGGCCTGGAAAAATGTTGCTTATAGTAACTACTTAAATATCTTTTACCAACTATAAAAAAATCTCGTTCTTTCAGGTTTCAGATGGTGATAAACTCTGGTCGCGTAGGTACCTAACCGCCCTACCCTTACGTCCCAATGCTGGAATAGGCTGTGGAATTAGGTACTCTACGCCATTTGAAAATGTACTTGCTTCACCATGTATACAGCTACTACCGATTATTTGAATAGCATATATTACGTATCGCGAATTAATTTATGTATCAAGTTAATTTCTTACCTCCCTTTTCAGACGCTGATGTGGAAGCGTCCCAGTCCTCCTTGCCACGGGAGCCCGAGCGCTCCGCGGCGTTGTCAAACCTTCCCTCACAGGCAACTGAAAAGAAACAACACATTACCTAAAATACAATCGCGTGCCTAAACCTAGCTTTAACCTGAATTAAAAGGCGTTTTAACAACCTGAAACGTCACTTTCTTTTTTATCTTTCTTTTGTGTTTTATTTCAAAAAACAAATGCCTGGCGGATTTAAATTCGTAAGACATTGTGAGGCATCACTTTAATTATCTTCAACGAAAATGTCAGTAAAAAGTAAAAAAACATTTTCAGCCAGCGCTTTTCATGGCGTTATGATGGAGCCGTGGTCTGTTAATGCGTTATCCCGAGGAAGGGGCTTGTAAGGCGGTCGACTCGGCGGCTATCGGACCAGCCATCTAATTACCGCCCACTCACTGCAGTTACACCGTGGTAAACCCCATACTTCATACCGAAATAAGGTTAATAATCCTGTCTCTCTTCAACGCGGAATAAATCACTAAGTAGCTTCCCTGTTCAGGGTATTAGCAACTCGGTATTTACTACAGCATTGGTAGTTGATAGTATAGTGTCTAATTTACGAAATGTCGGGGTCGGGATAGTTTTCATCCTGTTTAACAATTGTTCTATGGTATTGCGTGGCACACATACCTCTTGAAATACCTACCTCTCATCTGAGCGTATATACCTACGGCAATCTAAAAATTTACATATATAAATTTTACAGTATAAGCATGCAAAGGCATACAAATTGTCAAAACTTAATTTTAAATGTTAAATGCTTTTAGAGGGGCGCGAATAAATATTACCTACCTATTGATTTTCCCCATTGAGTGGGGCTGGGGTAACATCGTTATTGTTTACAGTTTACAGCTCAAAGACCTTACGGCTCTTGTAATTTTTATTAAACAATGTGGGTACTAGTTATTGTAATTTTTGAAGTCAATTTTAAGGTAACTTTAAGCAATTCCTTTGAATGGCACCGACTTCAAAAATACACCTACATTGTTCAACAAAAATCAAGTATAGTCTTTGAGCTAGGCATATTACAAGTTGGGCAATTATTTTTTACTTTTTTCAATGTTTTTTGTTAAACCTTTTCAACCTAATAAAGTTATATCTGCTTAAACTAATCTTCGGATAAATATATAAAGATGGGCCATGTTTAAATATAAATGTTAAAAACATTTTCTAATCAAACATTTTCTTATGCAATAAACGATTAAGGATTATGAATTATTGTACAAACTTCCGATAGTTTCTACGGTTGGCATCTCTAGTTTAGTTTATTTAGGTAGCACACCCTAACTAGTGCAACAAGCTATCTTTACAATTCGCTCCCCATCCAATCTCAATTACTTACATCATTTAGCGTATTTGATAATATTGGCCTCTGATTACGAAACAACTGAAACCAGGGCACATTAGGCGGCTAGATAATAGATAGTAAACAACAACATCATTTATGTAACAGGTCAATTACCCAGCAATAATAGCCATGAGAATGGCTGAAAGCAATTGTCTTAACCTTGCTCGACACGCTATGCAAATAGAGGTCAAATACAACTCTACAACCTAGATGCTAAGATGTAAAGGCTGACTTGCATTTGCAAGAACTTGCATGCAATTTTTGTTCAATAGGCAAGATGCAATATTTTCATTATTGCTTTCATTTGAAAGAATTGCATGTAGAATAGACTACGAGAGTTTAAAAAAATACTATGATTTATAGACAAACATTGATTGCTGTTACAAACTGACAATTTAAACTTTCGCGCCTAAACGGATCTACAGTTTCCTACCGTAGTAGGCTATCCGTCTTTTTTTGATAGGTGCTGTTAGAAAGTGACGGATAGCTCGAGATAAGCCGACAAACAGACGTTGCCATCATGTGCTAGCCATACAGATTACATATATTCTCTTTGGTTGTCAATGTCATAACAGGTGTGACGTCACCAGGCGCTAATTGCCGTTTTAAAACAGGTTCCGTTTCACGTTAAGTCAAATCGAAATTATTGTTTCAAATTAGTATTTAATAAAGTAAAAACGTTTCAGTAGCTATTATTTTATGTTTTTTCACCATTTTGGTCACAAAACAATGGTAAATATTATAATTACATCTTCCCTATTGCGCGGCTTGATCGTACTCGTCTTACCTTGGAAGCTTGCAGCATGGAATGAAAATTGCATGCAAGTTTTTAATAGAAAACACCCGTGAGTCTCAGACATATTGAAATATAATAAACGGGTCACTCACGCCTTTAACGTCGAATATCGCTCGACATGTTTCGGACCAATATGTGATCCTTAATCATGAGTGGTCGCGAAGGCCTCGTGTCTAACGAGTAACACTCACTGCATGCAACTTCTTGCAAATATACTTAGGTATATCCGTCTTAAGTGTATATACACGTACCTACTACCTCGCAAGAGATAATTAGAGGTAGATGGTATCTACTAAAGTTTTAATCATAAACAATAAATTCAATATTCATCAAGAAAACGTTTACCTAACGCCGATATCAAGCTATCGAACTAGTAAATAGTTAATTAAATTTCTGGCTGCCATTAAATTCATTTTATTTTGTTAGCTCACCTGTTTTGTATTATCCAATTGTCCACAATGGCTCACCAACTACACTTCGACTGTTGCCTAGCAACACAATCAGCATGGGGCGTTCTCACCCACAACAACCATGGTGTCGAACATTCATTGCACTACAATGTAGTGATGTAGTGACTACATCATTGCGTGATATTATTAGGTACTAAGTATGGTATTCGTGTTGCGAAATTATAATCTTCTGCCACTCTACAAATGCAGCACAAAAACACCGAAACATTCAATATGTATCAAATACTTCCATGTTAATATAAGTACGGTCAACCAATTTGATTCCTGTGCCACTTCGTACCTTGTCACAGTGAAAATATATAACAGCCGCTAGAGATCTCATATTAAGTAATATGTCATTGTGACAAGGTACAAAGTGGCCCAGAAATCAATTTGATTAACTGTACACCACGTATTTAAGTAACCTTAGATACATTTACTTCACACTAAGTATCTGCCTAGGACGAAGCCAACTTTATGTTATTGCACACATTCTTAACCCTAAACACCCCCGTGTGCTATACCTGTGAGGTAAGGAGCGATACTGATTAAAAATTTAGTGATTGTATCATGAGGGGTGCCACCGTTTCGCTTCAGCGGTCACCCTTAAAACGATTGCAATATGGTGATAAGCTTGCATATCTGTAAGTAGTTTTTATATTGATTCAACAAACCTATATCAATCTAGTCTATAGCCTCGGTAGGTGCATCTTTTATGAAGCGGATTGAATGGAAAAGATTATATCGAAGCAAAATATACAAAATACCTAGTTGCATGCATAGGTTTTGGTCAATGTTTATGTCACGAAAGCGTTTTGTCACTGGTAAAGTCATATCGTATAATATATCTTTTTGATATAACATAGGTACCTAAACGACTAAAATATTAAATCTAACTAAACTAAAATGACATAAACGTGATCATGCTAGGCTAGATTGAACAACGAGGACAACACTCAAAACAACTAAGTAATGCAAGTTGAAACTTCACCTTAATATTTATAATTTACTGCAGTAACTAAACTACTAGCTTTACTAGGTTTAGGCTTTACTAGGTTTTTATTTAGTATCTAAGGAACTACGAGATATAAAGGATTATTCGATGTGTATGCCATTATTGTTTCTTCCTATTCGCGATTCTGCACAATATAAAATCCACACAGCTGAATTTTATCACATGCGATATTCTTCGCAGTCATTAATTCTTCACAATCTTGTTTCTTCCTATTCGCTATTCTGCACAATATGAATTCCACACAGCTGAAATTTGTCACATAGTCAATTAGGTACAAATTAAGGAAAAACCAAACACGTTAATCTTATCATATTTGTTTCATGGCCTACGTAAACCGAGTAACTAATAGCATGCTCATAGTAAATAGATAACACTAAATCACTCGATTAACACTTTTAAAAATCAAATCACTTGAAATCTATATATATTTATGCCCTCGACTGTGTGACATAATATGCTACCGGTTTGCCATAATGGTACATTTATATAGAAAAGCAACAGTCACGAGTCGACACGACCCCAACAACCCCTAAAAACTCCTAAATACGAATATTGATGACAACTTGGGCCCATAACCTAATAAATATTAAGCTGAAGTCACGGCGTTTACTTAGTTGGACGGATTACTCTGTAGATGGCGTTAGTGGTAGCCATAAACAAAACTATTTACGATTTTTAATTTGTAAATGTGTGTAAAATGGCGGAAAGGACTACATCAAGGAATATACATATCTTCCCTTACCGAATGACGTACTTACTTTCCTCTAGCACTACGTACAAAAAAACGGGCTTATTTATACCGGATATTCATACGCCAACGTATTTTTTTATACGAGGCTCAGGTTTCCTGAGTCACATAAGTAGACGGAATTGAAACCGCTAATTACCGAACTCTTGTAATATTTTACGTAACACATGCTGATAAACAACATAATACTGTGTATGCTATTATTCCATCATTTTATTAGATGCCCTTGTTACCCGTAGATAATCATTATAATTAAGTTTGATAACTGGTTATTTAAAAAAAACTTCCTAGCTAATTCGGTTGTGTACAGTTAGTTGGTAAAATAATCCTACATGTTACAGTTTTGATTCTGTGTGTATCCTAATCATTTGTGTGAGGTGTGAAATAAAGAGTATTTGTAGGTATTGGGTTGTATTGTCTACTTATATTTTATACATATATAATTTAACTACTATGCTGACTCTATGTTTATAAAAATACGTGTAATGCTTTAGGTACTTTTCACGAATAATTAGCGTTATTTTTGTTAACAAGGTAAGCTCACACATTTTTCATACATTCGATGTTTTCATTTGAGATTGAGATAATTCCTCTAATGTAATATTATACGTTATTTTGTTTCCTACAGTAGGTACTAAACGAAATAGATAAGTGTCAGTTAAGTTTACAACGGTTATCAACTTCCTAACACAGTAAGTATTAATCTATTTTGATTTAAGTGTTGATCAAAGTACATCAACACACAAGATAAAGGACGTTTGCATGTTGAATGTTAGTGATTACATGGTTTTAAGAAATTAAATTAAATTCATATATTTGCCCTTCCTTAACTAAACAGTAAACACCTACTTGTGATTGTGAGCCAAAATTTTGTTTTACTACTTACTTTGTTAACTTCTGTTATGAGATATTTTAATTTTATCTATTACATTGATTTTTTGATCGTATCATGTACTTAGTGCGTGAGAGTAGTTAATTGCTACTTAAAGATACTTAAAGAGCCAGCCAAAGTTTTTGTTAATAAATTTGTTAATTAAATCTACTTACCTATACCTACGATATCATTTTAATCGGCTCCAACACATTATTTCAGAGTTTGCAGGCAAACTAAAAGGATCATTAACTGTGCTAAAAAAATACACTCACGGACAAAGAATACGGGTCGGCAAAAAACCATCATATTTCCTAAAATACTGCGAGGTTGTATGTTTTTTTAATCATATGATTATCTTTATTTAATTTTACATCTATATACTGCAAAAGTAATAGCCAAAAAAAGTAACTGTTTTTAAATCGGACTCGTAAAAATCCATGAAAAAAACAACGTTAACGGAGCGAGATATCGCGAAAATCGTCATTTTTTTAGTCATTGATATTATTATGATAGGATCCCAGAAATTCCTAATACAGTTGGGTAATACGAAGAATAGTATATTATATAAATAAAACGAGTGTAGAATATTTCACAAAACCTATACATTTGTCATTAGGTCGCATAATAGTCCTTCTATACGTTCTGTCCTGTTGTATAGTATCATTGAGAAAATGTCAAGATAATTTATTAATTAAACCGAAAATGGCCTAAACAGATGAGTGTTTTAGGGTTCCATACTTAACTGATAAGGACCTTAACATCTTGTTGGCAGACACACCTTTACTGTCACTCCCACCACCGAAACCAACCTAATCAAGTTCGATTTAGACCTCAACAAAGTTGCTTGCGTCAACACATCGGGTCGCTGACCGATTGCACGATTCCAGATAAAATTTTATTTTATTTTATTCATTGGTTTGTTCTCCTCTACAGGTCGCATTTATCAACCGATTTTCGTGAAATTTTGTGAGCAGGTGCGGTAATTCTATAGAATTTTTTTATCGAGTCACTTTTTCAAAATTTAAAAAAACAATTTTTTTATCAATAATTTTGTGTTTCTGTGGCCGAATTTCGATTTGTTCACCTCTAAGGGTCGCATTTCACAACAGATTCTCGTGAAGTATTGTGAGCACGTTCTTTGATTACATCGAATATTTTTGTCGAGTAATCTAAAAAAAATTCTCCTCTACAGCAGCGGTCGGCAACAGGCGGCCCGCGAGCCTCCCTGGCTTTATTGTTTGTAAAGTTAAAATTTGAAATTCTTAACATCGTGAAAGCGTCTGTATCGCCAACCACGAATATTTTCACAGTTGGTCAGGACGAGATATGTGTTTGTAAGTATATTTTACAGTTAAATATATCTAATTTTTTTTTCAAAAATTTCGCGCTCGCCGCGTTTGCGTTAGACAGTATGAAGTATTTTCCACACCTGCATCTTAATGTTCAAAAAATTTCGCGCTCGCTGCGCTCGCGTTTGCGTCTACATGACTTGATGCGTATGAAGTATTTGCCGCATTTGCATCAGTGTTCGAAAAATTTCGCGCTCGTGTTTTCATCTAGGTGTGTTATGACTTTATGACCCGTCCCCCCTTAAAGTTTCTATATCTGCTATTCTATATACTTGCATTGATCGAATGAATCGCGAAATTACGATGCGGTTGAAATGCGAATTATCTGGGTTTGGTAAGGAAACTAGCTGGTTTATCTGTGAAAAGTCGGTTTTTTCGTCTTTCTCGTTTTTCACGTAAAAAGGGGTGCGAATTTTTACTACGTTACTGTCGCGTACGGCGTACCAATTTGTTTCGAGTTGATATCAACAGACAGTGATCATTATTATCATCTGCGGCCCGCGAAGATTTTTTTAGCTACTATGTGGCCCGTGGGTGCTAAAAGGTTACCGACCCCTGCTCTACAGGTTCGATATCTAACATAGTTTTGGAAATAAAAAAACACTCACGAGGTCTACAGCTCACAGAGCCACTAGTAATAAAATTGATTAGACTTAAAATTATAGGTACAAAAATGTGAACTTATGAACACACATATTGTGGCGGTACCTAGTTTACTCGATTTCATGATTTATCCTGAAAATGTGTTTATTTCATGAAGTGTGCACATAGCAAATTGGTGAACATGGCACATTAATAGAAATTATAAAATATTTTATTAAATAATTATCTTCAAATTACAGCCTAATTTCACGTGAATGAGTCTCAGTCAATGGACTCTATTATCGCGAATATTGTTATTGAGTTCTAACTCAAAATATTATTGTTCGTAGTTTAAATATATCTTGCAATATATTATAATGGCGCCGTGATTACGCCACTTTATAAAATTACCTATAGGTACCTAAGCATCTTAATTGCCTAATCCATATTTTATGTAGGTAAGCTACAAATTGTTTTCTGTTTTTATGTTTATTACCTTTTTAGAATTAAAGTAAAACCAATGGGATGTTGACTCAAAATTTATTATTACTCCATACGAAAGAATACATAAAACTATGTCAAATAGTGAAAATCCTATTCAAATATGTCAAAAAATAACGAAACTACAACCGTTAGAATGTCTTTAGTTCGAGAGAGAAAGCGCTACAGATCAGTGACGTCACTGACCTGGAGCGCCATAGAAAATGACGATCGTTCAATACAACGGGGCGTTTTGCGGAAAAGGGACAGAAAATGCCCCCTCCTAAAACTTTGAAGACCTATAATTATGTAGTTACATATTCTTTTGAATTACTTTTTTCGCTATTTGATTGAGAATTTGATCCTTTTTCGAGAAAATTCGGATTCATTGATTTTCTTATTTGGTGTCAACATCCCTATTGTCCGAAACGTGTAGGTGACGTCCGAAACATGTCAATGAATGAGTTCGAACGAAACTTGTCTGTTGTACGAAAATTTGGTGCAGACTTACCTAGTATTTATGGTAATTAAATAATTTTTAGGACATCATTCGGCAATTATTTTGGCGGTTCGATAAATATTCCATTTCAAAATTAGGTTCGTGAACACATTGAAGGCACATAATTTTTATAGGTTTGCTCTACACCGCTGAATAGATTTAACTGAAATTAGGGAGAAGGGCATAGGTATATCTACTAGTACTAGTAGTAACATAATACAATTACCAATAAAAAAGGTATCAAATCAGTAATTTACACTATTTTACCACCAAAATCACAACGGCAGAATCGCTCTGTCATTTTTTTACGCAATAAATAGGTAAACCGGGCAGTAAGAAAGAATGATAGGAAGATCTAAACTTGTCGTTGGGAAAGCATCAATAGTGAATGTATAACGTGCCGTGGTAAATGGGAACGTATAGTTTATATCCTACTCGCGAAGTGCGTGTTCAGACAAACTGGGTCACTGTAATAATTTTCTTTAATAACGAGCCATTTTGTTAATATAAAATTACCTCGTGATTCGGTAGACAAACTCATCAAAGAGACTAACAACTGGGCTGGCACGACGACCCAAAATGAGTCTTGGCCTCCGACACAAGAGCACGCCACTTTGTTCGGTCCTGCGCAATTTCTCGCCAGCTTGCACCAGCTCCGAGCTCACGCAGGTCCGCTTCCACCACATCCCTCCAGCGATACTCCCCCATCAAAGAGACTCTATACTAACAAATTCAGCGTGCATAGTCAATACCAGCATTAGTCAATACCTAAACAACATACTGGTAGTAGGTACCTGCTTTATAACGTAGGTACAGAAGGTAAACTACCTAACAAAACCGATGTTTGACAGCCAGAAAACTCGGTTTCGCGATTTTACTTCTAGCGATCGGGTATATTTACCTCGGAGGTGCAGAAAAACCGCGCTTACCTACCCGAACTGGCAAATGTAACAGGCCTGGGTCTTTTTTATATTACGACGGTGGCAAACAAGTGTACGGTCCACCTGATGGTAAGCGGACACCGCAGCCTATAGACGCCCGCAACTCCCAAGGAGTCACGTGCGCGTTGCCGACCCTTCATAAATTTGAGGCTCACTGTGTTGACAATAGAAGGGACAAATTTAGGTCCCCCGCTCTCAACACAGCGCAACCTCGGAAGCTCTGGTAACCTTGCTCTGTATACCTGTATAGTAAATGGTCGCTTTATAGGGTTCCGTACCCCAACGGGTAAAACGGGACCCTATTACTAAACTAATAAGACTCCGCTGCCAGTCCGTCTGTCCGTCTGTCACCAGGCTGGATCTCATGAACCGTGATAGTTTAGACAGTTGATATTTTCACAGATGACGTATTTCTGTTGCCGCTATAACAACAAATACTAAAAACCAGATTAAAATAAATATTTAAGGGGGCTCCCATGCAACAGACATGTTTTTTTTGCCGTTTTTATAGATAATTGTACGGATTCCTTTGTGCGCGAGTCCGACTCGGACTTGGCCGGTTTTATACCTTACCGTGGACGTGCACGTCCACGAAATTCTCTATGGTTTCATTCAAAAATAGACCATAGATTTAGACTAATATGAATGAAGCCATAGAGAATATCTTGGACGTGCACGTCCACGGTAAGTATAAAAGCGACCAATAATGTTATTATGACTGCGGTCTTCTGCAAGGCGGAGGTAAGAAGTTTCCCAGTTGGGCTGTTCCAAATTGGAGCAAGATGACATTTTGCTGTGCCCTACCTCTCTGACAATTCTTCTATGGTACCACGTAGAATCAGATAATCATAACATAATATAGTACATTGTACAACATAATATCGCCTTCCACATAACTGCTTTATACGTCTGCGTGCAATGACACTGCGTGTGGTGAAAAGATAATTTACTTACAGCGGAACACAATCCTCGCTTCTCATAAAATTAAGCCTTTTTTAATCATTCTACAGTTTCGCGTTACCCAATTCATTATATGTATCTGTGGTTCCATTTAGGTGGCGCGCTAAAGTTTCCAAGTGGCGAACTTGGGCTCATTAGTAGGTACTTACCTAATTTTCTGATAGGAGATAGGCCGACTTAACGACGATCGCTAATTTAAAATTACACGTAGACATTCTATCTTTGAGATAATTCCGAGTTTGCGTGAAGTGACTTATATGTCATCAGGCAAACCTAATTATCTTTTATACAGGGTGTTCGGCACATCAACGTCAACATTTTTTGGGGTGCTGGTTGGATCATTGGCTACCTTTACACCCTTGGACCCTGGGTCCTAAGAGTGACGGTCATGGAAGTACGATTTTTTTAAGTTTTTTCCTAAATTACCCAAAATCGGGCATTCGAAAACACATAACTTTTTTTGTGTATGCTTTTAAATACGTAGTTTATTGAAATATCTTTCGTCTACGTACGTGTGCTTAAAAAATACTAATTTCTTGATACAAATAATGCCACGAAATGAACACATGGGCCTTTTTAGTAACAAATAAAACGTTTTTTCGAAAAAATATCCTCTATTAAATAGAATTTTAAAAAAAAGTAGCAGCTAAGTATTGTTAGTTAGTGTAACTGTAAAGTTCTTTGGTTTACGACGCTTCTAATGGTATGCTATACGCCCGCTCCCGCGTAGTTGCAACATTGTGAGATGTGAGGCCCTGTGTCTTATAAAATAATCAACAACAACAATCAACATATTATTAAAAAAACAACTATTGGTAACATGTATTAAGGTCGTGATTATTTTGTCAATTTTGAAGGTCAGGCTTCAGGAGGATAATATTCAGGAACAGGAACAGGAGCCGCGCTACCAACCAGGCGACTATGACGTTTCCCGCCTTCGCTGCCCGCCGGCCTGAGGGTCTACTCCCTCTGTAGAGCAGTAGACGCTCTGAACGGTCGCGCGCGGCATCTGTACGTGAACGCGACCTAATCCGCAGGCCAAGCTGAGCGGGTGTCCAACTCGAAGAACTAATAAGTAACTGGCCCTAAACAATGCCAAACTTAAAAGTCTACCTTTAAAAAAAGAGCGGCCTAATCCGTGGAAAACAATCCAAAGCACACTAGAATCAGGCCGGTCGCGCATTGGACACGTTTTCGTACGAAGTATACTCGTCCGAACACGCACGTAGCCGCGCGAACGATCGCGATATTGAAAGTACTACGGGAGCGCGCTCACTGGATGCGAATTGGTCGTATCTATTCGTATCTGAACGCACTCCCGTAGTACTTTTAGGGATCGTTCGCGCTTCTATGTGCGTGTTCGGACGAGTATATTTAGTACGAAAACGTGTCCAATGTGCGACCGGCCTCACGTATGAGTTACCTAATTAGATAAGGTACTCGTATGGTATTCATTCATACGCTAATATTGATAGGCAAGCGCTTTAAAATTGAAATAAGCAAAACAAAAAGGGAGGGCAGACAAGGGCATCCAAATATAAAATGCTTAAAAAGTAAACAAGCCAAGTATTGTATCATACCTATTCGACCTCTTTGGCTTTTATTGAAACGATAAGTTGCCACTCTGGTGCTTATCTTTAAAAACAAAGAAATAAAAAGGAAAGTATACGCACGCACTTACATTACCTATATATCATGTTACAACAATATTTGAAGCAAGTTGCCTAAATTACGTAAGTCATAAGAAATATGTAGGTAGGTATGTATTACGAATTGTTCTGTTTATAAGTCAAAATCCTTTTAATACATTTTCATGAATCGAAATTGTTCCTTACGATACTGTTTTTCCGGGGTTCGTGACATTCTCGCATGTCATCCCGCGAACTTCCCGCTCATAAATAACGGTTTTATGTCACGTGTCTAATCGGCCATCTTGGTTTACATGTAAATTTTAACAAAGATACATCTATTACAGGAAGCTCTCCCAACATTCAGCACGTTACTCTCAAGACGCAAAGTTCAAAATTGCGTGACCGTGTTTTTGTGCTGGCAAATTTTCGTGTATACGCTTTATAAAAATGGGAGTGCTTGTCTTCATATCGATTGTGCCAACTGGTGCTTACCTCCGATCTCGATTCTTCTGCAATCGGTACGAATCGAGTGATTGCTTACTTGAAAGGTAGGTATTGTAGAGTTATGTTGTAACTCGAATTGAAATTGCGGCTGTTCATTCAATAGGTTTTGTTCTTTGATAGTTTGAGCCACGTTTGAGCTAACTACCGGTTACTTGAATTTATGGCTTAAGTTCACTATAGATTTGCATTTGAATAGCTTTTTACAGTAGTGCTGGTGTCTGTTGGGCCCTACCTAGGTATCCACTTAATAGACTGAAAATAATAATTACGAGTGAAAATTCTGATTATGCTACGAGTATATCCGGAGATGGGCAAACCTAGATCTTGAACTAACTAATTAGTAGCTGCAAGCATTTATATTAAGGTTTTCATAGAGTTTCCACGTATACGAGTATATCAATCATCCGAATCATAGGTACAGTACAGTAGCTCTAGTATAAGTTTTTTCGAAACATTAACTAATTCGAACGCGTTTGCGTTTTGTCTCAAAATGTATGAAAACGCTCTCACCGAGTTTGAAATACGCGCGTTCGTCGGTTAGCAACAAATGTTATACTCGCTGATTTAGTTTCCACTAGTGACCACCAGAGGCGCTGTTCACGTTTTCATACCACTTTCATACATTTTGAGACAAAACGCAAACGTGTTCGAATTAGTTAATGTTTCGAAAAAACTTATACTAGAGCTACAGGTGCTACGCCGTAGATAGGGCAACGTGTAGCACCTAACCTACGAACGATTAGGGGCTCTATTCTCGCAACACTAGCAAACATTATTTGAAAGTAATACCTACACACAAATTTAATGAGCTCTACAGATTTACCCATATTTTGTAATGCTTTACAAATTTTAACTCGTGATATTCTATCTGTTCTATGGCATCGATTTGTATTTTATTTAGCTCAATATAAAATGAATGCATGTCTTTTCCACTAAAAAAATTACTTAAAATTTAAACAAAATTGCGATGAAAAAAGGGAAGTTAAATCAGTTAAGTAGGCGGTTTTCATCGAAACTATAGTTCACTAAACTTTGTTATGAATAAAATCTAATATAAGTAAGTACACACGGTTTCTTCTTTATACAATTATCTACTTAGTTTATTTCCGCAGACTTTGAGGCCAATTTAAAACATACATTTAGTATTGTATTTCGATTTCAATGCGTACCAAACCAATGCGTACCAATCCGCAAAAACTGAAATCACGTTGAAATGCGAAACGTTCGTCTGAGATTGACTCCCTTGTCAAATTTACGTTTGGGCGGCAGGTTATTCTCTCAGACACGCACAGACGATACAATTCAGGGCTGTTCATTTTGGCAAGTTGTAAACTTAACTTTATAGCTTTTCCTTACCTACTACCTAAATAAAAATTAATAGTTTACTATATTATTGTTTGTTATAGGTATATGTGTTCGTATTAAATGGACAACGCAGTCGGACCAGTCGGTTGTTACAGTGACCTTCAAATATCTCTGTAGGTACTCTTCAGGGTGCTCGAAAATCTCTGAATATAGGTATTATGTACTCTAACGCCATGACAATATACCTCGGTTGCTCGGATAAATCGGATATATCTTGATGGCGACTGTGGACTGGTTTTTTTCGCACCTAGGTATCTTAGGTACATAAACGAATTCATAGTAGTAAGTCCGGTCTGTTCATGCTTGCAAGGACATAGGTACACGTAGATACTAGTGTTATAATTATTTTTAGGGATTGACAAGAGACATCATTCTGTACTTGATTGGTTCTATTGTTTCCACGCTCAGAGACCTTATACATCTCTGTTATGATTAAATTAGTGTTTTTAATTGTCATTATTGTTTATTTCTTTTGATGCTCAGAGACCTAGTTTATCACTGATACTATTAACTTAGTGTTCTTATTTTTTATCTCAATTCTGACGATCAGAGACCTTATAGATCTCGGTGATATTTTAAATAAATTTCATATTTGATTTAATTTTTATATTTGACAGAGACCATATACATCTCTTTTTTCCTTTGTAACGATTTTAATTTTGAAATGTCATTCAGTTTGTTAATTAATTACCTACAATATAGCTGTGTGAATATTGTTACTTAATAACTAACGATTGACATGTAAAAGTGCCCCTGTGGCCTATATGCAGAATAAATGTTTGAATTTTGAATTTGAATTTCATAAATTATAATATAATTATTTACGCGTCACCGAAATATAGTCAATTTATACCCACGATAGTTCCCTAGGCAGGCCATCGATAGGTCAGTTCTGTTTGGAGTTTGGAGTTGTTGTGGTGATAAGAGCACGTTACGATCGCGTGGCAAGGTAAAACCTCACATTCAACTCCTAGCTAGATACAGTAAACCAAAAAAATATATAGTCTGCTACTCTTCGACGCGTCAACGAAATATAATCAATTTATACCTACGATATCTAGTTCCCTAGGCAGGCCATCGACAGGTCAGTTCTGTTTCTGTTTGAGAGTTTTTGCGGTGATAAGAGCACGTTGCAGTCGCGTGGGAAGGTAAAACCTCACATTAAACTCCTAGCTAGTAGTTACAGTTTCGACTCAATTTTTTTTTCATTCGAGTTCAAAATTATTAGACCGGGTTCTTGGTTACAGTTCCAGTACGACCAGGGGATATCTAGTAGATGGCAAATGGAGAGAATTCATGAATTCACAAAATGATTCCTCTGATTGATTTCGGAGAAAGATTATACTGTACTGGATGTTTAAAATATAAGTGTATACTTAATATATATGTTTGTCTTTTATTAGCTACGTGAGTGGCCAGATAAATTGTATTGGGTAAGTCACCTTCAATTTTCTCTTGCAAACTATTGTTCGTCAACCTTTATTAGAACTTACACATGATTTCAACAATAAGAAATAGGTACTACACAAATTCCGAAAAAAGTTAAATTCATGTAGGTAACGTCTGTTACTCGTTCATACCATTTTACTTACAGAATTATTTTCGTTGAATTGCTAAGATGGTGAAGTGGCCAAAGTGATCTAAGTCAGTAAAAACTTTAAACTATTTTCTAGTACCTACCTAGTTAGGCAATTAAGTATCAGGGTCTCCAAACACACGCGCCCCGTGCTCCCCTTATCACGCAGCATCCCCGTGCCGCCGTGCCGGATCTCGACTCAAAGTCACGTTAGCCAGAGACAACAGCCGCTAATTAAGAACTCTGTACCGGCTTATCATTGGATTTACTTAGGAAATAGAATACTGTGTCACAGACAACATTGCATAATGTGACCTCGGCCCGAGACTGAGTTCCGGAATGTGACACATACTTATACTTAGGCTGGGTATTACATAGTGTCTAAAATTCTAAAGAAAATATATGTGTTACATAAGGATCTTGTTTAGTCAAAATCGCAGTCAGATGAATTTCACTCGATAGAAAAAAATCGCAAAGTTACCCCTCTTTGGAATGTTTTTTCAATATTACGGCTAAATAACTGGTATTTTACATTTAATTTTTGCGCTCTAATACGTAATTAGTTTACGGCTTAGTTGGGAAAGACTAACTCTTCTGGATCGCGGTCGCATTGTTAATAATAATAAGTACGTGTAGAATAAGATGTATAAACCTCACTATTTATGAATGAGAAAATCACTTGGTGGTCAACTGGGCCCGCAGAGCAGGGCTAAGTTGACCATTTGTTTTTCTTTACGGGCGACTCGACCCACGGAAGACTCGACCCAAGGGTCAACCCAGCCTGTATGGGAGCCCCCCTTAAAAACATTTAAAAATAAGTATTGACTATTTGTATGGCTTCGGGCCAACAAGATGCTTATATTGTGTAAATTTGAAGCCTGTAGCTCCAATCGTTTGGCTGTAAAACCTGTGTGACAGACGACGGACGGACGGCCGGACGGACGGACGCACGGACGCACGTCTGGGCGTCACCAGCGTTTTGACCCTTCGGGTACGGAACCCTAAAAACAAGTAAATATTATAACTGGGCTTATTGGAACCGCTACCGAAAATACCATGTACCTACTATACTGGTATTTAGGTATATACATATGTCTATATTTGGAGCCTAACGATATACCTTTCATGTTTTGCCAGTGCGGGGCCAAACTTGTATGGGAGTGGAACATCATCCACAAATATAGTTTGTGTGGGCATTATTATTATTATTATTTATTGAATCATAAAACATGTAACATTACAGTTTAACCCAAATCGTTACAAAGATTCTGAACTAAAAACTACAATCTAAAACTAACTTAAAGCTACAGGATACCTGTCTTGCTTCATCTCAAGCACTCTCTTCCATTCTGTCATCAATCTCGCTATCCCTGTCGCAAACAAATCGCATTCAGAAACTGCTGCGAGCAAGGAGTTTATGAGTGCAGTGGCGCGCAGGACGGGGGAGTGCAAGCGTAGTCTCGTGCGCGCGCGCTCAGCGGCCAGCAGGGGCGGCCGCCTCCGCCTGCTGCAGTACGCGTCAGGTACCGAGAGTCTCAGAAATCTTTCCAGTAGGCCGGTACTATCCACTTTACACCTCAATATGTTGACCACAAAGTTGACTAAGCCCAGGTTTCTGCGAAGCTCCAGCGAGTCAAATCCTAGATGTCCCTGTAGGAATCGGGTTGGGTACATGAAAGGGTAGTAGGCATGACTCTTTTTATATATACTCCGAAGGAATTTCTTCTGCACTTGTTCGAGCATGAGTATGTATTTTTTTTCATGTGGGCTCCATACCACTGCATTTGTTTCAACAATGCTCCGTACGAGCGTCGCGTATAGAGCACGCGTTGCTGGAACCGAGAGCGACACAGCATTACGCAGCACGAAACCCAACCTTTGAAACGCGAGCATGAGCGGCATGAGCCCGTGGGCCGAATTATGATTAGTATGAGTCGATTCACCTACGAAAAAAAACGAAGTGGGCAACTGAACCTGCGGACTCAGTTGACCACCGAGTGATAAATAGTAGTCGACTGGACCCGCGGTCTGAGCGGGCCCTTATCGATAAATAGTAGTCGACTGAACCCGTGGGCTGAGCGGGCCCTTATCGGTAAATAGTAGTCGACTGAAGCCGCGGGTTCAGTGCTCTACGGGGCCAGTTGACCACCAAGTTGGCCCTTGTCCATTACTGGTGGTGTCAAAATCAGAATCAGAATAAATTAATTGTAGAAACTGTACACACCCTAAATCGTTTTAGTACCATATTCGCCTTTGTACCAAAATGTACTAATTTGTCTGTATTTTTACCTGTTTTTTTGTGTACCTACAATAAAGTAATTACAAACATGTGCATATTTCTGGTGGCCGTATGTTACCAGCTTAAAAGCAGCAAAAAACAACATAGGTAAGTATATTAATGGATGAAATTGATAATATTATAAAAATATTAACATTGCTTATTATCTATCTAACTTTTGACCCCATTCGTTTTTTTTCCGCACTGCGCCCTTATATTTAGGTGCAATATCCCTGATTGTGTTCTAAAAATATTCCTTCGCATCCGTCGATAACTTAAAAGGGAAATCGCGTGTAATGTTATCTGGAAGTAAATGATTTACGGAATCGTGGCTCTTATTACAAGCTGTAAGAGTATACATTGCTTTGAGCCGTATCCTAGATAGATGTTAGTTTGCACATAACTATAAGATACACAATGCAGGAGTAATGACCAGTCCAGTCTGTCCTGTTATTTGAACTTTAGACTTAATAGTGGGTGTAATTTTTGCTCGCATTGACTGAACGAAATGTTTCTGATTCTGTAGATGTTTCATAGCCTACGACCTACGTCATAACATAAGACTATTCCCCCGTCTTTATCCACGGACCGCGGAGCGCCCGTTAATAAGAACTATAAATATGGGTTCTGGCTCCAAGTGCATCGTTATGTACCAACCAAAAAAATTCTAGCCATTTCTTTATTGACCGAGTGATACGAAGGTCTCTGTTTTAGCTTCGACAAAACTGCTTTCGTATGTCCGGATTTCCGGGAAAAAAATCATGGTAGTAGTATATGCGATGAGTTTAAAAGGAAAACTATCACAGCTAAGTAGACATAACTAGTTAACGAGTAATAGTCGAACTTCAGAAATGTACTTTGATAAAAAAACCGGCCGACACGCACTTGGCCGGTTTTTTTATCAATGATTTTGTGTTTCTCCGGCCGAATTTCGATTTGTTCTCCTCTAAGGGTCGCATTTCACAACCGATTCTCGTGAAGTATTGTGAGCAGGTTGTTTGATCACATAGAATATTTATATTGAATAATTGAATAATGGTTTGTCCTCCTCTACAGCGTTTCTCAGCCGATTCTCGTGAAATTTTGTAAGCGTTCAATATCTAACATAGTTTTTTGGGTGAGGTCTACACAGCTCACAGAGCCACTAGTTTAAACTTTATTGCACAATACAAATAATATAAATGGCGGACTTAATGCCTTAAGTCATTCTCTACCAGTCAACCCAAGGGCTAAACAGAAAAGTTTGTAGTGCAGGCTTTAATTGAAAAATAATAATTAACTCAACCTAATAATGATACAATACAAGTCATCATAAACTATTACATATACTACTATTACTATCTTTTCCATTTCACGGGACCATGGGGTCCCGGACCTGTAGAAGGCATGCGTGGGGCCGAAGCCAACAGCGCAAGACATAATCTAAAGGCAAGGGATACACATCGCGGATACCATCTCCGAACGCACAACATGATACATCCGGAGATGGTCTCCGCCAGATGCAAAGACTATTGAAGTGCAGGCTTTTGGCTGCGATGGACACTAAGGTCATATGGCTAATTGAGATGAATATTGGATGGACTGGAAAATGGGTTATGGGGGAGACTAGCGGACGCCTGCCGTGACAATCAGTCTCAGAATTGTAAGAAGGCAGGCGGTGACTCGCCACTCACTGGGTGGGCCCCCTATTAAAAGCTGCCGGATGGCAGCGAGGGTAGCAACAGCTCAGGGTGTAGAAAGGTGCGCGGCCCCGATTTCACCAAGGCGGGGTTTACCCACGTGAGCGGGTTTCCTATTACGCCATTACGTGCAATACACTTCCACCCTGCTCGCAGCTTTGGCACCCACTCTGACCGGCCGGTTAAGGCAAGCCAGAGGTGAGAGTCCTACGGCCCCTGCTGGGGTCCACTCCGCCGGCCAACAAAGGCAAGCGGAGAGAGGGGCCTGACCGACTCTCGGAGGCAGCAAGGGACCCAAGGGACGCCATTTCCCATTCAGCTCGCTACAAGCTGCCCTGGGGGTCTATTACTATTATTATTATATACTTATATATACATTAATACAGATTGACACATCGGGGATACTACTTATGCCTCCATCCTTGGATCACATAGAGACAAAACCTCCATTCTCTTTTATTACAAACTGCCCCGAAATTCCCAAAAAAGGAAAGTAATGTTTTCAAGGTACATTTAGGTAGGGTATTTTATTTTAGGTGTTATAAAATTCATTTATTTTAAAATATATAAAATGTTATAATAGTATTTTATACAATCGTTATATAACGAATGCTTTTTTAGTCGAGAACCGCGTTTAGACCACCAGGCTTGCCGAGTGGTCTAAGTCAGGTTCGAGACTCAAAATAAAATATTATATTACTCCATAGAGCATAGACTTTTAGTTCAGCTTAAAATGTATAATATTGTGCAATGGTCTATGAAGTTCTAATTGTAATATTGTAGTCGACGAGTATAAAAAATATCTGGTCAGTTTAATAAAAAGTGCTGCATCACCTAGTTTAAATGAAATTTAAGCAAATCAGACCTAATTAGTTATTAAGGGCCTATCGTGCGGGGTAAATTCTCAGCGCCTGTCAAATTGCAATTTTTTTAATAATTTACCCAATTAACCCACACATGCATTATTCACGCACACTACCTCATTTTGCTGGGTCGGGTCATTGACCCATGTTTATGTCAACTTATGACAATATAGATTTTGAATATTTAAAGGTTTCTTGGTGCATAAGAGAAGTGTTACAAAAATCGTCAAGTTCTGATCTGTAACCAAAACTCAAGTATTAGTTGTATCTAAAAATGTCTTGAATTTGGAATTTGTGGTAGTAAAATACTCAGTTCCTTGTTTATAAAATAAAAATTGTCAAACGTCTGTTTTGTAAAATGTATTTTGTTTTGCCCTTTCCTCACAGACTCATTTTTATACAACTTAAAACAGAGAAAGACTTTTCGGTTCGTGCATGTTATGACTGTTTTATGTTTATGACTTAGGTACTTATTTTGAGAGTTTACTTGGTGATTTTCATGATACGAGTATATGTTGTACCTTAAATAGGTTATTTTAAGCAAAACTTTTCATAAATTGATTATTTTCTGTTTATCAGTTGGTTAACTCTAAAATGGACACTGATTTAATGCAAGTTTTAAGAGAAGAAGCGGTAGTTTTATTACAATATATATAATAACTACTGAAACTATTTATACGGCACGGGATAACTGCAGCAATATTGTGAATCAACTTTGTATTTGAGGAACCAGTACCTAACCTTATAGGTAGTTCTTGTTATTCACGACCTCCCGTCGTAACCCAATCCGCAGAATTGCGCATAGAATAGTATGACATTCCCTGCGCATCGTCGTTATCGTGAATGACAAGCACTATAAAACCTAATGATATAACAAATATCATCAAGAAAGTCATTGTAACATTCTGCAATTGTGGAACTTGGCCGGACCACTACTGTATCAGCTTTGACACATTAACTTTTATACAGTCGTGCCGTCGATGACACTTAACTGAACATCCGTGAACCTTATTGCAACGAGATAAGGTTCAATAATGGTTAACATTGCGTCTATTTTCATCAATAATAAATAGCAATTATTATTATTTCCTATTCGTTTACTATAACGTCGAGACAATTATTGCGATGAGACATAAGTACTTACTTGTACAAAATCAAAGCAACGGGATTTCCAACGCATGAAAGCTTTAGATAGAAACTAGCGCACGTTAATATTATAAGTAATTACTGCATATTTGTTTGTTAGACATCGTCATTGTCACCCCACATCCCCAACAACTACTTGGTTTATTATTTATAAATGAAACATAGGTTTATTATTTTAATTCTAGGTATAATTATATTATGACCAGGCGGCTTAGACACTACACAATTTAAATCCACATCACTCAAACTGGCGAAGAAACTCCGATATTCTTTCTTCTGCTCCCGCTGCAAGAGAGCACCCTAGATCTGTTTCTTGGTATAACGCTGATATTTTATAAACTTCTGTTCAAAGCACCATAATAATTGTGCCTGTTTGTACAAATTCTGGGATATGTTTTGTTTATGCAGATTCTGCGATATATTTAGGTAATCATTGTTTGACGTGAAAGCGCCGTACATATACACATAAAATATAACATTAGATTCGTTAAATTATTGAAATATAAAAATACAATTTGTTTACAAATTTTAATTTGAAATATGATGAGTGACATAAATGTCATAACGTTCCGTTCTGGGTGGCCAATTTATAAAAAGTAAATTACTTTGAACTGAAATACATCGGTAACCTTTTTACGTTTAAAATGCCTTTTCGTAAAGGAAATCATTATAATTTAGTTGCATTAGTAAACATTGGGGACCAAAGATTGCATTTTTATGTTATAACGAATGGCTTATACTAAAAATTCCATGTTAAAAGAATCTTCAATAGCCACACGTCAACATTTATTTACCCTACTTCAATTAATGCAATCTTTGTGTGTGGTATACATTTTGTATTTGTATACGAGCAAGCTGTCAAAAAGCGTGTTTTTATGAGATGTCAAACTGAGAAAAGCAGCATACGTCTGCTCCCATTGAGGGCCGGAGCCCATCTGCCGGCAAGAAAACTACGGCGGCCGGTCAAATTTTCGGAATTTCCTTCACATTGTTAAAAAAATCTCCACATTTTGCAAATGTTAAACACATACGACCTAGATAACATGTAGTTTTGTTACTATTCAAAAATTGAAGACCTTTCATAAAGTATTAACGTTGTAGTTTGCGTTTATTTCCTTTAGTAGAGCTAACTTTGGATTGATTTTTTATGAAGAAAACTATAAGTAATTGTGTTTCTGAAACACATGACGTGTAGAGTGTATCCTTAAATATCATATATAGGAATTACAGAATTCAAGCTTTAGTAATAATAATACAGCAAGTGATCCAACCATCGCAATTATTCAGAAATTTGCTCGGTGCAGTCTTAATCTACTTAACACATATAAATACGCTATCAGGGTTACGACCCGGATGCGATGACTATGTGTAGTTTTACTCGTTTCCTTCTGTCTTATATTTTAAGTTTGGACTTTAGACATTTTGTAAGATATAGGTACACAAGGTCAAAATCAAAATATAGATGCAAGTTTTGGCATAAACAGTCATATAATTATACCGTATTGGCTTCATGACCAATTATTTTATAACATGCTTTTATCGACACTGAGATGTGGAGCGTTACGGGTAATAATGATAAGACGAGACTCGAGGAAATACTGATTTAACACTGATTTATTGAGTAACAATTACACTGCTTTTATACTAACAGTTTGGTATGCGAAATAGAACATATGGTAATACTATCTTCTTGGAATCAATATCAAGGTCTCTTGCATTCCTTAGTACTTCCGGGAAAAAGTACAAAGGTTAATATTACTTAAGTTTCGATCAGATGTGTATCAGCTGTGATCAGCTGAGTTATTAGGGTGTGACTACACCACAGCTTCCCCGTTTTTTTGAGACAAAAAATAGTAAAATACATAACTACTATTTTTTGGCTTCTGTAAACTTAATTAACTTATGTCTATGGTTTACATGGTTTCTTAACTAATCTTAAGGCTATGGTATACATGGTTTCTTAATGTATCTTAATACTACTTACAATGTTTACATTTCTCGTTCCTTATATGGTAGGTGGTATGCGATCAGATGGATCGACATAATCCTTTTAGCATCGTAATATCAATTTTTAAATAAACATTGTTTTTTTTTTTTTTAATACACTTATTAATAGTACTATAAGGTAATACATTTATTCGGAAAAAGTAATGGAAAAATAATAAAACTAAATATAAATGAACTTATTTCTAAATTTATATTATTTACGAGAAATCAAAGAAATCTCATATTACTTTTTGACATTATATTTTTCCAAACAGAATGAGAAATATTTATTAAAACGGATACAGTAAACAAATCGAAACTAAACTAAATCTAAAGATACAAATTTTCTTTACCTTTATAATATAACTGGAATTGAATACTCGCTTTGATGACGACGCTTGTTTTGTATATGGTATTTTCTTTTTTTATATATTTTATAATACATAAATTATGGTATTCTTTTATGATAATACCATTATTAGTTTGTGTTTACGACGTTGCACCATGTCGTTATTTTTCTTTTGTTTGTTATAATTTTTTTTTTACCATAATAACAAATATTGTATACATCAATATTTGTCAATATTTTTTAATTTATTTTTAAACCATTATAGTCATTGTGACTTGCAAGTTATTTTGTTCTCTTTTTATTTATGCGCATCTACTGTAATCTTTTATTTCGACGTCATATCCCTTTTTTTAACTTGTCACTTAGTATGTGACATCAAGTGTGCAATTGGGCATCACTTTTTGCTAAGCTTGCTAAGCTTGCAAAGGTAGTAAGGTACACTGCATGCATTATTTTATGGTCGGCCGACTCTTAATTATAACTCAGTAATACAAGGATTTTATACGTAAATTGTATACATAAGCGCGCGTAAATACCATTTAGAGGTAGGTATATACCTTTCAGACAGTGCTTTTAACACTACATTATACTATGTGTCCAAGAACTTGCACGATTGATGCTCGATCGAATCATGTTCAAGGTTTCAAGGATTTGCTGCCTGCCTTGTATTTCTGGTGTACCTTGCTAATAATTGTGTATCTACCTACTCGCTCAATGGCACCTCTCGGGTTTACCACTGATTGCGGCGGGACACGATTTCTATATTTATTTAATCCTAGTCATAATCGTCCTCCTACGTAATCTCAGGATTTGGCGTAGGCACTAGTTTTTACGGAAGCGACTGCCATCTGACCTTCCAACCTGAGGGGAAACTAGACCTTATTTCGATTAGGCTTTTGTCAAGTAACTAAATGGGCAAGTTGACTGTTAGAAATTCTCAAGCCTCTAACTTGGCTTAACAACTGCTATCATAGACAGCTGTTGGATAAATGGCTTAACGTGCATTCCAAAGCACGGGAGCGCTCAGTTAATGAGCACTCAAAGACATATAATGAAAGTTGTTTAATATAACTCTATGACTCGCCTATCATCGTTATCACTTACTTTTGAGACACCTTCAATTATACATACTCGGGATCCGTACCCGGTTTTACATTTATTTATACATTGAGCTATTCTCGTAGCTAATAATACACACGGTGTCTTCATTATATAGTATGCCATATGCATACATTTTTATTTATTGTGCCTTGCAAAACATACCTAATTCTCTCGCGGGGAAAGCTCGTTCCGTACGCGATTGAGTACTAGATTCGACACACTATTAGTAAGGATGGCGAGCATAAAATATTATTATTCTGACTGGTAATACAGTCTGTTTGTTTCATTATTTTGTCATAATCTCGTTTATTGAAACTTACTTAATTCTGGTAAATTATTTGGTTTTTAAGAATTTCCACTATTCTTGGTTGATCAGACCTGTCATAGTTGGAATCCTTATTATCATTATTTTAAAACTATTCAACATTCTAGTATATTATTTTAATATTTTATTTTTATATTCTGGGAATCTATTTTTATTTTGATAAAACTGATCCTATATTTTTGCTCGATACGTCTGTGTGTATCGTGAACGTATTGTAACTCGAGAAGTCCAGATGTTGTTGTACAGGTGGACTGTTTTAGTTGCTATTTTTAAATTCGTAAATCTTAATCATATTATCACCTCGTCATCAAGCGGCATTATTTCTTATATTTACTTAATTATTTATAACATAAATTGGTTTAATACCATAAAGTTTACACATTATTAGATTAAAAAAATATTACTTTTTTAACAATTTGATAAAATTAATTATTATCGTTCTTTATTATTAATTAAAATTTTACTTTAAAAAAATCTACGTCACTCAATAGTTAAATATTTTTTTAAACATACTACTTACATTGTAGTAAAAGCTTTATAAGTACCTTAATTAATTACTTCTTCACGTGGATTGATGGTCAGCTGGTGATCAGCTGTCTGGCTTTTATGGACCTGAAGTCATCTGTGTGGTATCAGCTGTTGAACAGCTGGGCTGTTGAGCGGCGGCGCGGCTGGTGCTGGCGACGCTCTGCTCTGGCTTGTTCGGCTTCAGTAGAGCTGGCTGGCTGGCGCAGTGGATCTGACTGGCTGGTGTGGCGGAGCTGGCTGGTCGGTCCAGGTGACTATATCGGGGCTGGCTTGAGCAGACCGTCTGGAAGGGTCGCCATGAGAGGCGCCCTCCACTTAGTTGTTCGGCATTGAAAGGGTCGCCATGAGATGTGGGGTGCTCTGGCAGAGTCGCTGATGAAGTGACCTGCTCTCAGTATCTTGGTTCTGGCACTTGTTCACTAATTCAGGGCTGCCTGTGGCAGCCCGCCTGGCAGGGTAGCCATGAGATGTGGAGCGTTACGGGTAATAATGATAAGACGAGACTCGAGGAAATACTGATTTAACACTGATTTATTGAGTAACAATTACACTGCTTTTATACTAACAGTTTGGTATGCGAAATAGAACATATGGTAATACTATCTTCTTGGAATCAATATCAAGGTCTCTTGCATTCCTTAGTACTTCCGGGAAAAAGTACAAAGGTTAATATTACTTAAGTTTCGATCAGATGTGTATCAGCTGTGATCAGCTGAGTTATTAGGGTGTGACTACACCACAACACACATATCATAAATCCTCTAATATGCGTTCGGAAACCGTAGAAAATGACTCTCATTTCAACATTCAATGAATTTATGGCAATTTTCTTATCTGTGGCTAAGGCTACAGCAGTAATATCATTTTCATTTTAATCTCATATATGATGTTAAAATATATAACGTCAAACAAAACTGTCAAAATTTAAATGTCAAAGTTGACATGTCCCTATTCTAGTATCACTGAAAATTCAAATTCAGTCGATGCGAAATTCTGATTTCGATATTTCCGCAACCGTGCAAAAAAGGTTGTATTAACACAATTATTGTATTTATTTACGAGTACTACGGTTTCTGAACCCATCTTAGAGTAGTTATAATATGTGTGTAGATAAAGTAATATATGCAACTGTACATAATTAGGCATTAAAACACTCATCATCATCATATCAGCCGAAAGACGTCCACTGCTGGACATAGGCCTCCCCCAAAGAGTGCCACAATGACCGGTCTTGCGCCACCCGCATCCAGCGGACTCCCGCGACCTTTACCAGGTCATCAGTCCGCCTTGTTAAAACACTCGCGTGAACTTATTATGAAACTCGCCTTCGGCTCGTTTCATAAAACACGCCCGTGTTTTATTGCCCCTCATTATGTACCAATTGCATAAACGACTATTTAATAATGTTACCTAGCCAACAAGCCAGCAACACATTAAACATTATATTATATGGCGTCTAAGGCCACCAAAGGCGCTGCTCACGTTGCCTTACAAAATGAGACTAAACGCAAACACGTTCGTTTGTGTTTTGTTTCGAAAAAAAATGTATCTAAGATGTAGAGGTACTGAAGTCTGAAGGGCAGACGGGTCTAATCAAGTTATATTTAATTTAACCTATTTAGTGACCGATGTTCGGAACCAACACCGAGCCAACACGGCTGCGGTCACGTAGTCAACGCATAATCTGTTTACGAGCCAGACATACCTAGTCAATGCCTGAGATTACTTATCTGTCTTATTTAATAAGCGCCCCTAAAAGGTAGTGGTGTAGGTATTATTCCACAAAAATACTAACGATTAGGTAGATTCAATATCCATTCTTCATGGACTCGGCAGATCTCTGAAATTCACATCCATATTGCTTTATAATTGGTTTGGTAGGTATGTACCTAGTACAAGACTAAAATGTAAGTAAACAGTGTTTACTTACATTTTGGCCACTTTTACACCTCGTGCCATTGTTATAAACACGATCGTGGCAAAATACGAATGGGGATAAAACCAAACCGGGAAAAATGCGTTCGGGGCACCCATCTAACAAACCATTGTTAATATTATAAGGCGATGAATAGTTTACTTATTTCAGCTGTTGACAATATACGTAAATTCGATTTTATTCACCTAATAAGATCAATCTCGATAGCTAATGCAGCCACAATATCTAAGCTGGCTGGAAAAGCTATATGAGGCCAGTAAAGGCCAGAAAAAGTGATTCCAGCGTCATTGTTAATTTTTGATTACATTTTCCTCCATTAATCGAATTAGGTACTTAAGCAAATAGATAAGCAAATTAAAATATATATTTTTTAGAATGTGCACATTAAGCTCATTCATACTAGCTGGCCTAGTAATAAGACTAAACTTTATTGACCCTTAACTCCTCCGCGCCCCTCATTTTTATAAGAAACAAAAATATAAAATTATTTTCTAATTTTTCATTTTATTACATGTGCATTGGCATTATTTATGTCTATTCCAAATTTCAAATTGATAGCATTACCTACTTAAGTAATACCCGACATATTTAGCGATGTGAGATGTGACATACCTACAGACTGACAGACGTACAGAGTCGCACCATAAGGGTTCCTCTTCCTCAACCAACAGACCAAATGAAATTTATACCTAAAATACAATCAAAATTAATGGTAAACAAATGTTCTACCTATTGTTGATTTTGCATTTTTTAAAAACAAATTTTAAACTCTTATTAAAGACTTGCCTGTCTAACTTAGAAATCTGCGGTACGCTCAATCGATTTTGGCTTTTGTTTTCGGAGCTGTTGGAAATCCATAAGTAGGTAGGTACCTACACTAATCGAACTCATAGTTTTCTGCGGAGCTAAGGCAAACAAATTTGCGTGACATCATTAACTAAACTGCCACCGCTTGTCAAAACCTTACCTCTTAAGCTTCCGTGTGGTAAATTGATGTCGTTAGCGTCCGTTAATTACTCAATAGGTACATTGTTCGCCAGCGTTGACGCAATCAAAATGAAGATAACTGCTTTTAATCCAACCTACCTTAACAATATTGTCCATACCAACTGTACCTAATATTTGCGTCGGCAGGTACGCATAAGTGCTATTCGCATCGTTCAATTGAATATACTTGGACATCATTCCGAAATTAAACTATCACAGAGTCATTGACAGTTTTACTGTTAAAATTTGCGTTATGTTATGTTCGCGCTCTGTTTCTACATATCATGGTTTGGGTTAGCCAGGAGAGTGGTGCATAGACGCTCAGATATACCTAGAATAATAATTTCCACTACTCGTATGTGATTATGCAGGTACAAAAGGGTGTTTTCACAAAATACTGTAGGTCACTCATACATTCCTAGCTTTTGATTTTTGACGGAAAAAAAGTCCCATTCCGTGATATAATATATTCATATAATTTGAGAATGATGTATAATAACCCTTTTACGATACCTCGACGATATATCTATTTATTTCTCATTAAATTATGGTGATGGATTATCCTAAAATTTCTATAAAAGGGCACCGAAAATTAAATGATGCCTAGTTTTTTAGCACTAGCGTGAGTTTATGTTTTCTGTTATGTTCTTTTTCCAATAGCAATGACCTATTTACCAACCATGTAATCAAAGTTGCGATTGTTGTTTGAGCCGGGATGGATAGGCGAAATGGTGCTGAGTTGCGTTTGTTTGGCATCGCATAATGCTCCCTAGACACGGCAGTGCTGCGAACTGAACAACCTATCATATTTCTACCCCAATGAAAAGTATTTTCGCTCGTTTTAAAAATTAAAAGTTTGAATTATTCGGGCGTTTGTACCAAATCACTTTCGTAGTCACTATTTTGTCGAGTTTGGATAAAGATTTTAATGTCGTTTTCGATATCAGATAGAAATCAAAGTGACTAACCAGATGCAGTAGAAACACGGGTATTAAGGTCAAGTCAATAATTAATCAAAGTATGAGTTGTTGGCTGTGAGGTACCCCAAATCTCATCTCATTTATCAAGCATTGAACGATACCGTCTAACAGGATGGTACCTGCCAAAGGCTTGCTTGTTTATATAAAATGTAGGTAACTAGGTATAATCTAGACTCACCGGCATGTCTTTGAAGCCCGCGCAGTGTGCCCTCCGCGCCCGCCGCCCTACTGCCAGCGCGCCCGAGCCTCCACTGTGCCAGCTCACCACCTGGTCCGAAGCCTCCTCGCGTGACTTCAACCCTCACTAACCTTCCGAACCCAAAAACCGACCATCATTCATACTCACAAGTCTCAAAGTCGTCTGCGTCGCGTTATCACGATTTCCATTCGAATTTGATGTTTCAGCATTGTCTCCGGTAATAATTGTGGGAATTACTTTGACATTAGTGTTAGGTTCTGTGCCGAATTTGGTTTTCAGGGAATTGATGATTGCGGCTCGAGCGGCCTCGAATTTGGCGCGCGATTGTGCTTCACGCCATTTCTTAAGAATCTTGTCCTTGGGGAGGAGAGTTTCTGTAATATTTAAACTAATTGTAAGAGAAGTAGTTAATGTTCATCATGTTATGAATGGAAACGCGACGGTATGCGACATACGTGCAAAAAAGAGAAGGAGGTCGGTGATTTAAAAAAATACAAGTATAAATAAATAACGTTTAAGGCGGTTCCATGAGCCAGATATGCGAAAATACCCCAAGAATTATCCCATTTTTCTCAGAATCGTTGATATTTGTAGACGTGGGAAAAATATATATTATTCTTGATTATATTATCTTTAATAACACAGCTTTCGATACACGATTCATAATAACACTTCGCTCGATACAATTAATTCCCAAAGTAACCTCCAATTTGATTTCTTTTCCCAAGTTTACTTGTTTTTTTACTATGTGACACTATGAAACATAAAAAGGAGAAAAATCACTTATAACTAAAATAGTAATTTGACAGCTTCCGAATTTCGATAATTTGAGGCAATATTTTTAAATAAATAAAAATCGACAAATTCTACCGTAACAAGATATGCGGCCTACACGCTCTATCTCTGTTACCCTTTCGAAATGTGACAGTGACGGCTGAGCGCTCGATGTTCGATTTCATCTGGGTATATGAACGGCCTTCAAATGGAAAAAAATCCCTAGGTATAGGTAATAAAAATGTGGATCCGCGACTGGACAGAATGTATGTGCTTGTCACGAGTTACTTATGCATAGGAACCTACTTACCTCTTACAACAATCCCACCCGTTAAAGTAGACTTGTCATTTTGAAACTTTTCCTGGCCAATTTCTCTCTCATTCTTGTCTGTAAGTTGTGCGACATTTTCGTCGTTTACGCTCCCATACCGATCCCACCACTTTACTCCGGCTGAGTCAATGGGAGCCCTGGACCTGGCTGAATGGGGACTCTTTATTACTTGCATGCTGATTATTTAAGAAAAAAGGTTTCATTTTCTCAAAGACCTACGCCCCAGCAGTCCTTTGACTTCGACGAAGCTTGTACGACTAGTTTTATTTTTGGGAAATCGAAACTAGCCCAAAATGCAAGTCATTTGGGAGTCATTCTCACACTTGCTTCATACCGAAATGGATGTATGCGTCACTTTTTATATTTATATGAAACGAAAGGGACAGAATGATCAATCGCCGAATGAAAATTAATCAACGTAAACGTACCTCCCTTTTTGAAATCGAGTACAAAATTACAAAGGCTTTTGTATCTATTTTCGTTAGTAGGGCAGTGTGTATGCTCAGTAAATTGCAAGTCATATAGTTATATATATATACATTCACTAATCATGTTCATTCATTCAACAACCAAAAGTTTCACATTAACGGAGTAGAATTCGACACTAAAAAAGGCTAAATTCGCAAACCATGATGTAAGTAGTTCTGCAATTTTAATATGTTGTAGATCAGTAATTGTATTGTGTGTCCAAATTTGCACCCGCGAAAAACTGGAGCTTGCTGACAAACACGCGTAAAACTGCAAAATTTTGGGACTTTTATCACTTAATGTTCGAAAACTCATAAATTGTGCCCCTTTGGACGATAACATGGACTACGTTTTTAAAGTTAATTAAATTTGCAAAAATTAAGGCCAACCGCAAATCTGCAATCCCTACAGGGACCAAGTTTCGGCCAGGGAAATATCATTCGAAGATAGTCCGTTTACCGACTAGCGGTAAAAATATGAAATGCCTTAGCAACTAATTAATGCAGCCACTAAATTTAAGAGACGTCCTACTTAAACCAACCAACCAAGTCCTACTTAATTAACCCACGTGTTATCTGTACATGATTTACAACTGACGACCTAAAATGATGCAACAATATCGCATTAACTTCCCTGAGCAAGGGTTATCGAAGACATGGATTAAGGCTGTCCTCGATAAATTATAAACTATTGTAATAAATAGGTATAACGATATACACAATAAAAAACCCGACATACAACATAGCTAAGTAAGAACCATCTCCCCCATCAAGACTGGATTTAAATAAGAGGCCTTATAAGAGTATTCCGCAAAATGCTTGGTTTTTGATCAAAGCTTCTGGCGCAAATATCCATAATTTTATAGAAATTATTGAAGTATTTGATAGCCCGTTTCTTATTCTTAATAGTAACATTACTTAACGTTTCTTAAGAGAGAGAAAATAGAGTGTTTTGTATGTTTATTCTTAACTTTCACTATGTAAAACTGAGGAATTGTTCGCCTATCACCAGATTCATAAACATTTTGTGAATAGATTTCGAACTGGTATTGGTATTCCATCACGTATATTCCTCCTATCCGTATTTTGGATACGACGATCACTAAACTCCGCCGTTAGCTGCGTTCGTATGCTCTAGTGTGGCTTACGTACCTAGCCGTTCTTATCCACGAAGACCCGTGCACTGCACGGAGTGGGTACGTAAGCACACCATAAACATAATGACATAAAAGTTTTGTAGTATCACCCAGGTTTCGATCGAATCACCCACAAACAATAAACAGAGGGACAAGTGGTAATCTTCAGATATTAGCAGATATTAGCAGGTAGGTAGGTAGGTAGTCAGGAGACGGTCTCCAGAATTCCTCATATGCTCATCACAGCAGCGCCGTGTTTAAGCTCGTTTTCCTTGACAAGTAGACCTAGATTAAGTCCAAGAACTCACGAACTCCTCAGATGCTCATCGCAGCACATGTTGCCTGATTTCGTGTAAACATGTGACGAATACACCTATATATATACATATATACATTAGTTTAAGCATTGTAAGATATTATAATTTTAAAAATTAAAAACACGACTGCACAAAAAAGATAAAAACAAGTTTCATAATAAGAAACTCAAGGAAATAATATTATAATCATTATTTTATTTCGAACTTTTTTTGCTTGAAACATACATATATATATATATATATATATATATATAACATATAACATTATAAACGTGGCAGTTTGTGCGGATGTATGTACGTTCCGCTTAATTTCAAAACTACTGGACTGATTTCTATGAAACTTTCCAGTATTGTAGCTTAGACATCAGAATAGGACATAGGCTATAATTTATTTCAAAATTCATCCCCCTAGGGAGTTTAAAGGTGGTGGTCATTTTGTATGGAGAAGAAAATTATTTTTAAGATAGAAACTTAAAACTACTGTAATAGACTAAGCATTAGTATGGAAGAAAACAATTTTTAGCGTTTTTCGAAATTCACCCTCTGAAGGGGTGAAAAAGTGGTTGAAAGTTTGTATGGGAAGCAATATTTTTAAACGAGAAACTTGAAACTTATAGACCTAGCATTCAGTTACTTAGTTTTTGAAATTCATCCCTTAAGGGTCTAAAAAAGAAGGTGAATGTTTGTATGGTAAACGAGTAATATTCTAAATGAGACTATACAAAAAAGTCGTTTGTAGTAATATATAGAGTAGGTTAGTAACTAGGTAATTAGATCCAAACATTAGGTAAAAAAACTAGACTACCCGTGCGAAGCCGGGGCGGGCCGCTAGTTATATATATTTCTGAAATCGTCTTTTCAAATGCTTCATTTTGATGCCCCACTTGTTAGGATAGCAAACATTATTTTTTTACGGAACAACAATAATGGAGTCCACAGTCCACCATATTGTTTTTCTTGAAACTTCACATATCCTATGTCACCCGGGATGACGTAAGGATTCCAACCATACCTCACACATCTAAATCGGTTAAGGCGTTGAGAAGTTCTGGGGGAACAAAAAATTCACATAAATACATACATGAAACCTGAAAACATTAAACTCCTTTTTTGAGCAGTCGTGTAAATAATAAAAATAATAAAAATAGGCAGGTTTATATGGATAACTTCTTTGAAAACTCAAAAACTGCCGAGTTAAAAACGTGTTGCCTAATAACCATTCATTTCACACAATTTTTTTTTTTCATATTAACAGATGAGAGTAATTTCACTACTCGCGGCCCTGGTAAAGCGTAACATCTCCATGGTAATAGTCCAGTTTGAGAGTAGGAAACCCCAATTTTTCCAATTTCATTTTTGGGTTCCGTACACAAAGGGTTAAACGGGAACCTATTACTAAGACTCCGCTGTCCGTCTGTCCGTCTGTCACCATGCTGTATCTCAAAAGCCGTGATAGTGTAAGTGTAGACAGTTGAAATTTTCACAGATGATGTATTTCTGTTGCCGCTATAACAACAAATACTAAAAGACAATAAAATAAATATTTTAGTGGGCTCCCATACAACAAACGCGATTTATTTGCCGTTTTTAAAGATAATGGGACGGAACCCTTCGTGCGCGAGTCCGACTCGCACTTGGCCGGTTTTTTCCTATTCCTTCACTTAGGAACCCGTACCCGTGCCCCGTTTACTACCCGTATTTACGAATAACAGATGATGATATTTTATTAATTTACCCAAAAAAGTTGATTGATAAGTATTTTTTTTTTATAATTTTTAACACGGTGGTCTGTACAGGTTTCAGGTCGGTAACCCCTGTGATATGTCAATCTATATATTATCTAACATGTAAATGTCAGTATTGAATAACAGATAAGGGTAGAATTTGCCTCTCGTATCTTAGACCATAACATGTTATTGGTACTAAAGCATGTTAGTTATTCATATTATTTATGACATAATGACTAAGAGTTTAGAATGAATGTATCATAATATCTATTATCCTACCAGACCAGTCCTACCACTTATGACTATTGGCCGGCGAGAAGCCAGGGGCGTTTTTTACGTATAAATATTATGGCGACAGACAGTAAATAATGACATTGCATAATTATTTACGCTGAGTTTCCACCAAATCTAAATATATTGTCCGAGGTGAACAATACACATCACTATTAGGCCTTTTGAACGTTAGGACAAATGACCTTATAACAAAAGTTGATAGGGAAAAAATCATTTTCGATCAAAATGTGTGAGGTGAATCACAAATGAGGCTTCAAACGTCAGGATATATCATCAGTATGACAAACTATATGCGAGAATACAATAATATTGTATGACAAAAACTTTCGATTTTCCGATAGCTACTTATGTATAATATACATTTTCTTGAAATGTAGTACATATTAAAGTGCTGCTTTCAAAAAATCAAATACATGTTTAATTATACATTGTTAACAACATTAACAAACCTTAATAAACAATGTAAACTTTGAGACTGACGAAACGATCAAGACTTTACGTCCGTGTTGAAACGCACACATACGCGCTGTAAGTGTGCTGTAGAGCAGTGCGCTCGTATGCCGAGCGCTAACGCCATCTATCGAGTAAGATTTCGTGAAAATGATGAACGCTCAAACTTATAAGGAACCTTAACGAGCTACAATGCTACCGGCACTCACACACATATTCTCACTTGCAACACAACTCTCGTCACCAAGAGCACGTGTGTCCACCAACGCGGCGATGGGCAAAAATCGAAATTTTAAAGTCACCTTTATTTTATCACTTGTAACCATATTACCTCCTACTGAACTACCTACATATTTTTATCTGAAAAAATCAAATTTTATATAATCTCCATTACAAAATAATGTAATAATGTAAAGAAAGTTACAAAAAAATCTATATCTAGATATACATAAACGCAGCACCGGTGTCTTTTTAATTTTATATTTTGTGTCGTTATTACGACAATCCGCTGCGATGCAGTATTTTCTTGCTCTTGACATGATTTCGCATACGTGTAGGTAACAAACTTTGACCGCACCAAGCGAACGACGCGACGACACGCTCGTCCGGTAGCAATTCGCGGCAGCCACAGAATAGGACACCTACGGAGGTACTTGCAGCGGGCGCGGCGCATTGATAGAGTGAGACACCCCTGCATTAGTCTTGATTATCCGCCCTTCAAGTGTCCTATTTTTGTATGAACGGTTGTATTCGAAACTTTGCAAGTAATCGCAGTTACTGGCTACGCCGTAGCAGCTACGAAATCGTCCGCCTTTACTTATTTAGGTTAGGTGCAATAGGTACTAACCGCTCGTGTGGTCGTGTCGGAGGTTTCCCCTGGATTTTCCCCAGGCCAACCGCGCACTCCTATCGCTTTATTGGGCCCGTCCTATAAACCCAGTCAGATTTAAAAAAAGTTAGGTACCGCTTCGCTGTTTACTTATTATGGTGTGGGTTTTCGGTTTCACCTGTAAGGTGAAGCGAGGCAGGCGCCTTTAATATGGTAGATGACTCTTGATACAGGTTATAACTTTACGAATATAAAACCATTTAAAATTATCACTGTAAATATTTTGGAAATTAGATAAATTACTTAATAAAAATCACAAAAAGATATGGACCTACAAAGATTAGTGTATTTTAAATTTATTTATTTATATTAATGACCTATTTATCGGATGGATTTTCTAGAGAAAGAGATATATGCCAGTTTTGTTGCACTTTTAGCACCACCCACGGGGTCACGTGTAGGGCAGCGGTGGGTAAACCTTACGGACGTGGTGCAACTTCGACCCCCCTTTATTTAATTTGTCAAGTGAGCGGGCAACTTGACTGTTAGAAGTTCTCAAGCCGCCCGAAGGCCTCCAACTTGGCTTAACGACTGCTACCGTACACAGCAGCCGGGATCACGGATTAGAGTGCCTTCCAAATCATCCTAGAACTGACCGCGGCCGACATCGCTTAACCTCGCATACCGCACGCAGCACGCGGGCGCCTCTGGGCCACGAGCGCCCATTTTCAATGGAAAGTAAACAGAAGAACTCTCGTGTTTGAATAAAAAACGAAATTGTATACCTAGACATGTACCTACCTCGCAACGCCCGACCAAGCCCGACCGAGTTTTTCCATACAGCTAATACGGTCAGCTGCAGAGAAATGGAAAAATATTGAAGAAAAAACATCTTCAATGCTTACCCTTGTTTATAAATATTCCAAATTTTAAATCGATAACATTAAGTAGTTCTTGAGATATTTAGCATACTCGTCTTACCTCGTAAGCCCGCTGCCCCGAATCTAAAGAAAATTTCATGCAAGTTTTTTGCAAATGTAGGTGGCCTCCAAATTAAAATTTGGTACCAATCAATTCAAAAGTGGTGATTTTCGAGAGTTAACAAAACAGGATTACCTTGATAAACAATTTTTGAATGTTCAGTCTTTGTACGATGTAAGTACTACGTTTCATAAAAAAATAATATCAAAAGCTACTTATGTGAACCCCGATAAATAACTTGCACTCTCTATTATCCTGTTTACTCGTTAGGGAAGCGTTAATTGTTAACTTTAATTAGTGTATAATCAATAATGTAGGTCGGACCGTCTGCGCCCAGAACTTTGAACGTCTCGTGGCAATGACTCCGTCCACGCACCTACAGTCTGGTGTATATTAGATGCGTATATACTGCGTTATTACGTAAAATATGAGCGGTATATTCCAATGAGATAACGGGTGCAGAGTTTCTTTAAGATCAACATTAAATTGGTACATTCAATATTTATTGGAAACGAGTTTGTCCTCATATTTATATCCTCCAACGCGATTTTTACTAGCAGAGACCCTGTTAGGGACAGTTTTTATGTATTGATTGATAAGTCAGTTGTCAAAGGCCATATAATGCTCTCTTTGATGCATGTACTATACTGAAAGCAGATTCGATTGGAATGAAAGCTCCACAACAGTTTTCCTGCCAAGCTTTTCATAGCGCTAGGCAATTTCCTATACATGCGGGGAAACGCATGGTATCGGCTACGCGTATACGGGCAGAGCGCTTTTCGCTGTAAAATGCTTTATGGGCGGTTTCCTCGTAATTAATGTGATAAATGAGAGTTCTCACTATCATAAAACGCTTTTATACATAATCATTTTAATAGGTGGGGCTGCAGCCCATATCAGTGATGTAATCTTGATGTCATTAAGTAATCTTGGCGAAAACTGCGTGCGACGACGTGAGCCCCGCGGACGCTCTCAACATGTAAAGTGCACTCGTAATTATAAAGTACTCATCAGTAATTTGGTAGCATTTTTGATGCTGCGTAGTGGTGTTAGTTAACGGAATTGATAAAAAACAATTTCAATCTTAATGATTTATAACATTAATATTAAAACAACTAACGTTAATTTATTAGTGTGATTTAATTTGTTCGTATACAAACATTATTTCCCAGGATCGTTGATCTTCCTAATGATTCTTAGTTTAGTAGAAATGAAAAGTTTTCCCAATTCTGAAGGAGGACATCTCGAATGACTTTTCAATATCAGTCCACGATTGAATTGTTATTTAAACATTAATTGGGTATTAAGCTTTGATAAAATTACATGTGATTAATCATTTTAAATACAATCAGTTTGTGGGTTTTAGGTTACCTTGACACGGACCTGAATTTAGCCGTAAGTGCCGGCTTTATCTTTTGTTTTTCAGTTTTGTCTAGACAACGCACCTGTCACGAATATGCCATGCTGTCATGCTGTTTATTTGTTGAGGAAAAAAATGTGAATTAAATGTGTCATGAATTGCGTCAGAACAACATGTTATTAAGAATCATCTCGATAGACAAGAGACCTCAGCACTCAAATCGGTTCATCCGTTTGGAAGGAACAACCCTCGTTTGCGTCGGAGGTTAAAAATAAAGCAATGATTATAGCAATGGTTAATGGTTTAATTGTTAAAACATTCAACTATTCTGAAATTATAGACAAAAAATGTGTAACCTAACTTATCAAATTCAGCTATTGGTAAAAATATTGTAAACACTGATCTAGTAAAATCTCTTCGTTTTATTAAACCACTGCTGAAATGGGACGTTATATGTGCATGATGACAAATGACGTTGTTAAATGGTCCGTCTATAATTACTATAGGCAGACTAACATGTAGGTATATCTACACAATATATAACGCAATATCTACACCGAGGGAGGAATTCCCCCGAGTGCTAGCGCTCAGTTAATAGTCATGATTTCATGAATCAACGTGGTAGTTACCAACAATACGCTCAGTCTCGGGTCAAAGTTAAAAGTTCTATGCAAAGAAGTGATAAAGAAATTGGCAAATATTTCGTTAAACAATCATCTCATCATCGTCATTCCTTTAACATCTATAAAAGATGATTTAAGCAGCGTCCATGGTCTATTAACATGTTAAATTGACCGAAGTTTTATTGGTTTCAATACTGCCCGGCGGTGCGAAGTAGTCTCTAAGACTTGTGCATTAAGTTATCAATTCGACGCTTAGTGAAGCGTCACTCGACGATTAGTAGTGACTAATTATGGAAGTCGGTAAAAATACCGGAATGTAGATAAAGATAATAATCACGTTTATCGCGGCCTTCGAGAGGGCCCGTCTGGATTCGGCCTACGCCGTATTTTTATAATCGATTAATATAGATTGATATTGTGTTTCCGGTGTACCTGTAAAATTGTCCTAAGGGAATTCGACCAAATACTACCTAACTAATTCACATTCAGGTAAGTGTACAAACAGTTCAGGGGACCGATTTTTGAGAGTCGAACGCTCGAGATCCTTTAAAAAACTATGACGTTTTGACAGATGTCGAGTGACAAATCGAGCGTTCGACACTCAAAAATCGGTCCCCAGTTTATACACTTACCACTTCGCTTTTAACCTAAATCTAATTAAGGTCTAATTCCATTTCCATGTCGAATCGGACGTGAGGAATTTGTATGAAGTCAATTTGTTTTGATATCTATTGTTAAAAGATATCATTTCGGTACTTTCTATAGAACAGACATCTTTGCGATATAGGAGACGTTCGGTATCAACCTAGTTACAATTCAATACCGTAAACATTAAGTGTTACACTTGGTTTTAGTTCGGAAATTCCATCTTTACATTACCTAAATGAGCAATGTAGGATATTTCCACGTAGATAACGACTAATCTCGCTACCGCGAGCGCGGTCACCAGCCGCAAGGAGTACTTGCTCAAATCACTTGAAACAGATCGAAGACCAGGAGAATGCCGGTTAGGACGTCCACATCAATTCAACTGCTCCGTCGTAAAAATATTGACTGATTGTGAGAGATATTACTATTGTCTGCCAAGCCGAAACTAATGAGTAGAATTAAATATATCTGCATTCAAAGAAATCGAAACACGAACATATTTATCGCTCTTGTCACAATGACAATAAGGTATAAAAAGGCACGTGTTTCCGTTTCCTTTACTGTACAACCTACCTGCCAACCAACCTACCTAGTTGCTATCACTCCATGCCCGCTTAATTAAGTACCTAGTACTTAGTTATGTGTCGTTTCTGACAGTTTACCATGCGTAACTTGCTGACCTTACTGATTACTGAGGAGCTGAATCTTTCGGTACATAGTATCTGAATAATAACTTTCTTACCATCAATTATGGTTTTAAATCGACGGAAACAAAAGTAAAAGTTTGAGCAACCAATCCATTTGCGAGATATTATTTCATGCCGCGTGTACGTAACCCGGTAGGTACCCTATCACAAACAGAGGCACTTCATGTTATCGTATATCAAGTAAATACAGTGCTAGCCATGTCGGCAGACAATGATACGTATTTTTACGCATATTGCGCAGTTTTCGGTATCGCCATCATCGTCTAGACAGGGCAAATGAACAGTCTTGAGCTGACTGAGCCGGAGGTGAGGACACCGGGTATATTTAAAGCTCAAGCCACACAGAGAGCGGGCCGGCGGTGGCGGCGCGGGCGCGGGCGGCGGCGGCGCGGGCGCGGGCGGCGGCGGCGCGGGCGCGGGCGGCGGCGGCGCGGGCGCGGGCGGCGGCGGCGCCGCCACCGCCGGCCCGCTCTCTGTGTGGCTTAAGCTTTATGCGTCGCTAAATTATTCATTTAAAACTAACCTGTAACAGAATGTTTTCGACATCAGAGTCAATTAGAGAATAAGCTATGGCAGCAGCTATGACTGAACTGACCAATCCATAACCACGACCACTCTGTTTCTGAAAGAGTGTCCGACCACGTAGAAGAATCTCTTGCTTACCACCCACATATTAAGGTACTGTATGTAAGTATGAATATATTACATCTTATTACGCAGATTGCAATTTAGAAAAAAATACCTACTCTTCATCAAGACAAGGGGATCATATGAGACGAACGTTTTGTAGGTTAATATCAATGTGTTTCGGTTTCCAAACCGCTCGCAGCTCGTTCTTAGACACAGTGCATGGAACTGTGGACTTGAAACATTTAATAAATAAAAGTGGAATATGAATAAATGCACCGTATGCACCAGATTAACACTCAAATGAAACATTGATCACTGCCTATCTGATAGGTATTATTCGGAAGAAATTGTCTGATGCATAATATTTTGTTTATCACATTAATTAACGTAATCATAACACGACTGAAATTGTTTACTTTAGCGTGATTATACATATGCAATAATTTTATAAGATAAGTATGAAAAGTATGTGCCTACACTAGTTACTAGGTACACACTTCGCAGAATCTCTAACTTCTTTAGAAATCATCATACAATCAGGATTCAAGAATTCAGCCGCCCATACTCTTCGCGGGGACTAAAGCCGATTCAACATACATAGTATCAAAAATAACTAATTATACAATTTTCGATACCTGTCTGTCTACTAGTAGACTATTCCTATTCAATCGCAAAAGTGCCAGCATAATTTCGTTGATATTATATGATCAATTGCGTTTATAATTATTTATTGCATAATTAATTAAGTGCAAAAATGTTTATTTATTAGCTAAACATTATACTATCAATAATTTTTCCACAAGAGAAAGGCCGTGTGTCTGCTGACCCGGACGGAGATACGATATCAAGTGCAGCACAAATAATGTGTTTCAGACGTTATCAACAGCAAACATACTGCTTATTACGAGTCTTAGCCTTATTGATGCACTTAATTTGAGACGCCAACAAACTGATCTCAGTTTAGCGAAACTTGTTTTATAAATATGAATACCACCTAAGTTTATTTTTAAGTATAAATAAATAAATTTCCTTTTTCCAAATTTAGTTTCTAAAACTGATTTGTGACCCAAATACCTATGGCGATCATTAATTGATTACTGCTTAACTCTAATCTCAATCTCATTACAAGTGTAATTGGTTGTTACCGTTCTTGTTAATAAATAATAATAATAACTTGCATTATCACATTATCAGGGTTATTTTTTGTTTTGTTAGTATTTTAATAGATAATTATACCTACGCTATTAGTAACAATTTTGTTTAATTGTTTCATTAGTTTCTTACCTATCTCTAAAGGCACAATCGAAACTTGACGTAGCACGTGTCACCACAAGGGCTCCTTTTCCCCACATAACACGACCCAAAAAGGTTAACAAGCTATGCGATTTACTAACCTCCTCGTCCTCACCTGTTACCTTTCACCTCACCCGTTTTTATATGGAAACTGTCAAATGTAGGTACCTAATACGTCACTTTTTGTCATTTTCCATGTAAAAACGGGTGAGGTGATAGGCGACAGGTGAGGACGACTCGGTTTGTGATTATTTTTTTTTAATCGTATAGCATTTATTTCGAACCGTGAGATCTTCGAGAAGACAGTACGGTTTGTGAATAAGAGCCAAGGTATGTGTTTCTTTCATTTATTTAATGTCACTTACAATTTTTACGGAGTGGGCACAGTACGATTACATGAATTTGACACTGGCGTATGCTCTTATTCCATTGGATCTGGATGTATATTCTACTTTAACACTAATGTGTACTTAATAGAGTTTCTATTACAAACACACGATATTTGGACAGTAGGTATGTAATAGGAACTGAACTGCAGTGGAGACACTGGGCCCGTGGAGAGCGGGTGCCACCGAATTTGGGCTAGCCAAGGTGTCAGGGGACCGCAGGGCTAGCTCGTTCCTTCTCCAGCGAATCGGCATAGCCATTCAAAGGGGGAACGCTGCCAGCCTTAATGGGAACCCATCCATAGGGCTCCGATCTTGGAGAACTTTTTAGGGTTCCGTACCCATAGGGTAAAACGGGACCCTACTAAAACTCCACTGTCCGTCCGTCTGTCACCGGGCTGTAATCTCATGAACCGTTATAGTTAGCAAGCTGAAATTTTCGGTTGCCGCTATAACAACAAATACTAAAAAACAGGATACAATAAATATTTAAGGGCCTCCCATACAACAAACGTGTTTTTTTTTTGCCGTTTTTATACCTTTACCTACGGAACCCTTATGCGCGAGTCCGACTCGCACTTGGCCGGTTTTTTTAATATGATTTTGATATTATTATTTTTTTCTTATGTTTTACTTATTTAGATTAAGTGTTTATTGTACTCGTATTTAGGTTGAAATATAGCAACGTTCTCTATTGTGAAAGCAAAATATCCAATGGAATAACAACATTTTCAGTGTCATACCTACCTACGTACCTACTTAAAGTTAGTGAGTAAAAGTAAAGGTAGCTCCAATCAGAGAAAGTGATTTTTTGCCTTAGCACCAAGTGTCTGTATATCTACTAACTCTGCTCAAGTGCCAACATCTCCTTGAGTCTCCTGCGCAAGATCTTCCGCTGCGGACTCCTCGGCAGCTCCGACAAGAACCGCACCCCGCCGGACAGTTGCATGTACCACGTTACCTGTAATTACCAACACTGAAAGACAACTTACAACAACTACTACTTATTACATATTGAAGTACGGGGCTAACTGAGGTCTCCATTAATGTTTTATTTGCACAACTTTGTAATGACCGTCCTAGGAGCGCTCGTGGCCCAGCGGTGCCCAGTACCCACTGAAAGCAATGTCGGTACGGTACCTAAAATCCATGAATTGTCATGGATGGGTGACCGCTTTGAGTGGTTATTAACTGAGCACTCCCGTGCTTTGGAAGGTACGTTAAGCCGTAGATCCCGGCTGCTGTCTATGATACCAGTCGTTAAGCTAAGTTAGAGGTCTTCGTGCGGCTTGAGAACTTCTAACAGTCAAGTTGCCCACTCACTTGACAAAGCCTTATCCCAATAAGGTCTAGTTTCCCCTTAGGTTGGAAGGTCAGACGGCAGTTGCTTCCGTAAAAACCAGTGCCTACGCCAAATCTTGGGATTAGGCAGCGGACCCCAGGCATCCTACTGCACTGGGATAACGCTAGGAGGATGATGAACTTTGTAATGACCATTGGCTCAAACCGTTTGACATTAACCTCCAAAGTGTAGATATTTTATTGGGGAAGATATAGTCGTGACAGTCACCTCCTGAGAAGCATAGTCGACGAGCTGGGTCTCCGTAGCGGCGGCGCCGGGCTGCAGCACCACGAATGCAGTAGGATGCTCCCCGCCACCGCCCGCCGGTGCGCCCACCACCGCCACCTCACGCACTGCCTCGTGCCTTAACAACACTACTTCGACGTCTCCAGGGGGCACCTTTACGAAAAAGAAATTCACATACCTACAGTACTTTTATGGAGCGCTTGTGGCCCAGCGGCACCTGCGTACCGCTTGCGGTATCTAAGGTTAAGCAACGTGGGCAGCGGTCAGGACTTGGATGGGTGACCGCTTTGAGTGGTTACTAACTGAGCGCTCTCGTGAGTCTCGTGCTTTGGAAGGCACGTTAAGCCGTTGATCCCGGTTGCTAGGTGGTCTAGTTCCCCCTCGGGGTTGGAAGGAGTGCCTACGCCAAATCTTGAGATTAGGTAGCGGACCCCAGGCATCCTTCAGGATGCAACTGTACTGGGATACCGCTAGAAGGTTGATGACAGTACTTTTATGTCACGAACGCGGGTGAGCCATGGTCGTGTGATGAGTGGACATTGTCTATGTGTGCGTCGGCGTAGGAGCTATGTGTTCACGTTGTCTATGTGTTCGTATGTGTTTCAACTACAACTAAGGCTAACCCGCGTTAGTGAGATAAAAGTAGAAATTATTTAAAATGTCGGACATTTTATAAAACTTGTCATTGGACTTTGAATCTTCACGCTTGGACAGTAAAATCGCGTTTTGTACGGCCTAATAATAAAATTCGGACAGTTCAAATAATTTTAAGTATACCTCACATTCGCTTGTCGTTCGGTATATTATGCAAATTGTACAAGGTGCTCAAAAATATCTGAGTATCTACGGTTCTATTGTCATGGAGTAAGTAAGTGTGCATTTTCAGCTATTATATTATTGAGCACCCTGATGAAGTGTATAGATGTATTTAGTAGCGATTGTACAGTCCGAAATAAAGAATGAGTCATTTTTACAGATATCACATCACATCATCAGTCTATATACGTCGCAAAGCTGTCCAAAATTATAGTATCTAATTATATAAATATCTGGAAATTGTATTAGGTTACCTTGTATCCCAAATGATGGTGGATGACATCGTGCAGTCTACCCAACAGATAGAACCGCTTGTGTTCGTCATAGTACCCCAGGTCCCCCGTCAGGTAGAATCCCTGCTCATGCTCATCCACATAAGCCGATGTCGCGCCCAGATAGCCTTTCATCACGCACACGCACCAAGTAACAGTTTATTTTCATGCCAGGAATCAAAGTGGAGAAAATTCAAGCTCCCCTACCGTTTACAACGTTTTCGCTGGAAGAGATCCAATTAGCACTGGAGCAGCACCACCCCGCTGGCCTGTTCATCACCCACGGAGATTCTTCTACGGGCACCCTACAAACTCTCAAAGGACTCGGAGAGCTCTGCCATAAGTATGCCTGATATTTTACGAAGAATTTTTACTATGGTCAAATTCTAAATAGGTATATTTTTATTTTAGTCGTTAGATCTAATCGGTCAGTAATGTCATAAAAATGTACAAAGTTTCCAAAATTTGATCTGATATTTGATCGTTAAAAACTTAGTCTACAACTTGATCAACAAAGGACGTTCTTGAGATTAGGAAATTCCGTAACTTTAGGCTTTGGCAGAAATGAGCTAGTTTTCCTCACATACTTATCTTTTCAGAGCCTCGGATATCGTCATCAGAGACGTATGAGGTAGATACCTCGCACGTCTCTGATGCTCCTCCAGTGTTTTAACGTTTTTAAACTTATAAAGTTGGTAACAGTCAGTAGGCATATACTCGTAGTTCTTTAGGAATATCGCAACACATTCTTACTCCTACAGCAATAAAGACGTGTTACGATTATACTTGGCCGCTCTATCTGCTTCTAAATACCTATATAGAATGCTGACATTACTTAGTGCCCTGAGTCGACTTGCCATATTTCCAGATATGGAGCGCTGTTATTAGTCGACGCAGTGGCATCTCTGGGAGCTGACCCATTCTTGATGGACGAGTGGGGCGTGGACGGCGCGTACACATCATGCCAGAAAGCGCTGAGCGGACCAGCCGGCGTGGCTCCTGTGGCTTTCAGCGCTCGTGCCGGGTAAGTGCACCATTGAGTGCCATGAGTGAAGGTTGAAGCTGCGTTTACATATGCTTTACACGGATGCTACATGTTCCGCTACGCCTTACGCTCAACTAAGGCCTTTTCGTATACCCGTATGTCACATTCGTAAAAACTCAGCAATCACATCATTCGAATTCAATTTTCAGAACTAAGATAAACAACAGGCATTACAAATCGCCGCACTATTTTGACGTGAAATTGTTAGCCCGGCAATGGAGATGTCATGACGACACCTTCTTGTAAGTATACTATGTGGTTTTTTTATTACACTTCAGGGTGATCAAAAACATCTGAACATGCATTCTAACGCCTCGACAAAAGAGTCGTGTAAAAATGTTTGTGAGCACTTTGTGATGTGTCTTTTTTTTTATACCACGTCGGTGGCAAACAAGCGTGCGGCCCGCCTGATGGTAAGCGGTCACCGCAGCCTATGGATGCTTGCAACCCCAAGGGTCACACGCGCGTTGCCGACCCTTTTAAAAATTTATACACTCCTTTCTTGAAGACCCCCATATTGATGTCATGATTGTGTCTGATGGCGACTATATGAATGCATTCCACAGAAAAGTAGCTACAACTTGTTAAATATGACTGTAGTTCTCGTGAGTCAATCCACTACTGATTTACCGTCAGCTACCACCACACACTGAGTTTCCCGCTGCTATGGGCGCTGCGGCGCTGCCTTGAGCACATTGCGCACGAGTCGCTCCCGCGTGCTTGGGAGCGCCACGCAGCCGTTGCCGCGCGCTTCCACGCGCGTCTGCAACATCATGGCTTCCGTTTCCTCGTCCGCAAGCCGGAGCATCGAATGGTTTCCGTCACCACCGTTCAACTGCCGGGGGGAACTGATTACAGCGAGTTTGTCAATAGCATGCGGTCCAAGTAAGTATTATCCACTCCACCTAACAAATTTAAGTAACTCGTTACTCGCTCTATTAATAAGTAGTAGATTGTACACCAAGAGGATAAAGCACTGTTTATGTTACGGGCGCTATATTTTTAACAATATAATTATTCAAAATGCAGATTCTATAAAAATAGAAGATGAAATTCTAATAAAATGTAAAGTGACCATAAATACATTTGGCTTTGACTGACTGACTTGATTGTCTCTAGTATTTGACTTAAGTTTTTTTTTTATTGTCTCTTAAATCCCTCGTTGCACTAGGACTCAGTCTTAATTCCATCGGTTCGCTAGGAAATTAAATTATATCTCGCTCCGCTCGGGAATATAATCTGGCTAGTCCTTCGTTACGTTGAGGATTCAGTATCGCACCCATGACATAAAACAGTGCTTTATCCCCTTGGTGTACAATCTATTACCTATTACATAGATGCTGCAGTGGTCGCCTTGGCGCATGCTCAAGCTGAGCGGGCACTCAGACCATACACTAAATATTTATTTAGTGTATGGTCTGAGTTCACCATTTGGTGAACGCACATTTTTGTACTCAGACCCAACATCATGATAACGAACGGGCTTGGCCCCACCGCGGGCGTGGCAGTGCGGATCGGCATCATGGGAGTCAACGCGACGGCGGACGTTGCCGACCGCGTCGCAGACGCCATGGCTGACACTGCGGGGATAAAGCGTGTTTGATTGTATGCCTTATTAATAAAATCGTGTTATAAAATAAAACACAGGGGTTAGTGTATGGTTTTTAGTATTAGATTGTACCTAATAAATGCTTCCTAGACAGTACTGTGCCTCGAGTACCTTATTTTTTTTATTAAAACCAACTTATTAACTATTTCACGCCGTATCTACCTAATATGAACAGTTACTAATACCTATATGAGTGATCAACTTAATAAAAAGCTTGGGCTTGTTGACGGTTCTACAAAATATAGATAAGTATAGCTATTCTAGACGTCCATTAAAATTAGTAATTTAGATAAAACAGTCTTATTTTGCTTTACTTAATTAACTATTACCCTAGCGCAAGATAATTTCTAGTATAGAGTAATTTCTAGTATAGTGTAGTTTAATAAGTATGTTTGTTGCTATCCCTGTAAAGAACCGGATGTATTTTCTTCTGAGAGGTAGGTTATGTAATCATCTATCTTTATCAGTTTAGTAGAACAACACAAATTGAACACGGGAATCAAGTCTTGCCTGCTAGTAATATATGTAGGTTTCTAATCCAAAAAATATGCCATATTGACTCTATCTTTACGAGTACTAACCAGTACTACCAGAACCTATCTCTACTACCTGGTCTACGGTTCCGATTTTAATGCGTTCAGAATATTCATATGTTGGACAACACTCAAAACGCCACAATCCCATAATATCTGGTAGGTAAATACAGTCGCCATCTGATATATCGGAGCGAACGAGGTGTTCAGAAATGTCTGGACACGACTCATTGTCAAGGCATAAGAGTGCATGTTCAAATATTTTTGAGCACCCTGAAGAGTAGTGTGGTGTGAGTTATAATTGATGGCGACTGTGCCTAAGACCGCGTTGGCGGACACGCGACCACACGGCTAAAGCGGGTATTAGACTGTCCTGAATTCAGGACGTTTAGAAGGGTTCGGCTTCGGACCTATACGTTAGAGCGAGATGCTTCAACTCCCCTCCACTAGTCAGGATTCTGAATTCAGGACAGCATAATATTCGCTTAACTGCGCGCGCTTTTCAAACGCATAATAGTTAAGTAGGTACATTCAACCGCAGTCGGGTTCACTTAAACCTTAGGGTCCATTGCATCCGCTTCAAGTCTCATAATTTCCCTGCATATTGAGCTATTTATTAAAGTCCTGACAGCACGAAGTCAAACTGATTTAGAACCAGAGTAGGTACCTAAGCATGCTAGTTCGTTTCGGATTAGATAAAGCGATCACATGCACATGCAAGGGGTTATCTGGAAGCGATTGCAACACGCTACGTGATTCCAGCTATACATTGGGAAGTGGTTCTGTGTACACAGTAAATATATGTAAGCAAAGCCACACAATGGGCATATTATGCCAAAGCCACACAAAGAGCTATTTTTCGACCGACTTCAAGATTTCAAAAAAGGAGGTTCTCAATTCGGTTGTATGTTTTTTGTTTTTTTTTATGTTTGTTACTCCAGAACTCCGTCATCTCTGAACCGAATATTTTTTGATTATAAGTATATATATCCAAGTTGGTCCCGCGTTTCTCAAAACGCAATTCTGATGTTGGGATCCATGAGGAATCGAGGGAACTCCTCAAATCTTAAAGGTAAACATATAGTGATTTTTGTGTTTTTATCAACAAATCAAGCATTTTCATACAGAAATGTGACATTTGATGAAGTGGAACTGCTGATGATGATCAGAACAGAACTATTCAACGACAAAAAGTTCACGTTTGGCGATTTGTCCTCCTAGCTGTGTTTGTTAAGCGAGTTCTATTTTCACGACTAATTTTTGTCGTGCTCGAGCTCTGATGACGGGATCCATGAGGAATCGAGGGAACTCCTCAAATGTGAAAGGCACACATATAGTGATTTTAGTATTTCCATAAACAAATCAAGCATTTACATTTAAATAAGTAAGTGACATTTGATGGAGTGGAACTGCTGATGATGATTGGAATGGAATTCTTCAACGACGCATAGTTCACGTTTGGCGATTTGTTCTCTTCGTTATATTTGTCAAGCATGCTAGGTTTTCAGGACACATTTTTGTCAAGCTTGAGATCTGATGGTGGATTCCATGAGGAATTGAGGGTACTTACTCTTCTACCATTATAAACATACTTATAGCCATTTTTATTTCATTATTATATGAAATCTAGTAAGAGTGCACCATCTAAGTATAATAATCTTTCACCGGCCTCCCACATTGAAGTCGGTTTTTTTTTCTTAGCCTCTAGCCAGGGGACAAAGAACCTACCAATCGCGAGTAGGTAGGTACTTAGCCATTAAATTACTCGATTGTTTACAAAATACTTGCATGTTATTCCTACCGTGTTCCTACCAATTTCACTTAATGGTGGGTTGCAGAAACTCGTTCCGTCCGGTCGAAATGTGAGAAAAAAGTCTCATTCGGTCCGGGGCACCTGCACATTACTTCGGGAACGATGACGAAAATAGACCTAACCTAACCGGTTACAACACTAAGTTATGGTGAAGGACCTTTACGACGACTTTTTATGGTGTAACTACGGAACTTAAGTACCTTATTATTATTACCTATACCCTATAGGTACTTACTTATATAAGTGTAGCAAATTTTGATGATTGTTTGTTACAGTTTTCACGCAAATGTATTTAATGGACAGATTTTTGATGCATGAGAACGTACAGTAAAGTTTCATTAAAATCAAATCGATCGGTAGTTCTTGTTCACGTTAATGCAAAAATATTAAGTAATAGGATTGTGGGTCGAATGACCTATAAATATAAGCTATTTATTCCTAGCTTATAAGAGTACCTAGTACCTACCAAGCGCGGAGTTAATATTATCTACCATTTTCGTTCCTCCTGACTGGTTCCCATTGCTTGCCGGTCTGGATCATACCCACTATTTATAAACAGTTAACAGTGCAAGTAATTGATGTAGAATAAGTACCTACCTACTGCCTTCTAGATAATCTTAGAAATTAGTGAAGCGAGATATTTTTTGCTCGGTAATTGGCGTCTGTACTTAACCGGCCTGCGGAATGTTTCCGAGCATGGTATGAGTATACCGTTTGGAGTAACAATAGGTACCTAATTGGAATCAAAAAGCATGCGTAAGGTATACACTACTATCTATTATAACGATAGCACATTAAGCGGGTATTACACTGTCCTGAATTCAGGACACTTAGAAGGGTTCCGACCTATACGTTAGAGCGAGATGCTTCAACTCCCCTCCACTAGTTAGGACGCCTGATTCAGGACAGTGTAATACCCGCTTTAAGGCGATCACGGTCATCGTCGACAAAGTTATGGTCCACTGATTAGGTAGGTAGTATACCTACTCAAGTTGATGACACTAAACACGTTCCCTGTCCGAGTTCTCCCAATGTGGAGACAAGCACCTTTTTTTCAGGAGTCCATGCTCACATTATGGAGTCACGTCATCATAGCCTTAGTAGAAAGTAGGCATCAGATATCCGTAGACCGCCTCAAGATAGGCCTAAATAAAACTAGATATATTTTAACCGCCCTTATAACCTGCTAGTAGGCGGTTAGGTACTTTGCACTATCATTAATACACAGGCATAATATATATGTAGCTACATAGGTATACCAAAGTTAATGGATGATTTATGACGACGCCGCATCGGTACATAAATATGTCGGGAGTAAATAAAATATAGACTTTGGTCGACCGTGTTTTTATTCCTTTATCTAACACATTAATATACTTAGTAACTATAATTTAATAATAATATTTGGTACGGATATCTACTTAGTAGTTACAAACATATTGTATCGTCCCTGGTACCATCCAATGGTATCCGGGCGAACAACAAACAGACAGCGCGCCTTGAACAGGACACGGCGTCAGCCGCACAGAGAACTCACTCACGACTCTTCAGGTACAGAGTGTCTTAAATAAATATTTTTTATGCCAGTACTGATTTCAGTTCAGAGAGGCACATTTGGGGGCGTCTTGCATGGCTCTGGTGAGGGCGGGCGTCGCTCCTCCGGCCGTCGAGAGCGGTAATACGCGCAGTACGGCAACGGATCCCAGAAGGCGAACAGTGCCTCGCGTGTGTCCAACACAGAATTCAGCAGCTTCCCAACTGTAGCTGTGTGCCCACATCTGCTCGTCGAAGTTTGGCACAAATAAGGCAACGATACTCCCACACGAGCTGCCATCGCAACTAGTCGGTTTCCTTGTCCATTACTAGCGCTGTCTTCACGTACTAGTCTGAAAGACATATGTCCAGTCATGGGCCTCGATGGCGACAACGACGTCACATACTTCTGCACCCACGCGTCGACTTCTTCATCTTTCTGTGGCACCAAACCTTTTCTGACGGAATCTACGCGGCATGTCACGTTGTTCACCGCCCTTGATTCCTTGAGAGTCGTGCAGGTTACAATTCTTTCCCCTTTGGGTTCCCTGATAATGACCCACGGTTTCTCAGCACTTATCTCACGAGTAAATCTGAAATGGGTTCTGTCTTCTGGCATGACAAACCGTAGGCGGTCTCTAGCACCTCGTGCACCAGCGCTAGCGATGTAATAACGGCCTTCCCTAGACGCGTAATTCTCATACCACAGACGAACGTCGTTTTCGCTGGCCACCACCCAAAACTCCGGTGTCGCCAAACCGGCCGCGCGACACGCACGTATCAACTCCAAAGGGTCATCCAAATTCACGACGTCACGGGCACTAGGCACGAAACACTGACAGCCCATTACTTCTAGATACGGTTTGGCGAGTGCGTCATAATAAGCCGGGGTCGTAGAACTCACAGGTACATAGAATACCGCTGATTCTCTGTTTACTATTTCTCGCAAAGCGCGCGCATAGGCTAACGGGTCCGCTGGGTTAGGTCGAGGGACAGTGTAGAATTTGTTGACGGCAGCAGAATACTTCAATAGCGTAAATTGGCCCTCTAATTCAAACGCGACAACCCTCGCGCCGGCCGAATGGAAATTTCTTGCCAAGTGCAACGCTTGAACAGAACTTCCTCCACTGATGAGGACGGTTCTTTGCTTGGTCGTCGTTTCCGATCGGAGAGCGCGTGCGATTAATTTCATCACTCCTATAGGGCACTGTATGCACTTCCAGAAAATAAACAGCGATGCGGCGATCCAAAGAGTCGGTAGCACGACGAGAATCTGTTTCCAAGCCGGGTGTGCGATGATACTGAGTAAAGCGAAGAAGGGTCGGAAGAAGAGCCGTGGTGCCCAGGTGAGGATTCTTATGATGCGCGGCAGCGGCGGTGGGCGCTCCGGAGATATCGCGCGCTCCTCGGGGATAAGCGAGAAGGTGGACGAGAAAGAGCGGCGGAGCGCGGTGAAGGGTGGCGGCTGGTGCGAGCAGCGTTTGACGCGCGGGGAGAAGACGAGCTCCGTGTTGGAGCGCGCGAGGCGGCCGTACTCGGGCGCGCAGGCGGGCATGGCGGCGGCGGCGGGACTGGCGCGCGCGCTCGCCGCCGCTGCATATAAACTACCTCGTTATCAGCCGGCCGCCAAGCGCCCGCCGTTCATCTTTGCACCCAATTAAATACTACCTAGTTCAAAATAAACAAACGCACTAAAAAGGAATTGGGATAACAAGACGATAATTAATTAAGACGCGAATCCGCGTAAGGTGCAAAGGTTTGGTTTAAATACTATTTATGTTTACGCGGATCCGCCGCTTACCTAAATGATCATGGTAATTACCGATCGCCTAATTTTCTGGGATAAGGTGCAAGCAAACGATATAACAGCTTAGGAACATAAACATGTTTCCACTTAAGGCCAGGTATTACCATTTTTAAGTTTCTAAAAACCATCTGAGACATAAAATATAATATCTAAAAAAAATATATGTGTTACAAAAGGATCTTGTCTAGTCAAAATCGCTGTCAGTTATATGACCTGATGAATTTCACTCGATAGAAAAAAATCGCGAAGTTACCCCTTTTTGGAATGTTTTTTCAATACTACGGCTATATTACTGACATTTAACATTTAATTTTTGTACTCAATTAAAGATCCTAAATAACTAGTTAATAGACAAATTCCCTGGGTTTGCTTTGATAAAATGATTGGCTTAATGAATATAGCTAAATATTTACGAAACTGCGCGCGGAGCTTGCGTAGAGAGCGGGATACTTGCGTTGGGGATACCTTTCCTTAACAGTATTAATTTCTATAAATCTATTCCATGAATAATAAATACAGTTATAGTTATATCTTTCAAAACATTACAGTACCTACTATTTCGATAATGATTTTTACTGATTTACTGACAGCCCCTTAGCACAATAGGTACAGTCAAGTTCATCTTAAATACCTACGAGTACCTATATACCGAAACCTTAAGACGAGGCTCCCGAAAAAAAATCCCACGGTTGCTCCGCCCATCACCCCCACCTGCCCGCCGTCGCTAGCGAAACTCGTAGGCCACGCTCGCGCGCCGCGTACTGCTATTTTTATGGAACGCTGCGCTAAGAACAAAGAATGAATAGAGAAAATATATTATTTATTAATTTTGCAAACTGCTGGAAGTAATTAAAAGAATAAACCATTAGATTATTTATTGAATAGTGGTAAATAAAAATCTTTGTTTGAGCTTTTATTTAATATAGTATATTATTTATTATACATAATATGACACGCTTGAGAACGACTAAACCGCTTTGACTTTTTTTAATGTTCATAATCAATGTTTACATAATTTTTGATTACCTATATAATGAAACGTTTTATGTATTTAATTTTTGTTAAAATTGATATTTTTTTACCTTTTTGTGGGTTTTAATCAATCAATCAAATCTGTTTTTCCTAATATAAAGTATTATAAAATATAGAATGACACTGGTGTTTCATTTTAACTGGATTTTGATATATCAAAGTACTTGTAAGATAATTTACAAATTAAAGTGTTATGAATTATACATGTATAAATACTATAAATAAAGTTACTTTTGTAAGTGGGTATGTCATATCCTGCCACATACTTCTAGTTACGTTTGGTGACCACACTCCCGCCGGGTTAAATGGAAAACTTTCTTAGTAACCTCTATATAATTTTTAAAGGCCTATCCAAAAATACCCCACACAACTACTAGCATTGAAAAAAAATAATAATAATAATAATAATAAAAATGCTTTATTGTGCACTACAGGAAAATAATACATTATGATCAGGACTTAAAGTAAGTAGGTGACAACAGGCGGTCTTATCGCTAAAAAGCGATCTCTTCCAGACAACCTTCAGATAGCGATATGGCGAATAGAAATAAGTTATTGGGCAGTGCATACCAGCAAAAGGTAAAGAGAATATTATTGCAAAGAGGTTACATACAATATAACATATACTACATATACTAAATACATAAATCAAAAGTGTACACTACATAAACTACATAACATATATAAAAAATATATATAGAAAGAGATACAACGACAAGGTAGCGCAAATAAAATGGGAGTTCATAGGAATTAAGAATTGAGCAAGATTACGAAAGAGATAAATAATGCTCTTTTAAACGCTTCTTAAAAGTAGGGAGTGAAGGAGCACGCCTTATATCAATGGGCAAAGCATTCCACATCCGAACAGACTGAAAACTAAAGGATTTGTTATAGAACTTAGTAGACGATCTCGGGGGCACAAGGAGGAGATTTTGAGAACACCTACGGGAAGACATAAAACTAAACCGCTCCTTAAGGTAGCCAGGAGTATTAGGAATGAACAGGGTGCCATAGAGAAGGGAAAGGATATGCATATTGCGACGCAAACGAATAGGTAACCACTTCAGCCGCGAACGGAAGCTGGAGACATGATCATATTTTCTTAGCCCGAAAATAAAACGGATACACACGTTTTGGAGCCGCTCAAGCTTGTTCAATTGTTCTTCTGAAAGATCCAGGTAAGAAACGTCGGCATAATCCAAAATAGCAAGAAGAAGAGATTGAGCCAGCGCAATTTTAGTGGCAATTGGTAAAAAGTTCCGAACTCGCCTCAGAGAACCCACTGCAGCAAAAATCTTACGGCTTCTAAAAAATTTCGTCCCCCGGTTAATTTTTTTTTCCTTATTTCACATCACGTTCATATACGGTGGCATTTATATATAGCGGTTCATAGAATACATCTTCCTACCAAATTTCATAATTGTAGTACTTATAGTCTCCGAGTAAACCGGCTGTGACATACAGACGGACGGACAGACAGACATGACGAATCTATAAGGTTTCTGTTTTTGCCATTCTGGCTACGGAAACCTATAAATCACAATATTAAAATAGAAATATTAGAAAAAGACGATAAGTTTTAACTTAGGTAAAGTACATACAGTCGAGGTCATTAATATTTATACCCTTTTTTACCTAATCGAATGCGGTCGCCTACAATTTGTAAGCAAACGCAATCGATTAGGTAAAAAACTGTACTCTAGACACGCGGCAGCGTGTCAAACCAAGTAAAAAAAAAGAACTGGCGACGCAGCGCGGCCGTGTGTTATATTACACTAACCATTTGGTGCCACTTTTCACCCTTACGTAACTCAAAATGTATTGAACGTACACATATGAAATTTGGTACGTTTATTAAGATCCTTAAGGCTAACTAGATTCCCAAATTCATGAATATAGCTCAATCGGTTATTAAGATACAAACATCTAAAAATAGGATTTTTTTCGACTAGGATGGATGGGGGAATAATCAGAAACCCAAATCACTTCCAGGTGACCTAGAAAGTTGAAATTTGGCATGGAGCTGGGTAAATGTATGGTTACGAACCTGAGAAACATTAACAGTGTTTTTTTTACGATTTTAGTTGCGATAATCCATAAAGTTTGAATGCAAATAGGAAGATGTACATTCCATCTGCATATTCTCATTCAAACTTTATGGATTATCGCAACTATTTGAATTTAAACTTTCGCGAGACATGTTATAACTTTATTTTACTAAACGGTTAAAACTCACGTATTAAATGTCACTTCGGGCGACATGTTTCGAACTCTTCGGGAGTTCTTCATCAGGATGAGTGCGTCTGCGACCCGCGCCGATTGCAGTGACATTTAATACGTGAGTTTTAACCGTTTAGTAAAATAAAGTTATCGCAACTATATTTGGATAAATTCGTTACATATAAGTGCAGCGGGTCAAACGCTCGTGGTCCTTACCCATATTAATGGGCAGTGCGTTTGAGGTCATTAGACCTCGACTGTACCTTCAAAGGAAATTCGTTTTCTCCTAATTCTTTCTTCGGTCTAGACAGTTTCTGCTTCGACACAATGACACCAGCAGCGGTTGACGAGACTGAAGGTTGATTGTTATGCTCAGTTAAAGAAATCTTTTCTCCAGAAGAATCAAATCTAAAGTAATAAAAAGAGCGGCCAAGTGCGTGTCGAATCGGGCACAATCAAGGGTTCCATACCGACACCTAGCAGTCCACTTTTAAAAACACTATTTAATACCTTGAATCAAAAAAGGTCGTATCTTCATAGGGAAAGTCACGGCACTTACGTCCTTTTGTTTGGGCAAAACAGTTTTTCAGTGATAAACTCAAAAACCCTTAATCCCATCTTGTTCAAACCAAAAATCGTTGAAAGTACTTATTAATGTACACCACCTCAATTTTTTCAGAATTTTAATCTTCATAGCTTGGAAATTGGAGGGGTGGGGACACAGTTTGTATAAGATAAGATAAGATAAGATAGAATTTATTGCCAAACAAAGAACAAAAATACAATATCTCACCAACGATTGACTTAAATTTAAAACTTTTTTAGTAACCTCTATATTATTTTTAAAGGCCTGTCCAAACATACCCCTCACAACTAAGTGCATTGAAAAACAAGTGCGAGTAGGACTCGCGCATGAAGGGTTCCGTCCCATTATCTTTTAAAAACTGCAAAAAAATCACGTTTCTTGTATGGGAGCCCCCTTAAATATTTATTTTATTCTGCTTTTTAGTATTTGTTGTTATAGCGGCAACAGGAATACATTATCTGTGAAAATTTCAACTGACTAAGTATCACGGTTTATGAGATAAGGCCTGGTGACAGACGGACAGTGGAGTCTTAGTAACAGGGTCCCGTTTTAACCTTTGGGTACGGAACCCTAAAAAAATGTATCCCCCGGTTACATGTATGGGGTGCCTCCCATAAAATATTTTTTTTCCTAATTTCACATCACTTTTATGTAGCAGTTATTAGAATACATCCTTCTACCAAATTTCATAATTGTAGTACTTATAGACTTTTATGGACAGAATAGTCGACCAAATCTAAAACTGTCAATGGCGACTCCATCAGTTTTTGTTCTACTGTGCTCGGTTCGCTTTCATTTACGAAATTATTAATTTCATCCAATTGTTTGTCTGTTTCATTATCATGGTTCAAATTTGTTACTATAGTATGCAATAAGTCCGATATTATTTTATAATAACGTTGCTCGGTGGGTAATCAACGCAAGCGCAATTTAGACACACATCCGTCGTCGGCAAAAATCACAGGCGACTGAAGGCGGAGTCTTGATCAGACAGCGTCTATTGCTTCCGCGCGCAAAAAAAAGAGACGAAAGACAGTGATGCCGCTCATGAACACAAAGGCGTATGCGGCATAACTTCCGAAAGTATAAAATAATTCATATAAAATAAACTATATGATGAAATAAAAAGATTTATCCCAGTTCGCTAGAAAGATAGTATTACTGTCGTTTCTGAAAATTTCAAAGGATGAATGCTTATAGTTCCGGAATGATTAGCAAAATAAAATAAAAATGGACACTAGTTTGGAATGAAAATCTATCGAGAAAATTTTCACTGATTTTGTTTTCCTATCCCAGTTCGTTAGAATATATAATGAAATATAACATACTGAAATTTTATTCTCGTAGTTTACCTGGTTTGCTTACAATATCGATTGGAAAACTACCAAAAAATCTAAAGCCTCGTCTTAATTCGGCGACATAAGACCAATGGGACACATTTTTTTTAGGACAAGTTGTTATATTTTGGCACTTGACTGTACCTATACCTACTCACTTAACTTATCGTCGTTACATGCGAGTCCTACGTTTCCAGCACTGTTTTCTCGTTAGTTACATAACGGGAAAATTGTTAGAGGCAATACAAAATAGCGTTAGGTACTTAAAAGTGAGGACATCAACGATACACCATATTGCACGAAGATAAGCCTAGGGGGGCCCCTAATATTTTGATTTCAGATAAAATTAGGTATTGGACACGAATAATGGGGCATAGAGACTGTAAAGCCGTGCCACATATTACAGTTTATTATGCAGAAAAAGTAGACCAATTTCGATACGATGAGCTTATTTACATTTAAATCCGGAGCCGGGCCCTTTCGTTTATACTTTCCAAGATTATTGATTTCAGTTGACAGAGTTGTCAAAAGAATCCGTACAAAAAGCGACTTTATTTCGCATGCTACATGATTCAAAATCCCATAACAAATTTATAAAATACTAGCACCCGCCCCGGCTCGGCTTCGCACGGGTGCAAATTACCTATACACATAAACATTCCTCTTGAATCACTCTATCTATTAAAAAGAACCAGATTAAAATCCATTGCGTAGTTTGAAAGATCTAAGCATACAACGGGACAGACAGAAGGAAGCGACTTTGTTCTATACTATGTAGTGATTAGCCAGCAAAATAATCTCAATATAGGAAGCTGTTTTTCCAGTTTACTACACTGCGCACGAAAGAAATTCCCACCAGATTGCTCCCTCTTTAATACTGGATACCTACTGGAATAGATAGTATGGATATGGAACACCAGGGCCCTCACCATGAGTTTGTAATATTTGCATTACCGTACTCGCTAGCGACTGCGTAAACGATTTAGTATGGACAAAAGTACAGCGCCTCTGGCGGTTACGCAATAAAACTAAGAATCAGCAATATCAGCATACCAAAGAGAAAAGTATGTTGAGCAGCATACTAAATCGTTTACGCAGTCGCTAGCGAGTACGGTAAGGCTGGTTTTCCACTAGAGCTATGCTGTGCTATGTTTCCATACATTTGACACATAGCTACAGCTCGAGCTACGTGTCAAATGTATGGAAACATAGCATAGCATAGCTCTAGTGGAAAAACCAGCCTAAGAGATTTCGATACAAACTTACTTACTTGGTACTTTTTTTGGGATATCTTTCTGAAAATTTCAGCTTATGTTAGATACTTAAGGCCTAAAATGTTTACGAAAAATGCAGAAAAAGTTCCCTGGCTTTTCTTTAGTTTTCCACTAAGTATTTTAAGTACAAGGTATCTTTTAATGTTACAAACACTGCCTTTCTTCTTATTATTGTGTTTGAGCATAAAACAACTCACTTTATCTCATCAAATTATTTTATTTCAATTCTAACACCTGACAACTCAACTCACGTCATCAACTCTATCTGTTCTCTCTAACTTTTTTTCTTTTCTACCTTAATTAAGTTGTCCTTTTCATAGTATGTACCTAGATAAAACCAGAGACTAGGAATTATATAGACTGCTAATGCCTATACATTATGGCGTACCTTTAAAATAATGAGCCTGCTGTAGCTAGTTTCACTATGGAGAGATTATTTATTTATTTATTTTAAACTTTATTGCACAGTAACAATCTGGTACAAAAGGCGAACTTAATGCCATAAGGCATTCACTATGGAGAGATCACTGTACCATTCAATTCGTATGCCACTAAGACCTCTGGTTAACACAATAGCGCCATCTATGAACACAACGAAGAAGCTCCTAACAGATGGCGCTATTCTGTTAAGCAGAGGTCTTAGTGGCATACGAATCCAAAGGTACAGTGATCTCTCCATAGTGAAACGAGCTACAGCAGGCTCATTATTTTAAAGGTACGCCACAATGTATAGGCATTAGCAGTCTATATAATTCCTAGTCTCTGATAAAACTTTATATATACTTATGTCAGTAAAAACCAGAACGAGTTTTAAATAAAGTTGAATCATTAATATCCTAACGAATATTGATAGTTTATTGAAAAAACAAACTTCAAATTATAAGATTTAATAATTTTTATGTTGGACTGGACATGGCGTGGTCAAACGCCATGTCTAGTCCATGATTCCAATTTTGAGACTTGTCTTAGGCCCCATTCATACATACCGATACCAGGAGTAATGCACTGTGTACACATTTTTTCCATCTTTAAACCTATGATTGCTAAAAGTGGCACTAGAATTATATTTCATGTACCTACTCTGCCTAACCCCTTTGGGAATACAGCGTATATGTATGTAATGCACTGTGTGAATGCGAACTGCAGGTGAATCAAACATTAGGCATATGTATTGTATGTCGCTCAATGTCCCGTATCTTCATAAATTAAACCTTACAATACGAGCATTTTACAACTGTAAATGACTATATACATTAATAACGTTATTTAATTATTTTCGAAGAGTTAACAATTAAAATACACGAGACTAAAATTTTATTTTCCTATTAACTTATACAATTTTCTAAAAACAAGAAACTACACAAACAATGTTATCACAAATAACAACACAATTGACTAAACATTCAGAAACTCTAATAAAATATAATTGATATCAAATAAATATGTCTAGATTTGGTGTTTAAAGATAAATGCGTATCTGCAAGGCTACACATAGAAATTAGTTTATCAAGCATTTAAAGTAAATACATAACTGCAATATTGAGTACAAATAGACTAAGTACCTACTTGTATCTAAGAGTAAGAATTAAGATGAAGCAAAGTACACCATGGAATATTCTCATTTTATTTACACTAGTATTGATTAAATGTAACCATATTATTAACTGATCTAGCTATTAGGGCAATCAATCTGTCCAGTTATAATACATATTACTGATATGCCATACGGAATTTGTTCAAATGAGTGCAAAGAAATAAGTGTTACAACATCATATAATTGTATGTCTCTTTAATAAATATTTTGTTTAAAATATATAACAACTATAAATAATGAGTTCAAATTCAATATGGAACTTGCAAAACAGTACTACAATTATCAATATTATCATTTATACAATACAATTACTAAAATTATACAATAAATGGTATGTTAGTCTCCTTCAATTCAATTGAGCCATTCTTACAGACTATATGCAACTCATTGTGTGGCTCTCCCTCAAACCTGAACCGCTTCGGGTGGGAATCATCCATGAACCGGCCAAGCTTCATTATCTTGTCATCCACTTTTATTTTATCTGCTATCAAGTTTGTGGCTGGCAAGTTTTTAAGAATATCATGAATCAGCAACTCTACTTTACCCTTCTCATGTATGAAAATACTGCTTTTGTCTATCAACTGGGAGGCAAGCATATACACTTCCCCACTCTTCAAGGAAGCTTGCAGGTTGCCTGAGAAACCTGTGATGCGTAAATTTCCATGCTGTATCACATCAATGGTCACTGCCCTGTGGAGATGGTCCAGAAAAATATTCCCCATGGCTGTTGTGAAGTGGGAATTATCACTGTAACATGACTTGACACTGATGGGGCCAGCATGAGTTATGACACTAAAAGAATTCGCCATTATATTATTACAGGCAATACCTGACTCTTTGCCCGTTTTTAATTCAATGTTACTTGCTACAAGCCTGCCTTCGGTCTTGACTTGGCCCTGTATACTCTCTACCCGGATTGTCTGCGCCTTGAGATCCGCGACGTTTACTGTTCCGTTTTGTGTCTTCACCACAAACTCCTCGCCTTCCAATTTCGCCAGATGCACTGAAGCATTTTCAGTAGCAGTAACATGGACTTTTAAATGATATGGAACTTGTATAAGGCAGACATCATCTCTATCTGAACCAGTATTCTTATTTAGCAGCTCCAAGCGTTTCGAAGATTGCTTCACTTGAAAATCACCCGTATCTTTGCCTTTACTATACAGTATCATAGTAAGCTTATTATGGGCCTTTATATCGTTCACGTCGATTGGTTGCACTTTCACATGAATAGGACTTTCTACAAATATTTCAGAAGATTTGTTATCTATTGTCTTTTCAACAGTTCTGACAATATTTAATTTATTTAAATCGGGAAGACTGCTAAAGTCGACAAAAGTTAACCTCAAAATTTTGCGGCACTTATGTAAGACCCGTTGTCCCACCGGAGAGAACATTCTTGGATATTATACCTAATATCACTTTTCAAAATCGTAAAAACATATTCCTATGTTATTATAATTTAATTAGTATATCGCTAATTTCATCCAAGTTTTTACAACTTTGACACATGACAGTAGATACTCTTCGACATCTGACTTTGACAGTGACAGTTCCTTTTTCAATGAAATAGTAGCAATGCACTAGCAACCCTTAAATAGCTTTGTTTGTCCACACTTGTACCTTTTACCGTATCGTATCTCCGACTCGTATCATGATCGTTAAGCCGGCTACACAAAGCCCTGCCTGCAGGGCCCTGCTTGCAGTGCCACTGCCAAATCGTATTGTGTGTAGGCATACAGGGCCGATTTAACAGATAAAAAAATCGGCCCTGCATGCCTACACACAATACGATTTGGCAGTGGCACTGCAAGCAGGGCCCTGCAGGCAGGGTTTTGTGTAGGCAGCTTAAATCGGCAATTGCACTGCGTCGTTCACCTAAGCCGTAAGCGTGATTCGGAACATGCCTTATATCGTAGATGGATCTGTTGAGCTACTGAACGAAACTGAACTAGTGAACTAAATGAGTGATATACTTCACAGTGAAGACTTTTCTTTTTAGTGACACATTTTGCGCATGTCTACCACACTAACTAATATCCGATACTCGTATCCGATACGTGAGTTTTCGTACTCGTATCCGATACGTAAGTATTTAAGATACACGGTGAAGGTTGGATCGCGACGTATCAGATACGCCATATTGCATGATCACGTATCTTTTCGCGTCCACACAAACGATCATGCTACGCATCGGTACTATTGTGCCCGCGCTGATAGATGACCCCTATGGTCCCTATGACACTGGCAGTGACAGTTCATTTTTATAACCTTGTAACAGTGTCGCTGTTACATCTAAATGTTGATAAGCATCTTTTGGGAATGTAGCTAATTAATTTATGTAGAATTGTAACATTTACATACTAACAATATGAAAGAAACTTGTATCGCCCCCTATTTCCAGAAATATGTTTAACGGAATATATATATACACACTGACGTACCTACTGCAAAAGTTATATCGTTGGTCTGTATCGACTAAGGAAGAGGTGTTGTCGACAAACAGACGTCGGTAATTGAAGTGAACGTAATAAAACCACCGTATTTCCTGTTCCACCGTAATACAGTTCACACTAGTACGGGGATCAGTAGACGCTTACTTAGCTTAACTTAGTACCTATTCCTTATTATACTACAAACTAATGTAAGCAGAACTATGTACCATTTATTACCACAATAAACGTTATCTTATCTTATATTAAAACGTGTCTTATATTTCAATTGACGACCTCTTTAGCTTAGTTGGTAGTGAACCTGCCTACGAAGCTGGAGGTCCCGGGTTCGAATCCCGGCCGGGGCATTTATTTGTGATGAGCACGAATATTTGTTCTTGGGTCTTGGATGTTTTCTATGTATTTAAGTAATTATTTATCTATATAAGTATGTATATCGTCGCTTAGTACCCATAGTACAAGCTTTGCTTAGTTTGGGACTAGGTTGATTTGTGTAAGATTGTCCACAAATATTTATTTATTTTAATTTTATTGTAACGGAACTGTGTAAATTTAAAACAACGTGTCATTGTAATTGGATGTGCATAAAAATATGCACTGTTAAAAGTGCGTATAATAAAATCAATAAACATGTCGACCCACATTGCGGGCATTGCGGCATAAAAATACAGAAGCATCGAAACTTGTACAACACTATCAGAAATGCATAGGTGGAAATTAACTCGTTAATCCGTTAATTAACAGTTAACAAAACGCTTAACGGATTAACTTTTAAATTGTTAACGAACTCATTAACTTCCGTTAACTTTCAATAAGTCAGTTAATCGTTAATGAATCACCTACTTTTCGCCAAAATAATAGGTATTGTACTGTGCCGCCAACACTTTCTGACTAGGACGTCCGTAGGATGATGAAAATCCGAGGTCTATTTTGTGTGACTATATTAAACTTGTATCATAATCACGCATTATACAGTGCTTACCTGAGCCTATGTATAGTAGCCGAGTTGTTCATGAGTCCGACTCTCCAATATGAGGTCCTAGATTTTCGTCCTGGCCTTTGAGTTAACGGATTAACGATTAACGTTGACTTCCGTTAAATCTTTCAGAATGTAACTCTTTAACGTTTAACCAAGTTAACTTATTTTTTAACGGATTAGCGATTAAAGCTGCCTACACAAAGCCCTGCCTGCAGGGCCCTGCTTGCAGTGCCACTGCCAAATCGTATTGTGTGTAGGCATGCAGGGCCGATTTTTTTATCTGTTAAATCGGCCCTGCATGCCTACACACAATACGATTTGGCAGTGGCACTGCAAGCAGGGCCCTGCAGGCAGGGCTTTGTGTAGCCGGCTTAACGCAGTTAACTATTTGATTAACTGTGCCCACCTCTGCAGAAATGTCACTGTCAGTGTCATAGGGGTCTTCTATCAGCACTTTAGCACGGGCACAATACGCGACGGAGATACGATACGGTAAAAAGATACAAGTAGGGACAAAACTTACGGTTACGTTTCATTTCATTGAGGTTTCATTTTTGACATGTGACATTTTAAGATTTTTAAGGGAGTTTTGAGTTTTAGTAAACTCATCTCTTTTCTCTTCTTGCGTAGTTTCGATAAAATTATTATTTAAGTTTGTAGAAGAATATTACTCGTATTAAATTAACTACATTTATGTTAAAATTATTTAATAAGGCAAAGACGACAGAATATAATTAAAAAGTTATACCTTTTGGAAATAATAGCTAGTTTCCATGAATGCTCATAAGTACTTGTGCACGATTCTGTTTAAATTTAATTTCGTTCTAAGGCTTTATATAGGTATTGCACTCTTTGGAAGCAGAATAGAAGAGGAAAGTAACTGATACCTTATTAGTTACTTTTCTCATTATAGAAGAGAAGATGATTTAAATGATTCACTAGAAGGAGTAGCTGAATTTCGAGTAGCTTTTGGGTTGATGATATTGAAACAGCACAATGAACGTGGATTTAAAGCAGACTTTTGCGCGCATCAAGCCAGTGTGCGATATTGTGATGATGTGCCCCACGGCGGATTCCATTGCGCAGTTTACTGGCCGCGTTTCCGAGCTGAAGAAGGAAGCGGTGCAGGAGCTGCAGCAGTACCTTCTGTTCCCATTCATAACCCACATTAAGTCAACTGAAATTGAGTAAGTCAGAAAACTATTTTTCGCTCAAAATTCTATAAAGCATGTTAGCATGATATGGCATTCATGGGAAAGGCCTTTGCCCAGCACTGGGACACACAAATAGACTAGAAAATAAATAAATATATAAAGCGCTATTTAGACTACCAAGAACTTCAGTAAATTTTCATTTTGGCTTAAGCCATCCACTACCGGTGACAAGAATCCCTGGCCGGATAACCTGGCCTGGAGGATGGGTTAATCGTATTCATCTTACCTCGGTAGCCCGCAGCCCCGCAGTGCAAAGAAACTTGCATGCCAATATAAGTCTGCCTTTACAAACTGTAATGTTAATGCATTGAGACGCATGCTTTCGATCATAAGCCTATTTACTGCTTTTTCATGCAGAGTATTAGTTATGTTTAGTTTTTTGCTGCAAAAAAAGTGTTTTACTTCCTTTCCTCTTTTTGAATAGTGCATGTACTTTTTATAATTTTTTTTTTAGTAGCTTTCACATTGCTGCTGCATTCATTTGTTAACTCATTTGGATTCATGAAATATGATCCTGATCAAAGTCCCACAATATCAGCAATTATGTAGTGCTTATGCACACAACATTATTAGCTGTTTGTATAGAACACACTTTTGCCTGCAACTATGTCTGTGTAGAACCCATTCATCACATTAGAATTTAATTGCTATTCTATTTCAGGGGCTTACCTAGTTATCTTAATTTAATACAGAAAACTCCCATGAATGTAAGACATATTAAAATATAATGACATGGGGTCACTCACATCCTTAAGGTGGAATATTATCGCTTGACAAGTTTTAAACCAGTAGGTCTTTAATCACATGCACTTGTCCTGTTGGCAGCAAATTTAATGTGTCTAGCAATATTCAAACTTAAAGACCTGAATGACTTGTTTAATTATATTTTGTCTTGAGTTTATAGCATCACTCAGCCATATGTTCGTTTATAATAGCTTATTATTAGTTTTACGAAGACAGTTGAGTGGCACTCATGAAGACTCCTTTTAGGTTTTGTACAACCTGTCTAACAAACATGCCTATGTGCCTCATATTTAATTTATGTGGAAACTATATAATATTGTATTGCCAACATATTTTTTGACCTTAATGTGTTATTACCAATAATGTTTATGTCTATTATCTTTGTTAAATACATGTTATAAAATTGAATTGTTTTTGTATGTTAAAGGAAAAAATATGAGCTTCAGTGGAGAATAATAGATGCCATAAAAGTGGTGCTGGAAAAAGTGACAGTGATCAGCTTCGAGATGTGCATCAAGATTGAGACAGGCCTGCTCAGCCTGGTGTTTGACAACTCCAAACCTGGCATGAGTAAGATTATTATTTTACTTTTATTATGACAACATCATCCTCATAACTACTGTTGTTCTGAAGGAAAACGTATTATTACGTGTAGAATCATTGAACTATTCAGTAATGGCGAGTACCGTCAGTAATGGCGAAGTCCCCAAACATTAGGGGGTCAATTCCCTGTGAACAACACATTTGTATAATTTTTATTGATTTCTTATGATAATAGCTGCTAGGTTCAATAATAATGAGTGAAAACCGTGCAAGTTTAAATCAATATGCGTGATGGGCACCTTTGCACCCGGAGTGATCCGGGGCGGGTTATTTGACTAGGCATGTCATGTTTGTGTCAATTTAGTTAGTAAGTTTTTATTGACATTATCTTGCGTATAAGATTTAAGTTGTATTTACATGTCATATATAAATAAATAAATAGAAATATCAATATGTATACTATATAGTTGCGGAAGTACCCGAAGAGCTGAAGCACGCCGTAGTGAAGTGCCTCACTGTGCTAATGCTGAATATCGACGACCGCGTGCGCATGAAAATGCTGCGGACACAAGTGCCGCTGATCGCGCAGGCCGTCTTCGTGTCCGTGCACCTCGCCAAGCTGGAGAGACTCCGGCCGTTGAGGTTAGTATGGACAACAAACTTGATTTCTGGGCCACTTTGAACCTTGTCAAGTTGTCACAGTGACGTTAGTATCTTCGTGTCCAAACCTTAAACCTTATGGCCTGGCCACGACATTGGTCTAAGGCGACTGGCTAAGGCGACCAGCGGCGAGCGAATTAAACAAAAACAAGACCGCTAAAGAAGCATGCCACGAGAATTCGCTGTGGGCTAAATCGCGCGCGAATTTACTCGCGCGACCGGCTGCGGCGGCCAGCGGCGCGGCGAGCGGCGAGATCAAATGCACTGGCGGAAAGAGCCATGCCACGAGTCAGAGCGGCGCGAACGGTCTTGGCGGCGGCGCGGATCGGGCGGAGTTTTAAAAAACAAAATATTTTGTTTTATTCGCTCCGCGATGTTGGACACAGAGGCTTTTATCAGTGAAATTTTAAATAGGCCTGCCTTGTGGATGGCACAGCATCCTACGAGTTTGGGTTTGCGCAAATGCGGATCCAAATGTTGAAGTACATAATCGAATGTATCTACACTCATTCGAGTACTCATAAAATTTTTGGGGGTACTTCCTATATTCATTAAACAAAGTACTGAATTCACCCAAGGTATACCGGCGTCTATTTACTTCGTGCACACCTTCTCTCCTATTTAAAATGTCTGTAATAAAATACGAGCTACTTTCGAGACACTGAAGGGCCACTTTTGATAATGACATTTTGCGTCCTTTGAGTACGTCCCATTCGCTCAATGCCGCTAAGACAACTGCGTTGTCGTGGCATGCTCACAGCTTAGACCGTTTTCGCCGCCCCGCTCGCCGCGCCCGCGGTCGCCTTAGACCAATGTCGTGGCCAGGCCATTAAACATTAATTTTCAGCTCATTTTAAACTAATCGTACATTTCAGATTAGCAGCTATAGACTGCGTTACAGCGCATACAGCGAGCCATCGCAAGCTAACAACAGATGCGTACCACATAAAGGACATACCGCTGGAAGCGCTGGTGGTTGATATGCTGGCCAGCATACTTCCCGGCGTGCTGGCCGCCTTGCAGGACGTGGCGACCTGCACCGACAACCCTGGGCATGCAGTTGTTGTGGTGAGATTACAACAAGTATTAGAGTTAAATTTGAAAGGTAAAACAATTCGACTCACAAGTAGATATTGGATGTAATTTTGAGGCAGAACACTTTTATGTTAACCTTAATGAAGCTCACTTTGAGGTAGCATAGAAGTATGCTACCTCAAAATGTACTGTGATGAGCTATCGAATTTGATATTATTATATCGATTTCGATTTCATTTTTATCATTAAAAATATTTATCTCATGTTATAAGTAGATGCTTAAATATAGTAAAAAATAAAATAAAAACAAAATTCATTTATTTCGGTTCGGACAACTTGAGATCCATAGAATTGTTAGTATTACAGGATGTTAGTGCGAAAACCTAAATGTAAAGAGGGCCCAGTGCTCCAGGTATAGTGTTCTACGCTCGGATTGACTCAGGCTCGGCAAACCGCGTCTTTTAAGGGCCAATGGCCGCAAGGCTCCTCGCGTCACCTCGCGGCTCCTCGCGTCACCTCGCGGCACCGCACGGCGCCGCGCGACCTTTTCGAGCATTGGACTTTTTAGTATGTAGATAAAGTTTAAAATTATTTGACACTGAAAGTGCTCGCCGGGCCGCTGCCATTCCGGTGTGAACCGGCCCTTGGACTAAGTTCGAGTTTAAATGATCACGATGAATTATTTCCAGGCAGCGATTGACGCCACCCACCGCATACTCTGCCTCACAATGAATGACAAGTACCTGCTCAAGCACTCGACTATAACCGCCGAAGACTTTGCCAAGATGGTGATAGATAAACGAAAACCTAACAAAGAAGTAAGCAACAAGGGTAATTGATATTTTAAGGTATTTCCTTCTTTATGTTATGTGTAGTTTATTGATATTGATTGTTTGGCATGATCATGTTTTTCGATAACAATAACCCCGGGACCCGGAATGTTTCTAGATCAAAGATATTTTCATATCTGATGCTTGTTTACTATTAGAGCGATATAGTTAGAGTCTAGGACTAGGCCAGTTGACCTTCTTAGTGCTGCCACTTAGTCCGTAATAAAACGGTTCTTATTTATTTTTAAGTAGATCTTTGATGCTAATCATTCAAGACAATCAGATGTTCTGTACAACACAAAGTATATAATCAATTTGTGATCTTTCACAACAGAGAGGTCTTCACTGCACCATCATCCCCAGTGTTAAACTTGCAATCTTCTAAAACAGACAGGCCAACATATATAATTTAGTAATGAAACCATGTATCTCTTTCTTGAGCCTTTCGTTTGACTGCCTGATACTACACGACAACGGCGGTCAGACGACAGGCTCAAGAAAGAGATACATGGAAATTGCTCCACCGACAAGAGCTTGGCTCTTAAATGAATGAATGAATGAGTAATGAAACCAAAGGATCATATCTAGTTCTCGCATTTTTGTTTCAGAAAAGAACCCCAAGGAGATATCGAAGCGCTCGGCGGAGTGGTTCGCGATGGCGGGCGAGAAGTTGCTGCTCATTACCAAAAGCCTTGCTTCGCTGGTCGCTCACGAGCATGCTCGGGTTCGACGGGAGCTCGCCGTTTACTGCGCGCGGCTACTTAACGAGTGCCATCAGTGAGTATTAGTTTGATTATTTGTACTGTTTTTGTTTGTGCCATGTATAAATGTTTTTCTTTCTTTGTTTTCACTAGGACAATGCAGCCATCTGTCCCCATAGCGCTGGACATACTGATAGCCCTGTCCAAAGACGAGAGTCCCGAGGTGTCGGAGTATTGCTCTAGCGCGGTGTCGACGTACTTCGCGGCCGCCGACCGACATCGCGCCATGGACAGCTTGTGCGACAACTTCTTCACCACGCTCACTAGCTTGCCGAGGATACTGAACAATATTGGTGAGTATATCGTGTATAGTGTGTGTCAACCACGAAGGCGCGCCCCTCCACAGCCCAATCCGTAAAATTGCGCATTACGCGTACGAAATTCGTTGTGGAGGGGTGCGTCGTCGTGGATGACACGCACTATGATACCCATCACAGTAGCCTTATTAAGCTTATATTGGGGTATGTAGCTAGGTCGATTCGTGAAGTGTATGTACGAGTATGTTCCTTGAAATATAATTATTAAACATAGCAACAGTTTAATAATTATATTTCAAGCAAAGAGTATAATAATATATATCAGGTAAAGAGAGCCATCTCGCGTGAAAACTTGGATACTCGTGAGCACAAGCGCCGCACACGGATTTGGTGTGGACTAATTTCGTGTGTCTGTGTGCGTGCACACACACACCCATAATATTATCCGTTAAATATTGTTCATGTACCATCCACCCACTGTGACATCTTAAACTTCCCGTGGCAACTTCCCACTTTTTAAATTGAATAATGGTAATAAAGTTATTCTTTTCAGAAGTCATAATTTACTATCATTGTTTAGTATGAAAATGGGGAAGTTTATACGGGAAGGTTAAGATGCTTCAGTAGGTAGATAGTACATGAACAGTATTTTATTGTTTACTTTTATCTATAAAAAATCTTTCTCGGATTGGCGAGTTAACTCGTCCAATTTGAGTACAAATTATAATCACGCCGTACTGAAAGGGTTAAGTGATTTGTACACAAATAATTATTCCAGTCAGGAGACTAATAAAATTAAGTTGTATATATAATATCATTTATTTATTTTTGACTAACTTATTTATGAATAGTATATTAAAAGGAGGATTAAATACGATTACCTATAACTTGTAGCGATTTGTTTAACTTCTTCAATCACTAACTGGTAAACGAATTGGTGAAGTACGATCGTCTACAAAAAGATGTATCCATTTTTTTCACCTTGAAATGGATGCACGCTGTATCTTCCTGATTTCATGTATTGGCCCAGGATAATTGTTGTTTTCTCCAACAATTGACATCCATGTTGAAAATACCTCTGTCCTGACTTTTTCTCAGCATGAGGACGTGGCATGATTGTATGCACTATGCATCTGCAAAACATAACATTAAATAATGAGATGAAAGTGCAGGAGGTATGTATGTATTTTTGAAATTATGTTTCTAATTATCTACTATACCTATTTCAAATTTCAAAGACAACAACAAGAAGAAAGTGGGCTTCATATTCATTTATCGTATAGCTCACGTAATTCAATACTCAAACGTTTATATTGCTAAGTAACCAACTGTTTTCATTGATATTCATTTATGTATGAGCTGCATAACCACCCGGCAAAACAGACTACCTACCTAAATAAATCAATTGATTGGAATATAAATATAACATCGCATCGGTGTGAACAGGGATAGTAAATAAAGAATTAAAAAATACTTACTTAACTCGGCGTATCCGATAACACATCGTATTCGATCTGGGAAAAGGCGTTCCCGAAAAGTTCATAAAAAAGCACTTTTAAGAAAATGATAAATTAACTTGACTTTGTAGATCTATATCACTAACTGCTTTTCACAAGAATAATGCAGAAAATTTTATAATTAGCATTATTTTATTTTCAATATGTTGACACGTTATTGACACACGTGTTATTTCAATATTTAAAAATAACCATGGCAACCATACGACCATAGAGTATTATAAAATCTGTGACCATAGAGTTGAAAATTTAATTTTACGATAAATTGTAACGTTTCTTTTCACGTTCAGCTTTGATTAATTGTATTGGGATAGATGAAATGAAAACGAAACCTGCTTGAGACGGATTACACAAAATATGTCGACATCAAATATAATAGGAGGCAGCACTTTCTACGTCAAATTCACGCGAAATTGGTCTTTTCTTTAAGTTTCCCCCCCCTGATTTCAAGGAACATACTCGTACATACCCTTCACAATTAAAAAGAAACCCTAAGTACTTACTTACAAAATGTTACATTTTTTTTTACACACTTTATTTAGTCATATATTTTAAATATATTTTTTTTTTACGCGAACTTAATCTTCCTTATTAGGGTTCCGTACCAAAAAGGTAAAAAAGGAACCCTATTGGTTTCACTTTGTCTGTCTGTCTGTCTGTCTGTCTGTCTGTCACATCGCTAAATATCTCAGGAACTACTTATCCTATCGATTTGAAATTTGGAATAGTTATAAACAAGGGTAACCCAGATACATAGAAGATGGTTTTTTAAATTATTTTATTTTATTTTCTGTGAATAATGACAGATAAAAGGGGGTTCAAAATTTCAAAGTCTGGCAACTATGTCAAGTGGGGTATCATATGAAAGGACTTGACTTGTACATTCTGAAACAATTTTTAGTTTTTTTTTTCGTTGGGGAAATTTCGATTTACGAGGGAAAATGTAAAAAAAAATACCATTCCCCCCCCCTTATCTCCGAAGTTTACGAAGAAAAAAATTTGAAATTATTACACAACATTAATATGCATGTATATTTTACAGGAAAAATATAGCCATAGCCCTATCTAGTTTTTCTTTTTTTTAATCATCAAAAAACTCTTCTATACTAAGTTTGTAATTTAAGCACCTTTGTATATATTTTTGTTTTATATTTAAATTTACAAAATTACGCTGAAAATACCTTCTTTCAAATAAAAAAACAATTATTGAAATCGGTTTATGTGATAAAGAATTATCCTTGAAAAACCAACATACGTACTAAGTTATTCAGTCGCGCAAATTAGTAACACAATGCGCCGATAGATGGTGCTGTCATGTTTTTTTAAGATTGTTCCTGAATTAATGGGGTCGGGACGGGTACACAACTACATATACAAGAACTGTGTACGGAACCCTCGGTGCGCGAGTCAGACTCGCACTTGACCGGTTTTTTTTACAATAGCCTCGCGAGTCGCGGCTTTCGTAATTCGCCTGGTGCAGTTCGGTCCTCTTGGCTCGGAATGCTCGGCCAAGTCCAAGGACACCAACAACTCCCGGCAGCAACCAATACTTAGTCAATTCTCGGCACCCGGCATCAGCAGAGAATCCAATAATTTTTTCACTTCTGGTCCTCTTCCAGTTCAAAATATTAGGTTTATTTCGATTTTTTACATTTATTTTTCCGCTGATTTTCCAGAGTACTTTAAAATGTTTTTTTTTTTAAGTATCAAGCACTTTCAGACTCATTACGTAAAAAGTTAATATTTTATTTCACTCACTTATTGGCGAACACGTCCAAATTGATAATAATATTGAAATAAAAATGTCCGGCACTACTCTCATGCTTGCTTATAAGTCCAAATTATTTTAAATCACTCAATTAAATGTTCTTCGTATCCAAGGTCACTCACGCTTTCTGGCTGGCGCAGCGCGCCGCCAGCACGGCACAAGGCCGCACTGGCAGGATCGCCATGTAGGGATGGGCGTAGTAATACGACTGTTCACGTTGGGATTAATATGTATTCTCTCTAAATATGCTGGTACATGGGCTTAAATACTAGTGGCTTGTGAGAGAGTGTGTGTGTAGCACACTACAGCAGGCTTCGTATTATAATTAAACGGACTCGCAAGCTCGTCCGTTTAAACAAATACTCAGCCTGCAATTGCTTCCTTCCCGGCCACGGCAATAATGTACTATTACCGTAGTGGATCTCGTATACGAAATGTTCTGATTCGTCCAGATTCAGCCCGCAAGCTATCGGCGCTGAACCTGCTCCACGGCTACATATCGGTGATGTGCGACTCGGCGCGGCCGCAGACGCTGACCTCGGCGCTGAGCACCGAGCACGGCCTGCAGGGCCTCGTGACCGCGCTGCTCGAGGCGGCCGCCGTGCACACCGACCTGGTGCTGCTCATGCGGCACACCGCCACAGGTACATGTACACGTCATCATATCATAGAAATAGAAAAACATTTATTGAAAGACCAACACAGCACCAAAAGACCGCGACCTCCGGTAGGAGATGGCAGTCGAAGAAGAAACCGACCTATCGACTCTACATTGTACTGTTTTTGTACAGACGTGCGCACAACGCCCCCGAGTTCGTCCCCGTGGCTAAAGCTCCGGCACTTAGACGGCGCGGCGGCGGCGCGGCTGTGGAGCTGCGCGGCGCTGCTCGGGCGCGCGGAGTGCGGCGCGCTGCTGCTGGACCGCCTGCCCGCGCGCTCGCCCGCCGGCGCCGCGCTCGCCAACGCGCTCGCCTCAGGTTAGTTAGTTAGCTCCGGCACCTGACGGCGTGGCTGTGGAGCTGCGCGGCGCTGCTCGGGCGCGCGGAGTGCGGCGCGCTGCTGCTGGACCGCCTGCCCGCGCGCTCGCCCGCCGGCGCCGCGCTCGCCAACGCGCTCGCCTCAGGTTAGTTAGTTAGCTCCGGCACCTGACGGCGTGGCTGTGGAGCTGCGCGGCGCTGCTCGGGCGCGCGGAGTGCGGCGCGCTGCTGCTGGACCGCCTGCCCGCGCGCTCGCCCGCCGGCGCCGCGCTCGCCAACGCGCTCGCCTCAGGTTAGTTAGTTAGCTCCGGCACCTGACGGCGTGGCTGTGGAGCTGCGCGGCGCTGCTCGGGCGCGCAGAGTGCGGCGCGCTGCTGCTGGACCGCCTGCCCGCGCGCTCGCCCGCCGGCGCCGCGCTCGCCAACGCGCTCGCCTCAGGTTAGTTAGTTAGCTCCGGCACCTGACGGCGCGGCTGTGGAGCTGCGCGGCGCTGCTCGGGCGCGCGGAGTGCGGCGCGCTGCTGCTGGACCGCCTGCCCGCGCGCTCGCCCGCCGGCGCCGCGCTCGCCAACGCGCTCGCCTCAGGTTAGTTAGTTAGCTCCGGCACCTGACGGCGCGGCTGTGGAGCTGCGCGGCGCTGCTCGGGCGCGCGGAGTGCGGCGCGCTGCTGCTGGACCGCCTGCCCGCGCGCTCGCCCGCCGGCGCCGCGCTCGCCAACGCGCTCGCCTCAGGTTAGTTAGTTAGCTCCGGCACCTGACGGCGCGGCTGTGGAGCTGCGCGGCGCTGCTCGGGCGCGCAGAGTGCGGCGCGCTGCTGCTGGACCGCCTGCCCGCGCGCTCGCCCGCCGGCGCCGCGCTCGCCAACGCGCTCGCCTCAGGTTAGTTAGTTAGCTCCGGCACCTGACGGCGCGGCTGTGGAGCTGCGCGGCGCTGCTCGGGCGCGCGGAGTGCGGCGCGCTGCTGCTGGACCGCCTGCCCGCGCGCTCGCCCGCCGGCGCCGCGCTCGCCAACGCGCTCGCCTCAGGTTAGTTAGTTAGCTCCGGCACCTGACGGCGCGGCTGTGGAGCTGCGCGGCGCTGCTCGGGCGCGCGGAGTGCGGCGCGCTGCTGCTGGACCGCCTGCCCGCGCGCTCGCCCGCCGGCGCCGCGCTCGCCAACGCGCTCGCCTCAGGTTAGTTAGTTAGCTCCGGCACCTGACGGCGCGGCTGTGGAGCTGCGCGGCGCTGCTCGGGCGCGCGGAGTGCGGCGCGCTGCTGCTGGACCGCCTGCCCGCGCGCTCGCCCGCCGGCGCCGCGCTCGCCAACGCGCTCGCCTCAGGTTAGTTAGTTAGCTCCGGCACCTGACGGCGCGGCTGTGGAGCTGCGCGGCGCTGCTCGGGCGCGCGGAGTGCGGCGCGCTGCTGCTGGACCGCCTGCCCGCGCGCTCGCCCGCCGGCGCCGCGCTCGCCAACGCGCTCGCCTCAGGTTAGTTAGTTAGCTCCGGCACCTGACGGCGCGGCTGTGGAGCTGCGCGGCGCTGCTCGGGCGCGCGGAGTGCGGCGCGCTGCTGCTGGACCGCCCGCCGGCGCCGCGCTCGCCAACGCGCTCGCCTCAGGTTAGTTAGTTAGCTCCGGCACCTGACGGCGCGGCTGTGGAGCTGCGCGGCGCTGCTCGGGCGCGCGGAGTGCGGCGCGCTGCTGCTGGACCGCCTGCCGGCGCCGCGCTCGCCAACGCGCTCGCCTCAGGTTAGTTAGTTAGCTCCGGCACCTGACGGCGCGGCTGTGGAGCTGCGCGGCGCTGCTCGGGCGCGCGGAGTGCGGCGCGCTGCTGCTGGACCGCCCGCCGGCGCCGCGCTCGCCAACGCGCTCGCCTCAGGTTAGTTAGTTAGCTCCGGCACCTGACGGCGCGGCTGTGGAGCTGCGCGGCGCTGCTCGGGCGCGCGGAGTGCGGCGCGCTGCTGCTGGACCGCCTGCCCGCGCGCTCGCCCGCCGGCGCCGCGCTCGCCAACGCGCTCGCCTCAGGTTAGTTAGTTAGCTCCGGCACCTGACGGCGCGGCTGTGGAGCTGCGCGGCGCTGCTCGGGCGCGCGGAGTGCGGCGCGCTGCTGCTGGACCGCCTGCCCGCGCGCTCGCCCGCCGGCGCCGCGCTCGCCAACGCGCTCGCCTCAGGTTAGTTAGTTAGCTCCGGCACCTGACGGCGCGGCTGTGGAGCTGCGCGGCGCTGCTCGGGCGCGCGGAGTGCGGCGCGCTGCTGCTGGACCGCCTGCCCGCGCGCTCGCCCGCCGGCGCCGCGCTCGCCAACGCGCTCGCCTCAGGTTAGTTAGTTAGCTCCGGCACCTGACGGCGCGGCTGTGGAGCTGCGCGGCGCTGCTCGGGCGCGCGGAGTGCGGCGCGCTGCTGCTGGACCGCCTGCCCGCGCGCTCGCCCGCCGGCGCCGCGCTCGCCAACGCGCTCGCCTCAGGTTAGTTAGTTAGCTCCGGCACCTGACGGCGCGGCTGTGGAGCTGCGCGGCGCTGCTCGGGCGCGCGGAGTGCGGCGCGCTGCTGCTGGACCGCCTGCCCGCGCGCTCGCCCGCCGGCGCCGCGCTCGCCAACGCGCTCGCCTCAGGTTAGTTAGTTAGCTCCGGCACCTGACGGCGCGGCTGTGGAGCTGCGCGGCGCTGCTCGGGCGCGCGGAGTGCGGCGCGCTGCTGCTGGACCGCCTGCCCGCGCGCTCGCCCGCCGGCGCCGCGCTCGCCAACGCGCTCGCCTCAGGTTAGTTAGTTAGCTCCGGCACCTGACGGTGCGGCTGTGGAGCTGCGCGGCGCTGCTCGGGCGCGCGGAGTGCGGCGCGCTGCTGCTGGACCGCCTGCCCGCGCGCTCGCCCGCCGGCGCCGCGCTCGCCAACGCGCTCGCCTCAGGTTAGTTAGCTCCGGCACCTGACGGCGCGGCTGTGGAGCTGCGCGGCGCTGCTCGGGCGCGCGGAGTGCGGCGCGCTGCTGCTGGACCGCCTGCCCGCGCGCTCGCCCGCCGGCGCCGCGCTCGCCAACGCGCTCGCCTCAGGTTAGTTAGTTAGCTCCGGCACCTGACGGCGCGGCTGTGGAGCTGCGCGGCGCTGCTCGGGCGCGCGGAGTGCGGCGCGCTGCTGCTGGACCGCCTGCCCGCGCGCTCGCCCGCCGGCGCCGCGCTCGCCAACGCGCTCGCCTCAGGTTAGTTAGTTAGCTCCGGCACCTGACGGCGCGGCTGTGGAGCTGCGCGGCGCTGCTCGGGCGCGCGGAGTGCGGCGCGCTGCTGCTGGACCGCCTGCCCGCGCGCTCGCCCGCCGGCGCCGCGCTCGCCAACGCGCTCGCCTCAGGTTAGTTAGTTAGCTCCGGCACCTGACGGTGCGGCTGTGGAGCTGCGCGGCGCTGCTCGGGCGCGCGGAGTGCGGCGCGCTGCTGCTGGACCGCCTGCCCGCGCGCTCGCCCGCCGGCGCCGCGCTCGCCAACGCGCTCGCCTCAGGTTAGTTAGCTCCGGCACCTGACGGCGCGGCTGTGGAGCTGCGCGGCGCTGCTCGGGCGCGCGGAGTGCGGCGCGCTGCTGCTGGACCGCCTGCCCGCGCGCTCGCCCGCCGGCGCCGCGCTCGCCAACGCGCTCGCCTCAGGTTAGTTAGTTAGCTCCGGCACCTGACGGCGCGGCTGTGGAGCTGCGCGGCGCTGCTCGGGCGCGCGGAGTGCGGCGCGCTGCTGCTGGACCGCCTGCCCGCGCGCTCGCCCGCCGGCGCCGCGCTCGCCAACGCGCTCGCCTCAGGTTAGTTAGTTAGCTCCGGCACCTGACGGCGCGGCTGTGGAGCTGCGCGGCGCTGCTCGGGCGCGCGGAGTGCGGCGCGCTGCTGCTGGACCGCCTGCCCGCGCGCTCGCCCGCCGGCGCCGCGCTCGCCAACGCGCTCGCCTCAGGTTAGTTAGCTCCGGCACCTGACGGCGCGGCTGTGGAGCTGCGCGGCGCTGCTCGGGCGCGCGGAGTGCGGCGCGCTGCTGCTGGACCGCCTGCCCGCGCGCTCGCCCGCCGGCGCCGCGCTCGCCAACGCGCTCGCCTCAGGTTAGTTAGCTCCGGCACCTGACGGCGCGGCTGTGGAGCTGCGCGGCGCTGCTCGGGCGCGCGGAGTGCGGCGCGCTGCTGCTGGACCGCCTGCCCGCGCGCTCGCCCGCCGGCGCCGCGCTCGCCAACGCGCTCGCCTCAGGTTAGTTAGCTTCGGCACCTGACGGCGCGGCTGTGGAGCTGCGCGGCGCTGCTCGGGCGCGCGGAGTTCGCGCTTAACTACACTCTAAAATGTTGTAGATAGTTTTCAAAATTGACAGGTCGAACACATGAAAAAAAATACAGCATTCAAGAGGCCAATGATTGGAGGGGGGCCAACATTACTACAGCGTACCCTACATTAATCACTGTCCGTTTCTTTCAGCACCGGACGCGCCGCCGGAACTAGCGCAGCGCGTGATCTCAGCGTACACGGAGGATAGCACCTGGTACATGCCGTTCGAAGTGGGCGGCGACCAACCGCTCGCAGAGGAAGACACGCTCGACCCTACCGTGTACGACCCGCGTGCGTGGACAAGAGACAGTGTGCCAGGTGCGGTAGATAGTCTATGCCCCTTATTTATAAACGCCCATCAATCCTATTTCACTTTTCCTGTTCCTACTTCACCTTTTATTACATTTACTTTTGTAAGAAAGGGACAAACATTTTAGTTAGCAGAGGTGTGTTAAGTTTTATGAATAAGGAGATATTTGGTTAAGCTTTGCCCAGCAGTGAGACACTATATTGGCTATTTAAAAAATAATTAAAAATTAACGCAAACGTGTTCGTTTGTGTTTTGTTTCAAAAAAACTTATTCTAGAGTTACTGGTCCCTCCAGGGCTGTACGAAGGCGCGACGGAGACCCGCTACACGGGCATCAGCTACGATGCGCCCCGCAGTGCGGGCCGGGGGTCGGGGCAGTGCGCGACGCTGCGGGAGGCGCAGCACAACATGGCGCTCGCCTGCATCCTCGCCGAGGGCGTCGGCCTCATGGCGCGCCGGCTCATGGCCGACTTCCAGCCATATCTGCTGAAGACGCTGTGTCTCATCCTGGAGAGAGTCGGTAAGTTTCTAGCCCGTTCTCTTTCAAAACGCGGTTATGCAAGCAAGAACTTGAACGAAATTATCGATGAATTTTCATTACATTCTTCAACACTCATTAACAAATCACATGAGCATCATACATCACATAAGGAGCACTAACGAGTATGTCTCCTCCCAAGTGTTGTTGCTAAAAAGTACTACGGTATCGTCGGCATAACGAATTGTTTCCGAGCTAGGAATATATGTGACAAAAAGCGTTGGGCCGAGAATACTGCCCTGTGGAACGCCAAAACAAATACGATCTCTGATGCTCTTGGATTCCCCAATCTTTACCACTTGTTGTCTATTGGTAAGAATAAGTGAATGCGTGTTGGGATACAGGCAGTACGTACGAAATGCTGCACCTGGCGGGCGTGAAGGCGATCACGGACATCGCGGTGGCGTGTGCGCACGACTCCGTGCCTGACCTCATCCGCTGCAACGCTGACTACTTCACACACCAAATCTCCGTGCGCCTCAAAAAGGTTAATAAATAAAATAAAATATATATTTGTGGACAAGCTTACATAAACCTACCTATTCCCAAACTAAGCAAAGCTTGTATTATGGGTACTAAGCGACGATATACATACTTATTTAGATAAATAGATCCTTAAATATATATAAAACATCCAAGGCTCAGGAACGAATATCCGTGTTCATCACACAAATAAATGCCCCGACCGTTAACGCTTACCCTCATTCAAAAACGCCCTTCAAAAGTATTTTAGCTAAAAAAAGAATTAATTTTAATAATTATAAAATCACGGACATGAAACATGGTTAAGAATCATTTCTGCCATCAAGACTGTGGATTTAAAAAAAACAACGATTTGCACTCCGGGAGTGCCGGCAGAAGTGAAAACTCAATGACATGATAAGGAGTTTTCACTTGATACATTTTTGATAACAGCGCCACCTACGAACAATACAAGGCACTAACTATACAGAACGCTGCAGCTGTCGGTTGTAACTTAACACGGTAAACCTGCACTGTGAGAAACTTCGCTTGTTTGTTCATAGGTGGCGCTGTTACCAATATCCATCTTCTACAGGTCACGTGTCCATCTTACGATATTAGGAGGGGTCAACTTAGCTGGTCTAACGATCTGTCGGTCACGTGACCCTGTCGCGAGTTTAAAATTTTTTCCCCATCATAAACAGCGCCGCTAAAGAGTTTTCACTTCAGAACTTCGACTGTTTTGAACGTTTCGTGAAAAATCGGCTAACATACATGGGGTATATTCTGATAGCCCACGACGTGAGGAATCTAAAAAAAAATATTGACGTCATAAGGTTTGGGCCACCCTGTATAAAATAATATTCACTATTTTCCTCCAGGCTTGGAACACCGAATCAGCACTCCAAATTTTGTCCGTAGTTATGGAGTACAGTGACGCTAGTATATTGGACTCTCTTTACGGAATAGTGGAAGATGTGAGTATCGACCTTTGGAAAAAATATTATACTATTTTTGCTGTTTCCATCACTTAGCGGTTATAGTTAATCTTCATTTAGCATTGTTTTAAAAATTGGCATACAGCAAAATAAGAGACCTTAAAAATAGGTAGAATGTTCTAAACTTTAGCTTAACTAAACCCAACATCCGGTCATCTACTTTCACCCTACTACTACATTACTAGTATATATTTAAAGAGCATTTTAATAAGAAACACTTATTTTGGCCATCTTCAACACCATCATTTCTAGAAGTGGCACTGCAAATTAAATTTCGTGCTCTCTGCCCACCGCTTTTAGAAGTACAGGTACAGGTTTATGTTTGCATGACAACCAACATTTTATGATACACATACATTTCAGGTTTTAGTTCAAAGCTTTGACAAATACCACGAAAAGAACTTGCAAGCATACCTCCAAGTCTTCCTTACATTCATCACTTGCATACGAAAATGGTTCCCTGTCGACGACCAAACGAAACCACAGGACACCAGGAAAAGTGGGACCGACAAGGAGATCGATATCTTAAAAGATCTGATGGCCTACGTCACTCACAATGAGGAAGTAGAAAAGTTGATGAAAGATGAGGAGACTGAATCTAAGAAAAGTGCGGAAGAGATGTACAGAGAGGACCAGAAAAATAAGGAGGAAGGAATATTGGATTATGATGACAAAGTTACAGGTAAGTTTATATATCAAAAAGTCACCAGTGTAAACGTGTTTAATTATAGAATATTTTTGATGTTGTTTTCTTAATGAATTTTTCCGGATATTATGTTTACGATAAGACAGATGAGATGGCACTGATGTATACTAGTTTTGTCTTCAGGCGCAGGGGTGAACAAGGCATTCTCCATACAAACTCTGTGCACGTTTTATTCGTAGGTTTTGGCACTAACGAACATAATTTTTTTTTGGTTGTAAATAATAGATTGCGAAGAAAGTGATGTGGAAATTTTCAAATATTTCAAAAATATTTAAAATAAATAAAATAAAAACATTCAATAAAAAAATGTATGACGAAATAGCTATCAGAAATATAAGCACACTGACCAAAAATCATAACTTTAATGCAAACACAAACGAAGAAAATTTTGCATAAAGTTTGTATGGAGAGAGCTTGCCCTACCCGTCCTCTTAAGTCTGTCTAATATGTTATACATTTCGACATCCATTTCAGAGGAAACTCCTCCGGTGCCGCGGCACATAACGGTAACTCGGACTATACTCAAGCGGTGCCTTAACTTCCTTTCTTCAAATAACACTATGGATGCGATTTTAGCGTTGCAGGTTCGTACAACAATAGATAGATTATTTGTAATTAAATTTCATTTATCCCCTCATTTCAATTATTTAGATAAGACCCTACATTTATTTGTAGATTTGAATATTGTTAACTTTTGCATGACTTACTAAAGTCGTACCCTTCTTATTCATAAAACTTAACAAACCTCTGCTAACTAAAATGTTGTTTGTCCCTTTCTCACAAGCGTACATGTCAAAGTCACAGATAAGGACTAACGAACTTTAGCGGCTTGTTAACTAATAGAGGTTTGATGGACGTTTATGAATAAGGGGGTAAGTAGATAATAGGCAAATATATATATAGTTATATAGTTCACCCACCCAGCACCAACAATTTCGTTCATCCACCTCGCACGACACGAGGTCAAAGAACTGCGTACAAATAACTTCCTGGACTCCTGAAGATGATCTGTGTACATGCATGTGAGTCGGCAATATTGCGCGCTAGCGAGTACAGAGTGACAGGTCGATCGATACACGAAATTATTCGCGCTTGGCGTCCAAACTTTACGCTTTACTTATATTGCATTGAATTCAAATGGTTATTAGACCTGTGGATGGCAGCGGTACGATTGATGGGGCTTCCAAAATAAGATGTTTCGCACCTCTTTAGGTACTGAACGAGGGTCTACCGATGTTGAAGAAGCACGAAGACGAGTTGTTACCGCTGGTGCACCAGTGCTGGGCGCCGCTGGCCGCGCGCTGCGCCGCGGACGAGCCGGTCGTGCTGCGCCGCGCGTTGGACCTGCTGGTCACCATGGCCGCGCTGGCCAAGGACTTCATCCGGCACCGGGCTGCCACGTGAGTACTTATACTACGTTTACTCAAAAATGACCCGCAAACTGGACTTTAGTCGCTACATATTGGAAGGTAAAGTGTATAGTTTAAGGTCAGATCCAAATTAAAAAGTAAAAAACATTGCAGGCCGCCTGCAATTTCACATATAAATTCCTTTATTTGTCGAGTTATAAACTTTTTAAAAAGTAGAAACTGTCATATAAAAGGAGGCACAGGTCGTATTCAACCTTTTTTTTATGTGTTTAATAATTCGCGTTTTTCGGTGGAACAAGACACTTGCGATTCTGTTAAAAAAAAATAAACGGCGGGAAAGCATGATGTTTTTGACGTTTTAAGGTTATGTTTATCAAATCTTAATTAATTTTTTGTCGTATTTCCCCCATTTTTGTGAAAAGCACTATATTAGCCTCGGCCGGAATGGCAATTGCAGGCTTCGTATTATAATTAAACGGACTCGCAAGCTCGTCCGTTTAAATAAAAATTACATTCAGCCGAAGTGAGCTGGGAAGTGGGCGGGACGAGTGTGTAAACACGATACTTTTCTCATGCCACTGCCATTGCTACGCGATAAAAGACCGGCAGCGCGAGCGGCAATGTGTGTTAAAATTCTGCTCCGTCGCTCAGTACTCGCCGAGTGAAGTGAAAGCGAAGCGAAGTGCGTAGTAGGGCAGTATGTAAACACATTACTCCTCTCGATCCTGCTGCAGCAGAATTTAGGGGATTATTAATGACAGCGCGAGGAGCAGCGGCGGGGGCTGAATACAGATGGCGTACAAATGGCGCATCTTAAGTTGAAGCACCAACGGACCATCTTCAGTATAATTGTTTTACGACGGTAGACTAAGGCTGGGTTGCACCAAACCGTCTGTAATCGTAAGCGATGTTCGTCAAATCTGATTGTATGGAAAGTTTGACAAGTTTCTATGGGATGACAGCTGCCGGCGCCATATTTGACGATGACCGGTCTGTGTTCGTACGTTGGTGCAACTGGCACTAAACCGTTGAAGTTTTTGACGTCTAGAACCGCCTCGCCGGTTTATTCGTGGTCTTAACACACGCATTTGAGTCGCATGCGAGTTTAACCACATTGCGCGGTTTTATAGAGCGATTCGATTCGTTATACACCTTCGTGACCCGCAATGTACAGTACCCGGCGATGTATATTGCACATCGATCTTTGGAAAGAGATTCGGCTAATTTCGGCTTCATAGAACATTGTCTCACACTACCTATATGACGTTTGTCAGTCGAAGTCAAAATACTATATAATATAGAGTTGTTGAAACCCCTCAACTTCAAATTGTTCCATGTACAAAATGATACATGATTGTTTGACAATATTTTCTAGTAGTTATAACAACTCTCTATATAGATATCCAAAGTTTACATGTCACCGAATTGACGTAAACTGATAAAGTCCATAAAGTGCAGTATTTTGTTTTATATGAAACGTCAATTAATAAATAAGATAATTGATGGATGTTTGCTAGTGTTCGGAAATCGTAGTAAACAGATAATTGTCTCTTTCCAAAGCCCGACGTGCAATATATATTGCCGGGTACTGTAATGAAACTCGCATGCGAGCCTCGTACGTGTGTAAAGGTGCCTTTCCATTAAAGCTGTGCTATGCTACGTTGCTATGGATACGTAGATAACCACCAATCATACGCAGTTCACATAGCATAGCACTGGTGAGAACAGAAAGCTATTACATCCTCTCAGCATAGCTGCATAGGATAGCTCTGGTTATTTGGCCCTGGAAAGGCAGCTTGAGTAAGGATGCACTGTAACAATAAGCGGCTAATACGTTAGACAATGCACAGCCTGTTTTGTAAGATTTTGGATAGTAGAGTACAAAATCATATCAATATCGAAACGCGCGATCTTCAACGAGTATTATACCCGTCATTTCTTTCAAATATCGATATTCGATTCGCTCAGTTACTGGTATTTTACTGCAACATCTGTGTAATTATTATGATACATTTGTAACAATAAGGGCAAGGGCAAATCTTTGTCATTGCTAACTCATTATCATCATCCTCGTAGCGTTATTCCAGTACAGTTGCATCCTGAAGGATGTCTGGGGTCCGCTACCTAATCCCAAGATTTGGCGTAGGCACTAGTTTTTAAGAAAGCGACTGCCATCTGACCTTCTGCCTACTTACAGAATAAAGTTCATTTTATTCATTTTTATTTATTCCAACCCCGAGGGGAAACTAGGCCTTATTGGGATTAGGCTTTGTCAAGTGAGTGGGCAACTTGACTGTTAGAAGTTCTCAAGCCGCCCGAAGGCCTCCAACTTGGCTTAACAACTGCTGCCATAGAATAGACAACAACTGGGATCAATGGCTTAACGTGCCTTCTAAAGTACGGGAGCGCTCAGTTAGTAGCCATTCAAAGCGGTCACCCATCCAAGTCCTGACCGCTGCCCACGTTGCTTAACCTTAGATACCTCAATCGGTACGCAGGCCCCGATGGGCCACGAGCGCTCCTCATTGCTGACTCATTATGTTAGTTCATATCATATTAACATTTTTAAATTAATTTGTGTAATAGTACATTACTTACCAAGGGCGATTAAACAAAGAATGTCTCAGATCGCAGGTATTTTACGCCCGAGCCGAAGGCAAGGGCGATAAATATGCGATCTGAGGCTTTCTTTATTATCGCCCGTGGTAAGTACAAAATTGTATGTCACCCCCTGGCCAGGAAGTGGGTTTTTTCGCGCGCGGAGCGTGCGATAATGGCCACTTTATGGCCAGGTGTGACATAAAAGTATTTAAAAAATTAACCAACCTTTCTGTGTGTACAGGGACGTCCTTCCCCACATATATGTGTTTCTGCACAAATCCGCGCGGAACAGCCACCTGAAGCACGCCGGCTCTGCGTACCGCAACTCTTCGGCGTTCCGGCTACAGGTAATCTTAAACCACATTGAAAGAAGTCAAACAGATAGAAGTTGTTTTTAGGGTTCTATACCCGAAGGGTCAAAACGTCCGTCCGTCCGTCGTTTGTTACACATGTTTACAGCCAAACGGTTGGAGCTACAGTATCAAAATGTCTCACAGTATAAGCATCTTGGTGGGCGAAAGTCCTATAAACAGTCAAAACTTATTTTTAAATGTTTCAAAGGGGGCTCCCATACTAGCTAAAGGGCGCGTGAAAACCAACCAATTTAATTATGCGGTTAGTTCGGAACCCTAATGGTGTGAAGTCTGACTCGCACTTGGCCGGTTGCCGGTTTAACGCATTCACTGCCACCAACGCATATATGCGTTTCTGTTACTTTCACTCAGTGCCTTGAACGCACAGACGCGTTCATAATATTTAGTGACTTTCACCTTGTGCCTTAGTGCCTTAGACTTAGAATAGTCGGTTGAACTCACATGTGCGTTTTGGGGCACACAGCAAAGTGCGGCACCTGTCGATAGTCCAGCAAAAGAGGGTGGCAGTGAATGCGTTAAACTTGCAAATGTACCTATGTTTGTTTAAGTCTAATCTTGTAAATCATATTTGACCATCTTTCCTAAGTCCAATCGCGTTGAAATTGCGTAAACTTGTGTAAGTCATACATATGACAATACAATAATAAGTTTGGAACTCTACAAATAATGGAACTAAGTGTTTATAAGTTTATATATTTCATATTTATTTATTGGTAATATATCATTACTAGCGATGAAAATTATATGAAAGATACACGTATTTTTCAAAGGACCCTGTATTTTTCAATAAAATACAGTATCTTTCCTTGCGAATCTTCGATTTCATCTTTCGCAAGTATTTTTTTTATTTTTTACGTGTTACATTGTATTTTTCGCATTATTATATTATATTATGAATAGTGACTCGGAATGTATTGGCTCTCATACAAACAGGTGACTTTTCATTCCGCTCAGACTATATCTCGATATCAGTTAACTAAAGAGGTTGAAATTATAAATTATAACAAAATAATTATAAATTGGAATTGTTAATCTATGGTCTATGTGACGTGAAGTCAATTTTGCGTCAAAGGTATGTCAATTAAATAAACATGTAAAATACACAGTATAAAACAGATATTATTAATTATACGTGTATGATTGTATTTGTCAGAAAAACGTCAGTTTTGTTTTTTTCGAAACTTACATGTATTTTATAGGAAAGATACAAAGTGTCGAAAGAAACAACATGAATCTTTCGCCATTTTCATCGCTAATCATTACACGTCATATTTTTACATTGTACGTATACGTAACATTTCGGGCGCGTGGAGCGAGCCTGCAATGATTTATTATCTATTTATATTTGACCATAACCTTTACACTTCACCTTCCAATATGTAGCAAGCAACGTACGCTTTTCGGGCAATTTTTGAGAGATGTTCCATGTGATGTCAGGTGGCCGCCCTCGGCGCGCTGTGCACCCTCGCGCAAGACCTCGCGCTCGAAGGCGACCGCCTCGACGACGCCTGCGCGTGCGTCGACGATTACCTCAGCAAGAAGCAGCCCAAGCCCTTGCAGGTATGTACATTAACCTCTTGTCTACCGGTGGCTTGTATTCGCGGTTCAGATTACGCCCTCAGGGGCTTGTCAAGGATCGCGGGCCTTGGGGTTGTCTGGGTTGACGGCTACGCGAAAATAGGTCATTTGGTTTGTACCTCTGCACCTGACGGGTACTTATATTCGCGTCATCGATTCCACAAGCGAAAAAAAGCTTTATTGTAAAATAAATACGTAAGATATCCCCTTGAGCGTGTTTTTATTTTTGAGCGTATGAAATTAGCAACACAATGGTGCCAACCTAAACTTCACCCAACATGGACACGTGAAGTTACAGCCAGTTGAAATTCCGTCTTCGTGCGGTGCATGTGGTCAAATACAAAAATAAACATATTTTTATAGGTAGTCCTTCATTTTATGCATAATTATTTATTGCCTATATCTTAGAGACTCGGAATAAATAAAAAGGTATGCAATAATAATTGAAGATCTTTATTATTTTAGCGATTCTTGAGACAGTGCCACATTTTTTCCTTCCTGTAAAATAGACTGTGAAAATATTCTTAGTACCTATAGTATTTGTATTCAACGTGAAGTATGCTTCACGCTCTTTAAAAAAATATACAGTTTCATCTTACTAAGTATAAACACTTGAGTAATACAAGCGACAATGTCGGGTCAAGTGGTTTGGCGCGCGTCGACTCAAGTTACCGCGGGGGTCGCGGGGCGCGCGCGGTGCGGCCGAGCGGGCAGGCTCGAGCGGCGCGACGCAGGCCGTGTAAACAAGCGGCCGTCAAGCAGAGAAAAAAAAAAAAATTCTAAACTCTGGGAGGGAAGAGGTTAAAAACCCGATAAGTCGCGCAAGAAGTTTTTTTGAAAATAGAACTATGCGCAACGAATGTCGAGTTCTCATTTCAAAAACCTATCATCTCTATTTATCGGGTTTGACCGCTCAGCCCTTAATTTGTTGTTGGTATACTGAAAATTATTGAAACTGGCCGAGTTGCATCAAATTGGTCCGTTTAAAAAGCGACTTTACTGCACAAGCATTAAGATTCAAAGTCCAATGGCAGTCTTATAAAATGTCGGACATTTTTAAATAATATCAACTAGTCATTTAGCGTATGACAATTAATTCGAACCGTGCGATCTTCGAGAAGACAGTACGGTTGCCAGCAGTTCGTTGCAATTTTAGCACCACCCAGGATTCACGTGTAGGGTAGCGGTGGACCCCCTTTTGTAAGCGGGCAATTTGACTGTTAGAAGTTCTCAAGCCGCCCGAAGGCCTCTAACTTGGCTTTACGACTGCTATCATGGACAGCAGCCGGGATCAACGGCTTAGCGTGCCTTCTAAAGCACGGGAGCGCTCAGTTAGTTACCACTCAAAGCGGGTCACCCATCCAAGAGTTGACCCCGGCCGACGCTGCATGCCTGCCTCACATACCGCACGCCGTACGATATTTATGCAAATCAAATTATGTCAATAAAATATACATCGTGCCGCTGAGCAGCTTGAGATCTGATTATGGAAAGAAAGTGGCCATATATTAAATCCTTAAATAAAGACAAACGAATCTAGATGATTCTAGATGATAAACAATGCGAAAATAGTACGGTCGGCAATAAAAGTTTAATCGGTAAACTATAACCGGGGAGCATTTATCAGTCCAAACTAACTTCGAGAACTAGACATGTCATAAAAATTTACGTCTCATTTTAAAACGGATTCTAATATATAAGAAAATATCTGGCGTCTTATTTCCCTTGCTCTTGTTCAAGGGTTGTTGTTATCACGTGTGCTCGGTAAGTTAGAGTAAATAATTTCTAATTTCCTTTGTGATTAGATGGTGCAGTCAGTTTATTAATTTACTCCCTTATTCATAAAACTTAACAAACCTCTGCGAACTAAAATGTTTTTGTCCCTTTCTCACAAACGTAAATGTCAAAGTGACAGATAAGGACAAACAAACTTAGCTAGCACTTGGCTAGTAAACTAAAATAGGTTTGTTGGACGTTTATGAATAACGGGGTTATAGTTTACCAAAATACTATAGTGCGCGCCATCCACGAAGGCGCGCCCCTCCACAGCCCAAGCCGTACAACTGCGCACAGATTAGTATGAGATTCGCTGTGGAGGGGCGCGTCGTCGTGGATGGCGTGCACTATACTTAAATATTACTTAAATCTACAGGAGCTGGCGGTGAAGTTCTTCCGCGCAATGCTGGAGTACGACTACGGCGCGACCTGGTATCACCTCCGCAAGCTCGCCGACAATGAGTGCGTTATCCACCCTCCTGAGTCCAAGTCCATCGACTTGGTACCCATCATCGGCACTCCATACGCTCCCTCCAATAAGGACTTTGAAAGCAATATGGCGCTCGTTTTCGCCGGACATGACCGGCAGGGCTAGCACACGCCGTGTCTGCGACGGTGCAGACGCGGGAAACGGAAACTTGTACGGTAAACTAATGAGACTATATCGGAACTGCTCTAGCGCTTAGTCATGTCATTTCGGACGTCGCTCTCAAAAATTTATCATTGAAATAGTGACTGGAATATAAATGAAATACGTATCGGGACAGTTTTTGTGCCAAAATACGTTTATTTCAAACGGTATAACGGCATTTTAGCAAGTGGAATTCAACTGAGGCAACTAAATATTATATTCTTTGTGTAATATGTATATACAGTGTGACTTCTGGGTCGTGATCAGGAATCGGGTAGATAATCAGGCCCATTAAAATGAACAACTCTCTCCAAGAAACCATGTGCCGAAATAATAAAATTAAAAATCAACTTGCATATGAAGTGGTTGGTCACGTGACTAATTCACTATGTGAAGTAGGTTTTTATGTTTTCAGATTTCGACCTTTATTCCTAGGGAAAAGTTGTTCAGTTTCATGGGCCTGGCTATCTACCAGATTCCTGATCACGACCCAGAAGTCACCCTGTATATATCTTATTATTTAACTTCTATTAAAAGCGCTAAACTTCGGACGCATCCGTATGATGAATTAATGTAAGTTTCAAAATTGAAAATTTGGTCTTCCGCCTACTATGATTAGTCAAATTCACTGATTATGTAAGTCCTGAAAGGCTTGTAGGTTGGTGCGTCTCACATTATAAAGGTGAAGTCATGTACAGCCATTAAAATATATATATTGGGTAAATAACTAAATATATATGTACGCTCCTCATGTGATGAACTGTGGACTATGGTGAAACCATGTTATAGAATTAAGTTGTTTGCCATTATAAATGTTCCCCGTATTTAGGATCTCTTTAGATAGTTAATTAGTTGATGTAACAGATGTGTAGGTATATAACCTTATTTTAATAAATATTTTTTAAGAGTACTGTTTTATTTTATTTTACACTTCATTAAAAACATTTAAACTTGGATTACGTCTATATTCTTCAAAAGTCAGGTCAAGTGGTTGACGATGGCCACTTACCATGAGCTGGGGCCTGTACCACAAAACTTTATAAGCATACAATTCGACAACTCTTTCTATGGAAAATTGTACAATTTTGTCAATTTGTAGACCTGTAAAGTTATGTGGTACAGGGGCCTGGATGCATGATATTGTTAATCATCATCATGGTAAACAAAAACCATAGTTATTGATAAACTTGTTGTTCAGTAGGTACAATAAGTGACTCCATTACTAATTATTCAATTTAACACTAACTTATATGTATTGTGTTACTTGCACAAATATTTACACATTACAAAAGAAAAGAAGAAAAAAACATGTTTTCATAATGTTTGCGTTATGTTGTTCATTATGTAGATGCATATATAAAAGAATTTTATTCACATAGAATGTTATTGCGCTATCGCAATGATGTTCTTTTTCGTTTGTGTCTTCGCTTTGGGAGCTGAAGTTTGGGCCACGTCACCTATTAAGCCACCGCCGGAATGTCCATCTGGTAAGTATTCTCCTAATTCCTAATAAAGGGACCGCAATTATTCTGTAATTTGCTCGGTGCAGTCTTAAAAACTACTCCATTAATCGATTATAGGAACTAAATAAACGAAATAAAAATTAATAAAAAGAATACCCCAATCATAAAAAGGGTTACATATTAAAATACCTAAAATTGATATACCTATTTTCAAAATACCTATGTACAAAATACCTTTTTTTTTAAATACCTATCACTTATTTGACCTATTTTCATAATACCTATTGAACGATTAACCTAAACTTGAAATAACTACTATCAAAATGCCTATGTACGAAATACCTATTTTTAAAATACCTAACAGTTATTTAACCTACGATCGTAATACCTACAGTCGAAACACCTATATACAGTCGAAATACCTACAGTACTAAAGCCTAGTTAAGTGTTTACTGTTATTATATACAAGTTAAATTATTGAAAGAAAGTTCGTTTCATGGCGCTTCACCGGCCGCTACCGGGGCAAGCTCGCTTCGCTCGCTCGGCTCGCGCGCTGTAGGGTTACAGTTCTCCCTAACCACTCCTTCTCGCAACGCTCGTCGTCGTACCTAACCTACCTGCCCTAGGTAGAGGTAAAAAATTATGTTATTACAATCTCCACCTCTATTCTCCACTTCTACATATTCTACTCTAAGGCAGGTCGGTGTAGGGTAGGTACGACGACGAGCGAAGCGAGGAGGAGTGGTTAGGTAGAACTGCGACCCTACAGCGCGCGAGCCGAGCGAGCGAAGCGAGCGTGCCGCGGTAGCGGCCAGCGAAGCGCCACAAACGAACATTTTCCCATAAAATTATTATTCAACTGACATTCTTGATTTTTCATATTTTTTACTACTAACGTAGTGGCACCAGTAATGGACCTGGCTCCAGTAATGGACGCAAAAATCTTTCACGGTCGAAATTAAGCAACGGAAAAGTATTTTAGCCATCGCAACACTTTAAGCATAAAGAATAGGCTTCTATGTATCACATTGACAAATGACATACACCTCGGTCATTTTGTTTAAAAATGGCGCGGCGGCAAAAAGTGTGCTCCGGCATTTTTCACGAATAACCTAAGTTTCTTACAGAAATAATTAAGGAAGTAGGTTTACGTTTTTGATTGTAAACTTTATTTTCTCTAAACAATATTATTTTGATATAATTTCGCGAGAAGCGTTACATATTTAACAATACTTTTTTAAAGTGTTTATTGCATTAGAATCCAATTTGAATGATTTAGAGAGGATGTACATTACTGGTTCCTGTTTTTTGTTAATCTCCAATTATGGACAATTTCTCCATGATTGGTTTTCATACTGAATTCTGGTTACCCAATTATGGACACCCAATGTTGGACGGATTTATTGGCGAGGTAAATGTTTGAAAAATGCCACCCAGTTTTATCATATAATAGTAGTTCATCTACACAAATATCATAATCCTCTAAAATGCGTTCAGAAACCGTAGGCAAAATGACCTTCACTTTAACATAAATGTACTTATGAAAATTTTCTTACCTGTGGTGAAGTTTAACAGCAGTAATAAAATATTCATTATAATGTTTTTTTTTTTTAATTTGGAAAAGGAAAATTAAAATTCAGTCAATTAAAGGTCAGTTCGATATAGGTTATTTTTTTTGGGATAAGGATTCAGGGAGAAGGATTTAAAATTTTACATTTATTTTAAATTTTAAGAAAAAAATTTTTTTAAGAAAAATCGTCATTATACTCGATTTCGACTGATTCGGGGATGAGGATTTCAAATTTTATATTAATTTTGAATTTACAGCGAAAAAAAATTTTTTTTGCGAAAAATCGTCATTATACTCGTTTTCGATTAATTCGGGGATAAGGATTTCAAATTTTAGATTAATTTTGAATTTAAAAGAAAATAAAATATTTTCGAAAAATCGCCTTTATACCTACTTGATTTCGACTATTTCGGTGATAAGGATTTCAAATGTTATATAATACCGGCTACTATAACCCATCTTAGATTACTTATAATATGTGTTTAGATAATAGTACATTACTTACCAAGGGCGATAAAACAAAGAATGTCTTAGATCGCAGGTATTTTACGCCCGAGCCGAAGGCAAGGGCGATAAATATGCGATCTGAGGCTTTCTTTATTATCGCCCGTGGTAAGTACAAAATTTTATGTCACCCCCTGGCCAGGAAGTGGGTTTTTTCGCGCGCGGAGCGTGCAGTAATGGCCACTTTATGGCTAGGTGTGACATAAAGTAATGTATGCAATTGTACATAATTAGGCATTCAAACATCGAATCGAGTATAATGACGATTTTTCGTAAAAAAAAATTTTACTTAAAATTCTAAAGAAATGTAAAATTTGAATTCCTTATCCATGAATCCTTATCCCGAAAAAAAATAATACATTATTGCCGTGGACGGGGAAAAAAGCAATTGCAGGCTGAGTATTTGTTTAAACGGACGAGCTTGCGAGTCCATTTAATTATAATACGAACCCTGCAATTGAGAATGTCAACCAATTTTGAATTTTAGCTCTGAGTCTTCTCTGTTATTAATAAAAAATAACGGTGAAAGAATTATTTGGATACGTCAAGTAGTTTCCAAGATATGCAATTTTAAAGTGAGCGCGCGACGATCGGGCCGCGTTCAATGCGCGTGACGTCATACAGCAACACTCGCTCACTCCGTTCGCGCGCTTTCGTACCGCTGCCTTGCGATTCGCAAGAAATAATAATTGTTTTAAAAAATTGTCCAATCCAAACACTAGAAAATCGTGTGTTATGCCAAAATGCGCAAATACTACCATCAGTGCGCCGGTAAAATTGGCCAGGCCTGATGATGCAGCCGGAAGAGAGGCACTGGAACTGCCTAAGGACAAGTGATAAAGTAGTCGAGTTTGGGCTTGTTTGTTTTGTTGTCTTGAGTACTTACCACTAGACCTGATGTCGAGGGTCTGATGATGCAGCCGGAAGAGAGGCACTGGAACTGTCTAAGGACAAGCGATAAAGTAGTCGAGTTTGGGCTTGTTTGTTTTGTTGTCTTGGATACTTACCACTAGACCTGATATCGAGGGTCTGATGATGCAGCCGGAAGAGAGGCACTGGAACTGCCTAACTGAAAGTGCTACAGTAGTCGAGTTTGGGCTTGTTTGTTTTGTTGTCTTGAGTACTTACCACTAGACCCGATGTCGAGGGTCTGATGATGCAGCCGGAAGAGAGGCACTGGAACTGCCTAACTGAAAGTGCTACAGTAGTCGAGCTTGGGCTTGTTTGTTTTGTTGTCTTGGGTACTTACCACTAGACCTGATATCGAGGGTCTGATGATGCAGCCGGAAGAGAGGCACTGGAACTGATGCCTAAGGACAAGCGATAAAGTAGTCGAGTTTGGGCTTGTTTGTTTTGTTGTCTTGGGTACTTACCACTAGACCTGATGTCGAGGGTTTGATGATGCAGCTGGAAGAGAGGCACTGGAACTGTCTAAGGACAAGCGATAAAGTAGTCGAGTTTGGGCTTGTTTGTTTTGTTGTCTTGGGTACTTACCACTAGACCTGATGTCGAGGGTTTGATGATGCAGCTGGAAGAGAGGCACTGGAACTGTCTAAGGACAAGCGATAAAGTAGTCGAGTTTGGGCTTGTTTGTTTTGTGATCTTGAGTACTTACCACTAGACCTGATGTCGAGGGTTTGATGATGCAGCCGGAAGAGAGGCACTGGAACTGGAACTGTCTAAGGACAAGCGATAAAGTAGTCGAGCTTGGGCTTGTTTCATCATCATCATCAGACCCTCGATATCAGGTCTAGTGGTAAGTATCCAAGACAACAAAACAAACAAGCCCAAACTCGACTACTTTATCGCTTGTCCTTAGACAGTTCCAGTGCCTCTCTTCCGGCTGCATCATCAGACCCTCGACATCAGGTCTAGTGGTAAGTACTCAAGACAACAAAACAAACAAGCCCAAACTCGACTACTTTATCACTTCGTTAGACAGTTCTAGTGCCTCTCTTCCGGCTGCATCATCAGACCCTCGACATCAGGTCTAGTGGTAAGTACTCAAGATAACAAAACAAACAAGCCCAAACTCGACTACTTTATCACTTTCTGTTAGACAGTTCCAGTGCCTCTCTTTCGTTCCGGCGGCATCATATAAATTAAATAAGAGCGTGTGTAGATCATTTTGAACACCTCGCCCGCGTAGCAACCATTGCTGCTGACTGTACTAAACATTTTTTTATTAATATGTGTTATTAATAAGCGCTAAAACAAAACAAAACACCACGCGAGATACCAAATCGTACTTGCGACTAAGCGAGGCGTTGCTTAATGACGTCACGCGCGGCCATTGACCCTAAGCGGGACGCAATATTTTATGCGAACTTTAAATGCCTGTAAAATCGTAACTAGAGTCTGACCAGCGAAACGTGATACTGAAAATAACCGCGAAATTCAAAAAAATTAAGTATGGTATCCCTGTACATACAAGGACAAAACGATTTTGATCGTTATAGAATTAAATAAGTGAATAGAATATTTTATTGTGCACTGCAAAGTGAAAACTGCATAAAGAACTGTTTCTGTTACGTATTACCTATTACATCGGCCTGTATTTGTTTTTTCCCCAATAAAGAAAATGAAATAAAACATTAGGTAACACCATGCAATAAAAGTCGTCGCTAAAAAAGGATCTCGGATTATACAAACATGATTAATAATAACCGAAAGATAATAATAAAGACCTTTATTTTAACTTATGGGGATTTGGAAAACTTACATACTGTTAGACAGACAGTGTAAGTAGGTCTACCACACACAAAAAGAAACAACACATCTGCCTTTTTAGTACCCATCATTTATTTAAAATTATTTTAAATCATTTCCTTAATTAAACTTAGTTTAATTAACTATCATAGTCAAAATCAGAATTCCTCAGAATCACTGCTCGAGTCCCTGTCACTTGTAACATTTATAATGAATGGCTCTAAAGTTACAACAATGCCATCTCGTTCTATATATTTCTGCTCCATATGCAGAACATGGTCAGTGCATTTTTTCCAGTCACTTGAAGTTATTGAACCAAATTCCTCAGAAATCGTTTTTTCTACATCTAGTAGTTTAATAATAGCAGTACTTACATCTGAAACAAAAGAAAATATTTTCCTTAAAATTATATTTTTAGTCACAAATATCTAGCACATTATTTTATTACATTTTATAAATTAGAAAAGCACCTTTATGTGGTAATTTTGTAAATTACTAACACTATGGAAACAATAGGGGTGGTGCGGTTAATAAATTGCAAGTGATCGGAATTCGGAATCAACCAAAGTGAAACTCATCTATCATTCATATAAATTAATTTTTGCAGCCTTATGTCTGCTGGGAATCTTATACATGAATTTATTTAATATACATAATAAAAATCCTGAACCGGAGGGAGGTGAGGTGATGCAGGATCGGGCTTAGTGGTGTCAAATCATGTTAGAGGCCAAGGCTCACTTTGGGTTGGTGAGCCATAGTAGTTATATACTATGATATGATATAATTTTGGATTTCAACACACTTAGTATACGAATTTATCGTCAGAATATTTTACCTGTCATCGCAGAGATTTCTTGCACATATTGAAGTTCTGTTTTGAGCTGACTATTCTCCTCTAGTTTTTGTAAACTCTTCACATCATCATCCTGAGTAGTACAGTTGCATCCTGAAGGATGCCTGGGGTCCGCTACCTAATCCCAAGATTTTTGTAAACTCTTCACAGTATTGGTAATATCATTTAAGCTGCTGCTGTCATCGGCACTCTCCCTCATTCTCTCTGTAATGAAAACACACACAAAAATATCATTTTCTCTTCTCAATATAACCGGAACAAAGGAACATAACGTCTACGTACTTATACGTAGGAGAAACCTCTCTTTAGAAAGAGAGTTAGAACTCACGTTATAAATTGAAGAGAAATTTAACGAATACTATTTTATGTCCAATGAAATATCTCTAAATAAACATGGAATGTACCAACTATTCATCAAATATCAACATCATTATAGTGCACTAACCTGTGACAGATATTATTTCATAGAAATGTCGTACTTTCTCGCGAAAAACAGAGGCTCGTTCTTTCAGTTTCGCTTTAAATTTACACATCATTGTATAAATTAACTTCCTCGCTGCACTTTTAATAGGTTTCGACATAATAACACAAGATAACCGTTTATTATTCCGAAAATTGACACAATGTGACAACTAACGTACTGTGGTTTGACTTGGGTTTGACAAGTGCTGGGTATTGCCATATAAAGAATCCTGTTTCAAGGTCAATATCACGTTTCGCTGGTCAGACTCTACTGAGTATTTTTGAATGAAACAAAAAATAGTGTATTTGTTTAGATAAAAGCTTTACTGTAACAGACTTTCAAGTGATTTTGAACACCCATTGACATTCTCAATTGCCATACCGGCCGAGGCTAATATAGTACTTTTCTCAAAAATGGAGGAAATACGACAAAATTTGGATTAAATATTTGATAAACATAACCTTAAAACGTCAAAAACATCATGCTCAATAAAAAAATAAACAGCGGGATGTTTATTTTTTTTAACAGAATCGCAAGTGTATTGTTTTACCGAAAAACGCAAATTATTCAAGACTTAAAAAGACGTCGCGTTTCCAACAGAAAAATACGAGCTGAATTGGCTGAATACGACCCGTGCCTCCGTTTATATGACAGTTTTTACTTTTTTTTAAAGTTTGGAATTCAACAAATAAAGGAATTTATATGTGAAATTACAGGCGGTATACAATGTTTTTAAACTTTAAGGTGTCCAAGATTGGGTGTCCATAATTGGATTTTGTCTGTCCATCATAGGATTTTCGAAGATTTTCGACTTTTTCAGATTTGGAGCAAGTTTCTCGGAACTTACAAGTTTATCCAAAACTTTTGTATGTTTATTATAATTAGTGATTATTAAGCTACATTTTCTTTGAAATAACTAACATCAAACTTATAAAATAAGAGAGTTATAGCCAAAAGATGTCGACGGAGTTCTTAAGCCGTCCATAATTTTTTTTTTTTTTTTTGCATAATTTTTTTTTTTTTTTTTGCGTGTTTGTGCCGTTACGTTACTTACTTATTTCAAAAACCCATTTTTAAAAACCTGTCGCGATAATGTAATGTAGGTATTTTGAGTGTAGGTATTTTGACCGTAGGTATATCAAACTTAGGCGAATCGTCCATTAGGTATTTCATCCGTTAGGGACTTTGAACAGTAGGTATTTCGTTAAATAGGTTTTTTGAACGTAGGTATTTCAAACTTCGGTCTTTTAAACTGTAGGTTAAATAGCTGTTAGGAATTTTAAAAATAGGTATTTCGTACATAGGTATTTTGACAATAGGTATATCAATTTTAGGTATTTTGATACGTAAGTCGTAACCCCATTAAACAAAGGCCGAGAAAATAGACGATGTAATTATAGAGCATAAAAGCATCCTTACTAACTCGTTACTCGTACCGTGAAGTACAGTAACCATTCCAGCGCGAGTATGAATTAGTTTTACCTGAACGGAACAACGGACTCCAAGAGTTAACACTGAGTCCTGAGTGTAGTGAACATTTTTGAAGAAAAGAGATTTTTTTAAGAATCATCTAAAGCTAGAGTGATTATTGACCGATCGTCATGGTAATGGTGTTAAAATATTCGAAAGCAGAAGAGTAATAGTGCATTTGAGTAGGACTTTTGAAAATCCTACTTAATATTAATTCCTTATTATTCAGCTCTTAAAGTATTATTCAAGATTTAAAAGTATATATTTTCGTAAATTTTTGTTTTCATTTTCAATGCTCCGATTCTTGCGGGACTGCGAAATCTGGGAATTTTTGACAAAGTTGCGTTTGGCGCTCGAGGTCACAAACTTGGTTTATTCATTGGGCCAACATCATAAACAAGTCTGCAAAAAATCAGAACTACCGGATTTGATGCAAACTACCCCGTACTTTCAAGCGACAAGGTTACTGGATTAAGATAAAATGATAGTCTTAATTACTGTTTAAATATTTACAAAAACTACGTGCAGAGCTTCCGTAGCAAGACTAGCAAGCAGGATGGTTAACTGCAAGCTCGCGCATGTTAGAGCGGAACTTTTACAACAGGCCAGCCTCGCCTTAACTTATTTTAATTGGCATTTCCTGGCGTTACTCGTGAAAAAACATGTGTAAAGCTGGTCCTAAGGTGCCAGCTGTTTGGTTTTTAGGGTTCCGTACCCAAGGGATAAAACGGGACCCTAATACTAAAACTCCGCTGTCCGTCTGTCACCAGGCTGCGTCTCATGAACCGTGTTAGTTAGACAGTTGACATTTTCACAGATGATGTATTTCTGTTGCCGCTATAACAACAAATACTAAAAATCAGAATAAAATAAATATTGCACAACAAACGTGATTTTTTTTTGCTGTTTTTATAGATAATGGTACGGAACCCTTCGTGCGCGAGTCCGACTCGCACTTGGCCGGGTTTTTAATGTTTCCTTGTATTTTCACCTACTTGTTTTACTTCAGCCCCTCGCCACTGCAGAGATCCCCATGAAGTATTCGACTGGTGCCCGCCTCCCTGTCCCCCCGGAGACGACTGCTCTAACATGTGGACGAAGTACGACTGCTCGAAGTTCCCGAAATGCTGCAAGCCGCAGTGTCGATGCAAATCGGGCTACCTCAGGAAGAACGGCAGATGCGTTCCCACGGAACAATGCAGTATGTCTTAGTTTATATACTTATGTATTTACTTCTATTTACCTATACATTTATTAACAAATTCTATATATCACTGATAATTCCGAAACGTGACGCTTTTTTACTTCGCAAAAGTAATGTTGCCAAAATGCCTCCCGAAATGCAGTTCAACGTGAAATAAAATAATAACATAGATTCGTTAACAGTCTGTTATAAATGTTATTTTATCGATTGGGTTCTTAAAATGAAGATGAAGTGATTGTTTATAATCACATTATATTAGTCTTCTTCCTATTATTTTTAGCTAAATGACTGGTTCGGGTAGCCTCGCACATTATGATTAAAAGAAATATACGTCGTCGTCAATAGTATTTTATGCAATCGTTAATGTATGCTTTTTAGGGTTCCGTAGTAAACAAGGAACCCTTATAGTTTCGCCATGTCCGTCCGCCCGTCCGTCCGTCCGATCCCCGTTTTTCTCAGTAACCGTTAGTACTAGAAAGCTGTAATTTGGCATGAGTATACATATCAATGACGACGACAAAACGGTAGCATAAAATCTAAAAAATAATAATTTTAGGGTACCTCCCCTACATGTAGAGTGGTTGTGCATTTTTTTTTCTGCCAAACCCCATCGCGTGGGGTATAAATATTATAAGGTTACTAAAAGCATTATTTGATTAAAGAATTGGTTAGCGTGATATTAATTAAGCTTTGAAATGGCTTTGAAGTGATAATTTGTTATGGTCAAGTGTCTACCCCCCCCCCCCCCCCCTCTGCCCGCTAAACGGTGGCTACTAGGCATGTGAAAAAAATCATGGTAGTAGTATATACGATGAATTTAAAAGGGAAACTATCACAGCTAAGTAAGTAGACATTACTAGTTAACGAGTAATAGTCGAACTTCAGAAATGTACTTTGCAAAAGCAAACTTTTGTACAATTTCCATTGATACCTTAGATAATGTTGTTAATTCTGTCAAAAACATAGTAAATATAAGTTTGCGAACTTTTTGATCCATATAATGTAACGGGTGGACTACTACGGAACCCTACCTTGCGCGTGACCCGACATGCCCTTGGCCGGTTTTTTTTAGTCTAGTACTGCGTTTAGACCACGAGCCTTGACAACACTTAAAAACCTTACAAAAACACTAAGTATGAAGTCTCCTAGTTGTATAAAAAAGCATTTTTTCTTTATCTACTTAGATCAAGAGTGCTCGTGATTCTGAGCAGGAAAAACCAAAATTTCGAACTTTTGAGATAGTAATACCTATAGGTACAATTTTTAGTTTAAACGCTCCGTGCTTTTAAGTTCGACTGTGCCTAAGACTAAAATTGTCGTACAGCGAACCCCAAATGCCCGTCGGACGAGGTGTTTGATAAGTGCTCGGCGCACTGCGAGCCGACCTGCGAGAACCACGATCCCCACCCGCCTTGTACTAAGATCTGCAAGCCCGGCTGCAAGTGCCGCCACCCACTGGTCCGCCGGAAAGACGGCAAGTGCGTCGAGTTGAAGCAATGCAGTAAGTCTTCCTTGTAGTTATTAAATACGCTGGTAGTGATACACCCCCTTATTCATAAAACTTAAAACCCCTGCTCTGCTACCTAAATTGCCTTTTGTCACTGTCTCACATGCACATGTGTCAAAATGACAGATAAGGACAAACGAATTCTAGCGGCTATTTGATATAGGTTTGATGGACGTTTATTGACCGAGTGAAACGAAGGTCTCTGTTTTAGCCTCGGCAAAAATGCATTCGTATGTCCGGATTTCCGGCTGTTCTCCTCTACAGGTCGCATTTCTTAACCGATTCTCGTGAAATTTTGTGAGTAGGTATGAAAAAAAAGAAAGTCTTGTTGAGTAAATTTTTGGGAATTTTAGAAAACAAACTTTTTATCGATGATTCCGTATTTTTCTGCGGCCGTTTTTTCCTCTACAGGTCGCATTTCACAACCGATTCTCGTGAAATTTTGTGAGCAGGTTCTATGACATATAATTTATTTGTCGAGTAAATTTTTGAAAATTTGGAAAAAAAAATTTTTTCGTCGATGGCTGTTCTCCTCTACAGGTCGCATTAATCAACCGATTTTCGTAAAATTTTGTGAGCAGGTTCGGTAACTCTATAGAATTTTTTTATCGAGTCACTTTTTGGAAATTTAAAAAAACAATTTTTGTATCATTGATTTTGTTTTTCTGCGGCCGAATTTCGATTTGTTTACCTCTAAGGGTTGCATTTCACAACCGATTCTCGTGAAGTATTGTGAGCAGGTTCTTTGATTACTAAGAATATTTTTGTCACATAGTTTTGGAAATTATAAAAACACTCACGAGGTCTACAGGCCGACAGCTCACAGAGCCACTAGTGAATAAGACAGTCTTTAAGCGAGGTGTTTGATAAGCGCTCGGCACACTGCGAGCCGATCTGACAGCTATATTTGTAAGCCCGTCTACAGGTGGCGCGACCCACTGGTGCGACCGCTTTAGCCTAGTTGGTAGTGACCCTGCCTACGAAGCTGGAGGTCCCGGGTTCGAATCCCGGTCAGGGCATTTATTTGTGTGATGAACACGAATATTTGTTCCTGAGTCTTGGATGTTTTCTGTGTATTTAAGTATCTATTTATCTATATAATAAGTATGTATATAGTCTCCTAGTACCCAGAGTACAAGCTTTGCTTTGCTTGGGACTAGGTAGATACGCCGGAAAGACGACAAGTGCGTCGATGCACAAACTAGAATACCCTAACTAGATAACAGACCACATGCTACCTATGCGGTGGAGCAGTTTTCTAGGTGTCAAACGTCGGTTTTGTTCAATATAAAACCTGTAGGTACGTAAGTATTATTCATTATCCTGTGCTATTGGTGAATAAAGCTCTTCCATTAGATAATAGTCTTTGTATTACGAAAAAATATTTACTGTGTTCACCAATTTTTTTTTAGGTTAAGGTTAGGTTTTTATAATATTTTTCTGTTTTGTAAGTGTATTTAATATTTTACTTTTTATAGAAATATTATATAAATCTAACCTGAGAAGGAAAATGAACAAATTAATAATAATAATAAATTAATTTATTTACTCCACCAATACGGGACTAACGAAAAAAAGTGGATTTTTTTGTATAGCCTAATGGATGGGCAAAGGCATGTTGTCCAGGTATCCCTTTTGAGCGCTTCTTTTTCCCAATTGCTGGAAAATGCATCCAGATCGTCCCGCCATCTCCGTCTGGGCTTGCCCCGACTGCGTCGCCCGTCATGTCTCATGTGGCACCCACTTGGTAGCTGCATTAGCCCACCTATCCGGATGCATGCGACAGACGTGGCCGGCCCAGTCCCACTTGAGCCTGGCTGTTTTGGTACCCACGTCAGCTATGCGTGTTTTGGAGCGTAGCGTAGTGTTTCGGACACGGTCCGTCCTTTTAACACCTTTCAATTTGGATTTCTGGATCTCAGTCAACGACCATGTTTGTGTGCAGTAGGTTATATTTTACTTTTACGATATTAACATAATTATCATCATCATCATATCAGCCGACAGTCGTCCACTGCTGGACATAGGCCTCCCCTAAAGAATGCCACAATGACCGTTCCTGCGCCACCCGCATCCAGCGCACTCCCGCGACCTTTACCAGGTCATCAGTCCACCTTGTGGGGTCTAGCTACGCTGCGCCTTCCGGTCCGTGGTCGCCACTTGAGAACCTTTTGGCCCCAACGGCCGAAACATTAACATAATTATATATTTCTGTGGTATAATTAACAGAACCACCTCGTTGCCCCGCGAACGAGACGTATTCCGAGTGCGGCACCGCGTGCCCTACAACCTGCAACACGCGCGGCAACACCTGCATCGTCTGCACGCAGCAGTGCGTCAAGGGCTGCTTCTGCAACAAAGGGCTCGTCCGTGCTGAGGACGGGAGATGTATCGCGCCTAAAGACTGCCGTGAGTAACTACTCTCCTACACTCTATCCACGGTAACTAGTTAGTATAGTGTGCACTTTTGTATGCAAATGAATTGACATAAGAATGTCGGTGGGCGTATTTAAACCGTTGCACCATTTTGATATAATCTAGTAAAAAAGCAGAGTCAGCCGGTAATCGTAGAAAATAGATGATGTAAATAGAGCATAAAAGCGTCCTCACAATTGCATGCTTTCCCAGATTTCTAGTACTAACTCGTTACTCGTGCAGTTATCAAAAGTAGCTTGACATATGAAGATGTCAAAAGTTCTTATTCCTTTGTAATAAAGACTTTTGACGCCTTCATATGTGTCGCTACTTTTGATGCTGACTGTACCGTGGATAGAGTGAGTGTAGAGAACAGTAACCATTCCAGCGCGAGGATGAATTAGTTGTAAGGCCACGGACTTATTGTTGAGCCATTTAGAGCTCAGGTTATACAGGACACAGCTTAACTATTAAAATAACAATATTAGTTTGGCACCTCAATTGCTCAACAATTAAGTCCGTGGGTGTACCAGTCGGGAAAGAAGTTACATTAATTAAGTGATGAAGACAAAGTCAATTATCCTTAGGTATCCATTTCATAACTAATTTAATTTGAAAGTTGAATTGGAATTAAGTAACTTTGGAGTGACGAATGCCGTGTTTATATAGCGTATATTTAATTGGGTACGTAGGAATTCTTTGGCGAGCCTTCTAGCTCTTCTGATTCTAGAGTTCGTTGCCTTAGCTCACGCCGAAGTCTAACGAAGAACCATCTGCAAAAGTAAATAAACATATTTAATAGATATTCTATTGACTATTTGTTTGTTTATGTAAATGAACATATTTTTTATAACAATTATTGTAAACACTCTCTAATCTAAATTTAATAGAAAAATATGATTTTCAAAATTAACTAAAAGTGTCAAAGGATGCGTGACATAATACACTAAAACGGTAACATTAACATAGCGATGGCAGGCAACGATACTAAAAATCAGAATAAAATAAATATTGCACAACAAACGTGTTTTTTTTGCTGTTTTTATAGATCACTAGCTTTTGCCCGCGACTTCGTCCGCGTGAGCTTGTATTTAAGGGATGATTTCAGGGATAAAAAGTATCCTATATGTTAATCCAGGCTATAAACTCGTTGTATACCAAGTTTCGTATTAATCCGTTCAGCCGTTTTTGCGTGATTGAGTCACAAACATCCTTACAAACATACTAACTTTCGCATTTATAATATTAGTAGGATGGAACGGAACCCTTCGTGCGCGAGTCCAACTCGCACTTGGCCGGGTTTTTAATGTTTCCTTGTATTTTCACCTACTTGTTTTACTTCAGCCCCTCGCCACTGCAGAGATCCCCATGAAGTATTCGACTGGTGCCCGCCTCCCTGTCCCCCCGGAGACGACTGCTCTAACATGTGGACGAAGTACGACTGCTCGAAGTTCCCGAAATGCTGCAAGCCGCAGTGTCGATGCAAATCGGGCTACCTCAGGAAGAACGGCAGATGCGTTCCCACGGAACAATGCAGTAAGTCTTAGTTTATATGTATTTACTTCTATTTACCTATACATTTATTAACAAATTCTATATATCACTGATAATTCCGAAACGTGACGCTTTTTTACTTCGCAAAAGTAATGTTGCCAAAATGCCTCCCGAAATGCAGTTCAACGTGAAATAAAATAATAACATAGATTCGTTAACAGTCTGTTATAAATGTTATTTTATCGATTGGGTTCTTATAATGAAGATGAAGTGATTGTTTATAATCACATTATATTAGTCTTCTTCCTATTATTTTTAGCTAAATGACTGGTTCGGGTAGCCTCGCACATTATGATTAAAAGAAATATACGTCGTCGTCAATAGTATTTTATGCAATCGTTAATGTATGCTTTTTAGGGTTCCGTAGTAAACAAGGAACCCTTATTGTTTCGCCATGTCCGTCCGTCCGACCCGCGTTTTTCTCAGTAACCGTTAGTACTAGAAAGCTGTAATTTGGCATGAGTATACATATCAATGACGACGACAAAACGGTAGCATAAAATCTAAAAAATAATAATTTTAGGGTACCTCCCCTACATGTAAAGTGGTGGTGCAATTTTTTTTTCTGCTAAACCCCATCGTGTGGGGTATAAATATTATAAGGTTACTAAAAGCATTATTTGATTAAAGAATTGGCTAGCGTGATATTAATTAAGCTTTGAAGTGATAATTTGTTATGGTCAAGTGTCTACCCCCCCCCCTCTGCCCGCTAAACGGTGGCTACTAGGCATGTGAAAAAAATCATGGTAGTAGTATATACGATGAATTTAAAAGGAAAACTATCACAGCTAAGTAAGTAGACATTACTAGTTCACGAGTAATAGTCGAACTTCAGAAATGTACTTTGCAAAAGCAAACTTTTGTACAATTTCCATTGATACCTTAGATAATGTTGTTAATTCTGTCAAAAACATAGTAAATATAAGTTTGCGAACTTTTTGATCCATATAATGTAACGGGTGGACTACTACGGAACCCTACCTAGCGCGTGACCCGACACGCACTTGGCCGGTTTTTTTTAGTCTAGTACTGCGTTTAGACCACGAGCCTTGATAACACTTAAAAACCTTACAAAAACACTAAGTATGAAGTCTCCTAGTTGTATAAAAAAAACATTTTTTCTTTATCTACTTAGATCAAGAGTGCTCGTGATTCTGAGCAGGAAATACCAAAAATTTCGAACTTTTGAGATAGTAATACCTATAGGTACAACGCTCCGTGCTTTTAAGTTTGACTGTGCCTAAGACTAAAATTGTCGTACAGCGAACCCCAAATGCCCGTCGGACGAGGTGTTTGACAAGTGCTCGGCGCACTGCGAGCCGACCTGCGAGAACCACGATCCCCACCGGCCCTGTACTAAGATCTGCAAGCCCGGCTGCAAGTGCCGCCACCCACTGGTCCGCCGGAAAGACGGCAAGTGCGTCGAGTTGAAGCAATGCAGTAAGTCTTCCTTGTAGTTATTAAATACGCTGGTAGTGATACACCCCCTTATTCATAAAACTTAAAACCCCTGCTCTGCTACCTAAATTGCCTTTTGTCACTGTCTCACATGCACATGTGTCAAAATGACAGATAAGGACAAACGAATTCTAGCGGCTATTTGATATAGGTTTGATGGACGTTGATTGACCGAGTGAAACGAAGGTCTCTGTTTTAGCCTCGGCAAAAATGCATTCGTATGTCCGGATTTCCGGCTGTTCTCCTCTACAGGTCGCATTTCTTAACCGATTCTCGTGAAATTTTGTGAGTAGGTATGAAAAAAAAGAAAGTCTTGTTGAGTAAATTTTTGGGAATTTTAGAAAACAAACTTTTTATCGATGATTCCGTATTTTTCTGCGGCCGTTTTTTCCTCTACAGGTCGCATTTCACAACCGATTCTCGTGAAATTTTGTGAGCAGGTTCTATGACATATAATTTATTTGTCGAGTAAATTTTTGAAAATTTTGAAAAAAAATTTTTTCGTCGATGGCTGTTCTCCTCTACAGGTCGCATTAATCAACCGATTTTCGTAAAATTTTGTGAGCAGGTTCGGTAACTCTATAGAATTTTTTTATCGAGTCACTTTTTGGAAATTTAAAAAAACAATTTTTGTATCATTGATTTTGTTTTTCTGCGGCCGAATTTCGATTTGTTTACCTCTAAGGGTTGCATTTCACAACCGATTCTCGTGAAGTATTGTGAGCAGGTTCTTTGATTACTAAGAATATTTTTGTCACATAGTTTTGGAAATTATAAAAACACTCACGAGGTCTACAGGCCGACAGCTCACAGAGCCACTAGTGAATAAGACAGTCTTTAAGCGAGGTGTTTGATAAGCGCTCGGCACACTGCGAGCCGATCTGACAGCTATATTTGTAAGCCCGTCTACAGGTGGCGCGACCCACTGGTGCGACCGCTTTAGCCTAGTTGGTAGTGACCCTGCCTACGAAGCTGGAGGTCCCGGGTTCGAATCCCGGTCAGGGCATTTATTTGTGTGATGAACACGAATATTTGTTCCTGAGTCTTGGATGTTTTCTGTGTATTTAAGTATCTATTTATCTATATAATAAGTATGTATATAGTCTCCTAGTACCCAGAGTACAAGCTTTGCTTTGCTTGGGACTAGGTAGATACGCCGGAAAGACGACAAGTGCGTCGATGCACAAACTAGAATACCCTAACTAGATAACAGACCACATGCTACCTATGCGGTGGAGCAGTTTTCTAGGTGTCAAACGTCGGTTTTGTTCAATATAAAACCTGTAGGTACGTAAGTATTATTCATTATCCTGTGCTATTGGTGAATAAAGCTCTTCCATTAGATAATAGTCTTTGTATTACGAAAAAATATTTACTGTGTTCACCAATTTTTTTTAGGTTAAGGTTAGGTTTTTATAATATTTTTCTGTTTTGTAAGTGTATTTAATATTTTACTTTTTATAGAAATATTATATAAATCTAACCTGAGAAGGAAAATGAACAAATTAATAATAATAATAAATTAATTTATTTACTCCACCAATACGGGACTAACGAAAAAAAGTGGATTTTTTTGTATAGCCTAATGGATGGGCAAAGGCATGTTGTCCAGGTATCCCTTTTGAGCGCTTCTTTTTCCCAATTGCTGGAAAATGCATCCAGATCGTCCCGCCATCTCCGTCTGGGCTTGCCCCGACTGCGTCGCCCGTCATGTCTCATGTGGCACCCACTTGGTAGCTGCATTAGCCCACCTATCCGGATGCATGCGACAGACGTGGCCGGCCCAGTCCCACTTGAGCCTGGCTGTTTTGGTACCCACGTCAGCTATGCGTGTTTTGGAGCGTAGCGTAGTGTTTCGGACACGGTCCGTCCTTTTAACACCTTTCAATTTGGATTTCTGGATCTCAGTCAACGACCATGTTTGTGTGCAGTAGGTTATATTTTACTTTTACGATATTAACATAATTATCATCATCATCATATCAGCCGACAGTCGTCCACTGCTGGACATAGGCCTCCCCTAAAGAATGCCACAATGACCGTTCCTGCGCCACCCGCATCCAGCGCACTCCCGCGACCTTTACCAGGTCATCAGTCCACCTTGTGGGGTCTAGCTACGCTGCGCCTTCCGGTCCGTGGTCGCCACTTGAGAACCTTTTGGCCCCAACGGCCGAAACATTAACATAATTATATATTTCTGTGGTATAATTAACAGAACCACCTCGTTGCCCCGCGAACGAGACGTATTCCGAGTGCGGCACCGCGTGCCCTACAACCTGCAACACGCGCGGCAACACCTGCATCGTCTGCACGCAGCAGTGCGTCAAGGGCTGCTTCTGCAACAAAGGGCTCGTCCGTGCTGAGGACGGGAGATGTATCGCGCCTAAAGACTGCCGTGAGTAACTACTCTCCTACACTCTATCCACGGTAACTAGTTAGTATAGCGTGCACTTTTGTATGCAAATGAATTGACATAAGAATGTCGGTGGGCGTATTTAAACCGTTGCACCATTTGGATATAATCTAGTAAAAAAGCAGAGTCAGCCGGTAATCGTGGAAAATAGACGATGTAAATAGAGCATAAAAGCGTCCTCACAATTGCATGCTTTCCCAGATTTCTAGTATTAACTCGTTACTCGTGCAGTTATCAAAAGTAGCTTGACATATGAAGATGTCAAAAGTTCTTATTCCTTTGTAATAAAGACTTTTGACGCCTTCATATGTGTCGCTACTTTTGATGCTGACTGTACCGTGGATAGAGTGAGTGTAGAGAACAGTAACCATTCCAGCGCGAGGATGAATTAGTTGTAAGGCCACGGACTTATTGTTGAGCCATTTAGAGCTCAGGTTATACAGGACACAGCTTAACTATTAAAATAACAATATTAGTTTGGCACCTCAATTGCTCAACAATTAAGTCCGTGGGTGTACCAGTCGGGAAAGAAGTTACATTAATTAAGTGATGAAGACAAAGTCAATTATCCTTAGGTATCCATTTCATAACTAATTTAATTTGAAAGTTGAATTGGAATTAAGTAACTTTGGAGTGACGAATGCCGTGTTTATATAGCGTATATTTAATTGGGTACGTAGGAATTCTTTGGCGAGCCTTCTAGCTCTTCTGATTCTAGAGTTCGTTGCCTTAGCTCACGCCGAAGTCTAACGAAGAACCATCTGTAAAAGTAAATAAACATATTTAATAGATATTCTATTGACTATTTGTTTGTTTATGTAAATGAACATATTTTTTATAACAATTATTGTAAACACTCTCTAATCTAAATTTAATAGAAAAATATGATTTTCTAAATTAACTAAAAGTGTCAAAGGATGATTGACATAATACACTAAAACGGTTACATTAACATAGCGATGGCAGGTAACGATACTAAAAATCAGAATAAAATAAATATTGCACAACAAACGTGTTTTTTTTTGCTGTTTTTATAGATCACTAGCTTTTGCCCGCGACTTCGTCTGCGTGAGCTTGTATTTAAGGGATGATTTCAGGGATAAAAAGTATCCTATATGTTAATCCAGGCTATAAACTCGTTGTATACCAAGTTTCGTATTAATCCGTTCAGCCGTTTTTGCGTGATTGAGTCACAAACATCCTTACAAACATACTAACTTTCGCATTTATAATATTAGTAGGATGGAACGGAACCCTTCGTGCGCGAGTCCAACTCGCACTTGGCCGGGTTTTTAATGTTTCCTTGTATTTTCACCTACTTGTTTTACTTCAGCCCCTCGCCACTGCAGAGATCCCCATGAAGTATTCGACTGGTGCCCGCCTCCCTGTCCCCCCGGAGACGACTGCTCTAACATGTGGACGAAGTACGACTGCTCGAAGTTCCCGAATTGCTGCAAGCCGCAGTGTCGATGCAAATCGGGCTACCTCAGGAAGAACGGCAGATGCGTTCCCACGGAACAATGCAGTATGTCTTAGTTTATTTATATATGTATTTACTTCTATTTACCTATACATTTATTAACAAATTCTATATATCACTGATAATTCCGAAACGTGACGCTTTTTTACTTCGCAAAAGTAATGTTGCCAAAATGCCTCCCGAAATGCATTTCAACGTGAAATAAAATAATAACATAGATACGTTAACAGTCTGTTATAAATGTTATTTTATCGATTGGGTTCTTGAAATGAAGATGAAGTGATTGTTTATAATCACATTATATTAGTCTACTTACTATTATTTTTAGCTAAATGACTGGTTCGGGTAGCCTCGCACATTATGATTAAAAGAAATATACGTCGTCGTCAATAGTATTTTATGCAATCGTTAATGTATGCTTTTTAGGGTTCCGTAGTAAACAAGGAACCCTTATAGTTTCGCCATGTCCGTCCGCCCGTCCGTCCGTCCGATCCCCGTTTTTCTCAGTAACCGTTAGTACTAGAAAGCTGTAATTTGGCATGAGTATACATATCAATGACGACGACAAAACGGTAGCATAAAATCTAAAAAATAATAATTTTAGGGTACCTCCCCTACATGTAAAGTGGTGGTGCAATTTTTTTTTCTGCTAAACCCCATCGCGTGGGCTTTTAAGTTCGACTGTGCCTAAGACTAAAATTGTCGTACAGCGAACCCCAAATGCCCGTCGGACGAGGTGTTTGACAAGTGCTCGGCGCACTGCGAGCCGACCTGCGAGAACCACGATCCCCACCGGCCCTGTACTAAGATCTGCAAGCCCGGCTGCAAGTGCCGCCACCCACTGGTCCGCCGGAAAGACGGCAAGTGCGTCGAGTTGAAGCAATGCAGTAAGTCTTCCTTGTAGTTATTAAATACGCTGGTAGTGATACACCCCCTTATTCATAAAACTTAAAACCCCTCTGCTACCTTAATTGCCTTTTGTCACTGTCTCACATGCACATGTGTCAAAATGACAGATAAGGACAAACGAATTCTAGCGGCTATTTGATATAGGTTTGATGGACGTTGATTGACCGAGTGCAACGAAGGTCTCTGTTTTAGCCTCGGCAAAAATGCATTCGTATGTCCGGATTTCCGGCTGTTCTCCTCTACAGGTCGCATTTCTTAACCGATTCTCGTGAAATTTTGTGAGTAGGTATGAAAAAAAAGAAAGTCTTGTTGAGTAAATTTTTGGGAATTTTAGAAAACAAACTTTTTATCGATGATTCCGTATTTTTCTGCGGCCGTTTTTTCCTCTACAGGTCGCATTTCACAACCGATTCTCGTGAAATTTTGTGAGCAGGTTCTATGACATATAATTTATTTGTCGAGTAAATTTTTGAAAATTTTGAAAAAAAATTTTTTTCGTCGATGGCTGTTCTCCTCTACAGGTCGCATTAATCAACCGATTTTCGTGAAATTTTGTGAGCAGGTTCGGTAACTCTATAGAATTTTTTTATCGAGTCACTTTTTGGAAATTAAAAAATCAATTTTTGTATCGTTGATTTTGTTTTTCTGCGGCCGAATTTCGATTTGTTTACCTCTAAGGGTTGCATTTCACAACCGATTCTCGTGAAGTATTGTGAGCAGGTTCTTTGATTACTAAGAATATATTTTTGTCACATAGTTTTGGAAATTATAAAAACACTCACGAGGTCTACAGCTCACAGAGCCACTAGTGAATAAGACAGTTTTTAAGCGAGGTGTTTGATTAGCGCTCGGCACACTGCGAGCCGATCTGACAGCTATATTTGTAAGCCCGTCTACAGGAGGCGCGACCCACTGGTGCGACCGCTTTAGCCTAGTTGGTAGTGACCCTGCCTACGAAGCTGGAGGTCCCGGGTTCGAATCCCGGTCAGGGCATTTATTTGTGTGATGAACACGAATATTTGTTCCTGAGTCTTGGATGTTTTCTGTGTATTTAAGTATCTATATAATAAGTATGTATATAGTCTCCTAGTACCCAGAGTACAAGCTTTGCTTTGCTTGGGACTAGGTAGATACGCCGGAAAGACGACAAGTGCGTCGATGCACAAACTAGAATACCCTAACTAGATAACAGACCACATGCTACCTATGCGGTGGAGCAGTTTTCTAGGTGTCAAACGTCGGTTTTGTTCAATATAAAACCTGTAGGTACGTAAGTATTATTCATTATCCTGCGCTATTGGTGAATAAAGCTCTTCCATTAGATAATAGTCTTTGTATTACGAAAAAATATTTACTGTGTTCACCAATTTTTTTTAGGTTAAGGTTAGGTTTTTATAATATTTTTCTGTTTTGTAAGTGTATTTAATATTTTACTTTTTATAGAAATATTATATAAATCTAACCTGAGAAGGAAAATGAATAAATTAATAATAATAATAAATTAATTTATTTACTCCACCAATACGGGACTAACGAAAAAAAGTGGATTTTTTTGTATAGCCTAATGGATGGGCAAAGGCATGTTGTCCAGGTATCCCTTTTGAGCGCTTCTTTTTCCCAATTGCTGGAAAATGCATCCAGATCGTCCCGCCATCTCCGTCTGGGCTTGCCCCGACTGCGTCGCCCGTCATGTCTCATGTGGCACCCACTTGGTAGCTGCATTAGCCCACCTATCCGGATGCATGTGACAGACGTGGCCGGCCCAGTCCCACTTGAGCCTGGCTGTTTTGGTACCCACGTCAGCTATGCGTGTTTTGGAGCGTAGCGTAGTGTTTCGGACACGGTCCGTCCTTTTAACACCTTTCAATTTGGATTTCTGGATCTCAGTCAACGACCATGTTTGTGTGCAGTAGGTTATATTTTACTTTTACGATATTAACATAATTATCATCATCATCATATCAGCCGACAGTCGTCCACTGCTGGACATAGGCCTCCCCTAAAGAATGCCACAATGACCGTTCCTGCGCCACCCGCATCCAGCGCACTCCCGCGACCTTTACCAGGTCATCAGTCCACCTTGTGGGGTCTAGCCACGCTGCGCCTTCCGGTCCGTGGTCGCCACTCGAGAACCTTTTGGCCCCAACTTCCGAAACATTAACATAATTATATATTTCTGTGGTATAATTAACAGAACCACCTCGTTGCCCCGCGAACGAGACGTATTCCGAGTGCGGTACCGCGTGCCCTACAACCTGCGACACGCGCGGCAACACCTGCATCACGTGCACACAGCAGTGCGTCAAGGGCTGCTTCTGCAACAAAGGGCTCGTCCGTGCTGAGGACGGGAGATGTATCGCGCCTAAAGACTGCCGTGAGTAACTACTGTACTAGAGAACAAGTAACTATTCCAGCGCGAGGATGAATCAGTTGTACGGTCACGGACTTTATGACACGCGCGGTAACACCTCCATCATCTGCACGGATCAGTGTAACTACTCTCCTACACTCTATCCACGGTAACTAGTTAGTATAGCGTGCACTTTTGTATGCAAATGAATTGACATAAGAATGTCGGTGGGCGTATTTAAACCATTGCACCATTTGCACCCAAATGGCAGGGCAGGCTTACATACCGGCGCGATGTACGGCTAGGTACACCAAGGCGCAGAGTAAGTGGGAAATAATCTAGTAAAAAAGCAGAGTCAGCCGGTAATCGTAGAAAATAGACGATGTAAATAGAGCATAAAAGCGTCCTCACAATAGGGATGTTGACACCAAATAAGAAAATCAATGAATCCGAATTTTCTCGAAAAAGGATCAAATTCTCAACAAATAGTGAAAAAAGTAATCCAAAAGAATAAATAATTACATAATTATAAGTCTTCAAAGTTTTAGGAGGGGGCATTTTCTGTCCCTTTTCCGCAAAACGCCCCGTTGTATTGAAGGATCGTCATTTACTATGGCGCTCTAGATCAGTGACGTCACTGACCTGTAGCGTTTTCTCTCTCTAACTAAAAACATTCTAACGGTTGTAGTTTCGTTATTTTTTGAGATATTTGAATAGGATTTTCACTTTTTGGAATAGTTTTATGTATTCTTTCGTATGGAGTAATAATAAATTTTGAGTCAACATCCCTATTGCATGCTTTCCCAGATTTCTAGTACTAACTCGTTACTCGTGCAGTCAGCATCAAAAGTAGCTTGACATATGAAGATGTCAAAAGTTCTTATTCCTTTGTAATAAAGACTTTTGACGCCTTCATATGTGTCGCTACTTTTGATGCTGACTGTACCGTGGATAGAGTGAGTGTAGAGAACAGTAACCATTCCAGCGCGAGGATGAATTAGTTGTACGGCCACGGACTTATTGTTGAGCCATTTAGAGCTCAGGTTATACAGGACACAGCTTAACTATTAAAATAACAATATTAGTTTGGCACCTCAATTGCTCAACAATTAAGTCCGTGGGTGTACCAGTCGGGAAAGAAGTTACATTAATTAAGTGATGAAGACAAAGTTAAAGAATTATCCTTACGTAGGTACTTATATGTATCCATTTCATAACTAATTTAATTTGAAAGTTGAATTGGAATTAAGTAACTTTGGAGTGTTTTCAATTGCGTTATACGAATACCGTGTTTATATAGCGTATATTTAATTGGGTGCGTAGGAATCCTTTGGCGAGCCTTCTAGCTCTTCTGAGTCTAGAGTTCGTTGCCTTAGCTCACGCCGATGTCTAACGAAGAACCATCTGTAAAAGTAAACAAACATATCTTTAATAGTTATTCAATTGATTGTTTGTTTGTTTAAATGTTAATGAACAGTCAAGGACATAAATATGTATACATTTTTGGACCTTAAGTATTTCAATGGAGTAAGGTGAAATTGGGTCGCTGGGCTGCTAAAGTAAGTAAGGTGAAAAAATGTATAAGTACATATTGGTGCTCTTGACTAAACATATTTTTTATAACAATTGTAAACAAAATCATGTTTTTCTATGAAATTTAGAGTAGAGAGAGGTCTAGATTGTTTCGATAGTGTACTTAATTAATTAAAAGTGTTAAGGGATGGTTGACATATACACTAAAACGGTTACATTAACATAGCGATGGCAGGCAACGTCATTCCGGCGCTGAAGACAAACACCGCGCTAGTAAATTGCTTCATAGTCCGAGAGTATATGGTCGCGTAGATCGGGTCAAACAAGAGCGCAGCGAGGGTTTCTACCAGGCTGAATAACGAGTTCATTTTGCCTGGAAGTAGGTAAAACATTACTATTGTATTAGATCTCAATTACTCGCCGCCCCATTAAATAATTACTTTTGGCTTACCCATTTCTTCACTTGGCACTAGTTTCGACGTCATCGAACGCAAGGAGGTAAATGTGGTTGCATTTAAAAATTGCACGACAGGTACTGTAGAAAATAAATTGTGATTGATTATTTTGACTAGGTACCTACGTCCTACACTTATATAAACTAAAGGTGAACCAGAAATATATATGACCATTGTCAAGAGGGCGCTATTCTTCTGATTTATATGGCATTTTGACTACTTACTCGTAGTTTACCTGTCAGCTGTGATGTTAATTTAGAAATGTTTTGCAGCGAAATATACACTCACCGGCAGAAAATTTGGCCCAAAAACGTTTCGTGATTTCAAACAATAAATTGAATAAATTAAATAATGTTTAATATATAAAAATGCATTTTTTCTAATCCGAGCCAAATTTTCTGCCATTAATAATGTTCCGCTTTGGACTATTCATCATTTTGGGCATTTTTTGTCATTAATCTTACACATCACTATTATTCAAATAAAGCCCAACAGTGACACGGGCGTACTGATATCTAACATTGATTTTTTTGCCAGTAAAAGAAATTAGTTCCAATGAAATTGCGCAACATGGCCCTGGTCATATATATTCGTGGTTGGATCTTACAGCCGTACCCATATAAAAAAAGTCGTCCAATAAACGTTCACAAGCATAAAGATAGTACAAGTAGATTACTCTCTACTACATCTATCTACCGACCAAACAAAACGAACAATACATAACAGTAACATGTTGACGGTATTTACGATGACCGCTTTAGCTTAGTTGGTAGTGAACCTGCCTACGAAGCTGGAGGTCCCGGGTTCGAATCCCGGCCGGGGCATTAAGTATATATATCGTCGCTTAGTACCCATAGTACAAGCTTTGCTTAGTTTGGGACTAGGTTGATTTGTGTAAAATTGTCCATAAATATTTATTTATTTATTTATTTATTTACCGGGCTTCTTAGGTGTTCTAGGTAGGTACATTATCTATTAAAAAAAAAAAACTAAAAGATACACTTTTGTGTGAATACATCCAAAGTAACGAATCTAAAAATTTAGTCGTTATAAGAAAAATGTATTATGTCGAATGCCACGTTTGATGTTCTGGGCCCCGTCAGATGAATCAAATATTGGAAACAGCATAAGGTAAAAGTACTAGTGCTCGACGCTGCACTAGTATTCGACATGTGCACTTTATGTCAAAGTGACAAGGCTTAAATTCGGATAAAGAAAATTCTTTCTTTGTTTGAACTGCCCATGTCGAATACTAGTGCAGCGTCGAGCACTAGTACTTTTACCGTACATCGACTTACCCAAGTACATTTGAAAATCAGTGTGAACAAAAGTGATGTACACAGAGCCGGCGAGCCTGCTAGCGACGGAAATAAGACAGAGCACGGAATCGTCGAAGCCCCATCGCTTGCTCAATATACTGATTGAAAATAACGCAGCTGCAACCAAAGCAATATTTCATATTTCATATTTTCATATTTCATATATTTATTGCATCCATGGTGTTTTTACAAGATGTTCTTAAATATTAGTAGTGCGGACATGGACCCTACTAGGGCGTAGCAATATATGTAACTAACCTAAGCCTTAAAATTAAAAAATAATAATTTGTACTTAACAATAAGGCCCTAAATACACACATCCGAGACTCGCACGCGACTTTAACTACATTGCGCAGTTTTATAGAACGATTGAACTCGTTATTTATTCCTCCGCCGTGTACTGATCTGCCGTCTGAAACTTTCCAAAATTGCGAATTTTTCCACATGGGTAAGTTTCTGAAATTTCTCACATTTTTGTATGGGGTTTGAAACTTTTCGAAATGTAAAATGGAAATTTCCTATATTTCTATGAAAATCTCAAGAATTTTCCGAGAAGTTTTCCAACTTTTTGGAAACTTTCCGCAACTTGCACATCTGTACCTCCGTGACCAGCAGTGTATTGAAACTCACGTGCGTATCTCGGTACGTGTGTCAAATAAGGTTTAAGTCATATCCATAAAGTGGCTGTGGCCGAAAACGTGATAGAGACTCATTTTGTCTTAGTATGTCGTTAGAGGGATACTACAAGTCAGTAATGAGAAGAGATCCCCTTTCAGCCTTAGTTTTTTTGATTAGGTATTAAATGATAATGATTTATATATTATATATGGTTAATTACAAACGGTGTTGTGACTTTCAACATAAAGTTTAATATTATTTGTCAAGGTTTTGAAATATAAGTAGTATTCCTATACAGTGTGTAATCGTTAAGTGTTTACATGCTATTATTATTCCGTAAATATAACGAATATAAAAGAAAACTAACATCGAAAGTACGCTATCTAATGAGTTAAATTACATGAATAACTTATTTAAATAAAACTACATTTAGTACGACGTACGACTTAACGATTAGGTACACCCTGTATAATGTATTTGATTATGTATCAGTTCGGGTGGCATCACTTGACGACGCAACTACATAATATTTTTTATGTCACACCTGGCCATAAAGCGGCAATTACCGCACGCTCCGCGCGCGGGAAATCCCACTTCCTGGCCAGGGGGTGACATAAAATTTTGTACTTAACACGGGCGGTAATAAAGAAAGCCTCAGATCGCATATTTATCGCCCTTGCCTTCGGCTCGGGCGTCAAATACCTGCGATCTGAGACATTCTTTGTTTTATCGCCCTTGTTAAGTAATGTACTATTATGTCACACCTGGCCATAAAGTGGCCATTATCGCACGCTCCGCGCGCGAAAAAACCCACTTCCTGGCCAGGGGGTGACATAAAATTTTGTACTTACCACGGGCGATAATAAAGAAAGCCTCAGATCGCATATTTATCGCCCTTGCCTTCGGCTCGGGCGTAAAATACCTGCGATCTGAGACATTCTTTGTTTTATCGCCCTTGGTAAGTAATGTACTATTATCTACACCCATATAGTAAATCCTCTTTTATAAGTTCAAATACCGTAGATAAGACCCCGCTTTATAATATACTGTGCGGCTGTTGCGTGCGTCCCCTATTAGATCACGAAATATAACACTTTAACGAGATCACGTACAAAATTAAGACACAGCTGCGGGCTGGCGGCGGAGGCGCGGGCCGGCCTGTCGACGCAAACATGGCGCACGCCGGCGAGAAGTGCCCACACGAAACACATGAAAGAGGATTTAATATATGGATGTAGATAAAGTAGTGTATTCAACTGTACATAATTAGGCATTATGTACCAGTTGCATAAACTACTAATGTCACACCTGGCCATAAAGCGGCAATTACCGCACGCTCCTCGCGCGGGAAATCCCACTTCCTGGCCAGGGGGTGACATAAAATTTTGTACTTAACACGGGCGGTAATAAAAAAAGCATCAGATCGCATATTTATCGCCCTTGCCTTCGGCTCGGGCGTCAAATACCTGCGATCTGAGACATTCTTTGTTTTACCGCCCTTGTTAAGTAATGTACTATTAAATCTGATACTTACCCAAAGAATGTAGCAGGTGGTTGTATGTCGAATATATGCTAAATTTGACTGCATCCCAATTGAGACGGTATCGCAAAAATAGATAAGTAATTAGATGTTCCGCTAAAAAAGGTTACAAGTACGGTCAAAAGTTATATAAGACAAAACATGAAATCATAATTTATTATTAACTAGTAACGTACCGTGGCCCGGTCCGTAAATAATAGCAACTACTAATAGGTTTAAAATAATCGCCAATTTTAAGTCGCCATGCCGTTTCTTGGTGATAACAGAAATTGTATCTTTTTGTAGAGTCAGTAGACCCGAAACCTGAAACTGAAAATCACAATGTGTTGGTAAACATATAAACTTTTTTGTAAATAAAAATGTCAATCTTGTGTCTGTTACCTTCTCATTTTTATCTTTAACAGGCTTCGTAACATTTTTCAAAAATAGGCAACCGTAAGTCAGTGTTAGTACGTATAGTGAACCAGATAAAAGAAATGTTCCTATGTAACCCCAATTTTCTAGTAAAATGCCGCTCAAGCCAGTTCCTATAGGTATCCCGACTGTAACGCACAAGTTGACCACACCAATGCGGAACGTTCTGGACTCTACAGTGGTGACGTCACTAATATAGCTGAACACACCTAAGAATATCGTCACCCACCCCCCAGTGAGGGCCGGAAACAACGCTTCCAGAAACATTGTAACTTCTACTGGGATCTCGTAAAATAAAATTGTGCTAACAATGTTGCTAACGGTCACCAAAACATCGCCGAAAATTGGGAGCAGCATGCAAATTTTTCTGTTGCCAGTTCTATCGCTCCATGCCCCCATAAACATCACCACGAGTGTCGGCAAGGCTGTATGGATAATACTCTTCCATACTTCTATGGACGAAATTACTTTTTGCACTTCACGCTCATATTCAGTCAAATTATGCCCATGCTTTTTAATCAAGGGGTCACATATTTCATGACCGTATTTCAATTTGGCAAGACAAGCTTTCTCCAAGTTCATATTTTGCACTGCGAGTTTCGCTAACGCGGCCGGTATGACTAGGCCAGCCATTATGGGTTCTACAGTTATGTTAGATGTCAGATATTTCAAATTTTCGACGAGTTTTCTTCCTGAAAATCCAGATGTTTCTGCCTCTGCTTCGATTTTATCATTGGTTTGTTTTTGTTGAAGTAATTTTTCTTCGGCATTTTTTGTTTTACTTTGATCACAGTCCATGGCGCTTACAAAACGTCTGTAATGTAATTGATTAACTACACCCACGCTACTCGTAGTGTTGTTATTGACTTAAGAAGTTGCAGTTGCATCCTTAACGTTTCTTGAAATACAGGGTGTACTTACTTAATCAACTCATATAATACCGTGTTTCTTTTGTTCAATTGTATATAAACGTTGCGAATGATTGACCAGCAATCTCTACCAGTAAAAGTTAGTGGTTCTGGGGTCTACCTTACGTCGGTAACTAGAACTGAATTGCCGAAATTTCATCTGAAATTTGGTCTAACGCGGTGTTATAAAACTATGCCTAAGAAGCGAACATAGGGCCAGCTAAGATAACCAGTTACTTACCTAGGGTACCTAAGCCTAATTTACGACTGATTGACAAATCTGAACCGAGTGAAAATTGGCACAAGTACCGTACAATTGTATGTGCTAGAACTTGTATCTATTTTCAAAAACCGGCCAAGTGCGAGTCTGACTTCGCACATTTAGGATTCCGAACCGACGTCAATAAAAGTGATTTATTAATATATTAGTATTTGTTGGTAAATTATACGTAATAATAAACATTATCACCAAATTCCAAGTTCATAGGTCAAAGGGAAGTTGAAAAATTTTTCGGAACAAAATTTTGTGACAGACGACGGACGGACGGACGGACGCATGAGTGACAACAATAGGGTTCCGATTGGACCCCTAAAACTAAAACCCTAAAACTGAAAACTTGAGGTAACATAGAAACGTATCATATTGACTAATAACAATAAATCCCTATCGGTTTTATTCATACCGTCTATTTGACATAAGCACTGGTGTTAGCCAGGTTTCCATTTGTTGTCACAAACCGTTCTTAATTTATGACGGAGTCCCAATCTAATCTGTATAATTTGGTTACCGTGAATTTCTAATTTATTAAAGGCAATTTAAAGTCAAGTTTATTAACATACTGTAGAAGAGATATATATCGTTATCGGGCGACATCAGTAAGTATTTGCCCTGAACGTTTACCCCGTGAAGCTCGCGTACGTTGAGCAACGGCAACGTGAGAGAATCCTTATCCTTATGACAATAAACCATTCAGACGCTACTATGTAGGTACTAGCTATCTTTTGTTTGGCCAAACAAAATAATGTAATTGACGTTATTAATGTACCTCGTGTAAAAACATACAGCATGTAGGAACATTATAAACTGATCAATTCGTAAACAAAAAAACTGTTCATTAGCTGGGATGTAGAGTTTTGTTTCGAGTCGAACGTGCTGACTGCTGATGGTATTGAAAAACTTTGCAATGAAAGTAAACACAATATTTTGGGTTTAATTTAGTTTTATAAACCAACTCAGACGTAGAAAAAAAGTTTTCTGAAAAAAAAAATGTAGGTATTACTTAAGGATCTAGTCTAGTCAAAGTAGTATTCTTCTCAAACTTTGATAGCTTTTATCTCTGAAACTATTTAGTTTACAGAGATAACACTAGTTTCATATTGTAGCAAAAGTCCCCTTTAAAAAGTCAAGGTACTATCAGTAACTTTATAAAGTTTTTGTTTCCGATTTTACCATTGAAAATGGTTATCAGATGCAAATCGCCTGAGACGTATTTTTGGCCATAGCTTCGAGGATTTTGGGAGGATCGAGATGGGAATAATACCATGAGTTGAGGAATTTATCGAGACATGTGTGAGCGTTTGAATTTTGAAAATCAGAAGGTAACTTTTTTTGGAAATTTGGGATTTTAAAAAAAGTCGATTTTTTTGAGGGGTGTTTGTTTACTAAATTGTAAATATTTCGAAAAAAAAAACCGACTTAAGGAAAAATGATAAAAGGGGGGTCCTAGGGTATTAGTTTAGCTACAAACTGGTGAAAAAAATTTGAAAATCGGCTTATTATTGTGACCTGTAGGTGGTCCCTTTAGATGTGGTATTGTAGAAAAACGAGTACTTACTTCCGTAATTTCCGTATATAAAAAGTGATGTAGCATTCGAGTTGGAATTTTGAAAATCGGTTACCTATAGAAGATTACACACCAAGGGGATAAAACACTGTTTTATGTCACGGGCGCGATATTGAATCCTGAACGGAACGACGGACTCCAGATTGTACCGGTAAAGAGTACCGGTTAGCACTGAGTCCTGAGTGCAGTGAAATATTTTGAAGAAAAGAGATATTTTTTAAGAATCATCAAAAGCTAGAGTGATTATTGACCGATCGTCATGGTAATAAATAAATAATAAATAAATAAATATTTGTGGACAATCTTACACAAATCAAGCTAGTCCCAAACTAAGCAAAGCTTGTACTATGGGTACTAAGCGACGATATACATACTTATATAGATAAATAAATACTTAAATACATAGAAAACATCCAAGACCCAAGAACAAATATTTGTGCTAAAATTAATTCTTTATTATTCAGCTCGTAAAGTATTATTCAAGGTTTAAAAATATATATTTTCGTAATTTTTTGTATTCATTTTCAATACTCCGATTCTTGCGGGACTGCGAAATCTGTGAATTTTTGACAAAGTTGCGTTTGGCGCTCGAGGTCACAAACTTGGATTATTCATTGGGCCAACATCATAAACAAGTCAGCAAAAAATCAGAACTACCGGATTTGATGCAAACCACCCCGTACTTTCAAGCGACGAGGTTACTGGATTAAGATAAAATGATTCTCTTAATTACTATGTTTAAATATTTACAAAAACTACGCGCAGAGCTTCCGTAGCAAGCAGGATGATTAACTGCAAGCTCGCGCATGTTAGAGCGGAACTTTTACAACAGGCCAGCCTCGCCTTAACTTATTTTACTTGCCATTTCCTGGCGTTACTCGTGAAAAAACATGTGTAAAGAGTAGGGTTCCGTACCCAAGGGATAAAACGGGACCCCTAATACTAAAACTCCGCTGTCCGTCTGTCACCAGACTGTGTCTCATGAAAGTCATGAACCGTGTTAGTTAGACAGTTGATATTTTCACAGTTGATGTATTTTTGTTGCCGCTATAACAACAAATACTAAAAATCAGAATAAAATAAATATTGCACAACAAACGTGGTTTTTTTTGCTGTTTTTATAGATCACTAGCTTTTGCCCGCGACTTCGTCCGCGTGAGCTTGTATTTAAGGGATGATTTCAGGGATAAAAAGTTTCCTATATGTTAATCCAGGCTATAAACTCGTTGTATACCAAGTTTCGTATTAATCCGTTCAGCCGTTTTTGCGTGATTGAGTCACAAACATCCTTACAAACATACTAACTTTCGCATTTATAATATTAGTAGGATGGAACGGAACCCTTCGTGCGCGAGTCCAACTCGCACTTGGCCGGGTATTTAATGTTTCCTTGTATTTTCACCTACTTGTTTTACTTCAGCCCCTCGCCACTGCAGAGATCCCCATGAAGTATTCGACTGGTGCCCGCCTCCCTGTCCCCCCGGAGACGACTGCTCTAACATGTGGACGAAGTACGACTGCTCGAAGTTCCCGAAATGCTGCAAGCCGCAGTGTCGATGCAAATCGGGCTACCTCAGGAAGAACGGCAGATGCGTTCCCACGGAACAATGCAGTATGTCTTAGTTTATTTATATATGTATTTACTTCTATTTACCTATACATTTATTCACTAATTCTATATATCACTGATAATTTCGAAACGTGACGCTTTTTTACTTCGCAAAAGTCATGTTGCCAAAACGCCTCACAAAATGCAGTTCAACGTGAAATAATAACATACGTTAACCGTCTATTATATTATCGATTGGGTTTATAAAATGAAGATGAAGTGATTGTTTATAATCACATTATATTAGTCTACTTACTATTATTTTTAGCTAAATGACTGGTTCGGGTAGCCTCGCACAAATGATTAAAAGAAATATACGTCGTCGTCAATAGTACATTACTTAACAAGGGCGGTAAAACAAAGAATGTCTCAGATCGCAGGTATTTGACGCCCGAGCCGAAGGCAAGGGCGATAAATATGCGATCTGAGGCTTTCTTTATTACCGCCCGTGTTAAGTACAAAATTTTATGTCACCCCCTGGCCAGGAAGTGGGATTTCCCGCGCGCGGAGCGTGCGGTAATTGCCGCTTTATGGCCAGGTGTGACATAATAGTATTTTATGTAATCGTTATATAATGTATGCTTTTTTTAGTCGAGTACTGCGTTTAGACCACAAGCCTTGACGACACTTAAAAACCTTACAAAAACACTAAGTATGAAGTCTCCTAGTTGTATAAAAAATAGTATTTTATACAATCGTTATATAATTAATGCTTTTTTAGTCGAGAACCGCGTTTAGACCACGAGGCTTGCCGAGTGGTCTAAGTAAGGTTCGAGACTCAAAAAGCTAATTATATAACTATTGTATACAATACTTTTTCTACGAGTCCACGAAAATAACAAAATAACAGAAAGTTGCCGCTGAAACGATCTCATTTGTGCATGTAGGTTACACGGTGATTAATAGCACGTGGTCTGCACATATCACAATACGTATCACGTGGGTATTGATGAATATTGAAAACAAGTCTAAATAATTATGAAATTTACGATAATATCACAAGTATTGTAAATTTGTAATAACAAATCCCACGGGGCCGGTGCCCTGTTAAGATTGAAAAAAAAATTATCAGTCCATGCCCGCCTTTGGCATCATGTCAAATTTCGACCAATCACGACGCAAGAGAATTTAAGTTTTTTTTCTATTTCTAATGATTATGGCCAGTATCCAGACGACCGTTTAAGTAGGTAGACAATTTGACAAGTGCATTGACGGTTTTACGTTCAGAAGCGCGGGAAGCACTATCAATGTTGAAATATTCATAAAATGAGTCTCCTTAAACTTAATTTTTTTCATCAAATTACGGCGTTCTATTTTTGAATGATATTTCGATTCTCCGCGCAGTTGTACAATGAAATATTATATTACTCAATAGAGCATAGACTTTTAGTTCAGCTTAAAATGTATAATATTGTGCAATGGTCTATGAAGTTCTAATTGTAATATTGTAGTCGACGAGTATAAAAAGGATTTTTTCATTATCTACTTAGATCAAGAGTGCTCGTGATTCTGAGCAGGAAAAAATTTCGAACTTTTGAGATAGTAATAATACCTATACCTATAGATAGGTACAATTTTAAGTTGAAACGCCCCATGTTTTTAACTTCGAGTACTGTGCCTAAGACTAAAATTGTCGTACAGCGAACCCCAAATGCCCGTTCGACGAGGTGTTTGATAAGTGCTCGGCGCACTGCGAGCCGACCTGCGAGAACCACGATCCCCACCGGCCTTGTTCTAAGATCTGCAAGCCCGGCTGCAGGTGCCGCCACCCACTGGTCCGCCGGAAAGACGGCAAGTGCGTCGAGTTGAAGCAATGCTGTAAGTCTTCCTTGTAGTTATTAAATACGCTGGTAATGACTAATATATTCTTTAAGGCGCAGGGTAGGGCAAGGCCTTCCCTATACAAACTTTGTGCACGTTTTATTCGTCGGTTTTGGCACTAACAAATATAATATTTTTTTTGGTTGTAAATATTAGATATGCAAAGATCGTTATGTGAAAATTTTCAAATATTTCAAAAAAAATCAAAATAAAAAAAAATATAAAAAAATTAATAAAAAAAAATTAACATCACGAAATAGCTATCAGAAAAATAAGCATACTGACCAAAAATCATAACTTTAATGCAAACACAAACGAAGTAAATCCTGCACAAAGTTTGTATGGAGAGAGCTTGCCCTACCCCTCCTCTTAAGCGAGGTGTTTTCTGATGAGCGCTCGGCGCATTGCGAGCCGACCTGACCGACAGTCAATATTAGCGATATTTGCAAGCCCGTCTGCAGGTGGCGCGACCCACTGGTACGCCGGAAAGACAAGTGCGTCGATGCACAAACGAGAATACTCTAACTAGCTAACAGAGCAGTAGTTTGCTGCAGTTTAGTTAGCTAGCAGAGCGGTAGTTTTCTAGCTGTCAAATATCGGTTTTGTTCAATAGAAAACCTTGTAGGTACGTAATTATCTTGTGCAATTGGTGAAAAAGCTCTTCAATTAGAAAAAAGTCTTTGCATTACGAAAAAATATTAACCAATACGGGAGTAACCAAAATAGTTATTTGTTATAGTAAGGGTGCAAAGTTGTATTTTAACCGCGAGTGTGGAATTGAAACACGAGCTAGCGAATGGATTCTAGGGTTGAACCACGAGCTAACGAACGGATTTTATGGTTGAACCACGAGCTTAGCGAGTGGTTCGAAAATAGAATCCTGAGCGAAGCGAGTTTAGCATATTATAAGGTTTTTGAAAGCATTTTTTGATAAAAGAATTGGTTGGCGTGATATTAAGCTTTGGAGTGATAATTTTTGTTATGGTCAAGTGTCCCCCCACCCCCTGCCAGCTAAACGGTGGCTACTAGGCATGTGAAAAAAATATACGATATACGATGAATTTAAAAGGAAAACTATCACAGCTAAGTAGACATTACTAGTTAACGAGTAATAGTCGAACTTCAGAAATGTACTTTGCAAAAGCAAACTTTCGTACAATTTCCATTGATACCTTAGAATCCTTAGATAATGTTGTTAATTCTGTAAAAAACATAGTAAATATAAGTTTGCGAACTTTTTAGTCCATATAATGTAACGGGTAGACGACTACGGAATAGGGAATGCAAAAACCGGTGAAAATCAAAAACCGGTTATTAACCGTTTTGACTGGACAAAAACCGGTTAACCGGTTTTTTACCGGTTTTTTACAAACTACCTGAAATCGAAGTATTGGACTATAGATGTATTATTTCTGGGTTCTATTGGTAATCCGGGCATATTTCTAGTGATGTGAATAGGTATAAGTAAGCTAATAAATAAAACGATTTTGGTTTTATCATCATCTTTATAAACTTAAAAACAAATCGACAAGTGACAAATAAAATTATGAAACACTCTAATATAATATACGGATATATATAGATATCTTAATAAGCGGCGATGAAAAGTAATATTACCAGTATAGCACCAGCAAAGTTAAGGTAGTACCTAGTGTACCTACCTACTTTTTACAATGACATATTATAACAAACATTAAGTGTATACATTGAAATGAATAGAAAAAATAAATATTAAAAAAATCTCTGAGCACTGACTGATTAGATACGTTACTACAGGGTAGTAGCAGGTAGCAAAACTATCCAAATAAAACAATAGGGCTTACCCGGCCATAAACCCTTTCTGATGCGCGGCAGACTCAAATGAAGTGGGGATATGGGAAACTAACAACATTTTAACATTATGATATTCATGTGCTCTATCCACAGTCGTAAGAAAAAGAAACTAACTTCTTTAAACGTACATCTTACCATCCTTAAATAACGTAATTTGGAGGTGAAAGAACGCTCTAATCTCCCCATGAAGTCGTTTTTTATACTAAATACAATTTCGGTTAAAAACCGGTTAGTGGTGTAAAAAACCGGTTTTATACCGAGCTCAAAAAGTTCCGGTTAACCGGTTTTTCGGTTAACCGGTTAACCGGTTTGCATTCCCTACTACGGAACCCTACCTTGCGCGTGGCCCGACACGCACTTGTTAGACATTTTAATTTAAGCTAAAACGATAAGCTGTTGTGCTCATATTGCCTGTGTAATATGGTACCTGGGCTTTGCATCAGGAATATTTGAGATACACCAGCACTGCATTACGAGTTACGAGTAATAGAATACACAAAGATGCAGCAAACAGACGTCACAGACATTGATTTTGTACCTGTATAATATTTTTACAGATATGTTCAGCAGCTAAATAGGCTATTGAAAAAAAAAAATGTTCAGCAAAAACTATGATGTGGAGTACACTGATGTGGTGAATTATGTTCGAGAAAAGTAGAATATTATTTATATTTATTTGAGAAGCCCTATTATTATTACGTGATTTTGTTTATAATTTAGATGAAAGAAATGCTTGCACTTAAACATTCAAAAAAGTACGCAAATGATATAAAATTTAACCAAGTGTCAAAAATTTCCTATTTTTGTTTATATATATTTCTTGTCTTTTTGCCAAATAAGAAATTGATGAAAAATTATTTGTCATTATATTTTTTAGTTTAATGAAACATTTGCTTATACTGTTTGTCTTAATGAAACTTGGTAAAAAAATATTTTGCCAAATAATCATAGTTTGATGAAACATTATTTGTTAATTCATTTTTTGATTTAATGAAACTTTTGCTATTTGCTATTTGTCTAAATAAAGCTTTGGTAAAATATTATTTTGCCGAACAATATTTTGCCAAATAGAAATTTGATGAAACATTATTTGTCAATATTTTTTTTGGCTAAATGAAACATTTGCTTTTTTATTACTTGTCTAAATGAAACTTTGGTGAAATAATATTTTGCCAAATAAGAATTCGACCAAGTTAAAAATTTGCCTAATGTAAATCTGGCAATGGTGGGGTTGCCAACTAAAACTACTGCAATAAGTTAGTTGGGAAGTGAAATTTGACGAAAAAGATTTCGCCAAAATAACAGTATACCCAGTTACGTGATATCTTTTTTTTAAACCAAGTGTGTCGTTTTGATTCAGATGACATTTCCTTAATTTCATAAAAATCGATTATATAAACAAAAAAATTGTAACCAAAACAAAATATCAAAAGTAAATAAAATTAAATATGATGTGAAAAAATAGTATAATAACTAACACAGTTTTGACTGACGAGACTGATACATTTATGTGATAAAGAATATATAGGTAGGCTAGATAATCGATTAAATAAATGAAATAAATGAACTTTATTCTGTAAGTAGGCGCAATGGCACTTTTACAAGTCAAACCCTACTAGCGTTTCGCAGAGGCCACTGCCGAGAAGAAACGCCGAAAGAAACTCGACAGTCAGCCATTTTCTCACAAAAATATGCTTATTACAATGATAATACTTAACCTACTTAAGATCAAGAAATCTAAGACACATAGAATTCAAAATTCAGAATTCAAACACTTATTCTGCAAACAGGCCACAAGGGCACTTTCACATGTTATAATGTTAATGTACAATTTTAAAAAAGTCTTACAATATAAGCATATGATAGATTTTTCATGAGAAAATATTAATTTACAATTTAAGAAATATATCAATAAGAATTTAATACATTTTTCATGTCAAAATATTAATTATCTATTACAAACATTACAATAATAGTAAAATTGAGAGATGTATAAGGTCTCAGTCTGAATAACAAAATTTAATATAATATCTCAAAGATGTAAATGGTCTCTGAGCGTCAAAATATTCTTAATAATGACTATTCTAACGTGCTTTGAGATGTACATGGTCTCAAAGATTCGATCAACCATTCGATAACAATCGCTAGATTTGACAAATGATACATATTAGCCTCAGCACTACAAACGTCAATTCATAAATGTCAAATATTTGAAGTAAGACATTACAAAGTATAATGTTGTATATGCTGCTTAATTTATTTCTTTTTTGCTTAATTATCAATCTGATAATCGTAATGATAAAATATTGCATGTGTTAGATACAGTAAGTAGGTTATAGGTTCACAATAATCATACACAATGTTTTTTGCATTAAAATAAATTGTAAACATGTTACTTTTTAAACTTTTTCCGTACCATTATCTATAAAAACTGCAAAAAACACGTTTGTTGTATGGGAGCCCCCTTAAATATTTATTTTATTCTGTTTTTTAGTATTTGTTGTTATAGCGGCAAGAGAAATTGCAAATGTCTAACTATCACGGTTCATGAGATACAACCTGGTGACAGACGGACAGGCAGACAGACCGACGGACAGCGGAGTCTTAGTAATAGTGTCCCGTTTTACCCTTTGGGTACAGAACCCTAGAATCTGAAACTTAAAAACCTTACAAAAACACTTAAAATGTTTTTTTCTAAGTATTTGGATTTTTTTGGTTTTTGCTGCTCATAATCATGTGTCTAATTAATACAAAAAATATAAAAAAGGTCTCCTAGTTGTATAAAAAAAGGTTTTTTTTTCCTTATCTACTTACATCAAGAGTGCTCGTGATTCTGAGCAGGAAAAACCAAAAATTTCGATAGTAATAAGTACAATTCTTAGTTTAAACGCCCCATGATTTTAAGTTCGACTGTGCCTAAGACTAAAATTTTCGGACAGCAAACCCCAAATGCCCGTTGGACGAGGTGTTTGACAAGTGCTCGGCGCACTGCGAGCCGACCTGCGAGAACCACGATCCCCACCGGCCCTGTACTAAGATCTGCAAGCCCGGCTGCAGGTGCCGCCACCCACTGGTCCGCCGGAAAGACGGCAAGTGCGTCGAGTTGAAGCAATGCTGTAAGTCTTCCTTGTAGTTATTAAATACGCTGGTAGTGACTAGTGATACAGTCTTTAAGCGAGGTGTTTTCTGATAAGCGCTCGGCGCATTGCGAGCCGACCTGACCGACAGCCAATATTAGCGATATTTGCAAGGCCGTCTGCAGGTGGCGCGGCCCAATGGTACGCCGAAAAGACGGCAAGTGCGTTAAGGCTGGTTGTACTGTACGTCAAACATGTTTAAACTTTTGCAATTCTATTTTCATATGGCTAAAACGTGGTTAACTGGTTACCTATCACAACCAAGAATTTTTTTATGCCGAATATTAAAATTCCGAAAACGAAACGCCTTTTTTCGCTTTACCTTTTTCTCATATGTCCGAAGTTTCATTTTCTATATTTTCTATTGACAGATTTTTGTATTGTAACGATTTCATTATCCAGTTGATTTGAAATCCCAATGATTATAATTCAGTACATTAATTTGCCAATATTTTTTGTCCGTAAGATATAAATATCGTAATTATCCAAATCTTTCTAAAGATAACTATGTCGATTTCCTTCGATTTGAGTAACATGATGTTCCTATAATTGACTGCACTAAAAAGCAAGCAAGAAAGCACGCCTGCATGCAAGCAAGCAAACAAGCATAATTGTTTCAAGGCGCATAAAAAAACCTAACAGAAGACTAGGCGGGAGCGAAACGAAGAGGAACTGAGAAAAGTTTTGTAACTTAAAATTCATAATAAATATAAATTATAAAATCCTTGCCCTCGAATTACTCGGAAAAAAGTGTAATGACGATTTTCCTAAAAAAAATACTCAAAATTCAAAATAAATATTAAATTTGAATTTTCGCAAAAAATTGTGCAAACGACCTGATTTGATTAGACAATCAATAATAAAAAAAGCAGTTGGCCGAAAATTGTCCTGTCTGGCTGGACTGACCTTTATAAAATATATTAAAAATGTAACTATACGTTCGGATTTCAAATATTCTTTGCACTCTTGTGGATAAAATGCAGTTTTGATATCTTTTTTTAACGAATAAAAATTGGCTATCCGAGCTAGTGACGTGAAAAACCAAATTGTGTTACCAATACATTTAGAAAATTTATATGGGAATAATTGCTGAAAATAGTTGTATTATTTCAGACCCTACTTGTCCACCTGGAGAGAAATATGATAAATGTTACGCGCACTGTCAAGACACTTGTGAGAACTACAACGTGACGAATAGACCGTGCACCCACCAGTGCCAGCCCGGGTGCGTGTGCAACAAAGGCACCGTCAGGAGGAAGGACGGAAAGTGCGTCCCGCCTCGCAAGTGCGGTAAGTCTTTTTTTGTTGTCCGAGTGAAACGAAGGTCTCTGTTTCAGCTTCGACAAAAATGCTTTCGTGTGTCCGGATTTCCAGTTGTTCTCCTCTACATGTCGCATTTCTTAACCGATTCTCGTGAAATTTTGTGTGCAGGTTCGAAAATTATAAGAAATTTCTTTGTCGAGTCAGGATTTGGAAATTTTCAAAAATCAATCTCGAATTATACAGTTCACAGAGCCACTAGTTTATTTTAATTCCAAGTACGTATCTATTACTACAGAACAGTCTACAAGTACTATACCTACAAGTGGACTTGCCAGCTACACACTAAAGAAGACGCGCTACAGAATTAATTTATAGGTACAACATGGCAATACGTCAAACCGTTCTCCTAACTTGGCTGCATGCGTTTACAGGCACATGTATAGTTAATTCTACTGCTGACTTCAGAAACAAATATATGCATGTTTATCATACGATTTGAACTAGGAACTTGGCTTTGTAAGTAAAAAGCGTTCTTCAAAACGGACGATGACAGTTGTTTATATTTATATTGTTCTAACCAATAACGAAACTCACTTCTTTCCCGTTGTCTTTTAGTAGCACCACCAGTGTGCAGAGAGAATGAAAAATATTTGGAGTGCGGTACCGCATGCCCGCTCACGTGCGACAACTACAAGACCCCGCCGCCCTGCCTCGACGTATGTGTGGCAGGCTGTTTCTGCGTCGATGGCTACGTCAGAGACCGCAATAATCGATGTGTCAAGCGCGAGGACTGTCGTAAGATTAACGATAATACCGCTGTGCCTACAACTACATGAACACTTGCCTGCGAAATATTAGCCTTAGGAACTGGATCAAGTTGTATCCGCGATTAAACGTCAAACTTTTTCTTTCATACAATGGTCATGGCTATTACAAACGCAACCAAAATAAGAAGTACCTAATAGGTGCAGGTGTTCTGAAATTTTCACGTACCTGCATCAATGTCGAGAATTATTTTTTAGGTATATACACTTGCGGACAAAGAATACGGGTCGGTAAAATAAATAAATAAATATTTGTGGACAATCTTACACAAATCAACCTAGTCCCAAACTAAGCAAATCTTGTAATATGGGTATACTATGCGACGATATACATACTTATATAGATAAATATATACTTAAATACATAGAAAACATCCAAGACCCAAGAACAAATATTTGTGCTCATCACACAAATAAATGCCCCGGCCGGGATTCGAACCCGGGACCTCCAGCTTCGTAGGCAGGGTCACTACCAACTAAGCTAAAGCGGTCGTCATACATAAATACCGTCATATTTCTTAAAATACTAAAAGGTTGTAAGTTTTTTAAATCATGTTATTAATTAATTATCATTTTTTAATTTTACATCTAAACTGCAAAAATAACAGTAAAAATAGTAACGATTCGATTCCAGGTTTAAATCGGACTCGTAAAAACCCATGGAAAAACAACGTTAACGGAGCACGATATCCCAAAAATCGTAATTATTGGACATCGATATTTATATGATAGGTTCCCGAAAATTGCTACTACAGTTGGGCAAATTGGGCAATACGAATAATGGTACATTATGTAATAAAAACTAGTGTAAAATATTTAAACATACCTAATAACACTTGGGTTGACGGCGAAAAAAACAAAACAAATAGTAGTTTATGCAACTGGTACATAATGAGGGGCATTAAAACACGAGTGTGTTTTATGAAACGAGCCGAAGGCGAGTTTCATAATAAGGTCACACGAGTGTTTTAATGCCTAATTATGTACAGTTGCATACATTACTTTATCTACACACATATTATAATTACTCTAAGATGGGTTCAGAAACCGTAGTAAATAAATACAATAATTGTGTTAATACAACCTTTTTTGCACGGTTGCGGAAATATCGAAATCAGAACTGGCAACAGATACCTGAATGTTATTTTAAAAAGTAAAGAGTCCTTATTCTGATGTGATCATGTCGTTCTAGCTCAAATTTCGTGCGATATATACTAAAAAAACATCGAGCTGACATTTCGCATCGACTGAATTTGAATTATCAGTGATACTAGAATAGGGACATGTCAACTTTGACATTTAAATTTTGACAGTTTTGTTTGACGTAATATTTTAACATCATATATGAGATTAAAATGAAATATTTTATTACTGCTGTAGCCTTAGCCACAGATAAGAAAATTGCCATAAATTCATTGAATGTTGAAATGAGAGTCATTTTCTACGGTTTCCGAACGCATATTAGAGGATTTATGATATGTGTGTAGATAAACAATCTTTTGTTATGATCCCGTATGATTATATGAACAAAAAATTTAATCAAAAGTAAATAAAATTAAATATGATGTGAAAAAATAGTGTAATAACTAACACAGTTTTGTATGAGGAGACTGATACATTTATGTGATAAAAAATATATAGGTAGGCTAGATAATCGATTCGATGAACCATTCGTTAACAATCGCTAGATTTGACAAATGATAGGTACCTACATATTAGCCTCAGCACTACAAAGGTCAATTCATAAGTGTCAAATATTTGCAGTAAGAAATTACAAAGTATAATGTATGTTCTGCTTAAGTTATTTCTTTTTTGCTTAATTATCTATTTGATAATCATAATGATAAAATATTGCATGTGTCAGATACAGTAGGTTATACGTTCACAATAATCATTTTGCATTAAAATAAATTGTAAACATTTAATTTTTTTAAAGATAATTTGAGTTTTTTTATTAGTGGATTACAAAAACTAGCCAAGTGCGAGTCGGAATCGCGCACGAAATGTTCCGTACCATTATCTATAAAAACGGCAAAAAAACACGTTTGTTGTATGGGAGCCCCCTTAAATATTTATTTTATTCTGTTTTTTAGTATTTGTTGTTATAGTGGCAAGAAAAATAAATACATCATCTGTTAAAATTTCAACTGTTTAACTATCACGGTTCATGAGATACAGCCTGGTGACAGACGGACAGACAGACAGACAACGGAGTCTTAGTAATAGGGTCCCGTTTTACCCTTTGGGTACGGAACCCTAAAAACTGTAACTTAATAACCTTACAAAAACACTTAAATGGTTTTTTTCTAAGTATTTGGATTTTTTTGGTTTTTGCTGCATAATCATAAGAAAAAAAGTCTCCTAGTTGTATAAAAAAAGGATTTTTTTCCTTAGCTACTTAGATCATGAGTGCTAAAAATTTCGAACTTCTGAGATAGTAATAAGTACAATTTTTAGTTTAAACGCCCCATTATTTTAACTTCGACTGTGCCTAAGACTCAAATTTTCGGACAGCGAACCCCAAATGCCCGTTGAACGAGGTATTTGACAAGTGCACGGCGCACTGCGAGCCGACCTGCGAGAACCACGATCCCCACCCGCCTTGTACTAAGATCTGCAAGCCCGGCTGCAAGTGCCGCCACCCACTGGTCCGCCGGAAAGACGGCAAGTGCGTCGAGTTGAAGCAATGCTGTAAGTCTTCCTTGTAGTTATTAAATACGCTGGTAGTGATACAGTCTTTAAGCGAGGTGTTTTCTGATAAGCGCTCGGCGCATTGCGAGCCTACCTGATCGACAGCCAATATTACCGATATTTGCAAGGCCGTACGTACGTAGGTACTCACTGGTAGGCCGGAAAGATGGCATGTGCGTTAAGGTGGACGAGTGCAGTAAGTCTTCCTACCGTTACTAGGGTTACCTATCACAACTAAGAAATTCTTTATACCGAATATTAAAATTCCGAAAACGAAACGCCTTTTTTCGCTTTACCTTTTTCTCATATGTCCGAAGTTTCATTTTCTATATTTTCTATTGACAGATTTTTGTATGGTAACGATTTCATTATCCAGTTGATTTGAAATCCCGATGATAATTCCGTACATTCATTTGGCAATTTTTTTTGTTCGTAAGATTAAAATAGCGTAATTATACAAATCTTTCTAAAGATAACTATGACGATTTCCGTCGATTTGAGTAACATGATGTTCCTATAATTGACTGTACTAAAAAGCAAGCAAAAAAGCACGCCTGCATGCATGCAAGCAAGCACGCATACATACATGCATGCAAGCAGGCAAGCAAGCACGCATGCATGCATCCAAGCAAGCAAACACGCAAGCATGCATGCAAGCAAGCAAACACTTAACTTAAAATTCAAAATAAATATAAATTATGAAATCCTTGCCCTCGAATTTGTCGGAAAAAATTATAATGACGATTTTCCTAAAATAATACTCCAATTTGAAATTAAATATAAAATTTGAAATGCTTATCTCTGAATTAGTCGAAATCGAGGATTTTACGCAAAAAATTGTGCAAACTACCTGATTTCATTAGACGATTTAATCAATAATAAAAAAAGCAGATGGCCGATAATTGTCCTGTCTGGCTGGACAGACCTTTATATAATATGTTTAAAAAAGTAACTACACGTTCCGATTTAAAATAATTCTTTGCACTCTTGTGGATAAAATGCAGTTTTGCTATCTGTTTTTAAAGAATTAAAATTGGCTTTCCGAGCTAGTGAGGTGAAAAACCAAATTGTGTTACCAATACATTTAGAAAATTTATATGGGAATAATTGCTGTAAATAGTTGTATTATTTCAGACCCTACTTGTCCACCTGGAGAGAAATATGATAAATGTTACGCGCACTGTCAAGACACTTGCGAGAACTACAACGTGACGAATAGACCGTGCACCCACCAGTGCCAGCCCGGGTGCGTGTGCAACAAAGGCACCGTCAGGAGGAAGGACGGAAAGTGCGTCCCGCCTCGCGAGTGCGGTAAGTCTTCTTTTGTTGACCGAGTGAAACGAAGGTCTCTGTTTCAGCTTCGACAAAAATGCTTTCGTGTGTCCGGATTTCCAGTTGTTCTCCTCTACAGGTCGCATTTCTTAACCGATTCTCGTGAAATTTTGTGTGCAGGTTCGAAAATTATAAGAATTTTCTTTGTCGAGTCAGGTTTTGGAAATTTTCAAAAATCAATCTCGAATTATACAGTTCACAGAGCCACTAGTTTATTTTAATTCCAAGTACGTATCTATTACTACGGAACAGTCTACAAGTACTATACCTACAAGTGGACTTGCCAGCTACGCACTAAAGAAGACGCGCTACAGAATTAATTTATAGGTACAACATGGCAATACGTCAAACCGTTCTCCTAACTTGGCTTGATGCGTTCACAGGCACATGTATAATTAATTCTACTGCTGACTTCAGAAACAAATATATGCACGTTTATCATACGATTTGAACTAGGAACTTGGCTTAGTAAGTAAAAAGCGTTCGTCAAAACGGACGACGACTGTTGTTTATTATTTATATTGTTCTAACCAATAACGAAACTCACTTCTTTCCCGTTGTCTTTTAGTAGCACCACCAGTGTGCAGAAAGAATGAAAAATATTTGGAGTGCGGTACGGCATGCCCGCTAACGTGCGACAACTACAAGACCCCGCCGCCCTGCGTCGACGTATGTGTGGCAGGCTGTTTCTGCGTCGATGGCTACGTCAGAGACCGCAATAATCGATGTGTCAAGCGCGAGGACTGTCGTAAGATTAACGATAATACCGCTGTGCCTGCAACTACATGAACACTTGCCTACGAAATATTAGCCTTAGGAACTGGATCAAGTTGTACCTATCCGCGATTAAACGTCAAACTTTTTCTTTCATACAAACCATATCATGGCTATTACAAACGCAACAAAGAATTACCTTATAGGTGCAGGTGTTCTGAAATTTTGGTTCAGGTTTAAATCGGACTCGTAAAAACCCATGAAACAAAAACAACGTTAACGGAGCGTGATATCTTAAAAAATCGTAATTCTTTGAAATTGATATTTATATGATAGGTTCCCGGAAATTGCTAATAAAGTTGGGCAATACGAAGAATGCTATATTATGTAATAAAACTAGTGTAAAATATGTAAACTTACCTATTGAGGCTATTTAATCTAGGGTGGCCCGAAATATTTGACCTTAAGTGAAAATTAATACTTTGTAATTTCTTACTTCAAATATTTGACACATCACAAGGTCCATACAACGTAAACAATCATGAGTCATCTAAATTATAAATAAAATCTCGTACTAATAATAGGGCTTCTCAAGTAAATACATTGATATTTTACTTTTCTCAAACAAAATTTATTTTATTTATTTTTATTTAATTCAGACTGAGGTCCATATAAAAGTTAATACAATATGATTAATACTCTAGGGTTAGTATTATAAATTTATAACCATTCACATACATTAAAATCAAATGTCAATGTCAAATATACGAAGATATAATAATACATACCTAACACCTAGTACACTAACTGAGCCATTATAATAATTATTATTTGATGTCAAATATTTTCGGTCTGTCACCCATGTGAACGAAGTTCCAGTGTCGCGCCACTGAACACTCGAACCTATCCAGTTAATTTAACACACGTTAAATTTTTTCAGATCGTAGTTGTTGAGTATTTTACGATAATAATTCACCACACCAAGTGTTGTGACCAAGTCTGTCGTTTTGATTCAGATGACTATTCCTTAATTGCATAAAAAATCCATTATATGAACAAAAAAATTATAATAATAATATGATAAATATGATGTGAAAATATTCTAATAACTTACACGGTTTTGTCTGAGGAGACTGATACATTATGTGATCAAGAATATACAGGCTCGATCAGGGGTCGGCAATAGGCGGACCGGAAGCTCGAACTGCGGACCCCCAAATAATGTTAAATATGCTGCATTGCATATTGATTTCATTCAAAGACTTTTTTTCTGGACCTCGATTTTTTTTTCTATCATATCCGGACCCCACTTAAAACTAATTGCCGACCCCTGGGCTAGATAATCGATTCGATCAACCATTCGTTAACAATCGCTAGATTTGACAAATGATACATATTAGCCTCAGCCCTACAAAGGTCAATAGGGATGTTGACACCAAATAAGAAAATCAATGAATCCGAATTTTCTCGAAAAAGGATTAAATTTTCTATCAAATAGTGAAAAAAGTAATCCAAAAGAATAAATAATTACATAATTATAAGTCTTCAAAGTTTTAGGAGGGGGCATTTTCTGTCCCTTTTCAGCAAAACGCCCCGTTGTATTGAACGATCGTCATTTACTATGGCGCTCGAGGTCAGTGACGTCACTGACCTGTAGCGTTTTCTCTCTCTAACTAAAAACATTCTAACGGTTGTAGTTTCGTTATTTTCTGAGATATTTGTATGGGATTTTCACTTTTTGGCATAGTTAATGTGTATTCTTTCGTAAGGAGTATTAATAAATTTTGAGTCAACATCCCTATTCATAAATGTCAAATATTTGAAGTAAGAAATTACCAAGTATAATGTTGTATATGCTGCTTAATTATCTATTTGATAATCGTTATGATAAAATATTGCATGTGTTAGATACAATAGGTTAGGTTATAGGTTCACAGTAATCATACACTATGTTTTTTGCATTAAAATAAATTGTAAACATTTTATTTTTTAAAAGATAATTGCGTAATAATAATAATAATGATAATGTGATAATTGGCGAAGTGCGAGTCGGACTCGCGCATGAAGGGTTCCGTACCATTATCTATATAAACGGCAAAAAAACACGTTTGTTGTATGGGAGCCTTAAATATTTATTTTATTCTGTTTTTTAGTATTTGTTGTTATAGCGGCAAGAAAAATACATCATCTGTTAAAATTTCAACTGTCTAACTATCACGGTTCATGAGATACAGCCTGGTGACAGACGGAAAGACAGACAGACAGACTGACGGACAGCGGAATCTTAGTAATAGAGTCCCGTTTTACCCTTTGGCAAAGAATTGCCTTTGGGTACGGAACCCTAAAAACTGAAACGCGGGCGGCCATGTTTGAGCATCGTGTGACCTCACATTTCACACAACAAACAAACGTAGGTAGGTAGTGATAATATTCTCTTTGCTGGAAATATCTTCGGTATAATTAGCTTTACTTTGTTTATTGTAAAATGACGTTACAGCCAAAAATGTCATGTGATCGGCTGTTTTCCCGCCCATTTCAAATTACTGAATCAAAAACATGTTTTAATCAAAATCGCTTTTTGGAGAAAAAATATAGTAAAATGTGTAAAATAAACCTACGTATAATTTTAAAATCTATTTCCGAAAACTGTCAAATTGCGGATTCCTTAACATATAAATTTAGAAATTGAGGAAAAATTTAAAAATGTTAAAAATTTAAACCTGGATTGATGGATTATTTTTAGCTAAACGATTGGTTCGGGTAGCCTCGCACAAATGATTAAAAGAAATATTCGTCGTCGCCAATAGTATTTTATGCAATCGTTATATACCTAATGTATGCCTTTTTAGCAGAGTACTGCGTTTAGACTACGAACCTTGACGAGTTGTCAGAGTAAGATACAAGACTTAGAAACCTTACAAAAACTCTTAATTTTTTTTCTAAGTATTTAGAATTTTTTGGTTTTTGCTGCTCATAATCATGTCTAATTAATACAAAAAGTAAAAAAAAGTCTCCTAGTTGTATAAAAAACGTTTTTTTTTCGTTATCTACATACATCAAGAGTGCTCGTGATTCTGAGCAGGAAAAACCAAAAATTTCGAACTGCTGAGATAGTAATATCTAAGTACAATTTTTAGTTTAAACGCCCCATGATTTTACGTTCGACTGTGCCTAAGACTAAAATTTTCGTACAGCGAACCCCAAATGCCCGTCGGACGAGGTGTTTGACAAGTGCACGGCGCACTGCGAGCCGACCTGCGAGAACCACGATCCCCACCCGCCTTGTACTAAGATCTGCAAGCCCGGCTGCAGGTGCCGCCACCCACTGGTCCGCCGGAAAGACGGCAAGTGCGTCGAGTTGAAGCAATGCTGTAAGTCTTTCCTGTAGTTATTAAATACGCTGGTAGTGACACAATCTTTAGGCCAGGTGTTTTCTGATAAGCGCTCGGCGCATTGCGAGCCGACCTGACCGACAGCCAATAGTAGCGGTATTTGCAAGGCCGTCTGCGCTCGGCGCGACTCACTCGGTGGAGTGCAGTAAGTCTTCCGACCGTTACTGCTGTACGGTCGACGTCCAACATGTTTAAACTTTTGCAATTCTATTTTCATATGGCTAAAACGTGGTTACCTATCACAACTAAGAATTTTTTATACTGAATATTAAAATGGAATAATTGCTGAAAATAGTTGTATTATTTCAGATCCTACTTGTCCACCTGGAGAGAAATATGATAAATGTTACGCGCACTGTCAAGACACTTGTGAGAACTACAACGTGACGAATAGACCGTGCACCCACCAGTGCCAGCCCGGGTGCGTGTGCAACAAAGGCACCGTGAGGAGGAAGGACGGAAAGTGCGTCCCACCTTGCGAGTGCGGTAAGTCTTCTTTTGTTGACCGAGTGAACCGAAGGTCTCTGTTTCAGCTTCGACGAAAATGCTTTCGTATGTCCGGATTTCCGTTTGTTCTCCTCTACATGTCGCATTTCAGCCATCCATCTGTTAATTTCATCCATCAGGACACTGGTGGCGGGACTCCGGTCAAAGAGAGTGCACACCACTACAGTGCGATGGGTGTAAAACATGCTCTCAAATAGGGTGGCCAAGCTAGAACTGCTGAACACCACTCGTAAAGTTACTGATGCAAGAGGTTGTCCACAAGGAGGTGTGCTCTGTTATGGACTCTGGCAGTAGATGAATTACTACATAGGATGGTGTAACTTCGCATTCATACCCAAGGGTACGCTAATGACCTTGTGGTTACTGTGCGGGGAAACTGCCAAAGTACCTTATGCAGAATGTCCTAACCACAATAAACAATTCACAAGTAACTTGTCATGCCACTGGCAGAATTAGTTGCCATAGTCATTATCAAGAAGTCGTAAATACAATAACGGTTAGGTTATTTAAAATTTTCGACACAACGACACTTCGAGTGGTCATTTGCCTCGTAGTTCTCTGTTAAAATTGAATGTATCTTCTTCAGCTAAACCTGTAAAATGTCCGAGCAGAGGTGTCGAATCAAATAGTCAACTTCGCTAATCGCAAATCCGTTAAAAAAGTTAACTCCGTTAAACGTTAAAGTGTAACGGAAGTTAACGTTAATCGTTAATGCGTCAACTCTTTATTGAAATTGCAATTTATACGCCTTCGGGTGACAAACTAGGACTATTGGTATGCGTTATGGAAGGATAAGTTTTTACCTATATTATTCATCTATGAGCCTTCGTCGTCTTAACTATATCCCAATTTCATCTTAAAGGAGCGCAGGCCCACCTTCGACTACTGTCGTGGGCACTAGTTTTTGGAGTAGTACCTAACTGCCACTTGACCTTTCAAACTAAAGAAGAAACTAGGCTTTGATGCAGTTAGGAGCTTCGTCAGTGGGCCAGGACTTAAAATCCATGAGTCGTAAGTACGCATCAACTACACAGCTACCATAGGCCCGGGTAAGCACCGAATAAATGCATAAAGATTTTCATCACACGATGGAAAGAGAATCAAAAAGTGTTGGCGGCACAGTACAATAACCTACCTATTCTTTTGGCGAATAGTAGGTACTTCATTACCATGCCTTGCCTAATCCCAATAAGGTCTAGTTTCTCCTCGGGTTGGAAGGTCAGATGGCAGTCGCTTTCGTAAAAACTAGTGCCTACGCCAAATGCTGGGATTAGGTAGCGAACCCCAGGCAGCCTTCAGGATGCAACCGTACTGGGATAATGCTAGGAGAATGATGAGTAGGTACTTATGAGTATGAGTATAATACATTAAGCATTTTGTCAATTTCGTTAATTAACGATTAACGAGTTAAAGCCCGGCCGACGGTAGAATGTGCCACCTCGCTATTATTGATTCCGGTTTTCGCAGCATCGATGGGTACTTGCGGCACGACAACAGCACTTGTGTCCCTATCAGCCAGTGTTGTAAGGAATTTTCTTGTCTTGTTCATATTAAGTCTGAGCCTATGATGTATGTTACCATAACCTCTATGAGATCACTAGTAAGTAATACCTACCCGAGTGATAAATGCTACTTGCGACGGAAAAGGATTATGATGAACTAGGTATCGTGAGAGAGACGATAAAGTCACCCTGCCCGTTTCTTAAACGATGAACTTCAATTTTACGATATTAAGAGTCCTTATCAGTTAAAAAAGGCTCATCTATTTAGACAATTTTCTGTTTAACTGACACGAATCTTGACATTTTACTATCTAAAATAGGACTATTGCGAGTTAATCACATAAATTTTAAATGTATGTTTTGGGTTTTTTATTAGGAATATTGGTTTAAACATACAACTCCAAACCCCAAATCGACCATTTTCTAATTAAAAATGCTTTTTTCCCCCTAAATTCTACTACACACAATAAAATCGAAAAGAGCAATGTTAATCTCTAAGATTTAAATAAAATCATCGTACCCTTTAATCACTTTATTGTATCAATACTTTTGTCAAAAATTAAAATCAAAATAGTTTAATACTTGTAAGGCCTTTTAACATATGTATTTGTGTGGTAATAACAGCACCGCCTCGTTGCCCCGCGAACGAGACGTATTCCGAGTGCGGTACCGCGTGCCCTACAACCTGCGACACGCGCGGTAACACCTGCATCATCTGCACGGATCAGTGCGTCAAGGGCTGCTTCTGCAACAAAGGGTTCGTGCGTGCTGAGGACGGGAGATGCATCGCGACTAAAGACTGCCGTGAGTAACTACTCTCCTACACTCTATCTACGGTAACTAGTTACTACCTATAGCGTACACAATAGTGCTTCCGTAGCGAGCAGGATGGTTAACTGCAAGCTCACGCATGTTAGAGCGGGAATTTTACAACAGGCCCACCTCGCCTTAACTTATTTTACTTGCCATCTCCTGGCGTTACTCGTGAAAAACCGGCCAAGTGCGTGTCGGGCCACGCGCAAGGTAGGGTTCCGTAGACGTCTACCCGTTACATTATGTGGACTAAAAATTTCGCAAACTTATATTTACTATGTTTTTGACAGAATTAACAACATTATCTAAGGTATCAATACTATCAATGGAAATTGTACAAAAGTTTGCTTTTGCAAAGTACATTTCTGAAGTTCGACTATTACTCGTTAACTAGTAATGTCTTACATAACTGTGATAGTTTTCCTTTTAAATTCATCGTATATACTATTACCATGATTTTTTTCACATGCCTAGCAGCCACCGTTTAGCTGGCAAGGGGGGTGACACTTGACCATAACAAAAGTTATCAGTTCAAAGCTTAATATCACGCCAGCCAATTCTTTAATCAAAAAATGATTATAGAAACCTTATAATATTTTAGAAAGAGCTATCCAACGATACCCCACACGATGGGGTTTGGAAGAAATAAAAATTGCACCACCACATTACATGTAGGCACAAAGTAAATAGCGGCGGCGCGCGCCGGAGCAGAGAGTCCGCTCAGTACAAAGTGCCATTTTCGCCGCACGCACACAGACGTAAAATTTACAGGCATTCTCGGTTGATTTCGGACGAGCTTAGTCGCGACTGTCACTGTCGCGTCGCGAGTGCTAGTTGTGCGCGCGTTGATCACTTGACGTCCCCGCCGCTACGCAGGTACTTTGTGTCACGTACGTCAAAATGAATAACCGATATTATTACAGTTGGAATATATTTTTCATCTCACCCGCTCGGAAAGGCTTTCTTTATCCTTTCAAATCTGCGTGCAAAAGTCTACTTTCCACGCTAGCGTGGAAAGTGATTTTGAAATTCGAACGTTACGCAGTTCCATGAGTTCCAACTTTTTTCTATAAAGTGAAACGACAGGTCATTCCTAAGCGTTTAGAAGTATACATATCATGTACCTAATGGTGCAGTTTATTATTGTTTTGTTTTTTATAATGATATAAATAATACTTTTTCCAGCTTAATTTGATGATATTCAATAACAATTTAGTTTTATTTATAAAGAAATAACACGAAGAAACATATTTGAAATGTTTATATGTTTCAACATTTTACGCTCAGTGCAATTTCGGAACGCACCGTTTAAAAAGTTAGTTTTTAAGAAAAAAACTCGATGCGAGAGTTTAAGATATTTGAATATTGTTTTGTTTTGTTGTTGAGTTAGAATAATATCAAAATAATGAATTTAATTAATTGATTTCAGTGCAGAAGATACTTATATTACAATTTTAACTCCTGATAAGTTTGGAAATGAGTGAAATATATTTGTTTTAGCCGTTAGCCGTGAGTATTTCGTACCACAGTACTCAACAATAATAATTAGGCTCTTTGATGCATTTAAATGTTAATAATCCACGAAATGCTTTGTAACGGGTGAAATTTAAACAACCCTTTATAGAACATGAGTACATCTTGAATTATACATGAAAGTATTTCCTCGCTATGGTGAGATGAAAAGTTGTGTGTTGCGCTCGGCAGCAAAGTTGTTCGGCGTCTCGTGCTTTGAGAGCCTCGCTACGCTCAGGATTGTATTTTTGAACCACTCGCTTCGCTCGTGGTTCAATCTTACAATCCTTCGCTAGCTCGGCTCTCAATACAAACACTCGCGCCAAAAATCAACTTTGCAGCCTTGCATAACAAATAACTATTATGTCACACCTGGCCATAAAGCGGCAATTACGCGGGATATCCCACTTCCTGGACAGAGGGTGACATAAAATTTTGTACTTAACACGGGCGGTAATAAAGAAAGCCTCAGATCGCATATTTATCGCCCTTGCCTTCGGCTCGGGCGTCAAATACCTGCGATCTGAGACATTCTTTGTTTTACCGCCCTTGTTAAGTAATGTACTATTATTGTTTAAATACAACAAAAAACTGTGCCTACACTTTCTTCAAACTTTCAAACGATATTGAAAGGTAAATAAAACGGTTTTCTCATTTTGGTAGTTACAATACCTAGGTTCTAGGTAGGTAGGTAATTTTTTGAAACTAGCCGCTTTGATAACGACGATCAACCATTACACATTCATCTTATCGTTAGCTGGTAAAACGCCAGTATTTAAGTACGGTATGGTTTAGTTAAGTAGGTATACCTAATTAATTACGTACTTATATTCTTTGTTGGCGCTCTCGACCGCCGCCCGTCACAAGTCACAACTCGCAGCGGGTCACGCATCAATTTATTAGGGTTCCGTACCCGAAGGGTCAACGGAACGGAACGGACGGACGAACGGTTTCTAGTACTAACGGTTACTGAGAAAAACGGGGGTCGGACGGACGACGAAACTATAAGGGTTCCTTGATTACTACGGAACCCTAAAAACTATAAGGGTTCCTTGATTACTACGGAACCCTAAAAATGTACTAGAAAGCTGTAATTTGGCATGAGTATACATATCAAAGATGCCGACAAAACGGTAGAATAAAATCTTAAAAAAATTTTCTTTTAGGGTTCCTCCCCTGCATGTAAATTGGTGGTGCGGTGCTGCATGACACGGTGCGGTGGTGTGGCGCGTTGAGCGCACCGAACGTCTCAGTCGGTGCGGAGCGCACCATATTCGATCGTCTGTTACAGCTATAAGGGTTCCTTGTTTACTACGGAACCCTAAAACCATGTGTAATACTGGTCCTAAGGTGCCAGCAGTTTGGTTTTTAATGTTTCCTTGTATTTTCACATACTCATTTTATTTCCAGCCCCTCGATGCTGCTGTGATCCCAATGAAGTATTCGACTGGTGCCCGCCTCCCTGTCCCCCCGGAGACGACTGCTCTAACATGTGGACGAAGTACGACTGCTCGAAGTTCCCGAAATGCTGCAAGCCGCAGTGTCGATGCAAATCGGGCTACCTCAGGAAGAACGGCAGATGCGTTCCCACGGAACAATGCAGTAAGTCTATATACATTGTTGTAGAGGCTAGAAAGTAAGCAATAGTTGGACGAGTTAGTTCGAGATGTACTCTCGAAAGTATGAGTACGAGATCTATCTATTGCACTTTCGGCCGAGGGTAGTAACATAGTGCTTTTCACGTGTACTGAGAGGAAATCAACCCCATTTTTATAGTTTGTTGGTTGCAGCAACACAATAACTTTTTCTCAAACGTCCATTTATTTATTTTTTTATGTCGTCCTTATCTTCATGATAATAGAACGCGAAGTACGTCTTTGCATTACACTTACTGAAGATTCGTTCTCAATTCAAATTAGCGGCCGTTTCATACAACTTTGAAGGCCATGGCCAGCAAAGAGACTGTCTTTTATTTCAGTAGGTTTTTTTTTCATCGTCTATCTATGGCATACTGCCATCTGCCAATCAAAAAAAGGGCTTCGATTTTTTTCTCATTTAACTAATTCAGGGATAAGGATTTAATTTTTTTTATTTAATTTAAATTCAAAAATTTAAAAAAAAAATTGAGAACTCGTCAATGTACTCGATTTCGACTAATTCAGGGATGAGGATTTAAAATTTTATATCTATTTTGAATTTTAAGAAAAAAAAATTTTTTGCTAGAAATCGTCATTATACTCGATTTCGACTAATTCGGGGATGAGGATTTCAAATTTTATATCTATTTTGAATTTTAAGAAAAAAAAACTTTTTTTTTGCTGAAAATCGTCATTATACTCGATTTCGACTAATTCAGGGATGAGGATTTCAAATTTGATATTTATTTTGAATTTTAAGAAAAAAAATTTCTTGCTAAAAATCGTCATTATACTCTATTTCGACTAATTCAGGGATGAGGATTTTAAATTTTATATTTATTTTGAATTTATAAGTATTTTTTTTTCGTAAAATCGTCATTAATCATTATACTCGATTTCTACTAATAAGGGGATGAGTGGGCGGGGCACATTGCACGTAGAACCGATGGCCGTTGGGGCCGAAAGGTTCTCGAGTGGCGACCACGGACCGGAAGGCGCAGCGTGGGTAGACCCCCCACAAGGTGGACTGATGACCTGGTAAAGGTCGCGGGAGTCCGCTGGATGCGGGTGGCGCAAGACCGGTCATTGTGGCACTCTTTGGGGGAGGCCTATGTCCAGCAGTGGACGTCTTTCGGCTGATATGATGATGATGATGATGAAGGGGATGAAGATTTCCAATTTTATAATAATTTTGAAGATAATGTTAAAAAAACATTTTTTTTTCGAAAAATCGTCATTATTATTTCCTTGGATTTATTTTAGAAAAGCACTATACAAGCCTCGGCGCGAACAGGGATTGTCGGCCTCGTATCTCTAGATGGCCTCGTTGACACTCGGCCATCTAATACTACTCAGCCGGCAATCCCCTATTTCGCGGCCTCTGCAGTAATGTACTATTAGTTTTCTATTTACTCGTACCTATATAATTTATTCACAATTCTACATATCACTGATAATTCCGAAACGTGAAATATATTACAAAAATAAATTCTACTTCATAATACAATGAGATTTATCAAACACGCAATAATATATTGACGTTTTGTTCGTTAAAATATGTTGCGAATTTCGGGTGCGGCGAGAAGAGAGGACTATAATACTAAAGTGGAGGCCTAGGCCGGCAATATGACCTCGTTTTGTTTCATTATTTGTGAAACAATATCATGGTATAACTGTTCTTCCTGTTCCGAAAGGAGCCGCGATGTAGAACAGGTTGGAGGTTGGAGGACAAATTACATACGAATAGTGCAAGTTAAATAAAAGCGTGTATGCTTGTAAGCTATCGAGCTATAGTTGGAATTCTTTTTCAAGAACGGGTCTTATCTTAAGGACCCATCGGTCCAACAAAGCCTTTGTTTAGCCACGTGCCACAAACGCTTCGAAATAAAAAGGACATGCTTCATAAATACTTTACTCGAATAGTAACTCTACTGTTAAAGTAGCAAGGTTCAAATTAAAACGAAGGGGATATCGTTACAACTTTTTATTAGTAGTTGCAGCAAACTTAGTATAGTTGGAATTCTTTTTCTAGAACGAGTCTTATATCTTAAGGACCCATCGGTCCAACAAAGCCTTTGTTTAGCCACGTGCCACAAACACTTCGAAATGAAAAGGACATGATTCATAAATACTTTACTCGAATAGTGACTCTATTGTTAAACTTTATTAGGCGTCCTACGCTGCTCTACGGATACTATGGATAGACACTATTGCTGTTTTAAATACAAAAGGTCAACACTGATAAGTCGTACTTTTTAATGTGAACCTTCTTTCCTAGTACGTAAAGCCCCCTTTTGGCTGAAATGTTAACGTTTACTTCGTTTAGTTTACAGTATCAATTAGCGGTTACGCTTAACAATGAAAGACAATGCTTTTGTTCAGTAGGGACAAAGAGAAGGATAATTCGTTCAAGAAAAATAATTACAATATACCGCCGCATAATCTTATTGACAGCCAGCGCAGCAGACTGCAAAAACGGTCCATCAATAAAATAGTTCATTGTGCATTTAGGGAGGTAAGCAGGTTATTACTAACGAAAGTCATAGAAGCCCGACGCCGAAGGAAATAAATAACTACAAAAGGCAGAAAAATCCATGTTTCATACAACCACACGAATCAAAAATTGACGAACTTGACAACTTCACCTCCAGTATCACTGCGAGAGGAGCGCAACGCGCAACCAATCACAGAGCAATATTCTTGCGGCGCGCGCGGCCAACTAGATTTTTTTCAACCAATCACAGAGCAGTATTCTTGCTTCGCGCGGCCAACTAGATTTTTTCAAACCAATCAGATCACACACAAACTCATAACTCCCACGGGAGTTATAAAATTCCATTACTCCCGCGGGAGGTAAATCGGCTATAACTGCTTTATACGCACGCGTGGAATAACACACTTTACGAGCAAGTGTGATGAAAAGATACAAAATACTTTTTATTTTCCAGCATCCAGAGGTTGAAGACGACGGATGAAGAGATTCAAACCTGTTGAAGCAAACAGCATATTTTCCCGATATTTAATTACGTTTTAATACAATAAATATATGATAGCGCCTATTCAAAATTCGGCATCTCAAAGAATGTATTTTAATTAGTTTCGATTTTGTTCAGCTTTTACTGCGCCTCATCAAGAATAAGGCAATTTTTATCCCGGCTTACCTAAGAATATTTTTGACGCGCCGCCACTGATAACCTGGTGCCTTCCAAGACGATTTGATTTATCCAATAAAGTAAAAATGTGTTACACCAGATAATTAATAAACTATTTAAATGAAAGCGGCTAACGATGAAGTTTCTTTTATAAAATGAACCCCTGCATCACCCTGAACTGCAAGTCTACAAGAAGTTACCTACTACAAAATAAAGTAAGTCCAGCGCTTATAGTGCGTGAGCGTGACATTCACGATTCACGAAGGCGCGCCCGTTCACCGCCCATTCCGTGCGATTGCGCATAGATTAGTATGAGATACGCCATGGATGTCACGCACTATAACTTAGTGTACCTCGATCTATCCGAAGAGCTACTAAATAAGCTTAGTGTACTGAGAATGTCTGTATTCGGTTCATATTTGGGTTACGCAAATATGACCATGTCTCTTCTCTAGTTTCAATTCAATTGGCTATCTATCCGTCATCGTTGGAACCTCCACATTCTTTCTCTTCTATATAGTATTCTTTTTAACCCCGCTACTCCTCGCTATCTAAAAGAGCGTGTCAGTTATTGTAAGTCCTTCTCATAACTTGCTCCTAACAGTACATTCTATCATCCATTTTACAATTTTATAATTGTTCATTTACATTGCGTACTGACGTGGATACTAGATATTACCATCTTCATCGGCCAATACGTTTATATATAAATTGTTTAGATTACAAATGAAACAATTCAATGTAGGTAATTCAACTGTATTTTATAAAAAAGGTCTGTTGTCACAGAAATAGTTACGTATTACCTACGCAATAAGTATTGATTGAACTGACCTCTCACATTTAAATAGACTCAAGTTCGATCTACGCAGGACTGTCCGTCTAAATAACTGTGTGAGGAACTATAATCTACATATTATTTTTCCAATCTCACATCTCATTCTAGGCTAGCACATAACTAAATTGTGCAGATGATAAAACCGTTTTTCGAACTAATCATGGATTGGTAAAATAAGCAGTAGAAAATAAATAATTATTCTACCATAACAAACTTCTGCTTTGTAAACCTACCGTTTAAATAAAATCTTAACTGAATTGGTAACCTTCTGTATTTATAAAATGACCACAACACATTTTGTGAATTCATCATAATACATTATAATTTTAATGAACTGGATAAAAAGGCGCTTGCATAAACCTGAGTTTACTTCAAGATGACAGAAACCTTCTTTATGAGGATGAAATCATAAGAAAAGTGAACTAAAACTTCCAGACTGTCCTCACAATAAACTCAACCTTCTTGCTTAGAGCATAACGTATATATTTGATCGGATTATTTTGTACAATGTTAAATATTCAAATTATGAATTGCCACTTCACTTATTGACCAGATCGAATAGATCAATAATCGGAAGAGATGACCATAATCTTAACATCATTTTGCTAACATTTTCCCAGTTGTGTCTAGAACACAACCTCCTCCAGAAGGAGCCCGGGGTCCACTTTAGCATCTAATCCCAACATATGGCAATAATCTTCTGATTGTTTAGTGACCATAACATAATCTTAGTACAAACGTCAACACGGTTAACTGACCATTCGTGACCCTTATTACAATGCGCATAAAGTGCACGAATGGTCAGGTAACTAAGTTGGCTATAGTATATATCTTATAAAAATTTGATGCACGGATACGGATAGGTGCCTACTTTAAAACAATAATAAATATAAAATAATAAATGCGATATTCTCCTGGATTTGAAAACCGTTCAGTTACTGCATCAGTTCTATAACATTCAAATACATTTCAACTGTGATATTGTTAAACTGTTTTTGCGTGTTGAATCTGTTATTTAGTATTATTTTTAGAGATGCAACGGATATCCGGTTGCTATCCGGTATCCGGCCATTATTTTACTATCCGGCCGAATACCGGATAGTTGCGCACTATCCGGCCGGATACCGAATAGCAACCGGATATCCGTTCTACTTTGTATTTAACTTTGAAAAATAGGCGGGTGCACGTGTACTGCATACGCAATAGTTTCGTACGTACTGACCTAATAAAACTCGTTTCTTGCCTAGAAAACGGTCCGCGCGAACCTACAATAGGGATGATGACACTATAAAAGAAAATCAATAAATCCAAATTTTCTACATAATGACTCAAATTCTCAATCAAATGGCAAAAAAAGTAATTCAAAAAAATAAATAATTACGTAATTATAAGTCTTCAAAGTTTTAAAAGTGGGTATTTTCTGTCGCTTTTCCGCAAAACGCACCTTTGTATTGAACGATTGTCATTTACTATGGCGCTACTCAAAGGTGACGTCACGGTCGAGTAGCACTTTCTCTCTCTAACTACGAACATTCTAACCGTTGTTGCTTCGTTATTTTTTGAGATATTTGAATAGGATTTTCACTATTTGGCATAGTTTTATGTCTTCTTTCTATTGAAGTAATAATTTTTTTTGAGTCATCATGCCTATACGTAACAGGTTGAAACCTGCACGACGCGCCCGCCGCCAAACTAAAATGTATCGTTTGGCCGGCCGAATATTCGGCGGCCGGATACCGGATATTCGGCCGGTGATGAGGCCGAATATCCGGTATCCGGTATCCGGCCAAACAACTATCCGTTGCATCTCTAATTATTTTAAGCTAGGAAGTATCATTTTGGACTGTAAGCGGTTTACTACATTGTAGCTTAGGTAAGTATCTTCTCTCATTCGCTATACGGCTTTTAATTAGGTATAACAATACTATAAAAATGATATATTCAAGCTCAGTGAGATGGTAACGATCTTTTGTAGGCGAGTCACTAAAAGTAGGTATCATCCATAGTCTGATAACAAATACATCTGTACTTTTGTCATATTTAACGTAAAACAATTCATAAATTAAACAAGTTAGTCCGCAATACTTAACCTTAATCACTAAAAAAACAACTTATTTTTGCGTGAGCAATTAAAATATTCAGTTACACTAATGGGTTTTATGAAAAAAAGAAGCTTAAAATATCTTTCAACCCAAAAACCAGTGCAGTTTTATACAATTTCGCTAATATTTTGTCTCTCATCGATGAACGTATGGAGCCGGTGTACATAACAAATTAATACAATTAAAATATACTAAAGCGCTATTCACACACTTAAGTTTAACTACATTGCGGGTTACCGAGGTACGAGTATAACCGCAAGGAGTTTTCGCATCGATTCTTGAACGTGTGAAAAAAGTGCTTACCAGTGATCCCAATAATAATCTTATTCTAAACGTTACGTTAATTTTAATATAGATTATTATTATTATGTGCTTATTGGGCACTTGACTATTATCGCTAAAGAATAATTTAAATTGATTTACATTCAGTTTGTATAGTAAATACTTTTATGTCACATCTGGCCATAAAGTGGCCATTATCGCACGCTCCGCGCGCGAAAAAACCCACTTCCTGGCCAGGGGGTGACATAAAATTTTGTACTTACCACGAGCGATAATAAAGAAAGCCTCAGATCGCATATTTATCGCCCTTGCCTTCGGCTCGGGCGTAAAATACCTGCGATCTGAGACATTCTGTTTTATCGCCCTTGGTAAGTAATGTACTATAAAACTGGTGATTCACTAGGGGACAAATGTCCTGCGACACGTGTCGCTAGCTACGTCGGGTGAAGTAGCGCGGCGTTGCCGGACTTCGCTCGACATGTCTGGCAACATCGCGCGACATGACGTCACTACTAGAGCATGGAATACTCGCTACGGAAATATAAGTCGCGCGATGTCGCCAGATATGTCAGGCGAAGTTTCGCGAAGACGCACGACTTCGCCTGACGTCGCTACGGACATAACTCGCCAGATATGTCAGGCGAAATCGGCCGGCTTCGTTTGACATGTCGCCGACACATGTCGTGGGACATTTGTCCCCTAGTGAATCACCAGCTTAATACAGTTATATAAGAACTAGAACAGAAAGCCCCGACTTAAAGGAATATAATAGAAAAGAAACAGTCCTTTTTAAACATTCTGGAATTTGACTACCGAATGTATACGAGGTATACATTCGTTATAAGGAGCACACGATTGTGTTGTTATTTTTATGCCTTTCCCGCTCATGAGACACCGGTGTCTCGGACCTTTGAGAGGCGTGCGGGGAGACAAAGTACCGAGGTGGTACAAACTTGTACCACATAGAACATTTAATGAAATGCAAGTGGCACACCTAGCGGATACTGTCCCTTTCAGTGTTATGGAATGCACACAGAGACAGCACCAGCTTATATCGCCAGTTTAATTTTATCGTTGTTACACTCACTATTCTACCAAAGTCTCCATTTACTATAACTATAACATTATAAAGACTAATTGAAACGATTCCCGGAATCAAGTAGTAGTCTGTGATATTTTAAGAACAAACGAGTTACTTATATACCTCTCCCAGCGAAAAAAAATATAATAGCATTTTTTTTAATGACTCCGGAGATTTCCGTCTCCGGTAGATCACTTTTGTAACCACCGACATGTCTAAGTTTCTTGTTTGTGGAAATGTAGGTAGGTAGGTAGTTATACTTTTATTATCAAGCAAAAATTTAAAATAAGGGAATGGATCGCAAATATCTGACAATCATGCCAAAATGCCAGCAGACTAATAATTATAAAATAGTGGTATTTATGTATATAAAGGACGTTAGTTGGAGTGGATGGTAAAACCTGAACATATCAAGCAATATCTCAGTGATTATGGTGAAGTGCTAACTTTGCTTAGAAATAAATAAAATGTTATTTTCCAGGCCAGTAGAAGTAAAACGCTTATCCTAGACATTCTTAAATTGCGCTAGCTAATAGTACATTACTTAACAAGGGCGGTAAAACAAAGAATGTCTCAGATCGCAGGTATTTGACGCCCGAGCCGAAGGCAAGGGAAATAAATATACGATCTGAGGCTTCCTTTTTTACCGCCCGTGTTAAGTACACAATTTTGTTACCCCCTGGCCAGGAAGTGGGATTTCCCGCGCGCGGAGCGTGCGGTAATTACCACTTTATGGCTAGGTGTGGCATAAAATATATTATTTTATTACCAATTTAACATAGTTGTTAACGTACAACGTCTTCAGCTTCGGATTACGTTTTGGCAGCCGCTAGCGAGACGCTAAGGGAACGTATCCATACTGTGACCCGTTCAGGGGAGGAGGGGGTCCTCAAATTACTACGCTTGATCACGGGAGAGGCTTAGGTCCTAGTTACGTAGTCAACATCCTGTAAGGAATTCAACCGCTTTTTCGAGCTACATTCAAATTATGGCAGAGCCTTCAGCGCTCACAGCACCTTTTCCGATGTCACAAAACCCTTTCCTTGTACCAAACCCAGGGAGAAGTCGATTTTTTTTACTTTCTATATTAAATTAGTACGTGAAAATTAATGGGAGGGCGTATACTACGGGTCACCGATACGGGGAGGAAAGTAATTTAAAAATTTGGGTCACGTTGTATGGCATGTTCCCAAAAGCCTAATACGTATGAACGCATTTTAACTACTGATAGAACGTCTAGGGCCAATTTTATAAAGTTATAATTTTTTATAGATCTAAACCGACAACACTGGTCAAAAAGTTATTGTTATTGGTCAACACGGCTCAATGTTGCCAGCTTAATTAAACTTGTCGCAATTTTAGAAGTTACTGCTAGTAGCTTTCCAAAAAGGCTCCCGGTAGTCACATCTCATTCTAACAGACCATTGCATCCTTATCGCCTTTTGATGAATGTCACCTGTCCTCTCTTGTACAGTCAAGGGCACTAATATGTATACACTTTTTCACCTTACTCCATTGAAATAAGGTCCAAAAATGTATACATATTTATGCCCTTGACTGTTCCTATATATTATGGTCATAAAATCGTTCTAAATTACAATTTATAATTAATTATGTGAATATATTATACTCTTCATTAGAATTTGTGGAACACTCGCGGTTACGTTTATACTTTTACATATAAAAATGAAATCTGAGCTGTATAGATTGGCAGTGCGATGATAATAAATTAAATGCACCTTAATGGGATCTTTAAATTTCTATTAATACGATCAACTATCTCAGCACATGCAAGCTACTTTATTACTATTATTACATTTTTACTACAGAAAAAATATTAACCCTTGTCTTGTTGTCTACCGGTGACGGGATTACCCGTCAAGTAAACAAAAGATTGTTTTGTTTTGTTTTCTTCGACGTCAACGTCAAATGTCTCCAAACAAAATTCTTAAACCCATCAGACATGCAGTTTGCACCACCTTTATAAATTAACAATTTTAGGCATAAATACATTAAATAATATACATACACTAAATACATAATATACTATATTAATGTACTCGGGCTAGAAAAGAGAAGAGGATAGATCGATGGTAATCCACGTTTAAATTCATATGGCGTAGTCATAAACGGTGATTAGGACTACTGATGAATATATATCATTATTACATGTCATGCAGCATTACTAGAAATCCATTGATAATGTAGATAGTATAGAAATTTTATCGTTTTAACGACAGGAAATATTTAGAAGAATTTCCTTTATACGAATAGTAAATATTGCATACTAGGGTCTGCTTGACTTTGTTCTCGTGCAAAGCCTATTTACTTAATATTACTTGTTAACAAAACAAGGGAACAATGAGTAGTTTACATCTTACTAACTACCCGTTGATGTATCACAAGGATAACACCTACCTATCTTAACCTGGCCCTATTTGATATTTCCCAAACCGAGGGGTAACACGTCCATGTTTACTAGCGCGTCGGTGAATAAATTCGAATTCAGACGCTCCATACCCTAATCGTTATCACTTAACACTCCAGTTATACAGTCTAAATATCTCCGTTAGGCAATCACTTCCACGCATTCTTTAGGAGTTTCCGTGAGGCGAAGTACTTGGAGCTGTAGGTGGCCACTATAAGCCCGGCGAGCACCAGCGTGATCAGGTAGTAGTCGAAGTCATCTTTCAGGAGATCAAATGTCTTCGAGGGCGCCACCCGCGTGTAGAACAGATCTGTTCAAACAACAGGAAAAGTGAATAAGTCTATAGCGGCGGTTTGTGCAATTAATATCCAATGCAATATTTTTATCTTACGTACACAAACATGTATTAATCTACGACAAATGATTCATTGTTTAAACGAAATATTAAAGACAGACAAAATATATCTGTTTGTATGTAAAGTTATTATTTTATTTATTTATCGTATGGCAATTATTTCGAACCGTGAGATCTTCGAGAAGACAGTACGGTTGCCAGTTTTGTTGCACTTTTAGCACCACCCAGGGGTCACGTGTAGCGTAGCGGTGGGTACTTTCCCTACGGACGTGGTGCAACTTCGATCCCCCTTTGTCATGTGAGTGGGCAACTTGAGTGAGTGGGAAAATCTGACTTTATATCAAGTCAGACAATTTTCAATGGGACGAGCTGCCGGCGCCGAATCGTAAGATGGCGCAGCCCGTCCTTAATGACCCACCTAGTCCAGTCACAGAATAAGTAATAGTATGACGCACCTAGTCCAGTGGCGAGCACGAGGCTGGTGCTCTCGAGGCCGGCCGCCTCGGTGTGGAGCGCGGCGACGCGGTGCAGCGAGCGGTTGTAGTTGAGGACGGCCTCGGTGTATGACGCACCTAGTCCAGTGGCGAGCACGAGGCTGGTGCTCTCGAGGCCGGCCGCCTCGGTGTGGAGCGCGGCGACGCGGTGCAGCGAGCGGTTGTAGTTGAGGACGGCCTCGGTGTATGACGCACCTAGTCCAGTGGCGAGCACGAGGCTGGTGCTCTCGAGGCCGGCCGCCTCGGTGTGGAGCGCGGCGACGCGGTGCAGCGAGCGGTTGTAGTTGAGGACGGCCTCGGTGTATGACGCACCTAGTCCAGTGGCGAGCACGAGGCTGGTGCTCTCGAGGCCGGCCGCCTCGGTGTGGAGCGCGGCGACGCGGTGCAGCGAGCGGTTGTAGTTGAGGACGGCCTCGGTGTATGACGCACCTAGTCCAGTGGCGAGCACGAGGCTGGTGCTCTCGAGGCCGGCCGCCTCGGTGTGGAGCGCGGCGACGCGGTGCAGCGAGCGGTTGTAGTTGAGGACGGCCTCGGTGTATGACGCACCTAGTCCAGTGGCGAGCACGAGGCTGGTGCTCTCGAGGCCGGCCGCCTCGGTGTGGAGCGCGGCGACGCGGTGCAGCGAGCGGTTGTAGTTGAGGACGGCCTCGGTGTATGACGCACCTAGTCCAGTGGCGAGCACGAGGCTGGTGCTCTCGAGGCCGGCCGCCTCGGTGTGGAGCGCGGCGACGCGGTGCAGCGAGCGGTTGTAGTTGAGGACGGCCTCGGTGTATGACGCACCTAGTCCAGTGGCGAGCACGAGGCTGGTGCTCTCGAGGCCGGCCGCCTCGGTGTGGAGCGCGGCGACGCGGTGCAGCGAGCGGTTGTAGTTGAGGACGGCCTCGGTGTATGACGCACCTAGTCCAGTGGCGAGCACGAGGCTGGTGCTCTCGAGGCCGGCCGCCTCGGTGTGGAGCGCGGCGACGCGGTGCAGCGAGCGGTTGTAGTTGAGGACGGCCTCGGTGTATGACGCACCTAGTCCAGTGGCGAGCACGAGGCTGGTGCTCTCGAGGCCGGCCGCCTCGGTGTGGAGCGCGGCGACGCGGTGCAGCGAGCGGTTGTAGTTGAGGACGGCCTCGGTGTATGACGCACCTAGTCCAGTGGCGAGCACGAGGCTGGTGCTCTCGAGGCCGGCCGCCTCGGTGTGGAGCGCGGCGACGCGGTGCAGCGAGCGGTTGTAGTTGAGGACGGCCTCGGTGTATGACGCACCTAGTCCAGTGGCGAGCACGAGGCTGGTGCTCTCGAGGCCGGCCGCCTCGGTGTGGAGCGCGGCGACGCGGTGCAGCGAGCGGTTGTAGTTGAGGACGGCCTCGGTGTATGACGCACCTAGTCCAGTGGCGAGCACGAGGCTGGTGCTCTCGAGGCCGGCCGCCTCGGTGTGGAGCGCGGCGACGCGGTGCAGCGAGCGGTTGTAGTTGAGCACGGCGTCGGCCGGCAGCGGCAGCTCCGGCGCGTACGGGATGAGCCCCTCCTCGCGCTGCTCGGCGCTGGGCGACGGTGTGCGCCGCGGCTCCAGGTACGCCCAGGGCAGCTCCACGATCGCGCCCGTTGTCAGGGCGACTGCGGAACATAAAGTAAACTTCAGTGAATCGGCTGACGAGATTAGCTATGCAACATTAGTTAAGCAGCGGTGAATCTAAAACTAACTCTGCCATATTCGTAGTTAGCGCTATACACGTCAATAAAGACCTGCGCTAGTTACACATACACATATTTCTTCATTATTTTTGGATAAAGGAAGCTCTTGTCATCTAGGCCTTATCCTACTCGTCTCGGGTGTATTTATGCACTACTTGTCAGCTACAACTGCAGAGTGACGAGAATATATCCTATCCGTCTCTCGTTTCTCAAAGTTTGTATGGTAGAAACCGCTATTTATTCTCTGTTTTTGAGTTACGCAACAGTCTATTTGTATAAAATTGTATGATTCGTACTTAACCAGGCACGCAGATAATTTGTTTATATTATTAAATGTAAAATTGTTCAGTTAGGCGCGGCGTGTAAACACTCACACAAGACGTGTTTATCAGTGAGCGAGCGCTCGGTGTGCGTGGTGGCGGCGGCGGTGGGCGAGGCGGGCAGGATGTACGTCTGGCGCTCGACGGAGGGCGCGCGCTCGGACCGCAGCGAGCTGAACGCCGCGCCCGCCGGCAGCCAGCGCTGCGCACCCTCGTACAGTTCCATAGTGGCTGAAATATTATAAAATCATCTACGTTTACATTTAGGGCGGTTTTAGTCTCAACCTGGCATGTTTGAAAAAAGTCCCCTCCGATCCTCATATCGTCACTTAGTGTTACACTTCCCAATTAAAATAGCGCGTTCATTGACTAAGGTGTTCACGATCGAACAGTATACGTTAGGAGAAATTCAATTCAATCCATTTATTGATAAAATAATAGTTTTATACTCATAAATTGAGATAACAACGCAGTTTATAACTAGCTATTACATTTTTTTGCAGTAGGTAACGTCTCGATACGGACGAGTATAATGTATTATAGGGGCGGTGGCGGCGAGGTTGAGTCGTTGTTAGGTTAGGTTGCAGTGGCGGAACGTCAAAAATATTCTTAGGGAAGCCGGAAATAATTAGCCTTTCTTATTCTTCATGAGCCGTAGTAAAAGAACTAGACTGGCTGAAAATTAGGCAAGCCGGTGGGAATTGAGTTATATGGAGGCTCCGCCACTGTTAGGTTGTGGACTCACCGACTTCGTACCGGCGCTGTCGCTCGCTGTAGTAGACGTAGGCGACGAAGTTGTCCGAGTGCACGGCGAGCGGCTCGGCGCGCGCGCGGCGCTGCGTCTGCGCCGCCACCACCGCGCCGCTCGCGCCGTCCACCAGCGTGCCCACCACCACGTCTGGTACAATATTATATTCATATTTTTATTTGTTTACTACACTCCAAAATGTACGAGTAGTAGATAGTTTTCAAACTTGCCATGTAGAACACTTGAAAAAAAAATACAGCATTCAAGAGGCCAATGATTGGAGGGGAACCAACATTACCACAGCTTACCCTACATTAACATGTAAACTTTTAACTTACTACATGTAAACTTTAACTTTTAAAGCCTATAAGTTTAAAATGGCAAAAAAAATTGAAACTTAGAACATTGGTTCTAGCCAGATCAGCTGAAACGGTCAGCTTGACTAGATGCTTACCCCCTTATTCATATAACTTAACAAACCCCTGTCCCTTTCTCAAAGTGACAGATAAGGACAAACGACTATTAGCGACTATTTAACTAAAAGAGGTTTGATGGTCGTTAATGAATTATGAATTAGGGGATTAGTGTACCTATGTGGTGAGCTAATGAAAGATTTATTTAGTTTTAGCATGCTAGAAGTCCATATTATAACATTTTTTCTAAGAAATTCGGTTACAGTTGTCTCCTGGCTGATGGGACAGAATAACAAGAAAAAGTTGATTGACCCATTTACAGATGGTTCATCTATTACCGTTCTTCCATCGCCTCAGAGCAGCATTATTGAACGTACCCTTGTGGAGAGGGTCGGGTCCCTCGGTGACGAACAGCACTAGGTTGGGGTTGGAGTACTTGTAGAGCACGGAGCGGTCGCCGAGCACGCGGCCGGGCGAGTGCACGCGCTCGTCGGCGCGCTTGCCCACCGCCGCCACGATGCGGTGCCCGGACCCCTCTCCGCCGCCCAGGTTTAGCGACCACGTCTTCTCCGCCCCTACTGCCTAAGGAACGCAAAATATGTACAGTCACCAGCATTAATAACTGTTCAGATCAGAACAAAAAGGTTTTATATGTTTGTGTCATAGCCTGGCATAATAGAAAAGATAAAAGTTAAATAGAGAGAACAAAATGATGGAGTGAGTTGATAGTTGCTGTGAGTTGTTATAATTGAAATAAAATAAGTTGATGAGATAAAGTGAGTTGTTTTATGTTCAAGCACAATAATAATAAGACTTTGACAGATATTGTTACAAACAAAGGCGGTATATATATCTGACGCGACTCTATTTGTAGGGCCGTAAGGACGTGTCAGATATTTATGCCGCCTTTGTTATGGCAGATATTGGTGCTGATGACTGTACAGTACCTCTAGTATAATTTTTTTCAAAACAAAACACAAACGAACAGTCTAGTCAGTTTTGTCTTAATTTATATGTGAAAAAATAGTTACCATCTAAGGCCCCCAGAGGCGCTGCTTGCGTTGCCTTACAAACACAGTTTTGTTTCGAAAACACTTGTACTAGAGCTAGAGTACTTTTATTTCACGAGCGCGAATGAGCCACGGTTGTGTGTTGAGCAATACATGCACATTGTCCACGTGTGCGTCAGCGTAGGACTGTATATGTGTTCGTATGTGTCACAACTACAACTATGGCAGACCCGTGCTGGTGCCATTATCCATGCCGTTATCCATGCCCCGGCGGCAAGTTTAGGGGGCGGCAAATTTAGGGGCGGTAGGGGGGCGGAAATTCGAACTTCTTGACAGGCCAAAATACGTCTTGACAGGACAAAAAATTTCGCCTTTATGACTTTATGACCCGTCCCCCCCTTAGAGTAGATAGCTAGTAGCTACTTTTACTGTTCTGAAATGGTAGAGGTAACAATTTGTAAGACAATATATGCAGACGGGGGCGGCAGTTTGTAGTTTTTTCTAGATCCGGCGCTGGAAATTATCAATAACCAAGTTGTTCGGAGAAACGATTTAGATGCGTGCCCATGAATCCCTACAGACTGTCAATCAAGTGTCAATCATTATCCGAACGATTATTTGTTGAATGCCATGCCATTATTGGCACCGACACTTCAATTTTTAAGGAAACAATTGAAAACATTTCAAATTTTCAAGTTGGCGTTTTATGTCCTAGATCGATAGAAAATGAAATTTTAAGGTCCACGTGTTTTTTTTATTTCTCCCGAAATCCTAATTTTCATTCAAAAATATCTAACCTAAAAGGAGCGAATCGTAAGTGAATTATGACGTAATTTTTATGAATTACCTATGTTTGAGGAAGGAATGACGTCACACTTCCGTTTTATACATTTTGGCGATTTTCTTCAAATCTAGCGAAGAAAAAAATCTAAATACTATTTTATTACGTTCAGTTAGCATAATTTACCAAAATCGTTTTCGATTTAGGCATCATTATAAATTTTGAAATGTTGTCAATTTTTTGCATTAGATAGCAAGCGGATAAGACGAGGAGGACGATTCTCGCAGATACAATATGTGACTTACCTGTCCGTCGTAGCGGAGCGCATAGCCCTGAACTTTAGCCGTGTGTCTGTCTGCCACATAGATGAACATGTTCTCGACCAGCGGAGCCGAAGACTGCGGGAATATCTGTCAAAGATAACATTATTTAAATTGTACTATAGCGTATTTAGTATAATAATACAAGTTCTACTACTACTAAACGAAGAAGTGGTATTGAAATTAAATTTTATGTGCACTACCTATCCATTTCGGGAATACAGGCGTGAGTTTATGTACATTTATATATGTATTAACAAAGTGATCAAAAACCAAGAAATATTTTGAGCACTATTTTTTTTACATCATATGTCAAAAATGACGTCACGTCGAAATACTCGAGCCGTGTTCCGAATCACGCCGACAACGATCATAGCGTTTACAATGCTGACGGTTGGTCCGAATCAGTAAGCGCGCTCAAGGCCGCGTGAGTGGTGTTTTGATTCGGACCGGGCATGTTGTGTTTACTGTCATGTTCATATATCAAACGTCAACTTGACGTTTGGTTTAAGGTGCTGACGCCTGGGAGTGTGAGCATTGTAAACGCCAATATGGCGCCGTCTATGACGTCATCAATGACGTCACGACATCTCATGTAAACGCTATGAGCGTGATTCGGTCCGATCGTAAACGCGTTTATAGCGTTGTAAGCGTGATTCGGAACACGGCTTCGGTAACTCGGTATATTTTATTTTATTTGTTTATTTCATACAAGCAACTATTATTACAGGTTACACCCAATGCAATAGTGCCTAAACCATTATTCTAAAATTATTATAATTAATTAACATTACATTTTACATTTTATTCTACGACATAACATAACACAATACATGCAGATATATTTTACATAAATCATTCATTGAACCATAAAATAAATCAAACCTGTCGGTGCTATGAATGAGCATAGGCAAGTACACACAGATTTACTGCAGAAACTTCGGTTCCCAAACAGGAAACTCGCTACATTGAGGCGAGAAATAAAAAGATTCGCCAATTTTCGACTTTATTTCAATCACACGCAATTGTTCCCTCGCCCACCTAACTTTCAACTTTATTTTAATGACATTAAGGTCCAATTACCTGCACAGTTTCGTCCTCGTAGAGCAGCAGCAGCGCGTGCAGGCCGTCTCCGTCTGGTGCCGGCAGCGTGGTCGCCTGCAGCACGCGCGCGTCCAGCGGCACTGTCCCCTCGCCCGTCTCGGTGCCGCGGATCGGGTTCAGGTTGATCACTAGCCCGTTACCGTCCTATAAGAATAAGAGAAATGAGAAATATTTTCGAGACAAAAACAACTTATTATTCATTTACACAGCATAATAAATAGTAGTTTATGCAACTGGTACATAATGAGGGGCATTAAAACACGAGTGTCGCCTTCGGCTCGTTTCATAATAAGGTCACACGAGTGTTTTAATGCCTAATTATGTACAGTTGCATACACTACTTTATCTACATCCATATATTAAATCCTCTTTCATGTGTTTCGTGTGGGCACTTCTCGCCGGCGTGCGTCATGTTTGCGTCGACAGGCCGGCCCGCGCCTCAGCCGCCAGCCCGCAGCTGTGTCTTAATTTTGTACGTGATCTCGTTAAAGTGTTATATTTCGTGATCTAATAGGGGACGCACGCAACAGCCGCACAGTATATTATAAAGCGGGGTCTTATCTACGGTATTTGAACTTATTAAAGAGGATTTACTATATGGGTGTAGATAAAATAATAAAAAACCCGGCCGATTGCGAGTTGGACTAGCGCTTGGCGTTCCGTACCATTATCTATAAAAACGGCAATAAAATCATGTCTGTTGTATGGGAGCCCCCTTAAATATTTATTCTGCTTTTAGGATTCCTTACCCAAAGGGTAAAACGGGACCCTATTACTAAGACTCTGCGGCAAAAATAGTTACCTAGGGCCACCAGGGGCGCTACTGTCGTTGCCTTACAAAATGAGACTAAGCGCAAACGCGTGCGTTTCTGTTTTGTTTCGAAAAAACTTATACTAGAAGTACTAGTCGAAGAATGTCTTTTTGATGATGGTGGTACGCTCACCGCCTGCTTGCCGACGACGGTGAGCACGGCGTCGTGCGGCGGGTGGCGCGCGGCGCGGCGCAGGAACAGGCGCGCGCCCTCCGCCTCCAGGCGAGCCTCGTAGCGCTGCCACAGCAGCGCGCCCGACAGGTTGTCCATGCCGAATATCTGTACACACCATGGCAGAAGATAACATTACGGCTACAGAACTCCTGCGGGGCTAGACAACTGCCGCCGAGATGCGACGCGAGGACAATATCTATCCTCCTCTGTGTAATAGGGTAGTGAAAAATAAATTATAAAATTTGATGATAATAAATATTTATGTAGAAATATACTTAAATATTCTGATTTTGAGTCATAAAAGTACATTATAGTTTTATTACATTGAAATTAAAAGTCGTAATTTTTAATCTGAATATCACGTGACCTAAAACACGAGCCACCATGGTGTGACGTCATATTGGCAATAACAAAACTGTCTCTACTGTCAGTTCCATAAATAAGAATGTGGGGCCTACCGCGTACCGAAAACGAAGTAAGTATCCTCTCTGTTGCTCCAATATGCAGTGCGACAGAGAGGCAGCTATTTCGTTTTCAGTTCGCGGTAGGCCCTCTGTTGTTATTACCAATATTACGTCACCAAAATGGCTGACAGCGTGTTCGCGGGAATAAAAAAAAAAAATTAATTTATTTTTAAGGCAAGAAAGCGTGTTAATTTTTCCGTAATATATTTTTAGTGGCTTTTTAGTAGGAAAATTAACATTTAGAATTACTTTTTCAAACATAGTAGAATACCCTATTGCTACAGTTCGAACGAGAGGATTCGCCGAGTCACGCGAGATACGACTTGGCAGCAAGTTCTGCTAGCCCAGCTGTAAGGCGACTCTAGGTTCCAAGGCACAGACAGCCCACAACACGCGTCTCTGCTCACATCCTTCATCATTAAAAATACCAACGCAGACATCCTCAAATATATTCGATGCTTTATTTATAGGTATATTTTACAATAGTAGATTGTCTCAAGGCAGCAAAATATTTACGGTAAGGGCGGTGCATTGAATCCTGAGTGAAGCGAACAAAGCGTAGCGAGGGATTCAAGTGTATACGCCTAAGGCGGAAATAATTTTGTTACCATATGTGACAGAAGGACATAAACTGGTTTTCACACCGCCTATGAAGCCCGCTGCTTAAAACATAAAATGTCTTACAAAAAATTTGGTACCGAGCGGCGCACACTGCTTTTCACACCTTCTGTGAGAAAAAGAGTAATCGTTGCTCTCAAATGAGGGAAGAAAAGTATGACTTTGATCCCTCATTCGAGGGTGACAATGACCTTTTTCTGAATATAACGTGTATTTTTTTTAAATATAAATAGAGCACGGTACCTTGCCCGCCTGCGTGAGCAGCACGATCATCTTGTGCAGGTTGAAGTAGTCGCGCACGAGCGGCGCGGGCTCGCTGTGCGCGCGCTCGTCGCGCAGCCCGCGCAGCAGCGTCACCAGCTGCTGGTACTGCGTGCGCAGGCGCCGCGAGAACGCGCCCCACACCGAACCTACCACACCACACACTATATTTATCCAATACTGGTTTTTTTAACAACAGTAACCATTTATTATACTATGTACTATCGAACCAACTGAATCGTGACCCACCGTGGAACCTTGTCACAGAAAATGTCATAGTGACATCGTACTGCCTGACAATGAAACCCATTATGACACTTTCTGTGACAAGGTTCCACGGTGGGTCACGATTCAGTTGGTTCGATAGTACATTACCGACAAACAAAACGAACGGTAATACTCAGAATAAATCAAGCTTTAACTTGCTTTAGTAATTTTAAAGATTTAGAATTAAATGAGAATGAAAAGTGATATATATTGCCAAGACTAGCTATGATGAAGTCAAAATAAACACTAGTTTTCTCACGTGGCTGTCTCAGTGCCTCCGCGTGACGTTAAAACACAAATTAATATAGTATTAAAGGACACACTATTAATAGACATAGATGAAGTCTGTCTATTATAGTCGGAACCAGCATTGACTACCCTGGTAGCACTAACACATCACCATGCACAGCAACCATACTCACCATACATCTTGGCAGCTATAACACAAAGGATCTCAATAAGTCTATTATAATCATCTCAAAAAAAAACCTAAGTAATTATTAATATTTCACGATAACGTTATCATTATCATCAATCTTAATTTGAAACCAATCTGACCATATAATATCAGTGCATCATACAAACTTTACTATCCGCTTATGCAAGAATGAGCGAACAAACCATGACGACTCGAATATGATTTCAGAAACTCATTCCAGGTCTTTAGATGTAAGCGTGCTCGGCCTAGATAAAAGTAGACGGGTCATTGTCAGTTGAAAAAACAAAGGCTGTCCCTCCGGTGGTCAATAGTTAACGACTTATGTGCATATAAGTTATGTTTTTATCACATGAATACTAAGGGAGACACTGTTAATGCGGGTTACTAGACCAATCCAAAATTAAGCTTTGTAGCCCTTAACTTTTGATATGTCCTTCGAAAAGACGCGCACCTAAATCTGACGATGACCGAGGGTATTGTTGAGGTATGTTGCGTACGTACCCTCCTTTTGGTCGAACTCGGCCTCAATGGCGGCGTCGAGGTCGGATACGGGCAAGTCCACGAACTGCACAGCCACTACGTTAGCCAGCGCCTCCTCGCGCGTCCAAAGCACGCGTCCTGCCAACACAGACAACATACGCAACGTACATACGTATAGTTTATGCAACTGCTACATAATGAGAGGCATTAAAACGCGAGCGAGCGTGGTTTTATGAAACGAACCGGAGGCTAGTTTCATAATAAGATCACACGAGTATTTTAATGCCTAATTATGCATACACTACTTTATCTACATCCATATATTAAATCCTCTTTCATGTGCTTCTTGTGGGCGCGTTGATCTTGTGCAGGCGGAACCATATTTTACAAAAAGTCTCTTTGCATGGGCCAACATAGACACGTAAAGTGCGACTTAACGCCCACCGCCTCCGCGCCGTCCGGCCTGTGCGCTCACATCGACGGGCCCTGTACGTACTGTAGAGTTCACATCACTATGAATGCGAAACATCCTTAGTTATATAAGTGTCACTTTTGACAGCTACTGTTTATATGGCGAAAGAGCCGGTGTTATCTACGGATTGTAATAGTTAAATCTGTATTTGAGGATTACGGTGAAAGTCAATAAATAAGTGCAGTGAACGCAAGTTTGTTTAATTTAGAAACCATACAATTATTATGGCGACGAAGATGCTACAGTGCTAAGGTGATTAAATTGGATAACGTAAAATATCATCGAGTGCACTTCGAAGACACGCGGAACCATGTTTCACGAGTATGCGACGGGGTCGTCAGGGCCGAGATTTGACCCTTACAGCGAAGCAAGTACGCTTTCAGAGAGATGGCGTTTATGGAAAAGGAATTTTCAATACTATATAGATAGTCAAATAGGATTAAACGACCGCCAAAAGGTTGCGAGGCTGTTACACCAAGCCGGGACGGAGGTCCAAGAAATTTACGAAAACATTAAGGATGAAGATGTTACTTTAGTTAGTACTACGGAGTACGACAAGTGTATGGAAAGATTGGACCTGTATTTCGAACCAGAAGTCAACGTTAACTACGAGCGACAAAAATTTAGGAACTTGGAAAAGGAAGAATCTGAAACCATTGAACAATTCATCATAAAGTTAAGAAAACAAGCTAGATACTGTGAATTTAAAGACAAAGAGGAAGCTATAAAAGACCAGTTAATTGAAAAATGTACGGACGCAGGATTGAAACTGAAATTTTTGAAGAAAGGAAAAGAGCTGACGCTGAACAAGGCTATGGAGATATCAAGGCTATATGAGATGGAGAAGGAAGTAGTGAGCGAGAGAAGTGTGAAGAAAGAAAAGGACCTAGAAGATGGCAGTGTGAACAAAATTGGTAATATGGAGTGTTTTAGATGTGGCCGGAGAGGTCACTTTGCCAAAAGCGCAGATTGTTATGCTACTAATGAAAAATGCAACAAATGTGGAATGAAAGGGCATTTTGCCAAATGCTGCAAGACAAAGATGCCATATATAAAGAGAGACAAACCCCAAAAGAAGAAGAGGGTTGTCAGGTATGTTGTGGAATCGTGTTCAGAGGACTCCGACGACTCGGAAGGAGAGTGTGAAAATGACAAAAGTGAGACAGTGAATTCAGTGTTTGTTATTGGTGGACATAAAGACGAAAAATATAATGTTGATATCGGCAATCAAGTAAGTTGTCCATTTATTGTCGACTCAGGGTCGTCTATAAATATTATAGACAGGCACACTTTCAAAAAGCTAGTAAGTCAGGGTTTGTCCTGTAAGCTGTTTGTAAACAATCAAAAATACTATACTTATGGAGGAGCTGAAGTGCCAAATATGGGATTCTTCAAAACTACTTTGTATTCTCCCAACAGCAAAGTAAAAGTAGATGCTGACATACTGGTATTTAAGGGTTGTGGACCCTCCCTATTGAGTAAGCTTACATCCATACAACTTGGCTTATTGAGAGTGGGGCCGGAGGTTAACTATGTATCCGGAGAATGTATTTCAAAAGATGTTGTTCTTGAAGAATATCCTAAGATTTTTAATGGCATAGGTAAGCTCAAGGATTTTAAGCTAACTATTCCTATTGATTCTAGTGTAAAATTGGTTGCCCAGCCTGTGAGAAGGCAGCCTTTTCATGTGAGGGACATAGAACAAAATTTAATAAAAGAACTTTTAGACAATGACATAATTGAACCCGTAATCGGACCGACCCCCTGTGTTTCTCCTTCCCACCTTGTCAAGAAGAAAGAAGCGGGGCAGTATAGGCTGGTAGTGGATATGAGGAAGGCCAATCAAGCGGTGCAAAGAGAGCATGTTCCATTGCCAACATTTGAGGAACTGTTGGCCGACCTCAATGGCTGTAGGTACTTTTCCACCATTGACCTCAGGTCAGGATACCATCAGCTCGAACTGGATGAGAGCTCTAGAATCATCACCGTCTTCAGTACGAGTCTTGGTCTGTTCAGGTACAAGAGATTATTCTTTGGGATCCGGTGTGCTTCTGAAATGTTCCAACGGGTGATTGCTCATCTATTGCAAGACATTGAAGGAGTTGCAAACAGTCAGGACGACATCCGTGTTGGCGGACGTACGAGGGAAGAACACGATTTTCGGCTAAGACAAGTGCTAAACCGGCTATACAATAGCGGCATAACTCTTAATGAGAAGAAATGTTCATTTGGAGTCACAGAAATTACCTTTTTGGGTCATCACATTTCAGCTGAAGGAGTGAAACCAACAACAACGAATCAACAAGTGGTACAAAACTTCCGTGCACCAGAAAGCAAAGAAGAGGTGCGAAGCTTCTTAGGACTTGTCAACTTCTCTGCAAGGTTCATACCCAATTTTAGCTCCATAACTGGACCTCTAAGAGAGCTCACCAAGAAGGACTCTATCTTCGAGTGGAACGAAGAGCACCAAGAAGCTTTCGAAAAATTAAAACAAATAATTTCATCGGCACCTGCTCTTGGCTTTTACGATAAAGATGCCGAGACAATTGTGGTCACAGATGCCAGTCCCATTGGAATTGCTGCAGTGTTAGTCCAGAAACAAAACATAAACGGGGAAAAACAGCCTGTGATCATAAAATACATAAGCAAAGCTCTATCCAGGACGGAGCAGCGATACTCTCAAACGGAAAAGGAAGCTCTTGGGATTGTATGGGCCTGTGAAAACCTGTATATGTATTTAATAGGCAAAGAATTCAAAATAATATCGGACCACAAACCATTAGAGGTTATTTATTCGCCAAATTCCAAACCATGTGCCCGTATTCAGCGCTGGGTATTAAGGCTTCAACCTTTTACTTTCAAAGTCATATACAAGCCTGGTAAAAATAACATTGCAGACGCGCCCTCTAGGCTACTGAACACAAACAACGAATCTGTAACAGCTGACACAGAAGATGATGAAGACAAATTAATGCTAGCTTTAATTGAAACATCAGTGAAAGCTGTTACTATAGATGAGTTAAGAGAGGCTACGCTACAAGATGAAGATTTAATAAAGTTGAAAAATGCCATAGAAACTGATAACTGGACCAAGGACTTAAGAACATATGAGCTAATGAAATTGGAGCTATGTATAATTGATGACATCATTCTGAGAGGAAATAGACCAATAATACCAAAACAGCTGGTGCCTCGAATACTGGAAATTGGTCATGAAGGTCATCTCTCCACCAACTCTATGAAGGCTAAATTAAGATGCAAAGTTTGGTGGAAAAACATGGACAAGGACATAGAGTATTGGTGTGACACCTGTGATGGTTGCCGCCTGGTGGGGCGTGGAGCCGCTCCAGAACCCCTGACACCTACAGAATTGCCAACCAAGGCTTGGCAACTAGTTGGAATAGATTATCTGGGACCCTTGCCCTCGGGGCATTACTTACTGTGTCTTGTTGATTATTACAGCCGGTATGTGCAAGTAGAAGTTTTGAAACACCAAACAGCTGAGGTGACTATACAGACATTAGAGAAAATAATATGCAGAGAGGGAATAATGGATGAAATAGTTTGTGACAATGGCCCAGCTTTTATAGATCAACGCTTCAAAGAGTTTATGAGCACTAACGGCATCCGTTTAAGGCACACAACCCCTTTGTGGCCACAAGCTAATGGTGAAATTGAGCGGCAGAATAAGAATATATTAAGGAGGTTGCGCATAGCCCAGGCTCTAAAACAAGACTGGAAAAGAGAGCTGCTAGTTTATTTATCAGCTTATCACTCTACACCACACAGCACTACCGGTTTACCCCCCGGAGATGTGTTTAGAGGAAGAAGCATTAAAACAAAATTACCACAGCTGTCACAGAACCTTACCTTTCAAGATGAAGGAATGAGAGACTTGGATAGACTAAGAAAAGATAAATACAAACAATATGCAGACCAAAGAAGACATGCTAAAGAGTCAGAGATTCATGTTGGCGACAAAGTGTTGTTAAGACAAAAGAAAGAGAACAAGTTAAGTACACCATTCTCTCCTACTGAGCATACAGTAATTTGGAAAAGTGGAAATTCAATAGCAGCTCAGTCCCCAGAAGGAAAAATAGTAAGGAGAAACTCTTCACATTTCCAGCCCATCCAGGACAGAGATCTTAGCAGGTTTGGCATAGAAAATACAAGACAGGCACGTATGACAAGAGATATGCAGACAAATAAGAAGAAGGAAGAGGAACTGCCGATTATGACAAGTGAAACTCCACCGGACTTGACTGAGAGTCAAGATAAAGTAACCGACAAACTATCTGACTCTGACACTAGAATCTCATCTAAACGACAAAGACAGACTCCTGCTAAATATCGAGATTTTGTTCTTAGTCTCATTTTAGAGAGTATACATGAATAAGTATAGAATCTTACATTTAACCGTAGGACATACCGATACAAAAAGGTATGCATTGAAATGTAACTCTTATGTTCTCAATGATGCCAAGGTGAATGGAAATATTTCTTTACTATGTTCCCTAAACAGGAATAAGATTCAGGTGCTTACATTTGACCATAGGACATACTGTATATTATTATGCAGTATGTATTGAAAGGTATATTCTAACATTCTCAATGATGCCAAGGGAAAATGAAAGTACTTATTCTTTTGTATTATGATAAGTTTTATTATACATATGCTTAGTTGTATATGATCAATAAGAACATAATTACATAATAATATTGTTATGAAAGTTGCATGGTTAAATAGATGTTTCATTAGTATTTAGTACTGTTCCTTAGCACTTTAATTTATTAAGAAAGAAAGAGATTGTAGAGTTCACATCACTATGAATGCGAAACATCCTTAGTTATATAAGTGTCACTTTTGACAGCTACTGTTTATATGGCGAAAGAGCCGGTGTTATCTACGGATTGTAATAGTTAAATCTGTATTTGAGGATTACGGTGAAAGTCAATAAATAAGTGCAGTGAACGCAAGTTTGTTTAATTTAGAAACCATACACGTACCTCCCTGCTGCACCAGCAGCGCGGCGTCATCGGCGGCCACGAGCAGCAGGCGGCAGGCGAGCTGGTCGCGCGCGCCGCGCGCACACAGCGCGCTCGACACCGCCGGCGCGGGCGCGCGCGCCGCCTCCGCGCGCACGTCCACCGCCTCCGCGCCGTCGAGCCCGTGCGCGCACATCGACAGACCCTGCGAGGACAATTCAACTCCTACATCATCGTCTCCACCACAAACCTCTTTTTAATAAATTAGAAGAGATAAAGAATACCTATTCTATATGAAAAAAGAGAAATAATTAATTACACTTGCTACGGTAAGGTTACACCAGTGTAGTCATACCTTAACATTATCATCCCAGACTTGCAACACTATGTATCCACTTGGGCCATCCACAATTGCGACACTCGCCGACGGGTGAGCCAGCGGCACTTTCGACGCCTCAAAATCACTGCCCTTGATAAGCATTATCTTGGAGTCTTCCAGTATAAAGCCGGGCAGCACACTGTTGCCGTCCAAGGGGCGTATGTTGCCGGTATAGTGCTCGATGTCGATGTAGTCGGACACGGGTTTGCTGATGATCTGGACGGCGTTGGAGGTGACGTCGACGGAAATGAGAAGGTTGCTGCCCATTTTTCCAGAGGCACAGACGTAGTGCGGCGCGGATATGAGGCAGCTGTATAAAAAAATAGGAATTTCTAATTAGTAGATTGTTAACTAGGTTGATCCATTTCTGCCAAAATATTTTGGTGCTCGAACCAAGTGAGACGCGCATGCGTATAGGATCACTATAATAATCTTTACTCTGTGGCTGTATAGGTTACTGCCCTTGCCCAATTTAACTCCGATCCACCATACTATTTTTATTCAATACTATTCTGGTCTAAAACAGAATGGAACACTTTCAGCGCACTATTTAGATGAACAATGACCAACTTTCAGACTATGAGAAATGAAAATATTATTTACTGTTATCTATCAATTAAATTTACTTAGAAGAAAATGTATGTTTCTATATTAATAAGTGATAATGTACATTAATTCAATAATTGCTTGTGCATTGCTTTTTGACTGACATAAAAAAATAATGTTGTCATGTTATTATTTATCTGTTGACATTGTTCAGAAGTCCTAATGTTTATTTTGGTAGGCTCTTAGGGTGGTCCGATACTCGTATAGTATCAGACCACCTAGTTATAAGGATATAATATCCTTAGTTATAAGGATGACGATGTTCAAAATAATATTGTAAAAGTGATCTTACTTATCACTTGTCCAGGGTGCCGGCAACTTTGAGGTAGATCCTCGATTCTGGCCCGTCATTAAGTTGTACATTGAGACCTCAATCTGTGAGCCAAAAACGGGGAGCATGTGCACCAGCATGTTGTTTTGCACCCACCACTCGGAGAACACTGCCTGATCATCATTCTGGAGAGTTAGTGACCATTCCCAGAGCAGTATACCTGTGGTGAGATTATTCATGTTTAGTCTGTGAACCTTGAGATTACTGTAGACATATCTACTCATAAAAAATTACATATTAATAACAAATAGAGAATAGCCAAATATGGTGCCTAAAATTTTATTCATTTTCAAAGGGAAATATTGTATAGGTATAGTAAGATAACAATAATTATACAAGGCAGTGACTACATAAAATTCTTGTAGGTAACTCATAAAGAAAATTCTATCAAAATTATTCAGTAAATATTCAGTTCAAGATCAGAACCAAATAATTTGGCTGAATACCGAACATTGAATAGTATGCCAAATACTATAATTGAATATTCAGCGCATCGTTGATAACAAACAACATGTAAAAATTGCCTTTATTAACATCAAGAAGTGATTCTCTTTTTTTTTCATATATAGATTATTGGTACCTACTTTAATTATATATAAGAAGCATGCAATTTTACAAACTTAAATGATCATGCCTATAGTTGCTATGTATTACTATGAATGCATATTTCAAGATATGGCAAGAATAGATACTCAATAAAATCAAGAAACATAAATAATAAAATGTAACATGTACCAGTGTTGGAGTCCCATCCCCGCACAAGATATGGGTTGGCTCCAGTCACCGTGACCACCTTGTCACTGACATGAAGCAGCTGGATGTTGCCAGTGGAGGCTGTTTCAAACACGTGACGCCATACCACTTGCCCTATAACCATATATATTTGACAACCACATTTCCTCTTATATTGTCCACCACTTCTAGCAAGAAATTTGATATGAAAGTAAGCTCCTAATGTAGACAAAAAAACATAGACATGTGAATAAACCTCGTCGATAAGTTAAATACCAGTTAAGTGAACAAACTTAAGGAATTTTAATATTTGATTTAAAAAAAATAGTTTAGTTACAACAATAATGTAAAATATTGGACAGTCAGTAAATGTAAGCCGGAAACTATCCTAAATCTTAAATTGATGGGAATGAATTATTTACAACGATCGGAAGCGGTCAATAAAATAGACTACGAACCTGTCTTCAAATTCAAAGCTGCCAATACATTCTCTTCCGTAGCGACAATGATTTTCTTTGCTGTTGACACCGTATCAAATTGTGAAAATTTGATCCTTCCTACGTAAGTTTGACGCCTGAAAACGATTTAAATATTAAATAATTTACCTGAGACCTTACGATGACATACAAATATGATAACCTAAAAGAGATACTTACCAGTCAAATTTGCCGATTTGATCCTCATAAATACATTCAGATAGGTTAATTAAGCTAAAAAACACAATAAACCAGTTTATACTGTTTAAAAATCGCAATAAACCCAAAAAATTGGGTTTTAATCGAATTGACAGCACCCCCATTTCGGCCTGAATGACTGAAAATCAGTGTTGCTATATTATTATGTTAATTGTTACTGTCAAACTTTATTACACGTAGAAGTTATAAAAATAAAAAGTAGATTATGAAAAAAAATACCGCTGTTGTTGGAAATGAATTTAAATAAGTTATCAAAAAAGGCGAAGTAATTTTTGTCTAGAATTAGTAAATGTGAAAGTTGTGTTTTATGGTTTAAACTGCTGATGCTGTGTAAATTTAAATAAATTCTTCTACAAAAATTTAATTATATAAGCTAGCAACATTACGACAACGTTACATTTAACGCATGTTAGATTAATTCTAAAGTACCAATATTTTTAATAAATGATTACGGTTCAATTTGGAGTGCAGTTGTCGTATCGTAAATCGTAAGATCAGCTACGTGACCAGCTGAGTTGACCCCTCCTAACATCGCTATCACGATACTAGGAGGGGTTAACTAGCTGGTCTTAGAATCTGAATCTGTCGCGATTTTATCAATTTTTCCCCAGTACAAAAGTGCTCAGCGCCGCTAAAGAAGTTTTCACTTCAAAAAATCGTTCTTAGTTATATCCCATCTTAGGTCGTTTCGTTTGTCTACAAAAGCTCTAAATCTGTCATTCCTTATAGCTGTAACAGACGATCGAACCTGGTGCGCTCCGCACCGCGACCTTGGTCCGCTCCGTACCATATTCGATAGTGTGTACAGCGGTCCGCCGGACAATATTATTATTTTGTCCGGCGGACCGCTGTACACACTATCGAATATGGTACGGAGCGGACCAAGGTCGCGGTGCGGAGCGCACCAGGTTCGATCGTCTGTTACAGCTATTATGTACCTACTGCAACCTACTGCACGTGTAGGCAGGAGGGGTTTACTACCGTGTCGTCATCGCGCCGCGCAAAGTACATGCGGCCGCCGGCTCACACGTCGTGTGACTATTCACTATTCAGTGGTTGCGGATCGGCGTTACCATAAATAAGAATGTGGCGTTACGGATCGCACGCGCACGCGCTGCTGCGCTGTTGTACGATCAATAAATCGTTTCGCTTTGTATCCCCTGCGCGCTGCGCGGTAATCACGTAACGTTTTCGACCGTCACGATAGATTTAAATGTCAAATCCCATACTAAAACTGACATTAAATACGGTAGTACATATTACCGTTACGTGATTACCCCGTTATTAAAATTAAAGATGGCGGCCGACTATTAACAAAATTGAAATGGCCGCCATCTTGAATTCCAGTCGATGAAATTTACATTTCCTCGGATGAAATCGTTTATATTGGTCCCTAGTATCACTTGGTAAAGTGTCTTGCCTTCTGCATAAGATGCAGTTTAATTTAGCTAAGCCTTTGATGAACAGGCTTTTACAAGAAACGCCATATTGAAGAGCATCTTTCTCATGAACTATTAGATTTATCAATAAAGTGATAAGAAACAAAGTTGTAGATAAATTTATGCTGAACATATTTCTCGATACAAAGTTTTTGTGTAGCACTAAGCATTTTAGAGTTCTAAAAAAAAATAAGAATTTTTGAAAACTAAAATAGCCTCGCTCAGTATTAATTACAAATAGCCTATAAGCAATAAATTCCATCAGTAGCCCAAACTTTATCATGGCATGTAACTCCCGTGATCCATTTATATGGAGATTCACACCTACTATTGTATTTGTAGTGCTTATAGTCTCCGAGTACGTCGGCTGTCACATACAGACAAAAATACGGACGGACGGGTTCCGTTTTCACCATTTTGGCTACGGAACCTTAAAAGTACTATTCGTAATTGTAAACAACACTACTAATAATAATAAAGTACATAATTATATTAAAATAGGTTCTCGCTGGTGGTAACCCTAGCGCTGAGGGCGGGGCCTCGAAAGAGCGCGTTGCGTGCGATAGAAAGAGATGGCCACGTTTAGGCACGTTTGGCATACCTAAACGTGGCCATCAAGAAACTTCTGTACTTGTACTATTACTTATTCTGTGGTGTAACAGCACTGATAACGTTTACCTAAGGTTTATCTAAGGTATCAATGGAAATTGTACGAAAGTTTGCTTTTGCAAAGTACATTTCTGAAGTTCGACTATTACTCGTTCGTTAACTAGTAATGTCTACTTAGCTGTGATAGTTTTTCTTTTAAATTCATCGTATATACTACTACCATGATTTTTTTCACATGCCTAGTAGCCGCCGTTTAACTGGCAGGCAGGGGGGGGGGGGGACACTTGACCATAACAAAAATTATCACTTCAAAGCTTAATATCACGCTAACCAATTCTTTAATCAAAAAATGCTTTTAGAAACCTTATAATATTTTTAAAGGGCTATCCAACGATACCCGATGAGGTTTGACAGAAAAAAAAATTGCACCTCCACTTTACATGTAGGGGAGTTACCCTAAAAAAATTTTTTTTACGATTTTATTCTACCGTTTGCCGGCGTCATTATGTATACTCATGCCAAATTACAGCTTTCTAGTACTAACGTTTACTGAGAAAAACGGGGGTCGGACGGACGGACGAACCGACATAGCGAAACTATAAGGGTTCCTTGTTTACTACGGAACCCTAAAAACCGGCCAAGTGCGTATCGGACTACGCATATATAGGGTTCCGAACCAACCGCCAAATAAAATTGGTTTTGAAGAAAACAAAATAAGGAAATTTCAATTTTAAAAATCTGATTTATATACACCACTATTGAGCGCTCGCCGGAAAACTGCATTGCGTCAACCGATAGGATAGAAGTGACCACGCGCGTTCGAGTTTACAAGTTCTAAAATTTACTTTGGAATTCAACACTAGGCTGAAAGTGGTTTTAAGTAACTTGCATAGTATATTATGATAGTTAGCTACCGGAGCACCTAGGTAGATATTTCGCACTTATCTTGCACACAATTAAACCTAATTATATTCAATTCGTTTAAAATAGCGAAAGATATTATTGGGTGTTTAAAATCATATAAAAAGTTGATTGCGGTACATGTACGTATTGATTTTGTATACAACACAAGGTTACGAGTTAAATAGCATTGTCAACATTATGGTCATCTGACCTCAATAAGAAAGGTCCGGTAAAAACCTGTAATAGCTTACCAGAGCTGGTCGGTCGTCAAAACCGTAATTATTTTTTCGACAAGATTTATTGTCGACTGTACCTTTATTTTCCTCACCTTATTCAATAAATAGGTAGGTTTCGTAAAATATCAGATACTACGTGTAAGTAGAGTACCATACCATCTGTGGCCGAAAACGCGAGCCCTAATGATACTGTTTGTCTTAGCGTGTCCCGTTCTATAAAGGTGAGCGTAACGTAACTGTCTAATTAGAAAGAAAATATTTTATGTCACACCTAGCCATAAAGTGGCCATTATCGCACGCTCCGCGCGCGAAAAAACCCGCTTCCTGGCAGGTGACATAAAATTTTGTACTTACCACTGGCGATAATAAAGAAAGCCTCAGATCGCATATTTATCGCCCTTGCCTTCGGCTCGGGCGTAAAATACCTGCGATCTGAGACATTCTTTGTTTTATCGTCCTTGGTAAGTAATGTACTATTATTAGAGCATATCAAAGTGTCTATGACAAAATGAACGAGACTTCATTGTAAAGGACACAAGGTCTGCTCAGAAATGTTTGAACCTTTGGGAACACATATGGCATGGCCCATTGTGTGGTTCCGGCATAAGTTGTCATGGCGGGTTTCACCTTTAATGTTAACTTCTACTTTTTAATCCGCATCACCTTATTTTTTTGCATATGGTCACCCTACTGGCATTTGTAGGCTCCCGAAAAAAATTACAGGATTTCGTGAATAAGAATTCCTACTATATTATTTTTTTCTTTTTTAGGGTTCCGTAGTAAACAAGGAAACTTTTTATAGTTGCGCCATATCCGAAACGCATAGGTAATTTAATCTTTTAAAGCATCAGAGATATCTATTAACATAACACTAAACTACCTTGTAACTGTATACACTACGGTCCTTTGAACCGGATGTTACTTTCCTTGTAAATGGCCCTGCAAATGGCATTCCACCGATAACAGGTTAAAATATTTGCATTCCGGACATACTAATCAAGAAGAACCGTAACGAGCTTCGTAGACATTTTCTTTATCACGGTCATAAGCATCGCCTACGATGCCTAACAGACTCTTGGAAATGGTGCCAAGTGCTTAGTTGGCACCAGCTTTCAGCTTCTGCCTCGTTCTTCCAGCTTCCGCCTGCATCACAATATTTGAATTATTCGTTTTAAATTCTTCTATTCAGATTTCGCGCTCATGCAGTAGGCCTAGCACATGATGGCCGCGAGACTATGTGTTTGTGCTTCAGAGAGTATGTACTCATGTACTTCAGTGTTTGTGAATTTTGTATTGTATGTAGCTGACTTCCACCGTATCGCATTTGTTTTCCTTAGCTTGGACCTGTTGCAAAAGCTTTGATCGTTAATTTAACTTTGGTGATTGACAAATAGGGGCCCTAAAATTTTGCTTTATTTTATTACCAAGAGCGCATAAGTGCAGACTCGATACCTCCACGCGTTCCCGAGACAAAGGGTCTTGACAGACGCACAGACCCACAGATGGCCAACAGTGATCCTATGAGGGCTCCGTTTTTACCCTTTGAGGTACGGAACCCTAAAAAAGCTCTACCACGAAGATCCAAATGCTTTTCGAATACGAAACCAATAGGTTCAGATAACAATAACGTTGTGCTTACATAACAATCATCAAAATTTTGACAACAATAGCAAAATACTAACTACAAGTTTTAGATAAGTAGGTAGAAATACAATAGTTATGTATACCTTTTATACAATACCTAACACATTACCTAAGTTTCTAAATGCCCATCATAAAATTTCATGATTCAAATTAACTCTAAGTTATCGGTTAAAATGCAATGATAGATTTAATATCGACGTTTCTGACTTTTTTTTCAATATTTTACGCTTTGGGGGCAGTGTCTAGCACACCGGGAGTACTGGGACCTTATTTATTTAACAAATACACTCCAGTGCATCAGCATCGTGATTAAATCACATTACAAGTTCCAAATGTGGCATCAATGTACCCCATGAATGTACCTATAGGTACGCAGTTATGAAAAAAAGTGCACTTTCAATTCCATTTTTACCAGTCGCAAATCGCGATCCACAGACAGATGGCGGCGTCGCACATGCATTACAAAAACCCTAGGTACACCACGGTCCACGTAGCGACAGTCTCCGAAGACTTTAAAGTAGTGGTATATGGATCGTAATCGCTTGTTTTAACACAACAATTTCTTGTCATATATGTGCATTAGAGTAAAACCGTATAGCCTTGTGTTAAGGGCTAAATTAGCATGACTTTGCGACTTTATAAGCTTCTTTGTAGCCATATATGCGACTGGTATATATGCGTATGTGTTGAACAGCGGAACTCCTTTAGGGCTTCTATTTGGTACATACGCGGGAAGTAGTTATTGATTACACCCTCACACCATACTTCACACTGTCCGTGTCCGCATTGTGTCTCGTAATTACAATAAAATATGCAATACGATTGAAATAAAAGGTTGCACATGCTACGAAAATAGATCCCGGAAACAGCTCACAAAATTTTACGAGAATTGGTTGAGATAAGTGACCTTATATCTACCTAGAGAACAGCCGGACAGGACCCTTGAGACGGAGACGCTTCGCTCGAGCTTTGCGCTCGCTTTGTCAATTATACTTCACTTATCGACAACTCGACAATGAGTCTCTAATTTCGCTTAGATGGTACGAATCTCGGAGTGAATGCGAACTAACCAAACTGCAGTGGCTACCGTAACCGAAGTTGCTAAAATAGCATCGTTTATTTCAGTTCGGCCTAAGTATATTGGCTTTCACAGCTGTTTGAACTTGACTGGTCCTGGATTTATTAACACACTGTCTAGACTAACTTTGTTTTTTGTTTGTAACTTATGCGTGTAGTTGTAGGTACGGCCAGCTGCAATAAAAACGGTGTTTTACCTATTACTCTCAAAATATTATCTACTTCAATAAAGAATACGTAGGTAGATATACTATTTCAGAAATACCTCACCTGTAACCATTAAATAAACTTCAAAAATGGGTCACTTAGTATTTATTTATTTAATTGTATGGGATACATTTAAAATAGGCAATCTTAATGATACCTTCTAGTTTTTACTAGATGTAGGTAGGTAGGGCTCATACAAGCTGCCATCAAAGAAGTTTCCACTTCAAAAATATATCGTACAGTCAGCGTCATGTAGTATACAGTAGCAGCCACAGTGGGCAAATAGTTCGGTACACCATATATTTTGTATGGTGTACCGAACTATTTGGTTGACTGCTAAATACTATATGACGTTGACTGTACAGTGTAACTAGCCTGCAAGTATATAGGCATGCAAATTAATAAAAATGTAGGTACTTGTCACTATGAATTATTAAAAATAACAATAGCTTATTCCAAAGAAATCAAATTGTCCATCTTTTGCTCTTTGCGGAATTGCTTTGGTCGGAAAGCAACCTTAACATAGTAGGTATGTACTATGTACCTACTAACCTCATTCAATAAATACGCAAGTATATCCCCAAATCAATCGGAAGGAAAGCTGATCCGATCGGGAAGGATCACCATATGGAATAACGTAGCACCCGGCGATCGGCCATATGGCCACCAACCGGGTTCAAGCCGACCCTACATCAATGTTATTTATAACACCTTTTTTACATAAGCATTCTATAATTATGTTTAAACATAAGAATTTTATACTCACCGGTCACCAGTCTCATCACACGCCGCAGGCATGTTATGTAAGTAGACTGAAAATCATATATAAATTGAGAAGATTTTCCTACAAGTATTTAAGACATTGACGTAGCTTGTGGAAAGGGATTTTCCATTATACTGAGGAGCGAAGCTGGACTGTTGTTATAGTAGATGTGTTTCACTGGGTCGTGTGGAGTTTGTGATGCGAGCCACTTCGGCCCACGCGCAATGTAATGGTGAAGTGGCACAAGCACAAACAAACACAACCCACACTGAATGTTATCTTGCAGGGATACAAGCGGGTATCGGTATCGTGCAGACAAACCTGCTACAATCCCTTTCTGGAGATCGAACTAGCCTGTGTAGTGAAAACATATGAAGAACAAGGTACTCAGAAAATAAGCTCCATTTAGTTAGGTACCCCGAAGGTGTCGACCCGATAAAAGCTCGCACGGAAGCGCAATTATATTTAACAACATGTTACATTCTTACAGGGTTTTGAACCTGATTATTGTTGAGTAAACACCTTAATCGGTGATGAGCATGCCGGTAAAATTATTTAACGAGCTTCAACATGGCCTGGCTACGTACCTATTGCACGACATTAGATGGGTCATAAACATAAACAATAAGTCTTCCTTCCTGTGGTCAATAAATCAATCGTTAACAGCGAGAGTTAGCATTCGTTAGCAGTGACAATCGATTCAAGAGCCTTTAAGTAAATAGTTTACAGTAATGCAACTTACAAAAAAACCCTGAATAGCAAATCCTAAAACTATTTAAAAAAAAATCTATCAAAACTTTTGCTTAAACTCTACAGCACAATTAGTGTCACTAACCGCCGCTACCCTACGTGACCCCTGGGTGGTTCTAAAAGTGCAACAAAAACTGGCAACCGGTAGTCTTCTCGAAGATCTCACGGTTCGAAATAAATGCCATACGATAAATAATAAATAAGTGTCACTGATTTTTATTCACTAATTGATTTTTATGTGTTTCTTTAGGGGATTGTTTTTATTTACGTGCATTATGCATCCATTTTCATAATCCGTGGAACCTAACCGAAATAGGGATTCCTTACCTAACGTAATCAAACACAAGAACAAGTGTTGCGAACTGGACCGGGTTCCCTTTATATACGATTGTGGTATTAGACACTAACCCTTTCATTGATTCTGACCCTCGGAAAGACAGCTGTAAAGATGAACATTTGGCAGATCGCGAGAATTTTATTATTTAATATCCAGCAGTGGCATTCGAAAGGTTTTTTATTCTTAGGTATCACCAAAAAAAATATAAAAAAAATCAAATAATTGTTTTAATTTTTTGCTAAACATTATAATTTTCGCTGTCTTTTCAATTGAAGTATTACTATTTTCCAGTACTAGTAGAGCTTCAGAAAGTATTACATAGCTAAGAGCTGACAGCAAAAAAATAAGTGATTTTATAACATTTGGAATTGGTACAGTTGTGTTAAGGCTTGTCTCTGGACTATAAATATGCCAGTCTGGCTACTGAGAGTCGTTGTGATTGGAAGGGGTGGGGGTTGAAAGTTAGTGAAAATTCAACAATATTAAGTTAAGTAATACTACACAACAAGTATTGAGTAATACCGGCCGCGCCGCTACCGCCCGCCCGCTCTCTGTGTGGCTTAAGCTTAAAAGTTGCTGAAACCAGCAGAAAATTCAAGTAATTTTATAAAAGGTGAAATAAACTAATTTCAATAGCTTATACTATCGGCTTAACGTTTCTGAAAACGCCAGACCAAATAGAAGTTGCTAATGTGTTGCCAGACTGGTTGTTTACTCTTTCGCTTTCAGATTAATAAAACCTTAATATCACGCAAACAGATTCTTGAATCAAAAAATGGTTAAAGCGGTGCACGTAGTACCTACATTGAAGGTGCGGAATTAGAAAATTTAATTTTGCAGTTAATTCACATTATGATTTGCTAATAGGTACAAGGAAATAAAATAATTGCAAATGGAACACAATGTAAAGCACTGTATAATTTGGCATTGTCGAGCGTGGTGTAAAAAACAAATTACAAATCTCAGTCACGCAAAGAGACCGATTAAGCCATAGGTATAGTGTATTTGAACGTCAATAGATGTCATATACTTTACTACATTTCAATACTTAACCCATAGCTTAAAGATCTCAAAATAATTATGTTTCCAGAAGCCTCTCTTTGCTTTACATATTTTTGAAAGTTTTTGTGTTTATCTTGTACTTACTAGTTTTTGCCCGCAACTTGATCGTCTTCGTCGAATTTAATTGCTATTATTTTTATATCAGGCGCTGACCTAGTTAGTAGTTATCGCTTTTCCATATAAACTTCCACTCCCTTAAGGGATGATTTCTGGGATAAAAAGTATCCTATGTCCTTCCCACTCAACATATCTCGATGCCTCATCTTAATGGGAAAAGAATGTGGGAGTTCATACTTCCCGCTACGTTAAACTCATGGCCTAACGATGTAAACCTAAGTATACAGAATAACACACATAAGTGTAAAGATATTATAAAAAAACCGGTCAAGTGCGAGTCCGACTCGCGCACCGAGGGTTCCGTACACATTTCTTGTATATGTAGTTGTGTACCCGTCCCGACCCCATTCTTTCAGGAACAATCTTAAAAATAAAAAAACTTGACAGCACCATCTATCGGCGCATTGTGTTACTAATTTGCGCGACTGAATAACTTAGTACGTATGTTGGTTTTTCAAGGATAATTCTTTATCACATCAACCGATTTTCAATAATTGTTTTTTTATTTTGAAAGAAGGTATTTTCAACGTAATTTTGTAAATTTAAATATAAAACAAAAATATATACAAAGGTGATTAAATTACAAACTTAGTATAGAAGAGTTTTTTGATAATTAAAAAAAAGAAAAACTAGATAGAGCTATGGCTATAATTTTCCTGTAAAATATACATGCATATTAATGTTGTGTAATAATTTCAAATTTTTTTCTTCGTAAACTTCGGAGATAAGGGGGGGGGGGGGGGTGGAATGGTATTTTTTTTACATTTTCCCTCGTAAATTGAAATTTCCCCAACGAAAAGAAAAAACTAAAAATTGTTTTGGAATGTACAAGGTACAAGTCATGCCCTTTCATATGATACCCCACTTGACATAGTTGCCAGACTTTAAAATTTTGAACCCCCTTTTATCTGTCATTATTCACAGAAAATAAAATAAAATAATTTAAAAAACATTCTTCTATGTATCTGGGTTACCCTTGTTTATAACTATTCCAAATTTCAAATCGATAGGATAAGCAGTTCCTGAGATATTTAGCGATGTGACAGACAGACAGACAGACAGACAGACAGACAAAGTGAAACCAATAGGGTTCCTTTTTTACCTTTTTGGTACGGAACCCTAAAAATGATGTTACTACCTAAGAAAAGTGCGCGACCAAGTTGTTTACAAATAACTGGTTGAAATCTACCTCCTTCCTTATGGATAGCACCAATAAAGTCTGTTTTTCTTTTTTATAAACATATAACATATATATATATATATATATATATATAAGATTTAAATAATGTAAACGAACGACAACGGCGACAGATAAACCGCACGCGGTTTTCGCTCGCTGTTTTTAAAAAACGATGTAAGTAGTATAAGTATTGTTTTGGACAATAAATTAAAAAAAAAAACCGGTTCATCTGTTTAAGCGTGAAGTAACAGACAGACACACTTTCGCATTTATAAGATTGGTTTTGCATTTTTTTTGGGTTCCATTCGAAAGCAATACCATAGCAAGTGGCTGGGCCGGGGGAAGAAACATTGGAAGCCATATGTGGCGGTGTTTAATTTCATTGTCTGCGTTGCCATATAGTATACATGCATTTGTACCTATAATTATATGAAAAGTAAAATTGCGGGTTAAGGATCGTCCATCAATTACGTGAGGTAATTATGGGCGATTTTTTGACCACTCGGACCTCACCATGGAATCATAAAGAGAGTTACCATGTACCGTATTATCCACTAGCTAGGTAGTCAATAATGTTGATTTTCCGGTCCCAATCCCAACTATTGTATTGTCATATATTTGATCATTGTTTTCGTCAGTCGTTTTTGACAGAGAACGCGATTACACGTTACCCGCGACCTATCAGTTGGGAAGAAAGCCCTTGAGGGAGTTGAGGGCTAGGTCAGGCCGATGATTTATTTATTTTATTTTATTTTTATTTTATCTTCTCTACAGGTCGCATTTCTCAACGGATGCTCGTGAAATTATGTGAGCAGTTCGATAAAATAATACAGAATTTTTTGGTAGAGTCAGTATTTTGAAATTTTCTGATAAAGCTGTTTTTGTCTTAGGCGCGCTTAAATCCCTCACTGCACTCAGCACTCAGTCTTAGTTCCGTCGCTTCGCTCGGGTATTAACTCATAACATAACATTCTCACTCCGCTCGGGAGTAAAATCTAGAGTCCTTCGTTACGTTCAGGATTCAATATCGCGCCCGTGACATAAAACAGTGCATTGTCGCCTTGGTGACGGTGTATAATCTACTATTTTGTCAATTCAGTTTCTGGAAATTATATAAAAACACACTAGCGAGGTCTACAGATCACAGAGCCATTAGTTTTTAGAATCAACAACGAAACCCATATAATTTCTACAAGGTGTGAAAACCTTAAATTTTATAGAAGCGGTTCATTGTCAATTGTCTTCTTTATACGTATATCGCCACGTTATTTGTAACCAAATGCGAATGAGCAACAATTATGGCAAAACAATTTACAATTCAAAATCAGTATCGGATCAGAGCGCGCGGTGACCCTATTTAACCTCACCAATTGGGGTGTCTCGAGTGAAACAAGAACGGTCAGCCGCTGAGAAAGATTACCGTCACCTATCACCATTTCTCCCCATTGTATCCATAGACATTCATTATTTTTTTATTCACCAACGGGTTCTTGGACAAATAAGTAGATTCAAGAATTACTTACAGAATGTGAGTGCTGTATGCACGGGTCGTAGTTCATAGACGGGTCACGGATAATCGACCCTACCCTAGATTCTATGCATGACCTAAAGGTGTTCTTTCATTACAGTATAATAGCATTATTGGAAACCTGTTTTGTATACATAGGTCAATGCGATTAATCTATCTACAAAAGAACAAGACACGTATTTGGACTAGTGTTCCTAGGTGACGTATCAACCCTATTAGGGTTCGGTACCAAAAAGTAAAAAAGGAACCCTTATGATTATGATTTTACTCGTCTGTCTGTCACATTGTTAAATATCTCAAGAACTATACTCGTGCCCGCGATTTAATATTTGGAATACCTACTTAGTTAATTGTTATAAACAACGGTAAGAACCAGAACCATTAAACATGATGAACAAACTTCTAAGTTTTCTTATTCTTGTTGTGTCAAGTGGGGTATGATATGTTACATATGAAAGGGCTTGTTTCACATTCTAAAACGGTTATTATTTTTTCTTCGTGTAAAATGCAATAAAAATACCATCCCCTCTTATCTCCGAAGTTTAAAAAAAACATAGCATTTGGCATCAATGTATATATTACAGTAAAAATATATCTCTAGTATATATAGTTTTTCCGTAGTAAACAAGGAACAATAAATAGTTTCGCCATGTCCGTCCGTCCGTCCCCGGCTTAGCTCAAGTAACCGTTAGTATTAGAAGGCAGTAAAGCCGTAATTTGGCAGCATATGAGTATAGGTAAGTACATTAACGCCGGCAAAACGCTTGAATAAAATCTTGAAAAAAATATTTTTTTATGGTACTTACAGGACATCCCCTACCCCCTACGTGAATCTTTATCCTTTATGGTAAAGTGCCCCCCCCCCCCCCCCCCCCCTGTTTATATTATAACTTTACTGCGAGTATCTACGAGTATGTAATATTCAACAACACATGCTGCAGGGTTGGAAATAGTACATCCAAACGTATATATTTATTAACTTATCTCTAATTTCAAACACTAAACCTTTGACATATAGGAAAAACCATTGTTAATTAGGTAATTAGGTACCTATGGATACTGTATGACAAACTTTTTACGGACATTTTCAACTATTTCTAGGAATTAGCAGTATTTGAGGAAATATTAGTAGACCTATGGGCCAGTATGGGCATAGAGTTATAGTGCTTAACCCTATCCTAACATATTTAATCTATTCTCATAATTGCAATGTCGAGTACATAATAAGTGCAAGCGTCGTGTTGCAGGACGTTACCAACGGTCACGATCGGGAACCCTAGGGCTAGATCTCGGTGCACAACGGATTGAGCACAATGGCTGGGCCTGCACCCGTTACTAGTTCTCACACGTAGCCTAGGGCTGCGCTTGTTGCATCTGTGTTTGTAACACTGTAGGTACAATACATGTAAGTATTGAATCCTAGTGTTTTGTTTATTACGTGTTCAATTGTTTTACCTATCGACTCGCTATACGGGGTGGGAATAGAGTACTGTAGTTAATTTACTGAAGCAAACTTATAGTTAATTTTTTTAATGCCATAAAGGTATAATTATTTCTGTATTAACATAGATATAGATTATACACTCACCGGCAGAAAATTTGGCCCAAAAACTTTTCGTGATTTCAAACTATAAATTGAATAAATTAAACAATGTTTAATATATAAAAATGCATTTTTCTCATTTGGACCAAATTTTCTGCCGGTGAGTTCTGGGGGCACGGCAGTGCCCCCGCAAGTCGAGCAAAAAGGCACGGCCGTACCATCCTTTTCTCGAAGCCATTCAGGCCATTTTCAACATCCTGTAATTTTGTCCCAGTTAAAGCTAGAACCCTGAATTTTCAGTAACATGTTGGGCATATTATATATTAACAGAGAACTAAAGTAACCGACTTAGGTTTTCAAAGTAGCAAACTGAAGAGGGCGGGAGTCGACGGGATGGATGCTTTAAAACAGGGAACCGGGGTTTGTGGCGCGCCTTGGGGAGGCTTAAGCCGCCTACTCAAAGCCCTGCCTGCAGGGCCCTGCTTGCAGTGCCACTGCCAAATCGTGTTGTGTGTATGCATGCAGGGCCGATTTTTTTATCTGTTAAATCGGCCCTGCATGCATACACACAATCCGATTTGGCAGTGGCACTGCAAGCAGGGCCCTGCAGGCAGGGCTTTGAGTAGGCGGCTTTATTTGCAGCAGTGGACTGCAGTGCGCTGATGATCATGATATTAACATCACAGTCCTTCGTGTACATATCAGAAAAAAACTGCGCGACATTTGTGCGAATGACTCAAGCTCGAGAGCAACATTTCCCCAATAAAAAAAAGGTAAGTATACTTAAACGAATTACTTATTCCGTGGTGCAATTTTTTTTCTTCCAAACCCCATCGTGTGGGGTATCGTTGGATAGCTCTTTCAAAAATATTATAAGGTTTTCGAAAGCATTTTTTGATAAAAGAATTGGTTGGCGTGATATTAAGCTTTGAAGTGATAATTTTTGTTATGGTCAAGTGTCCCCCCCCCCCCCTGCCAGCTAAACGGCGGCTACTAGGCATGTGAAAAAAATCATGGTAGTAGTATATACGATGAATTTAAAAGGAAAACTATCACAGCTAAGTAGACATTACTAGTTAACGAGTAATAGGTAAGTAGTCGAACTTCAGAAATGTACTTTGCAAAAGCAAACTTTCATACAATTTCCATTGATACCTTAGATAATGTTGTTAATTCTGTCAAAAACATAGTAAATATAAGTTTGCGAACTTTTTAGTCCACATAATGTAACGGGTGGACGTCTACGGAACCCTACCTAGCGCGTGGCCCGACACGCACTTGGCCGGTTTTATTATTTTGTTACACCTACATTAACTGCCATGCCATCATTACACAAGTTTTATCTATGTGTTTATTTTGTAAAAAAATATTTTTTCAGTTCTCATGCTCTAATAATGTGTCTGTCATATTAGACTTGTGAAGCGAAGGGAATTTATTTATTTATTTATTTAAATATTTATAATTTCCAAATATTTTAATTTGACCAATCAAAATACTTCACCTATTAAATCCACCAATCACAGAACGTGTCCGTACTTTATCACGAACACTTTTTCACGAACGACTTTGCCACGAAAAACTTTATCACGAATAGATTTTATCACGAAAAGACTTTAAGTATCACGGAAACTTTATCACGAATATAGTATATCACGAAAACTTTAACACGAAAGACTTTATCACGAAAACTATATCACGAAAACTATATCACTTAAACTTTATCACGAAAATTTTATCACTAAAGACTTTATAACGAAAACTTTATCACGAATAGACTATAACACGAAAGACTTTATCACGAAAACGAGTACGGCTCCTTAGCTCGAAATACGTGATTAGATAGATATAGAGCGTAAAACTCGGGCCTAAAAGCCATATTACCACTTGAACAATTTTCCCTCACTACGTTCAGGAAAATAACCATCTCGTGGTAATTTCGCTTACTTTAGACCCTTGTCAAACAATCTACTATTAATTTTATAGGTTATGGGCCCCCGCACACTTCCACTGCGCTAAAATAATAGGTTTAAATTTAAGTTTACCATGATTTTACTTTACTCATCTCATACTATTGAATGATATTTTTGACAGGGCATCTTTTCTACCATCTGAAATGCTGCGTCTGCTGGAGTAAATCATGATTTTGATTATTTTAATAGTCCGCCTCAAAGTATACATAGTGGAAAGTGTAGATCGATCAGAGTTGAGAGCAGCAACGTGTAAGTACTAGGGAATGCAAACCGGTTAACCGGTTAACCGAAAAACCGGTTAACCGGAACTTTTTGAGCTCGGTAAAAAACCGGTTTTTTCCACCACTAACCGGTTTTTAACCGAAATTGTAATTAGTATAAAAAACAACTTCATGGGGAGATTAGAGCGTTCTTGTTATTTTTAATTATGTTGATTATTTATAGTATCATCAATTCATCATCCTCCTAGCGTTATCCCAGTACAGTTGCATCCTGAAGGATGCCTGGGGTCCGCTACCTAATCCCAAGATTTGGCGTAGGCACTAGTTTTTACGGAAGCGACGGCCATCTGACCTTCCAACCCCGAGGGGAAACTAGACCTTATTGGGATTAGGCTTTGTCAAGTGAGTGAGCAACTTGACTGTTAGAAGTTCTCAAACCGCCCGAAGGCCTCCAACTTGGCTTAACGACTGCTGCCATAGACAGCAACCGGGATCAACGGCTTAACGTACCTTCCATAACACGGGAGCGCTCAGTTAGTAACCACTCAAAGCGGTCACCCATCCAAGTCCTGACCGCTGCCCACGTTGCTTAACATTAGATACCGCAAGCGGTACCCGGCGCCGCTGGGCCACGAGCGCTCCTGATTATTTATAGTATAGTAATCATTATTACTTTTTATATAACAATTTGTAAAGAGATTTCTTCTCAAATGGCGGATGGGAAATTTGATTGTAGAAGGCCAATAAGATGATCAAATATTCTTAAATCTATCTTTTATACTTAGGTACCAATTTTTTTATGACATGTGAATAACTTGTTCAACTTATAACAGTTATGCATGGCCCGAAATTGATCAAACATTGCCCTTTTTATATTAGAATGTTTCATAATTTTATTTGTCACTTGTCGATTTGTTTTGAAGTTTATAACCTCGTAAGGCCCACCCAATGTACACTCCACTCTGTACAAATTCAAATCGTGTTTCAAACTATAACAAAATTAATGAAGGTTCCAAATTCAAAATAAAAAAAATCTGTCTGGGACTTACCGAGGAGATGATGATAAAAACCAAATTCATTTTATTTATTAGCTTACTTATACTTATTCACATCACTAGAAAGTCTAGAAACATGCCCGGATTACCAATAGAACCCAGAAGTAATCAATTTATAGTCCAATACTTCGATTTCAGGTAGTTTGTAAAAAACCGGTAAAAAACCGGTTAACCGGTTTTTGTCCAGTCAAAACGGTTAATAACCGGTTTTTGATTTTCACCGGTTTTTGCATTCCCTAGTAAGTACTCGTATAACATGTGTATATGTGGTTTTAGAATTTATTCCCAGCTTAATAACAGTCCTAGGACTTGGATACTTTTCACACCAAACCGAAAGCAAATCATTAACTATAGCCCTCGGTTTTAGCCGGGTTATAATGTTGTACTGAATTTCATTATAACCCGCTGGATAATAATATCATTTCAATTCTCATAGTTCTTATTGTTATGTCCTTAAAGTCCAATTTCTTGAAGGTTTGCGGGGCTAAGCCCGCGGGGTGGGACCCCGTGCCGAATTGATTTGAAAATGGTACTTATTCGTGCTGGCCACCACAAGCTGAATGGAACACATTGTAAAAACAAAAGCCGCGAGTGTTACAAGAGGAGTAAAACTGAGAGTTTATAAAAACAGAAGTTAAAATTCTAATAAAATGTAGAGTGACGAAAGTGATTTGTCTTTGGTCGCTTTTATACTTAACCGTGGACGTGGACGTCCACCGTCACGACTCATGATAAAACAGGATGGGACGTAAAATGAATGAAATTGTATGCATATATGTATAATATAGGTACGCTTTTATTCTAACGTGGACGTCTAAGAGAATATAACCACTAGTTCTAGTGGACGTTAACGCTATGCCGTGGAAGTCCACTATATGCCGTAGACAAAGGGCCGATTTTTCAATTCCCAGATAAAGTATATCTGTCAGTTCTCTCCGTTTTTCTTTCAAATTCGACTTCAGAAAAAGGCAGCCATAATTTTAACCGACGGAAAATTTATCTGGGGATGGAAAAATCGGCTCTAACACATTCATTGCCGACGAGTGCTACGCGCTACGCTCGTAGCCGATAACGTTTTTCTGCTTTGTAGCGAAAACTGTCTACGAACGGATAACCCGATATCGTGTCCTCGCGGCGCTGAATGTGCTAAGCTTATTATTTGGCATTAGTTATGCAAGTTCGATGACAATGTAGATAATATTATGGTCGTAACGTCAAGCTCGTCTGATGATGAACACGGTAAATTATAGAAATTAGTTAAAGATTCTTACCTTATCTCACGTGGGGGCGAGTCTCAGAAAATACCAATGTGCTTTTAACCCTTTACTAGGCAGCGAAAAACAGGCGTCTTAATAAGTTCTTTATATAGATTTGCAACTGTATTGACCGTCTTGTACAGTCGGCCAAGAAAGTGGTCTACCAGTTTTGACAAAAGTTTCTGTGAGATCTAATTATCGCTAGGGTTGACTTTTCTAACGCAGTGTAAGTGTTGCACAAATAAAATGTTTCTATTTAGTGTTGTTTCAAAGATTGTGGTCTAGAAACCTACCGATATTAAAAATATCAAGTCTTTAGCCTTAAAAGTAGGAATAAATACTATCTACTTAGTGGTATTATTAATTTTATAGGTTTTTATTATCCATAACAAAGTGAGTAAACGACGGTTGCGTTAATTAATTAAACGACATATTGGAAGAAAATCGATATCCTAAGGAAGCAGTCTTGTATTATTAAAATATTAGAGAGTTATATTATATTATCTATAGCAGCCAAATAAATATACCACAATTTTAGTTAACTAAAAACCAATATTGTTACATATTCATTCGTTTACAATGTGTAAAAAAAGAGATATAAAAATATATTTATGCCAAAATAAAACGCCATTATTCAATACGATCTGTTTTAATTTAATAAAGTAAAATTATTTTTACGAGTTGTTATTATTTCATTCCTCTTAATATATTGACGCAGATATACATTTAGAAAAGCGTCACATTAATTTAGTAAGAAAATATGAAATAAAAATGCAAAAAGTTTATAATATTGTGTGTGGATTTGAACCACGGTCCTAGTTGATTGCGAGTCAATCAATCCTGTTAACCACAGAGCTAAAGTCATGTCGAAGCTCTTGACGAAATTATTGTACAGTTTTTATAAGACGCTTAAGGGTGTGCCTATCACTTTGGTGCTGGCTGTACAAATCCCCGATAATACCTTGTCGCTTTATTATATAGCGACATTGCCATACTAAATTTACAACGGGTGAAAGCGACGAAGTAAGTACCAGTGTCGAGCTACTTATGAGGCCGACTGCACATACGAGATGTAGGTAGGTACGAGACAATTTTAGAACTCATAAATTTTAAATGTTAAATGAGTTTTTTTTTTATTCAACCACAATTTTCTAACGCTGATGATGAGATTGCAAGCACAACGCTACCTCCGAAACAGCCCTAGGCAGAGCTAGGTTTGCGACAGTCTAGTCTAGACTGGTGTGAAATTCGCACCGGCCATCGCTTTCGCGATTTCAATGGTGGAGATTGATTGAGGAACCGGTCGCGCCGCGGTAAGCTACCGACGAGGCCGCAGCGATTGGCGAGCGGATAGGCATCAAGAAATCACTACAGAAACTCACGAGCACATTACACGTGATAATGATTTTTCTGATGTATGATTGTTTGATGTGATCAGTAATCACAATAGCCGACTAGCTGTCATAGACCGTAACATGAACGAAATTTTCGCGAAAGCAGTACAACTTCTTTGACGCCATCGCCTGGTGAACTTGAGTAGTTAGATAGCTCGAGTGTTCAGAGTAAAGAGGCAGCATTTTATAACACAGCTAGGAATTATCGTGTTGAATAGTTTTCATTCAGTGCGACTTGCCTTATCTAACTTATCTTTATCTCTAAGAACCTTAGCCGCTTTAACGTAGATACAATGTACCAATCAAGATTTCAGACGGGTAGCTGACAAGGTGTTTTAGCCAACGCCTACAAAACCGATAATACTGAGCTATTATCGTACGTAGGTCATATTAGGTACAGAATCAGGCTGGGACTTAAAGTCGAGTCCAGGCGAGTGGAACACGTAATGTTACGAGTACGTATCTATCATGTATTGAATGACCCAGCTTACGCCAATGATAACCGGTCTGTGTTCAGTCATGGGGTGTCTACTTTGGCTATATTCTATGTATTGTACAGAATCAGAAATAAACGCTGAAGTAAATTGGCAGAGATATCCAAACGGATGGCCGAAGTAAACGGGCCCGCAGCCGCCAGCCGGCCAAGGGGGCGCCGGACCGGATCCCGCGGCCCTCGAGCCAGCATCTATCGAAATAATAATACGGGACAAGTACGCGAAACGAATGACGTTGACCCCCTGAACATGGGAACCGCGCTCGGACTGGATCCGCGTGAATAGGGCGCGTCAAACGTGTGTTTGGAGTTATTAGCTTTTATTTCTAAGCCTATCTTTCATGGGAGCTCGCGGTGGGCTTTCTACTGTGATAGTTTAGACAATTAATGAGACAATTGCGTATTTAGATAAATTTCTTTTAAACTTTAGTTGCTACTTACAGATTTTGATTGGTACCTACTTAAAGGTTGACAGTGTACTGGTGATAGAAGGGCTTTAGATATTCCATAATAGTTAGATAATTCTGTGGCGGCCAGCCACCTGTCTATGGAAATAGGCACGTTCAGAGTGTCAGTCATGTCATTAATGATTTATTCACTTTTCGTTGTCACATAATTATATTTGGTGTTTATTGATTTAATTATAGGAGACCTGCAATATAATGTTTGATTTCATCTCGCCGTAAGGTCCTCTATATTGGTGACCCCGTTTTTGAACAAAAGCGCTACATTAAAACATTTAGTAAAACTCGGAATTGAAACATCACCCGATATGTCGAAAAAAGAAGAACAGGGTGCGGTGTGCAAAGTGGCCGTACGTGCGCCGCCCTTTTGGCCCGAGGAACCGGCATTATGGTTTTCTCAAATGGAAGCTCAGTTCGATATAGCCGGTATAACCGCCGACACAACGAAGTTTAATCATATCATCGGCCAGTTGGAACACAAGTACGCTGTAGAGGTGAAAGATATTATAACTAACCCGCCAGCGGACGAAAAATATGAAAAAATAAAGTCTGAGCTGATATCTAGGTTGTCGGTGTCAAAAGAGCAACGGTTCCTTCAACTGTTGAGATACGAAGAACTGGGTGACAGGAAGCCGTCTCAATTCTTGCGGCATATCCGTACTTTAGCTGGAGAAAAGTTTCCCGAGGACTTCTTGAAAACCGTGTGGTCCAGCCGTTTGCCCACCAACTTACAAGCTCTTGTCACGTCGCAAATTAAAGCATCTTTGGATGAGTTGGCAGAATCAGCGGACAAATACTGTTACGATTGATAGGCTTAAGCCAGCTTTTATAACCACAGATGGCGATCAAACCATTTCCAACGGAGCTGCTCCGAGACCATCTTTAGAATTGGAGCCACGTGTAGCTCCCACTCTCACTCCCACCAGCATGCCATCACAGCCCCAGCCTGTTGGAATAAGAACGCGCAGCGGTAGATCAGTGCATTTCCCTGCTCACTTAGTTGATTATCGACCGTAGCAAGATGTACAGGCAACGGTCTTGGCGGGGGAGTAGTGTGGCGGCCAGCCACCTGTCTATGGAAATAGGCACGTTCAGAGTGTCAGTCATGTCATTAATGATTTATTCACTTTTCGTTGTCACATAATTATATTTGGTGTTTATTGATTTAATTATAGGAGACCTGCAATATAATGTTTGATTTCATCTCGCCGTAAGGTCCTCTATAATTCATTAGATATGTTCTGCTGGTTTCTTATCAATGAAGTACAGTGCGAATACTTTCAGTTTGAGACTGGCATTTATGCTCTTATTATACTGGTTATTCTACTACGCTGATGCAATAGTGTACTTCAAGAATTGCGATATTTAGAAAAATCTATGTAAACTTAACAATGTTACAATAGTGTTCTTCAAAAAGTAATTTACCTGGGGCCCATAACATTTCCAGAAGCTACTTATAAGTTACAAATTACAAGCGGAAGATATGTATCTTCAACTTCTCCTATTTAAGAGTTTACTACTCTTGTCGGTGGAGCAATCGCCAGCCGTTGCAAACACTAAGATTTATTATGACAAATGAGTTATGCATCAACGAATTTCAATGCTTTGAGACAATTTTATCGTTCGTAAACTTCACTACTTTAAAAAAAAAATGATGATTTCGCCAACCACGTGTTCGGTAACGACGCCCAGACAGTAGGCAACAAGGTACGGTAGTGGATTCCGCTCGTCGTTGGATTTTGATCGTCGCCGCGTTGGTGAGCACACGTGCCCGGGGCGACGACGAGCACTGAGCAGAATACATTTACCGTACAAAACCTTATCTACTGTCATGGCGTCGTTACCGAACACCGTCATTGAACACGTGACATTGGCGAAATCATCATAAATTTGATGGAAGCCATTTTTTAAAGAATTGAATTGAATCCGCTCGTCGTCGCTCAGGGCACGTGCGCTCACCAACGCGGCGACGAGCAAAATCCCGTTCGTAAACTTATGTCATATTTTTTTTTCGAACAAAACGGGACTTTACAATATTCGATAAAAATATATACAGTACGGTTTTAATGTTTTAAATACTAATTCAAAGTATTTTTTACAAAAACAAACTTTGACAGTTGGACTTAGAGCGCAGTGGCGCCGACTGGTGAGCACAAAAACCGTAACCCAATTACATATGGATTATTCCTAAAATTTTAGTTTTAGTTTATTTCAATTTTAGATTAAGATTTCACCCTTCTGCTGTTTTTTCCTATGTTTAATTTCACTTAGTAACTTTTTGAGCTTATTAACTTTTCGCACCTATTATGTAAACTCTAATTCGAATTGGCTACCTACGAGACAGGCTGTGCCTAGTGTAGGGGTCAGTGGGTCCTTATACGAGTGCTTGCATGTACACAATATCCTTTTAGTCCTAACTGTCCTAAGCCCTTATGTATGTTAAGTTGTAAAGACTGTATATAGACTACTGTATATTTGTGTAATAAAGATTATGTTATGGTATGTTATGTTATGGTATGTTATGTTATGTTTTCAATTTTAATTGCTTTTTTTAGGAAACCTTTGCCCTATGCATTCTAATTATTTTTCATTTTTTTATTAATTTATTAACCAAAGAAATTTTAAACCTTGAACAGTTCCCTGTGCAAAACTGTATTAACAGTTTGTCTGCTTACCTATTGTAAAAATAATATATTTTGACTTATTAAATACCGTATAGGGTTCCAAAGACACCATTTCGTTACGGACCCCCAATACTGACGTGATTAAAATATCGTACCAGCTCACACGAAGTTTTCCCAGCGGATTACGTGTTTTCCCACATGTATTGCGCTTGACAAACTTTCGCTATAGGTAGGTACCTAAGCGCAGAGGTCATCGCGACGTGTGATGCTGACACACTGAATACTGTATGAAGTAGGTGTAGAATATTGGAATAATTCGACTGTCACTTATTTTGAGCTTTTGTACTCAGAGTTATAGTAGGCGCTATTCGTACTGATAAAGCCCGAAACGCACTGACATCGGTAGCGGGGCGGGGCGTCGCGGTGCGGAGGCGGTACCGGTTGTAACTTGTAATATTCGAACTAATATGAAAGGGTCCGCACAGAAAACCGGCCGGGAAAAAAGCGTTCTGTGCGGACCCTTTCACATTAGTTCGAACATTACAACCGGTACCGCCTCCGCACCGCGCCGCCACCGCTTTCTGTGCGTTTCCAGCTTAAAGGAAAAAAAGTAGCGCGTTATTTTTATTGGCCAAATTGTAAGAGTACTAAATAGAACAACAAAGTTTACGGCTAATTGGAAATATTGGGACGAGTAAATGGAAAATACGGTCTTTCTTTTGAAGGTTCGTTTTCGTGATAAAATTCTTTCGTGTTATAGTCTATTCGTGATAAAGTTTTCGTGATAAAGTCTTTAGTGATAAAATTTTCGTGATAAAGTTTTCGTGATATATAGTTTTCGTGATACCTATAGTTTTCGTGATAAAGTCTTTCGTATTATAGTCTATTCGTGATAAAGTTTTCGTGATAAAATCTTTCCGTGATATAGTCTATTCGTGATAAGATCTTTAGTGATAAAATTTTCGTGATAAAGTTTTCGTGATAAAGTTTTCGTGATAAAGTCTTTTCGTGATAAAATCTATTCGTAATAAAGTTTTTCGTGGCAAAGTCGTTCGTGATAAAGTACGGACACGCAATTAACTGTGGGAGGGAATTGTGACGTATTTTTACGGAATTTCAACATACTTACCTACTGAACCCCAGAGAGACATCGGTGACTGAGATTTGGCTTGTCCCACACTATCTAATCTCACGCGATTTATTCAAAATGCGTATTTAAAGTGTAATAGGTAAATACAATATTGAGGTGCCTCGTTTTTCGGTCTATTCTTTGTAATTAGTCTAATTTGTAAATAACGTGATATCTGTTACAAGAGCATTTGGAGCATGGGTCGGCAATAGGCGGACCTCGGAAGGTCCAACGGCGGACTCCCAAATAATGTAATTAAAAAAAAAAAATATATTCGGAGAACCAACAGATTACAAGATTTTTTTTCTGAACCTCGAATTTTTTTTTAACTATTGATCATATCTGAACCCCACTTAAAACTAATTGCCGACCCCTGATTTAGAGTATTTTAGAGTAGCAAAAACACACGTCGGTGGCAAACAAGTGTACATGCGGCCCGCCTGATGGTAAGCGGTCACCGCATACGCATATATATAGATACGTTAAGATATATATATTTGATGGATGGTGTGATGTGTGTGTGTGAACTGTGAATATCAAAGACAAATGAGTGTCGTAAATTAGTAATGGTAAACCGATTTTATGGGTTGTCTCATTAGTAAACCTAATCCGTGTTAGGGACCTTAGTAGGTACCTAAAATAATTATCCAGTAAATAATGTTCTCAACTTGTCGCTGTTTACGAAAGAGAATCAAAAAGTAAACGATGTAATCAACTGATGAAAGAAAACCCAGTCTAGTAACGGCTACTTAGCCATCCTAAAGCGGGTATTACACTGTCCTGAATCAGGCGTCCTAACTAGTGGAGGGGAGTTGAAGCATCTCGCCCTAACGTATACCTAGGTCCGAACGCTTCTAAGTGTCCTAAATTCAGGACAGTGTAATACCCGCTTAATCGGACGCCATCGTTAAGGAAAATCTTCATACCGTTTAAGGATAACTAACTTTTAGTCTTCTAGATAGGTATATACTTTATAAAGTTGATAACAATGATAACAGTTATCGATAGGCAGTCGGCGGTCGTCAACTCAACTACGGTCGCGCGTCTAACGAAAACAAAACAAAACTATCTGCTCTCCATTGAATATGCGAAGCCGCACTTCGCAAAAGGTCGAGAACCTCTGCGACAATGCATGGGAGTCTTCCACGCCTCAACTGCGTCCGACAAACCCTGCACACATTAGCCGCAAAAAACGCCTTTACGTATCACAGGCACTAATTTTAGCACTGGCGGAATCGGCTAAATATCGCCCTTGAATTCGCAAAAAATAAACAAATAGCATTGACCTCGACCTCGACACATGATAGTTAGGCACGATGACGAGAGTGTAGGTCTATTCAAAGCCAGTTAGATTAGGGCAACTATTTAAATGCGTAGTACGCGTTTTGTGAATGCAGTACCTTAATAGAACTAGATACACCGGCTAGGTTGATTTGGCGGTGACGTCACCTTTGTCTGAGCCGGTGGGCCCCAAGCGACGTCAGCTAGTGCGCGACCCACAAATCTACAGACACAATAAAAATTCGGCAACATACGGCGCGAAACGACACAGGTCAATGAACCTGTTGTATTTTATACGCACAATGTACCTTATCGTGAATACTGTGTAGAGGAATACCTATGTATAGGCGGCGAGCAGTTATTAAAATGTTTATTTATAGAAGATTGTCAGTGATGGTCTGATGGTTGGCGATTGGTATAGCCCTGACTTTATTTTACTTTACAGAAGTATTCTATTTAACGTCTTACTTTAGTAATTATAAATGAGGTAAAGTTAGTATTTACTTGCATGACAAGTATCTTGAAAGACAACGTAGAGGTGCATCTTCTGAAACTTTATATATATAAAAAATACGCCATATTAATGAAAACTTTACTAAACCTTAGGTTGCTAAGGTTTTACCACTATTATTAGGAAGCAATACAAATTTCATATAAGTACTACCTACTTATAGCAAAACATGTCAACCTGTGTGCAACTTAAATCCGGATACCTGAGACACAAACTTTTTGATACGAAAATTATTAATATTGATCACTGGTTGAATATGAATGCCAATTGCCAAATTCCATCGGAAGAAAGTAAAGTAGTCCAGCAATCTGTCAAATTTCAAAGATTAGTGCTGTGACGTCTTAATCGTAAATCGAAGAAATACCGATTATTTATTTATAAAAAATATAAAAATTGGCTGTCTGTACTATAAAAATATTCCAATGCCCACTTTTACTGCTTGTAAAAAAAGCATTTAATTGAAAGTGAGTGAAAGCATTATTTCTCATGAAAGACAAGCATACGCCGGAAACAGAACAAGAGTTCGTTTTAACGCTGCACATTAAACCTTTAATGCTATTGATATCAAGAAAATGTGAGAAAGGAAGTGTGTCTGTGTCCTACGGTCGTGCTGCTGCTACACACTTCAGTCGATTTCTTTGTAAAGGAAGAGTCTGCATTGCCTTGTTAAGCTATTTTAAACTTTAATACATACGGAAAGTAAGGGTTATAGTACCGATGTGAGCTTTGTTGAAACCTTGTCCGCATAAAGCAAGGCACCCGCAGTAGCCGCCCTACCTACCCACATAATGCGGCGGATACAGATCCGAGTTTCTTACACATACAGACGAAGTACGAAGGCCAGTTTTAAATATGTGAATGTGTCTCGCTCGGCTCGTGAACACATACGGCTTCGATGATCAGCAGGTGTAAGCGAACTAAAGCAAGGGGTTATTGCGACTAACTCTTTTATCCCGTCGTTTCCATATCAAAGAGTAATGAACCTTGTTCTTCTGTTGAACGATGTCGATTAGTAACCGTGTGATCTTTGTACTGGCATAACATTTTGAATTGGCAAAAATGACCTTTGGCAGAAATTTATAATTGTGACTTACTAAGACTTAGCATTGTCTACAAACTTTACGGACACCTTTTTACACATTTACAATAATCCTATAGGATCTTTCATAAGGCCTATTGTATTTTCTAATTCGCAATAGTAATTAGCAATTTTGCAAGATTCTAGTTGGAATAAATAGTTAGTAATGTATTGAATATTGTTACATGTTAATGTGATAATTTAGGAAAAAAACCCCTAAGTGAAAAAACCTAGGTAAAATATTGTAGAAAAAACTAACACATATAAAGGAGAGGTGCTAAAATTTGACCAAAGGATCTATTATAATAACAAAGGATAGTGAATCGATTACGAGTAACGAAGGTCAGAGGGTTTGCGAGTGTGCGTGTATATGCAAGTATGCAGGCGAGCTCGGTGCGGCGTCGCTGCTGCACGCCTGCACCGCGGGTTGCAACACCCTCCCCCCTTCACTCTCGGCTTCTCGCTCGCCGCCGTCTTGCCGTTGCCTGTCTCACCTCGCGGCCGGCAGCCTTGCGCGACGCGCCGCGCTCTTTCACATTCAAAATTATTCGCAACCATTGCAAAAACTCTCTGTGCAATAAAAATATTTTATCTCTCGCTACGGTCGCAATTAGGCTTAAAACAGAGAGATTCTTTAAAACTTTGTAAACAAATTAAGTGCCTTTGAAACTTTGAATGCACTCCTCGTTGCATATCCCGCTCGCGTCGTTATGAGAACCCCGTACTGGCGGTCACGTTGACGTCGCGCGGTGCCGCCATATCTGTCTCGGCCACCAACTAGCAAAATTAATAGGTAATTATTTTCGTGTACAGTGTTTCCTACAGATTTATTCGTAAAGTGACTGTGTGATATGGTGATTTAAATATTTTCGTATAATTTGCGGTGATTCTAACTGGATTCTATTTGGAAATAGTGGCGCGCGCCGGCCGGTTCTTATCGGGTGCAATGCAGTTGCACTCTCAACTTATTGCAGTTTTGCATTCAGCAAAGTTTCATGCGCGGAAAGTTTTTAGTGGTTGTCAATCCTCAAAAGGAGTACTAAATAAATGTGTTTCAAAGTGATTAATACATCAAAAGTGATATGTGTAGCCGTTTATAAAGAACTGTCACAGTTTTACTCTGATGTGTTATTTCGGTCATTGACCGCTGGATTTCGCATCTCCGTTATTGTTTAGGGACATTGTTAGGACTTTTGACATATTACCGATTTTTTATTTTTAGGATAAATAAAAACTTGTCACTTCACTAGAAGAATGCAATGACCCGCGTATTCGCTATTTGAAATTTACCTTCACCCGGATGGAATGAGGAGTGCACAATCCCATTGTTTCACAGTTTCATATGTTTGAACATCATTTGTTTTTTTGTTTTTCGGACGATTAGAGAGTTGTCATTTTCTTCCAAAATTACAAAAATTACAAAATAAGGTAAATATTATTAGTTTCCCAACGTTCGTATTGTAAATATTATAGAAAGTTATATCTCTCTTAGCTTATAATTTAATATTAGTCAGCACTGCTCAGGCACGTGGCTTACTGAAATTTGTCGAATGACATCATTGGTAGGCGAGCCATAAAAATCATTACATTAAGTGTTCCAAGTAACTCCTGTAGCAAAAATATATTTCAAGTAACCCACATATTCAATTGCAAGCGTCTACATATTGCAAAAACCCAGTGTTTTGTGTGTACAAAAGGTTTAATAAATGTGCAGAATGGCGGAGGGCAATGGAGAAATTTCCATTGAAGAGGTGCCCGGAAAGGACTCCGACATTGGCCGAACACCAGATTACCGCAAACTTATTGACTATGGCTTGGATCCTAAGGTGAGTTTTTAATTTGGATATTACAATATAGTATAGTGGAGGGTTTATAGTGCTATAAATAATAGTACACCTTATTTAAAAAATTGGGTCCTCTTTTAATATATCGGTGGCGAGTCGACAATCCGACAATTGTATAGATAAATGCTTGATTGCTTTAAGAATAGGATGGTAGTCACTAGATCATTTTAAAACGATTTTAGTTTCTGAACAATCCAAGCATGCATAAAAATAAACATATATATATATATATATATATATATATATATATACAGGCAGCTTCTATAATAAATATATATATTCAGGTAATGGAAGACTATTGATAGTGATTGAATTTCAAAACAAAGTTTGTATTGTGTTATTTTAAACATTTAAGGCCAAATGTTGCTAACCTTGGCATTATCTTTATTCATCATAGTTATAATGTCTTATTGGACTCGGACCATCAAGGTGCACTACTATACCTATATTGATCTAGAAGTTCCAATAAGAATCTTGTTAGAATTTTTTTAAGTGTTTTATGTCTGAAATTAATAAATGTTATGAGTATATCAGGTTATTGTATTATATATAAATATTATTTGTATTATATGTATAGTGTTTCTACTATGTAAATAATTAAGAACTTTAAATTAAAGCAATGGTGGAGTTTCTCAACCAACAAATATAAGATATTATTAGCTGTGGCATATTTTGTATGGCCACTTCTATTTTCTCTTAGGTAGGCAACTGTCTCATTATCAGAGGTAAGTATGTATACTTTCACTTGATACTGGGGTGAATACTTTGACCCCACTGGCCCTATCTGTGTACCTGCACATAGCTACAAGATACTGAAAAAATGTTGTTTTATTACAGTTGCTATGTGATGATTGACCTGTGGAATGTCCTACAGAAGTTAAAACATTTCACATGTTCACACTTAGTATCCCTCACCTGTGGGTGTGTTTGTTTTCTTTGTCTTTAACATTATTGAGTGACAACACAAGCCTCATGTTGACCTTCAGTAAGCAGCAAGATTTTAAAATGTCAGCATTTACTGTGAATCATTGAAAGTGTCCACTTCACTTGTTCATTTCAAGTTAAGTAACAACATTCCATTATGGAATTCCATAGGTACCTACTTGTTTCAACTTTTCAAAAAAGTACCAGAGCTAGGTGTAATAAAAGTTCTTTTATTTGTTTTACTGGTCTTAAGTTTTAGTACCTACCTATAGTGTATTGGGTTAAATGGAGGCTTAAATTATATCCGTACTGGACGCCTAAATTGCCCATTCGTAATTTTTAAAATACCTAGGTATGTCATATCACATATTAGGCTATGAAAATAAAAATATGTTGCTTTAAATAAATATGAGTTGTAAATAGTTGTAGAAATTAAGCCAACAAAATCAGGTGAAATAGTTAACTTTCCTTAACCTAAAACTATAGGTACCTCACATATAGCCATAATCCAAATAGAAAATATTTTTATGGGAATAAATTTGTATTGGCCATAATAGCGCCATCTAGCCGCCCCTAGTAGGTAGATTAACTACTAAAGAAACTCACTTGATGGCGCTGTAATTAAAAATAAAAATTACGAGATTTTCGGTGGCCACCTAAACCTAAATTATTATTGTAGTGAATGTTCCACAAGATAAAAATAATTAAGCACCATTTGACATTAACCTTGTGCTGTTGACATCATGCACATAAGTCTGAGACGTATTTGATCACTCACTGAGAGTATTAAGTTAACACTGACATTCTAACAGTGTGAAAGCCAGTGTTCAAAATTAATTTAGCAACCTACCGTTGAAACTCTGAACTTCGCATACCTATGGCGCCTATCTTTGCCTGGTTTCATTTTCAACCGAAAAGGTACCTACGCCTTTAAATCCCGTTATTACTTTGCCGGTACTGCCTATCTTCGTTTGAATGTCGTGTTGAATTGAAAGTTGGCGCGTGATATAGTGCGTGTCACCCACGAATGCGCGCCCCTCCACAGCCCAATCCGTACAATTGCGCATAGATTAGTATGAGATTCGCTGTGAAGGAGCGCGTCGTCGTGGATGACACGCACTATATCGCAGTCGTGGTGTTTGTAGGCGAAGACGTCTATCTTCGCCTACATACACCACAAACGCTACTGTTGAAACTCGTAACTTCGCCTACGATAGGCGTCATAGGCGATAGGCATGCATCATAGCGTTTGTGGTGTTTGTATACGGTCAAATCTAGAACATCGTTGTTTAGTCAAAATGTTGAGGGCTTTTGACAAAATAACACCCATTAATGGTAAGTAATATTGTAAAATCGGTCAACGTCCCTCAATCCTAAACGAAGGGCATTCCATGAATCTGTTACCATGTGACGCCGTACTCAAAGGTTATGTTTGCATTCCAGGTAGCTGCTAAGCTCGACGACATTTATAAGACTGGAAAGCTAGCGCACGCTGAACTGGACGAACGTGCGTTAGATGCCTTAAAAGAATTTCCATCCGACGGTGCTTTAAGTGTTCTTGGACAATTTTTAGATTCAAATCTCGAGCATGTATCTAATAAAAGTGCTTATTTATGTGGAGTCATGAAGACCTATAGGTGAGTTCTTAGTATTAATGTAATTCTGCTAGCAATTTAAAGCATGTACAGTAATGTAACAGACTTGAATGAGTTTGCATATTGTATAATAATTCTTGTACAAATTAATGGAATCGTTTAATAGTCTTACTGATAATTTTTAAACCTGGCAACTCGCGCGCTGGATCATTTTCAACTCGGATCGCTCATCGGCACAATCTGAAAAAAAAAATTTGACGCTACATAACCCTGTTAGCGAATTTAATTTACTAGTCACGAGACTGCTAGCGCCCTCTAGTTTAAACCAGTCTAATTATCATATCGTCAGCCGCATTTCTATCGAACCACAGCCACACTGCGTCACAGGTACTCTATCGGTAGATAACCACAGAAGTACCTATTGTCGAGTAGGCAATTAGGCATTGTTTAGTTCTCGTTTAGTAATTTAATACTTTCAAAATCTTTACAAAAATGTATGCAAAAAATGACAGACTGATTGGAGAAATTATAGATATGGGTAAAATTGTTTTAACCATTTTGTCAGAATTCTTGACCAAGACTTCGTCAATACATAATGTTAGCTGGTAGGTGTAATGAAAAGGTTGCAGTGAAATAACGTTATCGTGTACTAGCGGTTAAGTAGCTCGCGGCTCAGCTCGCTGTAACAAGATCATTTTGACGTTCTATTTGCCCTCGTGTCGGTGTGTTTGCACCGTTCGCGAGATTAGATTACGACTGGTCATTAGCCTCTGTATTGCATGATGCAGAACTCGTTCTTATGTATTCGTCTCGCAGCCCGTTGCAAGTCGAACCTGGTGCTTGTTAAGGCATTCACTGCCGGCAACGCATATGTGCGTTCACGTCCATACAATTTCGTTCCTAGGGGGCGTGGCCTGGCAGCGAATGTTTTAACGGGAACCCCTGACAACAAAGCAAGCACGTTTAGAATCAAACATTAGGTACATCAATCTAGCCAGGCCCTCAAGGATGGATTATATCTATATAGTCGAATTTACAACTCGTCTAACCTTAACTATGCACTGTACTGTGTCCTTTATATTGGATTTTTATTGCTTTGAATATTTCATTTTATTCGCGATTCCTGCTACCACTGACATTTTAATTACATGGACTAAAACGGCGCAGTTTAAAAATAAATTTCGTGCTCGATTTACGATATGGGAGGCTCGCAGCGATGCCATTGTTTTTTGTGCAGGTCACATTTCAACGTGATCAATGGGCGTCGGTACTTCAGATGCACTCATCTCACTTTCACTCGATAATACTCAATATGCTCGAATAATAGTCGTCAAAACACTTTCCTGATGAGTAAATAGGTACCTAAATAGAAACTGAAATCTTGGACGATAACGATTTAACCTATAAAACTAAAATCATTTTATAGACTAGACTACAGAATAATAGTAGATTGTACAACAAGTGCATAAAATGCACCATTTTACACGAGACGTTTGGTGGATATAAAATCGAGTGTAAAATGGGTTTTATGGACGAGTTATACACTCTGCTTTTCACGTCAGTTGCGAGGAAATTAACAAATAATTTAATTCAGGTTATGTCATCACATTTACACTCGTGAGGTCGTTAACCTCGTTCGATGGAACGCGGGCTGCCGCGCATCGTGTGGCTGTTGGACCGATTGCCTTGGTCTTCGAGTTCTTCGACGAAGATTTTACTTTATGCACTAAGCTTAAAAAGCGATTTTATGTCGTCTACGCACGACTTAAAGTCGAACTTTACGAGCATGAGAAGTGAAAAAGCGTTTTCTAGGATTAATCATATCTGTTAAACTTGTTAAAGAGATAGATTTTGTGTGTCCAGTATAAACGAACCAATCGTGCGTAATGAATTCGGGCCCTTACTTCTCTGAACATCCTTTCCTGGGTTAGTACTATTTATTAACCCTTTGAACGCCAAAGTGGTTGCGTGTCGTCGTGCCCACCACGCCAAGCACTGTTGAATTGATGTAACGTTTAAACAAAAAAAAAACAAATAAAAACAATTCATAATAGATTTTATTCATGATCAAAGTACACCTTCACTCCGACCTTTTTAGTGGTTGTTGGCGTGGTGGGCACGACCACTTTATGGGTTCTTGGCGTTCAATCAATGTGTGCCTGGGGGTGGGGTCCCAGTCAAGGATTGCCATCATTGTGGGACTGTAAATACCTCACTTGGTTCTTATAAACGAACAGTTAACCTGCCAGGGGTTTCTCCAGTTGCCCTTAATATTAACCCCTTTCAGGTCGACAATTTAAAAATGACAATCTAATGCTACCTATCGCTAAACATATTGGCAGGCGCTTCTGCCCGAAAAAAGGTTAATCATTAGATTCAATTCGTTATGTAACATATAAAAATGTGGTTACGATTGTGTTTTCAGACAGAAAAGCCGAGCGGGCGTGCAAGGTGCGCCCGCGCTGGCAGCGGCCGTCCCGGTCAAAGGTCCCGACGAAGAAAAGATCAAACACATCCTAGCCAGGACCGGGTACACGTTAGACGTCACCACAGGTCAGTATTCGCCTGCTTATTGTGCCCCGGGTTCAAACAACGATTATTCAGCATCGTTTTCACCGTCGGAGTCAGTTAATTAACCCTTTTCTTCATGTACGGCAGTGACACCTACACGCCAACTCATTTTCCATAAGACATTGAATATGAACTTAACCGTAAAGCACGAAGGTGACTTTTTACAACGTACGTTATACCACTTATAGGTAGTCGCTATAGGCGCCGTGGGTAGGTACGAAAACATGCGACGCGACGACTTCAGGTATTCTTGGCGTACAAAGGGTTAAAGTGGGCATTTTCGCGATTCAAGTCGGTTCATTCATCTTTCTAGCCTATAGTGCAGGAATGCAGTCCTAATTATTTTTAATAAAAATGAAATGAAGCCTTTCAGTAAAATCTCTTATCTTCAATATTTAAAGTACTTTCCCTCCATGAGGCATAGCCGTGGAACGCGCCCCTGTATAACAAACATCCACATTATCGCTTTTATAATATTAGATGATGATTAACCTTTTGACCGCCAAGAACCTATAAAGTGGTTGTCTGTCGTCGTGCCCACCACGCCAACCACCACTTAAAAGGTCGGAGTGAAGGTGTACTTTGATCATGAAAAAAAAATCATTTATGAACTGTTTTAATTTGTTTTTATTGGTTTAGATATTACACCAAAAACAGTGCTTGGCGTACTGGGCACGACGACACACCATCGCTTTGGCGGTCAAAGGGTTAATAAACAACACAGGAAAAATATAACCGTATCTCTGCCTAGCAGTGGCGGCGCGTCAAAAATATTCTTAGGGAAGCCAGAAAAAAATGGCATTCTTAATCTTCATGAGCCGTAGTAGAAGAACTGGACGGGCTGAAAATTGGGCAAGCCGGTGGGAATCGAGTTGTATGGACGCTCCGCCACTGCTGCCTAGTTTATTTTATTAATCATAAAATAATCCTTCAACCACATTCGTTCGAAACCCTCGGCACGCGAGTCTCTCGCACCGGTTTTTACAACCGTTCGCTAACGCTGCCTTATGGCATGCCATGTTCCAACTGAACTGCTGGCATCCTTTTAACGTTCCGCCTACAGTGTCGTATATCTCTGTGGGGTCAAAAAGTGTATACAACCTTATTAATAGAGAGTTGTATGTAGATTACTTATGCTTAAAATGATTTAATGCTACGCCCTACCGTTTACGAGCTTTTTACATAAAACCAAATAAAGGGACCTTTACACCCTCCCCCCTTTTCTTCTACTCGTTAGCTCCAACCCCATCCACCAATACTTTTAGTATGTTGTTAAGAATACCTACATATATGCCAAAACTCCCTTATACACGAATTATTTCCGCCAATTGGCAGTTATTACTTATTAGTCTTCGATGCGTGAACCGTGAACTATAAGTTAATAGCAACGCCATCCATCGGTGTCGTTGGTAAACTAATTTTTATAAAAATCTAATCGGTTTCTAGTTGCAAGTCTGATTACCGCTATCGCTTATTAACTAACGGTGTAGTGCTTATACGATGTATGTATACTGTATAAGTACGATACATTACTATCATATTATTTTGCGTACATTTTGTGATCATCTTATTCTAATAAGAATAACTTAGAGATGTAAAAATAACCTGTTTCTTTAAGATGCGTCAGGATGAATAAGAATTCATATATTTTCAACTAGAACATTTCTTATTGGAATATGATTGTTTTAATGAACATGTATGTTAATCATAAAAAAACCCTGCCAAGTGCTTGTCGGGCCATGCGTAATGTAGGGTTCCGTAGTTGTCCAACCTTTACATCACGTGGACTTAAAAGTTTGCAAACTTATATTTACTACCAGCGACCCGTACCCTTACCATGAGTTTGCATTGCAATGTTTGCATTACCGTACTCGCTAGCGACTGCGTAAACGATTTAGTATGGACAAAAGTATAGCGCCACTCGCGGTTACGCAATAGAACCACAAAGTAAATAGCGGCGGCGCGCGCCGGAGCAGAGAGTCCGCTCAGTACAAAGTGCCATTTTCGCCGCACGCACACAGACGTAACATTTACAGGCATTCTCGGTTGATTTCGGACGAGCTTAGTCGCGACTGTCACTGTCGCGTCGCGAGTACTAGTTGTGCGCGCGTTGATCACTTGACGTCCCCGCCGCTACGTAGGTACTTTGTGTCACGTACGTCAAAATGAATAACCGATATTATTACAGTTGGAATGTATTTTATTGTTTAAGTACAACAAAAAACTGTGCCTACACTTTCTTCAAATTTTCAAACGATATTGAAAGGTAAATAAAACGGTTTTCTCATTTTGGTAGTTACAATACCTAGGTAGGTAATTTTTTGAAACTAGCATCTTTGATAACGACGATCAACCATTACACATTCATCTTATCGTTCGCTGGTAAAACGCCAGTATTTAAGTACTATGGTTTAGTTAAGTAGGTTCCTAATTAATAAGGTACTTATATTCTTTGTTGGCGCTCTCAACCGCCGCCGGCCACAAGTCACAACTCGCAGCGGGTCACGTATCAATTTATTAGGGTTCCGTACCCGAAGGGTCAAAACGGAACCCTATTGGTGTCGCCCAGACGTCCGTCCGTCCGTCCGTCGTCTGTCACAAAATTTGTTCCGAAGAATTTTTAGACTTTTCATTGACCTATGAACTTGAAACTTGGTGACAATGTTCAATATTACGTATATTTTAACAACAAATACTATTATATTGATAAATCATATTTTTGAGGTTGATTCGGAACCCTAAATGTGCGAAGTCCGACTCGCACTTGGCCGGTTTTTTACCAAGATACGCTGGTTCATATTTAAATGTCATGTTGAAGAATTTTTATTATACCTACTCCTTTTTAAAATTCAGAATCAATACAGAAGCAACCCTGTGAGTCGGGCAAGTTTAGGTATGTATTTTCAAGAACGGCGGGAACGGACCTTCTGTATATTTTTTATTTTGTGATAGAACTAAGAATCGCCATACTAAATCGTTTACGCAGTCGCTAGCGAGTACGGTAATGCAAACATTGCAAACTCATGGTAAGGGTACAGCTCCGGCTTCGCACAGGTAGTCCAGTGTTTTTTTTGAATTTCTAGTCCCGCACTTCGAATATACACGTTTTCCACACAAACATTCAATCCCCTTTTGTACACCCTTAAGAGATGAATTTTCAATTACTTATATTTTAACTGAGAATCTACTCGCCAAGTATGAAGTCTCTCACTTTAAAAAGCTCAGGTAGTCTAAGATACAATATTTAAACCCCTTTTTTTGGGATTTTCCAAAAACGCTAAAGCCTGTTTTCTTCCATTTTAATGCTTAGTCTATTAGACAAGTTTTAAGTTTCTATCTTAGAAATAATTTTGTTCTCCATACAAAATTACCACCCTTTTTAACCCCCTAATGGGAGGAATTGTGAAATAAATTATAGCCTATGTCCTATTCTGTTGTCTAAGCTACAAAACTGGAAAGTTGCGTAGAAATCAGTTCAGTAGATTTTGAGATTAAGTGGAACGTAGGTACTATCCATCCATCCATCCGCACAAACTTTCACGTTTATAATACTATAAGAATTAGGATGTTTTTTACAAAATTAACACCATTATCTAAGGCATCAATGGAAGTAACTTCGACGATGTCTACTTAGCTGTGATAATTTTCTTTTTAAATTAATTATATATACTACTTACATGATTATTTCACATGCCTAGTAGCCACCGTTTAGCTGGCACTGGCAGGAGTGGCAGGGGAGGGGACAGTTGACCATAATAATTACGAGTATTATCACTTTATAGCTTGTGATCACGCCAACAGATTCTTGAATTCAAATATGATTTTTGAAGCCTTCAGAATTTTTTTGAAAGAACTATCTAACGATACCCCATACCATGGGGTTTTAAACGCTCGCGCTGGCGCACCGAGGGTTCCGTACAAGTTCGTGTATATGTACCCGTCCCGACTCCATTAATTCAGGAAAAATCTTAAAACATGACAGCGCCGTCTATCGGCGCATTTTGTTACTAATTTGCGCAACTGAATAACTTTGTACAGTCAAGGGCATACATATGTATACACTTTTGGACCTTATTTCAATGGAATAAGGTGAAAAAGTGTATACCTATTGGTGCCCTTGACTGTACGTATGTTGGATTTTCAAAGATAATAATTCTTTCTCTCACGTAAACTGATTTCAATAATTTAAAAATATTTGAAAGAAGGTATTTCAGCATAATTTCATAGAAATTGGCAAAACAAATTCATGCGAAGGTGATTAAATTATTACAAACTTAATTTAGAAAACTTTTGATGATTAAAATGAGCTGAAGAGCTACGGTTATAGTTTTCCTATTAACGTCACGCCGCTTGCGCGACGCAAGCGGGACGCTGCGCTGCGCGCCAAAATGTATCGCCGTCGCAAACCTGTTAGCATACGTTCCGGCGCGCAGCGGTCGCGTCGCGCGGACGTCGCGCAACGCTGTGTGACCAAGCCTTAGGTATCTATGATGATGATAAATCGTGTAATGATGGCATGTGTGTTCCCCAGGTCAGCGCAAGTACGGCGGTCCGCCGCCCGGCTGGGAGGGCGGGACGCCGGGCGCCGGCTGCGAGGTGTTCTGCGGGAAGATCCCTAAGGACATGTACGAGGACGAGCTCATACCGCTGTTCGAGCGCTGCGGCGCCATCTGGGACCTGCGTCTTATGATGGACCCAATGACCGGCACCAATCGTGGATACGCCTTCGTCACCTTCACGACACGTGAGGCCACGCAACGCGCAGTGCAGGAGGTAACACGCGGCTACACACATCACGGCTACATTATAATGTACTCTATGCATCCAGTGGCGGATTTGCAGGCACGGCCTGTAGTAACAAAGGCCTCGTTCATAGCTCTCATACCCATAAGGTTTTGTTCCACGGTTGCGATCAAATCCGCCACTGGCTCCACCTCTGCTCGTACTCGGATCCAGGGGTTCTCAATGTTTTGCGGGTAGCTAAGTGCTAAGGTGAATACTCACGACAACGCAGGGACTGGAATAGTGTGCGGCACACGAGTACTCGCGTCATAATCTATGAATGTGTCCGTAGGATACACTACAATCTGTCATTGGCATATAGTTTTTCTTTAGTCCCAGCTGGTGCAATTAAATGTTATAAGATTTAATTTATAAATGATACGAGCGGGACCGAAAATACTGTCGTTTTCTGCTTAATTACACAGGAGTTAAATTACAACGTATGGTATTAAAAATAATGGACGCAGTCGGACTGGAACTTTGAACGATACTCGTGGATAAAATTAAATTGCATTTTCCCCTTCGCTTTGAAATATATTTGGCACTCAGCAAACCATACAGTGAACGTGGTTTTGTACAACTTCCGTTGCGTTGTCGGTAGGACCGTCCCTTCGCAGTGTTAACTAATTAAATTCATAATATCACCTTAAATCACTCCCTGGATCTTTCTCCTAGGTTTGATTGAACTTGGATGTTGACAACCACATTTTTTTCCACATATTTAGAATAAATATAATGTTCGAAAATGTTTAATGGAATGTGAACCTTATGGTGTTGCTGCAAGGTAGCTTTTGAGAACTGTTATAGCAGCGATGGAAGTCTACTTTTGCCTAATTCGTCCTTCTCCGTAGCTTCTATACTTTTTAGGGTTCCGTACCAAAAAGGTAAAAAAGGAACCCTATTGGTTTCACTTTGTCTGTCTGTCTGTCTGTCTGTCTGTCTGTCTGTCTGTCACATCGCTAAATATCTCAGGAACTACTTATCCTATCGATTTGAAATTTGGAATAGTTATAAACAAGGGTAACCCAGATACATAGAAGATGGTTTTTTAAATTATTTTATTTTATTTTCTGTGAATAATGACAGATAAAAGGGGGTTCAAAATTTTAAAGTCTGGCAACTATGTCAAGTGGGGTATCATATGAAAGGGCTTGACTTGTACATTCTGAAACAATTTTTAGTTTTTTTTTTCGTTGGGGAAATTTCGAGTTACGAGGGAAAATGTAAAAAAAAATACCATTCCCCCCCCCCCCCCTTATCTCCGAAGTTTACGAAGAAAAAAATTTGAAATTATTACACAACATTAATATGCATGTATATTTTACAGGAAAAATATATCCATAGCCCTATCTAGTTTTTCTTTTTTTTAATCATCAAAAAACTCTTCTTTACTAAGTTCGTAATTTAATCACCTTTGTATATATTTTTGTTTTATATTTAAATTTACAAAATTACGTTAAAAATACCTTCTTTCAAATAAAAAAAACAATTATTGAAATCGGTTGATGTGATAAAGAATTATCCTTGAAAAACCAACATACGTACTAAGTTATTCAGTCGCGCAAATTAGTAACACAATGCGCCGATAGATGGTGCTGTCATGTTTTTTATGATTGTTCCTGAATTAATGGGGTCGGGACGGGTACACAACTACATATACAAGAACTGTGTACGGAACCCTCGGTGCGCGAGTCGGACTCGCACTTGACCGGTTTTTTTAAAACTATGATGTACCTACTGTGCTATACAAGTTCTATGCAAGAAACAAATGAACGTGCCATGCATTTTACTATTATTATTATTTTAGTAGGTCAGGTATTTTAATACATAAAAAAACAGTATAGAAATGTAGTTTTTTGGCTTTTACATCATTCCAGCTTAACGGTTTAAACGGAAAATCATACGTGTTCATATAATATATTAATCGACTTGCGACTGAGTGTGGTTGACGACGTCCACGTTCGAACGAGCCGGAACTGTCGCTATTGGCAATGTATCGCGTTTTCATTAATCGAATTTTAAAGACAGATCGAGTTCTGATTTGATCATAGAAAATGCGATTGAGTGTGTATAAATAGAGAGCGGAGGATTTGCAACGTTTCGAATATTTTTGCGAACGTTAAATCCGATCGCCACTCTAGCGCAGCTTAGCAACAGCCAGGGCTCGGCCACACCTGCCGAGTGAACGGCCGAGAGCGTGCGCCGTCTCGCTCGCGTCTGTGGCGAGTGAGCGGGACGGCGCGCGCGCTCGCTCGGCAGTGTGCTCGGGCGCGGAAGTCAGTGCCATCTGCCGGCGACCTAACCTTGACGATTGGCAAGCATTTGACCTAGATATCGCGCGGCCGTTGGCACGGCTCTTTCCGCAATACATGGATGTTACCGAGCACATCTATTCCGATCGCAAACATTCAGCACATGTGTAAATGTATCGCATAACAGAAGCATATTTCGATTGGTAACACTAAATTGTGTCAAAAATAAAATACCATTAATTAACCGAGATAAAACTATGACTAAAACTGTGATTGGTGAACTGTAAATTTGAAACAAAATTTATTCTAATTTGACATCTACTTTCCAGGTGACTCGCCGATTGTTTAAGTATAATCCTTGAAAGATTAGTAAAATCACTGCACATACCGGCTTGGCGGCCTCACGTCCCATGTATATCCTCCATGTACCTCCTGGACTGGAAGCATCGACCTCTAATGTGTTGGGATACTTTCTAGTTGTAAATAGCCTTCTATTTGTAAATACTGTATCTATGTTGGAGGTCGCTGGTTCAAGCTGCGCAGTTGAGGCCACCAAGCCGGGCCTCACTTGCAAGACTACTAGTAAAACTGCCAGTATTTTTGCAAGTCCCGATCATTTGCCTGTCGATTATATTCACAGACACTTGGGAGTTATAGATTTAAGCTTCTTCTATCATTGAAGCATGTCATTAATATCCCCAGGGGCAGCAGCCATTCGCAGTGATCATTAGAAAAATAACTATAGTTCTGACTAGTATTGTTCGATTTTCCTATAACATTTCGTAACATATCAACGCAAGTGGCTGCAGCCTTGATATAATCACTGAATTGTGTAAATGTGCAATATAACACCTATAAACTGATCTAGCCTCGCTTGTCCTGAGATATCATCCCGTTCTTTACCGTGCACCTCGTTCAGTTTTAAGTTGCTTTAATTTATTTTTTGTTACCATCACACTTGTACTCGCTTTTTTTTTATTTTCACTTAAACGGTCCACTTCACAGGGTTAACTATTTCAATTGGCTTGAAAACGTTCTCCGACTGAGAATGTTATGTATCTCAGGCTCTCCTCTTTGCTCAGTACAACACTTTCGGCTTATCATCGTCAGTTAACTCATCACAATTGGCTCTAACCGTCATCGCACGTCGCGCGCGCTTGCGTGTACAAAATTCATCCTCATCTCCGGAGGCGACCGACCGACAACGAACTCTCGGCCTGCCCGATACCAAAATTTGACCGTTTTTCAAAATTTTTCCCTTATTATTTTTCCCACAGCTCGATAATCACGAAATAAAACCAGGGAAGACTCTGAGAATTAAGGTTAGCGTACCGAATCTGCGACTTTTCGTCGGCAACATTCCCAAGTCTAAAGGCAAAGAGGAGATACTGGAAGAGTTTGGTAAATTAACAGGTAAAGTGTCACTCGAATGATTAAAGAGTTTATAGAGTTGGGTTGAGTGCGTGGGGTCGGGGTTGGGCTTGGTGTGGACCGCCTCGGGTGCTTGAAGCTTGTGCCTGCTCCCGCACGTCCCGTCCCTCCCGTCTCCAGTCATTGCCCGGGCGCAGTCCGACCCGGTCATTGGCTATTCTCCTCGAATTGTTCTTGCAGCTGAATGATTATGAAATTCGAAAGGGGAAAAAGATTGGCGTTACGGTTTCCTTTAACAATCACCGTTTATTCGTGGGGAATATCCCTAAGAATCGAGATCGGGACGATTTGTTTGAGGAGTTTACTAGGCACGCACGTAAGTCCTTGTCGAATTCATAATAAGTGCTATTCAGATCTGGTTGTGGGGCGGCGAGCGGGGCGCGCGCGCCGCGTTCGCCGCCGTTTGTTCTCAGTCGCCGCGTCTGACGTCTGACCGGTGAGCCCGCTGTCGTGTCGTGTCGCTCTCCCAACCAACCGCCAACCTTCGACCTGCCCTTTGCTACGCCTGTTAGCAACAACCATTGGAACCTTCGGCCGCAACGCCTGCGGTGCTACTTGCGCGGCCTGTCACCATCTCTCCGCTACCAATGTTGTTTAGCGACCACTTTCTCTGTCGGGGAACTCGCCGGTCAGACGAACGGGCTGCGCTGTGCTCACTCCGTAAAATAATAAGTAAATGTATGTAATGTATGTGCGAACTGAGAACAAATTACGTTTGACGGTAGTTGCGAAAGGAGTGTTAACCCGACGATTGGCTTCCGCATCGAGAATGCTCATTTGTAATGACTGGAGAATCTTGCTGTTGTTCTCTAGAATAGTTCTTCAGTATATGTTGTCCTGGAATATCATTTGATTTGCTTAATATTAGTAGTGTTAAAGGAATGCTCCTAAAGCAGAAGGGTCGAGGGCCGCTTGTTGAGTATGAAGTGCGTGCTTTACGTACCCGCTCCACGTATATACTGACAGTGTATGTTGCAGCGGGACTCGTGGAAGTCATTATATATAGTTCGCCGGATGATAAGAAGAAAAATAGAGGATTTTGTTTTTTGGAATACGAGTCTCACAAAGCGGCGTCTCTGGCTAAACGCAGGCTGGGCACCGGTAGAATAAAGGTGAGAAATCACTTATTTGATATTTTTTCTCTTTGCGGCATCTACTACATCTGCCTAATTGTCATTGCTTTTATATAACGAAGAAAAATGATGTTTTTGAACAGGTATGGGGCTGTGATATTATAGTGGATTGGGCCGACCCTCAAGAGGAGCCCGACGAGCAAACTATGAGTAAAGTGAGTTAAAACTGTTCTTGTTACATACATGTTAAATTAGCTTACGTTCATTAGAATCAATAAATAACTTCAGCAGGTTATTTCGCAATGCAAGCACATGGGTAGGAATCTCCGTGTACTTGAATTCACGGGCCGGTTTGTTTGCAGGTGAAAGTGTTGTACGTCCGGAATCTGACGCAAGAGATCACGGAAGAGGCGCTGAAGGAGCAGTTCGAGCGGTTCGGCGCAGTCGAGCGAGTTAAGAAGATCAAGGATTACGCCTTCGTGCACTTCGAGGAGCGGGACTGCGCAGTCAAGGTAAATCAACAAAACAAATGTTAGGTAATTATATTTAGTAGTTAACGTTTGTTTACAATTAATACACTTGAAACAAAGACGAATTCATACGCAAGTAAAATGTCGGTTTAGATACGCTCGACTCGAAGACGGACTGTTAGTGCTTCAGCTTTGTTTGCTACAATTGGATTCTGATATCGGATTCGGCGACGTTTTAAATGCGACTGCCCTCATGCAATGTATAACTTTGTCTTGGCAGTTTGTGGCATATTGTTGATTGTTGCACTCAGGCGATGCAAGAGCTGGACGGCAAGGAGTTCGGCGGCGCGCGGCTCGAAGTGTCGCTGGCCAAGCCGCCCTCCGACAAGAAGAAGAAGGAAGAGATCCTGCGCGCGCGCGAGCGGCGCATGATGCAGATGATTCACGGCCGCGGCGGGTGAGTTCGTTTCGTTAGCAATTTCTTATCTGGACACGTATGTGCTTAGACAGAATTTTCATTAGAGAGAGCAAGACTGACGGGGCGCTTATACTAGCATGCTGCGAGCGGGTTGCCGTATCCTCTGCCCGTACCCGAGCTGGGATTTGGTCAGTCAGTTCTTCGATAGCCGCCAAGGGGCTGACACGCTTTGCTAGAGAAAGATAGTCTTATTGCGTTTCCTATAAGAGGAAATAGAAAAGAGTGGCATGTTTTGTCCCTATCACCGACCGAACATTTTTTCATGGTCGGGTTTAGTTAGCAGAGGTTTGTTAATTTTTATGAATAAAAGGGAGTAACAGATTACTAGTACAAATTTTCCTGTTTGTATGACAAGATTAAACCAGCATTAATAATATAAATCTCGTACCTAATATAAATACTGGCTATAAAGTGTTTGGATGGTGGATAAAATACGTCGTCTGGTTGCAGTAAGGTTATTGATGCTGCGCCTGTAGGAAATCTAATGGATAGTGAAGTCTAATAGTACCTATATTTGCTATTCGCTTTTCTTCGCATAAAAGGTAGCCTTTAGCCACTGCGTAAACAAGATTAAGTCAGCATACTTTATTTAAACAACAATCAACAGCATAAATAAATCAATAATTTATTTAACAATTGTCAAAAAAAAAAACAACTGACGTCTATCAAGAGTAGAGTGTGTCATCATATCTTATACTGAATATTGTCCAAATATTATTACAAGTTTCTATTCCCGACAATCCGTCCTATAATAACATTGGAAGCACGTGGCGTTGCATCCCATAGGGCTGACTCCCACGCAGCATAGGGCAAGGGGCGGAGCCATTGCATGGCCCTTCGAGGCATTCCGCCAATGGGATGGTTCCATTTGTGGTATCGTGTAGAAATAACACCCGCTGAGCTGATGCCACTTGTCTATGCGATAACAAGTCTTAACAATTGGAATTAAGAGTCAGATCTATTTTTATCCAAACTTGTTCTTGTATTGGGAATGACAATGGACATATGGTCGTGTCAATAAAAGACTCTGAGCATAGGTATATTTTATAATATATGAGGTTTATTATTATTATAAAATATACCTATTAACCTATCGTGAGTATTTGTTGCCGCCGAATTTACCTACGTCTGGGCTAAGTTACGGTGACATGATATTGGGAATGGATGAAAATATCAGAAGTGCTTGATTTTTTTTCTGGTGATAGGAATAACCTCCCTTAGCACCAGAAAAAAGTTCCAGAATTTTAGGCTGCGCCAGTGATTTTTGAAAAATAAAAATATTTTCCTCCCGCGCTTTCTGGGCCCTGCACGGCATTATAACACTATCCTTGGTCCATCATATAACTTAAAAAAAATATCTGTGGCAAATTGACATAGATAATGTCATTGACAGGTCTCCTCACAAACATAACCTTATTTGTCATTGTCATTGGAGACCTGTCAATGTCATTGTCTATGTCAATTTGCCACAGATATTTTTTTAAAGTTAATGATGGACCAAGGATAGTGTTATAGTGCCGTGCAGGGCCCAGAAAGCGCGATAGGAAAATATTTTAATTTTTCAAAAATCACTGGCCCTATGAAAAAATCTGGAACTTTTTTCTGGTGCCAAGGGAGGTTATTCCTATCACCAGAAAAAAAATCAAGCACTTCTGATATTTTCATCCATTCCCAGATTCTGGTTGGTTGATACCCAATATATATTTTTTAAAGAGTTAGTGTTCTGTGTTTGGTGGATTTAATGTGGTGAAGTATTTTGAACAGCCAAATTAAAATATTTTATAAATCATAAATATGTATATCTTCCCTAGAAGCTAAATGTATAACTTTAGCCCTTAAGTCTAATATGACACACTTTTGTGTCACATGACATGTGAAAATTTGGTGTGTTTGTTGAGAAACAACACTAGTAATTGTCGTGTGTATAATGTCAGATTTGATTGGTACAGCTGCTCCCCGGTGCACGGCGCGCTGCGCGGCCGCACGCCGCAGCCGCAGCCGCGCCCGCCCTGCGCTCGCGGCGACTACGGTCAGTACACCACACCACACCACACCACACCCCACCCCACCACACCACACCACACCCCACCACGCTCGCTGTCCGTCATGTGCCATGCATATGTCACACTGACACTTAAGGCCCAACTCACACGGACAATGACTTTGTTTAGTGTTGTTCCTAGCGTTCTGTTGTGTTCAGAAGGTTGAGAACCGCTTCCACGTACCACATACATATTAGTCAATGACTTTTTATTAGAGTTACCTTTGTGAGGCTTCTAGTTACCGTCCTTCTCGCTCGGTTTGTAGATTACTAAAGAATCGTGGCTCTAAGCGAACTCCTCCTGTCTGTGTGGTTTGGACCTTATAGCTTATAGGTACCTACGTCATTACATTGTCACCCTACATTATCACACTATATACCTACCTACACAAGACATGCTTGTGCAGCACATTAAGATGTTGTTTCCATATCCCTTAGCGACATGGTCATTCCCATTGCGCGAGCATCACTTACCTATGTGCATAATAGGCAGTGAATTAGAATATCAACACGTCACCTACAGCAAAATCTGATACGACATTTCGCTCGGAAGTATATACATATATGATTCTAACTATAGTCAATCAGATATTATTGCAGGCGACTGTATAACACTATACATACCTATATTTAGGATCAAAATTGAAACGTACACTTCGGTAAGAATTGCATATATGAGGTAACCAGTATATATCTGCTAACATTGGAATACGTAATTTTGTAAAACTACAGTCAAGAAAATTGGAACGTGGACCACTGTTGTCACTGGGATATGGTAAATGTTTCAATTTCCTTGAACGTATCGGTGTCGGTGTATTTTAGCTAGTAGAGGACTTGATTTTTTGGATGTTGTCGATTTCATGAATTGAAATTCTATTATTTGATAAAGATCAGCCATGAGTGACGGTGCACGCTAGGCTGACAAGTTAGATTTTTGCAAATGTAATTGTAAATTTTTCTAGTGTTAGAATGAATACCTATCTAATGTAGTAATGTACCTAATAAGAGCATATGTCAGTGACGTCAGTGTCAAATTCAAAAGTAATCGTACTGTATAGCGAATTTGACGGAAAGTTTTGCAGTCATGTTTATACTGTGCTGCTTGTTGCTCCTGAAGTGACTCGTCTGTCTAGCGTGTAGCACCCCGCCACAGTAAGATATAATGTGATAAATGAAAGACGGATTGGTTCATTCTTTGGCCTCCCAGTCCCCCTACAATACAATATCGTACAGTTTTCCAACAATGCCTTTGGTGAAATTTACCTACTTAACTAGTACGGAAGTGTCGTAATTTGTATGATTAGAATTACTCCACATCGCATTATTTGTGAATTTATATTTGAACGTTATTATATTAGTGAATTATTCCATACCGCACTACGTGTTAAATTAGTGTATTAATTTCACTTTCGGCAAAGAGTTTAGGTACTAGTGAGAAGTACACGGTGTGGTCTCCACGCACACACTCGCACACTGCTAACTGCTATTGTCCTACTAACAACATGGCCGCAACTTGACACCATACTCGTAATCAGTGTTGCCATCCTTTTTGTGGGTGTTACTTGTAATGCACGGTGGAAATTAGGTGTAAGGTTGCGTCCTAAGAACATGTTTCATTAACTTGAGCTATTAATTAAGCTAGAGATTTATGTCAGCTATGATTAGAAGCGAATATCAATGCATGGTTTCGAAAACGAATAGCTGGAAATAAACTACACAGGTTGAAACAATTTAGAAATGCAAAGGTGATTCAACTTTACCTACTTATTAGTAATAACAAAATTAACAATCTCAATGCATGCTTCGACTTTCAAAGCGCATATTTATCGATATCTTTACTGCGGATGTGTAAAATAACTCTAGTCAAGTTTCTGATCTCCCATCGATTCACACGCTTTGAAAAAGGTTTTGGTGGTGGGATAGTTCATCTGCAGAGTAGAGGAGATCCAAACATGCTATACAAAATTGCTGAGTAATTTGTTTGTGGGTTGATTGATGAAGGTTTGAGATAGAGAAGTTGATGCATGTGGTGCGTGTCCCGTGTGAGAGAGCGCGTCGGCGACGCCGCGCCGGCGCGCCGTGTGCTGTGCGTCCCGTTCTCGCATGTTAATCTTTTCCCGGTACGAGTGTCGTGGAGGCTCGCTTCGCGGCCGACAACACGGTAGATTATAAGTTAGTGTTAGTTTAGCTTAGCCTCTAAAAGGCGTGTGTTGTGTGTTTATAGATTATGATTACGACTATTACGGGTACGGTGATTACCGAGGTGGCTACAATGAGCCATTTTACCGGTACGATGAGTTCTATTTTGATTACGCGGGGCCACCGCAACCGTCCGCCCTACGCCAGCCTCCCAACAGAGCGCAACCGGTGGGTCCCACACACACTCACTAATGTTATCACTCTTATTACTAGTCACTAGTCGCTGTACTCATTTATTGTTATACCTTTCGATTTTTGATTTGCCAAATTTTTCTCATCTACTTATTATTTTTACTTGTTTTATTTTTGTTTAAACCCGTCCTTGAATGGAGTTAGTGACTCGGTAAAGACGGTAGTGTGTAGGCCTGACGGTGGTGATTGCATTGCGGCGGCCGGCGCGCCTATTCTGTCTAGGGAATGACTGCGCAATCGTATTCGGGAAGAAGTCTTCGCTGGCATCGTTTCGAATATGATCAGCCGTCGTTCGCTCGCGAGGATAGGCCACCGCAGCCTCGGACTTGTCACTGTTTGCCGGGAAAAGTAGTAGCACGGGCGCGGGGTGGCTGGTCAGCCGATCTCACCACCAGGTCTGCATGGCCGAGGCCACTCCGACTAACATGCCCGCTTCCACCCTGTTCTGTGCCCGTCTGTCCCGCACCGCCCGCCTTCCTTCACACCACGCTGGTCACCTCCCACTTAGTTATTTGCTTTATTACTAACCCACTAAACGCTTGTCGCTTTACCATCATACTCCAGCTAATGCGCATTTGTTTCTATCGTCGGAGCTATCTGTTTTTTAAATCTGTGTCGTCTGTTTATTCAGATAAGTTCTAAGGCTATACTTTAACATAACATTATTCTCTACTTTTCGACGTAAGAAGCAGATTGCGCCATTTTTTCGTAAAGATGTGTGCTTGGAATTCTCGAATAACATTGTAATAATTTCTCGTTGTTGCAACGAGGTAGAGAATATGTTAAGAAGACTTACTGATCCGCTTGGTAAATGCCAGGACGACGAGCTCGGCCTCGGGCCCAACTCGCTTTACTACGATCTGACCGGAGGCATTCAGGTACCCCGCACAAAATTACAACTAGTGGATGCTCCTTAGACACTATTAGAACAGAGTAGGTAATAGTCGTTCATGTAGTATTTATATCGATATCAGTATATTTACACTGTATGTCGAAATGCAATATTATCTTAATCTAAGTATTCTTTTATTTTAATGAATATTAGAGCTTCAGTAGGTACCTGATTGTTTCTTTTTTTATATGTCGCAATTTGAACATATCCATTGTTTTAGTGTTAGCTACTTATTATAACGAATTACTAGCATTATCCAGATAAATATTTTATGTGAATTAAAAAACTGGCACATTCAGACATCCGCTGGACACATATTTTGATTCTCAATTAGCATAAGTACCTACATTATTGGCGAGCCACGGAAAGTAAGCGGTTGCCTGACGAGGTGGTTGCCGGGGCAGGCCTTCGCCGAGATCCGCCAAGAGCCGAGTCGGGTAACCCCCGGTTTCCGCCAAGATAAAGAGTGCTTTTGTCAAACAATGTGAGGAAATAACACAAAGATATAAAAAATACATCATGTGAAGCACCTTATAAGCACGGTGATAATTTGACTTTAATTTAGCTGAAAACACTATTTCGACGACTTCTTTTTAAACTATTATTTATTGTTCTTCTAAGCATAGACAATGAGAACCAATAACTGAAAATTTAATAAATGTGCCCACACACCTAACCCGCGGGTTTCTTTGGCTGAATCTTTTTTTTAGTCATGTCGATTTAATATGGCGCTGTCAGTATTTTTCAAGTTTAACGCGGCGGGAAATAATGGATTTTGGTAGGACTATAATGCCTAGGCAGGAAAGAGTACTTTTTAAATTAGGGCGGATAAAAATTAGACACTTCCCGTGTTCGATTGTCAAACAAAATATTCTTTCCGAGCACATGCTCTACAAAATCTCTTATTACTAGCCATGCTTTCCATGTTTCCATGCCTCGGCAATAATGGATGTACTCAAAGCTATGTCGGAATAGTTGATGTCTGGATTTGCTTCCTTTCTTATTGACAATGCGATTGTTTTCTTAATTTAACATGTTAATTAAGCAATGGTTTATTTTCGTGTCAAAAAGTCTTTAGCCGTTCATGATCGTGTTGATCTATTACTACTGCCATATATTTAAGTAATCATCTACAATACCTACGGGCTATTCCATTTTTGCCTCTCCTCTTGACACAAATGGGAATAGCGTATTGTATTGTTTTGATTCTGTAGGTATATGTCGTTTTGATTCGACATATCCAAATCTACCTAATGTACCGAGTGTCTCAAAAATACCAGTTGTTGGTATAACATAACAAAAAGTACAAAGTTGTTTTATCTTAGTTGTATCCTGTTCTTATTTTTGAAAGATGACAATTCCGGTGATGGATTCGATTTAACAAAATATAAGATACCGATAGGCCTACCGTTTATCTGAGCGCGGGGTGTGGCGTAAATGGTGGAGAGGTAAAAGGGGTAGCGGACGGGGAGCTGGGAAGGTACCCGTTCTCTACCCTTTGGCATCTCTCCCGCTTACAGGGAGCTGGGAAGGTCCTCGTCCGCTACCCTTAGGCGTCTGCCCCGCTTATGGGGAGCTGGGAAGGTTTCCGTCCGCTACACTTTGGCGTCTCCCCCCTTACGTCTGAGTTAAGCGGTAGGCCTATAGCTTTATTGCCGCGGTTTTGAGACAACCTGTATGCTTATATGCATGTCAGTTCTGTATCATTGGCAAATTGACCAACGATACTGTAGTTCCGCTGTTGCATTGCAGCGTTTATTGCACGTTTAACCCTTTGGACGCCAAGAACGCTTAAAGGACTTGCTTGTTGTGGTGCCTAGGGTGCCAATAACGACTACATGTGTTTTGTATGACGTACGTTGTTAGTCACCTTCGTGCTTTACTTTGTAAAATGAGTTAGTGAGTAAGTGTCACTGCCGTACTTGAAGAATGTCGTCTAGAGGGTTAACCTGAGCATTTACTTCGGCTGTCGCTTAATTTTCGCGATAAACTGTGTACAGGCTGGCTACCGTGAACCGGAAACGAATGAAGTTCGTGTATTTTTAGAAAGGGAGATACACGAACTTCGTTCGTTTTCGGTTCGCGGTAGGCCCCCAGGTACATAGATGGAGACGTTTGTACATCCTCTCGACTTGACTCTTGGCTACTCACTCTGATAATTGATATTCCCAAAAATATGAGACAATTAAACGATCTTTGATTTGATTGTACACATATTATGGCATTCAAAGTTGAATAGAGTTCTTTGTTCTCCCCGTTGTAGGTACGATATAAATACGATACAGTACACTCAGTATTTCTTCATTTCTGATAAATAAAAAAATATATTCCTTGGGTTAAATCAAGTTAATTTCTCTAAATAAGAGACTGGTATTATAATTCATACTATTTTGAAGACGTTTGATATTTCGTTTTAATCTGATAGTTTTACAAAAGTGTTAACACTTTCATACTTTTATTTAAGCTATATTTAACCAAGTATTAAAGCTTAGTAAGGTAAGTACCTAGTATCTTACTAAGGATTTAAGCCTTGGTTAAATGTTGACTTCTATAAATCTGACGTTTGCAGTGTGTTAAGGATAGGTTTAACTTTTTGGCCCAAGTTGTCCTACCTACTACTGACTACTTACATGATTGTTGCCTACCTATTGAAACGGCAGAATTGTTTGGATAAGCTAATTATAAAAGTTTTAATTATTTTGAAGTCCATTCCTGTGAATGTACGAGACCATAAGAAGAAATCATTGGGAATGAAGAAATACACGGTGTAGGTACCTATACCTGTAGTGTCATTGCCAATATGGAATTACCGAGCTTCTTATTTAACTCAAAAACATTTCTAATTATTAACTAAGAGGTCTGGTTCTTAGACATCTGGCGAGTATAGTTGCCGGCAAACATCTTGAACCTAACCTTGTCTGCGCAGTAGCCGATTTACGTAAAAATCACGCTACTGCGCAGGGCAATCAGGTTCAAGATGTTTGCCGGCAACTGTTAAGTCGACGCTCGTAAAAACAGTTCCGGGCGGCTAGTTGAGGCGATGTGATTCGTTATGTATTTCTAAAGAGTAAGCCTGTACATTGCCCAGAGCTTTTTTTTACGTGCGTTGACGTGCAAACGCAAGTTTAGCGGCCTGTAGATCAATGTTGTTATTTTTGTAATTTTTACTGGATAACTTCCAATTTCTCTCAGTTTTCTGTTTCAAAAAGTATTGTAATTTAGGTATGACAGTTTTAAGAAAAAAAAAACCATTAAACGAATCCAGTTTCGACTCTAGTGAAATTGAAACGTTGTTCAGTTTAGAAAGTGTTCGCTCAGCTTCGATCTTGGATGCAGCGTCAAGATAGAAGCTGCGCTTGTTTTTTTCTGACGATAACTTGATCGCAAAATCTGTGTCACTTAAAAGTGAACCATTAAATTTGATCTGGCCATCGTCACTAAACAAGTGTATAGGTACATTGTTGCGATCCTCTGATCGTATATACGGTCAACAGTCGTAGAGTGGTCTGAAGAGCGGTTTGTGTGCACAGGGGGCTGGGTCATGTGGGACGGGCGGGCGATGGGCGCGGCGCGGGCCGGCGGGCGCGGCTGGGCCCCGTGGTGGTGCCCGCCGCGGCGCGCGTGGCCGGCACACGCCCAGCGCCACCCGTGGCAACCCGCGCGCCAAGCCAAGTTTACCAGGTCAGTCACCAATCCATACTCACTGTTTACACCAGCACGCTTAGGTTTAATTACGATTTAACCTTTTCACCGCCATTGAATTGGTATAAAGTCAAGACATTAGGTGCCCCACACGCCAATGACTTTGTATCGAGTCGATCAAGTCAATGTAAAGGCAAGCTACGTGCTATCGAGTAAGGTTTATTTTCGGCCTTTAGCTACGAAGACTTTGGCGTGTGAGGCACAACTTACAGAATCTACTGTGGCGGTTAATAGGTTAGTTTCATTTGGCACAATGGCTCCAGTAATTTCGAGTATTATTGGACTATTGTGAACAAAATATCAAGTATTAATGAAACCTAAGTACCATGCACAAGGCATCCCGGTGCGCTCTGTCTTTCCACATTCTGTAATAATGCCAAATCCCGTTTTCGGCAAAAGTCTAATGTAGAACAGACTAAAGGAAAATTATTTTTTTGTTAGTAGTCACATTAGGCCTACCTTGCTCACTCCTAAAACCTCCTCAGATTCTGCACCTGAAAGAACATGTTCTATTAATCTTGGAGAACCACAAAAACCGTTTCTATCAGTTCTTGCAGCGTAATATCATAATATGATCAATTGATCATGTACAGACACGTATTAGTATTAGTCACTAGTATTAGTCAAAATTCTAAATTGAATCTGGCGATATTGGACTCCTCTCTCGGTCGACCACTAAAGCCTTAGTACACTTTTATTTCCTAAATATTAACGTTCTATTTCAGCATGTTTGATGGTTTGCGTGTAATCCGGATCGTTGTTTATACATCGGTAACTATCCCTTCCCTTTCCCTCTCTTCCATGTGCTTGCGTAATGAAACTGGACACCGCCGTCATCTTTATTAGCGTTTTTTTGTATCTATTCAGTGGTTCTGGTGGTTGGAATTTCACTGATCCCGTACGTTGTGTACTTACACCCTCACATTGTACACACACAAGCTGGATTTCCAAACAACGTGATACTGTAGGCGGCTTACAACTTACGGCTTCACCTGAATTTCCCCGCCTTGTTATAGTAGGTCATAAGGTGTATATGACCAATACATAAGGCCGGTGCACATTGGTTGCATGCGCAGCTCGTAAGCGTCGACGTGCACGTAGACGTCACCCAAGCGTTATGACATCTACTATGGAGATTCATACTTTACAACGCGGACGTCGACGTTTACGTGCTGCGCACGCAACCAATGTGCACCGTACTTTAAACCGTTTTGTTATGCAAGCACTCAAAAGGCTGCCACAAACTGGGCAAGAGAAATACTCGCACGAGTGATGAGTCCACGGTTTGGTCATTGTCAGAGAACTTTGCTAATCTTGCATAGAGTGTTTGTGTTAATGAATTGATTACCAGAATGACAAGCATAACCTTCCTATAAGTGATACTACAACAACTGTTCGGCACCAATAATACTATGCTTAATAGAGCTCTGAACATGACCATCTCACCTTAGCCAAATAAGTTTGTGGCAGTCCTTTTGGCCTCATCCATGCACCTTCTCCTTTTTCTTGATTCGGATCAAACTAGACATTTCGCAAGAATAAGCCGGGTAGTCTTGTTTGCACCCTAGCTTTTCTTTCCTTTAAAACCTTTTTTACACTACCTAAGATCTTACTCTAATGATGGATCAGGTAAGCTAGGTGGAAGGTATTCATCAAGAAAAGGGTTGGAAGTTTTTCGGTATTTAGTGTAGGATTTTGATTCGTAAAAAGGCTTCGTAGTGGCAGAATTAACGTGAAATACTAAGTCATGCGTTGTAACAGTAGTTGAGTTACTCGTACAGTCCCCGGCAATAAATATCACACACTTGCACACCGGTCTTTGGAAAGAGACAATTGACTACATTTAATTTTTCTGACCCCTTCTTTTTAATTAGGTATTTAATAGTAGATACTCGAAAAGACGAGACGCAACACCTTTAGCCTTTAGGTCAACAACTATATTATATACCTGTACGACGGCTGTCACTACAAACGTCGCATAGCTAGTGTGTGGATCTAGCATTCGGTTTTATGCAATAAAGATTTCTATTTCCAGTCTCTTTCCAAAGGTCGATGACCAATATTTATCACTGGGTACAGTAATCACTTTTGGGCTAGATTAGATTGTACTCTCCCGTTCTGGATGATAATATTATCCAGCCAGTATGCACGAAGTAAGATTGGCGTGTTTCAGGTAAACGTAAACTGGACGGGGGTCACCAGAACCAAGGGGGGGAGACGAAACGCCGGCTGGGCGCGGCGGCAGCGGCTGCCTGCGGCTGGGGCGCGCCGCTGGCGCAGCAGCCGCTGCCGCAGCAGCCCCTGCCGCCCGCCGAGCTGAGCTAGACGGGACGGCCGACCGCCGCCGCCGCCGCGTCACGTCGCCTCCCGCCGCCGCACCGCGCGCGAGCCCCTGTCCCGGAGACACTACAAGCTGCGCAGGGGAGCCCTCGCCCGCCACCGCTAGCACGGTTCATGGTTACGTTTACGTTACGTTTACGCCGATCTTACCCCTCCGTGACGGCGAGATCGATCTACTTTTTTCTTTATATATGTGTTTTTTTTATTTGATTTCACGTTTTCAATTTTGTATCGCGACGATTCCGTAAAAATCTTAAAGTAGGACGTTATGAAATGTTTCGAATATAAGTTTCCCGTTATGCTTACGTTTTCAAGTATCGTATTAGCCGTATATGTTTAATATATACTCTATTGTAAGCGGCGCGGCCGCGGTTGCCTGTTTGCGGCCGCGCCAGGGTCTCGACCCGACGACTGTCTGTTTTTTTTAATACATGTTATTCAATATATTTTATTTCTGCGAACGCATTTTGCGATGTGATGTGTATTTTAGCAGTAATTATTATATTATAAGGAGTTTGACTGTTGTTTTTTGACATACTTACAACCTAGGATACTTGCGAATGAATTATTGAAATGAATTGGAAGGAAACTACACGACGACATTAGCAATTACGGCTACAATAGTAAGACCCTGTAATCGATAACATTTCCCAACTGTGTTCCTGCTTTAGTTTTTTGCTTTATTTTTTTACATATTTCCCTTAAATACATTAGTGTGAGGAAGTAGTATTGTAAAAGTTCAGGATTCTGTAATCTGTATTGCTGTACTAATTTATATTTCGACCACATAGCATATCCATAACTACTGTTAGAACTCTGACTTGTATCAACCTTGTATCAGTTTAATATGTGGAATAAAATTGCAAAACTGTGTTTGCCTTATTAAACTTTGTTTTCCTTTAGTGGCCTTCCTTTACCAGTAGTTCCCTCAACGAAGGAAAATTGGCGGAAATAATTTTGGCATAGTTGTAGGTAAAGATGTCCTAAACAACATGCTAAAAGTACTGGTGGATGGGGTGGTTTAACCCTTTGACCGCCAAGAACCTATAAATTAGTTGGGAATATCCCTTCGCCTGGTAAAGGGTTAACCTTTTCCACGCCAAAGACGTATATATTGGCACCGCAGGTTCAACGCCAATGACGTATATATGAGTCGTAAGAAAAATATCGTTTTAAAAGGTCCAGATAATATAAAAAAGAATCTTTTTTTGGGTATAACATATTTAAATAAATATTCTTCCTGTTCCGAAGTAAAATTTACAATTCAGTTGTGTATTTAAATATAAATTCGTGTTTTTTTCAGACCTTTGATGTTAGTCTAATTATATTTCGTACGCCATTGACCGATTAATCCGTCTTTAGTGATGTGGAAAGACATTCAAATTTAATATTTTATAAATCCTCTAAAATGCGTTCAGAAACCGTAGGCAATAGAAAAAAAAATGTATTTATGAAAATTTTCTTACCTGTGGTGAAGGTTACCAGCAGTAACATTATTATCATTGTAATTTCCTATTAATAATATGCTTTTTTTTTTAAATTTGGAACAGGAAAATTAAAATTCAGTCGATACGAAACGTCAGCTCGATGATATAGGTTTTTTTTGGGAATAAGGATTTTGAATTTGAAATTTATTTTGAATTTTAAGTAAAAAAAAATATTTTTGCGAAAAATCGTCATTATACTCTATTTCGACTAATTCGGGGATGAGGATTTCGAATTTTACATTTATTTTGAATTTAAAGTAAAAAAAAATTTTTTTGGGATATATCGTCATTATACTCGATTTCGGGTATAATGACGCTTAAAATTCAAAATAAATATAAAATTTGAAATCCGTATCCCCGATTTAGTCGACATCGAGGATAATGACGGTTCTCGCAAAAAAAAACTTCCTTTTAAAGTTTAACCGTTTAACAGTTAAACTATTATTTACTTGATTGCGTGGTATTTATTTTATGTCACACCTGGCCATAAAGTGGCCATTATCGCACGCTCCGCGCGCGAAAAAACCCACTTCCTGGCCAGGGGGTGACATAAAATTTTGTACTTACCACGGGCGATAATAAAGAAAGCCTCAGTTCGCATATTTATCGCCCTTGCCTTCGGCTCGGGCGTAAAATACCTGCGATCTGAGACATTCTTTGTTTTATCGCCCTTGGTAAGTAATGTACTATTAATTTTAATATTTCCTCACATTGTTTGTTAAAACCACTTTACAAGCCTCGGCCGGAACAGGGATTGCAACACTCTTTTTATCCTACACCACACTCGTCCAGCAATTCCTTACTTCACGGCCTCTGCAGTAATGTACTATTTGAAAAAGGAATATATAGTTGGTCAAACCAAATTGTCAGTAAATAAGAACAAAGAAAACTATAGGTAGTACCTATATCATCCTTTTCTTTTGGCTGCTAGTACTATTGTAATACAAAGAAGAAAAGAAGGGTTAACCCTTTGATCGCCAAGAACGCCTGAAGGTGTCGCGTATTGTCATGCCTTACGGCGCCAACAGTCACTATAGGTGTTATGACGTACGTTGTTAGTAACCTTTGTGCTTTACAATAATGTTCATATTCAATCTCTTTATGGAAAGAGTTGTAGGTGTCACTGCTGTTCATGAAGAATGACGTTCAAAGGGTTAGCACGTTCACTGTCCCCACAAACCGATTTGACAATGATACACCGTAGGCCTGTAGATTTCGACATCAAAATTGCAAAACATGATGTAGTTCTGCACTTTTAATATGTTGGTATAGATGTAGATCAGTTTTCAACTTTTTAATGAATCAGAAAATATGTACTTACGAAAAATGTACGTTCAGGTTTTACATCATTTTTTATATATTGTACCACACTGTACCCTTATATAGTTTGGTCATGTCTGTCCGTCCGTATATCACAGCCGATTTAAGCGGAGACTACCTACTCGTGTCACCTACCTCCCTCACGCGTCCCCAAGCCTCACCCCAAAAAAAGAAAAGAAAAAGAAAAAAAACCCCCAAGAAAAAGGGTCTTGACAGACAGACGGACAACAAAGTGATCTTATAAGGGTTCCGTTTTTTCCTTTTGAGGTTCGGAGTTCGGAACCCTAAAAATGCAGAACTACACCATGCTTTGCAATTTTAGCCATTTTTAGTGTCGAATTCTGCTGCCTTATAGGGGATAAAGCACTGTTGCCACTGTTTAACATACATTTTTTGAGTAAGTCTAATTCAGTACGTTGTTTGATATTTTTAGGGTTCCGTACCTCAAAAGGAAAAAAACGAAACCCTTATAAGATCACTTTGTTGTCCGTCTGTTTGTCTGTCAAGACCCTTTATCTCGGGAACGGTATCGAGTTGAAAAAAAAACGGACGGCTAATAAGTTGGTGCAAGTCATAATGAAATAAAACAAGGCGTATTTTAAAATCGTGTATTCATCTATCGGTGCGGTGCGTGTTCGGCGTCTCGCGCCGGCGCTTCGTCATACTGTGTCACGGGGCGCGGCCAGGCGGGCGGCGCAAGCCTGCGGAGCGCGCGGGCGCGGCGGCGGGCGCGGAGGCGGCGGCGGGCGGCGCGGGCGGCGCCGCCGACACCACGCCGCCGCGCTGGCCGCCGCTAGCGTGCCGCCCGCCACCAGCGCCCACCACCACGCGAAGCCCTCCGCCGGCACCGTGTCGCCGCCGCCTAGCGATACCCGTCCAAACTATATTGCCACATCCCCTTTGATTATCGGTAAACTGCTACACAAATCCAGAGCTCTCAAGTGGCATCGACTCTGCGTCCTCTGTCAACTTAGATCCCCACGCACAGCGTCCTATTTAATAAGCGCTGGCGGTATCCAACGTAGAGTTGAAAATGATATTTTTTGCCTGAATTAAATAACGTGCGCCGAAAATTTAATCAAAGGTTGAAAACCTTGGAAAGGACAGCTTTCGTAATGTCAGTTTGATAATTATGAAACTTCATTTATTATCGAGCTAAAATCATATTTAAAGTTTATGCCACGTTCAGTTACGTTAAACCGGAATCCTTGAGAGCAGTTTCATTGGCAGCTTTTGTAATTAAATTTATGATTTCGTACTTTTCGATAGTATAGGTAGGACCATGTTAGTACCTATCTACAGGTGGTTTGAATTTTTAAACCGACTTCTACCTACATCGCGCTCAATATTGGCTAAACCAATAGAAGACTATTTATAAAACCTATCTACCCAAGGATGAATTTTTAAAAACAACTAGGTATAGCAGTATTTCCGCCGTTAATCTCGTGACTGTATTTATACAGTACTTATAAGTACCTACCTATTAGTCATATCAAATGTCAATATTCAGGCGATGACGGTAGAAGAATATTCAGCAGTGGAAAACGCCGCTGTGTTTTTGACTTGGTCACATCGTAGTCCTCTGAATCCTCTGATACGCACAAGCTTAATTCCAAATGGGGTGCTAGGCGAAGGACACAGTCACGGAGAGGTATCTATCCGATGCGCAGACTAGCAGGGATGAAACCGAAATCCTCAGGGGAAATATGGTGGCGCGAACAGATGCAACCTGGAAAGGCTGTGTCTGATTGGGATGATGCCAACTTGGTCGCATTCAATGCCGTCAAAACTCAGGCGTGTATTTTCACCGCAAAGCGGAGTCCTTTCACCTTGACTCCTACTTTTCAAAATGTATCTCTATCACTGATGGATCACCTTGAGCTCCTTGGTTTAAGTTTGAATTCGAACTTAAACTTCGGGTCCACGATTGAATCCAAGGCCAAAACTGCTGCTAAAAAACTTGGTATCCTGTACAAGGTGAGGCGGTACTTCTCACGGAATCAGCTTCTTTCCCTATACAAAGCTCAAATTCGGTCGTGTATGGAGTACTGCTGCCACCTGTGGGACGGTTCTGCCAAGTATCAGTTAGCGGCGGTTGGATTCAATCGAGCGCCGAGCTCGCAAACTTTTTGAGGACGATCCGTCAGTTGAGTCTAAATTGCAAAGCCTGAAGCACCGCCGTCGAGTCGCTTGCCTATCAGTATTTTATCGGATACATTTTGGGGAGTGTGCACAGGAATTACTTACACGATTTAACTCCGCCTTCTCCGTTCCATCAGCGGACGACCAGACGAGGGGAGCGGTGTCATCCTTATGTTGTTAATATTCCGTTTATTCGCACGAAGCGATTTGCTTCCTCTTTTCTAATCCGAACAGCAAAGGACTTTCTCCCGTCTTCTGTAGGTATTTCCGGACAATTATAATCTGGGCCTCTTAAAGGCAAGAGTGAATAGGATTTACTGAACCAGTGAGCTACATCTTAGGGCTTGTCGTCGCTTTCCATCAGGTGAGACTAAGGTCAATCGCTGTTCAGTCATACATAAAAAAAAGGACGTACAAAGTAAAAGGTATTAGTAGGTTAGGTACGTAACTAAGTAACCGTTTCACGTAGGTGCTCTCTGTCTCTCCAATCGCGCAATCATTTAATAATTAGCGTTATAGGTAGGTACCTACTTATAGAAAATTACTTTTGCTTCTCTCTTCTCAGTCGTAGGTAACATTTGTCAGAGTGGTCGTGACTGTTTGGATGCTGTACTGTACACGGCTGATCTTCACTTCCGGATTTGTTTATGGCATTGGAATTTAGACTTTCCCTTGCGATGTCTCTCCATATCTGACGGCTACTAGCATTGCGATTGCACTCGACTACGGATGACTTCGTCACAGCTTTTAAAAGGTCCGTCCATCGGGTAGAGATCGTCCTCTGGATCTTTTCCCTTCGACCTGGCCCTTAATCCCTGGCTTCATTTTGCTTACGAAATGCTTTAGTTTCATAAATACTAGACAACAGATGCAGGTGAGTACGAGTGACCAGACCAAACATTGATATTTTTAATAAGGAACGAAGCCTTACAAGATTTTTAGTTGGGTAAGTTATTTGAATAATTCACTTCTTTTCAAACAAACATGAGAACCAAAATCTTGCGAGGCTTCAGTACTTGTACAGTAAACCAACTTTTTTAATATTCATTATTTAGATTCATTTTTAGCGTCGTTTTAAATAGCTTTTTACAACATGCAACAATAAATAATTATTCTATAAGTTTTAGATAGTGGAAGCAGATTGTGAAATTGAGAAGCATTGATGTTTGCAGGCAAGTGACAGCGGCAAGCGTGGCTTAAAGCGACACACCACCACGGGAGTAAGTGTGCCTACTCGCTAGCTACAAGTATCGAAACATAGACGTGTTTAAACATACGGACCTACGTCGAATGCTTTATAGGAAATTTATCTTTCTCTTTGCATACTTAGATAATATGATAGTTACGACCTGGTGCCTCCCAGCGAAAAAAAAACAATAGGTAAAATGATTATTTTGTTAGTGCCCGGAGATCACCGGGATCGGAAGATGACGGAATCGATACTGGTAGCTAAAAATTTTTTAGGTACATGGATTGCAAACCATAAACTTGTACAATAAAAAAGAACATGTGGACATCACAGATGGGCTTGAATACGTTTACAAACAAGTATATACTTAGCAATAAATACATAGCAAACAAGTATATAGCAAACAAGAGCAATAAATAGGTGTGCTCGTTGCATGAAAACCATCTTTAAAATATATCTCATACTAAAAAACATTTTTTAGTATGAGATAGCAATCTGTATTTCCTGTAGACACATAATAAAGATTTACGGCTTTTTGAGACCTACTTATATAATGTTGGTACGGCGCCGAACGCATATCTATAGGCAGGTAAACCACTTCAAAATAAGTAGGTACCTAAACCATTATACTGAATTGTCTTACAGGAGATCCGTAGTTTTTGTTCCTGATTTTGACCCAACAATATTTTGCGTTAAAATATACAGTACAGATCTTAACATGCAAAAAAGCATGAACGATAAAATGTCAACAATCTAGCGATGAAACATAATTTATAGCACTTAAATATTTTACAGCACCTACGTCACATTTTCATTTGGACATTGACTAAGTAGTCATCAGGACGCCCTACTTGATCTCGTTATTCAGGAGTTTACTGTTAATGCCATTTATTCTACTAGATTTTTTTTAAATCTGAAATACAACATGCGCGTGTTTCAGATTACAGTCCATCATAAAATGCAACGTAGGTAGTCGTCGGGAGGTACAAAAGCTCTCGAAGATGAAAAGCGGGCGAGCGAGGATCGGGCGAGGCGTGCGTGGGGCGGGCGGAATTTTCGAGTGGTGTGTAGAGAGAGACTCACGTGTGCAGCGCCCGGTCAGTGCGGGGCGGCGAGCACAAGCGAGAGCGCGGCCACGAGCGCGCCGCGCGGCGCGGCCTTCCCGGCCGCCGCCGCACCGCCTGCGCACACGCCGCGTCAGCCCGGGGCCGCCCGCCCGCCCGCCACGAGAGAGCTCCCACTTATACCGATAACTTTCTACTGTCATAGGAATCGCGCGCGCATCAGTTTAGGCGGTTATGCGTACGAGCGGAGCGGCAGCGGATGGGAGCGACTCGTGTCGTGGCGGCGTGCGGCGTCAGATAGTGCTGGCGAGTAGAGCGCCGGCCCCGGGCCCCATAGTGCGATGACTCAATGCAAGCTTTGTCCCATTTTAGTGAAATATGTTAACGACTCCGAATGAATGCACTACAAAAACATTTTGGCTCCAATTATTGACTCAAAGTAGGTACATTAAAATTAGAAATTTAGACTTAGGACAGCGTCACGCGCGAGTTCGGAACTCTCCTGAGTCATCACAGTATTCTAGAAAGAGGTATAACATAAAAAATATGAAGAGAATATTTCGTGGTATCGGAATAATTATGAAATAGATAACTTGTTTATGTTAAAACATTTAGATACTGTTTAAATATATTAGAGGGAGCGTAGTTCATAAATAAAAAATCCGGTGTCTTGCAACATAGTCAATATATTATGCTACTCCATCAACAATATATAAACTATCTGTATTCCTGAAACGTCGCCTAAGGCCAGCTACGCCCTACCCTACTCTACGCTACGCAACAGCGGTCACAACACCCGGAGACAAAGTTTGCATTGAACCACCGATACTGAGAAGATAAATAGTAGATACAGTGAACATAACATTATTCACGAATCTTTAGAAATAACTGATTAACAATACCACTACAGTGTTGAGACACAACTTCTTATAATGATAGAGAAGATAAAAGCAGGAGCAAGCAGCAGCAGAGAGCGGCACTGCTCACTCCGCGTAAGACTCAACAAGCTACGTTTAATCGTTATTATAAATAGTAAATTTTCCTAGAATGCGACGACAAATGCAACAGTGTAGATACAATTCATAGATAAGTAGGAATGCAAAGTGCGGTGCCAATCGTAAGATAACAATTAAACTTTACTAATAACAATTTATAAAATCTGTTAAGTATGTTATTCATTTTAAAAACGTACGTAGAATATGATTAATATACAAACGATAATCTAAGAAAGACTTCCTTACATAAGTATAAGTATTATCTACTTATCCTAGATATAGGTACAGAGCTTTAATTAAGTGTGGGTTATAGACTATGTATATAATTATATACCCTTCTACTACCTTGTAGATATCGAAAAACAAAGTCCTAATAATCTGCATCCAATCAAAAACAGGTTTAAGCATTTATCCTGAATTAGGTGAAGAGAATCTTAACTTTGACAAAGCTTGGTTATACCTAGGTACCAATACGTAGGTTAGGTAATCTACTGATACTACTTATATAATACTAGTGTTCGATATATATATATATATATATATATAAGTACTGCGCTTCTCTGTAACATTTATAGCAATAAAACAAAACCATTTAGTTATCTTGTGTTATACACTGCATCCTCTCGTTATGAGGAAGCAAGTATAGACTAAAATATTTACGCGTAGGTACCTACATAATCTTAAAAAAAGAATATAGCGTCTAGAAGTTATCCCAAGCTAAAGTTTAATTGATACTTTGGCACAAAGAAGACTCCACCTGTAAGAAACTATAATGTTCGTCTTGTGTGGTGCAGAGGCAGCTGGAATGCCTTCTCAATAATGCGGGTTACTGTGCAACTCTCCCGGTATAACTACCTGTGACTATACAAATAAAACCAAACTCCTTTCTCATTAAGTACCAGTTGGCAAGGTTTTTTTAGTAATTGGTACAATTTCGTTACACAAAGGACTTTGATTTCTCAAGATTCAAGACATTATCATCATATACGTCTACTAGTCATAAAGAGAATAAAACGCTGCGAAATAAATATATTAATTAAGTGAAATTAACAAATTTAATTAAATAATGGTAAGCTCTGCGGCGGTAATAGCCTCAAGTCAACGATTAAAAGATTTAAATTTAAGCAACATCGGTGCTTTGAAGTTGTCAAATTTCACACAATGTCACAGCACGCTCGCGCCCGACTCTAGCACATATTTTCTTTTTTAAATCCTTCTTAACGCATAAATTCATTTTCTTAAACAATGAAATCGTTAAATTTTGAGGTTTCCGTAGTAAACAAAAGGAACCGTCCGTCCACGGCTTATCTCAAGTAACCGGGGTGTATAACATATAAACCTGACCCTACAACGCTAGAATACAATGTTGAAAAACATTTTTTTGGAGTATGTACCTCCCCTAGACGTAAAATGGGGATGCAATTTTTTTTCTTGCATCCGTACCCCATTGTGTAGTGTCGTTGGATAGCTCGTTCATAAATATTTATTGTGGGTTTTTCTAAAACCTTTAAAATAGTTCATTTGACAAATTTATCTAGTATTGTTCTATATATTATGTCACGAATAAATTATTTCATTTTCCTTGTTTGCAAGAAAGTCCCTCTATCTGTTCCAGTGTATTAGTAAAGATATTTTTGTAATAGTTTAAGTAATCGATACCTACGTCTCGAGGTTAATAAATAGCTACCTATCAACAATTTTTGGCTAAAGAAATCTGCAACTTTTGGTACCTAGTTAAGAAAAACAAAGTAGTGGGAAAAGACCATCGGCAAATACCAATTAGGCATGTAGTTGTGTAGGCCAATGGCCACGAGGAATATCCCTCAGGCGTCGGGTATCGCCCGAATCGGACGCGAGCGTGCATTCGACGCTCGAAGTGTAGTACTATAGAGCAAGTATTACACCTTCCTGATCCTGAATCATTATTAACGGGACGCTTTTGACTCGAATCGCCACGTCACTGTCTGTATCTATAAGTTTTTTCGAAACAAAACACATATGAACTCGTTTGCGTTTTACTAACGCGAACAGCGCCCCTGGTGGCCTTTAGTGGTAACTATTAATTGCCATATAAATTAAGACTAAACGCAAACGTGTTAGTTTGTCTTTTGTTTCGAAAAAACTTATACTAGAGGTATAGTTCGTACAAAACTAAGGCCAAAATCTGTCAAACGAACGCAAGCAAAACTCGACTTAGAGCTCAGACTGTTAGGTGGATTTTCGCTTGCTTTAATTTGACAGCACTTGGCCTTACAGTTGTGTGAGTTGTGTACGAACTAAGTATACTTACTACAGAATGAGGAAGGTGCAACGAGCGCTGTGCGCGGGGGATGGGGGACGGGGAACAAGGGATGGGGGATACTAACAGTGCGGGGCGCGCTGCGCGGGCGTGTGCGCGCAGTGCTGCAGGCCGGAGCAGGCGGCGGCGGGCGGCAGGCAGGCGCCCGCGCACTCGGCCGGCCAGCCCGCGCGCGGACACAGCCCCGCCCCCGCCTCGTCCTCTGGTCGTCTCTCGGGCCCGTCAGGGGGGTCCGGGGAAGCCTTACGTGGCTGGGCCACTTATGGCAGTGTCACACGCCGTCCGCTACAACGGACGGGTAGCTGGGGTGAGCATAGCTCGTCAGGTCCGGTGGTGGGGTCATCCGCTTCGTCCGTCAGCGAGGTCAAGCCCTGCCGGGTGAGTCCCTGTTAGGGGAGGCCCAGCGAGCGACACTCAAGCCGACGGCCCTGCAGGAACGTCCTGGTCTTCTTCTGGGGTGGGTTGTATCAGGTCGCGCGGGTAGGCCCGTTTGTCGGGCGGTCGCGCGTGATACGGGGCAATGTCTTGAAGGCTGGTAAGGCGAGACCCATCCGCTCGCTCAAACATTCCCCTGGCTATCCTGGTGATGAAGTCGTCCAGGCTCTCTACTCCAAGGTCTCTGTGTAGGACTGCATTGCTCACATAGTAGGGGGCGTCTGCCGCCGAGCGCAGTGAGAGCGACTGTTGTGCGCGTAGTCGTCTTCTTTTGCACTCTCCCACCAGCGCGTACCACGCGGGGGCTGCATATGTGAGCCTGGGTCTGATGTAGCTCTTGTATATACCAATCTTGGTTTTCAGGGGTAGATTTGACTTCATTATCGGGTAAAGCTGGGCGCGTGCTGCGCGTGCTTGAGCCACGGTGTTATTGACGTGGGCCGTCATGTTGAGTTGCCGGTCAATGGTGACTCCCAGGTATTTCACCATCGGCTGCCAGGCAAGGGGCTGTCCGAGTAGGGTTAGTTCCGGTGGAAGGTTTCTTTTAGGGCTTAGGGCGATGGCCTGGGTCTTCGCCACGTTCACCCGGAGCCTCCAGTCTTCGAGCCATGTAGGTAGTTCGTCGAGGGTTCGCTGGATTTTGATGGCCGCGTGCGGTAGTTTTATAGACGTCGCGATGTAAGCGGCGTCATCGGCGTATAGTGCGAGTGTAGTCCCCTCGCTGACTGGTATGTCGTCCGTGTATCGCGCATATAGCACGGGCGACAGGCAGCTTCCTTGCGGTACGCCGGCGGTGATTGGCCTTCTCGTGGACACGACGTCTTCCACTGCCACTTGGAAGGCGCGACCGTCGAGGAAGGTGGCCACCGTGTGTACGACTCTTCTGGGTGTTGTAGAGGTTAGCAGCTTATGGACCAGGCCTGAGTGCCAGACCCGGTCAAAGGCTTTCTCCATGTCGAGGAGCACCGCCACCGCGTGCTCCTTCTTGTTCCGTGCCGTCACTGCGGTGTGGATGACCCTCGTTAGCTGCAGTGTCGTGGAGTGTTCGGCTCGGAAACCGAACTGCTCGGCACGGGGTTCTATGTGCGGCAGGAGATGCTGGAGAAGGAGGCGCTCAAACACCTTTGACACCGTGGGTAGCAAGGTGATCGGGCGGTAGCTCCCTGGTAAAAGGATGTTCTTTCCTGGCTTCGGGATCATAATCACTTTACCCAGCTTCCAGCTGTTTGGGAAGTGACAGGTTCTGAGGATCCCGTTGTAGAGTCGCGTCAACGTTGCGATTGCTCGCGGGGGCAAGTGTCGCAGTGCCTCGTTCGGGATCGCGTCTGGACCTGGTGCTTTCTTGAGCTTTGCGCGCCTCACTGCTCGCTGGATCTGGCCAGGGGTGATGACGATGGGATTTTCTTCAGGTGGTGGTGGGGATGTTAGGTATTCCCTAACCTCTAGCTCTATCTGCGCGTCGAGGATTTGGTTGGCTGGGGGGTTCGGGCGGAACTGTTCCTCCAGGTGGTTGGCGAAGATTTCAGCGCGGTCTGTGGCGCGATATCTTGGTGTGCCGTCTGGGGCCGAGAGCGGCCGCACTGGCATTTGCTTCCCCGATACACGGCGGCATAGTCGGTGGATGCTGTTCCAGCCATCTTCAGCTGCTGCCTCGACGTCCTCAAGCCAGGTGTAGCGAGAGTGAGCCGCGAGGCTGTTGCCGATTTTCGTGGCGAGGGCGTTAAGTTTGGTTTTGAGTGTTGGACATCTGGTTATTTCGTATAAGCGTCGCATTTTCTTCTTTTCTTCCAAGAGGGGCCGAATGTGCGCTGGGAGGTTACCCATAGGGTTCCCGTGTCTGGATCTGTTGGATGTGGTGGTTGCCGCTTGGATCGCCGCTTGGGCTTGCGTTGTGAACAGCTCGGCTAGTCGGTCGACTTCTTCGCCAGTGTTGGCCGAGAAGGACGTCGAGTGTTCCGCCATTTGTTCGGCAAATTTCCTCCAGTCGGTTTTCTTTGTTTTGGCGCGCTTTTGGGTCTGAGTCACGCCGGTGGCCATTTGGAGAACCACAGGTTGGTGGTCCGAGATCATATGGTCGTCTAGAACTTCCAAGTCTGGCGTTCCTTGTAGATTCTTGACGATTGCCAGGTCGATGGTGTCTGGTAGGTGGACGGTGTTGTATGGGTAGTGGGTGGGGACTTCTGGCCCTAGCACGGCGTACCCATTTCTATCGGCGTGGTTGAGCAGTAGTCGTCCAGCTCGGCAGATCCTGGTCGAGTTCCAGGCCGGGTGTTTGGCATTGAAGTCGCCGGCAACAATGGTGGGAGCGCTCGACTCCAGGATCTGTTCGATGTCTGTTGTGGCGAAGTTGTGTCCCGGGGGCCTGTAGAAGGCGTAGGTCCGCAGGTGTTGGCCTCCTGCGTGTACTTCTACGCCTAGCGCGTAGCAGGTCCTCAGGTCCGTCAACGGGGGCAAGGGCTGGTGTACCACTCGTCTGTTGACGAGCAGGGCCAATCCTCGGTATGCTATGCCCTGGGGGGAGGTTTCGTCCTGTCGGTATGCGACGTAGCCCGGTATCTTTAGGCGGTGTTCCGCTCTAAGATGGGTTTCCGATAGCAGGGCTACGTCGATCCGTTCTCTTTTGAGGACTGTTTGGAGGAGCTCCTTCTTTGTTGGGTTCAGGCCTCCGGCATTCCAGTGTAGTATTCTTAGGGGACTAGCCATCTTGGTATAGGTCGGCCAGTCCCCTGAGGATTATGGGGACAGGGTTTGCTCCTGAAGCCTCGGGCACCGTCACCTCCGTCCACACCGCGCGCCAGCCCGCCGCGCCCACCGACTTGTCCGCTATTATGAACCTGCCGGACCACCATCATCCGCTTACATAACTACCTTGTTTACCCTCCTACAATTCAATTCTTTAAAAAATGGCTTCCATCAAATTTATGATGATTTCGCCAATGTCACGTGTTCAATGACATTGTTCGGTAACGACGCCATGACAGTAGATAAGGTTTTGTACGGTAAAGGATTCTGCTCGTCGTCGCCCCCGGCACGTGTGCTCACCAACGCGGCGACGATCAAAATCCCACCCTCCTACGATAAAAGGTTAGTTTAGCAAAGATAAGATCGGGTCTGATTACCATCCCGTTTTTATATCTGAGTAAACTATTCAACATACAAATATCCATGTTGCCGTTTGTAAGTTCAAGTGTCTGCATAGTATTCAGACACCTATTACCCATGTTTCTAGACTGGCAGTGGTTCTAATTGTCCAGTATATTCCGTTACATAAGTTACATTGACGAAGCCGGTTCAGAATTTTCTCCAATAATTGCTTCTATCCCGGCCAAAACTTAGTACCTACGTTGGAGAAACGAGGCGACGATAAAAAAATACTTGTCTTCACTCCTATCCTGAATGGACTACCCTTATTAAAAAATTAAATAAATGGTGGTCTGTTGATATTTCCTAAATGTTACGACGATTTGGAGTACGGTTTTGAATCGTGCATAGGTACTCACGAGAGGCGGATGGAGTTGGAGGAGGAGAGGTACTGCCAGCGGTCGGCGGGGGCCTTCTCGCCGCACAGCTCGAGCGGCGGCCCCGGCGACTCGTACCACAGCCGCAGCACGGCCGCCGGGCAGCCGCGCTCTGGGGACAAACAACAAACATTCCGTATTACCCTTATAAAGAGTCATAGCCCAAATTTGGCTTGGAGTCGGCCTGTGTCGCCGCATTGAGCAGCAGTACTTCGCTTCTCGGGGCGCACTGTGACGAACCAGTAACAGAGTCCGTAGCCCACGATTGTAATGTTGGTATAAATTACCGGTAAGATGTCCTTCCACGGCAAAGTGGTCGAAGTTGAGCAGCAGTCGCTTGCCGGGGCGCGCGGTGACGAACCAGTTGCAGACACGCGAGGCGGCGCCGCGCGCGGGCGCCTCGTACGGCAGCGGGAACCGCGGGGACGTGATCACGCCCCACTCCGCCCCTGACACGTTGCCGCCGCAGTCACCGAAAATCGACTTCGCCGGCTGAAACATATGGTGGTTGCCAAATTGATGCGGTTTCCGCACGACCGTGCGGTGTGCGAGCGAGACAGCGCTATGCAAGTCTATAGCGGTGTCCCGCTCGCACTGCGGAGACCGCATCAGTGCGACAACCGCCTACGAGTACATGTTATCGGTCCATACTCAAACTTTTGTCAACGCTCAACAAGTCTGTCTTAATTCCTCCAACCAAACCTTGATTTAATAACATTTTCACGATTCTAAAATTTAAAGTTTAATGGTCATAAATACAGAAATATGTCTCCTGGTGCATGAAGTTCAGCATATTGAAGCATGATATGGCTGTTAACTATATACTCGTATCTAGAACATATTGGTTATATACATTATTTACTATACAAGTATGTATGTGTAAGTGTAAGGAAAATATTCCGGGAGGTGAGCCAAGGTTGCCAGAGCTCCCGAGGATGCACTGTGTTGAGAGCGAGGGACCTAAATTTGTCCCTTCTGGTGTCAACACAGTGAATCCTCAAATTTTATAAAGGATCGGCAACGCGCACGTTATTCCTTTGGAATTGCGAGCGTCTATAGGTTGCGGTGTCCGCTTACCATCAGGTGGACCGCACGCTTATTTGCCACCGCCGTACAACTACAACTATACAACTGCACAACTCAAAACTGGTGCTATAAGTAATTGATTGTACTGACCTCAAAGATATATCTAGCCTTGAAGCCGGAGGCGACGTTGTCCATGTCAGTGTGCAGCGCCAGGCGCAGGCCGAGCGCGCCGCGCGGCGACTGCAGCGGGCCCGGCGTGGCCAGCCCGCACCAGCGGCCCAGCGGCACGCGCGAGCCCTCGCGCCCCGTCCACCACGCCTCCACCCAGTCCTCGGTGCACGTCACGCCGCTGCACCCGACCACGAGCCCATGGAACAATGTGTGTGTCATTGTCATTATCATAGGCTTTTACGTTACACTACTAAGAGCTGTTCACAGGTTCTCATCCAGACTCCATACTAGCCCAATGGTAAATAAATTCACATGTACACAGTTCCTTGCGTTAAAAAAACTCAAAAATCTTACGCTCTCTTCATCACCGCCTGTGCATTCACAAATGCCACGCATTGGGATAGAGGGAGTAATGATGGTTTTGTGAACCAGCGACCAAACTGCCAGTAGCTCGATTCCACTGACACCTCAGATTCGGTTGAAGTCGTTCAACCAATCTCACTGGAGCTTAAAGTATTACAGTATTTAATTTCCAACATGACGTTGGTGGTTTCCCCTGGATTTTCTCTAAGAGGCCACTCTCCAACCGCGCATCTTCAATCTTATCGCTTTATTGGGCCTATAAAGCCACAGTCAGGTTAAAAAAAGAAGCAAAAGCTGAGACCGCGTGATGAATCGCGCCCACTGTGTCAAGAGTGAATGACTAAGCAGAGAATACAAACACAATAAAATTTTACGGCTGTCTGACCCAAAACGAAAACCCAATCTAATGCCCGCGTTTTTTATCGGTGTCCATTCCAAGATTTAAGCAATATTATTCTTTATGAAATCCTCACCCATAAAGACCAGCCGTGGCGTTCCAAGCGTCGGCCCTCACTTTGAAGTGATCGAACACGACAGTCACTTGCTCGTTAGGCGTGGCGTCGAGAGTGTAGGTGCAGTTGATGCGCGAGGGGTAGTTGGAAGGGTAGCGCGGGGAGTTGAACTCGCCGCGCTTACGCGCTTCGGATCGGTATGTGAAAGCGCACTCGCCGCCCGGCGCCGCCGTGCCCGGTACCCGGTACTCTGTTACATAAATAGGTAGTTGAATGATAATCCAAATACTGATTCATTTTTATGGAACTTCACTCCACATATCTCCAAAAAAGAGTAATTCAGGTTTTTAAAGGGTCGGTTAAATGATTAAGAGTCCCGTGGAGTTGCTGGCGTTCATAAGCTAGGTACCATCGGGTAGGCGACTACGCCTACCCGATGGTACCTAGCTTATGAAGCGGGCCTATGATGGTACCTAGCTTATATACCCCGTCAGGGGAAATCAAGCGTACTAACGCTTGATTTCCCCTGACGGGGTATATAAGACGTACTACTCTCCCGCGCGAAAAAAATAAACAATGGGATTGTTTTGTTATGTGCCCTGGGATACCAGGAACTGGTAGGCGGCAGGAGCACATTTTGCTACTCAGTCATTATGTAAAACAAGAATATATAATACGATTTTGATGCAGAGTTCAAGGTAGTAGCAGTAGCAACAGCAAATATTATTAACACACACTTATATTATACACTCTAGCCGCGCAGCTCCCTTCCTGCTTCTGTACGTACAATACTAACCAGTCTCGAAGGTGTACTTGGCCTTGAACCCCCGGCCCTGCAGCTCGCCCGAGCTGAAGACCAGCACTAGCCGCGGGCCGTCCGACATGAGCGGCGGCGGGTAGGGCGGCTGCAGCGCGCTCTCGCCGCACAGCTCCGCGTCGTGCTTGTCGTACGAGTCCGTGGCCTCCTGCCCGCGCAGGTACACCTTCAGGTACCCGTCCGGGCATGAGCTACTGCAGATAAACAATCAAAACGTCAGCTCAAAACTCTACTTTTCAATATTAACTAAAGGCGGGCATGCAATACCGGACTATTCTCAATCCCGGGATTGAAATCCGGTATTGGACCTCAATCCCAGGATTTCGGTATTTCGGGATTCCGAGATTCACCTGAGAATAAGGGTAAGTGAGAGAATAACCGGTCAAAGTCCGTGACCGTACGACGAGCGCTAGGCGTTATGCTCGTAGCCGATAACATGTTTTGTTTTTCATTTGTAGCGAAATCTGCCTACAAACGAAAAACACGATGCCGTGTCCTCGGCGCGGAATGTGTTAAGAAAAAAACCAGAAGATTCTCATCTGAGAAATCTGTCATTATTTTCTTTCAGTACGATCGCTGTATACAGAAATAAAGTTAAGTAAAACAATGTAGGAAAATAAAAATAAAACAAACTTACTCTGGCTTAGGCTTGTCCGATTTTGGTATAGAAAAGTTTTGGAACTCTAGTCGTACCCTTTCCAAATTTTGTGAATCTTGCATACCATATATAAAATATCTGCAAAATAAAAATATTTGTACTTAAGTGTAACTATGTGATTCCAATAACATTATAGAAGTACATTGCGTAGTTTTATGATGTACTTACCTACAAACAACTTTTTGTATATAGGGGAATGGATAATTTGGATGGTACACGAATCCGGAAGACTCCTTCTTACTGAGAATCTTCTGGTCGCACTCGGAGCCCCTAATGTGCTCGGCGTCGTGTTTACTTATAAAATCTGCAAATAATCACATAAACTGTGTTACTTATATAAATAAAAAGCCATAGTCATATAAACAAACTCTCGGGCCGGCAGTATCCAAGGAGGATTTCCTCAGAGAAAAGTGTGACAATGATGAACGTCTTCAAAAATACATTTGTTTACATGATAGGACACTGCACGTAAGGATGAATAGACTGTGGGGTACGAGTATATTCAAGGTGTATTCAACTAAACGACTTGAATTTGTAGCGGTTTGTTTTACGACAAATACAAAACCGATTCAAATCCCATGCGTTTAGCCCACGTTTAGCCAAATAGATCATTGTCAATTTGACAGAGAATACGTCACATACATACACACATACATACATACGTACATATTACATTGGGGTAGCCAACTTTATCTGATGATTTTGCTTTGAATATATTTGATTAAGTTTCGTAGCACATTTTCTAGGTCTTTTTTTTTTTTTGTTTCAATTATACTAATTAATAATAACATTAAAAATACGAGTTTAAATGTTTGGATATTTTTTACCCAATCACGCAAAAACTGCTGAACAGATTATGATGAAACTTGACGTGCAACGAGTTTATTAACACTGCTGCTGCTGCTGCTGCTGGTGCTGGATTAAACAGATAGGATACTTTTTGTGCCGAGAATCATCTCACGAAGGGATGAAATAGGGAGTGGAGGTTTACGCGGACGAAGTCGCGAGCAAAACCGAGATATTTTAACTTCAGTTGTATTTATTTTTGATGCATAATCATTTTAAACTGTCAATACATGTGTGTACCTACTAAGTGACTTCTGTTGTTGTTGAAATGAAATAAAGTTATTGTTATTGTTAACCTTCTTTCTTTAATATTTTGCAAACATAAAACACAAAAAGAACACACACTACACAAAAAGAAGATACCAACCGAAAGGAAGCTATAGTGCGTGTCATCCACGACGACCGCGCTCTCCACAGCGACTCTCATACTAATCTACGCGTAATTGTACGAAATGGGCTGTGCAGGGGCGCGTCTTCGAAACTGTACCTATATGTTACTGAGTACGAGTAGTGAGTGTAATACTGACCTAACTTAACAAAACTCTCAGAGAACTCGAAGATGCCCTTGAACCCGCGGTTCTGTGTGTTGGCGGCGCGCGGCAGCGAGTAGAAGGTGACCAGCAGCCGCTCGTCGCTGGAGTACAGCACGAGGTTCCGCTGCTGGCCGCAGTACGTGCCCACCACCGCTGACGTGTTGTCTGGCCCGTCGTACACGCGCACCCAGTCGAACGGACAACTGAGACACACAAACACAAACATGATTGATTGATTCTGTCTCTAGTCCCCAAAGACTGCAATGTATATACTAAAGTAGTGACCATGTTCTTTTTTATTGTCTCGCTAGAGGTGAGAGTAGAGTATACTCCTCGGGGATAAAACTGTTTGTGTCTTAGGCGCGCTTAAATCGCTCACTGCACTCAGACTTAGGCCATGGCACTAAATGTATTCTAAAGTCTGTCTATTTATGAATGAAACCATAGAGTTTTATCGTGCCGTGGACGTCCACGGTAAAGTATAGAAGCGACCAATGTACTCACTGCGGCCCGCCGAAGAACAAATCGAAGTCGCGGAACTCGAGCCGTATGCGCTGCCCCGGCTGCCCCACGAAGTGATAGTTGCAGGTGAGCTCCTTGGGATACACTCCGGGGTAGGTCGGCGACAGCAACAGCCCCGTCTTGCGCTTGCTCGCGTCGATGATGAACGAGCACATCGTGTTGGGCACCGGCGTGCCGATCTCGAACTCGGCTGGAAATTAACATGCGTTGTGCAGGACTCGTTCTTGAACTAAATTAGATTCATAAGCACTATGTCCATCAACCACCGACCGCCCAATAGTTTTGTCGTGGTACAAATAACATGGTTCATGTTTTAGAGTTCCATAGCAAAAAGTTAACAAAGGAACCGTTTTGGTGAGGCTCTTAGTGTGTATGTCTAAATAGTCCTAAAAGTCAGACTGGACCCTTTTTATAAGGTACTTTAATTAAACATACCAGAACGAATTATATAATGTCATGTCTTGTTATACGTACTAAGAGCACCTACAAAATAATCCCGCTTAATTTCGTTAGCCGCCATTACGTGGCCTCATTATCATAGGATTAAGTACTCGGTACTCATTAAATATTTACGTGTACATAACCTCATTAGCATATTTATTGAAGAAGACGGGTAAGTCCAGGGATTGCCAACGGAGTAGAAATACAAAAAGCTTTTCTCAGACATGCAATGAAGAAAGTACAGGAAATCAATGTAAGTAGGTACGATACGAACGTTCCACGCAATAACGATGAGCACGTTTACAGATACAAATGCTCTACGTGCTCATCCGATTTGTATCAATCGACTTGTAGATTTCCCATCACTACGAATGCGGGACATCTCTAGTTTTATAAGTCTCACTTTAAACAGTGTGCCAGATTGATATGGCCAAAGAGCCGATGTTATTAGCTAATTATAATAGTTAAATCTGTATTTGAGGATTGCTGTGAAATTTGCAATAAATAAGACCATTCGTGTGTTTAATTTGCAAACCGTACAGTACTCACAGGCGTTGATGAACTGATAGGAGCCGGTGAAGAGCAAGGGCGGTGTGTACGGCTTGTCGGTGTAGAAGGAGAGCGCGACCGCGCGGTGCAGCGACACGCGCCGCCGCGGCGGGATGGGCCCGCAGTAGCGCCCGCCGAACGCAGAGTTCACCAGCTCGCCCGCCTCCAGCGACGCCATCTCCGAGTATATGTCCATGTACTCGTGCATGCATCTACAACCATACGTCAATAAATCAACTTCATTCTCGGCCTGTAGTCGTCCATTGCTTAGCATAGACCGCTCTCCCTTATAGGAAAAAAAGCATCGAAATATATAAAAAAAATAGATAGGTAAGTGCAAGTCAGACTCGCCCACCGAGGGTTCCGTACAGACTCGTAGTGTAAGGCGATATTAGGTACCTACTTGCCAAACTTCATAGATCTAGGTCAACGGAAAGTACCCTATAAATATTGATACCCTTGAAAGTGAAATATAGGTACGTTTTTGCGGTATAAACGGCCGTATCTTTTTTCTACGTGAACTCAGAAGTTTGATTTTTTCTCAGCTTCAAAGGACTTTAGAACTTAGTATCTAAAACACCCCTTAGCTTAGAAACAGTGGTGTAATCGAGGAGAGGCCTATGATTAGCAGCTGAGTGATCACATCTTATTAAAAATAATGAAGTTTCGCATTCCAATTTTATATCAATGTATTTCACGCGTTCATTGGGACACGTGCACGAATACGAACTCACGCACAAAAGTGTCTGATCGATCCCCATCAGAATACTCATCAATCTTCAATACGTAATAATAGGTTATTGGGTAGGTAATTTGAACGTTTTTTTATTTGTTTAGGTTTTAGGTAAACAAACAGTCACTACAAAGGGTACTTTATACTATCTTATTGTAATAATCGTTCCAATACGTGAGATTCACACCGCTTACCACATATTAAGATAACATACGTTTTATCATTCAGAGATACGAGTATGCATACTTAGTAATTGGTGTGCCAATTTGCAACCAATTAGAGTTGAACTGAAAGGATATTTTCTTGTTTTTTTACCGTTCAATAACTACTAAATAAAATGCATGCACTTCACTGTTTCTTTAGGGTCTGTAAAAATAATAATATCAATAATAGAAAAATCGTCGTCCTTCAGGTGGTCGCAAACTGCCCCTAAGTACTTAAGTTTATTTTAAGTTAGCTTTAAGTTCTATCTATTTCATCTATGTTACTAGGTATTTGTTGTATTCCGCTGCAGAGTTGAAGCAAACGGCTGCGGTCTCAGTTGAAGGCATCAAGTCCGATTCACATATTTTAGGAATAGTGGTGAATAAACGAGTAGTGACCTCTGGCAGGGTCGCGCCGTGTGACCTAGTTCTTGGCTGAGACGGAAAACATGTTTGTGCCGCCTTTATTTACGCCAAGGGTTACCTATGGCGTATTAATAGCTTAGGATTGGTGATCCAGCTCTTTTATTCATTATTTAGACATGCATAAATATTTATGCAACGAACGTTAGGAACGGAAAGGAAATTGATTTAGGTCCCGCGTGCGGTTGGTTCCAAGATATCATAAGATTGTCATCAGAGTAGTTGCCTAGGTTAGTTAGTTGCGGGCTCCCTATTTATAACGTTCCTGTACCTACATTTTCAAATTTTAAAACAACTTTAACAATATACGAGTAGGTAAGCTAGGTTGTGTAGCCATTTATGACCTTAAGCTTGTGCCCGTACGAATTGAACGCCCTTATGAATGCGTAAAAGTTATCCTTATATGTATTATCATTAAACGACATAGAAATGCTCTAAATGAAATAGTGATCCAATAAAAATAGAAAAGGTACGTGGATTCAACTTGGAATCGAATAAGGATTGTGCAGGACGGATTAAATGATCGCGGAATGTACATATTATGATTGTAAATAGTTAATTTAGTACGTAGTTTTTAAGCGGTTTAGATTAAGTTTCCTTAATAAAACATATTTTCTTAGTGTCTACTCATTGACCCATAGTATAGGATAAACGATAGGATCTAGTTAGAATTTGTAATTAGTATTTCAATAGCAATGTAAAATCCTTATAAGAAAATAAATAATATTAGGGAGATGATTTCGTAACTCGGCCAGTCGCCTACCTCAGTTGCGGGCCGCTCGATATACCCCGAGCGGGAATAAAAGCAGCGCGAGCGCCCCGCATCCCGCACTTCACTCCCGGCAGCCGAACCGAGAACATCTCTCTCGCGCAAGTCTCAAGCTATCCAGTGTGTTTTTATTGCATCTAGTTCCTGATCCCTCATTAGTGAACGTTAGGTTATTAACCAGGCGTCAATCAAATATCGAAGCATAGGTGATTTAGTCACATAATGGTCCATCGGAATCGGATTGAAGATTGAAGAATTCAAGAAAGAAAATTTCAAGTCAGAAAATTATCAAGATTTCAAGTCAGAAAATTATCAAGATTTCAAGTCAGAAAATTATCAAGATTTCAAGTCAGAATATTATCAAGAAAGAAGAAAGAAAAATGGGACCAGTAACAAGATCCGTCGGCAAGGGCCGCACCCTGGCTCAGCTCATTTTCGAGCCCGGTACCTCCACTGCTGGGGACGGTACCTCGACGACCACGAACACCGCTACCACAGCCTCGGCATCAGCTACCACAACGACGCAGACAACTTCAACGGAAACAGCGAAGGAGACAACGACTTCTGAGACGACCCGGCCGCTATCTCAGAAATCGCCCGCCGAACCGTCCCCCTCGCGCCCCGCACCGCCGCCGCCGTCGAAGTCCGTCCGCACCAGTGCTAGCAAGCGCACCCGCCGCATCGCCAAGGCTAAAGAAGAGATGTTACGCATTGAACTGGAGCTCGCCAAGGCTCGTCTCGCCGCGATTGAAGCCGAAGATAGTGAAGAAGATGACGCCACCGTACTGTCCGCGGTGGTCATAGAAGACAAAGTTGATGCCTGGCTGGAGTCAAGTCGTCGCGAGGTCCTCGCGATAACCCAGGCACCCCACTTTGCGAACTACAATGAGGAAGGAGCCCAAGACTCCCCCCCTGCCGCTGCCGTGCAACCAGAGGGGAGCTACCCGCCGCTGCCGCGCCCCGCCGAGCTCCCCCCTCCACCGCCGCTGCCGAGCACCTCTGCCGAGTTTCCCCCGCCACTGCCCCTTGCGGGGGGACTCCCCGCGCCGCGCACCGCACCCGTCGCCCCTCCGGCCGCCCCCGCGGCCTACGGACGTGCGCACGATGTCCAGTTGAACGCTGCCGCACCCGTCTTCACCCCGGCGCCTGCCTACGCGCCCCGCCACAACGAAAATGTGCCGGAAGCCTCCCTGGTGAAGAGGAACAACCAAGTGGACATCACCGACCTAGCTGCAGCCATCGCCGCCGCTGCCCGCGCCGGCGCCGCCCCTCGCTACACCGCCGAGCTACCAGCCTACGGGGGGTCACAGCAAGAATGGCTAGCATTCAAAGCTACGTATGAAGAATCTTACGACAAGTTCAGCGAGAGCGAAAACATCGGCCGCCTGAGAAGAGCCCTCAAGGGGAGGGCAAAAGAAGCCGTCGAGAATCTTCTCATATATCAAGCCCCGGCCGCCGACATCATGAAGACGCTCGAAACTCGCTTCGGGAGGCCAGACTCAATTGCCCTGGCCGAGCTCGAACGCCTGCGCGCTATGCCACGCCTCACCGACGGCGCGCGCGATCTCTGCGCGTTCTCATGCCGTGTCGCAAACACAATCGCGACATTGCGTGCTCTCGACCGCGCGCAGTACCTACACAGCCCCGAGACAACGAAGGCGATATTGGACAAACTCACGTCCGCCCAGCGCTACAGATGGTTCGACTTCGCGGCATCCACGACGTCCGCCGAGCCCGAACTCATGAAGATATCTGCCTTCCTGCAACGTGAAGCCCAGTACTGCGCCGCATACGCCCAGCCAGAACTCACTGAAGCACCTGCCAACCCGCGGCGTACCCACAAAACGTACGCCGCCATAGAAAAGACGGAAAAGCCAGTTAGCAAGTGCCCGTGCTGCAACAGTGAAGAACACAACATACTGAAGTGCCCGAAGTTCACCGCCGCCGAAACCGACGACCGCTGGAAGATAGCTAAAGAAAAACGTCTGTGTTTCCGATGCCTGAAATACAAGTCGAAGATGCACCAATGCAAACGCGTGAAGTGCGAGCGAGATGGCTGCGAATATTTTCATCACAAGCTGCTACACAATAGAAGAGCCGAGCCCGCCGCCGCCGCAGCTAGTGAAGCCGTCACCTCTACGTGGACACAAAGACAGTCACGCGCCTTCCTGAAAATAATGCCCGTGACCATTACCGGCCCGAAAGGCCAAGTATCTACATCTGCATTGGTGGACGACGGGAGCACAATCACGCTGATATCCGAAGACATCGCTCGTCGCGCCGGCCTAGAGGGGCCCGCCAAGCCGCTACAAATTGAAGCCATCACTAGTGAGAAGATAAATGCTACGAGAAGCCGACGTGTCTCACTACGGATACAGGGACAAGGCGAAGCGATCGAAATATACGCCCGCACGATCCCGGACCTCCGCCTATCCCCGCAAACGGTCAGCGAAGAAGACATCAAGGCGTGCCCGCATCTCAAAGACATCGAGCATCTATTGAAGTACGACACAGCGGAGCCCGGCATACTACTGGGACAAGACAACTGGCATCTCCTAATCCCGGAGGAGGTACGGCGCGGCGATCACAGCCAGCCCGTAGCGAGCCGCCTATCGCTCGGGTGGGTACTCCACGGCGCACACACTAACGCGCGTGGGGGGCCCGTAAAAGCCGCCGCCGTACATCACATCGTGTCCCAGGAAGAAAACATAGATACGCAGCTACGTGAATACTTCACCTTGGAGAATCTGATGCTGGAGCCCAGACGTCCACGGTCGGACCCGGAAGTGCGCGCTCTAACACAACTGGAACAAGAAACTGCAATATTGAGCGATGGCCACTACCAGGTGCCCCTGCTGTGGAAGAACGAAGCTGAAAAAATGCCGAACAACTACGAGAACGCCCTGAAACGTCTTCACAATATAGAAAAAAAACTGGATCGAAACGTCGAGCTCAAAAGGCGTTACAATGAAGAAATAGAGAAGCTCGTCACGCGCGGCTACGCTGAGCCCGCGCCGCCACGGCAAGACAGCGCGATCACCTGGTACCTACCTCACTTCCCTGTCATCAACGTACTCAAGCCCGACCGGGTACGTTTGGTGCACGACGCTGCAGCGCGCACACGAGGAGTATCGCTGAACGACAAACTGCTAAAGGGCCCCGACCTACTGCAATCATTGCCGGGCGTCCTAATGCGGTTTCGCCAACACAAGATCGCCGTGTCCGCCGACATCGAAGCTATGTTCATGAACGTGAAAGTGAAGCCTGAACATCGCGACGCGCTTCGATACCTATGGCGCGGCGACCGCCGTGATGACACCCCGCCACAGGAGTGGCGCATGAGCTCCCTCATATTCGGAGCTACCTGCAGTCCGGCCGCCGCGATCTACGTCAAGAACGCCAACGCGGAAAAATATCGCGCTACGCATCCAGTAGCCGCGGACGCCATAGTACGTAATCATTACGTAGACGATTACCTACAGAGCTTCCCGACGACTGAAGAGGCTATAGAAATAGCCACGCAAGTACGCGATATTCAAGCCCGCGCACACTACAACTTAAGAAAATGGGCGTCTAACTCGGCGGATGTACTACGGGCGGTAACAAAGGAAGACACGGGCCGCCAACACATCGAACTGGACAAAGGCGAAACGACGTGCGAGCGCGTACTCGGGCAAGTGTGGGTGCCGGCGACCGACGAGATCGCTTTCAACCTCGATCTCAGCCGCCTGCCGCCGGGCGTCCTAGAAGAAAAGAAGCCTACGAAGCGCCTCGTCCTCCGAGTGATGATGTCAGTCTTCGACCCGCTCGGCCTCGCATCACCTGTAACAGTACAAGCAAAGAACAAATACAAATACAAATACAAATACAAATCATTTATTGTCTGGTTATGGGTTACAGAGGTGTTAAGCATGGTTTATGTTCTCCATATCCTGCCTCATAAAGGCGTACAATATAATATTATGTCTAGGATTGTTTTATTACTTTATAATATTACATTACTATTAATAATATTTATTTATTTAGATAATATAGGTATGTAAATGATATTTATTATAACATTATATAAATTAACTTTCTAAAAAATCTCTTATACTATAAAAACATTGCTTAACTAGCCAGCCAAACAATGCTTTTTTAAAAGGCTTCGCTGGCAATGCCTTTAATTCCAATGGTAGTTTGTTAAAGATTGTTATGCTCATACAAATTACACTTCTTGTAAGGAGAGCGGATTTAGAACTTGGGCGCAATATATCGTAGCCATATTTTGAACGTAGTCTCTGTGTACCAGGATTTCTCATTGTGAACATACTGGAATTATTCTTTATAAATATACAGACTTCGTAGATGTACAGAGAAGGAAAAGAAAGTATATTATTGTTGACAAATATTGGCCTACATGAATCCATCTGGTTAAGACCGAATACGCAACGCAGACATTTCTTTTGCAGTCTAAAAATTATGTCTTTGCTACTGGTATTGCCCCAAAGAATTAGCCCATATCTCAGATTTGACATTACGTACGAGTGAAAAGCCAGTAGTGCTGTTTTCTCTGAACTAACATTTCTCAATCTTCTCAAAGGGTATACAAACTTAGTTAACTTGGTTATTACATGTTCCGAATGAGAATGCCAGTTAGTATGCGAATCGATAATTATGCCAAGGAATCTTAATGAATTAACATTTTCTAATTCACAGTCTTTATAACATATCGTTGGCTGAGTTTTTTTACCCTGTGGTGCATAGAACTCCATGAATTTAGTTTTTTGTAGGTTGACTTGCAGATTATTGGCCTCCATCCATACATTAATGTCATGGAATACCCTGTTAATTTCAACTTTATAATCTGGGGTTTCGTCACCACGTATTACTACAGAACAATCATCAGCAAACAACAGAATCTTATGTTTCGTGATATTGGGTAAATCATTTATATAGACTAAAAATAATAGTGGCCCAAGTATGCTTCCCTGGGGAACTCCTGTTTTTATGTTTCTGTATTCAGACCTATGGCTATTAAAAGTGTTGCTGATCCTACAATATGCTTGTATCTCAGTACAAGAAGATATTACAACAAGTGTGGCGCCGCGGCACTGAATGGGACACGCCGATAGACGACGACCTCGCGCAAAAATGGGCCTTATGGACTCTACAATTGAGTTCATTACGCGACGTCGTCATACCCCGCTGCTATCCACACTACAGTGACGCCGTAACTAGAGAAGTACATACCTTCGTCGATGCATCGCTGGCCGCCTACACGTGTGCAATCTACTGGCGCACGGTGACCGAAGATGGGCGCGCTCACGTGTCACTGATCACGGCGAAGGCTAAGGTCGCCCCCCTCAAGGTGACCTCAGTTCCCCGCCTCGAGCTGCAGGCGGCGACTATGGGAGCGCGCATGACGGCGACCGTCATTGAAGAACACGACCTGAAACCAGATCGAAAAATATACTGGTCGGACAGTCGCACCGTGCTCGCCTGGATCCGGACGGGCGCGCGTTCATTCAAGCCTTTCGTCGCGCACCGCATCGCCTCAATAGAAGAAACAACCACGGTCAACGAGTGGAGATGGGTACCTACGCGAGACAACCCCGCGGATATACCTACCCGCGACTTACCTCATGACTTCGGCAGCCACCACCGCTGGTACCACGGGCCCGAGTTCCTGTATGAAGACCCGGCGACATGGCCCGTCGAACCGCCACAGCAAAGCCCGCCGCCGACCTGTGAAGAAAAGAAAACGCCAGAGTCATGCAACAAGATATCACACTCACCGTGGTTGCCCGCCGCCGACAAGTACTCGCGCTGGGAGCGACTAGTACGCACGCTCGCCCGCGTACTACAATTCATAGAACTGTGTCGCCCTCACCGCGCGCGTGCTCACTACAAGCGCACCACGAAGAACGCCGAAAAGGACCCGCGATGGAGCGCAACGAAGCCTCGGGTCCAGCCGACGGAGCCTCGACGTGCCGGACGTGTCGCCGACAAGTATAGAACCCTCGACGCGCGACACATCATCGAGGCTGAAAAAATAATCGTTCGTGAGAGCCAACGGGATAGCTTCGCCGAAGAGCAACGTCAGCTGGCGCAAGGCAAGCCGCCGTCGCTACACAGCCGCTTACGCCCTTATGCGGTTGAGCTAGTGAACGGCGTTATCACACTGAAGACACGCATCAACGCCACCGTCGACGTAGACACGCTGGAGAAGAGGCCGCCAGTGTTAGACGGCAATCACCCCGCCGTCCGCCTATACATCGACTACGTACACCGGCAGCTCAACCACAGCGGCGTCGAAGCTACGATAAACGAATGCAAGCAACAGTTCGTCATACTTCGCCTACGTACAGTCGCCCGAATGATTATCCATCGCTGTCAGCCCTGCCGCATAAGAAAATCGAAGCCGACTGTACCGCCAACGGGAGACTTACCCTATTGCCGTCTCGCTCACCACAAGAGGCCCTACACCTACACGGGCCTAGATCTGTGGGGGCCCGCGACGATCACCGTGGGAAGAGGAACACAGAAAAGATACGTAGCCCTATTTACGTGTCTTACCACGCGCGCGGTACATATGGAGATAGTACCCAGCCTCAGCGGGGAATCAGCTGTTATGGCGTTACGGCGAATGATCGCGCGGCGAGGGACACCCACGGAGATTTGGTCTGACAACGGGACCAACTTTCACGCGGCCGACAAGATGCTGCGTGAGGAGATCGATCCGGCACTTCAAGAGGAGGCGGCGAAGAGGAAAATCAGCTGGCGCTTCATCCCCCCCTCCGCCCCCTTCATGGGCGGGGCGTGGGAGCGTATGGTTCGAGCGGTGAAAGACACACTTTACACCGTGCTGAAGGAGCGCCACCCGACCGAAGAAGTCTTCGCGACGACACTGGCTGAAGCGGAGAACATCGTCAACAGCCGCCCACTCACCTACGTGCCAGTCGAAGCCGGCGAGCCGGAGGCAATTACCCCAAATCATTTCCTCCTCGGGGGCTCCGGCCGGGTACAGTCGCCCGGCACCTTCGACGACAAGGACCTGGCGGGACGAGCAACGTGGAGAACCAGCCAGCGCCTCGCGGACCATTTCTGGAATCGCTGGGTTCGCGAGTACCTACCTACACTCCAAGACCGGCGGGAGCCCTACGGACGCGGCCGCCCTATCGAGATCGGCGACATCGTACTCATCGCCGACGGCAACCTGCCCCGCAACACCTGGCCCATGGGAAAAGTCATAGCCAAGTTCCCCGGGCCCGACGGAGCGACGAGGGTGGTGGACGTGCAGACGAAGGGCGGAGTGCTACGACGGCCGACGAAGAAGCTCGCGATCCTGCCAACGACGGACGACGACCTGCACGCAAAGGAGGTGAAACGTCCAGCGGAGCGTTCCACGGCGGGAGAAATGTGCAGGACGGATTAAATGATCGCGGAATGTACATATTATGATTGTAAATAGTTAATTTAGTACGTAGTTTTTAAGCGGTTTAGATTAAGTTTCCTTAATAAAACATATTTTCTTAGTGTCTACTCATTGACCCATAGTATAGGATAAACGATAGGATCTAGTTAGAATTTGTAATTAGTATTTCAATAGCAATGTAAAATCCTTATAAGAAAATAAATAATATTAGGGAGATGATTTCGTAACTCGGCCAGTCGCCTACCTCAGTTGCGGGCCGCTCGATATACCCCGAGCGGGAATAAAAGCAGCGCGAGCGCCCCGCATCCCGCACTTCACTCCCGGCAGCCGAACCGAGAACATCTCTCTCGCGCAAGTCTCAAGCTATCCAGTGTGTTTTTATTGCATCTAGTTCCTGATCCCTCATTAGTGAACGTTAGGTTATTAACCAGGCGTCAATCAAATATCGAAGCATAGGTGATTTAGTCACAAGGATGAATAATAAAATACGAATAAGGTACTTACGCTGGTAGCTCTCCCACCGCGGCGCCACTGTAAAAACAAAACAATGTTATAGGTACTTAAAGGAAAACCAGTATCTATTATACAATCTAGTCTTTATTACACTTTTATCGTATCGAGTAGCATGACATGCCACAGCGTAGTATAAACAAGAGGAATGTGAAGTGAAGACTTGCTAGCAACGCCGCGATTCGGCTGTATAGGGAAGGAAGGGAGGTATAAGTATTACAAATATTATAAAATGCAAGTTTCGAGACATCCTGGATGGCATGTAGACTACGTTGTCGGCATCTTTGTTGGATACAAACTGCGTACTTAAGTATATCGCGTATTTAAAAATTCGAAGTCACAATAACATAAAATACTACTTGTACTTGTAGATACACTATCAATCTCCCCATATTTTATAAGATGTCAGACAAATAATAAAACCAGAATAAGATTGCTGCTTTGATTCTGTGTGTAACTGATTTATTTGTGTGGGGTGTGCGATAAATAGTATTTGTATTGTAATGTATAACTAATGTTAGATAGGCTGTGGTTGTGACTGTGGTTCTAGGGTGTCTATGCATTTTGCGGGCAGGTCGAAAGTGCAGAATTCTACGAGCACGGTTTGGTCTGGTTCCGCGAGGAACGTGTATAGGCACTGCCGACTGTGGCTTTGTCTAGTGTATGGCGGAGTGTAGGGTACGCACTCGGGGGGCTTGCCACGCAGGTCGAAGGTGCGGAACTCGAAGAGCACGCGCTGGCCCGGTGCCGCGAGGAACGTGTATAGGCACTTCCGACTGTGGCTTTGTCTAGTGTATGGCGGAGTGTAGGATACGCACTCGGGGGGCTTGCCACGCAGGTCGAAGGTGCGGAACTCGACGAGCACGCGCTGGCCCGGTGCCGCAAGGAACGTGTATAGGCACTGCCGACTGTGGCTTTGTCTAGTGTATGGCGGAGTGTAGGATACGCACTCGGGGGGCTTGCCACGCAGGTCGAAGGTGCGGAACTCGACGAGCACGCGCTGGCCCGGTGCCGCGAGGAACGTGTATAGGCACTGCCGACTGTGGCTTTGTCTAGTGTATGGCGGAGTGTAGGATACGCACTCGGGGGGCTTGCCACGCAGGTCGAAGGTGCGGAACTCGACGAGCACGCGCTGGCCCGGTGCCGCGAGGAACGTGTACGTATATAGGCACTACCGACTGTGGCTTTGTCTAGTGTATGGCGGAGTGTAGGGTACGCACTCGGGGGGCTTGCCACGCAGGTCGAAGGTGCGGAACTCGACGAGCACGCGCTGGCCCGGTGCCGCGAGGAACGTGTACGTATATAGGCACTACCGACTGTGGCTTTGTCTAGTGTATGGCGGAGTGTAGGGTACGCACTCGGGGGGCTTGCCACGCAGGTCGAAGGTGCGGAACTCGACGAGCACGCGCTGGCCCGGTGCCGCGAGGAACGTGTACGTATATAGGCACTACCGACTGTGGCTTTGTCTAGTGTATGGCGGAGTGTAGGGTACGCACTCGGGGGGCTTGCCACGCAGGTCGAAGGTGCGGAACTCGACGAGCACGCGCTGGCCCGGTGCCGCGAGGAACGTGTACAGGCACTGCCGGCTGTGGTTGCTGGGGTTGATGAGCTCGGGCGCGTTGAACGTGCCATTGGTCACGCCGTCGCGACTCACGAACGTCTGGTCGCACTCTGCAACATAAACAAAAAAGCAATTGTTAAAGTCATCAATCAAACACAGGTACTAAATGATCTTTAACCATCGCCAAATTTTTCTTTGCTTAGATAGATCAATGTTTTATGTAGATTATTTGGGAATCCCATATAAATTGGATCAAGATCTAATTACGGCATTGAGGACGAACCGAGGGAACTTCTAAAATATTACAGGCTACCAATTTTTCGCGGAACCCGCTCGAGGCGTTCGTCCATCAGCCGCCCTCCGGCGCGCTATTAAAAGTTCCATTAAATAACACTCCTTAATGAGGTTTTTAAACGCCTTAAACACGGGAAAAATGTAAGCGAGAAACCAGCCACAAGCACCGCGTTTACCAACGTCGAGGTTCCATTAAAACTTTTCATCATGCCACAGGGAAAACAATTTAAATATTGTGCATATTTTTTAAGTTGGAGGAGAGTTAAATACCGTAACATAATAACTATAGAAGTTCACGTTGCGCTGATTACCTGGGATTTAATTTTCATAACTCAAAATTGAGTTGCAGTTACCAAATAAATGCAAGATGAAATTAATCAGTATCTTTTATAAACTTGCTTTTATCACGCCATAAACGTGACAAAGAGACTGCCAGTTAAGGCCCTACAACGAGAAATATCGCGTTTTTGAAACGCTGAAGCCCAGACCAGGAAACAATAGGGATCGATTTTCAGATATATGCTTCTAGACTATTATATGATTGTGTTTCTGACAATAGCCGAAACATGAATGCAATATTTTCTCGTTAGATTTTTTAAAAGTTGAGTCAATATTTTCGTTTTTTTTACTGTCTACTAAAATAACGCATTATTAAAAGACATGATTAAGTTAATATTGTGGTATTTTACCTCATCTAAACTCTGCCAAGGAGAAATTTTATAAAATTGCACACAGTCAGATATTCATCGAGGTTTGTCTAAAAAAGCCATTCTCGAAAAGTGTTGCATCCCGTTTTGTCATTCGAGCGAATCGAAGAATCCCCTTAACGAGTTGATTTGGGATTTTTTTTACTAACATGTCTGCTTCAGTCTGTCTATAGAGCTATAGATACATAAAATTCTAAGTACCCGCCTGTTCAATACGTTACATAGGTACCTAGTTTTAAACTTGAAATGACATTGTTCTGAACTAGTAGTTTGATCGGCATTTTCTTGAATCGACTGTAGCAACATTCTCAACATTCGAAGTAGTAAGAACTATTGTTAAATGGCTAAGATGATGTAACGTCGAGCGCAGCATAGTCAAGTGCACCGCCTGTGGATTAACTTGCAACCCTTATTTGCATGATGACTAATATAGAAGATCCTATTTTCAATATTTTGGCATGTATATGTACTACGAAGTTTAATTATCAAAATCCTCTTTATCTACTTAAATATAGAAGTACCTATAAACGAGATAAGAAGTATAAGAGAAAGAGAACGTGTACATACATAATTGATTTAATAATTAACTAAAGACAACCGCTTGTCATCAATCTCGTTCGATTTACCTACTCGTATAGGGATAAGATGCTTTTCGAATGCAAATAGCCATAAGTAGTGAAACTACGCAGCACAATTAGGGTGATGGCACCAGTTACCGGCACTTTAAGGAGGTTGTGTACTTTCATCAATGATAAAAATAATATGGTTGTACTTAGGACAAAAATAACTGAATAAAAACGTTAAATATATCTCTGAGTAACAACATATTAGCTTTTTGTTGACTAAAGAGACACGGATAAATAAAAACATTCTAATAACCAAAAATATAGGCAATCTCCAGTTATCGGCAGCCAGTCTCCAGTGTTCGGCACCCAGTAATCGGCAGTCTCCAGTATTCGGCACCCAGTAATCGGCACTAGTTTAGTGCAAGTATTTCGAATAGGTACTTTTGTTTTGATGTATTTTACGGAACAGGATAAAAAGTTATCGTTGAATGAAACGAATAAATAAAGAATCGAACTGTAGAAAGTTGCTTAGGGTGTTCTGTTTCTTTATATAACCTAAAAGAAACTTTTAGGTTATAAAATGTATGAAAATGAAAAGTGACAGTGAGAAGTTGAAATGTTCCGAGAGAGCTAGCTTGGAAAGGTAGATAAACAGTAAGTATAGGCTAGAAAGACTACTGTAAAAAAACAAGCTTCTACGTTCAGTAGTTTTGTTAGGACGTTGATTTTTTAAATTGATAATATTAGATTACTACTTTAGTTAGAATGAAAATCATGTATTTCTCTCATTATCTTTCCTCGTATTGATATATTGTGAGTCATGTCATATATTTTAACAAGAATAAGCTAACATTAAATTTTTCTAATACAACATTATTTGAAGGATATTTATAGCTATACATAACGTAAACAAAAACTCAAACATCTTTCATAGTTATTAAATAATCGACAAATATGTACAGTCACTCTCTTAACTATTTCCTTAAGGGTTATTCATTTTCTTCAAAAGCACTGTTTTTCTCATCATTTTCATGTTATCATCTTTAAACAAAACCGCCTGTGTCTATGATATTGTCTTGGATGAGAGTAGAATATACACTGTCTATGGTCCAGTGTTGAATAATTGGAACAATTGTTGGCAGTCCTAATTTTAATCCAACTTGTAAAAAAAATGCCGATTACTGGAGCCTGCCGGTTACTGGTGCCATCACCCTAGTACCTATAGGTACGTAACCTCCTGGATACAAACAATAACTAAACTACACATACATGCATATTATCAATCATGACAAATACCTACTGTTGCGCGCATTACCTTGAGTAGGTACCTAAATTCACTGATCCTAACGTTTCCTAGGGCAATAAAATTGATATTACAATGCGAAATATCTACCCGAATATCCCCGCCCTCTCCCTGCCACATTAGTACAGTCAGTATCAAAAGCATATGCAACCGTCTCAAAGTCTTTATTACTAGGGAATAGGAACTTTTGACCTCTTACATATGCCAAGCAGCCTATGTCCAGCAGTGGACGTCGTTCGGCTGATTATGATGATATGCCAAGCTACTTGTGAAGCTGACTGTACGACGCAGCCGCTGTGTACTCATTCGCCAGCGCCAGGCGCGAGAGTAGTCTAAGTCAGGACAGCCCTGGGCTTACCAGGCGCTGTTAGAACGCCCATTAAAACTTTGCGTGCCGCCTCGCGACTCGATTAGCAAGTTCCTTGGGATTTACAGCTCCGGAGGCTTGGATGATGGAAATTGTATCCAGCGTATTAGTTAATTAGTCGCTATATAGTATATCTATCTATACATATAATAAATCAGAAGAGGGTCAAAAATCTGTACATCTATATACATATAATAAAGCAGAAGAGGGTCGAAAATCTGTACATTGAAGATATTAGTAAAAAAATCGATGGAGGGGTCTAAGAATCGATAACAGAACACGTTTCAACTGTTTTTAGAATTCATGTCTGTTTGTCTGTCTGTTTATTTGTCTAACTATCACGCGAAAACTAGCGAATGGATTTTAATACAGCCTTCAATAATATGTTTATTGGATCTTCGGCGAGGTTATAGGCTATAAAAATCATACAGATCGGGGATTAAAAGGGGTGAAAACAGGGGTTGAACTTTGTATGGGAAGTCCTTCAATTCGTGATTTAAAGGCTTGAAAATTGGTAAGCATCTACTTGGAAGCAAAGGAAAAAGAACCCCATTCAAACATTGTGCAATAAACAGATAGAATTTGAAAAAACGGTGGACGAAATATACTTGAGAGGCCAAAGACAAAAAAACAAAAGTCCCTCAAACCATATTAACTATTTGATATGAGAGATCTAATTATGTTGGACAGTCGATCGCTATCAATATTCACAAACCTAGGTACATACCAGTCTTACTATGCAAGCTCGGTGTTTTTTTTTGCTTTCCATGGAGGGTACATCTACCTACCTACGCAGAGCAGGCGGGCTCTCGGTTGCATGGTAAGACTTGCGGCATAATATGTATATGTATGCGCATGATTGAAATAATTTGAGTTGGCCGAGTTGCATCAACTTTATTTGTTTAAAAAGCCATTTTACTGTTCAAATAATAAGGTTCAAAATGTATAAATTTGAATATTAATATTTTTGTATAAAATCTTTTTTTGGGGTGCTGATTACAACAATGATATCCATTTTCAAATGCAAGATGGCGGACATTTATTTTCTTAATAATCGTTATGGGATATGTTTGAGGTTCTTCGGGGTACGGGGATATCAGGGAACGCTCCTGCTCAAAGCCAGAAAATAAACGAAATCGCAGTTCGCATCGAAGTAAAGTTTGTCAAAGTTGCAAATTTGGATCAACTAACTGATCCATACAACATACCGAAGACCGGCCGGGTCAGACTTTCCACATTTAGGGTATATAGGTATTTGTTAGTAAAATATAGGTATGTAACAATAAAAATTAAGTATGACCAAATTCGAAATTCATAGGCCGATAGAAAACAAAAACTCAATCTCAGAAAATCACACATCTCCCAGGAACAGCCAAGGTGGGTGCGCTATCAACCTGGGCCTCTACTCCACCTTTGAATGTGAAAGAACAAACAAAGGTAGTAAGGTTCTCCAATAATTTTTAAACAAAAAAATATGTATTCAACCACCGACAACTATTTTTTTTTCTTTAAAATTTTATGCTCGCTGCGCTCGCGTTTACATCTACATTCCTTAATGCGTAAGAAGTCTTTTCCGCACCCTGCATCACAATTTTCAAAAAGTTTCACACTCGCTTCGCTCGAGTTTTCATCTACATGACTTGATGCGTATAAAGTCTTTTCCACACATGCATTACAATGTTCGAAAAAATGTGCGCTCGCGTTTTCATCTACATTACTCGATGAATATGGAGTATTTTCCGCACATGCATCATAATCAGTCTCGGTTTAGTCGCCGAACCGACTAGACACTCGAATAGTGCATTGTTAATATCGGCTGCACAATATATTGCCACTATATTCACAAATGAGCCTAACTACAATGTTATCTTAACGTGTGGTCCAAGTGACAAGAAGATGGCGGTGATTATTAACGAGTTTCTGACGTTCGTTCAGAACAAAATTAACCTAATCGATGATCTGAGTTTAGTGCAAATTTGCGCTAGTAATTTTACCGACCTTGAAATCGAAGCAGGGAAAAGCCTTCTCTACGAAAAATGTGGACAAGGTATGCGCAACATCCAAAGAAAAGGAGAGGATAAGAAGAGAAAGAATATTAAAGATGTTATTAAGCTGATAAAGGAAATTGACGAAGAAGTGCAACCTGTTTTCGTGGCGAAAGATCTTAATCGATTACCGCCCGTCACCTTTGACTATGTAGACGTTACGCGTCTCTTAAAAGATATCACGATAATGCGAACCGCGTTGAACGAATATCAAAACAATATAAGCAGCGAAATAAACGAATTGAAAGCAGCAATTAATGCCCAGAATGCTGTATCTGTCCGTAATAGTCCTACGCCTGAAGCAACGACACCAACACGACAGGTAATGCTGTCCTCGCTACCTCCTGAACTTGGACCACCGCCCCCAACGTGTGTGCCGGTGCCAGTTGACGACAACCAAAAGTTACACACACCAACCTATCGTAACATCGTATGCGGAGAGAAGCGAGTGAGCCAAGCGAAACGCCTCTCTATTATGCAGCAGGAGACGTCGAGTTATGATTGCGTGAGCGTTGCGCCTGCAAATGCGAATGTGTCAAGTGTGAAACTACCTACACAAGCCACTCATAATGACCAGGAGGTGCTAAATGATAATTCAACGTTTACGCTTGTTGAAAAGAAGAAGAAAAATCGTAAAAAGTTATATGCAAACATGCGTGGTACACTGGCATCCAGCGGTAAGATACAAATAGCTGAACCGCAGTGTTCAGTATACGTTTCTCGAGCGAAAAAATGTATGACCGAGTCCGACATACGAGAACATATTACTGACATGGGTGAGCAATGCACTAGTGTACACCTACTTAAGCAGTTTCAAGAAACCACGTTCAACTCATTCAAAGTGACGATACCGAGCAGTAAGTTAAGTACCTTCTTAAGTAGCGATTTCTGGCCAACGGGGCTAGTTTATCGCCGTTACCGTGAGCGCCCAGCACGTAATGCCTCTATCCCAACACACAATGGATAAGTCCCATAAAAATAATATTGCGATGATGTCATTCAACTGCAAATCTATAAAGAGATCCGTAGAACAGATACGAGCAATGTGTGCACATGTTGATATAATAGCGTTGCAAGAAACCTGGCTATTGGGCCATGACCTTGATTTTATAAATGAAGTCAGCCCTGAGTTTTCAGGCTTTGCCAAGTCCTCGGTAGATACGTCCGAGGGGGTGTTAAGGGGCCGCCCATACGGAGGATTGGCGTTGCTGTGGAGGAAGTCTATTTTTAAGAATGTAACCGTTGTGGATTGCGCCGAGGATAGACTAGCCGCAATCAGAATTGACCTTGAAGGCCGTTCTATTTTAGTTTTTAGTGTTTACCTACCAGTTGACAAGGAGGAAAACTTGACTAAGTTTACCGAATGCATGGCTAGTATTGAAGCGATTATAGCGGATAACGAGGTCGAATCCGTCTTCGTTTTGGGCGATTTCAACGCGCATCCTGGCGCCAGATTTGGACAAGAGTTGACAAACTTCTGTACAGAGAACTCATTGATATGTGTCGATGTGGAACTGTTACCAAAGGATACGTACACGTTCATCAGCGACGCGCATGGATCCAGAAGGTGGTTGGATCACTGCGTGCTGACACGGGCAGCGAGAAATACAGTGACGGAGGTTCGGGTGGACTACGGTGTGTACTGGTCGGACCACTTGCCACTTATGTTAATGTGTGATATGAGTGTAGTAGTTAATAAGTCAGTGGCATGTGAATTAGTAGGTGATTCCAGAAATATTATTTGGGGCAATAGATCTATTGATCAAATTAACTGTTACGCTCAAAATTGCACCGACATGTTGCGCGTGTTGAACTATTCTAGTCGATGTACGGAATGTGAGAATTGTATGTGTAAAGATCATCTATTTCTAATAGACCAGTTACATGATGATATTGTTACAAGTTTGCAACAGGCTGCTATTATAAGTGTAAAACGCGGTGCACGGAATAAAAGAAAACACATCCTGGGCTGGAACTACCACGTTAAAGAACTGCATCAACAAGCTCGTTTTTATTTCAACTGTTGGTTGATGTATGGGAAACCAAACTCAGGTGAGTTGCACTGCAATATGATGGAAAGTCGGCGAAAGTTCAAACAAAAACTGAAGTGGTGTCAAAACAACGAGGAAAATATAAAACTCGATATTTTGGCTACGCATAGAAATGAGAAAAATTTTGGTAAATTTTGGAATGCAACTAAGCGGTTTAATTATAAAACAAGTGTACCAAGTAGTGTGGGAAATTCATCTAATTCAGCAGAAATAGCGCAGTTGTTTTCACACCACTTCTTTGTTGAGCCCCTCTCGGCACGTGAAGCCCAACAGGCAGTGAGAGCCGAGAGTAACCACGCAAAAACTCCGGCATCAGCGCTCACTGCGAGTGACGTGAAGGGGGTGGTGAGACAGATTAGACGCGGCAAGTCACCGGGGTGCGACTCACTGAGTATAGAACATATACTGTATGCAGGGGAGGAAATTTTTAGAGTTCTGGCTGACTTATTTAATGCATGCATTAACCACAAGTACCTACCCCATAACCTTATGAAAACCGTGGTGGTTCCAGTCCCGAAAGACAAAAGGGGTGATCTTGGCTCTGTCAAAAACTATCGGCCTATTTCTTTAGGTACAATATTAGGCAAGATACTGGAAAGAATAATTCACCCGTCGTTGAAGCAAAACATCGTTTTGAATGACGCACAGTTTGGTTTTCGTACCGGTCTCTCAGCAGATAGTGCAATATACAGTTTAAAAGCAACTGTAAATTATTATACAAAAAGAGAAACATCTGTTTACGCCTGTTTCCTTGACCTTAGTCGGGCTTTCGACCTCGTAAATTATAATTTACTGTGGGAAAAACTCGATAGGTCCAAGGTACCTCAGCACACAGTGAATCTGTTGAGATACTGGTACGAGAACCAATCGAACGTAGTGAGATGGGGCGACTCGACTTCTAGCGAATATAGGCTAGAGTGCGGGGTTCGCCAAGGAGGGCTGACCTCTCCGGACCTCTTCAGTTTGTACATAAACGATCTGATTGAGGAGCTGAGAAGCGCCAAAGTAGGTTGCCATATTGGTACCACCTGCCTGAATAACTTTAGTTATGCAGACGATATGGTGCTTCTGAGCCCCTCAGTCCAAGGTCTTCGAAGGCTCTTGAAAATCTGCGAGCGGTACGCTTCTGATCATGGACTGAAATATAACGTCAAAAAGACGCAGTTCATGGTCTTTCGAGCGGGGAGAGGTCCGGAGAGGGTTCCCCCAGTGTTCTTGGACGGAACTTCAATCGAGCGGGTGGGGCAGTTCAGGTACTTGGGACATATTTTAACGGAGACGCTATGCGATGACCTGGACATCGAGCGGGAACGACGGGCTACTGCAGTAAGATGCAACATGCTTGCACGCAGGTTCGGAAAATGTAGTGACTCGGTGAAGATGACACTGTTTAGGGCATATTGCCAATGCTTCTATACGTGTCAGCTCTGGGTCAACTACACCAGACGAGCTATGAGCACCATCAGAGTGCAATACAATGACGCTTATCGCATTTTGATGAAACTACCTCGCTACTGCAGTGCATCAAGCATGTTTGCGGAGGCCCGTATTCCCGATTTCTTCGCCATAGTTAGGTCACGCATGGCAGCTTTCAGGAATCGTCTCCTTTTAACAGATAACGAAATCCTTTTAACTCTGTCCGAGCGCCTGGACTGCCAGATTCTTAAATGCTGGCTATCCGTGCACCGCAATAGAAATAAAAAATAAATGTCTTGTGAGTGTCCTGTTTATTTTTTACTTTTATTGTATACCTTATGACGTTTTTGTAATTTTTACATTTTATCTTTATTTGGATTATTTTTATATTGTATTTACATGTGCATATGGGTTATCTACCTGAAATAAATGATATATTATTATTATTTCTCTTTATTTATTTCTTTTCTTAGCCTAGGTTTGTATAACATTTCTATAAAAAGTAAAATATAAAAATACACTTACAAAACATAAAAACGTTATAAAAACCTAGCCTAGAGTGCCGCCGGCAGCGAGGCAGGGCCTAAGCTACCGGTGGTCAGGGCGACAGAGAGAGGAACCTCCTGACTATCCGCGCCGTGTCCAGGAGTACCGCCTTCTGAATCTGACCCTTGACCCAGCCATCTAGCGAGAGTCTCTTGAGGTGTTGGTCGAGACTCTTCGCTATTAGACCGTTCGCAGAAACGACTATCGGGACAATGGTCGTTGAATCAACATCCCACATGGCGGTTACCTCGTGGGCCAAGTCTAGGTACTTGCTGAGTTTGTCCTTCTCGGCCTTCACGAGGTTCTCGTCATGGGGAATGGTGATGTCAACGAGCACTGCCTGGCGTTTCGATCGATCTATCAGCACGATATCAGGCTTATTGGCTACAATAGTCCTGTCCGTGATGACAGATCGATCCCAATAGAGCGTGGCACGACCATTTTCGAGAACTGGCGCAGGTGTGTACTTATAGTACGGCACTTCGACGTCCACAAGACCATATAGAAGAGCAAGTTGCTGGTGAATGATCCTGGCTACAAGGTTATGTCTGTGCAAGTACTCGCCGTTCGCAAGATGACCACAACCGGAAATGATATGCCTGAGTGACTCTCCGGGACGGCGGCATGCCCGACAAATGTCGACCGTACCGTCCTTCAGGATATACTTCCGGTAGTTGTTCGTCATGATAACTTCGTCCGCAATTGCACAGACAAAACCTTCGGTTTCCCCGAAGAGATCCCCGAAACGTAGCCAGTTCACCGACGCGAGCAGGTCTACATCGGGTCCCGTAAGGGCCCTGCAGAACCTCCCGTGTAGCTCCTTACTCTTCCATACGGCCTTGCGGTCCTCGGTACTCATTACTTTAAGTCTGCGCCAGTTCTCTTTTGCCATGAAGAGCGGGGTGTAAGATGCGTCTACTGCAACTACGTCCCGGTGCATCCCGCACTCGCTGTTTAGGAAATAATCCCTGAGACTGCACACCTCGCGGTTGTGGAGGTCTTTCGCGTTTAAAAAGCCGCGTCCTCCGCACTTCCGCGGGATGTACAGTCTCATAACAGACGAGCGCGGGTGTAGCATGCGGTGCGCAGTAAGCAGAACACGCACCCTACGGTCCAGGGCGTCCAGCTCGGTCTGAGTCCATCTTAGTATGCCAAAGGAGTATATGAGTAAGGGCATCACCCAGGCGTTGAAGGCGCGCACCTTGTTGCCGCCCGACAAAAAGCTATTATATACTTTTGTCAGGCGACAGAAGAAACGCTCCTTCACCGCCCGCTTTACGTCCTCTTCACCGCCCGCTTATTATTATTATTATTATAATGTTCGAAAATTTTCGCGCTCGCTACGCTCCCTACATTACTTAATGCGTGTGAAAAATATTCCGCACCTTTTATTTCTTTTTTTTTCCTCACCTGTATCATAATGTTCCAAATAATTAATTCGCGCGAAGCGATCGCTCGCCTTTTTACCCGACTGCAAGGCAGGGTTATTAACTACATTACTTGATGCGTATGAAGTCTTTTCCGCTCCTGCATCATAATTTTCGAAACATTTCACGCTCGCTGTGCTCGCGTTTTCATCTACATTACTTCATGCGTTTGTAGTATATTCCGCACCTGCGTCATAATGTTCGAAACATAGGGAAGGACATGGGACACCGCAAGGGGGTGGAAGAGAGTTAACTAGCTTAGCGCCTAAAATAAAAGAATAGCAAAAACATTCTAATACGATGACCGAGTTCTACGCAGACGAAGTCGCGGGCAAAAGCTAGTATATATATATATGTATGTGTATATGTTTACCAAATGCTACTACTATTTGCTGTAGGGATCTGTGTACAAAGAGTATTCGACCGGTTTGACAAGATTTTGAATGTCTGGTTGTATTTTAGTTTTAGAGTTGCGTAGTACCTAAACAAGGAATCCTTATAGTTTCGCCATGTCTGTCTGCCCGCTGCTTAGCTCAGTAATCGTTATACGTATAACACACGCGTGTGTTTCTAAACCCATTTTTTGATTAAGTATAATTCGTTTGCGTGAGCGTTAAAGTTTTTTTATGGTCAAGTGCGACGAAAAAGTTGAAAGTTACTTATTCACTTTGACTGCACAAAGTAGGTAGATACATAATAATATATTCCAAAACACGCAAGGCTCAACCTACAGCCTCTTTATTATTTTATTACAGCTGATGTGCGTAGCGGAGTAAAGACACAATCCTATCACGAAAATAATGAACGTTTACGCAAATGTCACGCCACGCCACCGCCGTTATCAGGAGATGGTGCAGGCTTATTAATAAACAAACATGACGAAGCTTTATCATGCTAAAGGGGCACGCTCATGGGACGGAAACAAAAGAATATCTAACACAACACAGAGATCGTGAAATTTTCGGTTGCCATTTGTTTTTAAAGGACTATAAAATACGAGGGACCTACGTATTGGCGGCCTGCCAAATATATGATGATATTTTCCGATTTCCTAACGTTCACACCTTGCGTGCTACCAAACGATGAGCTCAATAATCATACTTTCAAGCATTCATTGTCAGTTTAGTAACGTTCTATGTACTTATTTAATTTTCTACAACTACCGTGCGGATAATGGTATTGTAGGGGACGAAATGTTTTATTTCAACAAAGAATTTAAAATTAGTGATTGTGCCACTTAAATTAATACAATTCGTGCAGTGTATAGGTACCGGTGTTAAGGGAGCATTCAATATTACGCTAAAATAAGATCTCTTTGTAAGAGTGCAAGGCGAACAATTTAGGTAGGCAGTGAAGTGTGATAACCATTCACAGAGGTACACCAGATATTAGTCTGTTGTCTTGGACTTGGTCAATTTTAATTAACCTGTCACCGAACAAAAGCCGATCCAGTAGAGAATAAAATGTTGATGGTACAACTTGCGCTTTCATTATTTTCTTATTTTGAGTGGGCGAACGTAGACTGCCTTGACAAATCCAATTGAAGTCCTCACTCCGGACTTCCTAGACTATATATGAATAAAACTATATATATAAAAAGGTTTCTATGATTAGCATATCTGTCTTCTATAGCAAACAGTACCTACTGTTGATTCCTTACTAGTCAATATTTTATTATTTATGACAGTAACAGGGACATACCCCTGTTACTCATCTGAAGTTTCCATTTGAATTCGAGATCTTATTACAGCGTTTTAGGTAATTATTTATGGAAGACGTACTTGGAAGTTTAGTAGGCGAGGGGTCCGCGAGCTCGGGCCGGCTCGAGAGCTCCTGTGACTCCGCGAGCACTGCACATAGAAACAACATCACGTTAGGACGCTGCTCGTGACATCGAAGCACTCGCACACTCACCATCAGATACAAGTGACACACAACTTAGCGTATACACAACAGTAACAGGTAACATACAGTCACCTTGTTTAATCTGATAATGAATGTAAGTAAACTAGGTACGTTCTTTCTAACCTTCTAACCAGAATGATTGGATTTTTTATTAGGAACAACCAGCTGTTCTACAGACGTTCGTTTCACTAAACTTATAAAGATTTCATACTTCTCAGTTGCAAGTCAAAACTATGCCGAGTATAAATACTAACTATGTCGAAGTACTTATCTTTTGTTGTATTTTACAATAAACTACAACATGAAAAAAAACATGCTCGATGCCAGTGGCGGCGTGTCAAAAATATTCTTAGGAAAGCCAGAAATAATTGGCCTTTCTTATTCTTCATGAGCCCGTAGTAAAAGAACTGCACTGGCTGAAAACTAGGCAAGCCGGTGGGAATCGAGTTGTATGGACGCTCTGCCACTGCTCGATGTCTATTCGATCAAAAATCTTTCTGGAGTGTCATAATCATAACAAGTATTCTCCCATGTGGCCAATTTCGTTATCGTATATATAACAAGGTCACATAGCTGAAATAGATGCATAATTTCCGTGACATCATTGAGATGTCATAAACTCTGGTACCTTCTTATAAATGGCTGTCACTTAATACACAACGTCCAAATCCGGCTCACTTGCGTCTCACAATGCGAAGTGACGTGGCTGCCTGAATCCTATCAAACTGCTAATATAATATTAATGTAGATATTATGGCAGCCTATAAGAAATTCAAAGTATAGATATCTATATTTGGCATTTTAAGTTTTTATTCTTTGAAGTGTGCTTTATAAAAAAAATCTCTAGTGTTGTTGCTACCTACTTTAATGTAGAGAAATTTTCTTGAAACTATTCAAACACGCGAAATGTGTAAAATTAGGGGCAGCTGAAACTTTGAGTATAAATTCACATAGCTCGTGAAATATCCATGAGTCTAAAACTCGAAACAATTTATAAATAACCGAGTAAACTTGAACGAAGTTCAGGCCGAGTTGGGACTTAGAATGCTGCCGGCTCCAGGTGGTCTCTTTGTTAATGGGAATTAAATAAAGTAGGGGAACTGTTTAAAAAAATGTCATTTCCAGTGTATCAATTGTTTTCAGTCCAATAAAGTGTTCTTGGTGTTTATGATCTACCTCTATAAGTACTTGCCATTTGCCATGGTAAGAAATTATGGTATATTGGGTAAGTATAACAGGTCGAACGCTCAACTAAAGTTTGTTGCCAAAGTACCTAAACGACTTTTGACCAAGTTGAACGTTAAGGGCTACAAACGCTACAATGCTTAATGTTGTATTGGAGTAGTCACCCGTATATAAACAGTGTCTCCGCTTTAAGTTTTTATAACTATAGTGCGCGCCATCCACGACGACGCGCCCCTCCACAGCGCATCACTTGACTAATCTATGCGCAATTGTACGGCACGGACGGTGGAGGGCGCGTCGTCCGTCGTGGATGGCGCGCACTATATTGTCCTCAGGATAAACTTGTTTTTCCAACTGAGTACGCCCCATTTATTTATCTGATGAGCACGAATAATTCTTCCTTGAGTCTTGGATGTATTCAGACAACAAGGCCCATCAAAAAAAAAAGTCGTCAGCTCCGATGTAGGGTTCGGTAGGTTGCCCCGGAACCGCCGAAACACGACACCCTTCGGCCAGAAATCAGCGCACATATTTAGCTATATAGCTTGCTTAGTTTGGGACTAGGTCGATTTGTGCAAGATTGTCCATATAATACACTTGTTCCCCAGCCTGGGGGAGAAGTGTATTCCCCAGGTGGTCCCTATTCGTTCGTATCTTTCAACTCTAACCGGGTGCGCAGAGTTAACGAGAATGAACGCGATTAACATACTGAAATGCGATTGGGATATGAAAGAGATGAGCTGAATTGAAGGCCTGTGTTCATTACACAACGCAAATTTAACAATGTGAAAGCGCACGCGCGCCCTGTAAAGTTCGCAGTTAGCGGGCGCGGGCGGCGACTGTGCGGCGGCACTTCCGCCGCGGGCGCGCTACTTTGTTCACATCCTGTACGCCAGTACAATCTCAACCGCTGAAATTATTTCTCTCAAACATGCGCAAACATATATTGCTGATAGAATATGTTCTTTATTTATTAAGCATTGGAAAATCACATTTAAGTAGAAAGAAATAATAAAAACAATAAAATTCTAAATTAAAATGTACTATTTTGAAAGCTTTTATTGCATTTCCATCATTCTCTCCAAGCTCTTCCGATCTCTGAGCCGATGCATATTCTAGCGGCTTCTATACAAATGAAACAAATTGTTATTTTTAATTAAAACAGAAGATTGTATCTACACCTTCTATTCTTCATGCTTCGAAACAAAAGACCTCATTTTGATTGTACAAAAACGATTCAGCAGTAAGTAATTAATAATCTTTTAGATTAGTTTAATTTGAACTTAAATAATAGAAAAGGCAATTCATCACGAGTTAGATATTCTTTGTGGGCCAAGAAGAGAGCAAAAATGAACGTTATGTTAAGGGTATACGGTCGTTAATTAGTTATATAGTTTGTTCTGGAGCAAACTGTGTCAATTTACTTAGAGTTTGGGACAGTTAGTTGTTCGACAGTTGTTGGCTACAGTAATAGATAGACGCACCTAGTTATTGAGGTTTCAAATGTTTCAACAATTCAATTCAATTCAATTCAATTCAATTCATTTATTTATAACTTACAACATGACAGTAATACATTAACATCACCAAATCGTTGTAAAAATATTAGTCATACATATATATAGTAGCACTACTTATAGTAGATATAGGTAGGTACAGTTCGTCACAATTGTCATAAAACTTATATTTAGCTAGCTCCATCATGCACTTGTATACACACATTATTAAAAACAAAACGGGTAAAAATCAACAATGTCAAGATTAAAATTCTATTAAATTTAAATTGAGTTACATTTGGAATTATGATTAGAAATCAACGTCTGCCAATGTCTGGATTGAACACAGTCAAACATTACTGATAAAATATTAGCTTATAAGTTACCTCATGTTACAACATTTATACTCATAGTGTGGATATATGGATAGAACCATCAAATGAAAAATCTGAAATAGTTATAAACTCTAGATTAGGTATAACGGTAGTAAGTACCAACCAAAAACGGTTAATTACCTACTATAGATCAGCACCAAGCCTAGCCACACTGGGGAGTAGGAAGCTAAAACGAGCGATCGCGACAAATAGAGGATACACTTTAGTGATTGACGATGGAACTGATGGATTTACACAGTTTGAGCATCGAAATGCTTAATATAATTATAATTATTTCTTCCTATTACACAATGATATGAACATAGTAAAGCGGATAAGTTCAATATGAAATCCGATACAACGCGTGGTCCAGTTTTAATTGCACTGATTGGATAAAGAGGAATATATACGTCTTTATAGCAGATTTCCTGCACTAGATCTGTAATACAACGCTATAAGAAAGGGGATACCAGCGCTCGGGCAGCAAGGTATAACTATCGACTTGGCGCGGCAGCAGACGGATGAAGCCTATAATTTCGACGTCCATTGAGTTTTTTACTCCGAACATCAAAATGACGTTTCATGTGTAACGATCATTAAACTACGATAGAGATTCTCCCTACGACGCAGACGATATTGGGTTCTTGCGGTTAATACGTGAAATGAGCAATGAGGCCGATGCCGTTTGCCAATGACCAAACCAAGCTTGGAGAACACAACAAGAAGGTGACTGATACTTAGTGTGGAACGTGGGACTAAGACAATTTGTAAATCAGTCCCCAGTTAAATTAATTTAAAAAAATCTTGGTTCTACTCGTACCTGAGGTAGGCTGAATTTTGTGCAATAAAGTTTAAATTAATAAATTATTTTGCATGATTGACAGTTTGCTTAAACTTAACCAAAATAATTATAAGAAATGCTGGGTATCAACAACGTAAACATAAAAATACCCCCATTGGTTGTGGTTGACAAACAGCCGTGTTTCGGGCAATCGGAACTGCAGTGCACTTTCCGATAATTCCGATGGTATTTCGCCACAGAATGGCAACAGCGCACAGGAAGCCGTGCCATCTTGATTGTGTGCCGGATATTGGAGTGCCTCCCGTCGAGTAATTGCCGAGATATTGCCTCTATCTCCGATACATGCTTCAGTACATTCGAACTACCCGATGGCGATTACAGAGCAATTAATTTTTGCAGCAAGAATGTATTAGCATTTTTTGATTAGGTACCCAGTTTTGGTTAACCGTTGCCCTAAGAAAATAAGTGATCGAAGATAATGTATATACCTAAGGCTTACATCGGCCATGTCTATTAGGTATCTATTCTATACAGTCAAATATTTTACTGTAAGTAGGTACATTCCCTTAACTCTAATGCGTCGTAAGGTCGACTCGGCTGAAGGCACAACGACCCACGTACCCTTTTTACTCTGCAGCGACGTGTGGGATATTAATCGCCATACCCTACTGACACCTCATGTTTCAAGGGTTTCGTATTTCAAGGGGTACTACTTATACGGATTTATTTGAAATCTCTATAAGCTGAAGAAGCATGGAATGTTATCTACTGCGGTTTAAAGTGTAACATAAACGAGAAACCTATTTACTATATAGCACTCCCGCTTTTCATCAAAAACGGTGTACACGGCAACACTATTTGGTAAATACATAAATTTAATATTTGCTTGAATTGTCTGTACTTAGTTGACGTAAAGGCCTATGATGATAATGATACAGCAAACATGCTATTTATCTTTATTTATGGACCTATATATAGATACCCCATATGCCTGTGCATTGAAAATGTTTGTTTCATCGCCTATAGAGTGCCTAATTTATTTATTTTTTTGTAATTTTACCTCACTTTTATGTAGCGGCTCATAGAAAACACCTACCTTACTACTACTTAATCCAAGTAAATCGGCTGTGACATACAGACGGACGGACGGAGAGACATGACCAAACTATAAGGATTCCGTTTTCGCCATTTTGGGTACGGAACCCTAAAAAGTGGGCAACTTATTATTTAAACAACGTTTGTTTTCCATACGATTTATAATGATATTCGAAGTGTTTTCAACTGTTTTATCAAAGATCGTATAGCGATTATTTTTCATAATAGAGCGTTAATATTTTTAAGTTTTCTCGAACAGCAATGTACCTAAGACAAATATTTATATACTTTAGTATATCATTGTAGTCTTAATTTGAGACTACTGAGAGACAATCATGTCTGTGACAGACCTGGATATAAACGTACTGAATGAAATTTAATTTACCTTACTGAATTAAATATAAAGTTTTTGAATCGCTAACAAAATTATAAAGGTAAATGTCAGAAGTCGATGAAAGGCTCCCCTTCTCTAATGGTTTAATCTTTATCTGGACCCATTCAACCGGAATAATTTCGGGTGCCGAAAGATCATTATTATTGGACCAGATTTTTCCCACACAAGGGATCTCTATAAAACATTTTAAGGAATCTAATCAGATTAAATTTGAGACAGGAATGCTTTGCCGTCGCCAACGTTTGCTGCTCGAAATGTTTAAGCCATATTGAAGTTGCCAGTTTTGTGAGACCCTGTTTATTCTATGTTTTTATACTCTGAATTAAATAAAATAAATAATAATAATATACTTACCTACCGACCAAAGATTTTAAGCGTAGCTATCTTTAAATGAGTAAAACACAATACCGACGCATTACGAATTTAGTCATTTCGGTTTTAACGGTGATGGCGCTACACTGAGAAGTTTGGAGACTTTGAAACGCTGCCCCGCCCAGACTAGCAAACAGTAGGGGATGATTTTTAGATATATGATTCTTGACTATATGATTGTGGTACTGACAATAGCGAAACATGATAGCTTAAAATTTTCCCGATAGAAAATAAATCCAAAGTCGAATCTATATTTTCCTTTTTTTCCTCAGCCTACTAAAACAACGCATTATTAAAAGACACCATTAAGTTAATATGATGGTATTTTACCACATCTAGGTACTGACAAGAGGAAATTTAATAAACCTGCACACAGTCAGTTAGATTTGTCTAAAAAGCCATTCTCGGAGAGGGTTGCATCCCGTTTTCTCGTGAGTGTAAAACAAAGGGTGTCTCTTTTAATCGATTTATCGCCTTAAGCAGCCTCGGCTAAGTTTCACACCTCAGCATCTCCTAAGCTACTAAGTGTCTCGAGCACTCAACGTAACGTTGCCTGCACACCTGCGACGTTCTAGCAAGTTACCTGAACTTAACTTGCTTGTAGTTTATAAAAATAGTTCCATATTAATTCATTTTATATTCCAACCTATAAACTCGTATTCCAGGTTTCAGCATAATCCGCTCAGCCGTTTCTGCGTGATTGGGTAACAAACATCTAAATATCCAAACATCTAAACTTTCGCATTTATACATTTTATAATATTAATATTACTATAGGACTCTATAGAATAATTGGTCTCTTGACGACACGATAAAAAATGTCATTGACAACACTTCAAATACCTATCGTTAGTTTAAAGGTCGTATGGAAAACACACGTTGTTTGAATAAGAAGTTGGCCACTTTTTAGGGTTCCGTAGCCAAAATGGTGAAAAAGTATCCCTTACCCCCTTCGTCCCTCCCTCCCTCCCTTGGTGTTTCGTCATGTCTGTCCGTCCGTCCATGTTGGGGCTCATAGTAAGGACATAAACAACAAGAAAGCAATGTTGTGGTTTGATTATATATACCTATGAATCACGCGATTTGCAAAATAATACGCACTTTTTCGGTTACCAGAATGCAGGTGTTCCAGATTTATAAAACTGGAACATTTTCATAAAAATCAAAGTGTTGTACGATATGCCACATTTCATGTAAATCTTAATTCAATATTTACAGGGATTTTCCCATTCAACGCCAATTACAACACATATGCGTCATGCCTCTACACGCTCCAAGCGATGGCTCCAAGCCGCCTTCCGCTACAAGGCGGGAAAACGCTGCTACGCGCTATGGCGTAGCACACGTAGCGATCGTTGGCCGCGAATGGATTAAGTTGACGGTTGAGGCGATAGTCGAAGTCGAATACTAAGAAAATCAAAACAAAGGATCAAAAAATACACGTACGTGTTTGGCAGCGAGATTGTCATCATCATCAAATAGAATAGTTACTTATGCTAGGTACATATAGTATGAGATTTTTTGAATGAAATAGGTAACTTAATTCATCCATTTAAGTTATTATTATTGCGCCCAAGATCGGTCTAGCCATTGTCTCCAAAACCAAATACGTTTGATTACATCGCAAAGATTATTCAGCCTCAGCATCGATATCTTAATTTAGATCTGTGATTAAAGCTTAATCGATCTCATTTAATTCAGAAGGGGATTATCGGCCTGATCTCGCGAAACTCGGCGCTAGTAATTTATAGTATCTATCACTGACCTAAAATATAGGTCATCTAAAATAGAATTAATTGACATTGAATATTCATTCTTTTTCCGTTTCGACCGCGAGGGTCGTATGCATAAACAGAAGGTCGGCCATTTTGTTGGCGCGCATATGCCGAGATGGCGACGATTCATTAGTGAACGTAACACTAATTGCGGACGCCCGCTAGACTTCCATCGTGCTTTCATCCATGATTTTTATTTTTTTAAATAACCAGCAATTTAACTAAAGGCACTGGGGTTTCTGCATTAAGTATTTACATTTAACGCATGCCTCGCTATAGATGCAATAGACTTGCACCATGGTTGTTGTTAGGTCACTTACCTGAAATTTAACAATAAAATATCAGCTTTATTCTCTTGTCTATTTCACTAACTATAAAGGATTTCATATGTTGCCCTGCTCGTGTGCGCAATATATTATTGGTAAGTAGATACCTAGAATCAACCCACTAACCCCCTTGTTCATAATTGTAGACCATATAACACTTTTGCTGCCGAGCTTTTCATAGCGCCACGCAATTTCCTCCACATACGAGGAAACGCATCATATCGGCTACACTTCTACAAGCAGAGAATCTTAGGGGAGTTCTTGGACTGTTAATAAGGCCAAATAGCGATTTATATATAAAGAGGTGAAATAATCCCACACTCCACTCTTAACTTCCTCGGGAATAGATCGAAAACACTAACAATTAAACCTGCCGACTAGACGGCCATAGCGGATCCGCATACAATTTACTGATGCCCTTTTGTAAACAGATGGTTCTAAAGAGGCAATATTTTATGCAAAGCAAACAGTTGTTAGGCACAATAACGATTCCAGTACGAAACGTTTGTTTTCTGTATAATGCCCGTGACATGTGTCGAGTCTGTTATTAATTTATGAATTCAAACGCTCGTATCAAGGGAACGTAACAAAATCTCCAATTCACATACAAGCGAAGCGTCCAGTCCATTACAGATAATGACTTTACGAGCACAATCACAGTAAATGCGTTTACTCGGAGCGCGAAAGCGGCGATGTTCGAGTTTAACAACTCCGATCCCATTACACGCTACTTCGATGCGTACGTAGCGGGATGTGCTACGCCACGCCGTAGTACGTGCAGTTCGTAGCTCAGCTACATTGTCAAAGCGAAATACTATTAGTATTTAGTAGTTGTGAATTTAGTATCTTAATTCGTTATTTCAACCAAGTAAATCGAACAAGTCTTCAATTAAAGTACAGATTAATTCGCTAAAATAAATGTACTGACGCTTTTTCGTTATAATATTGCGAGTAAGATGCGAGTAAGTGACTTTATTTTTTGCTAAATGGGAGTCGCCGCTTTCCGTTGTGGTAGAATTAACTTAATCCGGATCAACTGTTAAATCTCCGTCTCCGCACTGGGTCATAATCACAGAACATGTGGAAAGGATCCGTTACGGAACAGCGGGATAATGATGGGATTTATAGCGCCAATAAAGGGTAACATACAATGAGAGAACAACTCCTGCCCCTCCTTTACTGCTTTCATAACAAGGCTCAGAATGTTTCCCCCGTAATAGTTCTATGAAGCAAACAATGAACGAGATTGATGGCAACGTGGCAGAGTTTACGACACGCTCGAGCTAGTTACGAACGCCCACGGTTACAACTTGCGACTAGTTGCGACCTGTTACAGGTCAAATTACAATTTAGGTGATTTCCTGACTTGGCGGGGTGGGATCGATAAATGACATTTTCTTCTTTGACGTAAATTTACTGACGTCGCAAAGATTCTCACTTGACGGAACACTGTCAGTATTACTTTTGCGCAGTAGTAATATCATGCGCAGAAGCGGAGCAGTACCGCCTTCGCATCGTTCCGCTACCGCGCATCCCTCGCCAGTCAGGAAGCACTCAATTAACTGTAGGGGCGCAGTAAAAAATGGTACCGAGTCGACTGACAGCTGACACTGACATTTGACACTTTGCTCATATCGTACTGCCTCCGCACCGATAAATCAGGAAGTCGCCTTACGGTCATACTGTTTGTGTTTAGAAACTACTGCTATTTGACTTCCTTCGAAGAAGACGCTTTATATGAATAGCGCCACGTACAGCTGTACCTTGCCTTCCTGTGGTAACTCCTCGCAATATCACGCAAATATGTCACCAAGTTTTTGTGTTGGCTTCAAGGTATTCAATAAGCATAAAATGTAGCAACTGTTTCGAACTAACGTGTCAATAGAAGCTTGAAAGGAATTAAGCAAATCCAGGGGACCGATTTTTGAGTGTCGAACGCTCGAATTTTCACTCGGCATTTGTCAAAACGTCATAGTTTTTTGACAGATCTCGAGTGAACATTCGAGCGTTCGACACTCAAAAATCGGCCCCCAGGCCCTGGTTTTATTTGTCACCCATAACATCCTTATAACTTGCAAAAAATACAAATTTGGTGCACAGTGTTTTACATCCGTATTTATCTATCAGTTAGACGAGAGGATAAACCGTTGCTATTCTAGAATCAGGTCAGACAAGTTATCAAATCTATAACAATTCAGCTGACTTACAGTTTGAAGTCGAACGGTTCGCCAGAGCGGCGATGTAACAAGATCAGAGGTAGCATCTTACACTTACAATTCGCATTCCAAATAAATGGTAGATTGTTAAGCAAGGGTTGAAAGCTACCTATTGAACAGACGAGATATTTCACTCACTTTGTTCGAGGTTCAATAGTTCTTGTCTGGCATAGGTGCTTTCACAAGTTAAACACTCTGCTTTTCACGAGAAAACTAAAAAACTTCAAATATGCACAAACATTTTCTGTCCATAAATTCAAGTGTTGTCCCAGGTTCACTTTTTTTAACTGCGACAACCTATTAGCTGTCCAAATTAAGGAGAAGGATTGTTTATGGTAAGCCGTCAGCCATATTAAACAAGTTCAAAATTTATCTGTATGGTGGCACCCTTATTGGATCTCTATGGAAATCTTTACTCTGTGTACTTGTGCCTGTATAGATTACTGCCGTTGTCACAATTTTTTTCTCTAGAACTCTTCTTTATTTTGCTCTAGAGCAGAATCGTACCACTTTAAGCTCGCCACTTAGATGAACAATGACCCACTTTCAGAGTATGAGAAATGAAACATTCATTTGTTACGCAGTCCCGTTGTGACACTTTACTTTTGTGCGGTAGATTTACACTCGCCCCGCCTATCAATCCTACCCGGGAGACTTTTGTTTTGTCCCTACAACCACAGCGACAACATACCTACCTCTACCTACTTACAAAACGGGGATTTATTACCGAACTTTGGAATAAATAAGACCCGAGATATGCTTGTACTTATTCTTGCGTAATCCCCAAGTTTATACTGTTTTATTTTGAATATAATATCCCCTTATAAACACTATATTTCATTCATTGATTTATAATAAAATATTCATCTGTCATTACAAGCTAACCTTGATTCAGTGATTCATATTAACATATACCGACACCGACCATGGGTTCGTGTTACATCACTCGTTAGCGATCACTGAATTATTTATAGAAAATGTTTCAGGTATCGCAGAAGCTGGAGCTAACGACGTCATCGTATGAAATTGACAGCTCTATGCTGCGTTTGATCTATTTATCCGGGAATTTGAACCATTTCAAAATAGTCCTGTAGTTAAGTAACGTGTCAAACTTATGCTACCTAGGCATACATTTTTAGCATCGAAAATTACATTTAAATTTATCTTACCCATACCCACACTCGAATGCGTTACGACTTAATCAATTAATTCAAAACGTGAGATCACTGGTCTTTGTCGTAGAGGTATATGTACCTAAGTCCATTTTCATTACCTCTGTCAAAATCCTTGCCGCGATTGCATGCATCTTAAATTAATCGAACGAACACCACTTGTTTCATGTCACTGTCAATTCTGATTTTGAAGAATAGAGACCTATTGAAAGTGAGAATATGACATGGAATCGACCACCGGAATGACAAAGATGAGGTCAATAAGTAGACAACATCATTTTGAAGCTGCTTTTTAACACGCTTTTATTAGGTCGACCTGTATGTAACTATGTAATGGAATCTAAGGTAACTAATTTAACCATCTTCCAAGCATCGTAGCATCATGAAAATTGGCAGCCGTATGTGGTTCTGATGACAATACAATAATATGGTACTGTCGAACTGATCTGATGATGGAGCCGGAAGATATGAACTGGAACTTCATGATGGAACATCGTATCATAGCTGTGTTTGAATTTGTTAGAAAAGTCTTGCAATGAACTTTGACCACGATTAGGTTTCAAAGTCTGATAGGTCGACCTGTATGTAACTAACTATGTAATGGAATCTAAGGTAACTAGTTTAACCATTTTCCAAGGATCGTAGCGTCATGAAAATTAGCAGCTGTATGCAGTTCTGATGACAATACAACAATATGGTACTGTCGAACTGATCTGATGATGGAGCCGGAAGATATGAACTGGAACTTCATGATGGAACATCGTATCGTAGCTGTGTTTGGATTTGTTAGAACAGTCTTGTAATGAATTTTGACCGCGATTAGGTTTCAAGGTCTGATGATGAAACCGGAAGATAGGCACTGGCATTCCATGATGGAATATCGTATCATATTTGAACACGATCAGGTTTCAATTAACACGAAAAGCGTGTTTTTCTAGTGTTTTTAAACTATTAATTTATTTTTACTCATTAACATTACCGTGTATTACGGTTAAAGTAAGCATAATACTGAGTCTAAATTTACGCTATACAATGCGTTACAATAGTAGCAGCAGCTAAGTACCTGATCATTACCTCGTCCTTTTTTAACTACGCCTTTTATTATTTTTTAACTACATCGGTTTCTTTGTGTAAGGTAGCTAGCAGTATACTTAAATAATGTTGATGGTATTAAAGCACGCGTCGTGGAGCGGTGCGATGATAAATTTGATTTATCATCTCGCCACTGAATCCGCGCTAAACTCGGGCTGTGGGCCCGCGATAGCGGTTGATATATATGCCACATGTAATAAAATTTGCGGCTTTAACTGGGCGCAATTGACTTAATTAATTAAACTCGTATTAGTACGGGAACTATATAGCAATTCATACAAAGTAATCAAGTATGCAATTAGCACGTGTCATCTACGAGGGCTCGCCCCTCCACAGCCCAATCCGTACAATTGCGCATTTATTAGTACCTATGACATACGCTGTGGAGGGGCGCGTCGTTGTGGATGAGACGTGCTAAACACAAGACGCCAAAAAGTAGAATCGAATATATCTGGTTGTCTAATGTATTAGTAAATTACAATTGTAACACATTACTTATGAACAAAACTTCCTGGCTTCATGAAGGCTTGTTCTATTTAGGTAACTTTAACTTTCCAGACAGTCATGAATTCTGACTGTATTCATTTAACAAAAGGTTTAACAATCCAACACCCAGGAGAAGGAAATAGATAACCGCATCCAAAGTACCTTGCGATGTAGTGCCGCCCTTCATAAAGAGTTAGCATCCAAGCTTCTAAGCAGAAACACCTAACTTCAAATCTACAAAACGATCATAAGGCCAATACTCACGTATGGATGCGAAGCGTGAACGCTAACACTTAAAAAGGGAATTAACCTACTGGTAGCACAGTGAAAATTCTCCGGAAAATCCTGGCTCCCGGGCGGATGGATGGTGGGAGCTACAGAGTCCGAAAGAACACGGAAATTGAGGTTCTTGTGGCAGCACCCAATATCATCGGAGAGATGAAAGCGCACCATCTCCAATGGCTCGGCCACGTTGAGAGGGTGAGGAACGGGGCGCCAAACGAGCCTATCTCTGAGCCTTCAAGTCGGCGAAACAAAAAAAATACGTTTTAAGTCCGTGTTGTAAACTAGAACCAAGCGGAAAATGAACTTCATTCATTCATTCGTTCTTTCCGGCTGTATTCAGTGATCTGGAGTGGTTTGGCGCTACCACTTGTTTTTTTGTTGTTCTGATTCATAGAACTGAAAATCAGTGGAAATGATATGGACTTTCTTTTGGAATAAGGATTTTGAATTAACGGCTGCATAGGTAGTAGATACTGCTCCCGCTGTATAACTGTGTAAAAGCTTTTCTTTAGTAACGAAACATAAAACTACCTCTTATCGGAAATCGCCAAAATATTTTCAACTCGATTTATATACTCGACTTAAATACAGTCCAGACCAAGAAAAACGGGTACACTTTCAATGAAATTTCAATGCTATGTGTAGATACTCGTTTATGTGCTCTAGAGTGTATGTGCGAGTTCCGCTGGTAGCGAGCACGGCTGGAGACTGGAGAGGCCGGAGTGCGGAGTGAGCGGTAATCACTCGCGCGGAGCACACTCGCGCCAAGAACCACGCTCCATCGCCGACTTGTTCAAACACTACCTATCGATATAAGTACTTTTATCTAATACAGTAAAGGATCAAATGTGTTAAAAATTAAATAACTTAGTAAAGGATTTTTAAAGCATATATGTTTTATTAGCCGATCGGTCCGATTGTTTGGTTCATGGTATTACATGGCATCAAAGTATTACAGGTGACAATCAATAAACATCGAAGTTGCGAGACTATACTCTAGTTTAGTTTCATTGTACAAATATTAAACAGTCTTCACGATCAGACCATTGTATCAGCCTACTATCATCATTAATTCCACTCTACTCCATATTTATGCCTATTCCCATGCATTTAGCTGTTAAGATGCGACCACCGCATCATCAGAACGACTGAGCGACGCGGCGCGGCAAGGTCGCGCATTGTCGCGCATCTTTTGTCTAGCGGCCTCGCGTTAATGGGTCAACAGCCCTCGCGATTAGCGCCGTGCTTGTGTCAATGTCGATGATCCACACGCGATACTGGCACGTTCGCCCACCACCACAAAATAAATTGATGATAGCAGGGTACTTACGTACTGAAAGGGCCCAATTCTATAATCAAAACCAAGACAAAAACATGAGACCTGCACGTCAGAGATATCCCTTTCAAACTTTACCGAGTGCCAACCGGGATCAGGTAAATTATCTGCTCGGAGTAGCGCCGAGACATAGGTACCCGAAGCGGAAAATGAGACACGGAGCGAGATTTTTTTCTTGAGAGTAACTACGAGCAAATTCGAATTCCCACATTACCTAATGCAAACGAATTTACGATTAAATCTGATAACAAATTGTACCTATCAACTAAATACTAAACTTATGTGTCAGTAGTTAAGCTGCAAACGCACTGACAGCGGTGGCGGCGCGGTGCGGAGGCGGTACCGGTTGTAATATTCGAACTAATATGAAAGGGTCCGCACAGAACGCTTTTTTCCCGGCCCGTTTTCTGTGTGAACCCTTTCATATTAGTTCGAATATTACAACCGGTACCGCCTCCGCACCGCGACGCCCCGCCCCGCTACCGCTGTCAGTGCGTTTCGGGCTTTAAGCCTAATCGGACCTAATTTATACGAGCTAATTATAGATCGAAAGTTATTAAGGAAACTAACAGATAAGTCTTGGAAATCTGTAGAAGGATCAAACTTCCTAACAGCGTACGGTTAGCCAATGGATGCTTAGCGTAACATAATATACAAAATATTAGAGTTGCCAGGCGAGTAAAATCATAGCCAAAAATACCAAAATATAGAAAATAATAGAAGAACCTTATTCAGTTTTTAAACTTTTTTGAACTGTCGAAACTTTTTAGTCTCGTGCCCCGCCGGGGGATTTAATATCGTCGCCAGACCACGCGTCACGTGCCCGTTGTGTGGAGAATACATAACATAATAACTTCTCAACTACCCGGTGCAGAGCAAAAACAATATCATATACCTCCGACAGCTATATTTATACACGCGATTATTTACGGGAATACCCAGAAAGTAATTTTAAATACAAATTAAAAAAGTGCAAGTCAAGACACCGTATTTGAACAAAAAAAAAGCAACTATGAAGTCAGCTAATAGGAAATACAATTAAAGGAGTATACAATTGTATCAACTACCTAATTGAATGAGTATTTTAACCAAAAACCTGAGCCGCGAGGAACTAGGCCACTGAAAAAAATTACGACGCAGCGGAGAACGAGGGGATCGAAGCGCAAGATGGCGGGCACAAACCCTGTTTTGTTTAGCACTCCACGCAGAGGGCCCTTCGGCTCAAAGGAACCAACCTCATTGTGGGAATAAGTTGTCTGGACGATAAGCATAGATTACACGCCTGAATTGCTCATTGTACCTATTAAAGAAAAGCCTATTCAAAAAAGCGGTGTATAATTGTCAACGTGGTATTCCATAAAAACAAAACAAACAAATACGTACGAGCATATGAACATGGCCAGTCTGATTATCTTATCCTATATCTTTAAATGAGCAATTCTTGTATATACATATTTATTCATTTAGGAGTGCTCGTGGCCCAGCGGCGCCTGCGTACCGCTTGCGGTCTCTAAGGTTAAGCAACGTGGGCAGCGGTCAGGAGTGTCAGGACTTGGATGGGTGACCGCTTTGAGTGGTTACTAACTGAGCGCTCCCGTGCTTTGGAAGGCACGTTAAGCCGTTGATCCCGGTTGCTGTCTATGGCAGCAGTCGTTAAGCCAAGTTGGAGGCCTTCGGGCGGATTGAGAACTTCTAACAGTCAAGTTGCCCACTCACTTGAGAAAGCCTAATCCCAATAAGGTCTAGTTTCCCCTCGGAGTTGGAAGGTCAGATGGCAGTCGCTTCCGTAAAAACTAGTGCCTACGCCAAATCTTGGGATTAGGTAGCGGACCCCAGGCATCCTTCAGGATGCAACTGTACTGGGATAATCCTAGGAGGATGATGATGATATATTTATTCATTTGTTTCGGGGATCTCTGAACAGCCCTAACGATTTTGATGAAATTTGGTTTGGGGGTTTTCGGGAACAAGCTATCTAGGTCTCATGCCCGGGAAAACGCCGAGCAAAGCTTTGTCGCCCAGATATAACCTAATTTAAACGACCACATGCGTATACATAAACATGTATGAAATCACTCTCGATATCCTTTTAAACGATTTTTTTTAATTTCAGCTCCTCTTCTTGAATGTGCAAATAACGTAGCTACTCTTTTGCGCTGTGAAATTATGGCAAGGGCAGTTAAAAATGTTTCTAGCCCTGCGGTTGTCCGCTCTGTTCACTGTCAACAGTGCGATGCAGAGAAGCTGAATTATGCGCATCGGCACTCATAAAGGAGGCCCTGCTAAAGTAAAGTTTAGCGAAGCTTGATTGACACACAAAGTTGCCTAACTATTTGTATTTATTTGTCATCAAGTGTAGAGGTACGCCTATCATTACTATATACTTATATAGGGTACTATATAGGAGGAGAGGTATCTCCTCAATAGATTATAGATTATAGTAACGATTATATTTACTAACTATTCCACATTAGCTGTATTCTATACTGAGTGAACACCACAGTGAGCTTATTACTACATAGCCTTAAAAGTATTCAAAGCGTTGTCATCAGTGTCATCACACAATGCCTGAAAATTTGAGTACGGCCTATAAGAATTTAGCTGACCAGCCAAACTATTTGAAAATGAAACCCGGCAAATTGAGTGGGAGCGATGTTTACGCAGAACGAACTGGAATTGTTATGTTAATTCGCGAACGTGCCCGCAGGCCGCGGCGCGACGTGCTGCGACGCCACCGCTGCTACCAGACCTTATCATATCATACCCCATTCCAAACAACAATAACAATCAATGGAACTCAATACATTTGATTGCTATTCGGTTTCCATTTACCATTTTGGTTAACTGATTTTGGAATGAAATCAAATGGCAATATTTGGGATCATAAGATTTAAGCGCAATTAGTTGCAAAGGTTATCGACTATAAGTTTTAGACCGATTTCGCCAAATAAAAATAAAGGGCAAGAAGGTTAAATGTCCGAATGACTAATTTGAGATTATATTCTTCAACGATTCTCTTGATTAAAAATAGGAGTTTGTACCAACGAGAATCTTTGCAAGGGATTTGTTAACTCATGTGCAGCCATTACCCAGTGTTAAGCCTATTATGCGCACTCGTTACATCTTATTATCTCAGTAGGATATTATTGGCCTCACAAAGAGCTACGTTCGGGAGAATCTCTTTAAACCTTTTCGGATCGGTTGCCAGTCGCGAGGCCGCAATTTTTGTCCTAGAATTTATAAAAATTAGTTCGACTTGATCTCTTATTGAAATGCCGACTTACGGATTGAGCGGATATCACAGATTAGATATCTTTATATCTTTATCATCAAAGATATCTTTATCATTCCAACCGTCCAAAAAAGTAAAAAAGTGATTTTAAATCACAAATACGGTCGAGTAACACATACAATGAATAAGGGTCATTCGGGTTTTATGAAAAGAGAAGTCACAAAGACTCGCGACGGCCGCTTCAAACCTTCCATATATCAAGCCGTAATTATATCCAACAGAAGATGTAAATACTTAGTGGGCAACATATACGCACGTCAGCCATTAAAAATACGGCAGAATTATGTAAGGACTTTTTTTAGGATTCCTTATGTGGTAGGTAGTGCAGGTACATTAGCAAAATTGGGTATTGTACCAAATTTTGCTTTAAAAACTTTAAAAAAAAACATAAATAAAAAAATTAATAAAAAATAAAACCGACCACATAAAATAAAACACTGAAAAGTTCATTGCCTACTTCTAATAGCTCAATATGAGACTTTACGCGTCTTATTGAAAAAAAAAATTTCATTTTCATTTAATATGGGATTGTTCTTGGCCAGCATCAAGCCAGGGGGCTTTGCCGATGGCCGACGGTGGAACCAGCTCACCCAGAAGATGCCTATTGGATGATGAAAAGAGCTGGGTTCGAGTAAGTGCAATTTTCGCCGTACGTCTGGATGTCCGATGGAAGAAGGGGGAAGGCGGTATCAGCTCATGGAGCTCCTGAGCACACTCACTAAAGTACAATTTGTAGAAGACGCACAGACACGCTACTTTTCGTATATGTATATGTTAGGCTCTGCAGCTAAGTTCTACTACCGTACTATCGCCTTCTCAAGATTGAGTGATCTAACCCAAAAAAAACTAAATTAAACTTAGGTGAAGACATAACCTGCCCATAAAGCATAATATAGTCCGGATTTTCATGATTACTTAAACCGCTTCTTAATGTGTAGTTAGGTACATTCCAATCTGAAGATTGCTTATCTATTAATATTAGATTTACTGTACGAAACAAATTTCTACTTGGAATGTAGGCAGTGAACGGAAATAAACAAAGGTGGGTAATTAAAAGCCAGTAAACCATCATTGAACGTTTTTACGTACATATTATACCTTACTTGCAGAATGAAGTAACGAATATAAAAGAACCTACAGACAGGGGAGAGCATGAAATCTCTTTTATTGAGTCGGTGTAAGGATTGTATATCCCAAAGCCCTTTGTGGAACACTGCTTATCCACCTTATGAATATTTAAGGGTAGGGTTCGCCGATACGCGAGCCTCGACAATGTCCACGAACCAACCGAAGAGACGAGCTAGGTATTATAACGCCTCAACTCGATATTCATACGTTCTTTTGGAACGTTCCATCTTAACAGTCTTATCACTATCAGTTTTTCCAACTGTACACTAATTAATATCTACATTTGGATAAAATATTGATATTAGTTAGATTTGGTTTGTTATTTTTGACTCTCTTCTTGAGCTAAGAGGCGTGCTCGGTAGCATTGAGAAAGTCGTTATTAAATGTACTCTACTAACAGTCTGCCACCCCTATCAAATCTTCGACCGGACTGGTAAACTCAGGCACAATACTCGGTAAATATGATAACCATTTCAGTACCCATGTAAGACAAGACGGGTCATGTTCAAAAGGGTTACCGGCGACAGCTTCCGGCGGAAGTGAAGCAATGTAGCAGCAATCCGACGCGACGTTCCGCTCCATTTCCGAGGCCGAATGAGGGTAGTTCGGGCGCAGTTAAGGTAAAGGTGCCTTTACCGAGATTAAGCGTTTTCGCGTCGTTGCATTGTTTAAATTACTTATTAAATGTGAAAGATGAATGAAATACGTGAAGTTCTAAAGGTCTATTTGATACGATACTTTTGATCATATTTTACTGGAATTTAGCTAATATATTTGGTATAGTCCGGACACAACTCTAAGGCTAAATTCTGTCAAACGAACGCAAGAAAAAACTAGACTTAGAGCTCTGACTGTAATGTAGATTTTTGCTTGCATTAATTTAACAGCACTTGGCCTTACATCAGTTTTGTACGAACTATACGTAGGTAGGTATTCCTCCTATAACATGTCCACTAGAGTGTCTGATCACGTATTAAGAACCCCACATGAATACATACACACGAATACTATTCTTCCAATTATTTTTTAGTTATTTCGTGTATTGTATTTTTTAAATTCGAAAATATGCTATGGACCCCGAAGTAGACAATTTAAATTTCGATATTTAACTTTTCCGAATAAAATAAATTTAAAATCGACAGTTACTACTTTTACGAATCAAATTATTTTGTACAGAGAGGAGCAAAGATTCGCCGGATGACGTAGTGATCTGGGTGGTGTAAAGACAAGCACGCTGGTCCGGCAAACCAGAGGCAGGGGTTCGATTCCCGTCTCAGGCTGCGTGCGTGATCACGGTTAATTTTTCCTTTGTATTTGCTTGCAAACTTTGGCAATTTTAGGCCAAAAAACCAGTTTAATATAGTAAAATAAGGAACAGTAACATATAGATTTCATATAAATAAGTGCAGAAACTACATACTTACATCGAAAAAAGAGCCTTTTTGGAACATGTTTGAAAATATCATAATAAAAAAATAAGTATTCATTCTTTTCAAAATTCGCCTTTTGCAAATGTACCTAGATAAAGGATTGAAGAACCAATAACCGTTTGTGATATAAATATGTTTATAGCTTAGACTTAAATATCAACTTGAAACTCGTCAAAAATCTATGAATAGCGCGTGGAACCCCTTAATTAATTAATTTAAGAAAAGTCAAGAAATCATGTAGGTTTTTCAATAATCTCAGTTCATTTTGCTGCTTTTGTCGTTATAGCCTTATAGCTACTTTAATTAATTTTCCATTGATTCAGACAACAGTGAAAGCCTCTCTATACCTACACAATAAGCTCCTCAGCGTCACCGAAGTTTCTAATTACGTCAGAGTCGGTTATCTCCATACCGATCTCGATCCTACTAATTGACCCCAAGCCCTTTATACATATTTGAGGTAAACAGCAGACGCTCCAATACGTTGATCGTACTGAAATCCGAACCTCCCAAAACCCAGAGGGTAGGTATGCAAGTCATGAAACTTCTGAAGTAATAATCACGGCTCTTTATTGGTAAAAGTAGGTTTTGTACCTACTTTTACCAATAAAGAGCCGTGATTATTACATTCGAGGATAATCGAATGGGTTACCTAACATCACATTTTAACATTGAAAATAATAATAATAATAGCCCGCGGGGGCATTCTATGGGGGCCCATCTAGCAGAGAGCGAGTCACCGTCTGCCGGAAATAAAAATCTGGGACAATTTTATTAGGCAGGCGTCCGTTGTCTCACCCAATAGCCCAGCCATTAGTCCATCATATTCACCCAATAGCCCAGTTTATTTAGACTCCATGAATCAGCAATAGTTCCTATACACCCTGGCGGGTGCTGTCTCTGTGTGCGTCCCATGACACGGGCAGGGACAGCATCCGCTCGGTGTATCCCTTGCATTTCATTAAAATGTCAAAAGGGCCTCTACGTGTTGGCTATGTGGTACTCGGTGGTACTTCGGTGCCCCGGTACTTCGGCTCCGCGAACGCCTCCCAAAGGTCCGGGACACCATTGTCCCGTGAACGGGAAAGACATACAGATAATAATAATAACACCCCTGAGCCGCTCACACCGGTGTTGCTCCTGGCCGTCTTTACGGCGGCATTTTCAGGGGCCCCTCTTATGAGCGGCTAGTCACCGCATCGATAACTTTGTTTACAATGTTATGGCAGGTGTCCGGACCTCTTTGCAATAGCCCAATCTTTTATCCATCCAAACTTCATCACCATAGACGAGTTCACTCTCTTTCCACTTTATACCTTATAAACCTCTTTCTTTTGCGCAGTGTAAAAAACCAACATTAACGGTTTATAAATTTCTCCTCGCTGAAGGCTGAAACGGGAGGCTGGCAGAGATTGATCGGCGCGTCGTGTCCCCGTGTACGGGGCCCGCGGCATACCGCGCGCCACTACTGGTCACGGTAAATATAAGGAATTTTTGCTTACAAAGCTTTAAAAACCCGCATATTTTGCCCTAGCTACACGTTTTCTACCACATGTATAGGAACCAACGACCTAGTATAAAAAAGGTATCGAAATACCACTACTCAATCATTTTCCATTGTCATATGTTCCAATGTGTACGCAGGCGACAAAAAGTACAGTTATTTTTTGGTGGCCAAAACGAATGCAAATCCATAACCCACTAATAGACTTCGACCATATTTAAATTTACCTTGTAAGTCTTAATGGGTTACTTTCACACGCACATATTTTATACAATTCATTATGTAATGTATGCAGGTAAGTAGTAACGTATCTACTACAAATGTCAAATTTAGACAGGTAATTGATGGTAAATTGGTTTATTAATGTTATGTATTCAGGTACCTATAATAAGTACTTCCACATTTTGTACAATGCCGTTCAACATTTTGATCCTCACAGCACCTCAACATACTTTAATCACCAATTATGTTTAATATATGTATTTAACCCTAAGATTTGGATAAGTAGTAAGGCCATCTAACTACATAATAACTCCGAGTAACTTGCACAAATGCTTATAAAAAGTGCGAAATTATTAGAAGAGCTAACACGACGAGGATCATTATCATTACAGAGTAAATTAATTAGACCAGACTTCAAGCAACACTCACACCACGGGATCCCCGCCTCCATTTTCCTTCTCTCAGAACAATAGATATTTTTCCGTTAAAAAAAGAATTGTGGCGAAATTAAAAGGTGAAAAAAGAAAAAGTTTTTTCATTTTCCATTACGAACAATATTCAAGGGGTTCAATTCCGTATTCTCTTTTAACAGCATTTGACTGGGGTCCTAAAAGGTATTTTATTAACTTTCTTCCGCGCGTCTGTCATTTTAGTTTTGGTCTAAGGCGCTCCACTATAAAGGTACCTAGCTATTTAGAGGAAAGTATTCTCTGAAAACTAGTAACAAAAAATCCAAATAAAGTTAGATTTGATGATGAATACAACGCTCGGTTTTATTTAAAATTAAACCAAGGTTTGTTGGTGGTCCAGTGACCGAAACGTTTTTGGCGGCACCGAGGAATGATATGGTAATTGTACCTACAGCATATTATTACCTCTGGTCCTCCTCCGCTAGGAGCCGCCCTTGGCCTCGATGTTCTGGCCGACCACGATGATCAGGATGATGAACACCAGCAGCAGCACCAGGATGCAGCAGATGGCGACTGCGAGCATGACCGCGTGCTCGCCCAGCTTGGTGGCGCCCCGCGCGGCGCACGCGGCAAGAGTCGCCGCGGCCACCGGCGCACTTATGGTACCGACTGTTAACTCGTGCTTCGGGAACTAAATAATACCCCCTCTTCCTTATGCCTTCCGATTTTAAACTCCGAACAGCCACGTTTATTGGTAGACGATTCCTGTACCACTTCTTCTAATTGGCGCGTCGTTTACCACGCCTCACTTGATGAATACTATGTTACTGTTATGTCTAGTTATTTAACTGTGATAGGGCATAGTTATATAAATTTACGCAGCGTACCTACAGCATTCCTGGTAGGTAGTATCGAATGTAAAGAAATACTAACAAAATTAATTGATACCTACTATCTGTTCTCATTTGGATACATCTTCAACGTCATCCTCATCATTTAAGTGAAAAATATGAATACAAAAATAAAACCGCATTAAAAATGAGACCGAGGAGCCATTACAATGACGATTCAGAAATTAAAATGCGCTCTGCGTACTTCAATTTCGCCTGCCATTTCCTCGACGGATGTTGTGCGCTGAGATTCCAATTAGACGGAGAGTCGAAGAATACCCTCGGTGGGATACAAGATCGAATACAACGTGCCTCTTTAAGCTTCGACAAATCTTTCTTATCTGTTTAGATATAAAGATGATTATTATTATTTTCGGACCAGTAGATAATTTCCGCCTAGGAAGAGAAAACAGCCGTATTTTGACTAACCAGTGTACGGGTTCTCTAATTAATACCTTTGTCACGTTTTAATTTTCATTTCACAGAAAACGCACGCTTGAAACGAGCTTTAATTATTTACAAAACGAGAGCAAGGAATCATCAGTCTATCCTCATTTTCTCATTCACGGTCGAGAGATTTCAATCTAAAAGAGCAAGGCTTTATGGTAATGCGGTGAGATAACGTAGACAACGGTGTTTTAGATATGCCAGTGACGCTGAAATCAATATACAGCCGGGTGCGAGGGACTAATGACCAGTGACAGTGCCAATTGATTGTATTAGAAACTATCGGCGCGGAACCGAAAGATAATGCTGTCAGGAAACGGGAAACGGCTCGTCTTAAAAAATAGAACTAATCCTTGGTAGAGTAATTTTATCTCACGAGCGAGGGTGAGCCATGGTTGTATGTTGAGCTGCGTAAGACTCACATTCGATTGCCCTTTATCAACTGCCGGCCTGAAATAGGTTTAAATATTTAATTAGCCAAGTTACGAGTATCTTTATTAAAATATCCGTGCTCAACAGATGCGAATTATTCGCGATCTCTTTACCGTGCGTCGTTATATGATTATGTCCCATGGGCAGCGCCGGTGCGGTCAACCGCCACACCGCCAGCGTTACACGCAGTCATGCACATGCGACGCCAATCATTTTCCAATCAGCTAATAATACATTATATTTGGAGCTATTTTATATGTGCCCTTATTTGTGTTGCTTTAGATACAATGATGTTTCGTCGTTTCAGAATCAATATGTAGAAAAAAGGGAAAATATCCTCTTTGCAAAACTATTGAAAGTCATGTAGTTTACGTCGACTTCAAAGATATGTTTACAATTTTTGCCTTTACAATTTACTTATTATTTTGTTAAGCCCACAGTACGTAAAAGGTGTTGATCCGTATGACGTCATTAAAGAACCTACCAAGTCCATTTGTTTTCAACGACCACTCCATGGCATGGGGTCGAAAAAGCAATAAAGCGTAAGCAAAGTAGAGGCGCAGCCGTTAACGCCTTCAAGGAGGTCAAGTTGAGGGTCGAGAATATAAATATACTCATAGCGTCTTCAATTATTTTGACGATTAGTAAACAACGTATATGGTTCGGGGTGCATATAACGTATATAATACGTTGGTATATTATGTAAACGCTGTAGGTGGAGCACATTAAAAGTAGCGTAACACACTATGTTTCATTGTCCATCGTTAGTATATAAATGTAATTGTAAAAGACACTACTACATGCCTTAGATTCACATTTCATGCTAGAAGTAATTAAACGTATTTTTCGCGAATTTTGCCAGTATTTTTTATAAACCGTAGCGTACCGGATACGTGCTATTATTAAATTACAAGTGAGCCATTAAGAAACCTTTTCGCACCCCTTTCATGCAGCGCTGCTAAGAGCCCATCCCCATAAACCTAAGTGAGATTGTAACGCGAAACGGTTATAAACTCTGTCCACAGACCGCTTACTCATAATTAACACTCGGTGGTTGGTAATTCACGAGGAGTGCGTATCCATTACTTACGGGACCCGTATTTTCAAACCTACATTAAATATACTTAAGTAATGTATATTAATGGAGAAGTGTCTCGTGGAATGCGATACGTAGAAAGGGAAATAAACGTTATGTAACCGTAATGCAAACACTATACACGCGCTTTGTGCACTACGGTGTTTCTCTGACTGCCATTTCTTTATTACCTACTGGAAGAATGCGACAAGCAATCAGTTTTTCACCACATACACCTGCACCTTTTCTACAAGCTAGATATTTCCCGAAAGATATGTGTAACAACGTTGTTAGTAAGTAAACCTAAATACTCTTCGAGAGAAGTCCAGCAATTCATTAGTACACGTATTTTACGAAGTCTATTAGATGCATTTTTTACACTTTACGCTTTGGCAGCGTTCGGTTTTTGAACAAAAAACTTGTAAGCAAACGTTTTAAATAATATTGATTTATCGCTTTGTGAAACCGACTATTAACGTCGGAAATGAGATTAGCGGCGTTAATAGAACTAATATGGGCTCTGTTTAACGCGGCGTGCCGCTAATTGCGACTTTTAATTAACATTCACTGCATTTTTAGTGTAATTTTCTAGTATTACGTTACATATACGTACAGTCAATCAATTTGATTTGTCACTGTGACATTAATTATGAGATGTCTAGCAGGTTTCATATAGATCTTTACAGTGACAAAGGTACCTACGAAGTGGCCCAGAAATGAAATTGGTTGCCCGTACGTAAGTACATACTCAAAATCGTTTATAACAAGCTAGTCACCATATTATTACATTTCAAAGAAAATATTTAAATTTCACCTCCTCATTGTGTACAGTAATTGATATTGTTAATAATGGAAACAATTTATGTTTGCCTTATCGGCTGCCTAATGCCTACGTACCTGCACGAGTGTTCGTTCAACTTGTTTTGTAATAACAATTGTAATCGTTGAAAAACCAACCACCTACGTATGCAATAGAGAATTTTATTAATATGAAGTATCGGGCACTGTTAATTATTGTTATGAATGCGGAGACAGTTATCTGTCCATTTAACAATTCTTCTGCCTTACCTCATTCCATCAAGATTGTTCATTCATCATGTTTTTTTTTTCATTATGCTTAGCTTTTTTAGGTGATAAAAAGTCCAGGTCGATTGTGGAAATTGCTATTCTTTTTTCTATGAAGCGACTTTATTGAATCGTGTAACTATTACAACGAAAAAGGGTACAATCTTGTAACATTGTCTGGGTCGACAATTTGTTCAGTAAGTAGGTAGGTATGTCTCATTAGTCGAAGAACCGAACAAAAGCAGGGTAAGAACGGGTCCGCTGGCCGCGGCCGAGAGCCCTCACCGCTGCCCGTAATTGTCTTACCTAAATATAAAACAATTTGCCGTAAATACAATAAGTTGTTTAGGTACTTGACTTACTAACACACACATTGTTATGTTACTACTAGCAGGTAACATAACAATGTTACCCACTAGTAGTTACAAGAATATTGGGAGCATTCATTGATTCTTCTAAATACGAATAAAAATAGTAATTTTTATACTCTCTGAGCCTCATGTACTTAATACATTTATGGCCACACACAAAAATAGCAATAGATCCTAAAGTGTGTTATGTACACGAGGTTGTAAAACAACTATAGAAATGAAGATAAGATATATAAGAGAAGTAGAGCGGAACGTCATCTCGCTGCAGCCCAAATTGGGGAAGTACCTCTACGAGGATGACAGCATACGCTATTGCGTGTCTCTAGCTGACAACGCAACGAATCCTCAAGTCAGTAAAGGATCGGCAATTCTTCTGTATTTGCAAGAGTCCGTAGGCTACGGTGTCTGCTTACGATCAGGCAGGCCGTATGCTCATTTGCCACCGTCATTCCATAAATAAATAACTAATACACAGATGCCATATGAATAGGTACCACTTCTGTTCAATAAACCTATACTTATAAGCTCTAAACTTCATTGTAATTCACAATAACTACAAATAAGCTCTATCGATTACTAAATTTTTTATTACTTATTTAGTTTTTCTGTGTCAATATTGAGAAATGTTATGAATTCTGGAGATTTCTAAAATTAGATGGGTACATTAGTAGTAAATTAAAATTAGTAAACGAAGTTATTTACCTTGTCAAACGCCACCTAGGTATGTAACCTGCCACTATCCTAACCTAAATATATGGTATCCATTAGCTCCGCAAACGAAGCAGTCTAGGACTGCCGAATATCCGAATAACCTACTTTTTACGCCTTAATATTTATGAACTACGATTAGCCACCTTTTTTTTTTGGCCTACCTTATCGTTCCTTGCTCGTCTATCAAGTCAATCGATCAGTATACAGGGTGATTTCTGGGCCGTGATCAGGAATCAGGCAGATAATCATGCCCATGAAACTGAACAACTTTCCCCATGAAACCATGGGCCGAAATAATAAAATTAGAAATCGACTTTCATACAAAGTGGCTGGTCACGTGACTTATTGACTATGTGAAGAAGGTTTTTATTGATGTCTTCAGATTTCGACCTATATTCCTAGGGGAAAGTTTCATGGGCCTGATTACCTACCTGATTCCTGATCACGACCCAAAAATCACCCTGTATAGGTTCCTTTTCCTTCGGCATTCGTCTAGTTTGCTATTCATAGACATTTTCTTCAAGTTCTGAATTTACGTTCTACACTTTTCGCTTCGTTCGTTGTTCCTTATACTTATACGTACCCTACAGAGCGTTTGTCCTTACACGTTACTTTTGACATTGCGAAAATTAGTCCGTAATTCCAGTAAGTCGCGCCGTTAATCCTAACCATGTGCACAGACCACGCCACGGTACCTAATCTGCCTTCGACTAACAACAATTTTTGATAGTAACGTAATACGACTACACTTCTGTTCTTGTTAGGGTTCCGTACCCAAAGGGTAAAACGGGACACTATTACTAAGACTCCGCTGTCCGTCTGTCTGTCTGTCAGTCCGTTTGTCGCCAGGCTGTATCTCATGAAACGTGATAGTTAGACAGTTGTCATTTTCACAGATGATGTAGTTCTGTAGCCGCTATAACAAAAAAATACAAACAAAAACAGAATAAAATAAATATTTAAGTGGGCTCCCATACAACAGGCCTGATTTTTTTGCCGGTTTTTTATAGATAATGGTACGGAACCCTTCGTGCGCGATTCCGACTCGCACTTGGCCGGTTTTTTATTTTATTTTACATTTTTACTAGGCATGCTTCACGTAGTTAATGTAGACAATGACCCACGTCAAATCATAGACAGAAATAAACATCGATCATTCTAAACGTAGTAAGTACCAGCGGCCCAATTCTCGGTACCTATTTTCTAAATGCTTGATACAACTTATGTACGATATTTTATTGATATTGGCATTCTGTAAATAACATAAAAGGGCGATCACATTAGTTTAGATCGACACTGTATGTAACTCAGTTCTAACGGGGATAGATATAAGAAAGTATCTATGTAATTTAAGGCGCAGGGTAGGGCAAGGCCTTCCCCATACAAACTTTGTGCACGTTTTATTCGTCGGTTTTGGCACTAACAAATATTTTTTTTTTTTTGTTGTAAATATTAGATATGCGAAGATCGTGATGTGAAAATTTTCAAATATTTCAAAAAAATTCAAAATTCAAAAAAAAGTTAATAAAAAAAAATACATCACGAAATAGCTATCAGAAAAATAAGCATACTGACCAAAAATCATAACTTTAATGCAAACACAAACGAAGTAAATCCTGCACAAAGTTTGTATGGAGAGAGCTTGCCCTACCCCTCCTCTTAAACGAAAGTGTTTTGCTTTAGTCGTTTAACAGAAGTTGATTTGGAGTCGTTTTTGTGCCTTTAACCATCTAGGTGTACCTAGGTAGGTATCTCATATTAAGAAATCGAACGCGAACGAAACGTAACTAATGAACTAATGAAATCAGCCTAAATGTATCAACGCTTCTGACATATATTTGATATTTTTATTTACTCATTCAAACCATTTGCTACATATTGATCTATCAATAATGATAAATAAGATTGCTAATATGTAAAATTTCCAGTTCTAGTGGTGACAAGGGTTGACAGTCAATTGCGGAGCTGTCCCAATCTGGCCCGAATGTGGTGAAGCAGCAAATGAAATTGAAACCGTCAATGTAGATATATGTGCTAATATTTATGAGTCGCCATCGTATTCAAATAATAAAAAGCCAGTCTATATATATTTTTTTTGATTTCTAGACATTACCTATGATTCGATTTCCATTTTTTTTTTTTTTCCGATATATTTCGATATCCATTCCCGTGAAAATAAAAACCCGTCATTATCGCTCACGTGAATATGGAGCAGTCACTATCAGATGAAAGGAACGGTCTTAGAGGTACATGTAATAGATTTTGAAAAATTCCAGCTGTGTGAAATACGTAGTGAATTCTATATTCGACCAATTTTGCGTAGAACGTACCTATATATTTTTGGCGATCAACAACTCATTTAGTGATTTTGAAATACTTGGCTCAAATCCTGGAGTAAGTACTCTACATATTTAGGATGATGAAATAACATAGATATTTATCGTGGCGTTTGCATCAACGTCAGTTTCTACGAGTAGCAATAAAACTTTTAGACAACGAAAAAGATAGACGTGAAGAGGTATCCAAATGTTATACCTATCAAGAGAACACCGCAATATTTACCCGAAACTGGAGCAGATTAATTACGTACAAACCGGTGTAATTGCTTTTTAAATCAACAGTTCAAAATACTATTATTCAAACATCAACACTAGGCAGTAACAACTATGTATAATTTGTAAACCACAATAATTATCTAAAACTACGAGTACAATTATTTTAAATCGATTTATAGTTACAAAAAATTCTATAAATTTAAAATTTGGGTCACGAATATGTTTAAAAATGTTGAATATGTAATTCGTTTGGTAAGTGCGATTTGGATCGCGCGCGGTTTCGGAGGCGGGTTGTGGCGCCCCCGGGGTCCTGGCGGGTACTGACGCGGCTCCGCGTCCGCGCGGCCGCCGCACGCCCGTCTGCCTCCGAGATGGATGGATTAGCCGAAAACACCTTTTCCCGCCTACGTGCATTATTTTAACGCGTGGAAATAACCTAAGAAGGGCTTATTATTCCCCGATGAGCAAATATACTATACCTTTCACTATTATTTAAGTAGGTCCTAAATTAGATCTTTTCCCTCTTTGTCGATCAAACTAGATTTACCTATTCGATTATCCTTACAAACAGGGGGGTGCAATTTATGTGACAGGTAATTTTGATTGAATTCACAAACTTTTTGGGTTACTTATTGAAAACTTTCCGACATTCGGCACTCGAACACGTGTATCATGAAACCGATCTTACACGAAGGAACTAAAGACAAACAAATTGCCGCTGAAGGGGAGCTTAGTGTTAACTCTCAAGGAGAGGCCGGTCGTCTCTCGCGCTGGATTACCAGGATTGGCCAGGATTTGGCGAACAACGACTCCTTACGAAATACTAGGCAGAGATCCACATATGATTTCATTAATTCATTAGAATATTTCCAAAATAACGGAATAAGTATTGCCACTTAAATTCAAAATATTAAAAAACTGGGTGGGGCGGGTGGCGCGCATTATAGAAATAGAAAAATCTTTATTTAAACAGCATGCTGGGAGTTATAATTACAATAAAATTACTTAAACTAAGAAACAGTTGCGAAAATGGAGCCCACTCAGCATGTGTCGGGTCACAAAAGGTGTCCCGACGTTGGTTTTCTGTGGGTCCCGACAAAAAAGATGAGGTTTAGAGATTTTGAGGTTTAGAGAGGTTGAGGAGGATCGAGGATCATTAGAATACCAGTAGGTATCAACGACCGCATGAACGAAAAACACACCCCAAATATCCTATCAAGTATTAAAAGTGATTACAAATAATAATCTAGGTTAAAAATCCCGTCTGTCTCTGCGTGTTAAATGTTAACTTCAGGAAAATAAAGATGTCATTATTAGGACATTTGACGACACTAAGCTATATGAAAAACATTTTTTTATATATTTAGTCCTATGATACTTTTAGTTCCAGACTCAAGAAAATAATTGCTTATTATCAGGCAGGCTGCATGGTCCCATGGTCCCCTTACGAGTAGGTACACTGGTACAGTAATGTAAAAGGTTTCAAAGAGAAGCCTGTAATATTCCCGCATCGCTGTCTCCCTAAATGAATCATCTATACAAAATGACAGATAGCCATCCCAACTTCCAGGTAATTTGTGTGAGGGATTTAGTACACAACAATAAAGGCGGATCGGCCCTCGAATAAAAACCCCGCAGAAAAACAAGCAATATAAAAAGCCCGTAAATAACGGTTCGGTGCGATGGCGAACTTATCTGTAGATAACAGATAGCTCCTCAGCCAACCTTCCTCTTCACACAGGTTTTTCTCAAAAATACCAAGTACAAGTTATGTAGGTTAAGGGATTTATCTCTATAAAGTAAGAAAACAACCGTGTGGTAGCGAATCACGGAAGGCCGAAGAATGAAAATGAATGAAAGCAGCACAAGAATGAACTGTCGGAATCAGGGTGACGGCTGACACGGCGTGGAGAAGAGAAATTTACTATAGTAAAGTTATAAATCTTGCATGGAGCTTGAATAAGTACCTACTGAAACCAAATTTATTTGTCATAGGCATGAATTTAATTAATTTCCACACAATTAAATTTGAGTTCTGGCCATTTGATGTCCCAGTTATAAGTCAAACCATGGACTTAGTGATACCTACGTTGCGCACACTCGTTTCATGCTTACGCTGGGTCGGTTGCTACGGCTGCGCTACAGTAAGGGCCGCTACTATACCGTACCGTAGACGTAGTCCCACCGGTAGCGGTGCAATGTTTATTATGAACATACGCGAAATAAAAACAAAATGGTAATATCGCTATTAACATAGTATCCACTAAATTATTACCCGACAAATACGTACTAAATTCATCGAATCGTTGTTTTTGTTATTAAAAAACATCTAATGTAAAGTGATTCTATGATTTAATATAGCAACTCAATTTCACACGGTCCCTTTTTAGAGTTTAATTTTTAGTAGGTTTTTATTTTAGTGTAATGTAGGTAGATGAATGTCGCTGTCAAAATACCTATGTAATGTCACACGGTGTGTCAGTCCGGAATAAATGCTTGAACCTAACAGGCGCCTGTCATTGCTGTATACCTACCGAATACCTAGTCCACCCGGATTCCCAGGATACTACAGTGGCGACGAATACGAACGTAACGCGTGTGTAATTGCATTATTCGCGCAGAAGTAACAAAAAAAAAAAAAAAATGTCCATCGGTAAATTGCAAGAGTTTAACGTCGGTAATGGCGCGTGGTCATCGTACATGGATCGGGTCGAAATGTATTATAAAGTGAACGCGACGACGGACGACATGAAGGTACCGATTTTAATAGCCTCAATGGGTGACGAGGCGTACGAGCTGCTGGAAAACCTGGCCAGCCCCGCTAAACCGGCAACGCTAACCTTAAAACAGGTAGATGTCCTAATGGCGGAGCATTTGCAGCCAACGCCGTCAGTTCTGGCGGAAAGGTACCGGTTTCGACAAAGGCGGCAAAAGGTTGGTGAGAACATCACGATGTATGTGGCGGAGTTAAAACGGCTGTCTAAGCATTGTAAGTTTGGCACCAATTTAAATGTGGACCTGCGTGACCAATTCGTTTGTGGCTTATCAAGCGATGTAATTAGACAACGTTTGTTTGCGGAGGACGACAAGGTGACCTTCACAGCTGCAGTGAAACTTGCAACATCATTAGAGGCGGCGGAAAGGGACGCAGCAATAGTGGATCAGGCAACAACAGGTTCGAGTGGGACGGGCGAGGCGCAGACCGTTATGTTTGCGCGCACAGGGAGGTCCGGCACATTTGGCGGTGGGCAGGCGCGCGCGCCTCATTCCGTTACGTTACAGCGGCGGAGTACTAATGGCCGACAAGATAGACAGTGCGAGGCTTGTGGGGCGCGCAATCATAATTACGCGAACTGCAAATTTAAGAACTATGTGTGCAGCAAGTGTCAGCGGACGGGACACTTGCGACGCGTGTGCCCGGATTGGGGCGCGGACGCGGCCGGGGCGGGTCGCGGCGGAGCGCGAGCCCCGGCGCGACGCGGAGGGTCGGCGTCGGCGGCGCCGGCGCGGAGCGCCATGTATTTCGGGGAGGCCGATCGCGAATCCAGCGAGGAGCTCGGCGGAGATATAGAGGAAGAATTACACCACTTGTGCTTAAATAACTACCAATCGGTGAGTTTACCGATACAAATCGATAATACCGTAATACAAATGCAGGTAGATACGGGTACGGCGATTTCCTGTGTCAGTAAAATCACGTACGATCGATATTTCTCACATCTGGCGATAGAAAGTGATAATACTGTTTTGAAGTTTTACAACGGAAGCACTATTAAACCTTTAGGTATAATTAAGCCAATGATAAAATATAGGGGAATTAGTAAACAACTGGAATTATTTGTAATTGAGGGCGGTACAACTTCTTTGTTAGGTCGTCAGTGGCTATCCGAGCTTGACATAGAAATACCCAAATTCAATTGTAATTTTGTAGTCAAAGAGGCAAGCGAGCCAATTAGTGATGAGGTCATGAATTTGCTTGGCAGATATGAGGAGTTGTTCAGCGACGGACTGGGGCGATACAAGGGCGGAAAAGCGAAGTTGAGGGTGCGCGAGGGGGCGGCACCGGTGTTTCATCGCGCGCGTCCCCTGCCGTACGCGCTGCGCGAGCGCGTGGATGCCGAGCTGGACGGCATGCTGTGCGCCGGCGTCATCGAGCCCGTCGACTGCTCCGACTGGGCCTCACCACTGGTACCTATTAATAAGCCGGATGGCTCGCTTAGAATTTGCGCAGACTATAAAACTACCTTGAACCCTTGCTTATTGGTTGATCGTTACCCGCTACCTAAAATAGAAGATGTTCTGGTTAATTTGAATGGTAATATGTATTTCAGTAAAATAGATCTGTCACAAGCGTACAACCAAATTGAATTAGATGAGTCAAAACGTTACACCGTCATAAACACTCACAGAGGGTTGTTTCAGTACAATAGATTAGTATATGGCCTTTCATCTAGTGTGGGAATATTCCAGCGCATTATGATTAATTTATTAGGTAACATACCAAACGTCGAAATATTTTTAGATGACGTCATTATCGGTGGGAAAAGTAAATCAGAACACTTACAGGCGTTAGAGGCGGTTCTGCAGCGCCTTCTTACCAACGGTTTGAAATTAAAAAAGAATAAATGTGTTTTCCTAGCTAAGGAGGTAACATACTTAGGGTTTGTGGTGTCAAGTGAGGGGGTTAAGCCGGATACCTCGAAAATAAATGCTATTTTGAAAATGGCCCAACCTCGTAATGTGTCAGAATTAAGATCGTTTTTAGGGACCGTAAATTTTTTTGGCAGGTTCATTAGGAATCTTAGCTCAATATTGTCACCGCTTTACAACCTCTTAAAAAAAGGTATTGAGTGGTATTGGAGTAAAGAGTGCGAGATGTCATTTGTGCAGGTGAAACAGTTGTTGTCAGGGGCCGAGGTATTGAGTCATTACGATCCAACAAAACGGTTGATAGCTACTTGTGACGCGTCACCGCGAGGGGTGGGGGCGATTTTGACTCAAATCGGGCCAGACGGGGAGCGGCCGGTCGCGTTTGCCTCGCGTACATTAAATAGCGCGGAGGCTAATTATTCGCAAATTCACCGCGAAGCATTAGCTATAATATTTTGCGTTAAGAAATTTCACCAATACCTTTACGGGCGTCATTTCACGTTACGCACGGATCATAAACCGTTAGTATCAATATTTGGGCCCAACACAGGTATTCCAATGATGACTGCTAGCAGGATGCAACGGTGGGCAATAATCTTATCAGCTTATGATTACGACATTGAATATGTGAATACAAAGGATAATTGCGCGGACGGATTGTCTAGGTTACCGAGTACTAGAGAAATTAGTAATACTTCTTATGAGACAATCCCAGAGCAGACTTACCTCCATTTCGCACAGGACGCGTTGTTATTGGATTATAATAAAATAAAGCACGACACTATGCGCGATCCCGTTTTAGCGAGAGTGTTCACTTACATCCGAGACGGTTGGCCGGAGCATTGTGATTTAGAAGGGTTAAAGCCATATTTTAATAGGAAAACCGAGCTATATGACGAATTAGGGTGTGTAATGTGGGGTCACCGGGTGGTGATACCGGAGAAATGCCGCGAGAAAGTACTAAACATTTTGCACGAACCACACATGGGCATAGTTAAGACAAAGTCGTTGGCCCGGAGCTACGTGTGGTGGCCGGGCGTTGATGAGGCGGTGGAGGCGGCGTGCCGCGGGTGCGCGCCGTGCGCCGCGCTGGCGGCCGCGCCGCCGCGGCACGCGCCGCGCTGCTGGCCGTGGCCGACTAGAGCTTGGACTCGAGTACATGTAGATTACCTGGGGCCTTTATACGGTAAAATGTACTTAGTACTGGTAGACGCCATGTCCAAATGGGTTGAGGTGTTCCAGGTACCCAGTACAGCCGCCGGCCCCGCCTTGGAAAAACTGGGTGAAGTTTGGGCTAGGTGGGGGATACCTAGGCAAGTAGTAAGCGATAACGGGCCGCCGTTCACGAGCCGGGAATTCTCAACCTTTTTGGCCTTGGACGGCATTGAACACATTTTCACGGCCCCGTATCACCCGGCTTCGAACGGAGCTGCGGAAAACTCCGTTAAAATCATTAAACAAGTTATTAAAAAGGCAGTTATAGAAAAAACCGATATTTCAAAAGCCCTCAGTACCTTCTTAATTTATTACCGTAATACGATACATTGTTCTACCGGCGAGAGCCCCGCGATGTTAATGACGGGTAGGCAGATGCGGACTCGCTTAGATTTGCTAAAACCGGATGTAGGATCTAAGGTAGCAAACAGCCAACGGAGACAAGTTTCATCTGCGGGAGGATGTAATAGAAGGATAAATGTAGGTGAGGAGGTATGGTATCGTAAATATTTGAAGGGTGAGAAATGGCAGCCCGGAACAGTGACTAGGGTTATAGGTGAAACAGATTATAATGTGAGTGATTCTGACGGCAACGTTACGCACCGCCATATAGACCAGTTAAGACGGAGAACGAGGGGTTCTATAGTCTGCCCAATAAGCACAGGAGAGGGTACGGAATCAGTGGCGGGCCTTCAGTCCCCACGACCGGTACAAGCGAGCACCGGGGACGGGACACAGACGCCCCGGGTGGTCTCCGGTGGGTCAGAGCAGGCGGCGGGAACGTCTCCACCGATGTATGATGCTTCGCCGGGGCGGAGCATGGCGGGAAGGGAGGAAGACTGCTTGGAGTGTTTCTCTACTCCGGGGAGGGAACCGGTCAGTGGTGACGAGCAAACTCACCGACCTTCGCCCCCCCTTGTATCGACTAGATCTCGTCCCATTAGGCAATGTAGAATAAACAAGCCCTTATACAAATTCTAGCGGTTGTAATTAGTAATAACACTAACTTCATATGATGCATATGGTATTATGGACACTACGTGCGTTTATTCCTACTCATAGATATGTAAGAAAAAGAAACCTGTTTCTATTATTTCCGGTCCTACTAGATTTAGTTTTTTTATTTTGAATCTTATTCCCTACTGATAAGTATGTAAGATTTAACATTGTTAGTCGAATATCGGCAAATACTCAGATAACATTGTGGCATTGTAAGGCTCTGTTGAGCTATTGTGAAGCTTAGGATTAAGTAGTTAAAGTCCCATTTGGGTTTGCGTAACAAAAATATTTGTTGTTAATAATTAGCTTAGTTATGCCGGCCTTAGCGTACGTATACTTAGTTGTACTTTAAGTGTGGAGGAGTGTAATGTAGGTAGATGAATGTCGCTGTCAAAATACCTATGTAATGTCACACGGTGTGTCAGTCCGGAATAAATGCTTGAACCTAACAGGCGCCTGTCATTGCTGTATACCTACCGAATACCTAGTCCACCCGGATTCCCAGGATACTACATTTAGATTTAGCTATTTTTAATATTATTTAAGTTTTCCTTGTTAGGTTTAATTTTGTTATAATTTCACACGATAAAACATATTTAATAGATAAAAAATAAACCATGTGTAATTAATAAATAAGACAGAGCTGGTGACCCTAATAGGGGTTATTATTGACTAGAAAAAACATGTATTAGTAAACCTAATCGATACATTTTAGCGTGTAAAGACTTATTACAGTCGTACGAAACTCGCATCGCATGCAAGTTTCACTACATTGCGCGGTTTGAAAGACCGCTTGACCACATTATACCTCGGAAAGCTGTACCGCGCAATGTAATCAAACGTAGATGTGTATATATAAGGCTTGATGAACTAAATAGTACTCCTTATACAGTGCAGTTGTATTGAGTACTGATGTTCCAGAGCTTGGAAACATTGATGTAGTACTTGTTTTACTTACCATTTGCAAATTTCATCCAGTTACCGAAGTTGAACTCTACGTTGGATCGTGTTGGAATAACAGTTCTAACTACGTTTTCAGGCAAACACTTCATTCAACAATATTGTCTTAGAACCGGGAGCACCAACGACCTTCCCTTTGAACTGCATCATAGATGAAGCAACGACTTTAGAAATGCATCCATTTCCAAGCACCTTTGATATTCGCCTTACTTAGAGTACATGTCTTTCAGTTCCATCGCAGCCCAGTCAAATGTAACCCTTGTTGGCACAAGATATGATATAGTCTCCCGTAGCATTAGGGAGAATATATGTCGTACTTTGCGTTACACTTAAAGCTTGTGGGATAAATGTTAGGAATCAGAATCCATATACATATGTATACACAGTATGTATATTTAACGAAAGATTTTATCTAAATCGAATCTTGGGTGTTCCTGAAGTAGTATAGCTACGCCGAAAGTAGAACTGGAGATTGGTCGAGTAGTGGCTAAGCTATAACTAACTAGGTACGTAGTTACATTACGTAGGTGAGAAAACAAATTATGACACACTAATAGTTTTTGGCCGCGAATTAGTGCAACCCGAACTCTTTATCGAAAACATCCTGTGAACCTCCCGAAGTCTCAAACTAAGTACCTATCTCCATGCCAAATTTCATCTAAACGCATTCAGCGGTTTAACGACACATATACGTCATGCCTCTACGTCTACGTAAGATTTCCGCTACAGAGCGTAAAAAAGCCGCTACGCGCTACGGCGTAGCACAAGTAGCTTGTGTGGGCCGCGAATGGGTGCGTGGAAATTACACTTCGGTAATAGTAGAGAGGCCAATTTGAAAAAAGTCGTCAAATAACGAAGTTCGTTTGTACGAGCAGTCGCCTACAGACTACTGGTATCGTTGGATTCAGTGACATCTCCCGAGTATGAAACTCGATGTCGTCACTCTCTAAAGTGGTGGAGGGGGTAACTATGACGTCACAAAGATGGCGGTTGGTGGTATCAAGTTTTATCGATTATCTCTTTAACTATTCAACGTATTGCAACAAATGAGGTGTCAAATGAAAGCTCTTTAAATTGCTAATAATTCGTTTTTAGAAATAAAATGTGTAAGTCTAATAATTAATAAGTTTTTCTTAAAAAATCGTACTTTTGAAAAAGTCATTTTTTTTAACTGCAAAAAACTCGATGAAATAGGCCATTTCTTTAAAAAATACCTCAAATGATTGAAAATGCTAAATTTATCCTCTATACAATGCTTTTTGAGTTATTAGAATCGGTTCATAAATGAGTACGCCAGGGACATTTCACCGCGGGCGGGGCGAACGTCGCGGCGCGCGCGCTTTTGCTGACGAACGCGACTGTGTAGACATTCTTAAGTGTAGCTCAACAACTACTTAACCGATTTAGACAAATGGGGTATCATATGAAAGCTTTTTATATTGCCATTAATTTGTTTTAAGTAATGAAATGTGTAAGTTAAACAATTAAAAAGTTTTTCCAAACAAATCGTATTTTTGAAAAAGTCATTTTTATTTTAACTTCAAAAAACTCGATGAAAGAGGTCATTTCTTTAAAAAATACTTCATATGATTGAAAATGCTACATTCATCTTCTATATAATGCTTTTTCAATTATTAGAATCGGTTCATAAATGAGTACGCCAGGGACAATTCGCCGCGGGCGGGGCGAACGTCGCGGCGCGCGCGTTTGCTGACGAACGCGACTGTGTAGGCTTTCTTAAGTGCAGCTCAACAACTACCTAACCGATTTAGGCAAATGAGGTGTCATATGAAAGGTATTTTATTACTTAATAAAAAAAATGTTGATAGCCAGAACACTTGCTCAGAGATTTAAAAAAATAATGAAAATAAATCCAAAAAAATATATTTTCGCCTTATGTTAGAAAACAAAATCATCATCATCATCATATCAGCCGCAAGACGTCCACTGCTGGACATAGGCCTCCCCCAAAGAGTGCCACAATGACCGGTCCTGCGCCACCCGCATTCATCGGACTCCCGCGACCTTTACCAGGTCATCAGTCCACCTTGTGGGGGGTCTACCCACGCTGTGCCTTCCGGTCCGTGGTCGCCACTCGAGAACCTTTCAGCCCCAACGGCCATCGGTTCTACGCGCAATGTGCCCCGCCCACTGCCACTTAAGTTTAGCGATTCGAAAGGCTATATCGGTTACTTAGGTTCTGCTACGGATGGCGTTATTTCTGATGCGATCACGCAGTGAAACTCCCAGCATAGCCCTCTCCATTGCCCTCTGCTGAGTGACTTTGACCCTATGGTGAGCGACCACGTTTCCGTACCATATGTCATCACTGGCAACACACACTGGTCAAAGACTCTCGTCTTGAGACACTGCGGAATATTGGACGAAAAGATATGCCGTAGCTTCCCGAACGCTGCCCAGCCGAGTCGGATTCGACGATTAACCTCATTCTCAAAGTTGGACCTGCCTAACTGGACAGTCTGTCCTAGCTATTATTTATTATTATTATTATTAATCATTTATTCACAGACAACAGGGGTCCATTTGTGTTAGTAAGTTCTTAATTTATATTAGTAGATTTCAAATTAAATTATACAATTAAATTAGAAAATTAAAACAAAAACTAACAATACATAACATCATCACAATTTGAATTAAAATTATAATTTACAATAATTCTTCATATAACATGTCCAAATTATGTCAAAAATAAAATAAAAATAAAATAAAATAATAATTATATATACTAATACGTCCTTTCCCTATTACGCGGCACTGGTGCGTGGAGCGACATCCAGTGACACGCAAAAGGACCATCTACCCTATTCCCGACCACTGCCAGGAGGCTGTTGCCGCTGTCCCGCGCTCTGCACGCCATGGACGCGGCGCGCTTGCGCATGATGGCGTGGAAGCCGTCCACGCGCGCCTCGCAGAGCATACCCGACGCACTGCAGTGGCGGGGCAGCCGCAGCAGCGCCCGAAACGCATTGTTGAACTGGACGCGAAGAGCATTGTAAGATTTTTGAGTATAACTAACCCACAGGCTGCTCGTGTAGAATGTCGTGCAATAGGCTCTGAATAAAGTGATTTTAACACTCTTTGAGCATCGAGCAAACCTGCGGGCTATCATATTGGCTCTAATCGACAATGCTCTTCGCTCCCGCTCAACATCAGCATCATCCTTTAAATCCTCTGTCACAATGTGACCTAAGTATTTAAAGTGCCTTACTCGCCTTAAGGGTACGCCACATAACTTTACAGGTGGCACACTTGACGGACACTTGGTTCCCGATTTGAACACCATAAGTTCGCTCTTCTTTGCGTTATATTTTAGACCATGAGTCAGTGCAAAGTCTTCACAAATACTTATAAGTTCTCTCAGGCCACCGACCGAGGCACTCAGCAGCACCATGTCATCCGCGTAGCTAATGTTATTAAAACATACCCCGTCAACGTGACAACCCACATGGCGACTGCTGAGCTCCTCGATCAGTTCATTCACATACAGGTTGAAGAGTGATGGTGAGGTTAACCCCCCCTGCCTCACCCCACACTCCAACCTGTACTCGTCCGACAGTACACCTGCCCATCTCACGCAGTTGACCTGGTTTCCATACCAATATCTAAATATGCTAATAAGCTCTTGAGGTAGCTGACATTTTTCTAGCTTCCTCCACAAGATATCGTAAGAAACCAGGTCAAATGCTTTCGAGAGATCAAGAAAACAGGCATACACAGGAGTATCGCGTTTGGTATAGTATGAGACGGCATGCTTCAAGCACACAATTGCACTTTCGGTAGAAAGTCTTGGCCTGAATCCAAATTGGTTATCATGTATGCTAATGTGTTTGTTAAGGTGTACATTAAGCATGCCGTCAAATACCTTTGCAATTACTGTGGCCAATGAGATAGGTCGGTAGTTCCCCCTGTCCGAAATGTCCCCCGTCTTATCTTTGACAATCGGTACTACCACCGTTCTCATTAGCCCCTGCGGCAGGTAGGAGTGACCTACGCAAAAGTTAAACAACATGGCCAAAATGCGCGACAAATGCGGGCCAGCGTGCTGTAGGTGCTCGATGCTGAGCCCGTCGTGTCCTGGGGACTTGCCTTTAGACATTGTCTTTATTATTTTAGCAATTTCTTTGGCAGTAAATCTAACACCCAGGTCTTCACAACTTGTCTCAACATCGTTCACCCCATTCACGTCAGTGATAGGTGAAGCGACCATAAAATGCTGCTTGAACATATTTGCCACATCTTTCGCCACCGTCATTCCGGACACGCTCACGGGTAGACCAGGCCTGCAGTTTAATTTATTTGTATTTTTCCAAAACCCACGGAAGTCATGTTTGGTATGTTTCTCCGCCAGTATATCCATTTTTATTTGTTCCTCGTGGTTTTGGCACCATTTTAATTTCGCTTTAAAAATCCTTTTAGAATTGCACATGTTTTCATACACAATGCCAGAGGTCGGTTTGCCAGCGTCCAGCCACATACAAAACCTAAGCTTAGCCTCCCCATGAGCTTGTCCGACATGTTTGTTCCACCCCTTCACGCATTTTCTCCCACCCCCTATCCTACCTTCACGACTCTCCGCCGCTGACACCCCTAAGGCGAGAACAACTTCATTATAAAGTCTATCAATGACAATCCTGTGGTCAATGTTGTTACAGGTTTTATCGCTACAGACTATAAGCTCTTGCGGAAAATCAATGTTACATAATCTCTTATGACATTCCCTCGCGTATATTTCTATTTCAGCCGGACTCCTTTCCCCCCAGATTACACTATTATGACTCACACGCTGGGTGCTTGGGCGCTATACATAATCGTCTACAACTTCGAGCGTAAAGCGTCCGATTGTATTAATAGGAGTTGGTGCTACATGGGCATTTGACATGATCTTCGTCTTATCCATGTTCATCCTTAGACTAACTCGCTCGGAGGCTTTACTGAGGTCATCGAGCATTGTACATCCTCCATGGTTTCAGCCAAGATTACAATGTCGTCAGCAAACCGAAAGCGAGTGATGTACTCGCCGTGTTGATGCCTAGCCTTCTCCAGTCCAGATTCTAGAAAACATCCTCCAGTGCAGCGGAGAACAGTTTAGGAGAAATACCATCTCCTTGCCTGACTCCCCGCTGCAGCGGAATGGGTTTCGAGTTCCAGTCCTGGAGTCGGACTGATATAGTGGCGTTTTCGTACAAACACTTCAGTACTTCGATATAGCGGTAGTCTACTTGGCACCTTTGTAGAGATTGTAGTACCGCCCAGGTTTCGATCGAATCGAAGGCTTTCTCATAGTCCACAAACGCTAAACAGAGGGGCAGGGTACTCTTCAGTCTTCTGTATACAGACCACGTACCAGTAACCACCAGTAACATAGACCACATCCATACGCTTCGTCAGGTTATAACCTGCTGGCCTTCAACGCGAAACTGGGCAAGAGAGATGGTGAAAAGCTAAGAGTGGGGGAATTTGGAGTTGGAAGTCGGAACCACCGGGGCCACTACTGGCTGGTTTCTTGGAGAAGGAGGGACTCTACAATCTCTACATGATTAATTCCTTCTTCAAGAAACGTGAGCATAGAAAGTGGACCTGGATGAGTCCCGACGGTGCAACTAAAAACGAGATTGACTTCATCATGTCGACGAAGAAGCATATATTCAATGATGTCTCTGTGATCAATACGGTTAAAACCAAAAGTGATCGCCGTCTGGTAAGAGGCACATTGAATATGTGTTAAGCTAGAGCGCTCTCGTCTGATTAAGTCCACGCTCCGACCATCAGAAGCCCAAATCCAAAACCCCGAGAGCTTTCAGCTGGAACTCCAGAACCGTCTCGATTGCGTGGCGTGGCGATGTGAATGAATTCAATGACGGGTTTGTGGACGCTGTCCATACCACAGGGTCTAAATTCTTTAAAGCCCACCGGACCAACAGAACCAATAGGCCCTCTAACTCCACTCAGAGGCTCTTCGAGAAGAGGAGTAGGATGGTTCTACAGTTTTCAGTCGATGCGATATTATATCGGCAGCTCAATAGATAGATCTCCAAATCCCTGACCCGTGATCTGCGCCAATTCAATACAAAACGTATTGAAGAGGCCATCGAGCGGAATAAGGGCTCAAAGTTTTCGCAAGAGATCTGTCTATTGGGCAGAGCCAGCTCGCCAAATTAAAAACTGAGGATGGTAGAATTGTCTCATCCAGACCTGAGCTTCTGAACGAGATAGAGCGCTTCTATGGACAGCTATACACGTCGACTAGCAGACCCCGAAGTTGGTCTAGTGGAAGATCCTAGAGCTAGACTAACCCGGCACTATACCGATGACATTCCGGACATCAGCCTGTACGAGATTAGAATGGCTCTAAAACAGCTCAAAAACAACAGGGCACGCGGTGAAGACGGAATTACAGCCGAACTCCTGAAGGAGGGTGGAAAACCGGTCCTTACGGCCCTTCAGAAATTGTCCGACTCCGTCTTACTGGAAGGGAGAACGCCAAAAGCATGGAACACAGGCGTGGTGGTGCTGTTCTTCAAAAAAGGTGACACCACTCTTCTGAAGAACTATCGATCCATCACGCTTTTGAGCCATGTCTACAAGCTGTTTTCAAGAGTCATTATGAACCGTCTCGCAGCACGCTAGATGACTTCCAGCCTGCCGAACAAGCCGGTTTTCGAGGAGGCTTTAGTACCATAGATCACATCCATACACTTCGTCAGGTTATAACCTGACGAAGCGTATGGATGTGGTCTATGTTACTCTGTATACAGAAGACTGAAGAGTACCCTGCCCCAGAGATCGATACCGGTATTTTAAAAAATCCCAGAAATAGTCGAATATTTTGAATTGTTGTGTGCTCTTTACGTAGGACTGAATCATGTATTTACTTAACAACTTCTAATTATTAGAGTGTTCTATTAAAAATTAAATTATAAACCAAAGAACGAAAAAGAACGATATAAATACCGGTATTTTGTATGGAGCAAATACCGGTATCCGATCCCTGCCCTGCCCCTCTGTTTAGCGTTTGTGGACTATGAGAAAGCCTTCGATTCGATCGAAACCTGGGCGGTACTACAATCTCTACAGCGGTGCCAAGTAGACTACCGCTATATCGAAGTACTGAAGTGTTTGTACGAAAACGCTACTATGTCAGTCCGACTCCAGGACCGGAACTCGAAATCCATTCCGCTGCAGCGGGGAGTCAGGCAAGGAGATATATTTCCTAAACTGTTCTCCGCTGCACTGGAGGATGTTTTCTAGAATCTAGACTGGAGAAGGCTAGGCATCAACATAAACGGCGAGTACATCACTCACTTTCAGTTTGCTGACGACATAGTAGTCTTGGCTGAAACCATGGAGGATTTAAGTACAATGCTCGATGACCTCAGTAAAGCCTCAGAGCGAGTTGGTCTAAGGATGAACATGGATAAGACGAAGATCATGCCAAATGCCCGTGTAGCACCAACTCCTGTTACAATCGGACGCTTTACGCTCGAAGTTGTAGACGATTATGTATACCTAGGACAGACTGTCCAGTTAGGTAGGTCCAACTTTGAGAAAGAGGTTAAACGTCGAATCCGACTCGGCTGGGCAGCGTTCGGGAAGCTACGGCATATCTTTTCGTCCAATATTCCGCAGTGTCTCAAGACGAGAGTCTTTGACCAGTGGGTGTTGCCAGTGATGACATATATATGGTACGGAAACGTGGTCGCTCACCATGGGCTCAAAGTCACTCAGCAGAGGGCAATGGAGAGGGCTATGCTGGGAGTTTCTCTGCGTGATCGCATCAGAAATGACGCCATCCGTAGCAGAACCAAAGTAACCGATATAGCCTTTCGAATCGCTAAACTTAAGTGGCAGTGGGCGGGGCACATTGCGCGTAGAACTGATGGCCGTTGGGGCTGAAAGGTTCTCGGGTGGCGACCACGGACCGGAAGGCGCAGCATGGGTAGACCCCCCCCCACAAGGTAAACTGATGACCTGGTAAAGGTCGGTTAGGTAGTTGTTGAGCTACACTTAAAAAAGCCTACACAGTCGCGTTCGTCAGCAAACGCGCGCGCGCCGCGATGTTCGCCCCGCCCGCGGCAAAATATCCCTGGCGTACTCATTTATGAACCGATTCTAATAATTCAAAAAGCATTATATAGAGGATGAATGTAGCATTTTCAATTATATGATGTATTTTTTAAAGAAATAGCCTCTTTCATCGAGTTTTTTGAACTTAAAATACAAATGACTTTTTCAAAAATACGATTTTTTTGGAAAAACTTTTTAATTGTTTTACTTACAAATTTCATTACTGAAAACAAATTAAGGCTTTCTTATTGCAGCGAAACTACAAACGCGACACAAAAAATCCGCTAGGCGGCGCAACATTATCGTAATTCTCCCCAGTAACAAACACAATTACATTTTACACACACTATCTCACTTTACTGTGACAGGTCACTGACCTCGTTTTTTTTAATGATTGCTGTAACTTAGAATTTGAATATGTGACAGACCTTCTTTGTCAAATTAACCAGAATAAGCCAGAGTGGCGCACGTGATAATTAGGTTGTCAACCATTTAAATTTAGAACAGATTGTTATGACATTCACGCAAAAGAGTGTAGACTTGTCATTGCATATCTCTGTCTCTGTTGCGCAGTTTTGACAGATTTCACTTAACTAAATAAGGGCTAAATTTTATCACGACTCGACACAAAAAGTCAAAGTTGCAAGCCACAAATAAGTAGCATAATTTCAACCACTAAGCCAAGTACATTGTGGTGTAATTAGTAATCGCTTGCTCTCTAAAGCACAGGTCGCAGGTTCGAATCTCAGGCAAGAGCAAGTGTTTTTTTTTTGTAATTTTTAGAGCATAAATAATTATTGAGCGTTATTTTGGTAAATAAATATTTTGTACTTTTTTTTATTTTATTTAGAAAAAGATTCAACATAAATATTTTGCCCTGCTAATAAAAGCTTACAACTTTATTTATTAGTTCTTTATCTTATATCTTTAAACGAGCAATTCTTGTATATTTATTTATTTATATGTCTATTTATATATTTATTTCGGGGATCTCGGAAACGGCTCTAACGATTTTGATAAAATTTGGTATGTGGGGGTTTTCGGGGACGAGCAATCGATCTAGGTAGGTCTCATGCCTAGGAAAACGCCGAGCGAAGCTCGGTCGCCCAGATATTCTTATATGTTTAAACGAGCAATTCTTGTATATTTATTTATATATTTATTTCGGGGATCTCGGAAACGGCTCTAACGATTTTGACGAAATTTGGTATGTGGGGGTTTTCGGGGACGAGCAATCGATCTAGCTAGGTCTCATGCCCGGGAAAACGCCGAGCAAAGCTTGGTCGCCCAGATATTTATTCTTTATTTATCGTATGGCCTTTATTTCGAACCGTGAGATCTTCGAGAAGACAGTACGGTTCATAAATCCATCTTAAATAAAATTCAAGATTTATTATATAATTTATTATAAACATAAAACATAAGACTGAGGGATTATAATGCGTGCAACCACAGTGCGTCTACAACAGTTTGTAGCCTGTCTCTCAATAAGCTGAGAAGACGTTGATAATTATGTCAGTTCCCCGCATTTCCTCCCATATTTCATTGCAGTATCTATTGCTTGAATTGCTTCTTTGGTTCTTTCATGGTGATGATCCCACTGTTGAACCATTAAACCCCAAAGATTCTCAATCGGGTTCGAATTTCAGGCGATGGCATTACATCATTACATTTATGCCTGGATGTAGCTGTAGAGTAAACCATTCCCAAGTGACCCGTGCTGTATGGGGCAATTATCTTGAATAAAGTCAGGAAAGTCAGTAGAACAATTTGCAGCATCACTTCGTCCAGTAAATTCACGTAAACATTTGCGCATGATGTGGCTATGAAGTGAAGTTCACCGAAGCCGCTGATCATAGATCTGAGACCGCGACGCCGTCACCAGATATCCTCCCCCACATACTAGCCGTAAGCGGCCAAAATTCCTCAGAGCTTTGGGCCCTTTCTATTTCAGATATTATCCGAGGCATCTTTTCATTTAAATTTGTATTATTCTTTTTTATCGTTTACGTTGATATATTGGAATAATTACACAATGCAATAATATCACTTTCATCGTAATACTGATGTCATTCTGCTTTACATTGAACTGCAGAGCAAATTGAAGTCGAATAGCGTCAAAACTTTGGCAGGATTACGGTCCGTTTGGGCATATTTATTTTGTTACAATACGAAGCTCAATATATTTAATAATTTAAAATATTGTATTTGAAATACCAAGCTTGAATTTAATTTGCTAATGTCAGATGTCAAACTATGTGTCAGGCGCTATGAATATACTCACACATAGACATAAAATATACAATATGCTATATGAAGGAGTGTGACCCGTATAATGGAAAAAAATTCCACATTCTAAAAATACTCAATGAAACCTTTTGTAATAAGAGAGGGTTTAAAAAGGAAAAAAATGATATAATGATAAGCTTTATTAGCCACATTTTATGTTTTCCACTATCTCGAATTGTAAAAGTACCAGGAATACCATTTTAAATGTTTATTCGTCGATATGACTCACCAGTAATTTACCCTGGAAATGTTAATATCATCTAGTTACTGGTATTAAATATGCGATTTTTATAAATGTCAAACTGCAAAAAGTGCGACAGGCGTCCGTCCAGCTCGAGGCCCAACGGCCATCTGTCTACTAAAATGAAGCGCGCAGTTTGCTTTTCTGATATTTTTGAGTTTTGTTAAATATAAAAACATTTTAAAAAAAATTAGCCGTAAAATGCACTTCTTCACATCGTTTCCTATCTATTGATATATTTTACTCGAGTCTGAGTTGGATATATTTTATATACGACTCACAATAAGATCAAAATTTACCTGTTTTTGCGATGTGAGATCATCGAGCGAAGTTTCAAATATCGTGTTTTCAGCCTTAAAATACACTAGACCGACTCTTAAACTATAACATATCTAAATATCCCATCAATAAAGTGAGTATTTAATGGTTTAAAATTGAATGAAAAATACTATGATTTCGAATAACGTGGTCTTAATGGCAATATAAAGAGCTTTCATATGATATCCCATTTGTCTAAATCGGTTAAGTAGTTGTTGAGCTACACTTAAGAATGTCTTCACAGTCGCGTTCGTCAGCAAACGCGCGCGCGCCGCGAAGTTCGCCCCGCCCGTGGCGAAATGTCCCTGGCGTACTCATTTATGAACCGATTCTAATAATTCAAAAAGCATTGTATAGAGGATGAATTTAGCATTTTCAATCGTATGAAGTATTTTTTAAAGAAATGGCCTCTTTCATCGAGTTTTTTGCAGTTAAAAAAAAATGACTTTTTCAAAAGTATGATTTTTTAAGAAAAACTTTTTATTAATTAGACTTGCAACTTTTATTCCTAAAAATGAATTATTAGCAATTTAAAGAGCTTTCATTTGACACCTCATTTGTTGCAATACGTCGAATAGTTAAAGAGATAATCGATAAAACTTGATACCACCAACCGCCATCTTTGTGACGTCATAGTTACCCCCTCCACCACTTTAGAGAGTGACGACATCGAGTTTCATACTCGGAAGACGTCACTGAATCCAACGATACCAGTCGTCGGTAGGCGACTGCTCGTACAAACGGAATTTTGATTTTAGTCACTTGGCCTCCCTACTATAACGCAAACAAATATTTTATACTCGTCGACTACAATATTACAATTAGAACTTCATAGACGAATGCACAATATTATACATTTTAAGCTGAACTAAAAGTTTATGCTCCATGGAGTAATATAATATTTTATTGTACAACTGCGCGGAGAATCGAAATATCATTCAAAACAAAAATAGAACGCCGTAATTTGATGAAAAAAATTAAGTTTAAGGAGACTCATTTTATGAATATTTCAACATTGATAGTGCTTCCCGCGCTTCTGAACGTAAAACCGTCAATGCACTTGTCAAATTGTCTACCTACTTAAACGGTCGTCTGGATACTGGCCATAATCATTAGAAAAAAAAAACTTAAATTCTCTTGCGTCGTGATTGGTCGGAATTTGACATGATGCCAAAGGCGGGCATGGACTGATAATTTTTTTTTCAATCTTAACAGGGCACCGGCCCCTTGGTGGGAATTGTTATTACAAATTTACAATACTTGTGATATTATCGTAAATTTCATAATTATTTAGACTTGTTTTCAATATTCATCAATACCCACGTGATACGTATTGTGATATGTGCAGACCACGTGCTATTAATCACCGTGTAACCTACATGCACAAATGAGATCGTTTGAGCGGCAACTTTCTGTTATTTTGTTATTTTCGTGGGCTCGTAGAAAAAGTATTGTATACAATAGTTATATAATTAGCTTTTTGAGTCTCTAACCTTACTTAGACCACTCGGCAAGCATCGTGGTCTAAACGCGGTTCTCGACTAAAAAAGCATTCATTATACATATAACGATTGTATAAAATACTAATTATTTTACAATAACTGAGATTGATTATGGCAAATAATATATCATTTACGGGTCAATGAATTTCAGTGCTTTGAGAACAAAAAGAAACAAAACTTATTACACCTTCATTAACGGTGCATATTGTTGGTTGATATCACTTGATGTGGCATTAAGACGTTGAAGTTACATAACAAAATGCGATTAATCTCACAACATGAAATTGTCACATTTAGCGAAGGTATCATCAAACACTTAATGTAATTGAAAAAAAAAGAAAAACTGTTTTTAGGAGTTCGCAATTACGCAAATGGACGCAACAAAGGAACTAAATACAAGAAAAAGAAGACTAGGCGGCGCAGCGAGCGGCTCGCGCCGCGCGAAGCCCGGCTGTATGTCGCACCTACAACACAACTCGCAGGAGACGTGTGTATTGTCACAGAATAGTATAATAGTATTACATACAGAATGGCCACGAACCCCCCGCACCGAGGTCAGTTACCTCGCCCCTGAGAGACCCGCCTGGTGTCGATCGGGTGCGTCGCGCCTTCTTCGCGCGATTCGTCCACGCCACGGCACGCACACATACTTACCCACAGAGAGCTTACGTTCCTTCGCGTGTCACAGGTGTGGTATTGTGTATTACGTTGTAAACAAGTATACCGATATGTCATTTTGGTAAGTATGCTGCTTAATTTATGCTTGATAATTTCGAATGTCAAATCAAGGGGCCGATTTTTGAGTTTCGAACGCTCGACTTTTCACTCGAGATCTGTCAAAAAAATATGATTTTTTGACAGATGTACCCTTAAATATCTATTTATTCTGGTTTTTTTAGTGTTGTAAAAATAGCGGCAACAGTAAATACAACATCTGTAAAAATTTCAACTGTTTAATTGTCACGGTTCATGGGATACAGCTTGGTGATAGACGGACAGACTGACGGACAGCGTAGTCTTAGTAATAGGGTCCCGTTTTACCCTTTGAGTAAGGAACCCTAAAAAATAGAAATTAAGGCTAAAAGAAATAATAAACTATTGCCGTTTGGTAGAAAAGCTTAATTTTCGGAATTTTTTGACCTTCGGTATTAGCTGATTAGACCTCATTTTAAAAATACTAATTTAAATCATATGCACACGTGGTCGTGAACCATTATTATTCTGAATATCAACAGTAATTTACAAGCAAACCCCACGTTATTTTCCTTAAGTATTGAGTCCTGCCTGTCTTGGTTATCGATAGCAATTAATCAAGACAGGACTAAAGAAGAAAATACTTAAACTTTCTTATCACCCTGAGCCCTTCCAATTCACAGATACGAATCCTTATTGATCGGCTTACCTTGGGAAGATAGAAATATCACTTCCCCGTATATCGAAAAGAGATAGTAATACGACAGTCAGCCGGTCCCCGAGGGTTTCCACTTCGCGGTCCGTTACGGGTATTTTGATATTGGAAAGATCGGGTTCGTGTGGTGACGTACGTGGTAAATTTGACTCGACGTATTGAAATTATATTAGTGCGACATTTGTTGCGCGCATTCGTCTGACACGTTATAGTTTGCTAAATTGATATGACAGGGTTATACCTACACGAATATTAAACATTAAGTATACTGACAATGTTTAATATTCGTATGATACTGACGTCAAATCGGATGACTCATTCGCTGACTTATTTTCCGTCGTTATTTTCTGTGTCTGTGCAGCCCGATCCACGCAGGACAAGAGAAATGCGTAAACATAACTTTAACATTTTATTACCATAATAAGGTAAACTTAATAAGTACTTAAAGGTAGTACTAATATCCTGCCTGCAATGCCGCGAAGCAGTCAAATCTTAGAAATGCATAATCTTGTTACTCGTACCTAACATTTAAACAGTTCAGTAACAAACGCGGGTAAAGTCCTACCCAGCATTTTAAATCTAATACTAAACTTATTATACTCCCATCGGAAGTGTTCTGACATCCATAAGAAGGTTGAACGGAAATTAAATTGTAAAATATAATAACCGGTACGACGATAACGCTAGCACTGGCACGTACAGTTACATGAATATTAATATTTAAGAAGGCTTCATTATTATTATTTATTTATCGTATGGCATTTATATGGGTATTTGACACATGTTAAAATTCAATATCTAGGCGGCCGAGCTTTGCTCGGCGTTTTCCCGGGCATGAGACATAGCTAGATCGATTGCTCGTCCCGAAAACCCCCACATACCAAATTTCATCAAAATCGTTAGAGCCGTTTCCGAGATCGCCGAAATAAATAAATCAACAAGAATTGCTCGTTTAAAGATATAAGATAACATGGTGTCACTTAATGGATAGTAAACCATCAAAATAACAGAATGAATTGAAAATTATTAACTTTTCCCAAAATACAAAAAAGATATTAACATCGAAAATTCGGAAAAATACGTTTTTTTTAACGTCCAAAAGTAAAATAAAAGTTATCAATAAGAATGCTTATGTAAAAATTAATATAAAATTGTATGGCAACTAATGTACCTAAACGGATTATTTCAAGACAGACAAGGTTGGTTCGATGCTGTGCGTGTGACGTCATTATAGCCGGTACCAATTTGTAGGAGCCTTTTTGAGGGCCGCTACTGTCGAGCTAGGTTCGTCCCTTATTTTTTCCTTTTATTGTGGTCTCATTGTAGTTGGTCCCATAGAGACTTTTGATCGTCTATTAAAACTAATTCGAATGACAACATGAAAAAAAAATTGCCAATATAACGAATTATTTCGAACCGTGAGATCTTCAAGAAGACAGGTTGCCAGTTTCTTAAATGAAAGAAAACAAGTAGTATATTATAAGGCAGTAATATAGCCTCTACTCATTTTGACGTCATCGTCAGCTACCTACTTAAATAAATCCAGATGCTTACAGAGATGCATATATTGGACATCGACTCTTCAAATCTGCAGACCTACCGATCAAACGAGCTATGGTAAACCACTCTTTTCACCTTTCACAACTCTTTGTACTAATTGATTTTACACCTGACCATCAGAATAACACGGTTCAATTTGCGATGCACGTCTCCACGTCTCATGTTTCTTGGGCCGTATATTTTTATCCGTAGTACGTCGAAATAGGGGCTATTTTTAAAGACCGAAAATGTGAAAAGTTACAGCGGAAGTTTCTGGATCGATGACAGGCTGATTAGACGTTATGCAAATAAAAAAATGATATACGTCGGCATACAAACCCCATCACGGGGATTCTCAATATGCGTAGGTATAAGGAAACTTAAGTAACTAGGTACAGTATACCTACTTATTATACAAGCAGTAACTTCCGTCTAGTTAGAAAAGCCATCAATACCTACTTACCAGGTACTTATAATTGTTTTGACTGTTTCAGTGACAGGCTGACACTGAAAACGCTTTATATTTATTAATTTTATTATATTTTTTTTAAACATTAACTTACCGCTTGTGACCTGAAGAGTAGCGGCGAAGAGACATAAGAGCGACAGCGACAGGCAGCCCAGCGAGTTGTGCCAATGTGCCGCGGCCATACTGTATCCTGAAATAAAAATCGATTTTGAGTTACGTAGGGGTCAAAAGTGCCACCAAATGGTTAGTGTACATAATATAACTCACGGCCGCTGCGTCGCCACTTTTTTTTTTTGAACTTGGCTTGACACGCTGCCGCTTGTCTAGATCGTTATTAATAATACAGACGCTCAAAGACTTAATCCCAGTAAAGTTGTCCCTATCTCCTAGTGATAATCAGCCTATACCTTCAGGAATAAAGTTCATTTGCCGGTTGTAGAGCGGTGGAATACCAGTCAACCGGTACCCGTCAGTCGGTCACATGAACTTATAAGAAACAAATGTAACGGAACGGAAAATCCGTCGATAATTTTAAAAAGGTTTGCTATTAACTGAATTGTGTTGCTACAAATATGAACCTTATTATAATGTACGATGCATATTATTTGTAAATCAAAATACTTATGATTATGATTACAATAAGATTTTGTAAAAATTGGTATTAAGGACGATTTAATAACTTCATAAATGAGACAGTATGAGGAAATATTTCACAACATCTTTGTATCTCCTTCTTGATTGTAGGCATTTCCAGATAACTCATGAGTAATAAGTAATCAATAAAATTTTAAATGTTCACGTTAAGAGGATATTAACAGCACTAGAGCCGCCTAGTGGAAAATCAAGGTAGCATTCGGAGCGCCATCTAGCGGGTGTTGCTGAAGCTACTACGTAGAGTTCTTACAACGACTCGCTTGACTCGCTTAAATGTTCACGTCAAAGTACTGAGAAATATAACTAGGTGGCGCTAGTGTATCAAGACAAAGAAAAATGGGAGGGGTTTGCCGGCGAATTTGAACACGTTTGCGGCCCCGATATGCATTATTTGAAAAAGTTCACCTACCTCTACTATCATTTCAAAAACTATCGGGTGTTATATATATAGGCGAAAACGTGTATACACGTGTGTAAACGTGTAACGTGTAATATCTTGCACAATGTAATGCCTGGGACACACGCTGCCGCTCGCATTGCCGCTCGCGTTGCTCCTCGCGTTGCCGCGAATGTTCCCGCTTGTTCCCGCTCCGGCCAGACGGCGGACATGGCGAGGCGAATGACGAGTAACGTGGCCACACGACGTCCCTCGCCACTTTCCTCGCTATTTCCCTCGCCATTCGACGATCGTGTGGGTCAGGCATCAAACACATAGGGAATGAAAGATTATTATATTTCGCTCACCATATCGTCAGCATATGTGTTTGCTACGCGGCCGTCCGCTGCTCACCGCAGACTACCTGCAACCAAAGACTACAATTATACCCTGCAACCAGATTAAATAATTTGAGATATAAAACTATCAAATACGTCAATTATTTTCACATTATTTAATGTAGGCATAGAGTATAATTAATTACCTACTTTATTTGATATGAATTCATCAAATGATTAGAAAGGGATAGCAGGACAGGGGGCCGATTTTTGAGTGTCGAACGCTCGACTTTTCACCGAGTTCTGTCAAAAAACTATGATGTTTTTATGGGGGGCGGGTATTTCATAACGCAATTTCTCACTTAAAAGCTGAAAATACCTAATTGGTTTATCCTGAAATCACGCGAGGTTTTTTGGGCCACTTTTAGACCCCCCCACCCCCCCTTGGTGATCTTTGGTGAGGTTCTAGACGACCACCACTCCCCCCACGAAACCTCACGTGTATTTTTTGAATTTATCACCACCTATGAAATTTTTTAAGTTAATAAAGTATGTAATTAGTTGATCTTGTGCTTATTGCAGAAATTACACAATCAGGTTTGCATAACGCATGGTAGGTATATGCGTTATGCAAACCTGATTGTGTAATTTCTCCTATCTTTTAAGAAAAGGCTATATGAGTAGATATCATTTCTCGGTATTGCAGGTGCAGTAAAAAAATAAGTACACGTGAGGTTTCCTTGTAGGTACTCCCCCTCCCCCAACGTGATCAGTAGTGAGGTTTTCGTAACCCCGCGTGGAACCTCGCGTGATTTCTGGATAAGCCCAATAGTAACAGTTATATATAACTTAAAGCCTTCTCATCTGTTTCTGGCTCCATAATATTCTTACAAACAGTAATAATGCCCTCGGGATATCCCGCGAGCTGCGGAACTTGGGAAAGTAATCAAATTCACACTAATCTCATTCCGCCCCGACTTTAAAGTTAACTTAACCGTGGATTCATAAAGAGGCACAGACCATGGTCTGTGTAAAGAGGAAAGAGCGAAGAAATATTTCATTAAAAACACCACAGCTTGCGGATCATTTTATTGAACAATAAAATCTTCTCAGTTTGATCGGAGTCTACATTGTAATTCTTGATTAGGAAATTCAAATAAATGCGATTATTATTCTTTGATGAGCTCAAGGGTCCCTGTGTCAGAAAAAGATACGTATTGATCACAGTTGCAATTACCTAAATAATTAAATAAAACTTTACTTGAATTTAAACTTTCGTGAGTCATGTTAAAACTATACTTAGTGGCTCTGTGAGCTGTAGACCTCGTGAATGTCTTTTTTTTCATTTCCAAAAAATATGTTAGATAACGAACTTTTTACTTATGCAGTTTATATATCTCTGATACGAAATTGCAATATTTTTAGGTTTCCTAGGCATAAATAGGCTATGATGTAATGGAGCAAGGGCTGGAAGCTAAGAAAATAGTTCAAAAGGCAGGAAAATAAAATATAATAAATATTATAATTTATTGTATACAAATACATCTACTAGTAGCAAGCAAATGGTCGAGCCAATATCTCATTAACATAATTTCTCAAGGGATGATTGTTTTAATTGGATTTAGCCATGGGAACTTAATAGAGTATTGATAAAAATGGATAGATACAGTGATAAATATCATCCGTTTGAATGAACAGAAAGTGATTATAAATAGGCGGAAAAATACTGCGGAATAAACCTTAGTACAGCAAACAGTAAAATTATATACTTAAATCTTTCTATTTATAAGAATTTAATACATTATATACTTCTTTACTTAGCAGAAATTACTATTTGAATGAGCGAGCTAATCTAAAATTATAAATCAAGTGTTTAACAACATTCAGTCTTGTGAATAAGCAAAATAAAGTTGAGATCATATTTATTCAATCGACAGTAAGGACTCGCGAAACTATAAACAGGCGGCGGATCAAACGGAACGGACGAATAGGGAAACTCGACTTAATTAATATAAGGTCAAGGGTGAATGTTCTTGAGCCGCGAACAGAGCATGGTCACTTTGGCACCTTTGGTCACTTTGGTCAGTTTGGTATCGTCGGCTTTTTACAAACGTCTCACCGAATGTTAGAAAAATTGAGCTCTGTAATATAGCGGGTAATGTATTATTTGCGTTGTGGAAAATAGGCTTGAATTTTAACATAAAAAGGCCGGAGCGCGGTAAATCAGGGTATTCTTGCTTTGGAAGAGAACTGGTACGGTTCACTGAGTGTGCATAAACGTGATATTATCGGTGGGTGTTATTTATTGTGATTATTGTGAATATTGTGACTGAGATTCTGAAGCCAAGTGGGTCTCTCACTAGTTGAGGAAATTCCGTCATAAGTGTTATTTTATTTTATAGTTTTAAATTTTATACGTCAAGTTTGGGGTGTAGTTTTTAAATCATTTTAGCACTCAGAAACCTACCTAGACATACAGTAAGTCTAACAGGATAATGATTAACGAGTAACGGTGACAAACAATCAGTGTCCTGGAGTTCATTAGCTTCTCCAGCCCTGAGGGTGGGCTGGCGTTCTTTCTTTATCAACATAAAGAACGAGTTCGACCCCTCCTGTTCTCCTGGGTTCCACTGGTATTAGCTAAGGCATGGTCCTTCGCGATTGAAGAAGGCATTAATGTGTATACATTGCTTGCTGAAGCGTACTAGCCTAGGAGAACGGTCTTGTTAAATATATTTATATATTTCTTTATATACATGTTAAGGCGTCCTACTCACACCGCCCAGTCGTATCAGACGTGTGAGGGGGGACAATTACACGGATTATAGGTTGCAAATCCCGGAATAATCCACCGGACTTTACAGCTTAGTCAGGGAATACACATTCATTGAAACTGAATTTGGTAAGTTTTCATGTTTCAACAGTTTAGATCTTTATGGGGTAGAGTTAGGTTAGCTTCACACACTGTGGGGTATTAAAAGGGAATTCAATTACTTACGAGTTGGTATCTAAAACGTCAAGTTAGATAATCCGGGATTTTAGTGATTTATATTATTAATTAGTTGTGGCTAGACCTTATGCGTCATCTTAGATAATAATCTTTAGTTTTCGTGCTTTAAGCTACGCGTTAACGAAGGCATCATATTATAATGCCAGGAATAACTTCATTCAGGATTTAAAGATCTCTTAATTTCATCATAAATTGATAGAGATATCTATGAATATTAAAGGTAGGAAAAAGTGGTTTTAATTAACTTTAAAGTTTTATTTCCAATTATGATAGGATAATGGGATCATTTCAAGAAACTGAAATGATTCTACGCATGAGGGCAAGCTGAGCAATCCCTCATGTCACAATTTTATCATAAGTGGCGCAACTTTTACACATTAATAAAGGAATAGATTCTTATACGATTAGAAATTTTAAAATGTTTCATATGTAATCTTTCAGTAAAATAGTAAACCATAGAAATGTGGATGTAGGGCTAGGGCGGGTGTCGCTAGGATTGGCTTGGGAAGTCAATGGGTCAACATATCAATGAATATCGCTTCATTGATATGTCTAGCTAGGAAGCTTACTTAGAAGATTAGTCCCCATCCCTACATGGAAAATAGCACGTATGGAATAATAACACAATACACCCATACACCAAACCATCAAAATTGTTTATGGTTCGAAAGCTAAGGTCATTTAATAGACATAGACTGCGAGTCTAAATCAGATAGATAGGATAAATAATTTTGATTTAGGTAAGGCTCTTAACAAAAATTTGCCTTTTGTTAAGAACCATGGGCTATTTTCCATGGTAGCAGAATCGCGAGAGGGTGAGTTGGGGTAGATTACAGAAATAAAATAATTATATTATTTTATAAAAGTTAGGAAAGATATATTCATTAGGAAGTTATTATTTAATTCATTTGGTAGTTATTATTTAATTCATTCAATAGTTAGGCCGGAAATAGGTGTTTAATTAAAGTTTAAAGTGTCAATCTTAGAAGCTTAATGTAGGGTGAAATAGGGAATTAGTTTGCTTTTGTAATAGAGGTCTTCAGGAGTCCAGGGTCCCGTCAAATATCATAGAATTCATGGGTTAAAGCGGTTCACAACGTAAAAAGGGTTCTCCACTAGTACGATCACATTTTGGCCAAATTTCTTCTTAAATATCGGTTCCTTAGAGCTTCAGTTGGCGCGACACGCTATTGTGGGGGGGATCCGTTACAATTTGGTTCCGTGACCGAGGGATTAGTATAGCCACTTGTAGGCTACAGTTTGGTGAAAGCCGTGTCAAGGATCTGAAGCCTTGGGGGCGATAAATTAAGATACAGTGGTCTCCTGAAGACCACAATTTGATGACGTGCAAGCGATGTGATTTTGACGGGGTCTGGACTCTTGTTTCTTTAAAAACACAATTTCAAGGGTCTGGGGGCGAGTAAATAAGCAATAGGTAATAATAAAATCAAAAAATTGCCAAGTACCAAAGTGGGTCTGTTTTGAGATGTGCATCCATGAGATTGTGATGAAAGCCGTCAAGATCAAATAGGTCATGCGTTTATTTGTTATTCAATTCATCATATTATTATACAATTTTTATTCCATTCACAAACTAGAAAACGCTAATAGGTTATGTGGTTGGTTATAATTATCGTCTGTCACCATAGGTTATTTGAAAATTAAATTCATTTACAGGAAACGTTCATAGGCTACAGTAGTATTTGGAGTTACGCTACTTCTCGGTGTAGGATTAAGTTCAGTTAAAGGTATAAGTCGGTATACAGTTAGGCTACGGAATTATATCTTAAGCCATAGAAAGTAAAAGTTTAGATGGCCACAAATGTTTCATAGTATTGGTAATAATACTCCTTATTACACCCTAAATACAGTAAATCATTATTTTTATTCGCTTAGACATTGCTAGGATATCTGAAAAAGAATAATTCAGCTAAAAAAATAGGTTATAGTCATAAAGTTTAGCCCAAAAGATTGCAAATCATATTATTTTGGGTGAATCGCCATTAAAGGGTTAACATGAGTATAACGGGGTTAGCAATGTACTCATTCATTTAGTAATTGGAAGCATAAGTAATTGTTCTAAAATGTTTGAGTGACCGAGCTTTGTTCAGCTTTGTCCAAGACAATGTAGAATTTCATCAAAATTGTTGGCGTTGTAACAGGAATTTCCATAATAAATAGATAAATAAATTAAAACGCAGGATATGGTTGTTTAAGAATATAAGATTTTAAGTTGGTAAAGTTAAATTTTCAGTAACAATTATTGACAAGATATAGGAACAGTAGATTAATGGCAAATTTATGTTTAGAAAAGTTACCTCAGAAGTCGAAATAAAATGTCAACACTCTCACTGTATGATTTTATTCAGTAATATCTTTTGTCAGTACCACTTTAATAACATTAAATACTCCATAGAAAGCTGCAAATAGAAACAATAAATAAAACAAACAGGTCTTGTAGGTTATAAAGTAAGTAGTAACAAGCGTCAGTGGGCTGCGGTGATCATTTGTCGCTGGGTAATTTATGGAATAGCGAGTAATGTAAGTAAAAGTATGTGCAAGTTTGTGATAATGGACATTCACGGGCCACGGAGATCAGTTGTCATCTGATTGAGTCATGTTTCTGATTTTCACCGAGGTTGTGTAGGAAGTTTTATAGCTGCAACTTACAAATTTCATCTGTAACATATAAAAATGTCGACATCAGTGACAAGTACATACTGCTGCATTCTATTGGAAGGGTTATGTAGTTATCATAGGTTGGCATTTTATGGGAAAATCTGTAGATATTATGTGTGTGGCTTAAGAGTCTAATAAAACAGGGGGCGCTAGTCTGTTGATATAATAATCATCATAATGCATATATGAAACATAACATCATAGTTCAGTCTTAAAGAAATTATCACTAGAAAAAGGCATCAAAGAAATATTCATGAGAGTTGTCTGGGACTGGTACTCTGCCTCCATGAATTGGTGTTAGTACTAGTTTATGTTACACAGGCTTCATAATTATAATGATATAGGTTTAGTATCTATAATAGCATACTTAGGTATGTCTGGGATCCATCATCTGATCTCAAAGTTTGACAGGGGCACTAGTTTTAGATTTACATAGAGACTATTTCATAAAATATAAGAGTGCAATATACAGTCTAGTTAAAAATGAAATGATTGCTTTGGGAGTACTGCAGTGATAGAATCAAAAGGTTTTGTCATTAAATCATCAGTTCACCACTTTATTTTGAGAAATTAAAAGATAGAAAAATTAGTACAAAGTGGAAATAGCTTTAGTATTCCTATTTATGAGAGCTAGCATAAGTATTTTAGATGAAAAGAACGAATAAAATGACTATGAATTGGTATTTTGCCTTAATTCATGAATAATAACCGCTAAGGGAAAGATGAAGCTTGAAGAGAAATTTCATTAAAATCGGATGAGACAGATTGTTCTAGTTAAAACTAAACAACAGGCCAATTCGCTTAGGCACTTACCTTTACAAGACATCCAAATTTCACAAGGTAGCCGCCAGTGGCTTTAGTCATCAAACGGAAGGATTCAAGATTTCACATACCAGGTTGGCTGTATTGATGTTGGCAAAAGTAGCATTGTTTAGTCATTGAGTAGGCAATATGCTTTGTTATTATTATTCTGGAAACAAAGGCATGGGATATATGGTTAAAATGGGTAAAGTGTACCTACAGTTATTTATTCTGGGGAACGGGGAATACATATTTCTAACAAGTAATAGTATATAAATTAAGGAAAGTTTTATCAAAACCTAGGGAATGTTGTTTAATCTTGTCATTATTATCAATTCTCTTACAATTTGACATAAAGTTGAGGCAAATATACAGTCTGATACTCAGATGTTGACACTAAAAATTGGTTAGTTTCATAGTCATACATCAATCTAGTTATGAGAACACAGTATAATTACATTAAATAATATCTTGGGGCGATGTTTTATTCAATATAAAAGGTATTTTCATTGATTAAAGGAAGATTTCACAACTTTAAGTAAGGAAGTAAGTGATGGAATGGAATTATGTTCAAACAATGTAGGAAAGAACAGAAAATAATACTATACCTGGCATCCAATCGGTTTATCAAAGATACTTCATTATCAAACAAAACCATTTTTCTTGTTTTCAACAGATACCTAGTTTTTCACAGCACTTGAATTATGATGGACGTGGGCACTAAAAGTTTCTTCATAAACTAGCACTTTGTATCGCAAGTATCGTTAATGTAAAGCAAGTAGCAGACGCCATCACCAAATAAAATTCGGAACTAGGAAAGAAATAATTTGTCATGTAATCATTCATTACAATATCAGATAACATATTACATATGAGATTGCGCCATTGACTGGCCATTGACTTAAGGTATTTTTGTTTAGTTTATGTAAGGCAAGGGCCTGACACGCTTTGTAAGAGAAAGATAGCCTTATTGCGATTCCTATGAGAGGAAGTAGAAAAAAGTGCGATGTTTTGTCCTTATCACCGACCGGACATTTTTTCATGGTCGGGTAAAAGTAATCTGTCATTAGTGTCAAGAAGATTGCAAAACAAAGTGGCAATATTTTGCAGTGCAATTTATAAGTGGAAAATTAATGATGAATTTGGTTTAAATGAATAATAATTTACCAATCATCAGATCCGTAGTGTTTGGTTGTTCAGTGCAAACATGGTGGGGTGTTCAGTGTTTGGCTGTAAAAGCAATTTCGACCGAAAAAAGGCGGATGTTACATTCCATGCGTAAGTACATTTTCTTTGAATTTTGGACCCGTGTTTATTTCTAAAATCTCACCGGAACCAAATTACTGAGCTAAATCATTAGTTATATCATGAGACAATAGATGAAATAGGAAAAATATGTGAATTAATTAAAAAATAACCTCCAAACATTTGACATACAAACCGGTCAAATCGCTTAGTAGAAATCTACCATAGAAGCCAGCTTAGCATTGATGTCCCACCATTCAGTCGGTTTATAATTCGATTTCGGGATACCAACAAATAATAAAAAAAACCCCTAAAGATTACCCCACGTTTCGGGAATTTCAAGTAATTTGATTTTTTCAGTTTTTCAACAGAGGATGAATCCCGAAAAAATGGATTTCAGGACTGAGGGAACAGGAAATTAAATTGGGTAAAATAATCTATAACTGCTTATTACATATTTGTTTCTTTATTGAAAAATAAAGTTATAAATGTAATATATTATTGTAAATAAATTACCTGTTCTAAATTGAAGTTTATTCTTTTATTCCAACAACTACATAATTTATCTGTGAAAGACAAAAAGGGGCATGGAAATAGTAAGCACTATCTGGTTACATTACTTACTACTTTCATCGTCTAGAGACTTAAACATTTAGCATGGTTCTTTGGGTGACGTGATGACCAGCAAGTCAAGCGGCGAGCAGGAAGGCCAGCGACCAGCGGCGAGCGGCGAGAACAAAATGTATAGATTTGGATCAGTGAAATCGCCGTTTGATGCAACGGTGATAACCGGTGACTATGTATTTATAGGTAAGATTATCACAAAAAAAGTGGCCGGTCGGGATCACTTATTTTACGATATCGCCTACGATGTTGTGTAAATTTAGTTAGTGAGTCAAAATGGCGACTTAGTCACTATGGAATTTGATCACTTGTAACTAAGTACTATCCGACTAAATTTTTGGGGTAATTTTTTGCAACCATGGTATCCCCATATTTTGACGTCATAATATGAGAAAGACATAGCCCCGGTCGCTTGTTGGCGCATCTATAACTACAGAGTATATACTATATCTATGATGTAAGGTAAAGGAAGTAGTGTCCTCTAGTGGTGATTAGGGAAGATTTGATTCATAGGACAAATACTAGTTACGGGTCGATTAACCTGTGACGTAAGAAGTACGGCTAAATTTTCGGCAGATGGCGTAAATGTTTACTTTAGTGATTACGGATTGCATAAAAAACTAATATGACCCTGTTCTAGTTTTCAGAAGTATATTTCAAAATATAATACATTATTTGATGAGATATCTAATGTTGATGGTGTGTGAAAATTTAGTCAAATACCATAATATTTAGCGAAAAACTATTCTTCGGACATTGGATTGTTAAATCTACTGAATGATCATGATCACTGATTTTAGGATTTCTAGGTTAGATATTTATAATTACAGTAGGGAATACTTAGATTAGGGTGGATTAGGAGGCAATATTTTAAGACAAAAATATGATTAGCACTAAGTTACAAGAATAAAGTTTAGTTATTGCATACAGAATAAAACTTTTCCATACATACAGACTAGTAAGATTATGTGGAGTTTGATTTCTTTTGTCTTGTAATAAAAGGCATATTAAGAGGAGATAAATTAATAACACAGACACAATTTTAATAATATTTTAAGTATTCAGAACACAAGTAAAAATATAAAACCATGGTCTAGGTAGGTAATACAAAGAAACAGTTCAGATTCATTTAATCAGAAAAGCAAAGAAAGCAAGATAGGTCCAAGAATAACATTCCAAAGGTACATAATTAGACATATAATAACTTATATATTAGATCTCAGTAAAATAGATTTTGAGGAAAATTCCTTTGGTAAGGTAATTTTTGAGTTACTTCAGAGACCAGGTGCGCTTTCGCTGTAACAAAAATTTGTTTTGTTAAATAAGTGCATACATATAATGGATAGGTAAAACCTAAGACATGGCTAGAAACTTTATATACTTGGTAAATATGAAAAGGAGAAAGGGTGCCGTTGTGCGTTTATATACAAGTTGTGCACAACAGTTATCTATAGAAAGTGTTTATTTTCATGGACGGCTGTTCCATTAGACTAGTAATGATCATAAAAGGAAGGGGAAACATGTAGATATTTGTAAATGACAAATTTAGGAGTAGTTTAGCTATTAGTATGGGGGTCAAAATGAAACATAGAACATTGTATATTTCTTGGAAATGTTGGTAGTACCGGATGTCACTCACAGTTTCCTTAAATCATTAATGCAAAATTGGGATGTAGGTGAGCTACAACAGAGTAAAGATGTATGCTCGTACAATGTTAAGGTTAAAAAAATTGGGAACTTACATAGTTATCCAGTGTTGGTCAGCGTCAGCAGAGAGTTGAGAATTAGCTGAGGCTGGTCTGGCTGGTCGTTCGGGATTATTCATGTTCAATATTGTTGTGTTCAATTACTCGAGGTTGAGCGTCTTCAATGTCTTCATGATAGGAAACAATTTATTTGAAGAACTCTGAAATAAAAACACACCGATTAGTTTGTTTATTTATAACAAGCTAGTTGTAAATTGTTAAGTTTTTTACATAATTAAGGAAACATATGCTAGACAACTCGGTAAACTTAATCATAGATTACAGGTTAACAAGCTATAACGAGATCTATGTAATTATATTGTGATAAAACCATGCAGTCAAAGATTACAGAATAAATACCGGACAAAAATTTGGTACTCACCTAAAGCAGAAGTTTCAGAAGTAGATCAGAGACTATCCTTGTATTGTACAGAGTCGGGTGTCGGTTTTATCCTGGGGGAATTCTTGATCATTTCATTGCTAGGAAAACCAGGAAAACAGAATGCAATAGAATGCAAACTTAGATTTTCATCTGACATCTTATGTCATAGATTAGATTAGATTAAAGTTTTTTTTAAATTATCGATATGTCTCGGGTACGATCCATTTAGTCAATGGATTATGGCAATGGCAGATGTTTATTTCGTCCGGCACGGAAAGTTGTGAAGGATGATAGAAACATGTTTACATTATTCGGTACAAATAGTCAAGAACAATGCGTGTGTGGGGGAGTGTTCGCACCATTCGAAACGGCATAGTATCGCGCCTTATGGGTTGTTATTTTGGTCAAACTGGTTAAAGTAATATGTACTTTCACAATATTCAATATTATGTGGAGTGTGAGTTCACTCTTAAACGCATTTTTAATAACTCATACGATGTCAGTATTGTCAGTAAACTAAAAAGTCATATTAAGCGGGTTTGGAAATTTAAAAATATATTATATGGTTGCTGTGATAAAATGGGTTGTGTCCACATTACAAGATATCAATTACGTCGGGGTGACCATTTAGGACTATGCTATTCACAATCTTGACAGAAAAATTATTTGATTGCAACTCATTAATAATTATTTTTCATGTATGGTTGTAGTATAGGCTCACTGTCCGTATGAGGACAGATAAAAACAAGATGAAAAAAAAAAAGAAATACTAATACTACAAACAAAGTTATAGACAACTAAATAACATTGAGAAATCGATATGTGACAATCTGGACATACGAATTACGAAGTCAAAATGGTAAACTGTGTGGACATCTTGTCGGGTAGTGTGGGTACGCCTTAACACTCAATTAATTTCATAGCAACTAATTGTATGACATTTAGATTGGTTCATTCTGTCAGCTGACGTGACGGTGACATTGGCATAATGACGTTTGTTAAAATTATTGCCAGCGGAAGAAATTGATTTCATTGAAGTTTCGCAAGTGTGGAGAGCGTTCAAATATCTTTGGTTAGGTTAATAATTACGCTCCCAAATGAGTTCAAATAAAATAAATAATGTTACAATCATAAATGAAACATGAGTTCGAAATAATATATAATTTGCTGTCGCAATCAATTAAAATCACATATCAGTTTAATGTAGAAAAACTGTCGGTTGACGTTTTGCGGGTGAAAGGAAAAGCACGTTTTCGAACGTAGTACGCTAGTATGAGAGTAAAATTTGTGACAGTTGTTCCAGTGGGAGACAAAGTTTATTTTGGTTACTAGCACAGTTATAAGAAACTTTAACTCGTTAAAATGTTTAGTTCTAGTGTGTTTAAAAATAATATTATGTTTTACCGTAATCAGGTAAACAATAACCGAACATTATTGAACAGAAAAAGTGTGGGTTGCTACTAAAGTTAGTGCGTTGATCGGAAATTAGTGCATCATATATTCAAAAGCTAAATAATCAAGTTAATCAAATAATTTAATACATTATGAAGTGGACATGTAGGCTAGATGAAAGTGCTTCATTTAAGTGTTGTGTAAATAACAGATGTAGGTGAAGTCATTGTGGGATATGCGACAAAATCAAGTGAGTAAATACTAAAGTAATGCATGGCTTCGTTCATACAGGGAGAATGGATAAAGTTAAACAGTGCAACTAATTTGGACATAGACTTTTATTTACATATAATGGACATACTATTGAGGCTTTGGCTTTCTTTATGTGATCGAAATGTACAGGCGAAAGTGGAAGGAAAGAAAGATATGATGGATAACTTGTTAACTTAGTGTGAAAAGGGGGGAAGGGGTGAGGAGTGTGAAAGTAATAAGGAATGGTTGTCTTTTGTGAGAATGGATTGCTAAGGACAGACACAGCTGGAGTATGTTCATAACCTAGATTTGTTGGAATTTGAGGGGATGAAAACACTATTAGCCATTAAAATTTTTATCAATAGGTTAAAACTGAAATGACAGTTCGTCCCATTGTATAAGGGAAGGTTTTGGTGGCTAAGGACTATACAAATTTATATGGTTACTACACATCTCATGTGATTAAAGTGGACTGATTTCAAAAAAATAAAACACATGGTTTTTCTTTAATTATTAATTGAAGCAGCTGTAGGGAGGTTCAACCACTTTAAGTAGCATGAAACAAACAACTTGAAAGGTGACTATATTTGACTCAGATCATTCATGCATGATCTGAATTTTGTTATGAGTATTGATAGTCTCGGTACCTGTTCCAAATACCTTTTTGTGTTGTGTGGGTAGACTATGTAAGTATTGGTCTATAGGGAGAGCAACGTTCCCTGGTAGACGTCATCCGAGCAATGTGGATATAGTCTCAAGGTCAATGCTCATAGTTGGGTCGTTAGGGCCTATGGAATTCACACCTCCGTAACTCCGACAATACAGGGAGACTTGGGGAAAAGGTTATCATTGGTCATAATTTAAACTCACAGGGTTGTGTTGGGAGACTGAGACAATAGTAGTCACTTAGTAAAGTTCATTGACACACCACGAAATTAATGAAGGGGGGAAATTTTTCCAGCAAATCAGGGACCTAGGGTTGAATCTTCTACAAGGAAATCTTATTGGTTTTCCTTTGCGAAGCATTCAAGGGGGCGATATGTAATGGAGCAAGGGCTGGAAGCTAAGAAAATAGTTCAAAAGGCAGGAAAATAAAATATAATAAATATTATAATTTATTGTATACAAATACATCTACTAGTAGCAAGCAAATGGTCGAGCCAATATCTCATTAACATAATTTCTCAAGGGATGATTGTTTTAATTGGATTTAGCCATGGGAACTTAATAGAGTATTGATAAAAATGGATAGATACAGTGATAAATATCATCCGTTTGAATGAACAGAAAGTGATTATAAATAGGCGGAAAAATACTGCGGAATAAACCTTAGTACAGCAAACAGTAAAATTATATACTTAAATCTTTCTATTTATAAGAATTTAATACATTATATACTTCTTTACTTAGCAGAAATTACTATTTGAATGAGCGAGCTAATCTAAAATTATAAATCAAGTGTTTAACAACATTCAGTCTTGTGAATAAGCAAAATAAAGTTGAGATCATATTTATTCAATCGACAGTAAGGACTCGCGAAACTATAAACAGGCGGCGGATCAAACGGAACGGACGAATAGGGAAACTCGACTTAATTAATATAAGGTCAAGGGTGAATGTTCTTGAGCCGCGAACAGAGCATGGTCACTTTGGCACCTTTGGTCACTTTGGTCAGTTTGGTATCGTCGGCTTTTTACAAACGTCTCACCGAATGTTAGAAAAATTGAGCTCTGTAATATAGCGGGTAATGTATTATTTGCGTTGTGGAAAATAGGCTTGAATTTTAACATAAAAAGGCCGGAGCGCGGTAAATCAGGGTATTCTTGCTTTGGAAGAGAACTGGTACGGTTCACTGAGTGTGCATAAACGTGATATTATCGGTGGGTGTTATTTATTGTGATTATTGTGAATATTGTGACTGAGATTCTGAAGCCAAGTGGGTCTCTCACTAGTTGAGGAAATTCCGTCATAAGTGTTATTTTATTTTATAGTTTTAAATTTTATACGTCAAGTTTGGGGTGTAGTTTTTAAATCATTTTAGCACTCAGAAACCTACCTAGACATACAGTAAGTCTAACAGGATAATGATTAACGAGTAACGGTGACAAACAATCAGTGTCCTGGAGTTCATTAGCTTCTCCAGCCCTGAGGGTGGGCTGGCGTTCTTTCTTTATCAACATAAAGAACGAGTTCGACCCCTCCTGTTCTCCTGGGTTCCACTGGTATTAGCTAAGGCATGGTCCTTCGCGATTGAAGAAGGCATTAATGTGTATACATTGCTTGCTGAAGCGTACTAGCCTAGGAGAACGGTCTTGTTAAATATATTTATATATTTCTTTATATACATGTTAAGGCGTCCTACTCACACCGCCCAGTCGTATCAGACGTGTGAGGGGGGACAATTACACGGATTATAGGTTGCAAATCCCGGAATAATCCACCGGACTTTACAGCTTAGTCAGGGAATACACATTCATTGAAACTGAATTTGGTAAGTTTTCATGTTTCAACAGTTTAGATCTTTATGGGGTAGAGTTAGGTTAGCTTCACACACTGTGGGGTATTAAAAGGGAATTCAATTACTTACGAGTTGGTATCTAAAACGTCAAGTTAGATAATCCGGGATTTTAGTGATTTATATTATTAATTAGTTGTGGCTAGACCTTATGCGTCATCTTAGATAATAATCTTTAGTTTTCGTGCTTTAAGCTACGCGTTAACGAAGGCATCATATTATAATGCCAGGAATAACTTCATTCAGGATTTAAAGATCTCTTAATTTCATCATAAATTGATAGAGATATCTATGAATATTAAAGGTAGGAAAAAGTGGTTTTAATTAACTTTAAAGTTTTATTTCCAATTATGATAGGATAATGGGATCATTTCAAGAAACTGAAATGATTCTACGCATGAGGGCAAGCTGAGCAATCCCTCATGTCACAATTTTATCATAAGTGGCGCAACTTTTACACATTAATAAAGGAATAGATTCTTATACGATTAGAAATTTTAAAATGTTTCATATGTAATCTTTCAGTAAAATAGTAAACCATAGAAATGTGGATGTAGGGCTAGGGCGGGTGTCGCTAGGATTGGCTTGGGAAGTCAATGGGTCAACATATCAATGAATATCGCTTCATTGATATGTCTAGCTAGGAAGCTTACTTAGAAGATTAGTCCCCATCCCTACATGGAAAATAGCACGTATGGAATAATAACACAATACACCCATACACCAAACCATCAAAATTGTTTATGGTTCGAAAGCTAAGGTCATTTAATAGACATAGACTGCGAGTCTAAATCAGATAGATAGGATAAATAATTTTGATTTAGGTAAGGCTCTTAACAAAAATTTGCCTTTTGTTAAGAACCATGGGCTATTTTCCATGGTAGCAGAATCGCGAGAGGGTGAGTTGGGGTAGATTACAGAAATAAAATAATTATATTATTTTATAAAAGTTAGGAAAGATATATTCATTAGGAAGTTATTATTTAATTCATTTGGTAGTTATTATTTAATTCATTCAATAGTTAGGCCGGAAATAGGTGTTTAATTAAAGTTTAAAGTGTCAATCTTAGAAGCTTAATGTAGGGTGAAATAGGGAATTAGTTTGCTTTTGTAATAGAGGTCTTCAGGAGTCCAGGGTCCCGTCAAATATCATAGAATTCATGGGTTAAAGCGGTTCACAACGTAAAAAGGGTTCTCCACTAGTACGATCACATTTTGGCCAAATTTCTTCTTAAATATCGGTTCCTTAGAGCTTCAGTTGGCGCGACACGCTATTGTGGGGGGGATCCGTTACAATGAGAGCTTGTGGGTCTGCTAGTAGTACCTTAGAATTGTGATGATCTGTCAACGTGTCAGTGTCAAAACAAAGGAACTTTTCTTAAAATAAAAGTTCAAATTAAATGTGAACGATTACTCACTTCGAACTTCCCATGATGGGGATAGGAATCCGTTAGTTAGGAAAGCTAGGCTAGCAAGGCGTCCTAGGCATACAGCACACACTCACGGATACGGACGAAGTAATCAAGATACGAGATAAAGATGGAACGCTACGCTTACGGCGCGGCGTCCAACTCAGACACGACGTGTACACTCAGGCGTTCCCACCAGCGGGGACGTCCACCGCACAATTGCGACAACACAGACACATATATGTAGTCCCTATTCGTCCCGGTACCAGACCCAGATCGGGCCTAGCTAGGTTTCTTGCTGGACTCTTCTCAATTAGGCTAGGTTCAGTTAACCAGCGACAAAACTCCCAGTACCTCGATTTCACTGACTCACTTCAGATTCGGTTGACACCGGTCAATCAATCTCACTGGAGCGCAAACTCTTAGAGTATTCCAGTGCTTAAACCGCCCGCGTGGTCGTGTTGGAGGTTCCCTCTGGATTTTCCCCAGGCCACTCTCCAACCGCGCACTCCTATTGCTTTAACGGCCTATAAAACCACAGTCAGGTTAAAAAAATATAAAAATAAAAAAAGACTGGAGAATGGCAGAGTGTATGTAAACAGCGTGTGCTATTGATCTCAATCGCGCCGAACGAATCTGATCTGGGCCGATGTTTGCAATATTTCGAATTTGAGAGAATGTAAAAAAAAACGTAAAAATCGCTAGTCAAAGCCGACTGTCCCGCACTATGCACAACAGAGCTCAAACAATGATTTATTCCGCCCATGTTGAATTCAAAAGGACCCGCCGGCATTTATAAAAAATTGAAAAGCGAAGACATCCCCGCGATAAGAGTAGAAATAAATTATCATGAAAACGCGATAAATGTTGGAAAAACCTGCGAAACTCGATTCCGCCCCCATATAAAATTAAAGCTCCGACACGACCCAATAAATTGAAACAAGGCATAAAAGCTTATATAAACAAAATTGACGAAAATTAGGTCGCTCAAGCAGACATCGGCGCTATATTTGGCGCAATTCCGAAGTGTACCCACTGTTGGATTCTAGTCGGGCCTATTGAAGCGCGAATGATTCACAGTTTAGTTGCAAGGTATGTCGTATTATCTACAATATCTGGGCGACCGAGCTTTGCTCGGTGTTTTCCCGGTCATGAGACCTAGCTAGATCGATTGCTCGTCCCCGAAACCCCCCACATACCAAATTTCATCAAAATCGTTAGAGCCGTTTCCGAGATCCCCGAAATAAACAAATACAGATATATTGTATACAAGAATTGCTCGTAAGATATAAGATATATAAAATTGATAGGGTGACATCACCGTCAAGCCGAAACTACCCGGTCCTAGAAACTTAAAATTTACACTGTAACTTGGGTATATTACGTACGTAAGGGATAAGGTGGGATTTTTGGAAATTCCACCCCTAAAAGGGTTAAATAGATGAATGCAATGATTATATGGCGGGCAATCCTTTTTTTTTGAGGTAGAGACTTCAAACTTTGTACAAAGACTGCCTAAAATAATACAAAGCTTTGCTTAGTTTGGGACTAGGTTGATTTGTGTAAGATTGTCCACAAATATTTATTTATTAAGTATACAAGGAAATTAATATCCACGCTTTCAAAATTTTCGCCTCCTAAAGGGTTAAAAAGGAGTGTGAAAAATTGTATGGAAAGCTTTTTTTTAAAGTAAGAGATCGAATTTTGTACAGACTGTTTAAAACAACAAATCAGATTTCAGCGTTTTTTGAAATTCATCCCCTGAATGGGTTATAGAAGGGTTCAAAGTCTGTATGGCGAGCAATTTTTTTTAAAATGAGAGACTTTAATTTCGCAAAGAGACTGTCTTTTTAAATACAACAAAACTGATTTCAGCATGTTCGAAATTCATCCCCTAAAGGGGTTAAGAATAGCGTTTTAAATTTTGTATAGGGGAGCAATTTTTTTTAAAAGGGTAAGACTTACAGTTTCGTGCTGAATCTCGCTGTATAAATGCAACAAAACCAATTTCTTCGTTTTCGAAATTCACCCCCTGGGGGGTTTAAATTGCTAAGTTTTGTATGGGGAGCAAATCTTTTCTAAAGTGAGAGTGAGAAACTTCAAATTTTCTCGTAAGTAGGTATAGATTATCTGTTTGAATACAACAAACTACTTTCATCGTTCTTTTTCATATTCATTCCCTAAACGTTAGAAGGTTTGTTTGTTTGAAGGGGCTCAAGTATTTTTGAATTAAACCATGAAAACATTAGTGTTTTACAATATAATCATAATACATCCAAATACAATACAAATAATAATACAACATTCAGAGTTATTGGAGTCAATTTCACCAAACGGGCATTTTTGTCAAATTCCCATGGAATTTTGAAATACCAATAATATATAGAAAATTTTATGCTGATAATTTGATAAAAAAATTAATAAACACGAATTTTCTTACGGGGTACTTATACATATAAAATTACGGAAGTTATTGCAATTTGAAAATTTGACCTGGGCACGGGAATTTATATGTCCATGGGAATTGCCTTTTCTTAGAAAAAATTGTATATATTGTAAAATATGTATTATCAAGAATTATAAAGTTCAATTGTATCGAAGTTATTTAGCCTAATTTTACCAATCATGGGTTCAAGTTTAAACCGAGGAAATTTATATTAACCAAAAATCTATATTTTAAGTTAAATTTCTCTTTATACAATCACATAGCAACTTCTTTGCAGATAATCATACAAGTATTAATATTTAAAACTATCACTAAATGCAGATGCACATATAGACGCTCGCAACTCCAAAAGCGTCACGGGTACGTTGCTGACCTTTTATAAAATTTGAGATGTCCGCTTACTTGTTTGCCACCGTCGTTGTATATAAAATGCGTATGTATCGATATATACCTACATGATTTTATGTACATAATGTTCATTGACTTTGTTTATTGATTCTTTTCAAATATTTAAGAAGCTAAGTGTAATTGTAGCAGTTGGCCTGTTTATTTTAAATAAACGCATAAACTACAACTCTAATCGATATACTTAGTACAAATTATATTTATTTATGCATTTCATCCATAATTATTGTTATTAAATGCGGTTTCTTAACAAAATAAGTGACCCTTCCCAATTCCCGTGCCCTAAAATCAGCTGTTTTGGGTAAACAAGCTATGGGAATTAGGACACGGGAATTGGAAATCGATATAAAAAAATCATAAAAAAATCTAATCACATGTTAATAATATTTTAAGTTATCGTTTATATAGAGACACCAAAGTGCTTTATAATGCATACATACGTTAATGATTACTTATGTAAGAATTTGAATTTCTAAGGGCCACCGAAATTGCAAGCAAAAGCAAAAAAAATGTCGCCCACCCAGAAACCGAAGTACTTAGGTGGTTTACTCGAACTTAATGCGGTTTGCTATATATAATTTTTTTATATATAATAGCTGACATTTGAGAGCACATGTGAAGCAGGACGCGAAGCTGATCAAATGTAAACGATGGCTGCCAGGGACCTTTGAATTTTGCCGACAAAATTTAACTCTCGCGCTCGGACGATTTTTAAACATCAATAACAAGTTATTCACCACAGTGAAGTGAATAGTGTTAGTGTCTGTGCTCAGTGATAGTAAATATAATCGAGTTAAAGTTTTTGACACGAAATCAGTGATTCTAATGTACAGTTTTTGATAGGAATTTTTGATTGATTCAAAACTCGATGCCGGACAGGGCACGGAGTCTTAATTTGAGCGTTTAGGTATTTTTTAATGTATTTTAAAAACAAATAAGTCAGTGAATTTGAGTGGACCTCAACGTGGAAACATGTATTCTTTATGAAAAAAAAAATGGTACGTATTATTTCATGCTACACTACGATTTTCAGCTCGGACACAAAAAAAATCGAGTTTAGAAAATGACCCATTGAGTCCATTTCTACTACGCCCACGGATGCAACCGGCGTGGCGATTAATTAAGAACCCTCGGTAGTTCCGCTGCACAATGGCGCTAATTAACTCATTACGCACAGGCTGAAATGTCCATTGTCTTCGAAATTAAGTCGCCCGCTGCTGGCTTTAGGAAGGCCCTTCTTTTTTTTAAATCTCGCACTCGAATCCGTTCAAGGAGCTGCAGATTGGTCCTAAATCATCAATCAATGAATCAACTATACCTATAACATTGTTATTTTTCTGTTCTTTTATAATGTTTAAATATCTGGGCGACCGAGCTTTGCTCGCGTTTTCCCGGGCATGAGACCTATTTAGATCGATTGCTCGCCCCCGAAAACCTCAAATTTCATCAAAATCATTAGAGCCGTTTCCGAGATCCCCAAAATAAATATATATACAAGAATTGCTCGTTTAAAGATATAAGATATGCATCCAAAAACTTGTAAGTTATAAAAGGTAGTTTGATTATGGATGATCCTGAATACCTATGTAAAAATAACGAAATGATACAGGGATCTAATCTCGATCAATTTTGTTTAACCTTTCCTTATTTAGGCAGATATCCTTCACCCGCGAAACAGACTCGCTTTCGACCATTTTTATTAGCCACAGCAATAGAAGAGGTGACCTCCGGAATTGGGTCACCTAACAAGGCACGAAGACGCCCTTATCGAGTTTGCGTTACATCGTGACCGTCGCGATTCAAGGACATTCTTCAGATATTATCTGCGGCCCGCGAGAGGCTGCGATGCCGGAACCTTGTGGAATAGTGGAATGTTTCATACTTTTTTGCATTATGACCCCGATCACTGAATAGAGAATCCATAATGATTATCGAAACGATATGTGAGCAAAATTAACGCGGTGAGGGTAATCTATATAATCAATCAACTTCTTTGCCTCACATCTAATTATTTGGTCCTGACTGTACCTACTATACATTTTTATGCATGGAAAACTCTCATTTTTAAAAAGCTTTTTACTCATACTCTCCCGAACTATGTGTATGTCCCCTAATATCGAGCTGAAGATGACTTTTATCTTCTTTCACCCGTTATGAGTTAGAGACTATATTAGGGCGGACGGTCTGACATTGGTTCCATGGCAGAAAGGTCGGTGTCTCTTGTGGGACGCTACGTGTGTGAGCACGTTTGCACCGTCCCATTTGAGTCACACCGTCAGGTCCGCCGGGGCGGCCGCAGAGTCGGCGGCCCGGGCCAAACATGCGAAGTACTCTGCCTTGGAACCGATGTACGACTTCGTGCCAGTAGCGGTGGAGACTGCGGGACCATGGGGCGCGGAGGCCAGGGACTTTGTGAGGGATTTGGGTCGACGACTGAGGGAAAGGGGGTGCGATCCTCGGTCCGGGTCGTTTGTGGCTCAACAGATATCCCTGGCCATCCAGCGCGGCAACGCCGCCAGTATTATGGGAACTTTTGATCCATCTAAGTACGATCCGGGGCGGTCCTTTATGTTAAGTCCATTTGACGAAGCCTGTGGCGGATTTCATCTCTGGTGTCTCTGTGTTGTGATTGTTTGTTTATGTACGCACCTGACGAAGCCTGTGTTGTGGATTAGATTTTGTGGACTGTTTGTGCTTAGTTAATTTATTTTATGAATAAATAATTTATTTTTTATTTGTGCAATAAAGTGTTTACTCCTTTATTACGCTTTAAATACAACTTGGGTACTCTGACATCTGTCATTTATCTGTCATTTATCTGTCATCTTAGTAACGTAGTGGCACCAGTAATGGACCTGGCTCCAGTAATGGACGAAAAAATCTTTCACGGTCGAAATTAAGCAACGGAAAAGTATTTTAGTCATGGCAACACTTTAAGCATAAAGAATAGGCTTCTATGTATCACATTGACAAATGACATACACCTCGGTCATTTTGTTTAAAAATGACGCGGCGGCAAAAAGTGTGCTCCGGCATTTTTCACGAATAACCTTAATTTCTTACAGAAATAACTAAGGAAGTAGGTTTACGTTTTTGATTGTAAACGTTATTTTCTCTAAACAATATTATTTTGATATGATTTCGTGAGAAGCGTTACATATTTAACAATACTTTTTTAAAGTGTTTATTGCATTAGAATCGAATTTGAATGATTTAGAGAGGATGTACATTACTGGTTCCTATTTTTTGTTAATCTCCAATTATGGACAATTTCTCCATGATTGGTTTTCATACTGAATTCTGGTTACCCAATTATGGACACCCAATGTTGGACGGATTTATTGGCGAGGTAAGTGTTTGAAAAATGCTACCCAGTTTTATTATAATAGTAGTTTAAGTATCTACACAAATATCATAATCCTCTAAAATGCGTTCAGAAACCGTAGGCAAATGACCTTCATTTTAACATCAATGTACTTATGAAAATTTTCTTACCTGTGGTGAAGGTTACCAGCAGTAATATAATATTCATTATAATTTCCTATTTAGTACTATAACGATTTTTTTAAAATTTGGAACAGGAAAATTAAAATTCAGTCGATACGAAAGGTCAGCTCGATATGTTTTTTTTTTTGGGATAAGGATTCAGGGAGAAGGATTTCAAATTTTACATTTATTTTAAATTTTAAGAAAAAAATTTTTCGAAAAATCGTCATTATACTCGATTTCGACTAATTCGGGGATGAGGATTTCAAATTTTATATTAACTTTGAATTTACAGCGAAAAAAAATTGTTTTTGCGAAAAATCGTCATTATACTCGTTTTTGACTAATTCGGGGATAAGGATTTCAAATTTTATATTAATTTTGAATTTTAAGAAAAACCATTTTTTTATCGAAAAATCGTCGTTATACCTACTTGATTTCGACTATTTCGGGGATAAGGATTTCAAATCTTATATTTTTAAACGAGCAATTCTTGTATATTTATTTCTTTATATATTTATTTCGGGGATCTCGGAAATGGCTCTAACGATTTTGATGAAATTTGGTATGTGGGGGTTTTCGGGGACGAGCAATCGATCTAGCTAGGTCTCATGCCCGAGAAAACGCCGAGCGAAGCTCGGTCGCCCAGATATTGTTACATAATACCGGCTACTATAAATATGTAACCGGTAGCACTGGTAGCAATGCAGGTCATTTGCCTTCGGCTTCTGAACCCATCTAAGAGTACTTATTATGATTTGTGTGTAGATAAAGTAATGTATGCAACTGTACATAATTAAACACTCGTGTGACCTTATTATGAATAGCATAAACTACTATTATGCAACTGGTACACGAGTGTTTTAAATTTTTAATGCCTAATTATGTACAGTTGCATACATTACTTTATCTACACACATATTATAAGTACTCTAAGATGTGTTCAGAAGCCGAAGGCAAATGACCTCCAAGTGCTACCGGTTACATATTTATAGATGCTCTAAATAGATATCAAATTTGAACTCCTTATCCCTAAATCAGTCGAAATCGAGTAAATTGACGACATTGAAAAAAATATTTTTTTTAACTTAAAATTCAAAATAAATGTACAGTTTGAAATCCTTATCCCCGAATTAATCGAAATCAAGTATAATGACGATTTTCCGCAAAAAAAATTTTTTTTTTCTTAAAATTCAAAATTAATGTAAAATTTGAAAACCTTAACCCCGAATTAGTCGAAATCGAGTATAATGACGATTTTTCGTAATTTTTTTTTTTCTATTTACTTAAAGTTCAAAATAAATGTAAAATTTGAAATCCTTATCCCCGAATTAGTCGGAATCGAGTATAATGACGATATTTGGAAAAAAAAATTTAACTTGAAATTCAAAATTAATATAAAATTTGAAATCTTTATCCCCGAACGAATTAGTCGACATCGAGTATAATGATGATTTTTCGTAAAAAAATTTTTACTGAAAATTCGAAAGAAATGTAAAATTTGAATTCCTTATCCATGAATCCTTATCCCGAAAAAAATAATACATTATTGCCGTGGCCGGGGAAAAAAGCAATTGTAGGCTGAGTATTTGTTTAAACGGACGAGCTTGCGAGTCCGTTTAATTATAATACGAACCCTGCAATTGCCATTCCGGCCAAGGCTAATATAGTACTTTTCTCAAAAATTAAGGAAATACGACAAAATCTGGATAAATATTTGATAAACATAACCTTAAAACGTCAAAAACATCATGCTCAACAAAAAAAAAACAGCGGGTTTTTAGGGTTCCGTAGTAAACAAGGAACCCTTATAGTTTCGCCATGTCCGTCCGTCCGTCCGTCCGACCCCCGTTTTTCTCAGTAACCGTTAGTACTAGAAAGCTGTAATTTGGCATGAGTATACATATCAATGACGCCGACAAAACGGTAGAATAAAATCTTTAAAAAAATTTTTTTTTAGGGTACCTCCCCTACATGTAAAGTGGTGGTGCAATTTTTTTTTCTGCCAAACCCCATCGTGTGGGGTATCGTTGGATAGCTCTTTTAAAAATATTATTAGGTTTCTAAAAGCATTTTTTGATTAAAGAATTGGTTAGCGTGATATTAAGCTTTGAAGTGATAATTTTAGCTATGGTCAAGTGTCCCCCCCCCCCTGCCAGCTAAACGGTGGCTACTAGGCATGTGAAAAAAATCATGGTAGTAGTAAATACGATGAATTTAAAAGGAAAACTATCACAGCTAAGTAGACATTACTAGTTAACGAGTAATAGTCGAACTTCAGAAATGTACTTTGCAAAAGCAAACTTTCGTACAATTTCCATTGATACCTTAGATAATGTTGTTAATTCTGTCAAAAACATAGTAAATATAAGTTTGCGAACTTTTTAGTCCATATAATGTAACGGGTAGACGACTACGGAACCCTACCTTGCGCGTGGCCCGACACGCACTTGGCCGGTTTTTTTTAACAGAATCGCAAGTGTATTGTTTTACCGAAAAACGCAAATTATTCAAGACTTAAAAAAACGTCGCGTTTCCAACAGAAAAATACGAGCTGAATTGGCTGAATACGACCTGTGCCTCTTTTAATATGACAGTTTCTACTTTTTTTTAAAGTTTGGAATTCAACAAATAAAGGAATTTGAAACAATGTTTTTAGAACATAAGGTGTCCAAGATTGGGTGTCCATAATTGGATTTTGTCTGTCCATCATAGGATTTTCGAAAATTTTCGACTTTTTCAGATTTGGAGCAATTTTCTCGGAACTTACAAGTTTATCCAAAACTTTTGTATCTTTATTATAATTAGTGATTATTAAGCTACATTTTCTTTGAAATACCTAACATCAAACTTATAAACAAGAGAGTTACAGCCAAAAGATGTCGACGGAGTTCTTAAGCCGTCCATAATTGGTGCCATTACGTTACATTGGGTAACCTTAAAACGTCAAACAGGACAATTTGTACTGGTAATATAACAGGGCGTTAGCGTCCTGATGTTTTCTAGGCGGCTGATGAGGTCGGGTCGGCGCGGCAGCAGGCCGCGAGGGTGAAATATTCACCGGCGATCCGCAGCGTGCTCTAATATTCATAAAACGGACCGCGACACTCGCAAGTTCGTTCACTCTTATAAGTCTTATAACCCCCACTTTTAGGGTCATTTTAAGAGTGCCGCATTTTCGGAATAAATGATTAGGTACTTCCCTCTCATTAAATGGCAGAATTCAAGAGGAAACTAATTTCTCATTTCCCCCATCACCATCCTATTTATTATATTACACACTTTGTATGACGATAACGATGTAACTATGGTTAGCCGGAAGACGGTAAAATAGTCGATAAAGGCACTCACACAATTTGCTAGTCATCCAATATCTTATTCAGATGTCAGAAAAGCCTCAAACAGCAGCCGCAAACAGAAGTCGGAATCCACTCAGGAATATGATACTGGGCTTTAGGTAAGTGTCATGGTTCATTTTTGAAGAAATTCATTTAACTACGAAATTTGTTTTCAGGTGGCCTTATTTGAAGTTACAATTCCAACATGCTGCCACGTAATACTAACTATGTAGGTATGTCACGACTGTACTCCAAACTAAGTACGACTTACTTGTCAGCCTTTCTAACTCTCCATCAGCCTCTACGGAAATTCACAATTTGAATACTTTTATATATAAACCCTATTGAAACCCTATGACGACCGCTTAGTTGGTAGTTACCCTGCCTACGACGGTCCTGGGTTCGAATCCCGGCCGGGGCATTTATTTGTGTGATGAGCACGAATATTTGTTCTTGGGTCTTGGATGTTTTCTATGTATTTAAGTATCTATTTATCTATATAAGTATGTATATCGTCACTTAATACCCATAGTACAAGCTTTTCTTAGTTTGGGACTAGGTTGATTTGTGTAAGATTGTCCACAAATATTTATTTATATATTATTTATTTATTACAAAGGGTAAGGATATGATTTGAATTTAAACTTTCGTGAGACATGTTATAACTTTATTTTACTAAACGGTTAAAACTCACGTATTAATTGTCACTTCGGGCGACAACCCCGCGACTTCGGGCGGGGGTCGCCCGAAGTGACAATTAATACGTGAGTTTTAACCGTTTAGTAAAATAAAGGATATGATTTATTTACATTAAAATATCTAAAACACAATAATAAACATAATGACTTATTAAAAACAACTATAACTATAACAAAGGGTAAGGTATATGGGCAAGGAAGGTAAGTTGAAAGGCTCAGCCCAAGCGCAATTTGAAAGACCATAAATACGACGCAAGAAGTTTCCCGTGTACGGGTGTAATAGGAAATGGAAAACTCGTTGAGAAGGCACGAGGAGGTAGAATTAATTAAACATTACCGATAACACTAACTTTTGGCGAAAATGAGTTATGGAGTTCCTTACTTTTGGGCGAGGATGACGTAACTGTAAGGTCTTAAAACTCGTACATATATATTTATTTAATTTAAGGATACTGAAAAGAAGGAGAGACGAATACTTAACTATTAACATACACGAACTTCAACCGCCTTTTTTGAGTCGTTTAATACATAAATAATTTATCTCCCAAAAAAACCTTAGTCCATTAGTCACATGACGGCAATAAAAACTTTTACCAAAAATGAAATTTTTGACAGAAACTTACCTATTTTAATAAGGATCACATGATAAAAGCAGGATGTGGATAGCATAGCTGACGTCACTGACGTTAAGTTGGAGTCAACCATCGGGCTTTCGAGTCCGTGTTGGAGGCACGCGACGCGAGCTCGACCCGGCAGTAAAGTGCGCTAACTTTATTCCGCGAACGAAGACTGACAAATGGGCTCGCTCCTCCACTGCAGACCGACATCAAAACAACACAGTAAACTTTAATGTTTATTTCACGGTATTTATTTAGCATATTTGTACACAGTTCCTTGTCTGTATATTCTAGGTTTCGTACACTGAATAGGCAGGAATCAATTTCCCTTTATTATATTTAATTATGTTTGACACATAAAATTAAATCTTTTTTAATTCATTACGATAGGGAATCGTAATGAATTAAAAAAGTTTAGCACTAACGGTGATGTGACGTTTACCTAACTTCAATTACTGTGAGGATTTAATTCTAGTTACATATTTAGGTACTTCTTTTAATTGACATCTGCCAAGCAGCAATGTCATTGACAACTGAATGTTATGTGGGATGTGGTAAGTTCAGTGAGCTAACGAAGAACTATGCCACTATTCCATTTGTCTTATTTGACAGAAGTGGATATCCCTAGAATATAGCTTCGTCTTTGTTTTAAAAGACAGAGATGTGAAAGTGAGAGCATACCTACGAGAACACGTCGCTTTTTGGTAAATTGATATTGGCTACATTATGACAAAACGAATATTTTTCGATTCTTTGTAAATCAAATACTAACCTACTCGTACTGGTGCAGTGTATTTACTGCGAGCATGGGTGAAGTTTTTATCGAGTCATGATATATCGCGGGCCGACAACACCGCGATATATCACCGCAAGGCTGAGCTCCCCGCATTTATTCTTGTTTAAAGGAATTTTCCGTGTTAAGCTAACTAAGAAGTTAACTGGCTATCAATTTACTATCAGGAAACCTATACTTTGAGCAGATACCTGTATCTACACAATATCAACTGTTAAGAACACCATTGAACATTTATAAAAGTTACAAAACAAACAAATTTGTGGCATTTTTTTTCGCAAACAACGATTTCTATCTTCACTTCGCATGATTGTTTACAACGAATAAAATAAAAATAAAAACATTAATTTTTGATTTTATTCGTAATTTTTTATACAAGTTTTAAAGCCTTTTTCGCGGCGATGAAACCATTATTTTGAATTAACAAACGTTGAACCTAGGGGGCCATCACGAGAAAATTCATTTGAGTTCTTTCTTTTGACAGAAGAGGATTTTTGTTTTTGGAAGACAAAGACATGAAAGTGTGGAATCCCAATTACTCGTATATTGGTAATGGGAACAAATCACATTTTGAATGAGCGATACTTGTCCTTTATCCTTTATGTTGTAAAAGTAGTCTAACATCATCCAAAACTGACAGCTACAAATTTATTGTTGACCAAAATATACAGAAGGCAGTCAGTTACAGACTTAACTATATTTATCTCACTTCTGCTTTTGACAAACCAACATCACTACCCCATCGAGCGTCTAGCTTCATGTATTTGAGTTTATAATAAATAAATATTTCTGGATAATCTTACACAAATCAACCTAGTCCCAAACTAAGCAAAGCTTGTACTATGGGTACTAAGTGACGATATACATACTAATATAGATAAATAGATACTTAAATACATAGAAAACATCCAGGACCCAAGAACATATATTCGTGCTCATCACACAAATATATGCTCCGGCCGGGATTCGAACCCGGGACCTCCAGCTTCGTAGGCAGGGTCACTACGAACTAAGCTAAAGCGGTCGTCAAATAATAATGTGTCATCGCCACAGACTCTACCATTGCCTACTTTTCATCATAATAGTCGCATTTATTTCTTATAATAAATTTAGGCGAGGATAAAACCACTGAATACTTAACATTAAATGTCCCTCCGGTCTCCGAAAGTCAATAACAATATAGAGCCTAAAAGCATTGAAATTCAGATCAGTACCTAGGTAGGTACCCGAGTTATTTATAACCGATAAACCATTCCCGGGGATATATCTAACAGCTCCTTCTGACAGTAATGAATTGGCGTGTGTAGTAAGGAGGCTAAAACGAATCGTTGGTAATATTTAGCGATTACCTATTAGTGGAAGATGAATGATTCGAGAATCGATTTTACTTATTGCTTTTTTTTTCATATTCCCATATATTTATAATAATTATTGGATACGAATCTATAAAGTAGGACCTTTTGTCATGCCATTTTTATTCTACGTCAATTTTGTATCGTAGGTACAGAGATCGATACCTATAGTATTTACTGTATAATTTCCTAATTCCGCAAGATAATTTCACAGTTCATTCGTTTGTAATTTATTTAAATACTCATTATTTGTCCTAACAAGTCATTTAATTACGGTTATACATTCATTCATCAAATCGATTTCCATCAACTTACGGAAATATCAATACAAAGAAAGATTAAGGCGACTTCCTGATTTGTCGGTGCGGAGGCAGTACGATATGAGAAAAGTGTCAAATGTCAGTGTCAGCTGTCAGTCGCCGCGATACCATTTTTTACTGCGCCCCTACATTTAAATGAGTGCTTCCTGACTGGCGCGGGATGCGCGGTAGCGGGACGATGCGAAGGCGGTACAGCTTTTATTTATACTTTATTACTACTGCGCAAACGTAATACTGACAGTATTATATCAAGTGGGTTTTTTGCGACGTCAGTAAGTTTACGTCAAAGAAGAAAATGTCACATATCGATCCCGCCCCGCCAAGTAAGGAAGTCGCCTTAAGTAGAAATGTTATTATAAATTACTACCGATCGGTGATAGAAAAAAATAAACCATAAAATAGTAGATTATACACCAAGGGGAGCGAGGGAGTAATGACTTAATTCCTGAGCGAAGCGAGGGAATTAAGACTGAGTCCTGAGTGTAGTGAGGGATTTAAGCGCTCCCAAGACAAAAACAGCTTTATCCCCGAGGAGTATACTCTACTTTTCTCACCTCTTGTGAGGCAATAAAAAAACCAAGGCTACTAAAAACAGAATTAAATCAGTCAATCGCAGCAAATTTTAGTATCTATTTTAATAGAATCTGTTTTACTCCGTATAATTAAGCGTCTTGTAACTCACGCGGATCTTGTTTTTGGTATTTAATACCTAGTACATCGACGACTCGACTGCGTGCATTCATTTGTGTGGTGAGCACAAGTATTTTGTTCCTGAATCTTAGATGTTTTCTATGTATTTTAAGTATATATTTATCTTTATAGGTATATGTATATCGTCGACTAGTACCCATAGTACAAGCTTTGATTAGTTTGGGACTAGGTAGATTTGTGTAAGACTGTCCACACCTATGTAAGTATGTATTTATTTACATTGCTGCAACTGCTGCGAAGGGAGGAAGGCCAGCCCTAGCTACGTCCGAGGCACGGATATTACATAGTGATTTTATTTAAAAATGTAATAAAATATGAGAATAATGTATAAGAAAACTCCAAAATATAATTCTACAAATATTCAGTACTAAAACCACGCGCTTGACGCGCTACAGGCGGCGGCTGACGACGCAGTCTTTTGTTTCGAACACGACGTTCCAAACAAAACACGGAGCTGGTGTGCCGCCTCCTCGCCGCTTAGTGGACTTCACGACATTAGACTTTAATGACAGAACTATAAGAACTATGAAAAGTGAAATCACATTATTACCCGGCGGGTTATAATGAGATTCAGTACGATATTACTACCCGGCTTAAGCCAAGGGTTATAATGATTTGCTTTCGGTAAGGTTTGTATGATATATAATTGGTCATTGACGAGCAGGTGGTGTGAAATAGTACATTACTTACCAAGGGCGATAAAACAAAGAATGTCTCAGATCGCAGGTATTTTACGCCCGAGCCGAAGGCAAGGGCGATAAATATGCGATCTGAGGCTTTCTTTATTATCGCCCGTGGTAAGTACGAAATTTTATGTCACCCCCTGGCCAGGAAGTGGGTTTTTTCGCGCGCGGAGCGTGCGATAATGGCCACTTTATGGCCAGGTGTGACAAAATATATTTAAACTTTGTAGATCTACTCATGAAGTTCTAATACTTATCATTACTTGATTTTATTTATTGTTTCGATGTGTAATGCGTATTTACGATGGATGTTATGATGTGTTAAAAAGGAACTGTTAGATATCGCGGTAATAGTCTCCTTCCTACCACTGGAGGTGGAGAATAATGTGCTAGAAACCCATTTTGATGAAGAAACACTTTATTAGGTACAGGTACAGTGGGAGGGGTACCTAATTACCTATCACTGGCGCAGCGTCCATACAACTCGATTCCCACCGGCTTGCCTAATTTTCAGCCAGTCCGGTTCTTTTACTACGGCTCATGAAGAATAAGAAAGGCAAATTATTTCCGGTTTCCCTAAGAATATTTTTGACACGCCGCCACTGGTACCTATATAATAATATATACCCCCCTACTATAAAACATATTCTGAATTACGCGTCCTAAACAGAAGCACCATTTTGTTGCATTTCAGTAGGTTCATATCATTTTTACAACCGCGTTTAAACACGGCGCGTGACAAGTTTACGAGGCAAGATACCGAGCCTCGTAAAAAGCACCGATACACTCGATGCTGGCAGACGTGTATACGGTAAGTAGTAAGTAGGGTACCTACTTGCAAATCAACCGATGTCTCTGAAATTGGCTTTTCAAAAGCTACCTACGAAAAAATATTTAATAATTTCGATACCGATTCGATCGATTTTGCAATATAGGTAAAATAAATTAATATTATATTATACATATGCAAAATTTTCAAAGCATAAAGCATAACACGATCATTCGACAGACACATTGCAATTCGATTTCAGATGCGCGAAGTTATTATGGAGGAATATTCAGTGTTTATATATAGCGTTATTTTATCGTCTTGTAACGATCACGAGCGATTAAAAACGTCCGAGATTCGCTAACCTGCTAGTCCCTCCAATGGTAAGGTATTTTTCACCTCAGCAGCTCGAACAAGCCTATTTTGCTGCGAGAAATCAGTGAGCAAAAACTGTTTTAAACTCTTTTTTTACTTTAGTTCATGGAACCGCTCGTGTGGTCGTGTCGGAGGTTTCCCCTGGATTTTCCCCAGGCCACTCTCCAACCGCGTACTCCTATCGCTTTATTGGGCCTGGTCTATAAAAATAAGGTCAATTTAAAAATAAATTAGGTCATGTAAAATGGTTCCTGAAGTGGATTTCAATGTCCCTAGGTAATCAACTAATCAAGTAAGTGTAGCTAGTAAAATTTCCAAGTGGAGTAGTGCATTGTTGCTCGCAGGGGTCGCCTCTCGGGGATGCTTGCATTGTGTGTTTCTCTTATCGGCTAACTGCTACTAGAAGTTGTTAATCACATTTTATGTGTCAAACGAAAAAATATGTGCATTTCAAGAATGCCATTTTATTTTGTTCTGTAGGGATCACCATAGGGATCACTTTCACCACAGGTACAGTTCGTATGAATGTCCAGGTTATTAAACTTTGAAGCTTCGACGGAAGAATAATGTATGTAGTGCGCGCCATCCACGACGACGCGCCCCTCCACAGCGAATCTCATACTAATCTGTGCGCAGTTGTAAGGCTTGGGCTGTGGAGGGGCGCGCCTTCGTGGATGGCGCGCACTATAATATTTTAATTCACGTGCGATACACCCGACGCAGCCATTTCACTGGGTTCCTATGCAAGAAGTAATAATTCCAGAGGAAACCACACTATGATTGTAATGCAATTAATTTACATAAACACTTATTCAAAGTCAATAAACAGTAAGAACATGAACACTAATAATAACCGAACTTGTTGACTGTCACTCGAGGTGATGTAGCAGAAGACTGCTTAAGCACGGGCTAACTGTTTAAAACCACTGCTTCTACCAAGATGACCTTGGTAGAAAACGGTAGTTTAAAACAGTGTAGCCAGTGGTTTCCAACCAAATTTGGTATGCCCTCTATTGTCCTTGGTAGAAAGGCGTGCCTGGTAAACCACTGGCAGGCATACTGAAGTTTTAAACAGTGTAGCCAGCAGTGCAACCCTCGTTGTCTACCAAGGTCACCTTGGCAGGAACAGTGGTTTTAAACAAACTAGCCCGTGCTTTAGGCATTCTCTTCGCTCCTCCGCTGAGCGTTCTCACTTCTATACACTTTTTGAATACGTTCGAATTGTGTTTCAATTGTTTACATGAATTGACCTAAACGATAACTTCCGTCTGAAATGTATTGTGTAAACAGCTAGAAATAAGTAAATCAAACCATAATGTGTAGTAGCCATAAAAATAAATAATAATAATAAAGTAACTTATAGTTACTTATAATATAGTAGCCGGAGTCATTAATTTTCACGGAATATTCATTTTTTATTTTTATTTTTTATTCAAACAATTTTTAGCATAAAATAGACCTAAAGTTTCCTTAAAGATACAATTTGTCTATATCTCTCTATCTATATCTAACCCTAGGATAACTTCTAAACACCATGGACTTAATATCTGCTATCCAAATCTAGTAATTACGAAAAAAGTATTATTTTCATCTCTGTCAAAAATTTTAACCATTTGCCAAATGACCTGAAATCCTTGGATTGTCAAGGTTTTAAGAAAAAAATATTTAATTGGTGTGTACAAAAAATGTACTACTCTGTTAATAAAAACCAGTTGTAACCACCAGTGTCTAATGAATTCTTAGCATAGAAAGCTGATTGGTGTTAAAGGTATTCCTTTGTTTGTACAAAGCTATTCAACGCGGATCTAGTGCGGTATCTGCAGTAGTATACAGGAGCTTGTTTGGTACACTTTAGATAGCACACATTCCTCGTCTAACCCATCTCGCTTCCATTGTGCATGCCGCGGCGGCCATGCATTCCCGCGATAAGCGACCTGCGCTTGTATTCACAAAGTTTACCGAATCTACTGTATGTTTGATATAAGTGCGACTATGTAGTTTTCCAGTTTCAGCGATGATGCCGCGATGGATCTGTGCTAAATATTCACAAATATTGTCGAAGCCGCGTCGTACTAATTATAAAATGAAAATAATAAATCAATGTTTTATTTTATCTAGTTATATTTATAGAGATGAGGTGATGATATCTGAGCCGAATATAAAAAAATATGTAGTCATGTAAATATTTGTGCCAGTTTTGTACGGTTTCTCATTTCTATTTGAATGGTTTTCATGTCTTGAATTACCTATTTGGTTCATTGCTTTGATTTTGGATATGAGTGAGTAGGTACCTACCTCGCAATATTTTTTTCGACGTTATAGTAAACGACTAGTAAACAATAATAAGGTTGCGATAAAGCAAAAAAATTGCTCATAGTTTGCCCTTGTCTGTGTATTTTATGTACATAATTTTATGAATAACACCACTTAGTTCTTATATCCCTTAAATAAGTGGGTATATTCAGTAGCAATACATTGATATTCTTATTTATGAACATCCATCGCAACTATTTTACCTAAAATGCTAATAAAAACGCACGCACGCACATGCACGACGCCGTAGGCTTGTGTAAAAAATGTGTTCGTGAGAAAGAAGGATTACACATTTTAGTTAAAAGAGCCTCGAGAAGTAGGTGCGTAATAACTAAAGTCAAGTAACAAATTAAACACATTTTCAGATACAGTTAGTAGGTAATAATGGAGAAGCTTTCAGGTGCAATCCGATCAAGTCAGAACAGTGAATTTCAATCTTTAGACTTGCAAACAGAGCGGACCCCGGTTTGTTATGATATTTCCGGTATTCAACTATTCACTGGTTCTTACTGTAACAGTACTGAGATTAACATACTTATAATACCTTAAATACACTATTGGCATAATTATTTATTACATTTGTATAAATGTGACTGTATTCGGGGACTCGATAAGGATAATAAAGTGTCTAGTGCAATTTACTGTGTCTATTTATCGTAACGAATCCCTTTCTTTTATCGGTTAAGGTTTCCAATATTCAGCATGTGAATGTTGACAACTGAGGGACTGTGGCTATTTTTAATGCACAAAAACTAGCAACCGCGCTGTCCTCTCGAAGATCTCACAATTAAAAAAAGTTTTCTGGATGGAAATGGACACAAAAAGAGTACGGAGGTGAATCATGTCCAATAAAATTGCAACGAAAGTGCAAGCTGCGGCGATCGACTGCAGATAGAAGCAATCCAATAAGAGCCTCGTGCGATTGCGAGTACTTTGATACCGTGTGGAACTGAACGGGCTTTTATATTTGGTAATTCTTTTCGACGTTAAGTGTTCCAGATAGCACCCGAGTTATATGCCCGGAGTTCTTACATATTGTACGTAGGTAGGTACTTTTTGGGGCTTTTTGCTGTTGACAGCCTGTCTAGTAAACAAATGTCTAGTATGCAAATGGTTTTTAGGATTCCGTATCCATAGGGTAAACGGGACCCAGGACCCTATTACTAAGACACCGCTGTCCCTCTGTCACCAGGCTGTATGATAGACAGTTGAAATTTTCACAGATTATGTATTTCTGTTGCCGCTATAGGTAACAACAAGTACTAAAAACAGAATAGAATATATATTTAAGGGGCATGATTTTTTTTATAGATAATGGTAGGACCCTTCGTGCGCGAGTCCGACTCGCACTTGGCCGGTTTTAATACAATCCAACTATCATACTTGGAGCCCACGTATGCACTTTTGCCAATGTTTATCGCCCTAGATCTCAACATCTATAGTGATTAAATATCTGTCAGAATATTAATCTTGAACTATTTTCCTCGAGTCTGTTAAAAGTGAAAACACGATTTGCAAAAACTTTTCTCGATACTTTTATTTTTCAAACGTAACCCTTTTTTTTTCGATGTTTTTGGTTGGATCTTTAAAACCCTCCCATCTTTAACAATGATTTTTGGTTTAATAGTTGTAAAATGATAAGTTCTCAAACTCATATTTAAAAATCATATTTACGAAAAACATGCGCTGAGCTTCCGTAGAGAGCGGGATGGTTAATTGAAAACTCACGCGTGTTAGAGCGGGACTTTTGCAATGCCATCTACGCCCTCTTACCATAAATAGTAGATTCTAGATTGTACAACAACAGTAAGCATAAAACGAACCACCTTAACCAAGGGGCTAATATGGCCACCTGAGCTGTACGGCGAGGGTGGATAGTCACGTTGAAGTTAAAATCTTATCGTTTCCTCAAACCGGATTGGATATGGAGCTCAGAGGGAGTACTCTGAATTCCTTTTTTTCCAGACCTTCAGCCCACTCGGCCTTTGAGGGAACGTTTGTAGTGAAGTTCCCGTGGAACACATGGGTTGCATTTTGTCACATCACATCCCATGGTTGTTACAGGGAGCCCCAGCTCCACCAACTTGTTGTTTCCTTCTTTAGCTTAGTTGGTAGTGACCCTGCCTACGAAGCTGGAGGTCCCGGGTTCGAATACCGGCCGAGGCATTTATTTGTGTGATGAGCACGAATATTTGTTCTTGGGTCTTGGATGTTTTCTATGTATTTAAGTATCTATTTATCTATATAAGTATGTATATCGTCGCTTAGTTCCCATAGTACAAGCTTTGCTTAGTTTGGGACTAGGTTGATTTGTGTAAAAATGTCCAAAAATATTTATTTATATTTATTTATTTATTTATTTTCTCCGAATTTAACTTAACTTTAACAGTTTTATCTATGAATAAACTTCTCTAATAATATGAACTTAGCATATAAATACGTTGTGACCCGCACTGGATACGTGGCATAAATATTAGATTCCGTAGCATCCTTTGCTCTGATGTAATCTTGCTATCAAATAAAAGTGATACATTTAGAAAAACGCTCGGAAATTAGTTAAAATACCTACTTTAATTTGAAAATACCTACTTTAATTTGAAAATATCTACTTTAATTGTAGAAATAACTAATAAAATATTTCTGTAGATTATGATTTGGTAGGATTATTATACTCATACCCAGGTAGTATTGTATTGAATTTTTAAATAAGGGCGTATGAAAATTAAACATCTCGCGTGTTCGTTTTTCATACCTGAATAATAATGGTTTCTTAAAACGATACTTAGTATATTTGTTTTTACCTATATTTGAAGTTGCACCGCCCACAATTTGTCTGCTTTGCCCTAAGGTTGACTGGTAGAGAATTCTTATGGCATTAAGTCTGCCTTTTGTATGATAAGTTTTATTTGTGCAATAAAGATTACATAAATAAATACATAGAATAAAAGGTAGTAATTTTTAACAAAACTCTCGCTTCTAGTTTTAGATTAAGCTACGAAATGGCTTTTCAATAAACAACTTAATTCATAAATAAAACATCGTAATCGCTGAGTTTCTCACTTATTTCCATAATATGAGCTCCATCACTAAGTATTACTTGTATTGGGCTTCTTGTGAAGCGATACAAATTAATCAATGTCAAGCCACCAACAGCCTTATACCGACGGCAAGAAAGTTAGGAACTCGCACTTTAGGAACTTGTAACTAATGAAAATAAATTTATATTTTGCTCTAGGCTTCACAATGGACTGCATTTGTAAAGTAAAGAACCAGAGAGCTTTAAGAAATGGATGGGGTGTCTCTAAAAATAGCTAACTGAAGCGGGATAAGCGGTGGACCGCAGAACGATAACCTACGTCAACAAGAATAATTGCCGAATAAAACATGTCGGCTTTACAAAAGGGCCCGATCATTCCTCGCAGCATCCACGGCTGAATGCTAAGGAGACTGCGACAACATATAATTGTCTTCAGGCACGGGACGATCTCAGAACGCGCCGCGATCAATAGGCACGTCTTCGAGATGACATCTGCACTTCACGAGCTAACCGCTCGCTCGTGGGATCGCCCAGTGCTTTATATAATCTAAGAGTTTGTTGACAGTGGGTGGGCCGCATCCTTATCAGCCGCTATCGCCCACACGCCGACTCCGTGCGTCGATGCCTCACCACGCCCTCGGGATGCTGCGCCGTGGACCACGCGGGCGTGATGCGGTTTTCGTGACTTAAACTGTGATGGGTGGTTACGTAAGGACTTACCCGCGTGAGCGAGGTGCCAGTCGGGGCGCCATTTAGCGCGTGGTGGCGGCGCGGGGCGGCGGCAGCGTGCGGGACCGGGCGCAGCGACGGATGGCGCGCGACTGACGTTGCGCGCGCCCGCGGAGCGCGTGCGTGCGCCACCCACGCGCCTGCGCCATCTTCGCTACATTTGTTTTGCCCTACGACTCACCCTGCCACACTACAATCCTAATGTGCCGATGTAATAGAACTTACGACCTCACACTTAGCTCATTATCCTGAAAGTCGTTAAGCTGCAAGAAAATTGTTCTAATTGTAATATTTCGTTCAAGACGACCGCTTTAGCTTAATTGGTAGCGACCCTGCCTACGAAGCTGGAGGTCCCAGGTTCGAATCCCAGCCAGGGCATTTATTTGTGTGACGAGCACGAATATTTATATACGTTTTTATATATTTATTTACGTTACGAGTATTTATATATATATACGTTCTTGGGTCTTGGATGTTTTCTATGTATTTAAGTATCTATTTATCTATATAAGTGTGTATATCGTCGCTTAGTACCCGTACTAATAGCTTTGCTTAGTTTGGGTTGATTTGTGTAAGATTGTCCACAAATATTTATTATTTATTATTAAGATTTACCGACACTCTAACCCATTCGCGGCCAACGACCGCTACGTGTGCTACGCCGTAGCGCGTAGCAGCGTTTTCCCGCCTTGTAGCGGAAATCGCACGTAGAGGCATGACGCATATGTGTTGTGATTGGCGTTGAATGGGTTAAAGTTATAACTTATAAACGAATAGCTATTCGAACGAACCTATTCTACATAATATTGGCAATTTTAAAGAAATCGCGGATCTGCCTCTTTCATCGATTCGCTAAGACTGTGTCATCCCGGGATTGGTTTTAGTAGGTATATAATTCTATGAAATGCTAAGCTAGCTACAATATAACACGCTCAGCGCTGTTTTGCATTTTCTATATAAATGGCTTTATGTCACACCTGGCCATAAAGTGGCCATTATCGCACGCTCTGCGCGCGAAAAAACCCACTTCCTGGCCAGGGGGTGACATAAATTTTTTTACTTACCACGGGCGCTAATAAAGAAAGCCTCAGATCGCATATTTATCGCCCTTGCCTTCGGCTCGGGCGTAAAATACCTGCGATCTGAGACATTCTTTGTTTTATCGCCCTTGGTAAGTAATGTACTATTACAAAACAACCTGACCACCAATCGCTCTAATTATAATTATAATAAATATTAACATTGATGCGTCTGTAGATTCTTTGACACTGAGTGCTAGAAAACCGCTACGCTAGATGGGGGCGCTTCTCGTAGCAGCTACGCGTGTAGCGCTACGAAAACAATGTTGTACGTATATGTGCTACACGTTAGCTGCAAAACCTGCTCGGTGGATTCTTTGTTCCAATTCGTAGAGAATTTTCGCTACAAGGCGAGAATGCCTATTAGCAAGTTTAGCAACGTGCATAGAGAACGCTGCGAAAAATTTACTCGTAAAGCTGCCTACACAAAGCTCTGCCTGCAGGGCCCTGCTTGCAGTGCCGAGTGTGTATGCATGCAGGGCCGATTTAACAGATAAAAAATCGGCCCTGCATGCATACACACAATACGATTTGGCAGTGGCACTGCAAGCAGGGCCCTGCAGGCAGGGCTTTGAGTAGGCAGCTTTAGGTCGACACAAGTGGAAGTGCACGCTCGAAACATGAAAAGGTACCTAATAACGTAAACTCACCTTTAGTGCACAGCAAATACTGCTACAAATTAGTCAGTTAGTTTTTTTTTTTTTGCTTAGTTTGGGACTAGGTTGATTTGTGTGAGATTGTCCACAAATACAAATACAAACTATAATATATGGAATTGGGTAAAACTGTTACATAGGCGCTAGGTACCGCCGCTGCACGCCCGCAGTATGAGCCACTGGATCAGAGGATAACGAATCGCCCCGCGGCAATGAACGCCCGCGCCGCGCACACTGCCACCATGATAATTGTTTTTTTTTTTTTTGACGCAGAGGAAATGCATTTACGCATCCCCCCGGGCCCGGGGAAGGCCCATGGTAGGGGGTATGATGTGGGACTCGCCCTTCCGCAGAGTAAGGGAATACCCACTAAAACCTCTGCGGCGTTGACCCTCGCTGCTGTTTAATGGGGGGCATCGTGGGGTCGCTGACATTCGTGATGCCCCCCCTGCCACCATGCTACCTACTGTTGGTACGCGTGCGTTTACAAAACAGTGTACTTACTTTTTACACCATCATCATCACCATCAGCCTCTATACCTACGTCCCACTGCTGGGCACAGGCCTCCATTACCCAAAAAAAGGGGTGTTTCAGGTTTCTTTGTTGCCCCAGAATTTCTCAACGCCTTAACCGATTGAGGTTGCTGTCAGACACATATAGTCCCTATTCGTCCCGATATACCACCGCATATCGGATACCCAGGTCCGGCCTAGCTGAGTTTATTGCTGGACTCTTCTCAGCTAGGCTAGGTGTAGTGAACCAGCGACAAAACTCCCAGTAGCTCGATTCCACTGACACCTCAGATTCGGTTGAAGCTGCTCAACCAATCTCACTGAGCGCAAACTCTTAGAGTATTCCAGTGTTAAACCGGCCGCGTGGTCGTGTCGGAGGTTTCGCCTGGATTTTCCCTAGGACACTCTCCAACCGCGCAGCCACAGTCAGGTTCAAAAAAAAGCGGCTGCTGTAAGCGCCAGGTGCCTAAATGTCGAAACAGGATAATATAATGTGAAAATAGAATTAAAAAGGCGCATTTTTCGCGAAATTAATCGCTCCACCCTGGTCTGCTGCTGGGTAGTTTTAAGCTAAGAATTAAGATAACTAGTAGGTACCTATTCTATATTATATCGAAAAGCCGAAGTGCTCCAACAGCATCTATTACTCTGTAGTTATAAATGCGCCAACGAGCGACCGGGGCTATGTCTTTCTCATATTTGCAAAATGCATTGCATATTTGCAATTTTCATACAAAATTTGTACGACGCTATTTGGACGGTTTGCATATCCAATGTATTCCTTATGGAAGTTTGCCTTTGCCTATAACCCGACCATGAAAAAATGTTCGGTCTGGCTATCACTGGATAGGGACAAAACATGCCACTCTTTTCTATTTCCTCTTATAGGAATCGCAATAAGACTATCTTTCTCTATCAACGCGTGTCAGCCCCTTAGCTCCAACCGACACCGTCAATTCAATTCACTTTTGTTTTTGGGACGCGCGCTTTATAGTGTTGCCCTTTTTTTTATGTATGACTGAACAGCGATTGACCTTAGTCTCACCTGATGGAAAGCGACGACAAGGCCTAAAATGTAGCTCACTGGTGCCCTAATTCCGCCATAGAAATGACGAATCGGTAAATTCCGGTTAACAGTAGTGTAGTAGTAGTAGGGTAGTAGTAGCCGGGTATACGTGCTTCAATCTGCTACGCGATTCAAGTGCTTGGTCGTGGCTTGGTCGCAGTGTACGCGGCCAAGAGCCTTATCCGCCGCCGGCCGCGCTCCCGCGGCATCTATCGCTTTATTAGGATTGTTGATCGCTAAGGCGCGCCGGGAATCTTTAAGTAGACACAGTACCCTCACAACGTTGAATGCTCGTATGACAGCATGGTATAATATTGGGTATACCTATACCTATAGATTGCCGGCCGATAATAGATAAATATCTGGGCGGCCGAGCTTTGCTCGGCGTTTTCCCGGGCATGAGACCTAGCTAGATCGATTGCTCGTCCCCGAATCCCACATACCAAATTTCATCAAAATCGTTAGAGCCGTTTACGAGATCCCCGAAATAAATAAATAAGTATACAAGGATTCAGGAAACATTAAAAAGTTTGTTAAAAACGGCATGATGGGAACATATTACCTAGATAATGGTCAGTAGTTTGATTTGTAGTAGAAGGCCGATTTGCATGGTGGAAGAACTTGCATGCAATTATGTTTACATTGCGGGCTGCGGACTCAAAGCCCGCAATGTAATGAAAATCTCATGCAATAAAAATTAGGTTATGGGCCCACGCGTCGGAAAGATCCGTATTAGGTGTAACCCCGATTAGCTAAGGAAGTGCAGATTTAACCGAGTTATTACTGACCGTTATTTCATAAAAAAAGTAAAATATAATTCGTTTGTGAGCTGCGTCACGTCGGGGTTTGCGATCGAGTCACGTACCAGGATGTAAGCTGGGCCAACTTAATCTCAGCGATACGTCATAGTTCTTATTTCGCTGAGTATAGAGACTATTATTGTGCGGATGTAGAAAGGATACGTTTTGGCACACTAGTAGGTTAAAGGTCGCAGGTACAGTCGACTACGTTTAAAAATATGTCAACATCGCCTCTATTATTATTGAAATAGAGTCGATATCAAGATGTTTTTGCTACAATTTTCCAGCCGACTGTACACGCGTCCTGACCCACATACCTACTCTACTGGGCACCGGGTACCGGGGTGTTCATTCTGCAGAAGTACCTAAACATATTATAGTATATCAAATTTAAAAAAAGATTTCACTATTAAAACGAGTCTTTCGGTTCCCTTGTTGTTGTATTAAATATTGAAAATGGATATTTTATACAAAATCGTGAGTTAAGCACTTAAGGCGCCTGTAGAGGCAAGGCCTTCTCCATAGTTTTATTCGTCGGTTTTGTCACTCCCGCATATAAATCTTTTGGATAAAAGAAGAATACCAAGAAAAGAAATCTTGAGGTTCTGGCTAGCAGAAAAATAAGCATACTGACCAAAAATCATAAGTGTAATGCAAACACAAGCAAAGAAAAACTTGCACAAAGTTTGTATGGAGAGTGCTTGCCTCTACAGGCGCCTTAATAATAGTTATGCAACAAGCGCAGAAAGTGAGTGATTTTCGATATCCAACTTCAACACGTAAATGACATTGACAATCACTTCAATGATTAATTCATTGACAATCAAGTAGATACTGAGATTGACTGAGATCGATCGACGCTTGGCTACTTTTTTTAAATTAAGCGAGTTAAGTTAAATTAAGAACATGACGCAGTGAACATAAATAAAGATTGTGTCATAAATTTTTCGGAAATAATAACTCAGGTATAACTATTCGTTTCTGAACTAGCCTAATTTTACATATGGTAATAAAAACTTATGTGTCATCCATTGTTTTTAGAGTTGGCAACATTGGTCACTCTTCCAGAATTGAACTGTGTGACGGGCGATTTGTTTTAGTGAATTTTGTGTTGAATTTCAATAAAAATGTCTACAATTGCCGCCCCTTTATCCGTTGCTGGGACCAGAAGCTCAGGAGCACCAGTCAGAACGCAAAATGGTAATATATAAAGTGCAATATATGCAAACATAAAGCACACGAGGTATCCGGTAGATCACATGCGATGCTGCATTATGGTTCTAATTCTATAATTTTCTCGCGAATTGTTGTATTTTATGCAGTACAACTTATTTATATCGACATATAACCGCTAAAAGGTTAAAATAATTATTAAATATCTTGTTTACCAGACATTTTTAATTTACACACAAAGAAATAACCTATTCCATAGTGAAGATGTATTAATTTTATTCGGGCCTATATTTAAATACTGTACTTCAGTAAGAGTGAAGGTACAGTATTAAAACATAAGCCCTCACCGTACTTACGATTGTTTGTGCCTACGTCATCATAGAAAACAATTAGAATATTAATTTAAGTGTTACATTGCAGTAAACGCCGCGGCCGCTATAGCGAATATAGTGAAGAGTTCTCTGGGCCCCGTGGGGTTGGACAAGATGCTGGTAGACGACATCGGAGATGTCACAGTCACAAATGATGGTGCTACTATTCTTAAGTAAGATCAACTAGGGTAGATTCCTAAATGAGATCAACAAATTAAAGTAACAGATTAAGTCCAATGTTGAAACTACTACCGTTATAAGATTGGCTGAAGTAGGTACTATACTGCAGGTGGAAGAATTTAAAACTAGTCCTGTTCCCAAACTCATGAAAAAATTATGTGTGTGCACCATATGATATGACTGCTATGGTGGCATGTTCAAAATGTTCTGCATTTGTCACAATTGAGTCCATATAAAATAATGTTATGGGGCATGTTGCTGGCTTATATTTGTGCCCAATTGCCCACCTAACATAGTACGATGTCAATTGTGAAAAGTGTTTTTGTATTACATTCTTTTCCTGCTAGGATGCATTTTTTAATGTAGCGGATCACCCTAAACGGACCTTGCAATGTACTTGTTTAAAAGATAATATTTTTTCAACTCCAACAGATTTGCTTCACTGATAATTAAATTTCATTACACCTTGCCAAATCAAGCAAGAAGTGAAAGCCGTCAACAAAAAAATAATTAAATTTCATATTCCTAACCTTTTATGAAGACTGGCATGAATTTATTTTTTACTTTGTAGGATGTTGGAGGTGGAGCACCCTGCTGCTAAGGTGCTGGTGGAACTAGCACAGCTGCAGGACGAGGAGGTCGGAGATGGCACCACCTCTGTTGTTATTATTGCTGCTGAACTCTTGAAGGTACGATGTCTATGTTTTTAATTAAACAGATTATTCTTGCATTACCGATAAATAAAAATCGCGAAAATACTTGGAAGAAACATCATGCATCAACATATTTTTACGATAGTAACCCTTAAATTGGCAGTATCCATACTAATATTATAAATGCAAAAGTGTGTCTGTCTGTTACCTCGTCACGCTTAAACCGCTGAACCGATTTAGATTAAATTTGGCATGGAGATAGACTGAGTCCCGGAGAAGGACATCGGATACTTTTTGTCCTGGAAATCATCCCTTAAGGGAGTGGTATTTTGTGTGGAAGAGCAATAATGAAGGAAGCGCCTGATATAAAAAGATTGGCAATTCAATTCTCTCGCGATTATCGAATTCCACGCGGACGAAGTCGCGGGCAAAAACTAGTAGTCATCTTTTTGTCATTTTTTTCAAGAATGGTTTTTTTGGTCTTTAGAGCGCAACCATGGCTTGACCGCACGATTTTTTATTTTGTCACTTTAGGGGTTGAAATTTTTATACATAAAGATAAAAAATATGTTTGCTGTTTGACCATCAAAAATCTGTATTTCCCTAAAAGTTTCATGCTAACAATGTTTTATTAAAAATTGCTGATGTGATATCAGTACAGTACCCATCCCTATGTGTGAGATGTTTAATTAATCCATTGACCCAAATGCATGGTTTTCTACAGTCGCGATACACCAGCTATAGATTCATCAGTCATAATATTAATCAATAGGCTACAATTTGTCTCATTACTTCCTCCAGAATGCAGATGAACTGGTGAAGAACAAAATCCATCCAACAAGCGTCATCTCAGGCTACCGGCTAGCATGCAAGGAGGCAGTCAAGTACATCCAGGACAACCTCACGGTGTCAGTGGAGTCGCTGGGCCGGCCCTCACTCATCAATGCCGCCAAGACCACCATGTCCTCAAAACTCATTGGAGCGTATCCTTTTTAACACATGACACTATTAAGGCCGTGTATTACCACTTTTGAGTTTTTAAAAACCATCTGAGACATAGAATATAGTGTCTTAAAATCTAAAAAAAATATATGTGTTACATAAGGATCTTGTCTAGTCAAAATCGCAGTCAGTTACATGACCTGATGAATTTCACTTGATAGAAAAAAATCGCGAAGTTACCCCTTTTTTTTCCCGGCTACGGCTATATTACTGATATTTAACGTTTTATTTTTGTACTCAATTAAAGATCGTAAATAGTTATAAACAAATTCGCAGGGTTTGCTTTGATAGAATGATTGGCTTAATGACTATAGCTAAATATTTACAAAACTGCGCGCAGAGCTTGCGTAGAGAGCGGGATGGTTAATTATAAACTCACGCGTGTTAGAGCGGGACATTTGCGTTGGGGATACCTCCCCTTAAGCCGTTCGCGACTACCGGTGATAACAAATGAATGTTTTGTTTTGTTTTTTTTTCACTTGGAGAGGACGGGTTAAAAGTGTGCTAAATGAACATCGATTTAATATACCCTAGATACACTATCACCTACAAATTCAAGAAGAAAAAGTGTCCAGCCGTCATTGCGAGTGTGTGCGTGTCGGAGATACACTACACAAACATAAGTCAATTGGGATGAATTTCTTTTTTTTCGATATTCAGCCTTATGTGTCAAGCATACGATTGTATTTTAAATAGAGTGTTTGGCGGTTATAACCTTACAGATTGCACGGTACAATTGTGGAAAATTTCTAAAAAACACCGAATTATTTTAAAAGATTGTACACCGTAAGTCCAAGACAGTTAAGTTCAATTTTGTCTACGATAATTTTCCACTAATTTTTGGACTGACAACACTGGACTTAGGGATGAAATTGGAACAGAGTCCGGATGGAGTCGAAAATGTTTTTTTGTTTTATTTTTTTAACAGGTACTGCACCGGTGTTGTTGGTTCTTTTTACAAGCTTTTATTTAACTTCCAATTAACGTATGTATGTTTGTAACTATGTTCGGGTGTAATCTTGCAGCTCAATTTTGAAGCAGATATCTTCAACCGATTGAGCTGAAATTTTGTATACACGTTTAATTTGGATGATAGTGTAATATTATGGTACCATCGAGCTGATCTGATGATGGAGACACGAGGTGGCCATAGCAACTCCTAAACTACACAACTCGTCATGTTCGGGCTCTTTGAAATGAAACGGTCTCTATGAGTAGTTGATGTGATGACTGTGAAAAAAAAGTAAGTACAGTCGGCAATAATAAACTTAAAGCAATAATATTTTTTTGACATTATAATCATCATCATCATTCTATATACGTCCCACTGCGGGGCACAGGCCTCCTCTCATAAATGAGGGGGATTGGGCAGTGGTAATTTTTTGACATTATTATATATGTATTTATTTTTTTAAATACCTTATATTTGTTTTTTACCTCAGAACTCAGCGTTAATGAACCGATTTGGAAAATTATTTTGTTGATTGATTGAAAGCTTACATACCATAATACCTTCTAATGATGGGAGCCATGAGGAATTGAGGGAACTCTTCAAAAATACAAGGGAAACATTTAGCGATTATAGTATTTTCGGTAAAAAATCGAGCATTCAGAACTAGCATTTGGTGAACAGGAGCTGATGACGAAGACCATGGATGGTTATCCAAAACTCCTAGTGTTTCATGGGTGGCTGAAGCGATGGAGAGGCTGATTTAAATGGTTCCGCTGTACTGCTAAATTACCAATGACCTGATCTGGTATTTGAGGCCGGAAGGTAGGCAACGGAAATCCGCAATAAAATAGTATAGCTTAGGAGTGTTTGAGCTTCCTACCTACATTCTTCAAAAAGAAGCGTAAATTCTATGAGCTACTAGTTATTGCCCGCGACTTCGTCCGCGTGGAACTCGTTCATCGCGATAGAATTTAAGTACTTAATTTACTACCTTAATACTTGTTTAACTTAATACTTGTTTACTTATACTTTAATACTTGTCCATTTTGATTAAAAATATGTTTCAGTCTGCGACTCCATTCATTCGAAATTTTACTATAGGCCGATTCCACAATATTCCGTTTCGTTTCGATATACAGCTATTTAAACGCGGGGGAAAGAAACAGTAGCGTTGCTAGGCGTCTGCCTGTTATTTTCAAATTCTTTAAATAATATTTGTTATAAGCGTAATACAATTATATATTTATCAAAATATGAAACTTTAAAGAAATACTCATCGAAAATACGAAATTTCATGCGTTTTTAAAGTCGTTAAGGTGTTGTTTTTGAATTTTTTTACGGAGCACTTCGGCATGTTGACAAGACGGTGGCTAGCGCGCAACTCCGAGCGCACGAGTGCTTACAAGGCATTTAAGCACTCTTGAGCGCGGACGTTTTTGACAGGCGGATAGTGTATCTAGGGTATATTAAATCGATGTAAATGAAAATAAGTTTTCTTTGAAAAAATTATCGAACTCATAGAACCACAAGTAACCTATTGTACTAATGCATCATCTTTAGTTATTCTTATTTAGTAGAAATAGTTTAAATTTATAAAATCAAATTGCAATAATTAAAACCTTAACCACTACGCCAGTGACGCAGATTTCTTCGCCGAAATAATAGTAGATGCTGCCCAAGCTATCAAGATCACAGACCCCAAAGGCAACGCCGCATACCCCATCAAAGCCGTGAACATCCTGAAGGCCCACGGGCGCAGCGCCCGGGAGAGCGTGCTGATCAAGGGCTACGCCCTCAACTGCACTGTGGCGTCTCAGGCCATGCCCAAGAAGATTGTCAATGCTAAGATTGCCTGCTTAGACTTTTCGCTTCAGAAGACAAAGATGAAGATGGGTGTACAGGTCAGTTGATCGTGCGTGATTGTGAACTTAAATGTGGAGTATATTCAAAATAATAATAAAAGTTTTAGTGATAAAATAGTAAGTAAGTAGGAAAAGCAAGTGAGCAAGAGTCACGATCCTCAGCAGTGAGGGAACGATCAAGAAGAAAGAAGAAGTAGGCAAATTTGGTTTTATTTTATATTTTGAGCTATATACAATATTTCGTAATCTACTGCACCACCACTTCTTGTAGTCAGCAGCCGCCACTGGTCAAGACTCAAGACAGACAAAGGAATAGTCGCATCCCGCCAGACGGGTTATGACGTCAACCTATAATCGCTACTACAGTAATTATTTTTTTTACTGTCCAATGCCTAGAAAATTTTAAGACAGGGCTTTTTAATGGTTTTATGTAATTAACCCTTCTGACGGAATGAACCAGCTGGTTGCAGTAATTGACTTCTAAAGAACACCATGTGTAATCTGATCCAGGTTCTAGTATCAGACCCGGAGAAGCTAGAAGCGATCCGCGCTCGCGAGCTGGACATCACCAAGGAGCGGCTCCAGAAGATCCTGGCGACGGGCGTGAACGTGGTGCTGTGCAGTGGCGGCATCGACGACCTCTGCCTCAAGTACTTCGTGGAGGCCGGCGCCATGGGCGTGCGCCGCTGCAAGAAGACCGATCTCAAGAGGATCGCGAAGGCCACGGGCGCCACTTTCTTGACGTCACTCACTAATATGGATGGTGAGTTAATATGGATGGTGGCTTAAAGCCAGACATCAGCGAAAAAAGCTACAGATTAAGGCGATCCTTAATTCATGCTATTTTAATGGTATGACTATACTGTTGTATGTCACTAATCTGTCTAATTTCCCAGAGTAGCTAACAAACGCCGCCTTAACTTACTGATGTTTTCTTGTTATTTTTCCTTTATTTCACATTTGCATGTTTCGCATTATGCAACCATTTGATTGATGACGATATTGATGACGTATTTATGTAAATTAAAACAAATGTTACAGGCGAGGAAGTATTTGAGCCCAATATGATTGGAGAAGCCGCCGAAGTTGTCCAAGAACAGATCTGCGACGACCAGCTCATCCTCATCAAAGGGTGAGTATTTAGACTTGCGTATAATTGTCTTTTGGAGTCTAACCAAATAGGCTATATAATTCATTTAAAAACATAAAAGTTAAATTACTCAGTTGTTTGTGTACCAACACCAACAATCGCCGAACATTATTCTTCAAGGATTCCTACTTCGTCTCATCACGCGCGACCGCGTGCTATTGCCGTGCTTAGTTACTTTAGCCGTGTTCCGAATCACGCTAAAAATGCTCGCAGCGCTTACAGTGCTTACGGCCGGTCCAAGTCAAATAGCGCGCTCAAGGCCGCCTGAGTAGGGTTTTGATTCGGACCGCTATTCGCTTGAGCACGCTTACGATTGGACCGATTCACGCTCATAGCCCGTGTTTACTGTCATATATCAAACGTCAACTTGACGTTTGGCTCAAGGTGCTTACGCCTGGGAGTGTGAGCACCGTGAGCGCCGTCCATGACATCATCAGTGACGTCACGACATCTCATGTACGTAAACGCTATGAGCGTGATTCGGAACATGCCTCTGGACAATAGCCTTTACATGACAGTAGCAGCCAGCAAAAAACATCTTCGTTACTCACCTTATAAGTTGAAGCCGCTCAACCAATCTCTTTGGAGCGCAAACTCTTAGTATTCCTGTGGATTTTCCCCAGGCCACTCTCTAACCGCGCACTCCTATCGCTTTATTGGGCCCGGCCTATAAAGCCACAATCAGGTTAAAAAAACCGGCCAAGTGCGTGTCGGGCCACGCGCAAGGTAGGATTCCGTAGTCGTCTACCCGATACATTATGTGGACTAAAAAGTTCGCAAACTTATATTTACTATGTTTTTGACAGAATTAACAACATTATCTAAGGTATCAATGGAAATTGTACGAAAGTTTGCTTTTGCAAAGTACATTTCTGAAGTTCGACTATTACTCGTTAACTAGTAATGTCTACTTAGCTGTGATAGTTTTCCTTTTAAATTCATCGTATATACTACTACCATGATTTTTTTCACATGCCTAGTAGCCCCCGTTTAGCTGGCAGGGGGGGGGACACTTGACCATAGCTAAAATTATCACTTCAAAGCTTATCACGCTAACCAATTGTTTAATCAAAAAATGCTTTTAGAAACCTAATAATATTTTTAAAAGAGCTATCCAACGATACCGCACACGATGGGGTTTGGCAGAAAAAAAAATTGCACCACCACTTTACATGTAGGGGAGGTACCCTAAAAAAATTTTTTTAAAGATTTTATTCTACCGTTTTGTCGGCGTCATTGATATGTATACTCATGCCAAATTACAGCTTTCTAGTACTAACGGTTACTGAGAAAAACGGGGGTCGGACGGACGGACATGGCGAAACTATAAGGGTTCCTTGTTTACTACGGAACCCTAAAAATCGATGGTATGTTTTCAGTCCTGTGGCGCGCACGGCGGCGTCCATCATCCTGCGCGGGCCCACGGACGCGTACTGCGACGAGATGGAGCGGTCGGCGCACGACGCGCTGTGCTGCGTGCGCCGCGTGCTGGAGTCCGGCCGCCTCGTGCCGGGCGGCGGCGCCGTCGAGGCCGCGCTCTCCATCTACCTGGAGAACTTCGCCACCACGCTGGTGAGCGCTCTAGTCTAGCTGGATTGTCCCACAGTCTACATAAACAAAGTTGTAGTTATTTATACTGTGGTATCCCACTCTTGTTTATCGTTTGGTTTTGTTTGTTTCCAGAGCTCGCGCGAGCAGCTGGCGATAGCGGCGTTCGCGCAGTCGCTGCTGGTGATCCCCAAGACGCTGGCCGTGAACGCGGCGCGCGACGCCACCGACCTAGTCGCCAAGCTGCGCGCTTACCACAACTCTTCCCAGACTAAGGTAAATATATATCTCATTCAGAAGTTGCTATAGAACTAGAAATTTTCTTTTCTTCAGAGTATCCGTGCGAACGTCGCTTAAAAAAATTAATAGTTTAAAAACACTAGAAAAACACGCTTTGCGTGTTAATTGAAACCTGATCGTGTTCAAAGTCCATTACGTGTAGGGTTGCCATATGGAAAATTGAAATGCCCTGATAAAAATCCGGACATCGCCCTAAAAATCCTGACATTTCTTCTAACGTGGTGCGAAACTTCGGTTGCCTAGAAAAAACATATTTGTTTTGGTTTCTAATATCACTGTGCAAAGTGGCTTGCTTTCATCAAAAAGTGCAGGATTTTTTTCATATCCCATATGACCTCCACAATTCAATATCATAGTTCACAAACCTATTTATACTTTTTTTGCCGTTTTAGCAAGGAATTTGTTTTTTCTTTTACTTTTTTTTGAAAAAAAATTCAAAATGTGCTGAGAGCGCTGAGATAAATTTGGCATGCATGGGGACTCACGAATTGATTGAGATCAACTTTGGCTGTAATTTATCCTATTTTATATTGTTGTCGAATAAAGTATTACTGTGTTTGTTGATTACTTACTAATTTATCATTACGTTTATTAAAACTGTGTAAACGTTAAAATAAATGTATCGTAGAAACATTTTTTTTAATAGGGTCGTTCCTAAAAATCCTGACACTTGCCAAGTCCGGCCGCAATCCGGACAAAGGGTCAAAAATCCGGACATGTCAGGACAAATCCTGACGTATGGCAACCCTAATTACGTGACCTTTCTCACAAGTGCAAACACGACTATGATACGATATTCCACCATGGAATGCCAGTGCCTATCTTCCGGCTTCATCATCAGACCTTGAAACCTAATCGTGGTCAAAGTTCATTACAAGACTTTTCTAACAAATCCAAACACAGCTATGATACGACGTTCCATCATGAAGTTCCAGTTCATATCTTCCGGTTCCGTCATCAGATCAGTTCGACAGTACCATATTATTGTATTGTCATCAGAACTACATACAGCTGCCAATTTTCATGACGCTACGATGCTTGGAAGATGGTTAAATTAGTTACCTTAGATTCCATTACATAGTTAGTTACATACAGGTCGACCTATCAGACCTTGAAACCTAATCGTGGTCAAAGTTCATTACAAGACTTTTCTAACAAATCCAAACACAGCTATGATACGATGTTCCCTCATGAAGTTCCAGTACATATCTTCCGACTCCATCATCAGATCAGTTCGACAGTACCATATTATTGTATTGTCATCAGAACTACATACAGCTGCCAATTTTCATGACGCTACGATGCTTGGAAGATGGTTAAATTAGTAACATTAGATTCCATTACATAGTTACATACAGGTCGACCTAATAAAAGCGTGTTAATAATATAAGATAAGATAACCTTACTGCTAGTGCTTACATAGTCCTTACATATTAATACACAGTTTATACATTATTACAAGCGCCTGAACTAGGTTATCCTGTATCTCAGGCAAAGAGAAAAAGTAATATTTAGGCCAATTTGTGTACATGAAAGGTACTTAAAAATGCGCCGTAACTAACAGGAACGAATTATGAAACGTCGATATTATTACCTGTAATCTTTAAGCCGTCAGATTACGGCTACGAGTGATGGATATCTCCTGTGTCATTACAAAATAATGCAATCGTTTATTTTTTTCGCTGGCAGAGGAGCTTTTCGTGTTTAAAATTAGTATCATATTTAATTCAATATGATAAAAGTTATGTTCCCGGAAGAATGTTACAGTATTGTTACCAAGAGGAACTAATCTGTTATAGTACTTTAATCTCACGAGCGCGGGTTGACCATTTGATTGTTGTAGTTGTGACACAAAAGAACACATACAACGTGAACTCATAGCTCCTACGCTGACGCACACATAGACAATGTGCATGCATATTTAGCTCAATACACAACCATGGCTCACCCGCGCTCGGAAGATAAAAGTACTCTAATTACAGAATAGTTCCGAGCTTATGTTCTACATTTATATTAATGTATCCTCAGGTGGAGCACGCGAACCTAAAATGGGTGGGCCTCGACCTGACGGAGGGCACGCTTCGCGACAACCTGGCCGCGGGTGTGCTCGAGCCGGCCATTTCCAAGGTGAAGTCGCTCAAGTTCGCGACGGAGGCGGCCATCACCATCCTGCGGATCGACGATATGATCAAACTGGACCCGGAGCAGTCCTCCGGCAAGTCCTACCAGGACGCCTGCAACGCCGGCGAGCTGGACTAACTCGGCGCAGGCGCACGATGCTCTCACTATACTTTATATAGTTCGTACAAAACTCTTAGCCAAATTCTGTCAAATGTGATGATGTAAGGTTTCTTGCTTGCGTTCATTTGACAGCATTTGGCCTTACAGTTTTGAACGTACTATACCAGTGGAACCTTATGCCTGATCCACACCTATGGGCCATGATGGCGCAGGACATGAACGCAGTTATATATTAAAGGGAGAAAGACACTTTTATCTCATTCCACCGCACAGCTGCGTCCTTGTCCTGCGCCATCATGGTCCATTGTGTGGATCGGGCATGATACAGCCAGCTTCAAAAATATTTACGTCACTGAAGCACTCTAAAATGAATGGTCAGTGTATGATGTGATTAAGTGCAGGACAACTGGTAGTATTTTTGTGGCTGTCTGTCTAGTTTTTCTTGATAATACAAGGGAATCTTTGCAGTGGTTGGATATAGGAGCCGCTAATAATTTGTCCGATAGTATTCTAGTTTGTTCATTAATGTCAGTTTATTTTGCCTTGTGTTAACACGCGCAATGGACACTGGCGAAAGCCACAATATTAACTGGCATGCTTTTTAATATTTCTTAGAATCCATTGCCTTCATACAAATTGTACTGCATTTGGGTCGGACTTTTACTTCATTTCTTTTACAAGCTAAGCATTTAAAGTATAGTATATTTAAACTAGGTCTCAACTGGATGTAATAATGTTAAATTAAACAAAATCATAAGTATTTTTTCTAGAACTAAAAGAATATACTGAGATCACAATGTGAATATTATTATACAGCCTATACAGGGTGCTCAAGAGTTGGAGATATCTGGATGTGTTGTTGGGTTTGTTATGAATTATGAACATGCAAGTTTGAAGCCATTAGTGAACAATTGATTGTCACAATTATCAGGGTCTTGATTGATTACATTTTAACCAGTTGTTCAGCAATCTTCTCAAGATCAAAATGCAAAACCTACCAAATTAATGTACGTATACATATATAAAAATGTGTACCCAAGGCAAGACCGTGTAACTGTTTTTAAAATGTAAATTTGTCTTATGCGTGTTGATTTGTAACAAAATGAAATGGAGTCACAATCACAAGCACATTTGTTCAGGTTGAGTATCAGAAGGTATTAAATACTATTTTTATTTATGTCAACTAATTTATGGTTGTATTGCTTTCACTTAATGCTAGATATTGTTGCTAGACGTGTCTTATGTACTACTTAAATAATAAAATAATTATAATACAACTATTTAAGTTTTTGTTATTTATTTTTAAAATTATATTAGAATTGGACGCCTAAGGTACATACATTTCAGACTTTAATCGCAAATCCTCTGATCAATAGGTATTGTGGTAAATTACCACTGGTAATTTTGTAATATATACGAAAAGCCATAAAATGCTTATCGTTAGCACTTCTATACGAAAGGAAGTATGAAAAAAGATTATCCGCACAAATAGCTACCTTCCGCTCAAGATGATAAAGTTCAAGTTGTAGTGACTTGGCAATAAAACAGTCGATGGTCGGAGCTTGCGCAGGTAGCAAAGAATATAATACTCACTAACAGAACAGCGGAGATTATGATAGTAACCGAACGCATCTCAGCTCAGCTGTCACTGTCAATGTCAGCCGGTCAATCGGCACCAGCAGATATCACTGACTACAATAAGATATCAAACCTTTTGTGTAAAATCAAAAACTATATACTTAAGTATTGTACAGTAATTATAAGCCGAAATGTTAATAAAATTAAACAGGTTTCTGTCTCCATTTGTCCGGCTGAATTCCCAAATATTGGCTAGTAGCGGTAAACTATCAACAGCAGTTCCTAAAGTAAGTTTAAGTAGTTTCCTTTTACCAATGTTTAAATAAATATAAAATAAAGTGACCTACGAAGCTGGAGGTCCCGGGCTCGAATCCCGGTCAGGACATTTATTTATGTGATGAGCAAGTTTTGTTCCAGAGTCTTGTATGTTTTCTATGTATTTAAGTATCTATTTATCTACATATATAAATATGTATATCGTCGCCTCATAGTACAAGCTTTGCTTAGTTTGGGACAAGGTTGATTATTGTAAGATTGTCCCCAAATATTTGTTATTTATTTATGTTTTTGAGATGATATAAATCTCAAAATATTGTTTTTTGCAGGAAAAAACTGTAAAGGTCGAAAATTGCGATGTGAATTATTTAATAGCAGGCAATGGGCCCCATACGGTACTTCTAGTTCCTGGCGCGCTGGGCACGATATGGACTGATTTCAAACCACAGGTGGAGGGCTTCAACCACGAGAAGTTCACTGTAGTGGCCTGGGACCCGCCAGGCTATGGGAAGAGCCGGCCCCCAGTCAGAGATTTTCCATCAGATTTCTATGAAAAAGATGCTGACTATGCTTATAAATTTATGAGAGTAAGTTAACCAGATCCTATGAAGTAAATTACAAAAGTTTAAACCTAATTAACTCTTTAGATCCTTGTGTCAATGACTTTAAAACAAAATATTGTAGGCACTGAATATCCCAAAGTATTCCTTACTGGGCTGGAGTGACGGAGGCATTGTGAGCATGATACATGCGGCCAAGCACCCGGACATGGTCCAAAAGCTGGTGGTATGGGGTACCAACTCCCTCATTCTGCCCCATGAGATTGAACTCTACCAGAGTAAGTATTAGCAGCTTACATACATTCTTAGAACACTTCAAAAAAATGTATACCACATCAATGGCAAACAAGCGTACGTCCTATGGACGCTTGCAACTCCAGGGGTGTCACATGCGTGTTGCCGACCCTTTTAAAATGTATACACTCGTTTCTTGAAAAGCCCCATACTGTAGTCAACATGATTAGTATTCTAAAGTGAAATATGCTATGGCTTGGAGTACTTCAGTACCCTTACCATGAGTTTGCAATGTTTGCATTACCATACTCGCTAGCGACTGCGTAAACGATTTAGTATGGCGATTCTTAGTTCTATTGCGTAACCGCCAGAGGCGCTGTACTTTTGTCCATACTAAATCGTTTACGCAGTCGCTAGCGAGTACGGTAATGCAAACATTGCAAACTCATGGTAAGGGTACAGATATTGTTTTATAAGTATTTGTACATATTTTGTCTTTATACTATTCTGACATTACAGAAACCAGAGATATCAAAACATGGTCAGAGAGAATGAGGAAGCCCATGATAGAAGCATATGGTGAAGAGCTGTTTGCCAAGTACTGGGCAGAGTGGGTGGACTCCATGTCAGCAGTGTTCAAAGCCAAGAACGGTGATATCTGTTCCCAGCTACTCAAAGATATTGTCGCCCCCACCTTAATACTGTATGGTGAAAAGGATCCTATGGTTGACAGCATGCATGTCTCACATTTACACACACATATAAAAGGTTCCAGGTAAATACATAGTTATGTTTTGAACTCAAACTTACAGCAGGCCCATGACAGACTGCAATGGAAAGAGCTAAAGGCCTTTGTCACGGCACAATGAATTAAGAGACATACTCTAATATGGTTGTTGATATTGACTCAAAATGTATAATTATTTCAAAAGATTCAAGGCAAAAAATATGACAAATGTTGAAAATCCTGTTCAAATATCTCAAAAAATAAAGCCTTTTGAATGTTTCTACTTAGAAAGAGTAAACTGTAAACTGTAGAGGGTTGAGGTCCAAATTACATTCCTTGTACATGAACATTTTGTCCAATTCCTTCGATATTGTAATTTTGACAGAAACATGGTTGCATCCTGATGTAGCTGATAGCGAATTCATAGACCCCCGGTACGCGGTGTTCAGATGCGACAGGGACCGTGCGGGAACCGGGCGGCGCGACGGCGGCGGCGTGCTGGTGGCGGCGCGCCGCGAGCTCGGCGCGGCGCCGGCATCGCGCACCACGTCCGCGTCCGCTCCGACTTGCCCCGTTGTTGACCACATATTGCTTGAAATACCCGTCGGTCGAAACCACAAACAATTAATAAGTGCTGCTTACATACCACCTAATGAAGGATTCAATACCTATAACACACATTTTGAATATCTGACCGCAGTAGTACAGTCACCCACGGTGAGGGGATTTTATGTAGTTGGCGATTACAATTTACCTTCAATAAACTGGATCCCGGCAGGTTTTTATTGCATACCTGATATAAGTGGTCCGTCTGTGTCACAGAATGACTGCATTCACGATTTTATGGCAATTACGAACTCTTATCAAATAAATAATCACAAAAACTACAACAATCGAATAGGTACTGGATTTGTTTTTGACCAACGAGACCGACTGTAAGTGCGAAATAGCTGCTTTTCCTCTTGTTCCCATCGATCCACACCATCCCCCACTCGTCGTACTCGCTCCATTTAAGATAAAAACTAGTTTAATACATAGAAATAACACGCCGAGACTACTTTTCCGCAAAGCGGATTATAACGCCATCAATAGCGAATTGTTAAATATTGACTGACATTACCAGGTGTCGGCGCGGAACGGGCGGTACAGGTATTCTACGAAAAAATATTTGAGGTAATAAAGAAATTGGTCCCGTTAAAAACTATCTACTCCTCTCGTTATCCCGTGTGGTTTACTCCCGCATTAAAACACATTTTTAAAAATAAGAATAAGGCCTGGATTAAGTGGAAAAAGTACCAAAACTTATCTGACTATAACACTTTTTCACTGTACAGGGCTAGATTTAAAAAAACACTCTGCTAATTGCTACAATGCTTACATGGCATCGGTGGAATTAAGTATCCGAAGTAACATCAAATACTTTTGGATGTACGTAGCCAATAGGCGTGCCACTTCAAGTATCCCCAACACTGTTTCGTACAATGGTAACACCTCCACTGACCCTACCGAGGTGTGTAACATGTTCTCGGAGTTCTTCCAGTCGGTGTTCGTGCCTTCTAATATCTCTTCAGATTCTTACTTTAATGGATTGGAAACCAGTTTAACTGACACACACGTCAACGACATTTACATACCCATTAATCATGTTACGCGGGCGCTTAAAATTGTAGACACCTCGAAGGGTCCTGGATCGGACAATATCCCGCCTATATTCCTGAAAAACGTTGCCGATGCCATCTCTCAGCCACTGCATCATATTTTCAATATTTGTTTAAAAGAAGGCACATTTCCAGAAGTGTGGAAAATTGCACGAGTTGTACCAGTCCATAAAGGAGGATCTAAAAAAGATGTTAAAAATTACCGCCCTATATCTCTTCTCCCAATATTGTCAAAAATATTTGAGAAGTTAGTGCATAATCAGATTTATCCAATCCTACACAAAATAATCTTACCGCAACAACACGGTTTTGTTAAGAAAAGGTCGACAACTACAAATCTTGTCCTATATAGCTCTTATCTGTTCAGAAGCCTAGACTCAAACCTACAAGTAGATAGCATCTATACAGATTTTTGTAAGGCCTTTGATCGAGTTGATCACCAAATTCTATTAGAAAAAATATATTTCAATGGCATTCGCGGGAACTTGTGGAGATGGTTTAGGTCTTACATTACAAATCGCACACAAAAAGTTGTGGTAAGCGGATATGAATCCAACTACGTTCTTGTAACCTCAGGGGTACCCCAGGGATCTATACTGGGCCCTTTATTGTTTGTCTTATTCATTAACGATATCGATAGCTGTTTCAAGTTTAGTAACTTCTTACTTTATGCTGATGACCTTAAGGTTTACCACACTATTGATAATGAGGAGGATCGCATTAAGTTTCAAGATGACCTGAACAGGCTCAGTGAGTACTGTCGTAAAAATAAACTGAGTTTCAGTTTGGCAAAATGTAAACAAATATCTTTTACTAAAAAACTCAATTGCCTTCCCACCTTCTACACTCTTAGCGGAACAACCCTCGACAAAGTTTCAATGATAAGGGATCTCGGTGTAATCCTCGATAGTAAGCTGCATCTAGATGCCCATGTAAACCATGTCATCTCTAAAGCCTACAGAATATACGGTTTCGTAATGCGTCTCGGAATGGACTTCAAACAACCCTCTACTTATCTCTACCTATACAAGTCGTTGGTTAGGTCACAACTCGAATATGCTGTATCAGTTTGGAATCCATTTTATAAGAAATATGACAGTTCAATTGAGAGAGTACAGAAGAAATTTTTGCGTGCCATGCAGTTCAGATGTAGATGTCCTCGTCTTAGCTACCATCAGCTTCGCAATAAGTATAAAATACTCGATCTACACAATCGTCGTATCCTTCTGGAAGCGATGTTCCTGTACAACTTGTGTCATAACAATTTTGACTGTCCCAGCCTAAGCGGGGCGCTAAGTTACCGAGTACCTACGCGGGCGCGGCAGCGTGCCACGCGAGAGCATCAACTGTTTGCGCTGCCGCGCTGCCGCACCCACGCGGGCGAACGTGATCCCCTACATAGGCTGGTCAAATCTTACAACACACAATTTAACGACATTGACATATTCATGGTCTCCGACATTGTATACAAGAATACGGTGTTGCTCAGATTACTGGATGCTGACACTGACAACTAAAGTTGAAGTAAAGGCTCAGGTATTTGCTATTCTTTGTATGTATCCTTCTTTTGTATCGTTTTTTAAAAAAAAGTATTGTTCCACATATTAGTCATAATACTTAAATGCACAGACTATCTATCGATTATTACCATTGTCGCGTTGTTGTATTATTATAATAACTGTTCCCACCTATTATTAACTTCATTCTCTGCATCTTTTACTGCACTACATTATTTTAAACTGTATTAACTTTAATTTTAAGATACTTTAAGTACTTAGCGCTTAACACTAATCTTTTAATCTGTGGACAATGTCGCTGGTTTCACACACTGTAATTTTTAAAAAAACTTCAATTCTGGAACTTGTAACCACGTGTGTAACTGTTTTTTGTCCCCAATAAATTGAAAAAAAAAAAAAAAAGAGAGAAAGCTTTCCAATACAGAGGTGTGTTTTGCGGGAAAGGGATAGAATATGCCCCCTCTTAAAACTGTGAAGACTAAACTATATTCTACTTAACGGTTAAAACCCATGTTCACAAAACATTTAAAAAATCCAGTATGTTTTTTAGCTATTCCATTTGAGATTTGATCTTTTTTCGAGAATATTCGAACTTATTGATTTTCATATTATCAACATTCCTATGTAGAATAAAAGGTCTTATAAATAGCCTGGGCCATCAAGCCACCAATCTATGTCTACACGCGCCGACACATATAAAATACTCTAACTGAGCATAAAGCTAGGCGCGCACTCGAGCAACTTTTGTCTCCGCAAACAGTTGCCTCTGTCTATTATATAATCTGTGCCTCTGTTAAAGTCGGCTAAACAAACAATTATTTTAAATTACTTTCAGGATACACTTGTACCCAGAAGGCAAACACAACATCCACCTACGCTACGCTGAAGACTTTAACCGCAGGGTTCAAGATTTCTTGCTGCTATGAGCCTCGTAAAACAATGTATATTTTAAATATGTAAGTTGTAAACATAACTCTCAAATCAAAGTAAATCTGAATATTTTTATTATAGTACACTCAGCGTCATATAGTATAAATAAATAAAAAATTGCCAAACAGTTCGGTACACCATATATTTAGTACGGTGTACCGAACTATTTGGCCACTTTGGATGCTACATACTATATGACGCTGACTGTACAATTGTTGTTGTTTGTTTGTTTGTTCTGTAATAAAGGCTTGTTATACTATCATTGATGAAATGTAATACTGTATTTTATTGTAAATGATATGGGCCTAAGCCTGAAATAAATAAATAATAAAATAAAAATAATTGGGGTATACTTCATATAATTTGTTCGCCTATAACTTAAGTGCTTAGGGTAAGTAGATCTGTGTTATCACTTGACTGGAAGCCAATGACGTGAAACATCCGCGCCCATTCAACGCCAATAACCGGTGCAGGCTATGATCTAATTTATTTTCCTACACAAGATTTAGATTTCATATAAACGGTCTCTAGCAGTCGCGGCCGGCCTTCCGATTCCTTAAGACTCCAGTCAGTAAGACGCGCGTCGATCGAAAACTGACGGGCCTTGCCTTACTTTTAAAGTCGTTGCTTACTCGCCTCGCCAATGGATATTGCCACGCCTTATTTACACACGTACGAGACTCGCATGCGATTTTCACTACATTGCGCGGTTTGATAGATCGGTTGAATTATTTATACCTCGGTAACCCGCAATGTAATGAAACTCGCATACGAGTCTCGTACGTGTGTAAATAAGGCCTTATACACGTTCGTACGAGACTCGCATACGAGTTTGTTTACACTGCGGGTCACGGCCGGGTTTTACCCTAAAGGTTGCGACTGACTTGTAACCTTTGCTTGTAATGTATCTCACCTTGTAACACTCAAAGGGATTCGCATAAAAACCGACAGCAGAGTGAAGTTCGCGTCGTGCGGCACGTCTCGCTGCACTGACTGCTACATTACACCGAAATGTTACAAGTCAGTCCACATCATTAGGAGTGTAGGACTGATGGAAACTTCCCTTGTAAACGTGTGAGTCACTTCCCTTCAATATTCTTAGGGGAAGTTGAAAGACACTTTTTAAAGCGAATACCACAAATACCAGGAAAAGATTTAACAAAGTTCCCATACTTTATTTTCATTTACTTATAAGCATGTTTCATTTCAGAATAAAACAATTTACATTCAATAACACATAATTTAAGTTGACGTGACTTGCTGGTTTATACCGTACTGTACATGAACATGTCTACTATAGACTCGAAACAAGCATTAATTATATTATTGTATTGCTAATCACACCTCATTTTGTTCTATTTTTATGTTATTAATTGCGACTACTAGTTAAAATTGGGATATTGTTAGTGAAAACGAAATCCTTACTAATACATTGAACGTTTTACAGTTTGACTGAAAACAGATAGTGCGTCGCGACGGGCGGCGCGCTATGCACCGAGCGCGCGCTCCAGTAATAAATACGTATTGCACTCTCCGAGCGACGCGGCCACACACCTGATCTCACAGCTTACTTGGTTATCAAATTCTATCAAAATTATGCACACCTAAATATCTTGTATGTAAAAATCACATTCAGTTATTAAGGCACATTATATGAGCTGTCCCGTAGGCTAGACTGGAAGCACTCGTATACCAGCGTTAACATTCGACTCGATCCACATGTATGACTTCGCGGTGACGGTGTACAATTATAAACAGACACTCATCTTTAAGCGACCTAAATATACACTTCCATAAATACATAAGAAAATATGTCAATGTCAAATCATTCGCAATTCTTATCTCATAAATAATTTCTCTAGTTACAAAAATAGTATACATCGAATGGAGCGGCGCGAGTCGAGGCGAGGCGGGCCCCGCCGTCCGTCCGTTACATATAATACAGAAATAAGATTACTCTTACAAATACATAACGATACAATATTACAACATTATCACCGGGATTATTAACAATACGGTTTTAAATTTTAAATACGTTACATTCATTACGTTACAAAAACTATCGTTTTAATAGAGAGAGTCAAAGGCACACACTTTGTAAAAGTATCCTACAAGTTAGTCTGAACGTCTCTGCCGTGAGTGCACGAGTGTTGGCGCCACACTTCACACGTAGACGGGCCCCTGCGCGTCGTCGTCCAGGTTGATGCGGTTCGTGTAGGGCCCGCCGTCGTCGAAGAAGCGCCGGAACGTGAACTCGAAGAACCCGTGGAAGGTCTTGCCGTTGTCCAGCAGCTCGCTGTCCGACTTGTTGGAGTCGGCGGAGGAGGTGGGCCGCAGCTTGTCGGGGTCGACCGGGTCGAAGTTGGAGGTGTCGGTGGGGAACTCGATGCGCGGGATGTAGGGCGCCACCTGCCGCCGCAGCCCCTTGTCGAAGTCGATGGACTGCAGGAAGGGGTGGTTCTTCACCTCGGCCGCGTCCTTGCCGAGCCGCGTGTCCTGCCCGGAGCACAGCTGCAGGATCAGGTCCGCGCTCTCGGGGCTCAGATTCGCCGCCTCCGGGATGTGTAGCGTGCTCTCCCAGTTTATCACCTGTAAACATACACATAAACAAATCAGTCATATTGAATTACTAGTTTTTGCCAGCGACTTCGTCCGCGTAAATAGTTTCGGGATAAAAAGTATCCTATATGTTAATCCAGGCTATAGTCTCGTTGTACACCAAGTTTCGTCATAATCCGTTCAGCCGTTTTTGCAACCAATTTAATTTCAACCTTCAATCAAAGCATTAGTGATCACAATCCTATGAAACTGTGGATATATTTTTGGACACAATCAATAACCTCCATAAGGGTCAATTAACTTTTCTTAGAAGAAATAGTTAAACATCATCATGTCCAAAGAAATGGCGATCGAGGGGAAAGCTGGGCTTTTTGGTAATTTCATCCATAATTCCTTTATTACAATACAATAGTACATTACTGCAGAGGCGCGAAATAAGGGGTTGCCGGCCGAGTGCTAACGAGGCCATCTAGAGATACGAGGCCGAGAATCCCTGTTCGCGCCGAGGCTTGTATAGTGCTTTTCTCAAACATACAATTAAGTCCCCCTCTCCCTTCCCCTGAACCCATCAACGTCCCTGGGCCTACTAGCCCTTACACCAATAAACCCTCACACCCCTACTCCAACACCCACTTTCCTACCTCCCCCTACCCCCAACCCCTTAACCCACCAACCTCTTCATACCCTACCGCCCCCTACCCCCTCCCTCCATATCCTACCAACCGCCTCCCCCACCCCTCCCTCTCCCTATGCAGCGGCGGGCGCGCAGCCCGGAGCGCGCGCTGCGCCGTGCCCCATAAACAAAAGACGGTCACTTTGCCGGCCTTGGCCGTCAAAGTTGTATGAAATTCCATTATGGGCCGCTCGTTCCCCCGCACCCGCAGCGTGATACTTCGCAGCCTGTTATAACGAACGTAACGTCAATATTTCATTGCATGTTTGAGAAAAGAGTATTTGTATTTGTATTGTAAAGGTTGTGTACCTTTAGCTGTGTCTCCGCGGGCGTGGCCGCGAGGAAGGGCGGCGATCCGACCAGCATCTCGTAGAGGATGACGCCGACCGACCACCAGTCGCAGAGCTGCGTGTACCCGGCGCGCGTGAGCACCTCGGGCGCGATGTAGTTGGGCGTGCCGACGAGCGAGTGCGCGAGGCAGCGCTGGTGCTCGCGCTTGCGCCGCCGCTCGAGCGGCTTCAGCTGGTGGCAGCGGCACTCGCTCAGGTTGCTCCACTCGCCGTCCACCGGGTCCATTGAGTCCTGCCGCCCGTGCTCTGCAAACACAATTTTTTTATTATTCATTATTATAGAAAAAAGTCCAATTTACAAATAGCGTCTGTCTCACAAAACGGTTTACACAGTTTGACTGTGGGATAAGAGTCTCTTCAGTAACTATAAATTCACATATACCTATGTAGTGGCATCTGTACGGAACAAGAAAAGGGAAAATACGGCGTTTAATGAACAAAAGATTTCCTTTGGCAGGATTGATATCTATAGTCTAAAGATGCATTTACGAAGTAGAGCCCCCCGGATTTTTCACGTGGTGAGAAATGGGGGGGGTCCAAACATAGCAGCCGACCTGTACATTTCAAACTAAGCTGACTCCTTTCTTATATCTACTAAGGCAAGTTTGGTATCGTTTTCGTATAAAAGGAATACACCGACATCATTTCTGATCGTACATTTTACTATTTTGGAACAATTTTCTGACTAAAATCGCAAATTTATACATTTTTAATTTTTACTTTTTGATTCAGCGCTCTGATGTTGGATGTAAAAATTTGATTTAAATAATGAAATAAATACTATAAGAAAGCTCGTTTTATGCAGATTCTAAATATATAAATATCAATATACAAAATTATGACAGAAAAAAATATCATGGGTCGCAAGACGGCTGCGCGGGCGGATGGGTAAGTACCGAAATACGTTACTAGCTACTGGGTACAGTCACCGAATTGAAATGTTTTCCACTTTTAAGAGTAAAAATAACTAATAGAGAATCTTCCCTGAATATACCGACGTGTCTGACTAATAACAATGATAGTTCCTCTAAGTTATTTTCAGGTTTTAAAACGATGACTGGGATAAAAATTACACTGTAATATTTTATGGATTTTAGTTTCAGTAGGTATGCATGCGCTTAGGGCAGCCTATCAAGCAGGTCACTTGTGGGGACAAACTTTAAATGACACACAATATATACCCTCCCTAACAGACGAGTGGATAAAAGGAGGAACAGTGGCAGCCCGCATGGGTATGGACAACCCAACACAGAATCTGGAATGCGGCACGAGAACTTAGCTGCAAGAACAGCTGCAGAGGCCACTGTCCTTGAAAGCGAGAATGAATGCCATGCACGCTGCTTCAAGACCTGTGGGTAGTCGCAAATGCGATTACTGATGGTTTTAAATGTGTGTCCAGTGTGGACCAGGGGTTTCAGCAAAGATGACGTCGAGGAGGCCGAAGAAGGAGAGTACAACATTTTTATCAGTTTATACTGGTCCTGGGTTTAAAAAATCATAACTAACTTCAAAAAAGATGAGGTCCTGTGTTCGACTGTAAATATTTTTTAGATTTGTTCACAAAAATCTTTGCTAGTTTAAGACCGATTTCGCGGTATTTTTTTGGTTTGGAAGGGGCTGCCTCTATGATGTTTTCTTTTAAATTTGGTCAAGATCTGATAATGGGATCCATGAGAAAATGGACACTCTTCAATTTACAAAGGTATCTCCGCGGTATATGAATGCTAATAGGCATGATGACTCAAAAAAAATTATTACTTCAATAGAAAGAAGACATAAAACTATGCCAAATAGTGAAAATCCTATTCAAATATCTCAAAAAATAACGAAGCAACAACGGTTAGAATGTTCGTAGTTAGAGAGAGAAAGTGCTACTCGACCGTGACGTCACCTTTGAGTAGCGCCATAGTAAATGACAATCGTTCAATACAAAGGTGCGTTTTGCGGAAAAGCGACAGAAAATACCCACTTTTAAAACTTTGAAGACTTATAATTACGTAATTATTTATTTTTTTGAATTACTTTTTTTGCCATTTGATTGAGAATTTGAGTCATTATGTAGAAAATTTGGATTTATTGATTTTCTTTTATAGTGTCATCATCCCTATTATTACAGTGCAATGAGCTCTAATCAACTCATAGTGAACGAATTACTGGCATTCATACAAAATGCCATCGACACCATGGATGAAGTCAGCATCAGGCAAATCTGCAAATCGAGTTTCAGTGAAGACGACATTTGCAGTGGCAAGGCGCTACTCTTCCAGGCGCTCGGAAAAGTCGACCAGATGCCGGCCCGCCGGAGGGATGGGAGCGTCAAGAGTCTCCAGGACATCATCACGGTGTTCAAGGAGACCGACCCGGATAACGTGCCCGCTTTTGTTGCGAGGCGGCTGGACAAACTGCCGCCCGTGACTTTTGACCACGTCGATGTCACCAGGCTGCTGAAGGACATAACGTCTCTGAAGATGAGTTTGGCCGAGATGCAGTCGAAGTTGGAGGTGTCAAATAACACCATTAGTGAGTTACGTGCTGAGGTGGAGTCACTTCGTGACGCCGTCGTAGTAAGTAGGTCACGCGAGGCCACTAACTTCGACTCGTGTTCTAATGCGCGTGCGCCCGAGTGCAGTGTCGAGTCAGCGAGATGCGATGTGTCACAAGTCGCTGACGTTGAGCACGTCATCTCGCCCCCTGCGCCCCGCGCCTCGCTTCCCGTCGCCCAGTCGTCTGCTCTAGCTGTGAAGGTGACGTCATGCGCCGGTGCGTCGACTCCTTGTCGCGCTTACGCTGCTGTTACCGGCACTGCTGCTGCAAAACGACAGGCTGCACCTCTACCACCGCAGAAATCTACTGGTAGAAAACAACCTGATAAAGATGGCTTCATATTAGTGGAAAAGAAGAAGAAGTCGGCGCGTCGCAATCTGTGTGGGACCGCGGCGGTTGGTTCACTTCGACCGGCGGTACCGACGACGCAGTTGTACGTGTCCCGTCTGCACTACTCGACGAAAGCTGAACAGCTCGTCGAGTATCTGCGTGCCAAGACCAATTTCGTCCTGAGGGTCGATCGATTGGAGTCCCGCCGCAATGTGAACTTCAATTCATTTGTGGTGAGGGTTCCAACCGACAAGCTGTCGACCTTCATGAAGGAGGAGTTCTGGCCGAAAGGTGTCGTTTTCCGGCGGTTTCGCGGCCAGTTATTCGACACCCAGAGTAAGCGCCTCGCGTCGTCGTCCCAACGTGATACTACTACTATTTAGTTTTAGGAAATATAATGATATAATATGTATGTTAGTCTTTAAGGTATTTGTATTATGGGCCACAGATGCCTGAAATAAATGATTAAATAAATAAAAAATAAAATAAAAAATAAATAAATTACTTACAAGGTGGACCAATATAAATTTTTTTATTATTATTAATAAGGCAGTACTTTTAGAGTGATCCAATATTATTTTGGACAGGATCCGTTAATGTTAGTTGGCATTTTTTTTAAATTTAGCCGTTATCCATATAATTCATGGAGTTCGAATTTGTACTATCGTTTGTAGGGGCCTATCTTTAGAAGTAATCAAACGATTTTAAAAATTCTTTCTGTAATAGAAACCTACATTAGTCCTTAATAACGTAAGCTAAGACTTTTTGTAAATCGTTAACTCGTACGAAGCAGGGCGGCTCTCTAAAATTTGATAAATTTTTACGTGAAATTTAAGGGCGAAATTGATATATTTCATTGTTTTTTTAATATTTTAAGACGTGAATTGGCATGAAATATGTTTTTATTGAGTTAATAAACCCACCACTACGATTCCAAGATCACAAACTATGTTTTTTAATTAATTTGATTTTTTGTTCTATCTTTTAATTTTTAATTTTTTTAATACTTCCACAGTAGGTATATTTCTGAAATATATATTTTTAAATATGATATTAAAAGGGTTTTCTGAAGACCTATTTTTTTTTCAAAATGTGTAGGTGTTTTTTAAAGTTATGGCCATTTTTCTGTTTTCAGTATGAATGAAAAATTACCTATTTTTTGTTATTTTTCGAAAATTTTGTATGGAATGGTATAAAAATAATTCCAGAAATGAGTGTAGCATCCTTGATTTACTCGAAATTGACACCCAACTTGACCCAGTAGCTTAACTGGCGCAGATATCAAGATTAACCTGGACTCACCCCCCCCCTCAAAAATTTGACATAAAAAATTTCGAGGGCTCTACTTCGAAAATCCATCTCTGGGTCCTAAAGGACCTACCCTGATACAGGAAATCTTTTGTTCACGAAATGCCGTATAAGTCCTCTTACCGAGGCCACTAATGACTATTACGTACTATTTATCTACTATAATACAAAGACTCCCATGTTTCAAATGTCATATCAATCATCACTTCACCACACTTTGTATCGTAAGCAAATAAATGCAGTCGTTCACGATCAAAATAGCCTAATCTTAATATGCAAAGCCTATTAATCCTTACGTGTCCAATCATGTAAACAAACTATTTTTGATGATGTTAATCATGATGATACTTCTTTAGGAATACAATACTTTGTGAGCTATTTTAAGTGACGATTATTGTGTAATCGGATAAATGAAAATGAACTGCGTACTAAACATAATATTTTGGATATTTCTAGTTTTATTAAAAAAAGTTATTAATGTATCCAGTAGTAAAGTGTAAAATGGTTAAAGAAACTCACCATTCCTCTGGTAGTATTTGGAGTTGTGCGTCCAGCGGAAGCCAGTGCAGAGGCCGAAGTCAGTGAGCTTGATGTGTCCGTCGCGGTCGATGAGGATGTTGTCGGGCTTGATGTCGCGGTGGATGAAGCCCATGCGGTGCACGCTCTCCACCGCGCACGTCAGCTCCGCGATGTAAAACCGCGCCAGCTCCTCCTCGAAGATGCCCAACTTGATGAGCAGCGACATGAGGTCCCCGCCCGGGATGTAGTCCATTACGAAGTACAAGTTATCCTTGTCCTGGAAGCTGTAGTACAGCTTCACGACCCACTCGTTGTCGGCCTCGGCCAGGATGTCGCGCTCGGCTTTCACGTGCGCCACCTGATTCCGCTTGAGCACGTCCGCTTTTCGCAACGTCTTCATCGCGTACAGATGACTCGTGTCTATCTTACGCACGAGCGCCACCTCCCCGAACGCGCCTACGCCTATGGGCTTGATCTTAGTGAACATGGACTTGTCCATTTTGGCCCGTTTTAACCGGATGTAGTTGGACTCTTTCTGACTCAACATTTTCCGCATCTGATACTGTGCCTCAATGCTGAGTCCGATCTTGTTCATCTCTTTCTCGAGCTGAAGCCGGCGGAACTGGCGCTGCTTGTAGGACTTGACGATGTTCTCGACGTGCTGCTCCATGAAGAATTTGAATGCCTGCGGCGAGTAGTTCCGCACCTTACAGTCGCGGCGCTCGTCCTCCTTCTCCTTGCTGATGTTCCGCCGCTCTGGGATCGGCGACTGGTGCCGGATCTTCTTGGGCGGCGCCGCCGGGCGGCGCTCCGTCGATCCGTTCGAACCCTTGTCGGAGCCTGAAGCGTGATTGCCGTCCTTCAGCAGGTTATTCGTGCAATTCTGGTTCGGACACTTGCCTTCCACGGGTTGCGAAGGTTCGCCCTTAGGGTCGCAATCGGAGAACTTCTTGACGAGCGCCGCGTGGTTCGACGGCGAGGCGGGCGCGTCAGATTCCGCCGCGCCATAGGGAGGCGGCGGCGGGGGCTGCAGTCCGCGCTGCGCTGCCAACGCCTGCATGGTGATGGCATAGCTCGGCGGCTCCGTTGTGGGCACGGCGCCAGGCGATGGCGGCTTAGGCGCCAGGGGGTAGCTGGGCGGCGTCTGCGCGGCCTTCTGCTGGATAGAGGACGCGTACGACGGCGGCGGAGGTGGCGGCGCGGCCAGTGCCACCGGTGGCGGCGCCACGGGTGCGATGGCGGTCTGTAGCACGGGTTTCTGCACCTGCGTGCTCTTGACGGACTGCATTATAATGGGTGGCTGCACCGCGTGGCGCGCCGTCCACGGCTGCACGGGCGTGGGCCGCGTCATACCGCCGGCACCTGCGGCTGGCGACACGGTGACGGGCGACGGCGAGCCGGCGGACGTGCCTCCCGAATAGATGCCGGACGAGGGGCTCTTGCGGTAGTCCTGCGACTGCGTGGGGCTCTGGCGGTTCTGCATGGAGACGGAGTAGGAGGGCGGCGGCGGCACGCCGGCCAGAGGGTAGGGCGGGGGCAGCTCGGCGCCAGTCTGGTAGATGTTGAGGGCCTGGATCTGCTGTGTGAGCTGCTGCTGCGCCTGCGGCCCATTCTGCACGACCATGGGCTGGCGCGGCTGCACGGGGCTGGTGCCGCGCGCGGGGGGTAGAGGCGGTGCGGGGGACATGCGCTTCATGAGCTGTTGAACCGAGGGTGGCACGGGTGGCGTGGACGGGCAGCGCGGAGGCGGCGGTGGCGGAGGCTCCGAGAAGCCGGAGGGCGAGTACTGGCGGGACAGCTTCTCATGCGGCAGCGGCGGCGCGTCGCTCTGTCGCGGGCTGCCCGAGCGCGAGGACCCGGCGCCCGAATCCATGGCGGGGCTCCCGCGGTGCAGGCTGATCTCGCGCTCCAAGCTCGGTTTGCGTATGAGCTTGGTGCCGAGCGCACTGAGGTTGTTGCCCTTGAGGACTCCATTGAGAGGCTCCTGCTGCTTCGATAGATAATCGATGGCGGAGTCGATGCGGCCACCAGAATATTTGAGGGGGCGGCCGGCTGGATCCTGAAAGACACATTAAACAACATTAAATATATTTGGTTGAGCTTTAGCTTTCTTTTATTTTTATTTCTAACAACGCAGAATGTATAAAGGCTGGTGCACATTGGTTACGTGCGCAGCACGTAAGCGTCGACGTGCACGTAGACGTGCGCGTTGTAAAGTATGAATCTCCACAGTAGATGTCACACCGCTTTCGTGACGTGTGCGCGTGCTTACGTGCTGCGCACGCAACCAATGTGGACCAGCCTTAATACTGGTAAAACTAGATGTTCAACTTTTCAATACAGTTAGTTCTCTATTGTCTCGGATGCTAATAGGGATGATATTAGGGTTTGCAATCAGAATATTCGAAGATTCATTATCCAAATATCCATCAGAAATATTATCCGAATACTACAACATGAACTATCTGAATAATTCGGATATTTTGGATCCGAAAATCTAGAACTCTTGAAAAACTAGATTATAATTTAAATAAGCGAAATAAATCGGGATATTAGGCCGATTATAGTCTCAAAACAAAACAGGATGATTTTTTAACTCTCTTTAAGTCTTCATGCTTTTTATTCAGCAATACAGTGCAGTTCGACGTCCAGTGAACGACCACGCTTCAGAACCGTAAGCTGTCACTGGTCAATACATACTGAGAGGGAGAAGATATATCATAGTGTCTCACACGGCGCCCAGCTAAGATGGATTGAACCCCACCTCCTGGGCCGTTTGTCTCAATTATACACATTTCTCGACAACTTCGAGAGTCAAGTTTCTGATCTTAACTGAAGTTAGTAGATGGATGTTCAATATGATCTTTGTTTTGTCCATGTTCATCTTAAGATCTACTTCTTGCTCATTGATCTAAGCAGGGCTCACATCAGCTGGCTAGGTATACATACATTAAAATATTTCAAATTATTTGAACTGGCGGAGTTATTACTGTCCAAGCATGAAAATTCAGTCTAATGACATGACCAAAGAGAATATAAATCACTATGTTTTGTTTGTTTGTTTTGTTGTTTTGTTCTATGTATGTATGTAAGCCATGTAAGCACTTTATTGTACAGCAACAGAGAAAAGGGACCCCCGTGCATACAAAACTCCTATGAAGGGGGGGTACCTTTTCTCTGTGGCTGACTGACACAAAACAGGACAGTTTTATAAAACCTTTGATAGGAATGAACATCATATACTATGTCGCTAGAGATCTGTGATGTCACGGATCTGCAGCGCTTTCACTTTCTAACTTTAAATATTATAACTGTTATAGTTTCATTATTTTTTGAAATATTTAATACGATTTTTCTTGGGATTAGGTAGTGGACCCCAGGCATCCTTCAGGATGCAACTGTACTGGGATAATGCTAGGAGGATGATGATGATGATTTAATAGGATTTTCACCATTTGGCATATTTTTATGCTCGTGAAGACAACCACCCCATTTCGTTTGCCCGCAAATGGCATATCGGAATCGTTTGTTCATCGTTAGTTCACGTTTGTTCAGTAGGTAAAATCGTTAGGACCCGATTCTAACATCGGTTTTTTTAAAAAACAAAATGGGGTGGTCAACTTCACGCTAACCACCCCAAACCAAAATTGTTGTTTTTTTTTAGTTCCTATAGCAAGATAATCGTTAGTTCACGTTTGTTCAGTAGGTAAAATCGTTAGGACCCAACTCTTTCATACTTTTTTTAAAACTTAAAGTGGGGTGGCTGTCTTCACGCTAACCACCCCACCCCGAAATCACCAAAACCAAATATGTGGAGTCATCGGGCGTCGTTAGTTCACGTTTGTTCAGGCATTAAAATCGTTAGGACCTCAATAGTTTAGACACAAAAAAATAAAAACGAAAATTCATACTGTAGGTCTTGTTGACTGGGGTATCTCATTCCGAAGTGCAATAAACTCAGTTTCATTTCGTTTGCCCGCAAATGGCATATCGGAATCGTTTGTTCATCGTTAGATCACGTTTGCTCAGTAGGTAAAATCGTTAGGACCCGATTCTAAATTCGGTTTTTTTAAAAAACAAAATGGGGTGGTCAACTTCACGCTAACCACCCCAAACCAAAATTGTTGTTTTTTTTTAGTTCCTATAGCAAGATAATCGTTAGTTCACGTGTGTTCAGTAGGTAAAATCGTTAGGACCCAACTCTTTCATACTTTTTTTAAAACTTATAGTGGGGTGGCTGTCTTCACGCTAACCTAACCACCCCACCCCGAAATCACCAAAACCAAATATGTGGAGTCATCGGGCGTCGTTAGTTCACGTTTGTTCAGGTATTAAAATCGTTAGGACCTCAAAGGTTTAGACACAAAAAAAAAAACGAAAATTCATACTGAAGGTCTTGTTGACTGGGGTATCTCATTCCGAAGTGCAATAAAGTCAGTTTCATTTCGTTTGCCCGCAAATGGCATATCGGAATCGTTTGTTCATCGTAAGTTCACGTTTGTTTAGTAGGTAAAATCGTTAGGACCCAACTCATTCATACTTTTTTTTAAACTTAAAGTGGGGTGGCTGTCTTCACGCTAACCACCCCACCCCGAAATCACCGAAACCAAATTTGTGGAATCATCGGGCGTCGTTAGTTCACGTTTGTTCGTTAGGACCTCAATAGTTTAGACAAAAAAAAAACGAAAATTCATACTGTTGACTGGGGTATCTCATTCCGAAGTGCAATAAACTCAGTTACAATGGTATCCTATCGATTCAAGTGCCTGAACAAACGACATCCGAAGAAAATTTAATTAATTCAACTAGAGTATCTAAGTTTGAGGGGTCATACGCCGAGATAGGATCGGGTCCTAACGATTTAACTGCCTGAACAAACGACTATAGGCAACAGTTAATCGATCTAGACCAGTAACTTCCGGGCACACAAGGTAGGTATAGTTAGAAAAAAAATCCGAAGAAAATTTAAATAAGTCAACTAGAGTATCTAAGTTGGAGGGGTCATGCTCAGAGATGGAATCGGGTCCTAACGATTTAACTGCCTGAACAAACGACTATAGGCAACACTTAATCGATCTAGACCAGTAATTTGCGGGCGCACTAACAGGTATAGTCAGAAAAAAAATCCGAAGAAAAATTAAATAAGTCAACTAGAGTATCTAAGTTGGAGGGGTCATACTCAGAGATAGAATCGGGTCCTAACGATTTAACTGCCTGAACAAACGACTATAGGCAACACTTAATCGATCTAGACCAGTAATTTGCGGGCACACAAGGTAGGTGTAGTCAGAAAAAAATCCAAAGAAAATTTAAATAAGTCAACTAGAGTATCTAAGTTGGTGGGGTCATACGCCGAGATAGAATCGGGTCCTAACGATTTAACTGCCTGAACTAACGACAAGAGGCAACACTTAATCGATCTAGACCAGTAATTTGCGGGCGCACTAATAGGTATAGACAGAAAAAGAATCCGAAGAAAATTTAATTAATTCAACTAGAGTATCTAAGTTTGAGGGGTCATACTCAGAGATAAAATCGGGTCCTAACGATTTAACTGCCTGAACAAACGACTATAGGCAACACTTAATCGATCTAGACCAGTAACTAGTGAGCGCACAAATAGGTATAGTCAGAAAAAAAATCCGAAGGAACTTTAATTAATTCAACTAGAGTATCTAAGTTGGATGGGTCATACGCCGAGATAGGATCGGGTCCTAACGATTTAACTGCCTGAACAAACGACTATAGGCAACAGTTAATCGATCTAGACCAGTAACTTGCGGGCACACAAGGTAGGTATAGTCAGAAAAAAAATCCGAAGAAAATTTAATTAATTCAACTAGAGTATCTAAGTTTGAGGGGTCATACTCAGAGATAGGATCGGGTCCTAACGAATTAACTGCCTGAACAAACGACTATAGGCAACAGTTAATCGATCTAGACCAGTAACTTGCGGGCACACAAGGTAGGTATAGTCAGAAAAAAATCCGAAGAAAATTTAATTAGGTAATTCAACTAGAGTATCTAAGTTTGAGGGGTCATACTCAGAGATAGAATCGGGTCCTAACGATTTAACTGCCTGAACAAACGACTATAGGCAACACTTAATCGATCTAGACCAGTAATTTGCGAGCGCACAAATAGGTATAGTCAGAAAAAAAATCCGACCAAAATTAAATTAAGTCAACTAGAATATCTAAGTTGGAGGGGACATACTCAGAGATAGAATCGGGTCCCAACGATTTAACTGCCTGAACAAACGACTATTAGCAACACTTAATCGATCTAGACCAGTAATTTGCGGGCGCACAAATAGGTATAGTCAGAAAAAAAATCCGAGGAAAATTTTATTAAGTCAACTAGAATATCTAAGTTGGAGGGGACATAATCAGAGATAGAATCGGTTCCTAACGATTGAGCTGCCTGAACAAACGACAATAGGTAACACTTAATCGATCTGGACCAGTAATTTGGGGGCGCACTAATAGGTATAGTCAGAAAATAAATCCGAAGAAATTGTAATGAAGTCAACTAGAGAAACTAAGTTAGAGGGGACATATTCAGAGATAGAATCCGGTCCTCACGATTTAACTGCCTGAACAAACGACTATAGGCAACACTTAATCGATCTGGACCAGTAATTTGCGGGCGCACAATTAGGTATAGTCAGAAAAGAAATCCGAAGAAATTGTAATGAAGTCAACTAGAGAAACTAAGTTGGAGGGGACATATTCAGAGATAGAATCGGGTCCTAACGATTTATCTGCCTGAACAAACGACTATAGGCAACACTTAATCGATCTAGACCAGTAATTTGCGGGCGCACTAACAGGTATAGTCAGAAAAAAAATCCGAAGAAAAATTAATGAAGTCAACTAGAGAAACTAAGTTGGAGGGGACATATTCAGAGATAAAATCGGGTCCTAACGATTTAACTGCCTGAACAAACGACTATAGGCAACACTTAATCGATCTAGACCAGTAATTTGCGGGCGTACTAATAGGTATAGTCAGAAAAAAAATCCGAAGAAAATTTAATTAAGTCAACTAGAGTATCTAAGTTGGAGGGGTCATACTCAGAGATAGAATCGGGTCCTAACGACTAAATTGCCTGAACAAACAACTATAGGCAACACTTAATCGATCTAGACCAGTAATTTGCGGGCGCACTAATAGGTATAGTCAGAAAAAAAATCCGACGAAAATTAAATTAAGTCAACTAGAGTATCTAAGTTAGATGGGTCATACGCCGAGATAGGATCGGGTCCTAACGATTTAACTACCTGAACAAACGACTAAAGGCAACACTTAATCGATCTGGACCAGTAATTTGCGGGCGCACAATTAGGTATAGTCAGAAAAGAAATCCGAAGAAATTGTAATGAAGTCAACTAGAGAAACTAAGTTGGAGGGGACATATTCAGAGATAGAATCGGGTCCTAACGATTTATCTGCCTGAAAAAACGACTATAGGCAACACTTAATCGATCTAGACCAGTAATTTGCGGGCGCACTAACAGGTATAGTCAGAAAAAAAATCCGAAGAAAAATTAATGAAGTCAACTAGAGTATCTAAGTTGGAGGGGACATACTCAGAGATGGAATCGGGTCCTAACGACTAAATTGCCTGAACAAAGAACGATAGGCAACACTTAATCGATCTAGACCAGTAATTTGCGGGCGCAATAATAGGTATAGTCAGAAAAAAAATCCGACGAAAATTAAATTAAGTCAACTAGAGTATCTAAGTTAGATGGGTCATACGCCGGGATAGGATCGGGTCCTAACGATTTAACTGCCTGAACATACGACTATAGGCAACACTTAATCGATCTAGACCAGTAATTTGCGGGCGCACTGATAGGTATAGTCAGAAAAAAAATCCGAAGAAAATTTAATGAAGTCAACTAGAGAAACTAAGTTGGAGGGGACATATTCAGAGATAGAATCGGGTCCTAACGATTTAGTGGCCTGAACAAACGACAATAGGCAACACTTAATCTATCTGGACCAGTAATTTGCGGGCGCACAATTAGGTATAGTCAGAAAAGAAATCCGAAGAAATTGTAATGAAGTCAACTAGAGAAACTAAGTTGGAGGGGACATATTCAGAGATTGAATCGGGTCCTAACGATTTAACTGCCTGAACAAACGACTATAGGCAACACTTAATCGATCTAGACCAGTAATTTGCGGGCGTACTAATAGGTATAGTCAGAAAAAAAATCCGAAGAAAATTTAATTAAGTCAACTAGAGTATCTAAGTTGGAGGGGACATACTCAGAGATGGAATCGGGTCCTAACAATTTAACTGCCTGAACAAACGACTATAGGCAACACTTAATCGATCTAGACCAGTAATTTGCGGGCGCACTAATAGGTATAGTCAGAAAAAAAAACCGAAGAAAATTCAAATAAGTCAACTAGAGTATCTAAGTTGGAGGGGTCATACTCAGAGATAGAATCGGGTCCTAACGACTAAATTGCCTGAACAAACAACTATAGGCAACACTTAAGCGATCTAGACCAGTAATTTGCGGGCGCACTAATAGGTATAGTCAGAAAAAAAATCCGAAGAAAATTTAATGAAGACAACTAGAGAAACTAAGTTGGAGGGGACATACTCAGAGATAGAATCGGGTCCTAACGATTTATCTGCCTGAACAAACGACTATAGGCAACACTTAATCGATCTAGACCAGTAATTTGCGGGCGCACTAATAGGTATAGTCAGAAAAAAAATCCGAAGAAAATTTAATGAAGACAACTAGAGAAACTAAGTTGGAGGGGACATACTCAGAGATAGAATCGGGTCCTAACGATTTAACTGCCTGAACTAACCACTATAGGCAACACTTAATCGATCTAGACCAGTAATTTGAGGGCGCACAAATAGGTATAGCCAGAAAAAAAATCCGAAGAAAATTTAATTAAGTCAACTAGAGTATCTAAGTTGGATGGGTCACACGCCGAGATAGAATCGGGTCCTTACGATTTTACTGCCTGAACAAACGACTATAGGCAATACTTAATCGATCTAGATAGGAAATTTGCTGGCGCATAGGTTTAGGTATAGTCAGAAAAAACTCCGAAGAAAATTTTAATAAGTCAACTAGAGTATCTAAGTTCATACCATATACGCCGAGATAGAATCGGATATAATCCTGACCTCCGAAATAGTCGAAAGCGAGTATAATGACGATTTTTCGCACAAACCGTTTTTTACGTAAAATTCATAATAAATGTAAAAGGACAATGGGCATTTTGGTACCCGGACCAATAGAGTTGAGTGTGGTGTCGTTGGATAGGTCTCAGCAAGACGATAAATAGTTAGTATGGTGGTCAGTCTCGGATTGCTGTGTGAACAGAGATATTTGGATTTGAAAATGCTACGAGTTTGTTCATTACCGTACCAGCGACGCGTCCCGTCCTAAGTACGTATTTGAATATATGAGCGCAAAAATACACACAATTAATACATAAAAACTTTTCTCAGGAATCTAGCTTTAATCAGGTGAAAACAGCATTAAAATCGGTTCAGTAGTTTTAGAGTTTACCCTGATTTGACAAACTGGCCGTAGCGTAGGAAGAGTGGCCGTTAGCCTTATTATTATTAATCATTTATTCACAGACAACAGGGGTCCATTTGTGTTAGTAAGTTCTTAATTTATATTAGTAGATTTCAAATTAAATTATACAATTAAATTATAAAATTAAAACAAAAACTAACAATACATAACATCATCACAATTTGAATTAAAATTATAATTTACAATAATTCTTCATATAACATGTCCAAATTATGTCAAAAAAATAAAAATAAAATAAAATAATAATTATATATACTAATACGTCCTTTCCCTATTACGCGGCACTGGTGCGTGGAGCGACATCCAGTGACACGCAAAAGGACCATCTACCCTATTCCCGACCACTGCCAGGAGGCTGTTGCCGCTGTCCCGCGCTCTGCACGCCATGGACGCGGCGCGCTTGCGCATGATGGCGTGGAAGCCGTCCACGCGCGCCTCGCAGAGCATACCCGACGCACTGCAGTGGCGGGGCAGCCGCAGCAGCGCCCGAAACGCATTGTTGAACTGGACGCGAAGAGCATTGTAAGATTTTTGAGTATAACTAACCCACAGGCTGCTCGTGTAGAATGTCGTGCAATAGGCTCTGAATAAAGTGATTTTAACACTCTTTGAGCATCGAGCAAACCTGCGGGCTATCATATTGGCTCTAATCGACAATGCTCTTCGCTCCCGCTCAACATCAGCATCATCCTTTAAATCCTCTGTCACAATGTGACCTAAGTATTTAAAGTGCCTTACTCGCCTTAAGGGTACGCCACATAACTTTACAGGTGGCACACTTGACGGACACTTGGTTCCCGATTTGAACACCATAAGTTCGCTCTTCTTTGCGTTATATTTTAGACCATGAGTCAGTGCAAAGTCTTCACAAATACCTACTTATAAGTTCTCTCAGGCCACCGACCGAGGCACTCAGCAGCACCATGTCATCCGCGTAGCTAATGTTATTAAAACATGCTCCGTCAACGTGACAACCCACATGGCGACTGCTGAGCTCCTCGATCAGTTCATTCACATACAGGTTGAAGAGTGATGGTGAGGTTAACCCCCCCTGTCTCACCCCACACTCCAACCTGTACTCGTCCGACAGTACACCTGCCCATCTCACGCAGTTGACCTGGTTTCCATACCAATATCTAAATATGCTAATAAGCTCTTGAGGTAGCTGACATTTTTCTAGCTTCCTCCACAAGATATCGTAAGAAACCAGGTCAAATGCTTTCGAGAGATCAAGAAAACAGGCATACACAGGAGTATCGCGTTTGGTATAGTATGAGACGGCATGCTTCAAGCACACAATTGCACCAGGTAGAGTCAGTCCAACCCAGGTCTGGCCTGAGTTTATTGCTAGACTCTTCTCAGCTAGGAAAGGTTTAGTAAACCAGAGGAAAAACTCCCAATAACTCGATTCCACTCACACCCTAGATTCGGTTGAAGCCGCTCAACCAATCTCACTGGAGCGCAAAGTCTTAGAGTATTCCAGTGTTTAAACCGCCCGCGTGGTCGCGCCCTGGTTTCCCTTGAATTTTCATCAGGCTACTTTGCAACCGCCAACTCCTATTTTGGTCCGGCTTTATTGGACCCGGCGGCCACAGTCAGGTTTTCAAAAAATACCAATTATTACGGAATAAAACAAAATATCACAGAAACTAATTTTACATGATAATAATTTAATATATTTATTCACTCCATCAGAAAGTAACTAAATAATGATATGTATAAGTAGGTACATAGTTTGGCGGTTGAGACTGGTGCCCAGGTCACCAGGTATCCAACCCTCAGAAATCTATAACACCTTTGCGACAGTCGATCACTGCGAAATCTAAAATGTAAGCCATTGTACTAAGTTAGCTAGAAGAGATAACTAAAAACATGACAAAAGTGTGTGTATTTTATAATAATTTTTTGTTCATCGTCGACTAAATGCAATGCTAATAGAAACAATAATCTGCTAATAATTCTAATAAATAGGCAACTCGTACGATAGGACATGTACCTAACGCACATATTATAGGTGTGATTCCCATGAAGTGTCCTGCAAAGGGATCCCTCGGCTACGGTAACCGTTTAACATCAAGAAGCATGCTAAGGAGATTCCAGACTACAATATTTTACCAAAAATTAAACGGTAAACGAGGACAGTCGTATAAAAATCTTAGAATAATGATGCTGATTTGAAATAAAAAAGATAGATCTTTCCTTCCCACCATGCCATCATTTTCATGTGTCTGTCTTTGAAATCAGACTGACGGGGACATGAAATAAAAGCCATATCCTAGAGAATCTAGAGATGTTACTGTTAGTGCGATACTTAGATCTACATAAATGTCAAATGCATTCCAAGCAGCATTCCAAGACGCCAACAGTTCAAATATACTTGTTGCAAGTAAACATAAAACAAATGCGATTCTAAAAAAAACGTTAATCTACAGTATGTTCACTGGGGGAAAGTTAGTGCATGCAGCCATAATTATAAATAGACGTATAAGACGCATACGATTTCAATTCGGCCCGGTTCCTATCCACAATGCCATGACGTCTTAGTACAGTCGAAGTCAAAGTATGTTTACATTTTTGTTCCTTATTCCTTTGTAATAACACGATAACTGTACAGTCAGCGTCATATAGTATGTAGCAGCCAAATAGTTCGGTACATCATATATTTTGTAAGGTGTACCGAACTATTTGGACAGTTTGGCTGCTACATACTACATGACGCTGACTGTACCTATGCATATCTTTGTCGTCGACTGTAAAGATGCAATTTATCACTTTTTAATTTGTTCACAGTGATATCTCGATCAAACTTGTCATCCTGCCTACATTCCTACATGGTCTACCATACCGTGCTAACAGTTCGACACTCTTATATGGCCCATTGTGCTATTTTGTCAACATGCCGTTTTATTTTCATAAATACATGTCTTTTTAACGTTTTTATCGAGCAAACTAGTTTTTATCATTGACGTCATAGAAATATAGATAGACCAGTGGGGATAGTTGACGATTTAACGATTCAGTTGATTAAGGCGACGAGTGGATAAGATGGAAGTCAGCCTGAGCCTCTTTGTCAGACGTTATTCTGATAACGCTACCCATCATAAGAATCCGTTAGTTAGGAAAGCTGTCAACTACGTTCCCATCCCTGCCCTGCCCCCACGTAACTCGGCGATTACTGATTAGCAAAGATGGAACGCTGCACTTATACACGAGCCGTGCACTTGGCCATTCCCGCTGACAGGGACGTCCACCGCACGATCGTGACAACCCGGCATTCATTTGTAGTCCCTATTCCGTCCCTATATCGCCGCATACCGGGTAGAGTCAGTCCGACCCAACTCGGGCCTAGCTTAGCATCTTTCTGAACTCTTCTCAGCTAGACTAGGTTTAGTGAACCAGCGACAAAACTCGATTCCACTCACATCTCAGATTCGGTTGAAGCTAATCTCCAACCGCGCACGTGATATACGTACTTTATTGGGCCTGGCCTATAAAGCCAGAAAAAATATGTTTGTACGTTGGTACAGTCGATAAATGAGAAGTCCCTATGACAGCTCAAAAATGCTACGAAATTCCGATAAACTGATTATGAGTCAATGTCCAGCACAGGAACGTTACTCTTACTTCACTACTTTATGACAGTATGTATAAACTACCGAACAAAAATCGATGTCCCTAAATGCAACCCCAAAGGTTCCAAAATCCACCAATCCAATTCCAATGGACCCAACTTACGAAGAGATCGCTTTTTACAAGTTTTACTTAAATCTTCTTAAAAAAATAAAAGCTTCTTATAAGCTACGGTAGCCCAGTGGTTCAAGCATGCGGCTGTCAAGCGGCGGTCGTGGGTTCGAATCCCAGCTCGTACCAATGAGTTTTTCGGAACTTATGTACGTAATATCATTTGATATTTACCGTTAGCTTTTCGGTGAAGGAAAACATCGTGAGGAAACCTGCATACATCCGCGAAGGAATTCAAAGTTGTATGTGAAGTCCCCAACTCGCTCTGGGCCAGCGTGGGGACGACTGCCCAATCCCTCTCATCTATGAGAGGAGGCCTGTGCCCAGCAGTGGGACATATATAGGCTGATGATGATGATGATGACTTAAATCTTCTTAGTCTTTTTGTATTATTTTCAGTGAACAGAAAATAACAAGTATTTTGTATTCAAACGATTAATACATGAATTAACAAAAACTAAATTAAACTATTACAAATATAAAATAAAACTAATAAAAGTCTAAAAAAGGCCCTTGTGGCATGGTGCCAAGAACGCTGGCAGCGTTTCCTCGCTGTATGGCGATACTAAGGGGTTGTCTCTGGTTCACTAAACCTAGTCTAGCTGAGAACCAGTTCACCAAGAAGCTAAGCTAGGCCCGACTTGGGTCGGACTGACTCTACCTGGTATGCGGCGATATAGGGACGGAATAGGGACTATAAATGAATGCTGGCACGATTTTGAATTTGTATCGATATAATGATTTATACTCTTATGTAGGTATGGCTCGCTTGATTGACTCGGTCGGTACCTATTAAATGGAAACTGCTTCACTTTGATTAGTTTAGATACTTATTTTTCATATGTACCTACAGCTGGCACGTAAAATTTATGAAAGTTTCATTCATTTCATATAAATTCCACACCGATTTAATTTCAATATATAACATTAATATGTTCCAATCAAATCAATAAAATAGCTACAAGTAATGGTCCCCCTTCATCTTCGGAAGTGTCAACAACTCTATATTACTTACGCACGTATAAATAACTGTGCCTATTCCGAATAATGTTAAATTATTCTACTAAATATTCCAAATGCGAGAGTTAGATGTTAGGATGTTGGTTAGGTACTCAATCACATAAAGCAGCAGCTGAACGGATTATGATGAAAATTGCAAAAGAAAAAAAATGCACCACCACTTTACGAGTAGGGAAATCACCTAAAAAATATTTTTTTCAAGATTTTATTATACCGTTTTGTCAGCGTTATGATATGGATACTCATGCCAAATTACACTTTTCTGGTACTAGTGGTCACTGAGCTAAGTCGGGGATGGACGGATGGACGGGGACGGACATTGCAAAACTATAAGGGTTCCTTCCTTCCGGAATCCTACAAAGTTGGAATTTATTAAAGTGTGTCACGTTCTAATTACAAAATCACTGTATCAGCTTGAACTTTTAACAGTCAAGTTGCCCACTCACTTGACAAAACCTAATCCCAATAAGGTCTAGTTTCCCCTCGGGGTTGGAAGGTCAGACGGCAGTCGCTTCCATAAAAACTAGTGCCTACGCTAAAATCTTGGGATTAGGTAGCGGACCCCAGGCATCCTTCAGGATGCAACTGTACTGGGATAACGCTAGGAGGATGATGATAATAATGATTGGAAAGTCATAGTAAGTTTAAATAAAGCTGGCCATACACACTTAGGGTATGCTTGCGCAGATTTGCCTGTACAGTTCAACTGATCAGGTATAAAGCCCGGCTAGGTTGAGCACAAACCCGGTAGCGGTAAACCTGTGCACACTCTCAGCTGTAACCATGGCACCGTTCGTCTGCTGTGCTTGATGCTGACGCAGCACTATTAGGGTAAAACATAGCAAGCAAGCAATGAAAGGGCTTTTCGTAATGTCACTGCTTTTTTGTTTCAATCCTGATGTTCTGTGCCTTTGGTACGCCAGAGGCAAGGCTCTGATTTATACAATACAATAAAATGTACTAATCTTTCATTGCGTATAAGAGGATTTTTTTTCTATGAGCAAGCGCAATCTACCCCTTCGCGATCACTGGACAACTGAGGCATGCAAACGCCACACATGCTCAGTTTGTCCTGTACGTGTATTATACAATACTAAACTTGGCATTGTATACTGTAATATACATTGATTTTCAGGAAAACTGAAAACATTCGATTTTTTTAAATAATTCTAACATATTTTTGAGCCTAAATCTCAGAACTGTTGTCATATTTTAACAATTACACTATAATTATGTGTCCATGCCAAGTAAAGGGTTAAAGTAGCCGCAGCAGTATCAAATCAATTAGCAAGTTTGAGATAGGTATATCTATGATAGCTATTTTTTCAGAAAATATACATTTGTATTACATTTGGTAGGTCGGTGTAGGTGTGTAGCATAGAAAATAACTTCAAATAGTTCATTTAAATATTTCGGCTGCTATAACCTCGCCAGCACCCTTGGTACAAATGCCTCGAGGTCGTGTTATAGATTTAGTTTTAAAATATTATTACCCCTTTTTTATCATCATATTAGGCTTGCTTATTATTTCTATGAAAAGTAAAATATAAAAAAAAACACATTTACAAAACATAAAAACATTGTAAAAACCTAACCTAGGGTGCCGTCAGCAGCGATACAGGGCCTAAGCTCGGTGGTTAGGGTGACAGAGAGATGAACCTCCTGACTTTCCGCGCCGTGTCCAAGAGTATCGCCGTATTATCTAAGATATTTTTGTAAAGATCGTAATAAATCGTAATTTAAATACTTTAATTGGTATGGCAAAATCATGTGAAATTCATTAAAAAAATATATTGAGTCAGCTTCCGTATACATATACCTACGTAGGGTTTGTTAGATGTTTTTCTCGAAATCGTTATTTCATTGTAGCAAAATTTCGGATCGCATTTTTCCTCGATCGTGAATTTTGCAGTCGTTTAAATTATTCGGCTACTATTTTAACACAAGTTTTTTTCATTAGTCGCGTTTTTCCGCGAATCACCATTTACTTTACAGCTTTTTTTTACCAGAGTTGATTTTCGCGTATCGAAATTCTGCGCAGATTTTTCCATGGCTTAATTTTTAATAGAAGCAAGTTTTCTTAGTAGATTATTTTCATACCTTCATTTATCCACAATTTATATACGGATACGATCTACATGAAACAATAATGTATTGAATTGTGTTGTACCTGAGCCTCTGTCATGAATAACATTAAACTTTACTTAGTACCTAATATTTTTATAATGCGGAAGTGAAAAGGTACCGCCGACATAAAGCTCCGTCGGTCAGCGTTAGGAGCTATGAGTTCATGTTGTCTATATGTCACAACTACAACAATGGCCAACCCGCGCTCGTGAGATAGAAATATGTATACACAGTACCCGGCGATAAGTATTACACATCGATCTTTGGAAAGAAACTCTGCTAATTTCGACAATAACAAGCAATGGAAAAAAAACTGCACGAAATTTTGATACATTAAAATACAACTCTGTTAAAAAAACTGTAAAGAAAAAGGCAACTCGCGGAAAAACGCGACTAATGAAAAAAACTTGTGTTAATATAGTAGCTGAATAATATAAACGACAGTAAAATTCACGATCGAGGAAAAATGCGATCCGAAATTTTGCTACAATGAAATAACGATTTCGAGTAAAACATCTAACAAACCCTACGTAGGTACTTACATTGAAATACTTACGCCGAAGCCAAGGATTAGGTAAATAAGCATTGGATTTACCAATCCCTGCTAATGTCCAATTTCTACCATTTGTTCCCAACCGACAGTAAGCCAAATAAACAGTGGTTATCAGAATTTTCAGGTTAATAAGGCAGTTAAACCGTCAGCGTTTTTTGAATGATGGAAAGTTTAGCAAGTTATTTTTTTTTTGTCATCATCTTCTTTATCATCCTTGCGTTATCCCAGTACACTTGCAACCTGAAGGATGCTGGGGGTCCGCTACCTAATCCCAAGATTTGTCGTAGGCACTAGTTTTTACTGAAGCGGCTGCCATCTGACCTTGCAATCCAAGGGCGAAACAAGTGAGTGGGTAACTTGACTATTAGAAGTTTTTAAGCCGCCCTAGGGCCTCTAACTTAACTTAACGACTGCCGTCCTAGACAGCAGAGCACGGCCGCCGTTGCTTAACTAAGAACAGACATCATTTTTTGTATTAAAAATAAATCTACAAAAACCCATTGAGTAATTATAATAAAACGAAAGGGCTCCATTGAGTTATTCCTATAAATAACTACCACACCATTACATTTTACCCAGTGGCTTCGTAAAAAATAAATCGTTTTCAGAACACGCCAAGTTTTGGTTCTTTCTGACAGGTAAAGAAATAGGGTGACACCACCAGTAATGGACAAGGCCCAATGATGTACATTAACTCTTATGTAAAAGAAAATAAGAGTCATCCATTTTTTATACAACAATCAATTTGAAACTGATCTTTGAATAAGGTTTGAAGTGTCCATTATTGGTGCTTGTTCTTAAAGTGTCCATAATTGGTGGTGTCACCCTAACGTTTTTTTTTAATACCTATCATCATCCTCCTAGCGTTATCCCAGTACAGTTGCATCCTGAAGGATGCCTGGGGTCCGCTACCTAATCCCAAGATATTGGCGTAGGCACTAGTTTTTACGAAAGCGACTGCCATCTGACCTTCCAACCCCGAGGGGAAACTAGACCTTATTGGGATTAGGTTTTGTCAAGTGAGTGGGCAACTTGACTGTTAGACGTTCTCAAGCCGCCCGAAGGCCTCCAACTTGGCTTAACGACTGCTGCCATAGACAGCAACCGGGATCAACGGCTTAACGTGCCTTCCAAAGCACGGGACCTATACGCCAAATATTTCGTTATATCCTCATATCCAAACGTAATTAGACGTAACGAGGAGGAGGATGGTAATAAAGACTTGAAAAACAAAAGTCGTCCCTTCTGTGGTCAATAGTTAACGGCTTATGTGCATGTAAGTTATGCTTTTATCACGTGGATTAATAGAAACGGAGACGCTGTTGATGCGGGTTACTAGTCCAATCTAAAATTAAGCTTTGTAGCCCTTAACTTTTAATATGTCCACAGGAAAGACGCGAACCTAAATCTCTTGATGACCCATTGTATTGTATTGTAATTAGAGGAGTTTGAAAAAAATATATGCCTCTTGCCTATAGATATACTACCTATTTTTTTAAAAGAGCAATATGAGAAGTTATTTTAACAAAATCACTGTTTATACATTTTAAGTGACAGTTTAATTACATATCTCTATTCACTTTAAAAATAGGTTTCGTAAAAGAATGAAATAGATATCGACTGCTACTGCATGCGTAAACTGTCGAAAAATTATGCGATCCGCAACTGGTTACGAAGCTCCGGCTACGTACGCAGACGAAGGGATTACAAGATAGACTTAATTTACATGCAAAAATATCAGGTGTTAAGACATATAATAAGCGTTCAGAGATTGACCGGCCCGCCATCATTAATGATGTCATAACTGGAAAATGCGTGTGGGCGGATATCCACCCAAGTTTAAAATTCTTACTAAAAGTTTTACTTTTTTTTTTATAAAATATCTTACGCGTTACTCCATAGGACTGAATTCAAGTCCATAAAATGCTAGTTTATTATAAATAACCAAGGTAAACGTTCCTATGTTCGACACCTTCATGCCTGTTTACCTAAGCAGTGGTTCTTAACCGGTGGTCCGCGGTCCTATCCCTGGAAGCACCCAAAATGGTCCGCGAAGCCATCAGAAAAATATTAAATAAGTGTTTACGAATCAACAAAACAACGGCTCGCGAGAGTTGCGCTATGAGGGAGCGGAGCCGTCGCCGGGCCGGGAAATAAGAGGTGGTCCATGGCAAGACAAAAAAAAAGTCAAATGGTCCCTTATCACTAAAAGTTTAAGAACCAATGAGAATTAAGAACTAATGTTACTTTTAATTTTCCCTTTCTTAAGTTTTAACATATGTATAAATGTGATGTTGAATAAAGTTTTTCTACGTCTATATCTATTTTTTTTTTATTCAATAATAATATACATCGTCATAAAACAATAAACTTAAGACTAGCTTATGTCTAATTGATGATACCTATTGATCATCTCTGTCATTATGAGATAGGATCGAAAGTGCCATGTATTGGGTTATGTTATCTTGCTTTTTTTTAAATGAAATAAATATTAGGCATTAATAATTTCTAAACCCCTATCATTACGTTCCTAAAGGATACCCAAGGACAGGGCTTAACCTAACGTTATCCCAGGATTTGGCGTAGGTACTATATTTACGAAAGCGACTGCCATCTCATCTGACCTTCAAATCCAGTAGATGACAGTTTTATAAAGTATCAGCTGGATCTCAATCATATCCTAAAAAGATTACATAAGACAGCGGCAGGTACCTAAACCTGTATATCTGGGGCAAGAATTGTTACAAATGTTACAATCATAGAAAAAAAACCAGCTGAATCGATAATTTATTAATTCGGTCCATAAATAGCCTACCTACTCGTACATATAATGTAGGATTCACACCACACAGTTACATCAAACACTGAAGGTTTAAATTCCTCTAGTAGTACGCGCGCTGACTCCGTCCGTTTGGGATTTAAATCCTACATAATTGACGATTGTGTCCCTTGACTTACCTATTTTGTTTTAGGGTTCCGTAGTAAACTGGCATGTCCGTCCGCCCGTCCATCCGCGGCTTATCTTGTAACCTTAACACATTCAGAGCGAGGACCCGATAGTCGGGATCCTCGTTCGTGGACAGCTTTTCGCTACAAAGCGGAAAAACCATGTGATCAGCTACGAGCGTAGCGCGTAGCAGTCGTCGGTAATGAATGTGTTAAGTTCTACGAGTAAAAAGCTGTAATCTCGCATTACATACTCGTATCAATCACGCCGACAAAACGGAGTAACGTGGGTATGCAATTTTTTTCTTGCAATCCCCATCAGGTGGAGCAGGATTTATCACAAATATTTTGGGATTTCAAATTTTTATTTATTTTTGAATAGTTACAATATCTGGCTACAGCTACAGGGCATGCGATTTTTTTAAGTAATATAGATAATGAATGTAAAAGGAAACCTATCCTATACGTACTACTTAATGAGTAGGTGATAGGTTAGGTTAGGATAGCCGAAATGAAGAAATATGTACACTTGGAAAACAAACTTTTGTACCGTTTTCATTGATTAGTTATATGACAATCTTGTTAGTTGCATAATTTTGAAGTTCGCATAATGGAACGGGTGGATAATTATGCAAACCTACATTGCAAACACGCTACGAATATGCCTCGTTTTTTTTTAAAGAATGGCGATTATTTTTAACAATAACATAAATATGAGATTTGGGTTCACAACGAATTCCTTTATGATGCTAAAAAGCGAAGATGTCTAATCTAATCTTTAATTATAAATATGTTATATTTACTATGTTTTACTAATATTTATGGGGTGCAAGGCTGAAATAAATTATTTGGATTAAATTGATAAATACATTGTACTAACAAAATATGAAAGAAAATAAAGTCCAATACGGCATAGGAAATTATCACAGCTAAGTAGACATTACTATTTAACCAATAATAGTCGGACATTAAGAAATGTACTTTGCAAAAGCAATTTCCGTTGATTACCTTAGATAATCTTGTTAATTCTGTCAATAACATAGTAAATATATGTTTGCATTTTTTTTTAAACCTGACTAGGGCTTTATCACGAATAAATGTTTCTTTTCTTTTTCTTTCTTTTCTTTATAGGCCGTGGCCGTGGTTTCTTTATACGATAGGAGTGCGCGGTTGAAGAGTGGCCTAAGGAAAATCCAGAGGAAACCTCCGACACGACCACGCGGAATACTCTAAGAATTTGCGCTCCAGTGAGATTGGTTGAGCGATATCAACCAAATCTGAGGTGTCAGTGGAATCGAGCTACTGGGAGTTTTGTCGCTGGTTCACTAAACCTATAGCCTTGCTGATAAGAGTCCAGCAAAAACTCGGCTAGGTCTGACCTGGGTCGGGCTGACTCTACCCGATATTGCAAACTTTATAGTCCACATAAAGTATCGGGTGGACAAGTACGGAACCCTACATTTCGCGTGGCCCCATTGGCCGATTTCTTAAATCTAATTGAGTTTATATTGTTATAATTTTATATGGGCATATCATTATAATTGGAAGACTGTGATAGCGTAATTCTTTTACATTTGGGAGGCGAGGCGTGCGTGGAGCCGAAGTACCAACGAGTACCACATAGCCAACACGAAGAGGCCCTTTTGTCACCTTAAGGGGAGGTATCCCCAACGCAAATGTCCCGCTCTAACACGCGTGAGTTTACAATTAACCATCCCGCTCTCTACGCAAGCTCTGCGCGCAGTTTTGTAAATATTTAGCTATCGTGATTAAGCCAATCATTTTATCAAAGCAAACCCTGCGAATTTGTCTATAACTATTTACGATCTTTAATTGAGTACAAAAATTAAATGTTAAATATCAGTAATGTAGCCGTAGTATTGAAAAAACATTCCAAAAAGAGGTAACTTCGCGATTTTTTTCTATCGAGTGAAATTCATCAGGTCATGTAAGTGACTGCGATTTTGACTAGACAAGATCCTTATGTAACACATATATTTTTTTTAGATTTTAAGACACTATATTCTATGTCTCAGATGGTTTTTAAAAACTCAAAAGTGGTAATACACGGCCTTAATGAAATGCAAGGGATAAGTACCCAGAGACAGCACTCGCCAGGGTGTACACTTTACAGGGACTTTTAATGGTTGATAGAGTCTAAATAAACTGAGTTATTGGTTTAAAATGATGTGTGTCACCGGCCGGACGCCTGCCTAATAAAACTGTCTCAGATTTTTATTTCCGGCAGACGTTGACTAGCTCTCTGCTATCGTATTTATTATGTAGGTGTGTAATAGTACATTACTTAACAAGGGCGGTAAAACAAAGAATGTCTCAGATCGCAGGTATTTGACGCCCGAGCCGAAGGCAAGGGCGATAAATATGCGATCTGAGGCTTTCTTTATTACCGCCCGTGTTAAGTACAAAATTTTATGTCACCCCCTGGCCAGGAAGTGAGATTTCCCGCGCGCGGAGCGTGCGGTAATTGCCGCTTTATGGCCAGGTGTGACATAAAAGACTTTATGTTATAATTATTATAATTTAAATGGTTAAGTATATCATTTCTACGTATGAAATTGACAGTAACCTAATAAACATATGACCTAATGGAGATGCCCGCGTCTATACGCCCCGGCGTCTTGGTGCGTCGATGTCGGTAAGATTATTTACCACAATCGTATCACTAAAACACATTAATAAATAACTTCTGTTTAGGTATAAAGCGCCGATAGTTACCACGATCCTTTTCCGAGATCGTCTGAAATGTATATATATGAGATGATATTGTATGTATGTATGTAATAGTACATTACTTACCAAGGGCGATATCACAAAGAATGTCTCAGATCGCAGGTATTTTACGCCCGAGCCGAAGGCAAGGGCGATAAATATGCGATCTGAGGCTTTCTTTATTATCGCCCGTGGTAAGTACAAAATTTTATGACACCCCCTGGCCAGGAAGTGGGTTTTTTCGCGCGCGGAGCGTGCGATAATGGCCACTTTATGGCCAGGTGTGACATAAATACTTTTATGTCACACCTGGCCATAAAGTGGCCATTATCGCACGCTCCGCGCGCGAAAAAACCCACTTCCTGGCCAGGGGGTGACATAAAATTTTGTACTTACCACGGGCGATAATAAATAAAGCCTCAGATCGCATATTTATCGCCCTTGCCTTCGGCTCGGGCGTAAAATACCTGCGATCTGAGACATTCTTTGTTTTATCGCCCTTGGTAAGTAATGTACTATATTGTACACAAGACAAAAGAAAGAAACAATACAGACAAAATAGATTATACATGTACAAAGGCGAACTTATCCCTGTAAGGGATCTCTTCCAGTTAACCTTTGAGCAATTGAGTGGAGAATAGGAACCAAACGATAGACGATAGGCGCTCCGCGCGCGGGAAATCTCACTTCCTGGCCAGGGGGTGACATAAACTTTGTACTTAACACGGGCGGTAATAAAGAAAGCCTCAGATCGCATATTTATCGCCCTTGCCTTCGGCTCGGGCGTCAAATACCTGCGATCTGAGACATTATATTACTCATATACCTAATTCATATCAGTCATAATGTACCTGATCGTCTGAAGTCTTTTGAGCCTGTAACGTATGGGAAGTAAAGCGACTCTACGAGCGTATGAGAGTGGTTAACATTACAATGTCAGAATTGTAGTTATATTTTTTAACTGGTTGGGTATGAAATGGATTATTGAGATCGATCGGTTTGAAAGTTTTTGATAATTTTTTCATTAACGGAATAATCACTCGGACTCTTGGCATATATGTAGGCTCTTTTTCTTTATTTCATAAAATTATATGTAGTCAGTCATAAAACCTGCTCATCAAATTTCACGAGAATCGGTTGAGAATAGCGACCTGTAGAGGAGAGAAAATTGACTCGACAAAAAATTTCTTTTTTTTCGAACCTGCTCATCAAATTTCACGAGAATCGGTTGAAAAATGCGACCTGTAGACGAAGACAACCGGAAATCCGGACATACGAAAGCATTTTTGTCGAAGCTAAAACAGATACCTTCGTTTCACTCGGTCAATTATGAAACTCGCCTTCGGCTCATTTCATAAAACACACTCGTGTTTTAATACCCCTTATTATGTACCAGTTGCATAAACTACTATTATCTACACACATATCATAAATCCTCTAAACGCGTTCGGAAACCGTAGACTTTGACTCTCATTTCAACATTCAATGTATTTATGAAAATTTTCTTATCTCTGGCTAAGGTTTTGCCACCCGTACTATATATTTTGCCTGTTCTTGTAATATACAAAATACATGAAGTACGCTAAAATACTACATATATTTACAGAACCGATAAAATAATCTACGAAAATGTTTCCGAACGCACCCATAAAACTATGTGACGTGACGTGCATGAGTATGACAGTGACAGGAGTGACAGAAGGAAAACAGGAGTGCTACCGCGAACCACAAAGGAAATATCTGCCTCTCTGTCGCACTTGGGTATTGGAGCAAGAGAGAAAGATACTTCATTTTCGGTATTCGGTATTTTTTTTCTCACTATTTGAGTGCACGCAAGTTACCAGTGTAGATCTATTAAGTATTGCCTATAGTCGTTTGTTCAGGCAGTTAAATCGTAAGGACTCGATTCTATCTCGGCGTGTGACCCATCCAACTTAGATACTCTAGTTGACTTCATTAAATTTTGTTCGGATTTTTTTCTGACTATACCTATTAGTGCGCCCGCAAATTACTGGTCTAGATCGATTAAGTGTTGCCTATAGTCGTTTGCTCAGGCAGTTAAATCGTTAGGATCCGATTCTATCTCTGAGTATGTCCCCTCCAACTTAGATATTCTAGTTGACTTAATAAAATAAAAATCGGATTTTTTTTCTGACTATACCTATTTGTGCGCCCGCAAATTACTGGTCTAGATCGATTAAGTGTTGCCTATAGTTGTTTGTTCAGGCAATTTAGTCGTTAGGACCCGATTCTATCTCTGAGTATGACCTCTCCAACTTAGATACTCTAGTTGACTTATTTAAATTTTCTTCGGTTTTTTTTTCTGACTATACCTATTAGTGCGCCCGCAAATTACTGGTATAGATCGATTAAGTGTTGCCTATAGTCGTTTGTTCAGGCAGTTAAATCGTTAGGACCCGATTCTATCTCTGAGTATGACCCCTCCAACTTGGATACTCTAGTTGACTTATTTGAATTTTCTTCGGTTTTTTTTCTGACTATACCTATTAGTACGCCCGCAAATTACTGGTCTAGATCGATTAAGTGTTGCCTATAGTCGTTTGTTCAGGCAGTTAAATTATTAGGACCCGATTCCATCTCTGAGTATGTCCCCTCCAACTTAGATACTCTAGTTGACTTAATTAAATTTTCTTCGGATTTTTTTTCTGACTATACCTATTAGTACGCCCGCAAATTACTGGTCTGGATCGATTAAGTGTTGCCTATAGTCGTTTGTTCACGCAGTTAAATCGTTAGGACCCGATTCTATCTCTGAATATGTCCCCTTCAACTTAGTTTCTCTAGTTGACTTCATTACAATTTCTTCGGATTTCTTTTCTGACTATACCTAATTGTGCGCCCGCAAATTACTGGTCCAGATCGATTAAGTGTTGCCTATTGTCGTTTGTTCAGGCAACTAAATCGTTAGGACCCGATTCTATCTCTGAATATGCCCTCCAACTTAGTTTCTCTAGTTGACTTCATTAAATTTTCTTCGGTTTTTTTTTCTGACTATACCTATTAGTGCGCCCGCAAATTACTGGTCTAAATCGATAAAGTGTTGCCTATAGTCGTTTGTTCAGGCAGTTAAATCGTTAGGACCCGATCCTATCTCGGCGTATGACCCATCTAACTTAGATACTCTAGTTGACTTAATTTAATTTTCGTCGGATTTTTTTTCTGACTATACCTATTAGTGCGCCCGCAAATTACTGGTCTAGATCGATTAAGTGTTGCCTATAGTTGTTTGTTCAGGCAATTTAGTCGTTAGGACCCGATTCTATCTCTGAGTATGACCCCTCCAACTTAGATACTCTAGTTGACTTATTTGAATTTACTTCGGTTTTTTTTTCTGACTATACCTATTAGTGCGCCCGCAAATTACTGGTCTAGATCGCTTAAGTGTTGCCTATAGTTGTTTGTTCAGGCAATTTAGTCGTTAGGACCCGATTCTATCTCTGAGTATGACCCCTCCAACTTAGATACTCTAGTTGACTTATTTGAATTTTCTTCGGTTTTTTTTTCTGACTATACCTATTAGTACGCCCGCAAATTACTGGTATAGATCGATTAAGTGTTGCCTATAGTCGTTTGTTCAGGCAGTTAAATTGTTAGGACCCGATTCCATCTCTGAGTATGTCCCCTCCAACTTAGATACTCTAGTTGACTTAATTAAATTTTCTTCGGATTTTTTTTCTGACTATACCTATTAGTACGCCCGCAAATTACTGGTCTAGATCGATTAAGTGTTGCCTATAGTCGTTTGTTCAGGCAGTTAAATCGTTAGGACCCGATTCTATCTCTGAATATGTCCCCTCCAACTTAGTTTCTCTAGTTGACTTCATTACAATTTCTTCGGATTTCTTTTCTGACTATACCTAATTGTGCGCCCGCAAATTACTGGTCCAGATAGATTAAGCGTTGCCTATTGTCGTTTGTTCAGGCCACTAAATCGTTAGGACCCGATTCTATCTCTGAATATGTCCCCTCCAACTTAGTTTCTCTAGTTGACTTCATTAAATTTTCTTCGGATTTTTTTTCTGACTATACCTATCAGTGCGCCCGCAAATTACTGGTCTAGATCGATTAAGTGTTGCCTATAGTCGTATGTTCAGGCAGTTAAATCGTTAGGACCCGATCCTATCTCGGCGTATGACCCATCTAACTTAGATACTCTAGTTGACTTAATTTAATTTTCGTCGGATTTTTTTTCTGACTATACCTATTAGTGCGCCCGCAAATTACTGGTCTAGATCGATTAAGTGTTGCCTATCGTTGTTTGTTCAGGCAATTTAGTCGTTAGGACCCGATTCCATCTCTGAGTATGTCCCCTCCAACTTAGATACTCTAGTTGACTTCATTAATTATTCTTCGGTTTTTTTTTCTGACTATACCTGTTAGTGCGCCCGCAAATTACTGGTCTAGATCGATTAAGTGTTGCCTATAGTCGTTTTTTCAGGCAGTTAAATCGTTAGGACCCGATTCTATCTCTGAATATGTCCCCTCCAACTTAGTTTCTCTAGTTGACTTCATTACAATTTCTTCGGATTTCTTTTCTGACTATACCTAATTGTGCGCCCGCAAATTACTGGTCCAGATCGATTAAGTGTTGCCTTTAGTCGTTTGTTCAGGTAGTTAAATCGTTAGGACCCGATCCTATCTCGGCGTATGACCCATCTAACTTAGATACTCTAGTTGACTTAATTTAATTTTCGTCGGATTTTTTTTCTGACTATACCTATTAGTGCGCCCGCAAATTACTGGTCTATATCGATTAAGTGTTGCCTATAGTTGTTTGTTCAGGCAATTTAGTCGTTAGGACCCGATTCTATCTCTGAGTATGACCCCTCCAACTTAGATACTCTAGTTGACTTAATTAAATTTTCTTCGGATTTTTTTTCTGACTATACCTATTAGTACGCCCGCAAATTACTGGTCTAGATCGATTAAGTGTTGCCTATAGTCGTTTGTTCAGGCAGTTAAATCGTTAGGACCCGATTTTATCTCTGAATATGTCCCCTCCAACTTAGTTTCTCTAGTTGACTTCATTAATTTTTCTTCGGATTTTTTTTCTGACTATACCTGTTAGTGCGCCCGCAAATTACTGGTCTAGATCGATTAAGTGTTGCCTATAGTCGTTTGTTCAGGCAGATAAATCGTTAGGACCCGATTCTATCTCTGAATATGTCCCCTCCAACTTAGTTTCTCTAGTTGACTTCATTACAATTTCTTCGGATTTCTTTTCTGACTATACCTAATTGTGCGCCCGCAAATTACTGGTCCAGATCGATTAAGTGTTGCCTATTGTCGTTTGTTCAGGCAACTAAATCGTTAGGACCTGATTCTATCTCTGAATATGTCCCCTCCAACTTAGTTTCTCTAGTTGACTTCATTAAATTTTCTTCGGATTTTTTTTCTGACTATACCTATTAGTGCGCCCGCAAATTACTGGTCTAGATCGATTAAGTGTTGCCTATAGTCGTTTGTTTAGGCAGTTAAATCGTTAGGACCCGATCCTATCTCTGAGTATGACCCCTCAAACTTAGATACTCTAGTTGAATTAATTAAAAAAATTTCGATTTTTTTTTTTATACCTACCTTGTGTGCCCGGAAGTTACTGGTCTAGATCGATTAACTGTTGCCTATAGTCGTTTGTTCAGGCAGTTAAATCGTTAGGACCCGATCCTATCTCGGCGTATGACCCATCCAACTTAGATACTCTAGTTGAATTAATAAAAGTTTCTTCGGATTTTTTTTCTGACTATACCTATTTGTGCGCCCACTAGTTAATGGTCTAGATCGATTAAGTGTTGCCTATAGTCGTTTGTTCAGGCAGTTAAATCGTTAGGACCCGATTCTATCTCGGCGTATGACCCCACCAACATAGATACTCTAGTTGACTTATTAAAATTTTCTTTGGATTTTTTTCTGACTATACCTACCTTGTGTGCCCGCAAATTACTGGTCTAGATCGATTAAGTATTGCCTATAGACGTTTGTTCAGGCAGTTAAATCGTTAGGACCCGATTCTATCTCTGAGTATGACCCCTCAAACTTAGATACTCTAGTTGAATTAATTAAATTTTCTTCGGATTTTTTTTCAGACTATACCTATTAGTGCGCCCGCAAATTACTGGTATAGATCGATTAAGTGTTGCCTATAGTCGTTTGTTCAGGCAGTTAAATCGTTAGGACCCGATTCTATCTCTGAGTATGACCCCTCCAACTTAGATACTCTAGTTGACTTATTTAAATTTTCTTCGGATTTTTTTTCTGGCTATTCCTATTTGTGCGCCCTCAAATTACTGGTCTAGATCGATTAAGTGTTGCCTATAGTCGTTTGTTCAGGCAGTTAAATCGTTAGGACCCGATTCTATCTCTGATTATGTCCCCTCCAACTTAGATATTCTAGTTGACTTAATAAAATTTTCATCGGATTTTTTTTCTGACTATACCTATTTGTACGCCCGCAAATTACTGGTCTAGATCGATTAAGTGTTGCCTATAGTTGTTTGTTCAGGCAATTTAGTCGTTAGGACCCGATTCTATCTCTGAGTATGACCTCTCCAACTTAGATACTCTAGTTGACTTATTTAAATTTTCTTCGGATTTTTTTTCTGACTATACCTATTAGTGCGCCCGCAAGTTACTGGTCTAGATCGATTAAGTGTTGCCTATAGTCGTTTGTTCAAGCAGTTAAATCGTTAGGACCCGATTCCATCTCAGAGTATGTCCCCTCCAACTTAGATACTCTAGTTGACTTAATTAAATTTTCTCCGGATTTTTTTCTGACTATACCTATTAGTGCGCCCGCAAGTTACTGGTCTAGATCGATTAAGTGTTGCCTATAGTCGTTTGTTCAGGCAGTTAAATCGTTAGGACCCGATTCCATCTCTGAGTATGTCCCCTCCAACTTAGATACTCTAGTTGACTTAATTAAATTTTCTTCGGATTTTTTTCTGACTATACCTATTAGTGCGCCTGCAAATTACTGGTCTAGATCGAATAAGTGTTGCCTATAGTCGTTTGTTCAGGCAGTTAAATCGTTAGGACCCGATTCTATCTCTGAATATGTCACCTCCAACTTAGTTTCTCTAGTTGACTTCATTACAATTCCTTCGGATTTTTTTTCTGACTATATCTATTAGTGCGCCCGCAAATTACTGGTCCAGATCGATTAAGTGTTGCCTATTGTCGTTTGTTCAGGCAGCTAAATCGTTAGGACCCGATTCTATCTCTGAATATGTCCCCTCCAACTTAGTGTCTCTAGTTGACTTCATTACAATTTTTTCGGATTTTTTTCTGACTATACCTATTAGTGCGCCCGCAAATTACTGGTCCAGATCGATTAAGTGTTACCTATTGTCGTTTGTTCAGGCAGCTAAATCGTTAGGACCCGATTCTATCTCGGCGTATGACCCATCCAACTTAGATACTCTAGTTAATTTATTTATATTTTCTTCAGATTTTTTTTGGCTATACCTATTTGAGTGCCCGCAAGTTACCAGTCTAGATCGATTAAGTATTGCCTATAGTCGTTTGTTCAGGCAGTTAAATCGTAAGGACCCGATTCTATTTCGGCGTATGACCCCTCCAACTTAGATACTCTAGTTGACTTGTTCAATTTTTCTTCGGATTTTTTTTTCTGACTAGTCCTATTTGAGCGCCCGCATGTAAACGATTTAGATCTATCAAGAAATATATGTAGACGTGTGTTGATGCACTCACATCGTTAGGACCCGGCATTTGAACCCTTCCACTTGGACCTCCGTTTGACTAGTTAAATGCTTGTTCTATTTGATTTTCTAGCCAAATCTTTGTGAATGCCCATATGGTACCAGTCTAGATCGATAATTTAGTGCCTGTTGTCGTTTGTTCAGGCACTTGAATCGATAGGATACCATTGTAACTGAGTTTATTGCACTTCGGAATGAGATACCCCAGTCAACAGTATGAATTTTCGTTTTTTTTTGTCTAAACTATTGAGGTCCTAACGATTTTAATGTCTGAACAAACGTGAACTAACGACGCCCGATGATTCCACATATTTGGTTTCGGTGATTTCGGGGTGGGGTGGTTAGCGTGAAGACAGCCACCCCACTTTAAGTTTAAAAAAAAGTATGAATGAGTTGGGTCCTAACGATTTTACCTACTGAACACACGTGAACTAACGATTATCTTGCTATAGGAACTAAAAAAAAACAACAATTTTGGTTTGGGGTGGTTAGCGTGAAGTTGACCACCCCATTTTGTTTTTTAAAAAAACCGAATTTAGAATCGGGTCCTAACGATTTTACCTACTGAACAAACGTGATCTAACGATGAACAAACGATTCCGATATGCCATTTGCGGGCAAACGAAATGAAACTGAGTTTATTTCACTTCGGAATGAGATACCCCAGTCAACAAGACCTACAGTATGAATTTTCGTTTTTATTTTTTTGTGTCTAAACTATTGAGGTCCTAACGATTTTAATGCCTGAACAAACGTGAACTAACGACGCCTGATGACTCCACATATTTGGTTTTGGTGATTTCGGGGTGGGGTGGTTAGCGTGAAGACAGCCACCCCACTTTAAGTTTTAAAAAAAGTATGAAAGAGTTGGGTCCTAACGATTTTACCTACTGAACAAACGTGAACTAACGATTATCTTGCTATAGGAACTAAAAAAAAACAACAATTTTGGTTTGGGGTGGTTAGCGTGAAGTTGACCACCCCATTTTGTTTTTTAAAAAAACCGATGTTAGAATCGGGTCCTAACGATTTTACCTACTGAACAAACGTGAACTAACGATGAACAAACGATTCCGATATGCCATTTGCGGGCAAACGAAATGGGGTGGTTGTCTTCACGAGGGTATATTTTTTGTGTTGTTTCTTTTGAAGTTTTTTGATTTTTTGAGCTTAACTACCCTTTGAGCACCATGATACTATTTCTATGGGAAATTATTATAAGTACTATGGACTTGAACCTGCTTAGACTAGTGGCTCTGTGAGTTGTAGACCTTGCAAGTGATATTTTGAAAATGAAATCCATATCAAACTGAATGCAGAGATAGGAAAGAATTTTTACCCAACTTGAAACAGAAACCCTTCACTCGCTTTGCTCGCATGATCAATGACACCCTATAAAAGTAGGTGCATGGAAAAGTAGGGTGGAAACTACTGTTTAGTGAATTCATAAAACCATGATTATAGAACATGGACCTGGATGTAGACAAAAAAAAATATTAGCCCAATTACCAAAGAAGTTTCTATAGCTCTAAATACTGTCAGTCTTTCTGATAATCTCATTGTCAACAAGGTTTATAATTGATAATTTAGTACAACAAGTTTTTAGTACTGCCACTATTGTCAATATTAGTATACAACATTAATATACATTAGAAGATATAAAAAAAAGGTAGACTCACCTCTTCATACCCGGATGCAATGAGCTGATTGAGTGATTGGGGGTGAACATTGAGCTCCTTATCAAGTCCATTGCCAGAGGAGGAGCTAAACCCAGAGCTAACTCCAGAACTGACAGTGCTTGCTGCAGACGACCCCGGTGGGTCCGAACTTCCAATATTAGCAAAAGGTAATAATGAATTTCTGATCTCGGCGAGCGCCTTCTGGTGATACCCGGAGGAGCGCGTGGCCGTCTTGCCGGGCGCCGGCGGGTTCATGGCGCCCGAGCCCCAAGCCTCTCACCCCACCCCGCCCATCACATCTCCACCCGCCCGCACCATGGATCACCTGATACAGTTCTCATTTCCAGGGCTATTAATACTGAAGACTGATACTTGTTCTCGAAACCTGGACAAAGTAGTCTTGTTTGTTTACCACTTTGTGTTAATCTTGTTGATACTTGCAGTATGCAATCTAGAAGCCTTGTCTGAAGCTGAAAATAAATAGAAAAGGTACTTTACGGCAAGATGTCCCGCTGGATGTCTCCAGTCAAATTATAGAAACAATAGTGAGATTCAGCACATGATAATAAATATCTTATTAATTGGAATTACTTCACCAAAACAAACTCATTACATAAGCATAAATCCTCACTAGAAGGCGATTGTAAATAAACAAGCAGCAATAATCCCCCAGTGCCTGTTCGCGGATGCGAAACTACAAGAATGCTCAACACAAATCATTCTTGACAGAGCTGAGGAATTCCAAAATTAGAGGCACTTATATGTCTATAAACTTGTTATAGGGACAAGCATTCTTAGAGAAAAAATTATTACCTGAAGCCTTTTTAGTTTCTGCAAATCCAAATGGGAATCATAGACGTCATAATCCAGTAAAATAAAAACGATAGTCGAGAGCTCTCACATTACCGATGACATCTTTCTAGCACGCCACGTATATTATTCACAATATCATCATATCACAAGTTTCCAAAATAAGACAAATATTGCACACACTTTTACCTAAGCAGAGGAATTATGAAAACAAAGAACACTGAAACACAGACATGCAAGTTGGCAAACCATACAAAGCGACCATTTTGAAGAATTACCACATTCTTTCGTATGTTCGTAAAAGCTACGCTATCTTGACGTTCAGAGTTGCTAGTGCTACCAATTAGTTCTCATTTTCGATATATGAATATACTATATAAAGTTTTAATATAAATTATTTACAAAATACAGGAAAAAATATTTTACTGTAAATCCTAGAAATAATTATTTACAGCAATACAGGCAAATGCGAAGATTTTATTCAATAATTAAAATTCATAGCTACGGAACTCGTATACATGGTTTTTTTTTGGATAACCGTATTCGCACTCGCAGGTATCGTAATTTCTTTTTCAATTATTTATATTAGATTATTTTATGGAATCCACATGGAATCATAGATATAGTATATAACTTTGGTATATAATGGAACGTATGTGTATTCTGTTTAAGATAATGTTAAAAACGTTCATGTATTTGTATTAATGTATTTAGACAAAGACAAACACAAAATGTCAAAATGTTGACATTGGCAGTGTTGCCAAAAGATGCTTTTTAGCAAGATTTTACGTACTTTTTTGGACACGAACGTGCTTTTTACGTGGGCTCCGCAAAAAACGTGCTAAAACCATGCTTTTTAAGTGCTATGATGCTTTATGATTGTACTACTAAAAATTAATAGGTAATGTTGGTTACGACCATTGTGTTAAACATTTTCTCTCTCCTACACTTTGATATCCTAAAAGTTGTCTTAACTGTGGACAGTTCGGTCCTGCAACTGCGAGCTCTATCGTTCGTGTCGTGCAATGTGTACACGATGTAAAGGCTCAATACTTTGAATGTGACATACTTATTAAAAGACCGGCCAAGTGCGTATCGGACTTTGCACATTTTAGGTTTCCGAACCAACCTCAAAAGTAAGTTGGTTTTAACATGAAAAATAAGAAATTTTCTAATTCTAGCGCTAATAAAAAAAACTGTTTCATCAATATTATAAGTATTTGTTGGTAAATACCCGTAATAATGAACAGTATCACCAAATTTCAAGTTCATGGGTCAACGGAAGAAAAAAATAATCTTATGAACAAAATTTTGTGACGGATTACGGACGGACGGACGCGTGAGTGACAGGAATAGGATTCATGTTGTACCCTTCGGGTACGGAACCCTAAAAACATGCTTTTTATTCCAAAAGCGTGCTTATTTGGACACCCGACCGTACTTTTTGACGGAAGTGCTGTGGCAACACTGGACATTGGACTGTCCAGTGTTGCCAGAACGTGCTTTTTAGCACGGTTTTACGTGCTTTTTTGGATACGAACGTGCTTTTTACGTGCGCTCCCCAAAAACGTGCTAAAACCGTGCTTTTTTAGGTACTATGGTGCTTTATGATTTTACTACTAAAAAAGGGGAGGTAATGTTGGTTTGGTACTCTCTAAAACTGTAATTTTTTTCTAACAATCATTGTGTTAAACAATCTTTATCTCCTACCCTACGCTTCGATATCCTAAAGTTAAAAGTTATGTTTTACCTGCAGGAAAAAACTTGTCCTGCAACTGCATGCTCTATCGTTCGTGTCGTGCAATGTGTACACGATGTATTAAAGGCTCAATACTCTGTATGTGACGAAAACCGGCCAAGTGCGTATCGGACTTCGCACATTTAGGTATTCGAACCATGCGCAAAAGTACCATTGGTTATAACATGAAAAATAAGGCAATTTCCAATCAAAAAACCTGTTTTATCAAAATATAAGTATTTCTTGGTAAAATACCCGTAATAATGAACAGTATCACCAAATTTCAAGTTTATGGGTCAATGGGAAGAAAAAATAATCTTATGAACAAAATTTTGTGACGGACGGACGCGTGAGTGACAGCAATAGGAGTCATTTTCGATTTCGACCCTTCGGGTACGGAACCCTAAAAACGTGCTTTTTATTCCAAAAACGTGCTTTTTTGGACACCCGACCGTGCTTTTCGACGGAAGTGCTCTGGCAACACTGGGACTGTCAGAAATGATCGAATTCGATTCGACCACTTCAAGACTTCCTGAAAAATCTTGAAAAAGTGCGATAATATGTATAGGTGAAGATAATGTGTTGTAGTGCATAGTGTAAACTCTAATTATATATTTAATTTAATTATACAATACATACGTGTCTGGATATGCGTCGGTAAAAATGTACTTACCGTCCATGAAGAAGTAATCAACGTCGTAATAATAGTATTCTAAAAATGTTGCGATTAAAGAACTACACATCTTCACTCTTACTTTATTTAGTATTAGTTCCGAATTTCGTGGCACCTGAAGATGGCACCGTGTACGACTACGATCCCGAGAGCTTCCAGCGGCAGATCGAAGATATGGATGGAAACTTCATCATGTTTTACGCGCCTTGGTAGGTGTTGTACGAGATAAATGAGTATAAAATTATGTTTATGAGTGAGAGATACATCAAATTAGTTTGTTAACAAGTTCCCAGTCCGCTTGGATCTTTCCGTACGGACTGGCCAAAAGGATAATTAAATTAATTCAAGCACAGCCAATTGCAACAAATAGAAAATGAGATACTAGATATAAGAAATCAACAATATATATAGTTAAACATAGATGCAAAAATTGGGTATATATTTGTTTTTTTACAGGTATACAGCCAATAAGTGCTTGTGCTGGGTGCATTCATAGCGTAGATGTCTATTATTAGGGAAATATGACAACAATCAAGAATTTAAATATGTTATTATGTCAGGTGCAGCCACTGCACCAACTTCCAGCCATTGTGGGGAGAGCTGGCGGAACTAGTGAACACTAAGGAGTCCAAGTTTGCCATCGCCCAAGTGGACTGCACCAAGCATGCTCGGCTGTGCCATGATAATGGTATCACTGGTAACTATCTTTATGTTTTCAATTTACATAACTTTCAATAGTGTTGTATAAAAACAGATTTCATTTTGGCAGATTATAAATATACCTATATACAAAGCTGCATGATTTCTTAACGTTTAGGTTATACATACATATTGTTGATGATATTGTTGAGGAGCCCCTAGGCACAGGAAACTCTAGGGTTCCTCCTTTGAAGTCCATCAAATACTATTTTGTGACTAATATCATAATCTTCCTAGCGTTATATCCTAGTGCAGTTGCTTCCTAAAGGATGCCTGGGGTCTGCTACCTAATCCCAAGATTTGGCGTAGGCACTAGTTTTTACGAAAGCGACTGCCATCTGACCTTCCAACCCCGAGGGGAAACTAGACCTTATTGGGATTAGGCTTTGTCAAGTGAGTGGGTAATTTGAGTTTTAGAAATTCTCAAGCTGCTTGAAGGCCTCCAACTTGGCTTAACGACTGCTGCCATAGACAGCAACCGGGATCAACGGCTTAACGTGCCTTCCAAAGAACAGGAGCGCTCAGTTAGTAACCACTCAAAGCGGTCACCCATCGAAGTCCTGACCACTGCCCACATTGCTTAACCTTAGATACCGCACGTGGTACGCAGGCGCCGCTGTGCCACGAGCGCTCCAAAGCAAGCGAGCGAGCGCGCGCTATTTTGTGACTAATGAAGCAATAATTTTTTTTTTCAAATTTAATATTAATTATTATTATTTATTTTTATAAAAACATAAAATTAACAGGGTCTCACAAAACCGTTGGAACAGTTTGTCTGTGTGATCCAGTAATTGGCTAAGTACTAGAAGGCAAAATGTAAAAAATGATGGTGTCTCCAGGCTACCCAACTCTGCTGTACTACCACAAGAACTCTCACCTGCCGGTGGAATACAAGGGCACGCGCGACCTGCCTTCCCTCACGCTCTTCCTCACTGAGGTCTTCAATTCCAAAACTGAGGTGGGTATTATCGTGTCACGTAAACAGCTACAACATTACAATTACAAAGAGTGCTATCACGGGTACGAAGTGCTGCTACGGTTAGTAAATATTATAGTTGTTTAACGGCACCTCACTGGTATTCGCTGGAGTGTGTTCCAAAAAGTGATATTGGTATGAATCTAATAGTATTAATAGACGTTTGAATATATAATATAAATAAATTATCGCCTTAGAGCATAGAAATACCACAATTTATAGAACACAGTGACATCGTAAAAATAGCTATGTAAAACGAGCGAGCCGAAGAATTCCGAGCACGTAGCTGATATACAGGTTGTCCCAAAAAGTACGCAATATTTGAAAATAATGGAAAACACATATTTTTTTGGTTTTACTGTATTTTTTTATCTAAACATTAACTACATAGGATAGGATTATGTATGAAATCCGGCAAATACCCACCACGACTTTGCTGGCACATACAAATTCTTTTGATGAAATTTTCCTTGACCATTTTGTTCAAATGTGGCTGAATTTCGGGAATGCAATATTGAACCTCCACCTTTCATACGTTAGGACTTATGGCATAGACCTTTGACTTCAAATAATTCCATAGAAAGAAATCTAATGGTGTTAAATCACATGACATAGGGCGCCAATTCTGCTACCGAAACGAATCAGTACACGAAATTTGCGAGAATTCGCAGCCAAATTTTCATTATGTTTTGTTAAAAAATAAAAATGAGTTGTTCTCTCGTGTACTGTGCTACATTTTTAAAAACCCTAAACTATCAGCTATCAAATAGCATTTTTTTAGAGCCACCGGAACTAAAATGCAAAAATGGCGTTAAATTTAAACGTTGCGTCCTTTTTGGGACATCCTTTATATTCACAATACCCACTGAGGTACCGGAAACTTGTCTCAGACTCTCAGATAACCATGTAAGTAAAATCCTGACCTCTGATTATGGATAGTTGTTACAAATGTCGAGGTCAAGATACTCAAGATATAATATGAATGTATGGACAGGTTATGAATATCATGGTATTTCATAACTTTTCATCGGGTAGTTGTGTACGATTACCTTACGTCACAGGACGCCTAAAGAACGATTTGGGGGATAAAACTACCCTATGTCTTTCCCCGGATCTCAAACTACGAGTATCTCCGTGCCAAACATCCAAATCCTTTCAGTGGTGTAAGCGTGAAAAGGTCACAGACAGGCAGACAGTTACAATAAGATTTATATATGTGGATTTGCATACAACAAACAATGTTGTAGTGGTTGCAATATATAATTTCACTAGGTTTTTCCCGTGACTTCGTCCGCGTGGAACTCATTATCGCGATAGAATGTAATTGCTATTTTTTTATATCAGGCGCTTACCTATTTATCGCTCTTCCATACAAACTTCCACTCCCTTAAGGGATGATTTTCGGTATAAAAAGTATCCTATGTCCTTCCCCGGGACTCAAACTATCACCATGCCAAATTTCATCTAAATCCGTTCAGCGGTTTAAGCGTGAAGAGGTAACAGACAGAAATACAGACAGGCAGACACACTTTTATAAATACATCTAAGTAATGAAAAGTATGGATTAAAGATAAAAGATGAAATACATCTAATAATTATTTTATTTTAGGCCTCGGATGCTAAGAAAACGCTTAGTAGTGAAGTGAAAGTGTACAGCGGTATGGCGCATCTTACCGATCTCAATATAGAGAAGTTTGTGGCCAAAGGACAGCACTTCATTATGTTCTATGCGCCGTGGTGTCAAGCCTGTCAGGTAAATATATATGTTGCTTTGCCATCTAAGTCTTGTAAAGTATGTTTCTTCGATGACAGTATCATAGAGTTTTGCACTATGAAGTTCCGTAGCCAGTCGGTGAAGGTTGATGCGCGCTACTATGAGACGCACATCTAGAGAGAGGGATATGTTCCAAGCCCAAAATCGTACATCTTTTATTATTTATGTTTATCATATTACTGCGCAGGTGGAATAATTTAACCTCTACCTATTAGGCCAGTGATTTTGGAATATTATAAACATTTAAAGATACGAGAAAATTGCAGATGTAATTTGGCCGAGTATTTGCAGCTTGTAGCTCTGCGAACTCCCAACTACATGGCCAAATCTACGACCTGTGCGATGATAAATTTAATTAACACAATCCTTGATCTAAAAAAAATGTTACAGAGACTAGCCCCTGTATGGGCAGAGCTGGGTGCTCAATATGCGCACAACCCGTACATCCAGGTCGGCAAGGTGAACTGCATGGACAACGAGCTGACGTGCGCCACGTTCGACATCAAGCAGTACCCCTACCTGCTGTGGATCGTGCACGGCCGGATCGTAAGTACAGCCCAGTGTGGGCGGAGCTACCCTTGTACACACTACGTACAACCAGGTCGGCAAGGTGAACTGCATGGACAACGAGCTGACGTGCGCCACGTTCGACATCAAGCAGTACCCCTACCTGCTGTGGATCGTGCACGGCCGGATCGTAAGTACAGCCCAGTGTGGGCGGAGCTACCCTTGTACACACTACGTACAACCAGGTCGGCAAGGTGAACTGCATGGACAACGAGCTGACGTGCGCCACGTTCGACATCAAGCAGTACCCCTACCTGCTGTGGATCGTGCACGGCCGGATCGTAAGTACAGCCCAGTGTGGGCGGAGCTACCCTTGTACACACTACGTACAACCAGGTCGGCAAGGTGAACTGCATGGACAACGAGCTGACGTGCGCCACGTTCGACATCAAGCAGTACCCCTACCTGCTGTGGATCGTGCACGGCCGGATCGTAAGTACAGCCCAGTGTGGGCGGAGCTACCCTTGTACACACTACGTACAACCAGGTCGGCAAGGTGAACGGCTATCCAACGATACCCCACACGATGGGGTTTGGCAGAAAAAAAAATTGCACCACCACTTTACATGTAGGGGAGGTACCCTAAAAAAAAATTTTTTTAAAGATTTTATTCTACCGTTTTGTCGGCGTCATTGATATGTATACTCATGCCAAATTACAGCTTTCTAGTACTAACGGTTACTGAGAAAAACGGGGGTCGGACGGACGGACGGACGGACATGGCGAAACTATAAGGGTTCCTTGTTTACTACGGAACCCTAAAAAGCGGGCCGCTATGTAGGTATACTTCGTTCCAGATTATATAACGAAAATTTCTTATAGAATAGTATGAGCAGTTTTCATCATCTAATCTGGAACGAAGTATACTGTATTTTGTATTTGAGCACCTTTTGAATTAATCAAACTAGTTATTACGTTCCTGGATTCGTCGGTCCATTAGCTCAAAAATAAAACGGCGGTTTTAACTTTATTGGACGCATAGATTGTGTGCGTAATTTTGTAAATTATGTCAGTCGCGAACGACTGTGCTCCTTGCCCTTAAGCTTAAGCCACACACAGAGCGGGCGTGAGGTGGGCGGGAGGCGGGCGGGCGGGAGTTTCACACTGCAGCGCGTTGACACGCGCCCGCCCGCCTCCCGCCCGCTCCCGCGCGCCTCACGCCCGCCCTCCTCCCGCCCGCCTCCCGCCCGCCTCACGCCCGCTCCCGCGCGAAACCCGCCCGCCCGCTCTGTGTGTGGCTTTTTAAGCTTTACTTAAAAAGGTTTATATTGTTAGATGGGAGTGGCCAACGCCGAGACGCTGGAAGAGCTGAAGGCTTACGTGGAGAAGATGCTGCTGACCGAGAACCACGACCCGGAGAAGTTCATGAAGAAGAAGAAGGCGCTGCCGGTCGCGCGCATCTCCGAGGAGACCTTCGAGATCTTCATGGAGAAGGACTTGGTGTTCGTCAATTACTTCGCACCCTGGTGAGTGGCTCGCCCAGTCCCGCGACTAGATAAACTCTGGTCCACCATTCGGCGGAGTTGTTTGACAAGTCAAAATGCACAAATGTTGCCACAGTACGGCCAGTGCTGTCCATATCGATATTATTTAAGGCCTCACTAGACGTACGGATCTTACGAACCTATTTATCGGGTACCCCTTGGTGCTTGCCGAGATCATCGAAAATCGAAATTAGTAGTGTTTCTCTCAATCTAAAATGCTCTCAATTTGACAAATTAAAATGATTTGTAAATTTTATGATTTTTTCATATTTCTTCATATTTATTTTACTTTTGTCCGCTTAATGAGCCTTTAGTTGCCGAAAAGTAGAAACTTTTACATTTATGAAATTAGGTAGTAAAGAAAAAACTTCCTATCGAATAGTATATCGATTTTAATATTCCGAAAAATGCTGGCACATTTTTGTCCGTGAATATGAGGGTATAGTTAGTTACTTTATACTTATCGGCATATTTTTATCTATATATACCGTCACTATTTATTTTTTCTACTCCTGGCAACATCTCATCTGCCAGTTTACTCCGCCGAATTATGGACTTGACCTTAGTTATAGGTTGAAATTATGGGTTATACCGCAAGGGCGATACTTGTATCCGATTCTCACTAATGCGTCGGTCGGTTTGACGTAAGTGCCATTTGGAATAACTTGCATCAACATGCCAAGAGTTTGTGTGCAGGTATGTAATACTATTACACTATTGTTGTATGGTGCAGGTGCGCGCACTGCATGCAGCTGAGCCCGCTTTGGCTGAAGCTGGGCGAACGCTTCCAGAACGAGAGCCGCGTGCTCATCGCGGACGTAGACTGCGTGCGCTCCAAGCCTATCTGCGAGACGGAAATGGTACACTCAACATTATATATGATAACCATGGCGCTTTGTCATTAACACCTTGACACACACACACACACACTTAACAGTAACAACTTGACATTTGCTAGGCGCTATACGATTTATTTCAATGTACCACTTTTTAATACAATTTAATGCGATACACAAAATCCATAGGAACGCATAAGCACTGGAGCTGTGATCTAAAGAGCTTTGAAAGTCTGATTGGATCCAGAATTTCACTGTGCCCAGGAGGGCACTATCAAGCGAGGGGAGGGACTATCCGAGTATCGGCTGAGGGGTACTTTTTAAATTTTCGAGAAATGCCTGCTCCTAATCCCCCCTGATTTGCCCCTGTTGTCCCCCCGCGCCTGCTTGAGATCCGCCTGCCAGATTTCACTTCTATCATTAGTTTTTGATGCGTTTGTATATTCCAGATAAACGGCCTCCCCACGCTAATCCTCTACAAGCAGAAGAAGATCGCGCACGTGGAGCACGGCGCGCGCCCGCTGGAGAGCCTCGTGGGGCTCGTCACCGAGCACCTCGCGCCCGAGCCCGACGCGGACGCGCCGCCCAAAGACGAGCTATAGACCCAGATATTAGATTATACATACATTAAATTATTACATCTGTAACTAGTTTTTACTTCGTGTAGTGTAGAACCAGTTCCTCTTCCGACCGATGGAGCCAACGAGTTCTGCCCTGGAGACCTCGAGCGGCAAGCCGTAGCGTAGAAAGGCCGCAAGCCAGATGGTCGGATGACATCAGAGAGACTGCAGGGCCAACCTGGACCGGAATCGCTACGTCCAGAACGAAATGGAAAGGCATGGAAGAGGCATAATTATGTCCAGCAGTGGACGCAAATATGCTGAAAGAGTGTAGAACCACTACTTATTCCCCTTCCCAAGGTAACATCTTCACATCAGTTCGCTAGAGAGGCGCTTACCGCTCCTTTACTGGAGACTGACTCATTCTTCAAGCTCTCTCTGTAATGAGTTTTGTTTTGTTACAAATTCAATTCTCAATGTGGCGATGGCGAATATAGGCTAACCTTCGGATTTTAACTGCAAAAATCATGGTGGTTAGGCCTCCCGGTGGTTGGCCAACCACTGTTCAATTAAAACTTAAGTTATATTCTCTTTGTGTTTAATACATCAAATTCATAAACTCAAGTTTACTTAGTGTGGTTATACAACAGAATAATTAATAGTTCTTTCGTACCGAAGATTCTCTATTGAACAAATTTCATTTGCGAGCCAACGCCATCATCTAGTATAATACGTGATTGATTACACAACCGAGTCTAACGCAGTGAAAGCTGCTCTGGCTGTCCGGCGTGATCGGGTGAATTAACACCCCACCCCAGGGGTGTGTGAGAGCAGTTTAGACGAAATGGCATGTGGCTGTTGATGCTTCTGCTGCTGACTGTACTAGTTTCAATTTAGACTACTTTAGTATATATATTGTAGTCTTTGATTTAGACTCCGCAGCAGATGTACAGTTGGGAAGTGAAAGTACTAAAATAAAGGATCTGAAAACTTTATTGGAAAGCAAATAAACAGCAATATACCTCTAACTTAACTACATACTAATAGACACGGATAAAGAAATAACATTTGGGAAAAGGTAATTTTTAGTAATTTCGAAAAAAGTAGTGCTTATGTTGGAATGTTTTAGTGATTTTTTAGAAGTCACAGGCGGTGCTGGCATGGCCATGTGTTAATATGTATTAGTGTTTAATTATTCAGTGCATGTACAGACTACGAGTATTTCAATGTCGTCTGGGACTGGCAGCACCCAAAAAATGTTTGTTGTCCAAACATACAAAATTGCTGAAGTCACTATTTGCTAAATGCTGTGAGGAAGGTGATAAGACTTCAGCTACATTAATGTGTTGACAGTAAATTGTGAACTAGGCCTTCCCCTCCCATCCCAATACTGAACTTTAATTCCTACAATGTTAACTAATACTATACTACTATAACATATGCAATTCTTATTTATACAAGTAAGAAATAATAGGAACATAAATATTTGACCAGAGTAGAGTATGCATGTACCCTTATAGGTACTAGATACTTCCCCGACTTGCATTTACAACTCTATTGTCAAAAAGAGTATGCTGTTTTTGTTTTCAACATACATAATTTGTCAATTCAGAGTTCCATTTTCTGAGCAACAATCCAGTCTTCAATAGAAATTCCATAGAGTACCAGCGCTGTTCCCTTATATATTCCCAAAAGTTCCCCATTTCCATGGGGATTATTTCCTATACAAGTCTGGCAACAGTACAAATCTTTAAGTATATGACTATATCTTCTTGTCAACAGTGTGGGCTTGGAAGAAAGCCCCGTCGGCCTGTGTGGCCTGCCGGTTTATCTGTTTGTGGCGGTCCCGCAACACAATTTCCTCTAACACCTCCCCATCGCCTTTAATTAACCTGAAAACAAGATACAACTGAGAGACAGCAATTATGCTAATTCCTGAACTAAACAACATGCTCAAAGTGGTAAGAGTAATTAATTTTTTAAAGTATATTACCGTAATAATGATTATATATATTTTTACTATCAAATTAGCAAGCATTTATTAAACAGGAATGATAGAATAACCTGTATCGACCCGTGTCTTCGTCCAAGACCCGGCGAACGACACTCTGCTTCTGCTCCCATTCTTCTTTTGTCATTGGTGCCATTGCTTTAGACTTTTCCATTAACTCTAGAACATTTCAGTTTAAATTATTAAATATTGCAATGCAAGCAGGGGCCTTTACCACAAAACTTTACAAGTGTACAATGTGACAACATTTTCTATGGGCTATTATTAAATTTTGCCAAATTATAGACTTCATAGACTTGTAAAGTTTTGTGTTATAGGGGCCAACCAGGAAGTATACCTACTTGTTTGTCGTTTTTCAATATCGATTACCTATGGGTATATCAGCCGCAGCATCTTGTTTGCTGCTCGAAGCTTCGCGGCTCCGGCTGTTGCTCGACCGCTGTTTTTTCTTCAACTTTTTTTTCTCGTCTTTTAACTTTTTTTTTAGAAGTTTCTCTGTCTTCTTTTGCTCTTTCTTCAATTTCTTCTTCAACTTGCGAAGTTTCTTTTTCTCTCGCGAGGAATCTGAGCTACTGGAACTAGAACTGGACGAAGAGGATCTTCGTCGTTTTTTGGACTTCTCCTTTCCCATTACTTATATAAAAGTAACGCAATTTTACGTATGTGCTGAAAAGACAAAAAAACTGTAGAGCACCGTTTCGAGTGCAGAAATTGCCATGAAATTATAGTAACAGTGAAATTGCAGTGAAAAGCCCAACGAAAACCCGAAACAAAACCCAAATCAAATAAATTTGATTGATTTCATGATTTGATGATTTTGACCAGTGTTGCAAAATTGACATTTGTGAAATCGGTGTTACTAACATCTAAAAATCGGGAGAAATCGGGAACTTTCTTCCTTATGAAGAAAACGACTTTTAAATCCTTTTTACAGTGTCTACCAGTCCCTGGGATCCCAGGGCAGATAACAAAAGAATGGAATTGTATATTTTTTTCGCCGGGAGAGGACGGCTTAATCTGCAACGCTTTGGCGGTTAGCTGTAAGTTGCAGATGTACTCTTAAATAAATAAACAATTATTAACATACATAAACGCCAGAAATTTCTTCTTAGCAATTTTTTCTCGTAATTATTACAAGCCGTCAATTCACAACTTGATTTACATGTATATTTTTGGTTCTTTAATTCGATGCAAATACTCAGATATTAAAAAAAAAGTGAAAAATCAGTTTATTTTTATTTTATATGGTGTATCTATAAACTGAAAAGCGAATTTCCGCGTACACGTTCATGCGTGCTCGGGTTGACAGGCTAATCGCCTCGCTATTCGTACGAATATGTAAGCCTGTTTTAATATTTATAAAGAAAACATTGAGTTTATTTATAAAACCTTGTATGGTCTTAAAATCGGGAGATTGACACCTAAAATAGGTATATCGGTATTTTCTTACCGAAATCGGGAGTTCTACCGATAAATCGGTAGCTTTTGCAACACTGATTTTGACATTGACATGCGGAGCTACGTTTCGTTATTGCTTAGCGAATCAACAAATTTGAAATATATATATATATATATATATATATATTTGCTTAAATGCACATAAATAAATCTTATGCATATTGATTTATTTTATTCATTCGCGACGTTACGATTAATTTTATTACATAATATTGATTATATGATCCGCAAAGGCACGATTTTCGAATAATGAAAGAAGATGGGAGTAGGTATACCTACTAAAACAAATTAACCCTATCGGTGCCAGGGGACCTTAAATTCACGAATTTTAAATTTCTGCCAATTAATGTCTTGACGAGACGAGACGTTTTCAATTGAATTTGCCTTAGTTTTATTCTGCCAGTTATATCATAGTCATAGTCTATACACGTATCTTTATCTGGATTTTAACTTTTGAAATATGTACCTACCTAATCGTAGTTATTTCTCTGAACGATAACTCTGAAGAAGAGAAGAAGAGCCAACAATAAAATTGAGCTTTAGGAAAGGAACGCTACATGTTGACTGTCAAAATGGGATAATTTTTAGCGTGTTTTTAGCTAATGGTATAAAAAAATACCTAGTAATAAAAAAAAACAGGAAAGAAGTTAGGTACTAAACATAAAATTACGTATGTAAATGCTCATGCATTTACATACTTAGGCTCATGCCTGGCAAATGTTAATAATGTATGTAGAATAAGAATGAAAAATCATATTTTACCTCAGAACAGCCAAAATCATTAATGCATGACCTACATTAACATTCCATCGACCCCACACAAAGAAAGTGCAATCATAAACTACACGTGCATTTGCAAATTGAAAAATCCCTAGGTATCCCAGATATCTTCGCGTTGGAATTGAGCGGCGACACGTCACGGGAGAGCGGTGAATAATTGAGGGAGCCGCGCGCATGCGCAGTCTCGGGCGCGTCGCACACACCTCCCGCGAACTCCGAGGAACGTGCCCGTACTCATTAAACGTAAAACGTTTTCAGTGTAATGTTTTGAGTGTCACTGGTACGATGCTGGCGGGAGGCGGGGACAGCGCGGCGGTGTCGGAGGCGCCGAGCAGCGACAGCGAGGGCTCGGAGTGCGAGGGCCCGGAGGAGCAGGACGCCGCGCTCACGGAGGAGTGGGCGCGCGAGCTGCTCGCCGCCGCCGGCGTCAGTCAGGCCAATGAGGTACTGCTTTCAAACACTTGCATAGATATATTAATTCTCTAAATACTTAAAATCACCCCGATTTTAAAAAAATCCAGCCAATTTTAGTGAATGCAGTCATTGATAAAAATGGTAACTTTCTCATAAACACCTATAAGTACCTACCTAATAGTTGTCAGACTCTCTCATAAACATCTATAAGTAATAAGATGTCAGAATGATCTTTTTCTTATACCCTGTATGTTTTACCCAAAATCTATAAACGCCAATCTTCATGAATTCGAAATCAGGGGAATCTTCCCCTGGAGACCTCTCCAAGGACCATTTTCGCGTAGCAGCACGAGATCTGGTATTCTGGTAGCTGCTCTCACTGGCCCAAAAAGAAAATCCATACTATATACCTCAATCTCAAGAATATAGCTACCTATCTTAAGAAGTTTATAATGTAATTTGTTGGGCGTAGACTTCGATTTAATGATGATTTAATGATCTGATTAGTTTAGTGTAGTCTAAATGAGCCGTGATGAATAATTTATATGTAGACTAACTGCCGCATCTTTTGTTTAGGTGTAAATTACACCTAAACAACATTACACTACACCGTGTAATTACTTGCCACTCCCCTGTACAAGAATAAAAAGAGCCCACACGTTGCCCTATTAAAAAGGAATACCTAGCATCCATATATAGTACTAATTCAATGGTGACCATTGAGAATTTTAGTTTATATTCGGTATCATTTACATTATTTACTACTACCCCTAGGCGAAAACACATTTCACGAGTGCCTTAACCTCATTTGTAATCATTTACTTACCACCCACTTCAATGACAACGTGTTACAGGTGCATGTGGAGTCTCGGGCAGGCGTCGCCGGGGCGCTGTCCCGCGTGCTAGCTGTCACTATATGCTACGAGGCTGGCGGCGAGCGGTGCTCCCTGCCCCTGGTAGTGAAACTACCCCCTCGGGATCCCTTCGGCCGGCTCTTCGTAGCCGAAGCTCAGTTCGACACGAGAGAGATCCTCTTCTACACTGAACTTGCCCCCGCGCTCAATAAGCTGGCGGAGGAAGCGTTGGGACCTGGCATGGGTTTGCCTATACCTAAATGTATGAAAGCTAGGTTACCAGGTTAGTAGTTTATATGCCCGGTTATTGGTATTTTTTATATAATAATAAGCATGGAACTGCTTCACGATACATGAAAACGTATCTTGCCCTACCTACGAAGCTAGAAGTCCGGAATTCGAATCCCGGTAAAGGCATAGGAGTACATAATATTGTGTGATGACGACGAATATTGGTTCTGAATTATTCATATTTTCTATGTACCTATATAAGTATTTATTCATCTAAGTATGTCGTAATCATCATCATATTAGCCGAAAAACGTCCACTACTGGACATAGGCCTACCTCAAAGAGTGCCACAATGACCGCGCCTGCGCCCCCGGCATCCAGCTGCGGACTCCCGCGACCTATAGTCTATACCAGGTCATCAGTCTACCTTGTGGGGATCTAAGTATATATGTATTTATTGAGAAATTAATGTTCATATTTACTGTTCACAAACATCAACATTCGTACTAAACTGCCATTTGGTGTTACGTGGAGTGATCCGAGTTTTTCGGCCACTGATTGTGTATCGCTCAGTGTAATGAACAAAATTCCTTCATGTCTAGACTTGAGACTATTTTAGTGCTATATTCAAGGTTAGCTCACTGAGGGAAATCGGCATGAACCAGACACAAGCAGTTATGAGCAGTTAATATAAAGTTTTTAAATAGGGTATTAAAGTATTAAACTAAGGCTAAGGTAAATAAATTATTTTTTACTTGACTAATGAAAGATTTAACGAAAATATCCGGAAAACATCAATTATTAATTTATTCTAGCTAATAATAAAATAAGATTTTATAAACATAAAGATTTAAAAAGGACGCTGATTTGAACATACCAATTCACACTGTCTTAGTGACGTCAACAAACAACAAACACACAACAACAACAACAAATAGTTTTTGACATTTAATAATAAGTTGCTGATTTGACTATGAGTAAAATACCGTATTGTGGCGTCGCGCAAGGTTCGAGCTCTTTCCCATCTGCTGCTGCTTTGTTGACTGTTATGTTATTAATTATCATTATCTTGACAATCGCTACACTTTTTGGAATATCTCTCTCTATTCTTATTCAAGTGATTAGGCAGGAATTATGTAATAGCTTAATAGGTAACTAGGGTATTAGGTATACTAGGAATATGTCTGATTGCACCTTAGGCTACTGAGATTAATTGTATATGTCTCAACGAATTTAACTGATATACGAGCTCATTGTGACCTCACTACTTAACACGTCCACTCATCCCGCTGCGGCGCCCTACTTTTAGAGTTTTAGCGCTCGAACGTCATGACCTATTTTGTTGTTGTTTTTTTTCTCTCTCTTAATGATCTTTTTAGTCGGCTGCGCTGTGCGATAGCATATTGATATTCTACGTACCAACCAAGTCGATGTCTTGGTAGTAAGCTAGTGTTTGTTATATACTTAAATTGGTATGGTATCACTACTAGCGGCAGATATAAGTAGCATCTCCTGGGTCTGAATACTTAGGAGTCTTGGGGTCAAAATGTAATATGGACAGGGACACAGTATTTTGTAAAAAGAGGCGGTTGTTATTAGTAACCTCGTTTTTTTACACTTTTGGGTATGTTAGGTATACTATTTGGATCACATTTATACCTACTCCTTGAAAATTTTACATCGTTTAATTTACTCATTGAATTTTTAATAACATTCTTAATTATGTTCGATAGACGAAATCGGCGGCGACAGCGAACTGGTGTTGGAGGACGTGACGTCAGCGGGTTACGAAGCAGCGCAGTTCGCGGAGGGGCTGAGCGTGCGTCGCGCCCGCGCAGCGCTGAATGCGGCCGCCCGCCTGCATGCACTGGCGTTAGCGCTGCGCGAGCGCGAGGGTCCGCTCGACAGTCGGTTCGACTTCTTGTTCCCCTGCGAGCGCGCCGCCGCCGGCTATCTACGTCTAGTGCGCCGGGGCCTTCCGCAGCTCGAGGCCTTCCTTCGCGCGCGTCCCGACTGCGTCGTGGAGGCGGCCGCCGTCTCCGCACTGAGTGAGCGTGCGCCCTCCCTTCTCGGCACGCTTCTCCGGCCTGCCGAGCCCGCCCCCCTCGCCCACGCCGATTTCTGGAGTGGCAACCTCCTGTTCAGGGAGCGAGACGGGGAATGCGAATGCATAGCCCTAGACTGGCAGATGGTGTCTCTAGGACGGCCGATGGATGACGTAGCGCTTCTGTTACTATCATCGCTGACGCCGGAGTTGCGCCGCGAGGTAGGTTCGGAGCTAGTGGAAGAGTACGGTGAGCGACTGGAGGCGGAGTGTCGGCGGCTAGGCGCGGGTGGGGCAGGCGCAACGGTGCGGCGTGCCCTAGCGGCGGATTGGCCGCGCGCGGCACTTCGCGCGCTGTTGCTGTGCGCGGGCAGCGTGGACGTGGCGCTAGGTGAGCCGCGCGCCGAGCGCCGCCTCCTCGAGGCCGTGCGCGACCTACACGCGCAGGGAGTGCTCGCGCTCAAACCCGATACTGAATGAGCCATGCCTCCTTACGATGTTTCCGGATAACGAGAGAGATACGTACCTACAAATCGACCGCACATATGTATTATATTTTGATTTTGACTGTATTATATTAGACTTTAGTTAAACTTGCAGTAGTGTTTGGTTTTTTATGTGGAGTTAATTGAATCACAAAATTCTAATTAGTGACGTGTTGTGAGATAGGTTCGTCTTAATTTATCTATAACGGTCGGGTCACCCAAGACGCGTCCCGCCTCGATTACTGACGGTGCAAAGCCTAATTAAAGACTGAATTTACGTAATTATAAGTGTCTACGTTGTGCTTCGATGTTACGTATTGTAGGTTGTAGGGGGATATTATTGCTCATCGTATTAAAGGCTAGAAATGCATTGCGGTCTATTGACTATTATTTAAATGAAAGAACAAATAAATTATCAATATATATAAATAAGAAGTTTTATTAGATACCACTTTCCTATATATGTTATCTGTTTTTTATACCTAGGTACCTAAAATCTCATTCTCTTTGAATACTTTGGCTGTGACACAAAGAATCGGTACATAGACATACGAGCTTTTGGCCGCGTAGAACTCGTTCATGGCGTTAGAATTTCATGGCTATTGTTTTATTTCAGGCGCTTATCTAGTTATCGCTCTTCCATGCATGCGTCCACCACCTTAAGGGATGATTTCCGGGATAAAACATATCCAATGGCTTTGTTGTCTTTCATGTAAATCGGTTCAGTGGTTTAAGCGTGAAGAGGTAACAGATAGACACACTTTCGCATTTATAATATATAAAATGGATGCGAGTAAATAATTTAGCATTCGATTTAGGTTAGTTAGTGTTATTTGGTTTTATTAATTAATAATAATAAATAAAACTTAGGTATATAAAATTAATACCAGTAGTCCAGTACCTAACCTGAGGATCCTACCCTACCCTACCGCTATAATTAATAATAATTAGTAGGAATTAGGATTGTACTACTGGCGCCAATGGCGCGTTTACTTGCCAACGGCGGAGAAAGGGTTAAACAGCATAGATTATGTTTTACAAGTGGATATCTAAAATTTGCAATTTGATATCTACAAATCACCAAAACAAACACGATATTTAGATATTATATATATTTTGATATTATTGTAACAGAGTCGCTGGATTTTACACGCTTGAGCGCTTATAATACATTGAGCGGCATCAAAACGCAACATTATCAAACGTCACTTGAAGATGCGTTTAGAAACTAAATCTTCAGTAGTTAGGCCGTGAGTTAGGCAGATAATGTAAATGTAAATTACAGGTAAAGGTTCTTCAGATAAAATTTTGTAATGAGAACATTAGTGAACTATTTTTATTTTATTGACTCTTTTCCTGATTAGTTTTTCTTTTATTCACGGTGGTAGAATGTCACTATTGTAAAAATGTTGTACTGTGTACTTTCGTCTCTGAACGTATTCTACATGTCAAAGTGCCGTCATCTGCATCGTTAGCCAATGTTCGCAAAATATCTTCCAAATAGTGTTTTTGAGTGCTACCAGAACTATATCACTAATGGAAATTGCAGTTTTATAGTTATGGAAACTTAATTGAATGTGCAGCCATGACTCAGCCGAACCAAGTGAACGTAGACATTGAGAATGTTCCGCCATCAGAGGTGTCGCCTCGAAACAATGTTTTGGTCAGATTGGACTCAGTATCCAGGCCTTCGCCAACAAACAGAAACAATGTTGGTCTCGGAGACCGGCTCAGTAGTGTCTTCAGGGAGATTAGACCTCTGGTTGAACATGCTCGCATGGTAAACCTTTATATTAATATTAATGTGCAATAAATAATCTAAATGATGTAATAAACAGTTATTAGTCATCTATAAAAAATGCGTTATTGCCCGTTCGGATATATATACAAAGAGTAACAGGATTTATTTTAATAGGAATTTAATAAACTAGTTATTTGTCATTTATCTGACCTCTATGCTATTGCTACATAAAGCATAAGAAAATATGAATTTTATCTTAAAAAGTTAATACTGAACATGATACAGGGACCATAATTTTGACAATCCTATCCTAATCTTGTCTCATAACATATTTTGCTTTTAATGCAATTATATTGAAAAGCAATATAACATTCCAATTAAGCCATCCTCTCCCGGTGATAACTAAACAATGTTTTGTTTTGTTTTTTTCGCTGGGAGAGGACAAGTTAATTGACTTTATGATTTTATAAAATTTGTTTTCAGGGTAACAATGCAAGACTGTCCCTCCCAACATGGCTTCCTCGCAATCCACCCGGCACTCATCAATCAACAGAAGTGCAGAGGCCACAGAGTTCCATAGCTCATGTTAACTTAGGTCCTAATGCACAAACATATATAGTGAATGAGAGGGTGGTGCTGGGCTCCCTGCCTCTGTCTCCAACCCACCCCATGAGTAATGTAGCCCTGGGCGAGCCAGAGCCGGCCGAGCCTGCACAGGACCAGCAAGACATCAATGTGTCAGTCAACCCGTCTAATAACAATAATATACATGAAAATGTGGATAACGACAGCCAAAGTGAAGATGGCCAGCAACAGGTAAGCTTTTTTATACTCTTGTGAATTTATGACTCTCTTTGACATTATTATAGCCTCTTGTTGTCCATCCAGGTGTTTTTTATTTTTATTTTATTTTTTCCTTCTTAGTTTTCGTTTCTATTTGTCCTGGATGTCCACTTGCCAATCGGCAAAGGCCTCCTCCAGCCTTCTCCACTCGTGCCTGTCTCTGGCGACCCTGCTCCATGTGGCTCCAGCAACTGGCCTTATGTCGTCGTCCCACCTTTTGCGCTGCCTTCCTCTTTTCCTCTTACAGCCCCTTGGGTACCACTGGGTCACCTTTTTGCTCCACTTGTCACTGCCTCTTATAGTGTGTCCAGACCACTTCCATTTGAGTCTCCTGATTTTTGTGACTATGTCTTGTACCTTGGTCTGGTTCCTTATGGCTTGATTCCTTATTTTATCGACTCTCCTTACTCCCAACATACTGCGTTCCATTGACACTTGGCAGATACGTAGTTTATTCAGTTGGTTCTTTGTGAGGGCCCAAGTCTGACTTCCGTACATAAGTATTGGTAGGATGCACGAGTTGAATACCTTGCTCTTGGTGCTGATGTGAAGATGTTGGTCTTTCATTATTTCCTTCATACCCCAGTATCTTTTCCAGCTATTGCCAATCCTTTGTTCGATTTCTCTATTGGTGATGTCCTTGGGTGAAATGATTTGTCCTAAGTAAGTATATTCTTTCACATATTCGATTTCGTTTTGATCTACCCATACTTTTTCCTCCAAGCCGTTTGTGAGCAATTTGGTTTTCTCTAGATTCATCCGCAGGCCCATTTTCTTACTTTCTTTTGCTAGCTCGTTTATCATTTTGCTCAGGTCATGGTGGTTACTGGCAAAAAGGACAACATCGTCTGCAAACCTCAAGTTTGTGAGAGTACAGCCATCAATGCTTATGCCGTAGTTTTCCCAGTTCAGTTTCCTAAAAACTTGTTCCAGCACGGCTGAGAAGAGCTTTGGTGATAGTGGGTCACCTTGACGGACTCCTTTTTCGATTGTGAATGAATCGCCTTTCCTTTCTAGTTGGATGCATGCTGTACTATTCTTGTAGACATTCCTTATTATCCTTATATATTTTTCCTCTATCCCCTGACTTTTGAGTGTTTCCCATATCTTGCTGTGGAGTAGGCTGTCAAATGCTTTGCTGTAGTCAATGAATGCTAGATAATATGTTAAGTTATATTCATTATACTTTTCTATGACTTGTTTCAGCACATGGATGTGGTCCAGCACAGAGTAACCTTTTCTGAATCCTGCCTGTTCTATAGGTTGCTGCTCGTCAAGTTTTATTTCAAGTCGCTTGAGTATAACTTTGGCAAAGATCTTGTAGATATTTGACATTAGGCTGATAGGACGGTAATTGCCTATATTGTGGGGATCTCCTTTCTTGTATAGAAGTATAATATTCGATTTTGTCCATTGTTCTGGAATGACTTCTTCCCTTAGAATATCATTGAAGATTTTGGATAGCAGAGGGGCCACTTCATTTTTGGCGTATATCAGGATCTCGTTGTTTATTCCGTCTGGACCAGGGGCTTTATCTTTTTTCTGGGATTCTATGGCAGATTCAATTTCGCTTAATATGAAGGGAGGCACTATTGTATCGTGTTCCAGCTTTATATCTGGCTCGCTTGGGTTGCTGTCATTTTTATACAGTTCCTTGTAATAGTTCGTGGCTATATTCCTTATATCTTGCCTTCGGTTCTTATTCTTTCCTTGCTCATCTTTTATTTTCGTAACCCATTCCTTGCTTATCTGCAGCTCCCTGTAGGCTTTTTTAATGCCACCTGTTGTACGTATATGTCTTTCTAGCGTTTCCATTCTGTTCCTTTTCCTATCTTTCCTTAGGTTTTCATTTATTTCTTTGCTGAGAGTTGAGATTCTTTTCCTTGTATCCTTGTTATCCTTGTTATAAAAAATAATAACAAGGATACAAGGATCTCTTTGACATACACTACAGCTATTCAACACTTTTTTTTAAATTATAATAGCATCAATAAATTGCTCTGGATAATTAGATTCAAATTATGTAATAGACATAAAATGAAGCTCTCATTAGGTGCTACTTTTTTAAATGGAATTTACAAGTGGATATTTTTTCGAAAATTCGTTTTATTTGTTACTAAAAAGGCCCATGTGTTCATTTTGTGGTATTATTTGTATCAAGAAATTAGTATTTTTTAAGTTTTTTTTATATTTTGTAGACGAAAGACATTTTAAAAAATTATGCATTTAAAAGCATACACAAAAAAGTTATGGGTCTTTCTAATTTAAGGTAATTTACTAAAAACCATTAAAAAAATAGGACCACCCTCTGGGTCCTAAGAGTCAGGATCATGGAGGCAGGGCCAAGGGTGGAAAGGTAGCAAATGCACACCTAAAAAATGTTGACAGTTCATGTGCCGATCACCCTGTATTGATTGAATGGCATCATGAAATATTATGGCATGTTCCCTATTGCAGGTAGTAGACGTACGCGGCACGCTGAGCCTGTTGATCCGCTACGCGCCATTCTACTTCATCCTCTTCATTAAGTTCCTGTACGACGCGAGAGCGGGGCTCTTCGCTTTCTTCATACTCTTCTTTACATTCTCACATGGGAATGCAGTGGTTAAGCGGTAAGTTCAGTACAACTACTTTCTGTGCTGTTAAAAGAGATACTTGATTATAGGCTTGAAGGAGTGCCGTCAGAAGTGAAAATTCAATGACATGATAAAGAAAGTAAATAACAAAGATATTCATATTCGAATAATCCATCTACATATATATACCTTGGAGCACTTAAGGCGGGAGCCGCCATTGATATTCTTGCCCCTCTGCCAAAAGCATAGGAGAAAAATCTGCCACGTTATTAAAAACTACTTCATTAATCGATTATACTTCAGTATCAGAATCAGTTAAAGTTTTAATTGAAATCGGAAATCAAGCATCAATTACAAAGTCGATTCAAAATTGTTCGTACTCTGTCCATGACGCTTGGCCAATATTTTGACGTGAACTGTTACCGTATTTAGGGACAATAAGAACTACTTTCCATGAGAATTTATTTGAAATGTGATTTTTATGGAAATCGGTCAGTGTGGCTATCCGATATTGGACATAGTTGAACCGTAAATGTATGCGTTAAAGGCTCATTTTGAAAAGCGCGGACGGGTGTCGCAACGACACATACCGCTCACTCTAAATTGGGACCTGTAGTCTTATGATTACGGTTCAATTTGGAGTGCAGTTGTCGTATCGTCGGACAGCTAGGTGACCACCTGAGTTCAGAGTTCACCCCTCCTAACATCGCAATCACGATACTGGGAGGGGTCAACTAGCTGGTCTTACGCATCGTCGCGAATTTAACAATTTTCCCCCATCACAAGAAGTTCTCAGCGGCGCCCCGGCGCTAAAGAAGTTTTTACTTCAAAAACAGATTATATCTAAGTTTGTAACAAATGTATAAAATGTATTGTCCAGAGAGCATGCCGCGCAGTTGAGCCGCAGCATATCGGGGCTGGGGTTCGAGTTGGCGTGGACGGCCGGCCTGGTGGCGCTGGTGCACTACTTGTTCGGCGAGGGCAAGCTGCTGCCGAACGTGGTGATGTTCCCCGCCTACGCCGGCCCCATCGACGTGTGGGAGCTGCTGTGGCTCGTCGTGCTCACCGACCTCATCGTTAAGATCATCACGGTGGACCTCAAGATACTGCTCACCATGATGCCCGCCTGTTTGATACCTTTCCAGAAAAGGGTGAGTGGTTTCGGGATTATTGGTATATAAAAAAATACTGTCTTTGCCTAAAAATTAGTCGAGGGCACCTTCGGCCAGAAATGTTAGCGGTTAGTGGTTAGGACTTGCTTTCTCACAATGAAATTGGCTTGCTAGAAGGTTACGTTACGCTAGCGTTTAAGCTATTTGTTATAAAAGTTCAAGAAAGCTACTGAAAAATCAATAATGTTGGGTTGATTTTTTAAAGATTTGTAATTTTATACTATAGCCAGCTAACTCTGTATGCATAGATGTAATATTATAGAACTAGATCTACAATCAGCCGAAAAAAATGCCCCCCGTAAAAGTACCGCCCGCACGACTCGGGCGGTACATTCGTGTTGGTATTGTTGTTGTCATCCTATGGCACCCCGGAGGTGCAGAGGGCCTCCGTCAGATCGCGCCACGCCTTCCTATCTTCAGCCACGCTTCTAGCTTCGCTCCAGCTCAGTCCGACGGCTCGCAGCTCGCTCTCGTGTTGGTATTGGTGTTTACAAATCTTGTACGAAACTATTGGAATGTAACTGACAGTGTCAAATTGAGCCACATTTTCCGCAATTTCTGTTCGACATTGTGTGTCTATTTCTATAAGTCAATGTGTGTATGCTATAAATGTACAAATTGTTGACAGGGTAAAGTGTACCTGTTCATCGAGTCAGTATCGCAGCTGTACCGCTGCCTGCTGACCATCCAGCCGTGGCTGTTCTACCTGATGCAGTCCTACGAGGGCTCCGAGAAGATGGTGGGCATGTTCCTCGTGTCCATCTACGTGGTGGCCAAGCTCGTCGAGCTGCTCATGAGGATACGGCTCTTCAAGAACGCCACTTGGACCATGCTGCAAAGTGTGGTTAGTTAAATTTAAACTGTTTATTTCTCTAATTTTACAATTTTGACTTTTAATAACTCTTAATCTTAAATTGTAAAGATTATATAGAGTCTTAAATGAATTAATATTATAATAATTAATCACTTAAACAAATTTAACAGTCAGGTATTATTTAACTGTGGGATTGGACAAGCAGTTTGAGTCTGTCCACATTCTTTTATACAGCTTAACTATTTGCTTAGTATTTGTGTTGTATGTAACATCATATGGAAGTTTATTCAAAGCTCGTGGCAGTGCGTTAGTCCACACTCTTCAGCCTTACTCATTGGTACTGGGTGGCACTACATATGTATACTGGGAGATAACTAAGATTACGTAAGCTAGCAGGTCTGTCTTTTGACTAACTGGGGAATCTTTTCACTATATTGGGACACAACGGCTGAATCTACTTTGTCATATATGTCAGTTCTATCTACCTTTGCTTATTTAATTTACGCACACAGTATTTATCACAAGTATTCATTTCTGAACTCTAACCTAATCTGTTTCTGTTTTGTTAATAACGATTTATCCATGGACGCTAAACACTCATAATTTTTATTTTTTTTTCAGAATTTCGGTACAAAGCCGACGAGCGAGCAAGTGCTTGCCGCGGGCGACGCGTGCTCGATCTGCCACGACGACTTCAAGACGCCGGTGCGGCTGTCCTGCTCGCACATCTTCTGCGAGCCCTGCATCTCGGAGTGGTTCGACAGAGAGCACACGTGTCCGCTTTGTCGCGCTTCAGTGGAGGACGGCCATGCGTGGCGCAATGGATCGACCACATTTGACTTCCAGCTGTACTAGTGACAGTGCACTCTGTATGGTCGGAATTGGCACTTGTGTTCAAGCTGCGCTGATAGCATTTGCCGTGCTTTTGTTGCAGTTGAGCATGATTGTATAGGAATAGGTACGCGAACGTGACTGCTTTTGAGTTGCGGGCGTCTATAGGCTGCGGTGTCCACTTACCATCCGTACGCTTGTTTGCCACCTTCTTTGTATAAAAGAATAAATCGATTGTCCCTGATTGGAAACGCGCTAGTCAGGAAGAGTTGTATATAGGTATGCAATCTTTGCTTTTTGGGGAATCTATATATGGCAGTATGTCTATATATTTCTGCATAGATTATGTGCTGTTTTTATTTATCGATATGTAAATGAACTATATAACAAGTCAACTAAGTGACGGCAAGCGCTATGTTCGCAAGTGTCACGAGCGGCCTAAAGAACACAAACACAACCGTGATATTACCGAGGTCAGAGTAGAATAGTGGTTAAAGTTATATTTTCTTACTATCTCCGTTGTACATACAGAACCTAGCGTCGATAGACCATTGAAGTGGCACCGATCTGAGCCACGAACGGCTCAATATGTACCCAGCTCAGTAGGTAGGTCCTTAAATAATTATTGATTAGAAACTCGTGGTTCAGACCGTACCAGCGAGGTCTAGTCCCTGGAAAGGTGCATGCGCATTTGCACCTTAATTAGCACTACATAAGGTTCAAGTGTCGGATCTTGAGTAAATAACCGAACTGAAACTAGGTAAAAATATATGGCCAATAAATAGTACCTATTCCAGCTTAGCTTTAAACAGTAGTGACGCCGGGAGCCGGAGACAAGACAATACAGACATATATGTATACATAACATGTCATTTATTATTGTTATTTATTACCTTTTATTTTATTCGTATATTTAACAAGCTTAAGTAATGGCTCTCTTGTACTCTTATATGCTCTTTCATTTGATTTTCTACTTTAATACTGATGCAATAGAGTTTATATTAAATTACACACTGTCTAAAGTCGTATGTTTGTAATAAATACTTAATTATATTGATGTTAAGACAGAATATCAATTGGATTAACATCACCTCTGTCAGTGTTATAGTTTCAGTAATGGTACTGTATTTAATGTAGTTGTGGCATGTTTGAATAACACAACGTGTTTAAGTTTAGTAACATACAAAACAAATGCATAACACGCGCCCCACAAGAGGGACTTAACTTAAGTATTTCACCTATATGCCCGCGATTTACGTTATTAATGATTTGTTTTACACTCGACAATTTTGAAAAGAAAAAAAAAGAAACATTTATCGTGACAAACAAAACACTTACAAACAGGACATTACAAACCACACACACACACACACACACACACACACATACACATACACACACACACATTACATATACACACACATTACGCACACACGTTACATTTGATTAAAATAGATTATAGAATCTGTGATTTGTATTTCGTGAATGATTACTATTATAGTGCACTAGTTTTGAAAACGAGTCAGAAATATTGAATGCCAACATATTGCCTGATTGGGTTTGTGAGGTACTTGGTTTGAATCACAATATATTACAATACAGTACCAGGCGATAAATATTGCATCACATCGACCTTTAGATAGAGACTCGGCTCATTTCGGCCTTGTGAGCGTTATCACACACTATGTGACGTTTGTCAGTCGTCATCAAAATATACAGGGCGTCCCACGCCTATGCCACATGGAGGGAAAGTACCTTGAATATTATTTTAATTTAAAAAACAATTTAAACTGCATTCATAGATTTTTAAATAATTACATGGTTGAACCGGGAATCGAACCCGCTACAATTCACCCTTCACATTTAGTTTTCGTGGAAAAAAAAATCGTCACTTAATTTTTAGGGTTCCGTACCTCAAAAGGAAAAAAACGGAACCCTTATGGGCTCACTTTTTAAGGAATTTAATGTCGGTTTATCTATGTTAAGTTGATCGTTTGGCTTTTGCTGTGTTGTTGGCTTGTGCAGCAAACTTATTTCAAATTATGTACCTAAATCTTGGCATGCTTTGCAAATAATCACAGAGTAATATTTCGGTAGAATGTTATTTTATTAAATGTGGCCTGCCTAGCTAGGATGATCGTGTATATGTCGGACATATAGCATTCGTCCCACTCGCACTCACATCAAGTATGTGAGTGCGAGTGGGAGGAATGCTATATGTCCGACATATATGCGATTATCCTAGCTAGGCAGGAGCAATAAAACAGGCTATGGTTTATAAAGAATTTCCTTACGAAGTCCACTTTTTGATTGCTCCTAAGGGAGTGTGTTTAATGGCATTGCGCCCATGAGAATCAATACCAATATCTTACCACCATTATCTTTTTGAGTGCATTATTAGGGTAAAAAGATATTTATGCAACAGCAGCGATAACACGAGTACCTGCCGTGCGCGACTTCACGTGACAAAAAAATCTACCCACTCTACTCAACCACAGTTCGGCAGAAGGAAGTTAGCACCTGGTATATCGCGCGACCTACCAGGTGCCAGGCGCGATGGTATTGCCTGGTATATCGCGCGACCTACCAGGTGCCAGGCGCGATGGTATTGCCTGGTATATCGTGCTAAAGCCCAGCCTGAAGGTCAGCCATAAACATCACACTTTACAACGTCATAGGTAGGTTACTTTACACCCTCACGACGCGTTTATGCCGCTACTTGCATCATCATGTAAAATATTATATATTATATTAGTTATAAGCACATTGTGATAAAAACATCAAAAATGGCATATGAATTAAGTTATTTATTTTGTATTTCATTTTATTAATTGCTCTATTAAGATCTTGCACAAAGCAAAATATATTTATGTTAATTCTCCATACGGAAGTACCAACATGTCATCTTCTCGTGCTCTTTTTTACTTACTTGTTATTAATACTACTAATAGGTATAGTTTGGTCCGTTTAGACGACGAAAAGTACTTTAGACCAACCATTACCACCATTGTTTAACTTTTATCTTCAAGTAGGGTAGTAAAAACGTAGGAGTGTAGGTATTGTTTAAATATGTCAAAAGTACGGTATTCGTGCCGTGCCGCAAATTGTCGTGTCCTTGTCAAGTCTTCCTTTCATATATTAATATTACCGAACAAAAGGTGTTGTAATATCCCGCTTCAAGTGCTTTTCGCCATCTTAACGCATTCACTGCCACCCTCTTTTGCTGGACATTCGGCAGGTGCCGCACTTTGCTGTGTGCCCCAAACGCACATGTGAGTTCAACCGACTATTCTAAGTCTAAAGGCTTGGTCACACCGCGTGCGCGACGCAAGCGGGACGCCGCGCTGCGCGCCATAATGTATGAAACCGTCCCGCTCGCGTCGCGCAGCCAGTGTGACGTCGCTAACCTGTTAGCATACGTTCCGGCGCGCTGCGGTCGCGTCGCGCAACGTGGTGTGACCAAGCCTTAAGGCACTAAGGCACAGGGTGAAAGTCACTAAATATTATGTACGCGTCTGTGCGTTCAAGGCCCTGGGTAAAAGTAACGGAAACGCATATATGCGTTGGCAGTGAATGCGTTAAATGGAACAAACTATACAGCAGGGCCAAAACTGAGTAAATTTTGTCAATATGAACTTAAGAAAAAACTTGTTTTGTGTTTGCTTTCTTTGTCAGAAATTACCTTCGCTTGAAGTTTCAGTTCCAGTATATCGATCTGGATTTCGGTATTTGGTACCTATCTGTGTATATCAGGCTTCTAAATTTTGTATCGAATCATTCATCGTCTGGGAGATTGTCTAACTTTATTTTTTTGTTAATAATAATAGTAGTTAAAATTCGTTTTTCGTAGTACCTAGTCAAAAATGTTCTTTACTTTTACTCATTTATGTAAAAGACAGTGATGGATACCCGCCTAGATACGCCTTTGATACAGATTTGTTAGGGCCATGTTACACAGCGATACTGAACTGATCGTTAGTAGAACTTGTCTCGAACGAGAGGACAATCAACTATGTCTCGTGGGTACCTACCCCCAATGCAGATCCAGACTGAAAGTTACAATTAACTCGTGTTGATAAATAATGCAACTAATAGTAGGTACCTATTATCTATCGCTACCACGCATAACTCCTAACAAATTCTTCCCGTTGTATTTATTTTGAAATGTCATGACATTCCATTTGCCAATAAGTTATTACCCTAGGAGTTTTTCTAATGTTGTATAATCTTTCTGTATTATTTATGTATCTATACAGGTTCGTTGTTTCCTAGAATTTACGTAGGTACTTACAGTTTAAAAATAATATTGTAAAGAAGCTGCGTAGAGGACTGCGTCCAAAGTGTTCAGTTATATTTGTGAGTGTGGCACACAGACAGAAATACACACACAGTAATGCAAGCCACTTAGGCATTTTAAATTTTCTAATTTATTTTGTTCGCTTGGTAGATTATATTTCGATTTGACTCGCTTAATTTAGATCTTAATACAGTCGAAATGAAGAGTTGCAATCCATCGTATTTAAAATAGGGAGACGATATAAATTATTTGAATGTTAAAAAAATCTAGTTATATTGACACTATAAATGAATTTATTCACTACAAATGTAGGTATTATTCAAATCGGGACAAATCGGGATTCAGATGCATTATAAAAATCGACCTAATTGTCAAACGATACAGTGGTAGGTTCCGTATTATATTTTCATTAGTTGTTATCATATCATTTTGTTTGACGCCCTCGAAATAGGGTTAGACGCGCACTAGTGGATAACCGTCCCGAGTGCCATACGCAGTCCTCATTCAGCTCGATGATCTGATAGGTATGGAATGTTGTTACTCGCGGTGCGGACTGAAGGAGTGACGCACGTGGTGCATGACACACTGCCTTTAAGATACCGTAATAACGAAGCAACGAGTGACTTGAACTGTACCTCTGTATTGCGAATTAATAAACCCCTGTAGATAAAATTATTAATTAAAAGTTTACCAAATTGTAACTGTGTTTAATTTTAACACAAACAACTGTAACTGTAACCAGGAAGGAGTGAAAGGCATGAGGAAAAAGAAACTTGTATGTTTAATCACATTTTTAATCGTTTACTGTAGGTATATGATTCACATAACATAATAATTATAGCTTAAAATTACTTTTCGCCTACAAACGTGAAAAATTAAATAATTTAGATCGTTAATAGTAATTATTCAAAGTATCACAAATATCGGATAGAGTAACACTGCTTTGAAAGCGCGAAGCATCTATCAGCGCGGGCGCGCCCGCAGTCCTTCCCTCGTCCTGTCTGACTCCACTACTTAGTCTACGCCGAGGAACACTCCCACCATAGCTATTTATTTTATGAATGTAACTGTGCTACATTACATGACAAAAATACATACACGCGAGTTTGATTACCCAGTCGTTTAAAACTATTAATACTGTACCAGTCTGAACTCGCGTTGAAATGTATCCATGAGAACGTATTACATCCATGAAAATAAATACTGTAGGTATAACATGTATCATGAATAGGCAACGAAAGTTAATCTTCGCCGCCAGTATACACCAGAGAGTACAATCAACAAATACCAAATGCAACAAGAACTTGTACGTCGTGTTCGAGCAACGCACTGGCTCGCGAGGTCTCACATTGCAGCCATTCAAAAAATTCACTACACTATTTATTAGGGACATGTACGGAACGGGAAATGTTGATTTTGTCACAGACATGACATACATAAACCACGAGTATAAATAAATCATCTTATTGTCAATGTTCGAGGTAGATTACCCAGATTATCAAGATATAATGACTGGGTCTATTTAGTCGAGACGTGCCGATGCTCGTGTCGATGTGATTTCAGTTCGCGCTGTTTTCGAATACGATGCACACTTCACTTTATCGCAGAAAGTTTTTATTAAAATGAATTCACGTTTATTGCATTTGATATTTTCAAACACCGCAACTACTGCAAACCGGAAGCTAAAGATAGAATAGATAATATATCCGATAGATTATTGCTGTGCTGACTCGGCAACGCCTTGTGAACCGTAATATCTGACAAGAAACCTTATTTCTACGTCAGATGGGTCGCGTAGGCAGTGGACAGAGGCCTTTACAATATTTCGCCTCATTCCTTAGGGATAATCTCACCCAATCATTGATTACCACTGACATAACCACAAACTAACTTCTGCTTAAACTTCTCACCGACGAAATCGAGACTAGCCGTGACATTAAAATTTCAGGACTCATCCATATCATGTTTGAATCCGGCGGATCTGAGAGTGGGGTGTAAAGGCACCACTCATTTCTACATTTTTCGGTGTCACAATGTTTTTACTAAATAACACAGTCGTAATGGTATATTGTGTCTCATACTATCAGCATCACAGTTAAACGACCATTGTAGACTTTATCTCGTTGCGAACGAATTTGAGCGAATCATGATAATCAAGAACTCGACGACTACATACACTTCACTCCATACACACTACGAGTCCGTCTCGCAAACGCTCACACTATATTTCACTTAGTCTATTTTAGAGAACGTGTGTATTCTAAACCGGGTCCGTTTAATTCGAGCGCCGCGTTCGTCCTCTACACAGTTGGAGTACGCCATATTATACCCAAGTTTATGTTTCATTACGACTTAATTTAATTTGACCTGATACTCTAATACTTCTAGATCCCAAAGTGACTCAGCTCAGTGTCAAAATAAATAATCCCCAGAATACCTACATTCTTTTTTTCTCAAAACTTGCTGTCTGAACAATGTTTCAGTCTCATAATTACTAAACTTAACAACATATCTATCTCAAAAAACCATAAATGTACTGCAACGTTTTGAGAAAAATAGTATACGCGTTCTGGAATTATGGCATTTAGACAAAAAATTGTTTTGGACCAAGGAAGATTGAAGTACTGGTTAAAATTAAATGCAATCGGAACCTCTTAGTATAAGCTTTTTCGAAACAAAACCCAAACGAACACGTTTGCGATAACTTAATTTATATGGCAAAACATAGTTAACATCTAAGCCCTAAGGCCACCGGAGGCGCCGCTCGCGTTGCCGTACAAAATGAGACTAAGAGCAAACGCGTTCGATTGTGTTTTGTTTCGAAAAAACTTATACTAGAGATACGGAATGAAACTTAAGCTATCAAACGAGATATTCGTCGAGAGGCTTGGTGCAGGGCGCGACAAGATTTCCGTTCGTTACGAGTGTGTCGCGGGCGCGGCGCGGGGGCGGCGCGTCTCGCACGCCGCTGCCAGCACGGCGGGCGCGCCGGCGCCGCCCCCCGCGCCGACGCCGTCCGCGCCCGCCGCCGCCGCCGCCGGCGCCTCGGGGTCCGGCGGCGCCGCCGACCCGTACAGGAACAGGCTCTTGAGCCGCGCCGAGCGCGACGACGTGGAGGGCAGGTCGTCGGGCCAGCTGGCGCTCGCCGGTGTCACATCCGCGGTCACCTACAAATGAAAGTAAACTAAGATTAAATATAACTTTGGGACTTTAAAACTGTTTTACTATTTATGTTTTATTATTTAAAAACCTATTTCTGTTTCAGTAGGTATTAAATTCCTTAAACTTAAATTTAATGTCGCACGCATTGTAACTAGTCTTAATATTTATCAGTCACAAAATTTTATGTCACCCCCTGGCCAGGAAGTGGGATTTCCCGCGCGCGGAGCGTGCGGTAATTGCCGCTTTATGGCCAGGTGTGACATAATAGTACATTACTTACCAAGGGCGATAAAACAAAGAATGTCTCAGATCGCAGGTATTTTACGCCCGAGCCGAAGGCAAGGGCGATAAATATGCGATCTGAGGCTTTCTTTATTATCGCCCGTGGTAAGTACAAAATTTTATGTCACCCCCTGGCCAGGAAGCGGGTTTTTTCGCGCGCGGAGCGTGCGATAATGGCCACTTTATGGCCAGGTGTGACATAAAAACATTTAACTGTATCTACTAATAAGAATGTACTAGTTGTAAGTGTTCAGAAGTCAATAAACATGATCATGATGATTACCTCGAGCCGCTGCGGCTCGGGCGCGGGCTCGGGCTGGGGCTCGGGCTCGGGCTCCGGCTCGGGCGGCTCGTGCAGCGAGCCCGCGAGCGCGGCCAGCGACGGCGCGCGCACCTCCGCCGCCGCCGACCCGGCCGACAGCGACGCGTCTCCTGTAACGTAACAATCCTCGAATTAATCTAACGAAAAGGATCCACTTTACCTGGTTCAAATGATACCATAATGGAACTAGGCGCGCCGCCCCGGCACAGCGACACGGGCACCACGCCGTACACGTAGAACAGCAGGATGGGCACGCCGATGTATACATGTTACATACTGACCGATGCTAGGGTCTATGTGCCGGGAGACGGCGTCGGGCTCGGGGCGGCGCGCGCAGCCGCCGGCGCGGCACAGCGACACGGGCACCACGCCGTACACGTAGAACAGCAGGATGGGCACGCCGATGCCCACCGCCAGACCCGCCACGATCGGCGACACCAGCAGCTGCAATATTATTATTTATTATTAAAGCCATTTCTCTAATCGGAAACACGTTCTTTTGTTTTGTTTCGAAAAAACTTAAACTAGAGGTGAGAGGGTCTAAGATGGTCGCGTGATAGACGATAAGATAAAGTATCTGCCACTTTCTTACATACTGTACAGCTCAACACAGGTAGTTGTAGTCAAAGAGAATATAACCACTTGGTTGTAGTTGTAACGGTCGCGTGTGGGGCACACGCACACGCGCACGCACACGCGCACGCACACGTACCGCGGCAGTGACGGCGGCGGCGACGGCAGCGGTGCGGCGCGCGACGGTGGCGCGGCGCAGGCGGCGGTGCGCGCGCCGGCCGGCCCACAGCGGCAAGCCCACCAGCAGCGCCGGCAGCGCCACGCCCGCCACCACGGCGATGCCGAGCGGCGCGCCGGCCAGCGTGCCCAGCTGCCACAGCAGCTTCTTCTTGCGCGACCACGGCTTCTTGCCCCAGAACGTGCAGCCGCTCGGACTGTAAAGGTAAACCAGAAATATATAACCATTGCAAGACATGTTGAATTGCTTACCTGTAATTCTGAAATGTTTTGCAGCTAAATACTAGTTTCATTTCTGGATTGTTATTTTTTCAGCAGTTTATTGTTACGTTATTATGAATAATATTCCGCTCTTGCTTGACTATGGATCCACACTCTATTTATTTTTTACTCAATGCTGATACCTCAGGCAGGAGAGGTAGGGCACCGCGGAACGTCTTCTCACAAACACTGAGCATTATTTCCTTATTGTCATTGTGACAAGAGCGAAAACGGTACGGGTTTAGATTTCCTTAAATGTACCTAGTGTTGTGGTCCTGATGCTGATGAATAAAGTCGCCAAAACTCACCAGTATATTTATTATTTATTATTATTATTTATTTGGAGAACCAACAGCTTACAATTATACAATAATGATAAAGATAGGACACAAAAAAGCCAATTACAGGTTCCCACCGTTAACTACAAAGTAAATATAAATTTGTGACAACACTTCATTTAACGTATTGCTATAAAAAATAATGTTTACGAACTATACTAAGCACAAAATCTCAAAATCAATATCTTTGCTGAGTATGCATTTATCTCTAGCTGTCTATGCAACGAGTCCTAAATAATTGGGTTACCAACGCGCTTATTGTTACGTCTCTAGAGTTGCAGGCGTATAATAAATACGTCAGAGGTCAAACAGTGTCATGACGTCATACCTAAGGTAGTGCAGGTCGGAGACTTCCTTCATGCAGAGCCAACAGAACTCGGCGCCGCACACGCAACACACCATGTGGTTGCACGACCCGTCCTCCACCTTCACGATGAGCACGGCGCATCGCGGGCACGGCTTCACCTCCCCTGGAACCGTCAACGCCATAAGCATCACATCAATGGCTGTGTCTTCAACAATCGCCGACTATTCAAACTTCAAAGGACAATAAACTTACGGAACAACTTCCTCTAAACTTCGCAAGGAGTGGCTTTACGCAGCTGAGGAAGATTGACGATATCAAACGTTCACAATTAATGAAACCATGCGATCAAACTATAGAGTGCAAGTGACTAAGTGTATAGGTATAAATTCGTAGCCGAATGCAGACAGCAACTGCACATCCCCCGGATTCCAAATTGAACCATAATGGTATCTGTAAAATGCTCAATTTAAAGTGAACGGAGAAGTGTCGCGACCGCACGATGACAATTACTCCGCTCACACCAAATTCGGACTTTTAAGTCTTATGATTACTGTTGAACTTCGTGTCGTGTGTGACGAAACGTGCAGTTGTTGTCTGCAGGCGGGTTCAAACTTGTACCTAAATCATCAGTCATGACTCATGACCGAGTGTTGTGACGGTTTCAATCGGCGCGTGACGTCGCACATCTGCAAGGAGTGCCGCGCCACCTTACAGAGGTAGCAGAATTTTAGTGAGTCTGACTCCCCGAGTGCCACACTCACCGGTGTCGGAGTCCTGGTGCGAGGGCTGCGGCGCGCGCGGCGGCGGCGCGCGCGAGCGGCGCGCGGCGTCGCAGGTCTGCGTGGGGTGCCACGCCGCCTTGCAGTGGTAGCAGAACGACGCGCCGCAGCCCGGCGCGAGACACGTCAATTTTGGACATGACGCACACCCCGTCGCCACTACCGCGAAACTACGCACACAAAAAGCCAAACTTAGGCACAAATAAGAACTCTCACGATTTACGACATTGCCATGGACACTCAAATTACGAACCGACAGTAATAACTACTTGGTTTCAAACCAAAGCATAAACGAGACGTTTTAGATGTTAATTGTCATCTGCAGAGCTGAAATGATCTCAGGTTCAGCAATTTTTAGTAATTCTAGAAACTGAAATTTTTGGTTTTGACGTTCGTTACAGGGACACTGTGTAGTGTATGTACACCAGAGGTAAGCCGCGGTAGTATATAGTGACGCACCTGCAGTCGGGCGCGGGGCACCACCGCGTGTCGGGGTCGGCGGCCAGCGCGCGCCGCACCGAGAACTCCTCGTACTTGTCGTACAGCACTGGGTTGTCCACGATACGCCGCACGTCTGAAATACAATAAATACACACCACATAAACATTAGCTATAGTGCGTGTCACTATACATACCTACTGTCGAATTTGTGTCTTTATTGTGTACTGAGAACGAACTAAACATCGTCTACGCTCTAGCGCAAACCTTTCGCTCTCTATAGCTCCCCACAAATCTCGCGCATATGACAGGGCTGTTGCGGTGCGTTCTGTGAAGCTGTGGATGCGTTACCTCCTCCCTTGAAACAGTCTCCGTCGGTTGCGTTATTCAAAGGGAAATTAAAGAAACTGTGGCTGTCTGACACCAAGTAGGTTATATTTTTGTCCCATTATTATTCTGCTGTGACGGTTACTTTACACTGATCAATCCTGTTTAGGTACATACTTGATTAAAGATAGAATTATCAATCACATGAATGTGAAATATGTTACATCTTCATCTATTGCAACCACCCTGTTAGAGATCTTTACATATAGTGGCTTGATGCCTTCTTCGTTTAAACAATATTTAGTATCTGGAAGACGCCACTTCTATTTCCTTCCGGTCCGATTTTCTTGTTAATCATATCTATCTAATATACACGTCATATAGACCATCATCATCATCTTTAAACTATGCTTTTGGTTTTTCGTGTCTACACATCTACATAATCGTAAATAATTCTACGATGCTCTTCCTGACTATATCACACTGGAGTATCTCGCCAATTCATGCGTATTACTAAGTGATAAATGAATCACGCAAACATAATGTCTAAGTTACGCAAAAACAAGTACTTAGCATTACGTGTCATCAAATGTGTGTTGAAAACAAGTAACAAACGGTTGCGTAAATCTACTCGAATACGTTCTGGAATTAGTCCAAACGGTAGGTAAACTGAACGTGTGAATTGTTCGATATCTGTTCTGTTTGTCTATGCTCTGCGCCAGCCAGGAAACGATGAGTTGCCGCCATCAAATTGCAATTTTACTTTATTGCTGAACCCATATCGCTTTCTATAGTTCTCTTATATATAACGCGACGTGCAATTCTATAAGTGAATTTCTATATGCGGGAATAGTACCCGTAATAGTACACGTAAGTGTGGTGTGGTGCCTGCCCCAACAAGCGTTCGAACCCCGAAGTTTCATTTTAGAATGTTAAGAAATGACCTTACGATGTCGACAGGGGCTTTTATACGAGTAAGACCATATATTTATATTATATTCTTATATTGCTGTCGACACGAGACACGAGACGCGAGAAAAAGCGCGATAAAGTCAATGATATGTATATGATGATGATATATGTATGTATATGGAGCACAGTAGCAGTAGTGATACACATAGAGCCCCTATTGAGCCCCTATGGGAGTCCATCGCTTTATTGGCCCCGGCCTATAAAGCCACAGTCAGGTTAAAAAAATGTGATACCTAGCGGGTGTATGTTCTCCTGGCAAGCGGGGCAGCTGACGGGCACGCGCGCCTCGAAGATCTCGATGGCGAGGTACTGGCGCATGCAGGGCTCGCAGCAGCGGTGCGCGCACCACGCCAGCCGCACCATGCTGGCCGCGCTGAACACCAGCAGGCACAGCGGACATTCCAGGACATCGCCCTACAACAATACAACACACGTGGGGTTTTTACCCTGTCTGGTCTGCTTTGGGGTTATTAGTAGACATAGAGTGGGACAACCGCCCTATGCGGCCTGAAGGTTGGGCATAGCGGTAATACAAACACGTCAAGCGGCACGCCATCTCATTCGAAAATGGTGATTGGAAAACTCAACTTAAGAAGAAACCCTAACCTATGCCCTTCCGCCCTTAACAATAAAGTCGTGTGCACATATTTTTACCACTGCCCGTGCACATACAGTAGAATCCGCTTATAACGACTACGCTTATAACATTTGACCGCTTTTAAAGACTGCTAAATCACCTACGAACTCGAGTGTACGAAATGGATCGAATCAATTACCTACTGCGCTTCGTAAGTTCGCAACTCAAAACAATTGCCGCAATAAAATCAAAGGGCACGATGGCAACACTCGGTGTAAGCAAGTCGTTACTAGACCCTCGGCAGCCTCGTCCTCGATGTACTATCTATCTATACATTAAACCCCGTAGGGACTCCTTCCAAGAATTTGCTTTTGTTAAGGTGCAGAACAATGCTCGCCTTAGATTATTTGTAAATATAGAAACTTCTATATCAATATACAACTTCTTCATATATAACTTTTCATAGAACTTCTTTATATAGAAGTATAGAACAATAAAATTTAAATTGATTATTTGTATGTCTTTCCCGTTCACGGGACAATGATGTCCCGGACCTTTGGGAGGCGTGCGCGGAGCCGAAGTACCGAGGCACCGACACCGAAGTACCAACGAGTACCACATAGCCAACATGTAGAGGTTTTGACAATTTAATGAAATGCAAGGGATACACCGACCGGATGCTGTAAATTGATTATTATTATTGTATTTATTGTCTATCGATAAGCATAGTATTATACTATAAATCGGTAAATTAAGACAAAATAGCTTATTTTCCGATAGCAATTTCTGTCGACACAGTTTATAAATTTAGTTGGATCCCAGAGCGACCCTTTGATTTATAATTTCATAGTAACATCTTCTCGCGTCGCTCCGTTCTCGCAATTAAGTGATTAAATTAAGAGTAATGGGCTCTGTCAAATCCAGTGACATTAACCTGTTAAGAGGATGGTTCAAGCCATTTGAACGGTTGAAGACCTCTCGCTCCGTAATCATGGCCAGCTGTCTCCAACAGCCGCCTTGGGTTTAATTTAACACCGACACCCAGTCGCGAATTGCCGGTGCCAAGACAATTCTCTAATTAGTCAGCTCATCTATTTTATTCTATTTGAGTGAGTTGTCTACATTTTACTTAATGTTATATGTGTTACTTACTAAATGGCACGATCTAGCGCGTTTTGTTACGTTTCGTATTCAATTAAATGTTCCTTCCTTGGTAATGGCAAATGGCTAGCTTGTAAAATGGTATTACCTGTTCTTCAAGTGTCGCAGTGAACAGTTTTGTTATTTAAATCATTTTATAGACATGACATGACAGTATTACATTGAGCATCTAATAGTTACAGTACGATTTTGACATAGATAATAGTTTCTATTACATACATACATACATACGATTTTTAGATAGTATGTATCCAATAGATAGGACTTTTTTTACATTAGTGTTCAAGTCAGGTTCAAGTAGAATATTCGTTGGAATAAAAGCATACGACAGTCAGTGTCATACTTAAAGCAATTTACTTGTAGCAACGGCGAAAGTAATCAAATATGTGTATTGGAACTTTGGAACACGTCTTTATAACCACAACAGTAAATATACATATTGCCAATCGATTGCTAGTCTATTGTATCTATCTGATGCCGACTGTGCATGATACGCTGTTTATTAATACCGCAGTTCTGTTTCCAGGCCGTCCGTGATGCCACATGACATGCTGACCAAACGACATCGTGACATCAATAACATTGTTCTGTACAGGCATTCACCAAAATTAATTTAATTATCAAAGACTACTTACTTGTTTTGTTTACATAACATTCTGTTAGGTCTAATTCCATGGTCTGTTCTAGTAAAGCGATTGCCATGTTAGCAACATGTATACGAGCTCGAAGCAAATAATAGGTACATGTTTATATCAAATTTGAAATCTTCAATAGAAATATGAATTTGGCTGTTTTTTTCATCTAAAGAAATATGTATAAAACATCACAAAGGAAGAGTCTCATCTGGTTTTCTCATGCGCAGAAAACTTAAGTGGGCCTCTTACACAGGCGGCGTGTTTCACAGGTGGTTTACAGAATCGAGGCCATCCCCTTAAGAGGGCGCCGAGCATATTTAGCAAAAACAGCCGTCACCTCTCAATCTGTGGAGGTCACAATTCTCTACAAAAATATATAAAATATATGTAATTATTATCACAAAGAGTGTGTTTACACTTTATCACTATTAGTAATCTATAATAAGTTACACTTTAATAAATACAATACCGTAAAGTTGCACTAAAAATGAGAAGAACGCGTGTCGGCGTTTAGGCAAAATTGAATTGAAAAATCTATTATTTCGTTTCAAAATCACACTCAAACAAATCTCAAAAGTATTCACTATAAGTTATCACACTTTTCACATTTTTCCTCGCAAAGACTAATGAGAATTTCAAACGTAAATCTAAACTTTAGTGACTTTTCCATACATTTTCCCTGCCACCATTGCGAGGGTGCGAGTCGTCAGCAGGTGGAACGGAGGAGTGGAGGAAGAAAATGCAGGAGAGGGCAGGAGGTATTTATTATATATAAATTAAGGCACCTGGAACAACCAGATACTGCGTTTAGCCTATTATTCTAATTGGTAACTGAAGAATATACAATTAGATTTAAAAATATAGGAACTTACAATAATGTGCCTTGGAAAACTGTATGATTAAACTGCACTGAAGAACACAATTTACTGGTAAACTACAACGTGCACTGCTAAGAATTCACACACAGTTATGAATAAAATAAAAAATATTTAAATTTGATTTGGTATTGATCAGCAGATCTGTTTATCGATCACCCAGTAAGATCGAACTGAACTGAACTGAACTGCCAGAAAATGGCTGCGCAGTGTCACGTGGAATTGGAAATCGAAGTTCAAATTCAAAATTTAAAATTTAGAATACTTAAAGTAGCCAGAAAGTTTATGTGTAACGTTCCGTTTCACGCACCGTTACACTACCGGGGCTGCCCTGGCAGGGGAAATCCTGGGGCTTAAGGCCACATGGATTTCTCCGTATTATTAAAAAAAATAATTAAAGTGGGGTATGGGTTGTGATGAAAAGGAATTTAGAAGGTGAGGATGTTATTTACAATGTTTATATTACAAGAGGCGCGATTTAGACACACTAACCATCCACTAATTCCATTCATCCATCATTCTTGCAGTATTTTGGTTAATCTATATTCAACCAAAATGCCTTTTAATAGAGTATTCCTGTGTATGAGGACATACTCGTTAAATCGCCCTCCAATGGTATAAGGCTTTTGAGTCAGTTACCATCCGCTGAATAAGTATGAAATATGAATAAATATTTACAAGTATATAAACAAGTAATGAATATATAAGTTGAATAATATTCATCACAATTTGTAGGAAATACTACAAATTATAAGGTATAATCCATTTTAGGATAAACATACTTTAGCAGTATGTATGTAAGTATTGTAAGTGCATAACTACACATACATGTAGTATTGAAAAGAAAATACGTAGGTATGTATCTAGTTTCATTGTAGAAACTCGTTAGGTAATTAATAATTATAAATATTATAATATTCACTTCAGCATCTTACGCTGAAGAAGCGTTCGAAAATGTGAATGTTATAAAAATAAACAATTGCAATTGACTTAATGGATCCGAATAGATGATGAGGTGATATAATATTATTAAATTAATTAAGTGTACATAATATATACAATAACATTAATTAACGAATTCGGAGAAAAGTAACTCGTAAGTAGTAAGTAGATTTGTGAATAAATATATGTGTCTAATAAATTGCTAAATAAATAAAAGACGAGAGTTTATTTTTGAATTTTGGGGAGGGGTTTAAGGTCTCTAATATGCCATCGACCTAATATCTTGCCGTTCATGTCTTGTAGGACATAAACGAGTGGTGATATCTTTTTGGTAATTAAGCATTTAACAAACTTGGGTGCAAGTTTCACTGAATAATGCTTAGGGGCATTACTAATGGTGTAGTTACGTTTCCAGACAATGTCACCTTCATTAAATTCATAATGTTGGTGGTGTTTATTATATGAAGACGAATTTACTTGGTGTGCTCTCCAAAGACGGGCTTGAACTTCAGAGAAAACAGGCTGAAGAAGACCAATATTATCAGCGTATTCGTCTCTGGGCGCGAATATAATGTCATCTGTGAGGTCAGAATTATTGTATACCGATCCACATGTGACCAATTCGTGTCCAAATACAAGGAATGCTGGAGTGTATTTGGTAGTTTCATTTACTGATGTATTAATAGCGAATTGTATTTTATGTAAATTGACGTCCCAATTCCTGTGGTCATCTTCTACGAATGATGATATAGCTACAGTAATTAATTTGTTGTATCTTTCCACAGGATTTGGCTGAGCGCATTTAATTGGGCAATAATGTATTTTGGGTATTTGGTATGAATGGAAGAGATCACTTATTTCTTGGCTAATAAATTGAGGTCCGTTGTCAAGAATGATTGTTTGTGGGATACCGTACACTAAAAAGACAAGATTTTCAAGAATGTGAACAATAACAGATGACGTGGCGCGTTTTATTGCAAAGAGTAGGCAATATTTTGTAAAACAACATGTTACAACGAAAATGAATTTATTATGTTTAAGTGTTGTTGGTAATGCTCCGATTAGGTCGATTGAAATGCATTGAAATGGTTGGGAGCATTGCTTAGGCTTACCCATAAGACCAAGTTTAAGTTGAGTTTGGTGCTTGTAAGCTAAGCAAGTCTCACATTTAGCAATGAAATTTGAAATATCTTTGTACATACCTGGCCAAAAATATTTCAATTTTATTCTATGGTATGTTTTATATGTTCCAAAATGAGCGCAAGTAGGGGTGGAATGGTTTTCAGTGATGATGGGAATCCGGTATTCTAAAGGTATAACTTCTTTCCAATTGTATTCTGATTGAAGTAATGAGGTTGTTTTAGAGTATCTATATAATTTATTATTATGTATAATATAATCGGGAGTTGTATTTGGGTTTAAGCTACATTTTGAATAAATGTTATTATACCAATCGTCGTTTGTTTGAGAACTATTATAATTAATGACATTTATTGGTAGGGATCGTGATAATGCGTCAGGAATTATGTTTTCTTTACCGCGTTTGTGTTTTATTTCAAAATTAAATGTTGAAAGACGTATACTCCAGCGGGCTAGACGTCCACTAGGGTTGTCAAGATGGAGAAACCATTGTAAAGCAGAGTGGTCGGTATAAATGGTGAACTTTAAACCATTGTCTAAATAACAACGCCAATGTTCTAAGGCAAGAATGACACTTAAAAGTTCTCTTTCAGTAATAGAATAATTCTTTTGAGGACCGGTAAGTGACTTGCTCATATAAGCTATGGGTTTCTCAATTCCATCGAACTCTTGGGTGAGCATAGCTCCAATCCCAAAGCTTGAAGCATCGCAATGTACAGCAAATGGTTTAGAAAAGTCTGGACAAGCAAGGATTGGGGTGGAAACCAGTGCTTCCTTTATAGTTTTGAAGGCTTGGTCTGCTGATGTAGACCATTTGAATGGTGGTGCTTTTTTAGAAGTAGAAGTAAGTTTTGTGAGAGGTGCAACCTTGGTGCTGAAATCAGGAATGAAACGTCTATACCAACTAGCCGTTCCTAAAAACTTTTTAACTTCTCTTGGGGTCGTAGGGATGGGAATATCTAGAATAGCTTTGACTTTGTCAGGGTCAGTTTGTAAACCATGTTCATTTACTATGTAGCCAAGATATTTAAGTTCTTTTTTGAAAAATGAGCATTTGGGGAAGTTAATTGTAATGTTGGCTTGGGATAATCTCTGGTAAACTTTATTTAGTAACTCTATATGTTCGTCAAAAGTGTTACTAATGATAATAATGTCGTCTAAGTAAGTAAATACAGAATTGTCAAGGTTTTCTGATGGGAATAGGGTATCCATAAAGCGCTGTTGAGTAGCAGGAGCGTTGGTCAAGCCAAACGGCATAACACGGAACATATAGGTCCCTTTTGAAGGTACGTGGAAGCTAGTCTTAGGTCTGTCAGAGGGGTGTAAGGGTATTTCCCAAAAAGCCTTGGCTATGTCGATAGAAGAAAGGTATTTAGCATTTTTTAGTTTGTCAAGAATGTCAGAGATAAATGGGAGCTTGTAGGCATCTTTTTTAGTGATTGAATTCAATTTACGACTATCAATGCAAAAACGCCATGTTCCATCCTTTTTGGGTGTAATTATGACAGGATTAAGCCATGGACTTTCGCTGGGTTCTATAACGTTAAGTTTAAGCATTTCATCAACTTCTTTGCATAAGGCTTTCTGTTTCTCAGGTGAAAGTCGGTAACAGCGTTGTCTAATTGGTGGGTGATCACCAGTATCGATATGGTGTTCAACGAGATGAGTTTTGCCCAAAGGTCTGGATTCAGTTGAAATATTTTTAAACTTTTCTATTATAGTATCAGAAATGAGACGTTGAGTGTCTGAAAGGTTATCGTAGTGAGTGACGTGATTGGAAGGAGTATCAATAACTAATGTATCGATATTTTTATCTGTAAATGACGTTAAAGTTTGGAGGATGTCTGGGGCTAACTTGAATAACTTCCAGAAGTCAATTCCTAAGATCAAGGGTTGCTTGACAGAGGGTATAACATGAGCTGTTATTATGGCCACTTTTCCTTTAAATAAAATAGGGATTTGTATTGTACCTACGGAATGAATAGATTGGCCATTGGCTACGGTACCGGTAATTGTATGTTTGGGGTTTAATTTGTAACCGTGGGATAAAAGTATTGTATGGGAATTATTGCCAAGGATGCTAATAGCACTACCACTATCCAGGAGACCGCATAAAGTTAAGTTGTTTGATTGTACCTGGACATAGGGACGTTCGTCATTAGGGTTTCTATTAAAAAGTGCAGAAGTAGTTTTATAAGATGACATGAATAAACGTAAAGTGTCTAACCAAAGGTTCCATTCTGTAGCAGTAGTTTTGTTTAAGTTACTTTTCTCCTTTACGCGTTTTTTGAAAAATTATGACAATTAGTGCATTTCGGATATGTGACATTTTGTTTACCACAGCGGAAACATACTATGTTTTTACTAGTGCAGGTTTCTAATGTATGTTCATTAGTTCTGCAACGAGGACAGGAGAATCGTAACGACGTTGATGGTTTAGCTGTTACAGTATGGATCGATGATTTATATGGAAATGGTGGTATATGGGGTTGTATGGGTTGATCATGTTTGTAATTTGGTTGATCAATGGTGTTTGGGTTATAATAAGAATCAGTATTACAACTTTCGTACCATTTGCACGTTTTGAATAACTGATCTATTGTTGTGACATCTGTGGGACGTAGTTTAGAACTGTAATACGGACTCATATTTCTTCGTAAAATGTTGATTTTAGTATTGTCTGAAAGGGGTTCATGTAGTTTTGAAAAGAGTGCCTCCATAGCTGAGAAAAATATAACTACACGTTCATTAGGCTTCTGTTTACGTGACTGAATGTTTTGCATTAAATTAAAATCATGGTTGTGAAGTTCAAAGTCTTCAAAGAAATGTTCCTTGAATGTTTTCCAATCAGTCAAGATAGATTTCTTTGACCTATACCAATCTAGAGCTGTTCCTGATAAGAAATCGTATATGTAGTTGTATAAACGTTTATCGTCAATGTTACGTGCTATTGCGAACTCTTCTAAGTTTCGTATGAAATCGCGCGGACAACTATCGCCTTTATAGTTATATTTCTTTAAATCAACCGGTTTTGTTTCACAGAGGTTGGTTAACTTCTGAGTAAGTAAGTGAAAATTAGTACTTGGCTCTACCAAAGAGGTCGCAGATGCATAATGACTTGACGTTGGTGTAAATGATGACGTTTGTGGAAAATTGAATTTTCTTTGACATTCTGTCAATTGTTCACAAATGTCTTTGTAAGTTTGTACGATTTCGGAAGATAATTCTGTCGAAACCTCTAGACGAGTAATTCTGCCTGATAAATGATTTAAATTAGTGCTTATTTTATCGTGATTCGCAGAAGTGGTGGTTGTTAAAAGAATTTGTGAAGAAACTAGTGCTAAACACTTTTTGATCTCTTTGAGGTCAATTTCAATTGAGTAAGGACTGGAATGAGAGGCACAAGGATCGGCTAACAAGTCAGGAGTCAACAATTGTCGTAGTTCGTCAGCCTGTGTAGAGCTTGGGAATGGGATGTTTCTGAGCTTGAGTTCGTAGATCAGCTCAGGTTTATTCAAGAGTGTTGGATTCATTGTTACCTGTCTGGAGTATAGAGACTATAAGTGAAGTGCAATTGGTTTTATGAAAAGAAGTGCTTGTTGAGATTATAATTAAAAGTTTATGAATATGTAAGTGTTGATTTATTTTATTAAAGTCAAGGGTTAATATTGGTTTTAAAAGAATAATTTAAATAAGGCTTAAGTGTTGTTACTATCGGTGTAGGATACACTGGAGGATATGCTCCAACAGCACTGCCGTATAGTGAGTATTGATTTACGGTTCGGTGACTCGAGTTGAGTTTTAAAAACACCAAAGGCAAATCAATATTATGTTGATTTCAGTGGAAATCTTGGATGGTGTTATTGTATGTAGGTGGGTATGTATTATTAGTTGTACTGTGTTTTGTTTAGTATCGCGGCAATCTACTAGGCAAGATGGCAAATTAAAGATCCTAGCGAGAGAGATAAGTGATACCTAATTAATTATAATAAATATGGTATGAGGCGAGAGTAGGGTTAGATTTTAGTTGGGATGGTTAAAGTCACGTTGACATTTGTATTATGGTTTAACGGAAGCAATTTGACTAGGAGCGGTGTCGAATTATTATAGTGCAGTTAAATCGATGTTATATAGTTCGAGGGACTAATAAGAAAATTATTTTAGGCCGAGAGAGGGATGTCAAATTTGGGTTCGGTAGACTACGTACCTTTTGGAATTTTGAAAATGTAATCGTAATATAATTAACTATTACAAGGATGTATAAAAAGAGATATAGAAAACTATTGTGGTCTTGCTGTGGTTCTTGTTGTAGTTTCCAGGTAAGGGTAGGGTAGACTGGTAGGCTTGTCGGCTGCTGTTGTGGAGTAGGTAGCTCAGCGGTGTAGATCCGGAATGGGGTGGGTTTGACACGTTGAGGGCGCCAGTGCGAGGGTGCGAGTCGTCAGCAGGTGGAACGGAGGAGTGGAGGAAGAAAATGCAGGAGAGGGCAGGAGGTATTTATTATATATAAATTAAGGCACCTGGAACAACCAGATACTGCGTTTAGCCTATTATTCTAATTGGTAACTGAAGAATATACAATTAGATTTAAAAATATAGGAACTTACAATAATGTGCCTTGGAAAACTGTATGATTAAACTGCACTGAAGAACACAATTTACTGGTAAACTACAACGTGCACTGCTAAGAATTCACACACAGTTATGAATAAAATAAAAAATATTTAAATTTGATTTGGTATTGATCAGCAGATCTGTTTATCGATCACCCAGTAAGATCGAACTGAACTGAACTGAACTGCCAGAAAATGGCTGCGCAGTGTCACGTGGAATTGGAAATCGAAGTTCAAATTCAAAATTTAAAATTTAGAATACTTAAAGTAGCCAGAAAGTTTATGTGTAACGTTCCGTTTCACGCACCGTTACAACCATACTTTCGAAAAATCGACAGATGGGCATTGGCCCTCGGCGAGAGCAGACGCATGCTCCTTTTTTCGCTTTGACAGCTCTGTTTTTGACATTTTGCCCGTATACGAATACAATATGTATACCACACACAAAGATTGTATTAACTGAAGTAGGGTAAATAAATATTGACGTGTGGCGTTTTAAGAACCTTTTAACATGGAATTTTTGGTATTAGCCTTTTATTTTTTAGAGAACATACAGTGTTTGGTCCCGAAAGTTTACTTATGCGTTCAAATTATAATGTTTTCCTTCCCGAAAACGCATTCTAGACGCTAAAAGGTTGCCGATGCGTTTCATTACATTGGAAATTAATTTCAATGAATGGTCACCCTGACGGAACATCTTTATAACGTAATGACATTTGTCACTTACTTCAAATGAAAATTTGTGTACATTTTTCTTTCTTTATATTTCAATAATTTTACGTATCTAATGTTGATATCGAACACCAAATACGCATACACACACGCCTCTCGACAGTTTGCCAACAACGCATACTTATCTACGGGCATTTTTTGGACATATCGCGCGTCGTCCCTATTAGCCTCGATGTACTCGGATGATGACGGGAAAGGTGGAGGATAGACGAGCTCGGGCCAGCCAGGTGGATTGAAAAAATCTCCAAATTCGCCGGACTCCGAGAACACCAGGCGCTGCATGCAGCGCATCATCGGAACCACTGGCGAGCCATCTGCACTCCCCGCCAGAGACATAGCGGTCACGATCCTCAGCATTGAAGAACCCACTGATTGGATTGATTGGATTGGAATACTTATTGAAATTTGTGTGGATATTCACGCTTTCTCGTCAAATAGGAATACATTTAATGGCTAAATATATCTCAGATGTCGTGATATAACTTCAGGAATCGTGGATTATCAACCTGCAGTGTCACACAACAAAGAAAGTAATAAGCAGCAGAAGATTGTATTGTCGAAGCCGCATATACTAATTATAGAATGAAAATATAAATGTGTGTTTTTTTTATCTTAGTTATATCTCTAACGACGACGTATAATCTGAGTCTTATAACAAAATACATGTATGTAGTCCTACTTATTTCTGCAGGTCTATAAGTACGGTTTCTAATTTCTATTTCATTGTTTTTTATGGTTTGAAATTATTTGGTTCACTGCTTTGATTTTGGATATACGGATATACGTACTTTAGTATATACATTGTAGTCTTTGGATATACGTAAGTACGTCGCACCGGGTAGAGTCAGTCCGACCCAGGTCGGGCCTAGTAGAGTTTAGTGAACCAGCGACAAAACTCCCAGTACGATTCCACTCACAACTCAGATTCGGTAGAAGCCGCGTAACCAATCTCACTGGAGCGCAAACTCTTAGAGTATCCCAGTGTTTAAACCTCCCGCGTGGTCGTGTCGGAGGTTTCCCCTGGATTTTCCCCAGGCCACTTTCCAACCGCGCACTCCTATCGATTTATTGGGCCCGACCTATAAGGCCACAATCAGGTTGAAAAAACAAAAAAAGTACGTCGCAATAATTGTTTGGACGGTACGTAAACGTAGTAAATAATAGTAAGATTGCAATTTCAATTGCGTATATTATAAGTATTATAACTGTTACATTACAGCATGTATGCAGCATGTACATGGATTTAGCTATACGCAACCATTGTCCAAGTAGTGTTAAAAGTTCAGTAAAATTTACTCCACTAATTATTCTATTCAATTATCGTTCTTATAAGAAGGAACATGAGAGCTAATTTGTCATAACATAACTATGGACTCGTACATTCAACCATGCACACGATAGCGCGTCCGGCCGGCCAAGTTCCAATTACAGATAGTGACAATGATTTACTAAATCCTACTTGATCATATTTGTCCTGCTTATTTCATTATCATTAGGTTTTAAGAATACTTAACAAACTTATTTCAAAATACTGCCATTAATTTTCATTAAGTTTCATTACATAATATATATCGAAATAAAACAACCGTATCTTCGCTTAAAACTCGCATTACCTATAAAAGCCGCTTTAGCTTAGTTGGTAGTGACCCTGCCTACGAAGCTGGAGATCCCGGGTTCGAATTCGTTCTTGGGTCTTGGACGTTTTCTATGTATTTAAATCTGTATGTATAAAGTATGTATATTGTCGCATATATATACATATATATATATATAGTTATTTGATCCCTTTACACGAAAAGAAGAATATATATATATATATTTATATATTAATTCTGGCGCAAACCAAAACCAGACAAAAAATAGCCAAATAATGCAATAATTTTTCTCACTTTGCGTTGTCTGTGTATTTTAGGACGTCATGGCACGGGAATGCCAAGTGTGAGATTGAACCTGCATGTAGGTTTTGATGTCTATTAGACGCCATAACGGATATATGCGCGTTGGCGTCGGACCAATGCGAAAGGTTAAGTAGGTATAAGTCGTGTAAAAAATGGGTTTGTGAGAAAGAAGGATTACACATTCTTAAGTTTTATTCACCATTTATTCAATTATATATAATTTAACAACATAACAGCTTAAGCCATGGCATTGATACACTAATATAGGTATTTTAATCTATTTGTATATGAATAATTAGGAGCGTTTTACTAAAATCAAATCCCAATTTTCAGAAGTAAGGTTTTGGTGACAGATCAGAACTTGACTTTTATTTTTACATGTTTGTCATGCCTTAATAAATCATCAAATATTGTAAATCAAAACTTTGTATTCCTTACAGAAATTGACAGAGCATTGTCATTGTACAGTGACAAGTTATGACAATTTCGATTTCTCTAAGGAGTTTTTAACTCTGATTAACTGGTGGCAATACACAACCGAAAATACCTATTAAAAAAAATGTAAGTCAATGACCCGGGCCAACAAAATGAAGTAGTGTGTGTGAAATATGTATGTGTGAGTTACTGGGGTAAATTATTTAAAAAAATAGAAATTTGACAGGCGCTGATAATTTACCCTGCACGACGCAGTCTTAAGAATGAGAAATAGCGAAGATATAAAAGTACATATTATTTTTATCGTACGCTTTTCTTTCTGTGCTAAAATTTGTGCAACCATTTCCTGACACATTTGTTTCTGTGTGGAGCCTATGGATAATAGCTTTAGTAGTTAAGTACCTACAATGATTGCTTTAAATGTATATGTATGCTTAAAATGTATTGAGAGGCCCGCCGCCGGCTGTGTGTGTGGACCGATGCTATGTGACGATTCGACACAGCTATCGAATCGTCACTGCTACGAGTATCGCTTGGATTCGTGCCCGTTCAACTCACTGACCTGTGACACGGTGGACAGAAGTGGAATGAAAATCCAATAGGAACAGAAACTTTCAACAAGTAACTAGCTGTACCCGCGATATTGTTAGCGTCTGAATTTCGTAATAAATTTATTACACGACTACCCAAAAAAAGGTGTGTAATGTTTTCAAAGTTCATACCTAACTATCCTATAAGACGAAGCCAGTACAACATTTTACCTAAAAAACAAAACTGTATAAATCTGTATGGGTAAAACAAAACTGTATAAATCTTTTCAACGAATCCTGTAATCCTGGTGACTAAAAAAATTCTCGTATGATACTGGGTGGAATTGTAGAATTTATTATATAACTAGCTTTTGCCTAGTTTGGTGCAGTTTCGTGAGACACTAGGGAATACCTAATATCAAATTACTTATATATAATTATGTTGATTATTGATAAAGCGATAAGGGAAGTGGTCATTAAATAATCTACATAATAGTGAACATTTTCCTGAACTTAAAAATTGAAAGAAGTACAAATCCTGTTAATGGATTTAATACGAAAAACGACGCGAATCTTCCTATTTTGAATTTAAAGATTAGTCGCCAATCGTTCTCATAATTATCACCTTATCATTGATAGCGACAAAAGTTAGCCGCCGCGACGTATTTAGTCGAGGTTTGATCGAGACTTGAAATGAAACTGGTGTCTAAAAAGTTGACATAAACAAGGTCAGTCACCTAACGGATTAAACACAGACGTGGCTACTGGCTAGACTGTAGCGTTGAGAGTTTGAGACACAGTCTAGCCAGGCGGCTACGGCCACAATTCGTCTATATTACTTATCGGTATATAGCCAAAACTTTTCAACTAAAAATTTACAACGAATTTTTCTTCTAGAGACTTTTGATCGTGTGTTTTGGAATGGTAAATTGTCTAAAAGACAAGTATGACGACTTTCGCCTTCGTTGAAGCATTGCCGTCTTTGTTCGGTATCTATTGATTTTACATAAAATATTATATAAGTTAGCATGTTTCCTCGGTTTTAAACGACGTCTGCAGTTATTGTTAACGCTGTGTGCAATTTAAAATGTGCAAATTGAAAATACATATGTTGTTATTTAAATTCGTTTCGTTTCGACACGTTTCATTTTGCTAAACGTCTTTTGTCTTTTTGTTCGCCATTACTTTCAAACCTGGGTTTGGTGTCCAGGTTCTAAAATAGACGTGTACGAGTTTGAAAGCATAGTTAGCGCGAATGACTAGCATCGCATGATTTCAACTTCATGCATATTATGAAAGAAACATAATTGCATTGTTTTGCTCGCATTCACAGCGGGTCGGGATTAAAGTAAATTGCATTAGCACCTGACCGCGGCCAGCTGACATGCCGCTGACACGTTTCCGGCCGAGTTCAACAACCGTTAAGAAAACATCAATACGCAAACCCAGTTTTGCTTGGAGACAGCACTGAATGCAATAATTTACATGAAGCATCCTTAAACCTTATCTTACTATCAAGCGTATCGAAGATTTATCAATAACCATGATGACGATAGCACATTCCTACAGAATTACTACCAAATTTTCGGTAAAATCTGTGGATAGTTTTCGACTCATTGACATGTGTCACAAGTCGAAAGTGACACACGATATCTAAAGTTTGTGAACGCCTGTTGTTGAAGACAATAAAGTTCATAGGGTAACGGGCACGCTTAAGAGAAGTTAACGGTGGCCCTCGTGAAATTTTAAACGGAAAAGTAAAGAAAATCCGGCTCAGGTCATGACTGCCGCGGGTGTGCGTTTCCTGCCCTCAAATTCTGACGTATTTTTCAACTTTTATTACATACCAAAAAAAAAAAAAACAAACGGCAGAGTTAAATTAATGCACGCCTTTAGTTGCTCATCTAGTTGCCTTTAGTAGACTGAGATTATGTGTTAATCAATGCTAAATGTGAATTTTCACCTTGTTCAACGCCTTCCTAGCGCCGAATATAGAGAAAGGCAGTATCAACTGGTTGTCGTTACAACACGCGCTGGCAACCCCGTCGCGGGCTGCAGTTGTGAAACTAACCAGATACACAGGACGACTGCATCGGTTCAAATATACAACCTTTGATATATAAACACACTGAAGTATTTTGACCTTATTTAGATAATACAAAATGTGTCAGTTCGGAAACGGAATCTGTGATTTAGAACACCGAACCGAACAATAGGCAAAGCGCGGGTAAACCGGGTATATGCTCTATAATTTAGAACTACTACCTCACCTCAAGCAACCTCAAGTATACCTTGGCTTTGAGGTCCGTAATAATTGCGCTTAATCGGAGGTCCGATTGATACTCATCTGATGATCAGGCGATTTGTGGGCCTAGGCTTTCTTCATAAACTTAAAGGTTCCGCAAAAAATAATATTTCGTTCTTTGCCACTGTGACAAGACAAAGACAACTTAGAAAACCCCGTGTTGACTAAAACTGTTTTGAGTCGACGTGGTATTACTAGAAATTAATAAAATTACGCATAAATCCACGAGGTGACATCTAAATAAACTAATCTTCTATGACCGTTTGTTGTGAAAACAAGGAAATATAAACAAGGAAATCGCAATATTCGCTATGACGACACACATTTGATCTTTTAAATGTCCAATTCTCAAACTAGACGTAAACTAGTAAGATCAGGCTCGATTTCAAGATGCGCTAAGTGCCGTTATCTCCGGCTGGTTAGTCTTGTGACTTACTCCTTTTTTGATGCTGCTAGTTGACTAATCAAATCCGCAAACCTTGAAGTTGGTTCGGAGCGCTTTAGATAGAAAAACGATTACCTATTTTATTTTAAAGGTGAACATGGGCTTTTAGGTATACTTCAACATTTTCATAAATTATAATATTTTGGCTCTATCATTGTCACTGAAGGCCTTAAACCACAGTTAAAGGATGATTCACAGTAGACCGTTCCGTGTCCGGGCCGGCCCGTTTTCTATGACAGGACGTGCGACGGCCGTCGATTTCCTGTCATAGAAAACGGGCCGGCCCGGACACGGAACGGTCTAGCGTGAATCATCCTTTATACGGTTGAGCCGCGTTTTGCCGCAAATATTTTATAATGATTATTTGAGATATGATTGTTTATTTGAAAACGCTTTATCGTTTACAATTATTATAATAACCAAGGAGTAACATACAAAACAACTTCTAATAGCTCATCAGTAATCGTTGGTAGTAGACACGACACGTTTTTCACGGCGAAACGACAGCAACTGTCACCAATCAGTAAATTGATTTTGATTATGTGACTACGCCTAACGAAAGGGATTCAGCAATTCGAAAACGAAACCGATTCGATAACCGTTGGTGTGTGTTGTAACTTAAGCAATTTCATTTCGCTCAGCATGCGCCGAGCCAACACGTAGAAAGTGACGTCTTTTTAAACTATGCGAGGCTGGCATGCTGATTGCTGATGCAGGAGTAACCTCCTAATTTCCAAACGACTCGGCGTTTCGTCCTGTCCTTCTCGTTTTTGAAGTAAGCCGGTATGAAGTGAACGGGGCGGCATGAGTAACTTCGAGAGTTGGGAGTGGAAGCCCAGGGCCGACGTGCTCGGCACCGTGCGAGGCGAGGTTTGCACAATTTCATTTGTTCGCGGCGACGCAACGCCAAGGTCGCTTCAGAGGATTAGACGAGCGCGCTTTTACCTTAATCAAATCTGCTCCCTGCGCGACGTGACTGGATAAAAAAGAGGTCTGGTGGTTTCACCAGACACTTGAGTTGTTTTAGCAATGTGATGTTTGTTGTTTGGTTAGATAAAAGTGTATTGTTTACCTCTTCATCTTCAGCGATGAACTCTATAGTGGTCTGCTGCCTGCTCTGCGATTGTTCCACGGAGCTCAACTTCACCGGTCGGGTGTCTGCTTGATCCAATACTGTAACAAAAAGAAAGAACGTTATCATGCGTTTGGGCTTAGTGGTGGAATCGTTGGGCCAGTAAAACGAATGTTTTCGTTAATACTATTTCCGGTTACTTTATTTTCTACACGTTACGTTGAAATTTCCCGAGTATGAATCGTTCAAGAATGAAAACTTTAATATTGAAAATTTCTAATAAATATATGTGATGTCTGTCACACTTCCATTGAACGTAACTATCATACATGACAGGTAAGCAGTTCGATCGAATGCTAAATTAAGTATTATACTCTTCATAGGTACTTTGATATCGAACCAAAATGTAATGAAACCTTTACGAGTAGGTGATTGTTTTGTTAGTTGAGAAGGCAGCCAGCCTTCGTGCCGTGAGTTAGAAGGGTCGGCGGCAGCCGGCACACCCTCTGTTCACAATGTCTGGTACATATACGTATATGTACGAGTATGTACGTGTTTGCGAACGCAGATAAACATTACTACGAACACTCAAATATACATCTATATCGTCAACGAAACCTAACATGGTTCGCAGTGTTTTCAAGATACGACGAGATAACGACCCCAAGACTAAAAGAACATCTTCAATAATTAACACTTACAAAAATAATCATGGCAATACTTATACCTATTCTGTCACTGTTTTAACACATTCATTGCCGACGAGCTACGTACGTGCTGCGATGATTTTTCCGCTTTGTAGCGAAAACTGTCTACGATCCCGACTATCGGGTCCTCGGCATTGAATGTGTTAAAAAATTACGCGTTATTGTTTATAGATATTTATTACCATATTACCCAGGAACCAGCCAAATGGGTCATCATCGTACAGGCGGGTTTTTCCGCTCTGCCAGACAGGTGTTGTTAGAACCAGCGGCATCATGGTGACAGTGACACTGCGCTTCCGCGGTGTACACGGGAGGTTTAGCTACGCCTATCCGTGAAGCGGCTATAATCGCGCGCACGCCTATTTCCACACACCTGATAGCTGATCGTGTAAAACCGATCGTGTGTAGCCGGTGGGTTTGATCACTAATCCGGCTACCACCCGCGCAACGAGACCTACTCGTTTTAGACAGTGGTAAATGTCATACATATTAAGAATAGGTTTGCTATTGTATTACACATTTTTAGGGTTCCGTACCAAAAAGATAAAAAAAAGAACCCCTAATACAGTTTTTTTTTAAATTAAAAATAGGATTGCTCTTTCGACGCTCGCAACTCCAAAAGAGTCTCGTGCGCGTTGCAGACCCTTTATAAAATTTGAGGATTCACTGATGCATTCAGGTTACCTGCTTGTACCGATCGTTTACAGCGCATGGGATTCAAAGTCGCTAGATGCTGGCCCAGAGCGATCCCATTTTTAAAGCTTAAGCCACACAGAGAGCGGGCGGGCGGTAGCGCCCGCGCCGCTGCCGCCCGCGCCCGCGCCGCTACCGCCCGCCCGCTCTCTGTGTGGCTTAAGCTTAAGCTCACTAGAGCGGGACTTTTGAAATGCCATCTACGCCCTCTTAAAGCTCAAGCCACACAGAGAGCGGGCGGGCGGTGGCGGCGCGGGCGCGGGCGGCGGCGGCGCGGGCGCGGGCGGCAGCGGCGCGGGCGCGGGCGGCAGCGGCCTTTGTCGGCAGCCGCCACCGCCAAAAGCAGCCCCCGCGCCGCCGCCGCCCGCGCCCGCGCCGCTGCCGCCCGCGCCGCCGCCGCCCGCGCCGCCGCCGCCCGCGCCGCCGCCGCCCGCGCCGCCGCCGCCCGCGCCCGCGCCGCCACCGCCCGCCCGCTCTCTGTGTGGCTTGAGCTTTAAGAGGGCGTAGATGGCATTTCAAAAGTCCCGCTCTAACACGCGTGAGTTTTCAATTAACCATCCCGCTCTCTACGGAAGCTCAGCGCGTGTTTTTCGTAAATTATTGATGTTTATTCTAAACGTGTACATTTATAAGGATAGTCTTTTTTATCAGGTTTGAGAACTTATCTTTTTACAACTATTAAACCAAAAATCATTGTTAAAGATGGGAGGGTTTAAAATAAATGAATAAAATGAACTTTATTCTGTAAGTAGGCCGCAATGGCACTTTTACAAGTCAAACCCTACTAGCGTTTCACAGAGGCCACTGCCGAGAAGAAACGCCGAAAGAAACTCGACAGTCAGACATTTTTAAAAGATCAAACCAAAAACATCGAAAAAAAAAGGGTTATGTTTGAAAAATAAAAGTATCGAGAAAATGTTTGCAAATCGTTTTTTCACTTTTAACAGACTGGAGGAAAATAGTGCAAGATTAATATACCGAAAGGACAGATATTTAATCACTATAGATGTTGAGATGTAGGTCGATAAACATTGGCAAAAGTGCATATGTGGGCTCTTAATAATAATAAAAATAGTCGCGGCTGGAACGCGAATTAACCTTGGAGCGACTTTTAAAAATATGTTTTAATTTTAATTATGGTAGCAAAGGCTTTAAGGCGCCCCCATTCACTGCGTTAATGCATTTAGCATTTCCTAGTCTCATAAACGGGAGAAAGTCAAAGCCTTGCTTCGTGAAGTGAAAAGTTTATGTGACTGTTTTATTTATCCAGAGTTATTCGAGTTATTATTCTTTAGTTGAGCGGTGGTTTTTAGAATTTGATTATACACTATTCACATGAATTCATGATATTATAATGTTATGAAATTAATTGGTGATAAATATTCTAGCACTCAGATTAGTAAGACAAGAAATTGATCTACATATTACTTTTGAACCACAATATAAGTCGAAAAGTGATAGATCACCACTTTCTTACTCATATTGTAACAGGAAACTTTAGTCCCCAGAAATAATAACCACCAATGAGTTGCTTGGTAATTTTTGCCCATATCTCGTGTGATATCACGAATACGTATACAAGTTTGCGCATAGTTGAACACTTGACGGGCAAGTCATTGATCCGTGTCCGGTTGGTAAAAACTTTAACAGTTACAAAGTGTAACGGTTAAGTGATCTGTCAACACTCATTAAATTTGTTAAAACATTCAATCCATTTTGGTAATCGCTGCCACGACGCGAGACAGTTCCGTACTTAGTATGAAACTATTTCTGCATAGCAAATATATTAAATTTTGATATAATTATATTACCAGCTAATTTATTAAACACACATTACCCCATCCTCATACGATATACTTTTGCCATACATTACTCATTTATTCGCTTCATATAGAGTATATAGACAATGCACAATGCAAAATCAACATTTCTAGGAAAGAACAACGAACGTGACCCGAAGTGTTTTACCTATTTATCCTATGAGGAAAACGACTAATACTTATCCGGCTGACAGACGTACTGTAACATTACCGTTTACACAGGCAGTCACATCGTATCACACGATCCCAAACCGATTTTTGTTAGTCATCATAAGCGTTGGATTTTAAATGAAAAGATTTCTACTGTTATGTAATTATGTTATGAATGAATATCTCATTTAATCTTTACAGGTAAGTAATAAAAATTAATTCGGCGCCGAAGCAATTTACCTATCATCAGTGGCGGAGCGTCCATACAACTCGATTCCCATTATTTCCCACCGGCTTGCCTGATTTTCAGCCAGTCCAGTTCTTTTACTACGGCTCATGAAGAATAAGGAAGGCAGATTATTTCCAGCTTCCCTAAGAATATGTTGACGCGCCGCCACTGCCTACCATACAAAAATGACACGTTCGGATGCTGCGCGTTGGGATTCCCGAGAATTAGATTGGATGTTGTAAAACTAATGTTCGCGAACCCACAAAAAATGTCATTGGGGGAAACCCAAAACAGCACTGATCTGGTGTGCGATGTGCGTATTGCGTAGTTATATATAGAACAATAAGCAAAATCTTCAAAACTAAGCTTTTAGAATTATTTTAATTTTTCCATACCACATTTGCCCCACCACTTTTTGGATAGATGTTACCGTCCCCACGTCTTAAGGTATGATTCCGCTGCCGACTGCATACAGCAACTGCACGTGCCGCCGCACTCCGAATTGAACCGTAATGGTATGCGTAAAAAACTCAATTTGAAATGAGCGGAGAAGTGTCGCAACAGCACATGCCGCTCACTCTAAATTGGGACTTTTAGTGTCATGATTACGGTGTCATACCTTTACCTGTCAGCGGAATCATACCTTTACCATCAAGTAGCAACCACTAGCAAGTCTCGCACCAACCCAGCAGTTACCAATTAAAAGTATGTTCAACATTTATTTAGTAAATTTACACACATTAAGCGGTTTACACAAGTGCCAATGAGATGATTCTGCATTAATACTTTACTTTATTGTTATTATTTTATCATCAAAATGACATGAAATAATTAGCGTTGACGTCAGGAAGTTAACTCTTACTATCTAATCTAATTGCACGCACTCCTAGCTCCTAGTGCATATTTTAAAAGTCACCTACCTGTATATAATATTATAATATAACCATACCTATATATTAAATTAAAACCGTTTCCTTTGATATGTCTCTTTTAAAACACAGATCATAAGTATATATTTTTTTTTATTATAATATATAAGCATCCGTTGTTTACGTGATAAATTGATAACAGGAAAGGAAAGCGAAAACCAATCGAAGGTAATGTGCGTGTTATTTTATTATCGGTAGCTGTTTTTAAAACAACTTCAATCAGAAAATGACAATATTTTACGCTTTACTGTGCCTAACAATTGATATATCAGTAGCTCTAGTGTAAGTTTTTTCGAAACATTAACTAATTCGAACGCGTTTGCGTTTTGTCTCAAAATGTATGAAAGTGGTATGAAAACGTGAACAGCGCCTCTGGTGGTCACTAGTGGAAACTAAAACAGCGAGTATAACATTTGTTGCTAACTGATGAACCCGCGTATTTCAAACTCGATAAGAGCGTTTTCATACATTTTGAGACAAAACGCAAACGCGTTCGAATTAGTTAATGTTTCGAAAAAACTTATACTAGAGCTACAGTTTTGTTTACGCCAAGTAACTAATTTCTTAGAATTACCTATTTCAAGTAACACCATTAAGGGTCAAAATATTTTTTGCTCCTTCATTTTACTTTAAGCTACGAAAAATGTTGTCATTTAACGATATCCCAATTACTTTGTTTATATCACCATTTTTATTTCAAAATTATCACGAAGGTTATTTTTATATTTAACTTCATTAGCCTGATTTGGCCCTCGCTTTGATTTGAAAAAAAAAAGCTACGTAGCCCAGTGGTTCAAGCATGCGGCTGTCAAGCGGCGGTCGTGGGTTCGAATCCCAGCTCGTACCAATGAGTTTTTCGGAACGTATGTACGGAATATCCTTTAAAATATACCGTTAGCTTTTCGGTGAAGGAAAACATCGTGAGAACTGCATACATCCGCAAAGAAATTCAAAGTTGTACGTGAAGTCTCCAACCCGCTCTGGGCCACCGTGGGGACTACTGCCTAATCCCTCTCATCTATAAGAGGAGGCCTGTGCCTGTGCCCAGCAGTGGGACGTATATATATAGGCTGACGATGATGATGATGAGCTTGATTTGGAGGTTTTGTGGAAAATTAGAAAAAAAAACAACTAAAGGTATGATAAACTACATTTAAAATAAATAAATAAATATTTGTGGACAATCTTACACAAATCAACCTAGTCCCAAACTAAGCAAAGCTTGTACTATGGGTACTAAGCGACGATATACATACTTATATAGATAAATAAATACTTAAATACATAGAAGACATCCAAGACCCAAGAACAAATATTCGTGCTCATCACACAAATAAATGCCATTTATCTACACACATATCATAAATCCTCTAATATGCTTTCGGAAACCGTAGAAAATGACACTCACTTCAACATTCAATGAATTTATGGCAATTTGGAGCTTGATTTGGAGGTTTTGTGGAAAATTAGAAAAAAAAACAACTAAAGGTATGATAAACTACATTTATCTACACACATATCATAAATCCTCTAATATGCTTTCGGAAACCGTAGAAAATGACTCTCATTTCAACATTCAATGAATTTATGGCAATTTTCTTATCTGTGGCTAAGGCTACAGCAGTAATATAATTTTTAATTTTAATCTCATATATGATGTTAAAATATAAAAACGTCAAACAAAACTGTCAAAATTTAAATGTCAAAGTTGACATGTCCCTATTCTAGTATCACTGAAAATTCAAATTCAGTCGATGCGAAATGTCAGCTCGATGTTTTTTTAGTATATATCGCACGAAATTTGAGCTAGAACGACATGATCACATCAGAATAGGGACTCTTTACTTTTTAAAATAACATTCAGGTATCGGTTGCCAGTTCTGATTTCGATATTTCCGCAACCGTGCAAAAAAGGTTGTATTAACACAATTATTGTATTTATTTACAACGGTTTCTGAACCCATCTTAGAGTAGTTATAATATGTGTGTAGATAAAGTAATGTATGCAACTGTACATAATTAGGCATTATGTACCAGTTGCATAAACTACTATTGCAAGTCTTATTCATCTAATACGTAATACCTTGAGTTGAGACTTGCGCGTTGCGCGTCCGTGTTCATCGTTTTCTGAACCATAAAGCGCGCGACGCGACGTCCAACGAGGACATAAGACAAATTATGAATTAATGCTGAAGCCAAGGAAACTTAAAGACAAATGTTTATGGAGTCTGCATTAGACGTCATCATGACTTGATTACCTAGGAAGCATTACGTGATGAATATTAAACGTATAAAACCGTCTGCCGGTGGATTCACACTTTTTTCCTGTTGAGTTATACTTAAAATTGTTTGAACTGTCCGAGTTGTATCAAGTTAGGTCGTTCAAAAAGCGACTTTACTGTCCAAGCGTGAAGATTCAAACTCCAATGACAAGTTTTATAAAATGTCGGACATTTTAAATAATTTCTACTATACTGTGCAGGCACAAAGCGGATAACCGCTTACAGGATTGGTATTTGCTAGGATAAGAATTCCAATATGTTGAATTAAAGAAATCGGAAGGAAAAAACCGGCCAAGTGCGAGTCGGAGTCGCGCACGAAGGGTTCCATACCATTATCTATAAAAACGGCAAAAAAAACGTATGTTGTATAAATATTTATTTTATTCTGTTTTTAAGTATTTGTTTTTATAGCAGGAACAGAAATACATCATCTGTGAAAATTTCAATTGTTTAACTATCACGGTTCATGAGATACAGCCTGGTGACAGACGGACGGACGGATAGCGGAGTCTTAGTAATAGGATCCCGTTTTACCCTTTGGGTACGGAACCCTAAAAAGTCAAAAACAGGGGTAAGAGACGAAACACAACACCGGCCGGGGACAGAAACAAATTGCTTGCAAAAAGCATAGGTTATTCAGAAAATGTTAAGTACCTATAAGGTGTTGTATAAATTGTTAAAAAGATCAATACATGGCAAGGCCAAATGGACCTTGCAGTGCAAGGTAGTCATGCACATGCACATTTCACCGAGCTCCTGCATGCGGGCATCCTTATACTGATGCAAAATAGTATTTTGAAAATAGTAATAATAAATAATCGTTATAGTGGATAATAACTGTCTGAATACAAATTAGAAATAAATAAAGGATTTTAGTATTGCAATATGGACCGGTTTATACATATATAATGAGTATAAACAACATTTATTCATTATTTTTTAGTAATTTGCAGGTTATACCTAACATAATGAATTTTACATTATCACTCATATCATCATCATCCTCCTAGCATTATCCCAGTACAGTTGCATCCTGAAGGATGCCTGGGGTTCGCTACCTAATCCCAATATTTGGCGTAGGCACTAGTTTTTACGAAAGCGACTGCCATCTGACCTTCCAACCCCAAGGGGAAACTAGACCTTATTGGGATTAGGCTTTGTCAAGTGAGTGGGCAATTTGACTGTTAGAAGTTCTCAAGCCGCCCGAAGGCCTCCAACTCGGCTTATCGACTGCTGCCATAGACAGCAACCGGGATCAACGGCTTAACGTGCCTTCCAAAGCACGGGAGCGCTCAGTTAGTAACCACTCAAAGCGGTCACCCATCCAAGTCCTGACCGCTGCCCACGTTGCTTAACCTTAGCAAGCGCAAGCGGTGCGCAACGCCTATGTATTTAACATTTTTAAAACTGTATTGAAAAGCAAATATTAATTATGACCCAAGTACATTATAAACATATGTACTTCCGCCGCCTGCATACAGAACGGCGAGGCCGTTTCTTGGAGGGCCCTTCATATAACAGGCCATAAGTGCGCCTTAAAATTTATTGACCGCTTCCATGTTTTAGCATAAATACTGACTCGTCTTAGACACATAGTCGTCTCGCATGTATCGCATACAAAGTTCTTCCTGCTAACATAGTGCGTTCTCAGTTCTCTAGCTTAAGCGGGTATTACACTGTCCTGAATCAGGCGTCCTAATTAGTGGAGGGGAGTTGAAGCATCTCGCTCTAACGTATAGGTCGGAACCCTTCTAAGTGTCCTGAATTCAGGACAGTGTAATACCCGCTTTACTCCACCTGACCTGAATACGCATTTCTATGTAATAACTATGGGAATTACGCTTGCCTCTACACCAGGAAAACAACAAATTTATTTGTATAGGGTACTTTATACGATAATTTAATGATTTTATTCATTTGTAAACATAGATCGTCAACAGGAAAAGTCGATTTCAAAATATGTGGGTAAAATGTCAAAAACAAATGCGGTTATAATGTAAAAATGGTATTAGAACCCCAAAAACTGAACACATACAATGAAAAACCTTTGTAACCGTGTCTACATTAGATAATAAGCTGTGTAATAATTAGCCATGGCAATAATTATAGGTAAATATTTTTATGTCACACCTGGCCATAAAGAGGCCATTATCGCACGCTCCGCGCGCGGGAAATCCCACTTCCTGGCCAGGGGTTGACATAAAATTTTGTACATAACACGGGCGGTAAAAAAGAAAGCCTCAGATCGCATATTTATCGCCCTTGCCTTCGGCTCGGGCGTAAAATACCTGCGATCTGAGATCTGAGACATTCTTTGTTTTATCGCCCTTGGTAAGTAATGTACTATTTTCTGTATTCTAGGAAAAAAATATAAGTAAGCATGTCCGATCCCGATGACAATGCCAGAGACGATGTGAGAGTTCGATGACTCAGATAGTTAGGTATTTTTTTTACATAGAAGTTGCTACTAAGGGGGTAAGGGGTTGCAAAGACCTGACATTATTAGTAACTAACTCGAAATGGTTACAATATACTATGATAAAACCAAAATGGCGACATAGGTATGGATGGACATATTTTGTTTTATCTACTTAGCCGTGCTATGTTTGCATAATAAGAATGCTATATTGCAATTGAATTACACATTACGGTCGTTAGAGCCGTCAACTTAACCTATAAGCTGGGCTTGGTTTCTCGTCCCCTGAAATGTCCTTGTTAACATTTTACTGAGCGCCACTTCACACACATTATTAGCTTGGTCACATTGCCCTAATGGAGTTTTATTAGGGATACTGTTCGCACCGGTATTAAGGCGATATATCGATTGAAAGAGACACCCTTTGTTTTTCGCTCACGACAAAACGGGATGCAACCCTCTCCGAGAATGGCTTTTTAGACAAATCTCGTTAAATATCTGACTGTGTGCAGGTTTATTAAATTTCCTCTTGTCAGTGCCTAGATGAGGTAAAATACCATCATATTAACTTAATCGTGTCTTTTAATAATGCGTTGTTTTAGTAGGCTGAGGAAAAAAAGGAAAATATAGACTCGACTTTGGATTTATTTTCTATCGAGAAAATTTTAAGCAATCATGTTTCGCTATTGTCAGTACCACAATCATATAGTCAAGAATCATATATCCGAAAATCAGCCACTACTGTTTGCTAGTCTGGGCAGGACAGCGTTTCAAAGTCTCCAAATTTCTCAGTGTAGCGCCTTAATGGACAATACCTACCACTTTATTCACAATAAATCAGTTCGTTCGGAAATTAGTATCACAATAACACAAGGACAGTGTGTACGAGTATTATACGTTACGTCATTTGTATTTTGCACTCGCGTCCTGTGTGACCCATTCCGCTAACGCAGGTGACACCACCACCAATAATAAGCCGTTTAATCAATGTGGGGATCCGACCAGTCACCAGTTTGTAGTTCGCATTTTGGGGCGATACTAATAATATTTGACATTGACATTACACCAACTATGTACGTGCAATGTACTTGTCGAGACACATTCAGATCAGTAAACAAATTTCAAATTCAAAGGGAAACATTTAAAAAATTAGGCTCCTAGCAGGATTCTAACCGGGTACAGTCAGCGTCATATAGTATGTAGCAGCCAAAGTGTCCAAATACTTCGGCACACCATACAAAATATATGGTCTACAAAATATATGGTGTACCGAACTATTTGGCCACTTTGGCTGCTACATACTATATGACGCTGACTGTACCTATTGGTTTCATTAAATAGTAACACATTTAAAGATCAATTGGACTTATTAATCTTATTATACAGGTTCTATGATAAAAATGACATGATGAGTTCATGACATTCCCTAATTATCTAATATATTTCATACTCGTACATCAGGAGTCAATATAACGACAGTTTCAACATTACAGGAAGTTGGTCAGAAACATAACAAGCATCTTGTTATGCAGGAGTGTTATAAATAGATTAAGATTACATAAATTCAGTAGAAAACTGGTTTATATTCGGATGAGTAGAGTGGATGTTAACATAATACACCAATAGCAATTCGATTTGAAAAAAACATACGAATATAAACGGTTTTTGAAGGACCTATCTATTATACGCTGATTATACGTAACTTTTTACATACAGAATGAAATGAGATCACAGAAACAGATAATGAGACTCCAGAATCCGAAACACGCTGCGTCGCACACCCATTTCAGAATTGAGGATTCGTTGAATTGACAGCAAGAGACACACACTCATACACACAGCACAGCGCATTCTCGGTAGGTCCATCTATCTTATTTTATTACCTATAAAGTCGCTACCAAATAAGCTCTAAGGCATCTTAACAATAGGGTCGTGCTGCTCCGATAAATGTCATGGCGACTGTACATTATAGCATCATGAATTTTTAATAATTGGCTTTTACATATATCTTATAAAACAAGGAAAGGCTAAGACTGCTTTAAAATCTGAGTGAATAATGTACAGTCAGCCCATGAAAATGTTGAGCATACTTCGAACCTTGTCACATCGAAATCTAAGAAATATTTAGACTGAAACGTCATAAAATTTGAAACCTCTTTAATTTGACAAAGTACTAAAGTGCTCAACATTTTCCTTGGCCCACTGTACAATTGATGTCGCAGTTCATACATGCACACTTGTAAATGCAGCCTTCGGCGGTAGGAAGCATAGTATGTAGTGTTAATTAAGGTACTAACTTACATAATGCGCGAGTGATTCAAGCAAAGAAAACAATTAACTGCCAATTGGTGGAAATAATTCGTGTATAAGCAAATTTTGGCATACTTGTAGATAAATATGTCCTCAACAACATACTAAAATTCCTGGGAGATGGGGGTGGAGATAACGAGTAGAGGGGGGTGTAAAGGTCATTTTTTTAGTTTTTCGTATAAAGCTCTTAAACGGTGGCCGATAGCTAAAAATGTCCTTAGACATGAGTAATCTACATACAATTCTCTACAAGAAAGGTTCTATGCACTTTTTCGCTAGGATGAATATTTGATGAGATTTTAAAGGGGTGAAAGCCCCCCTCAAAAACTAAATGGATGGCTTCAAATTTTCACAGTTCAAGCATCGTGTTGACCCACACCTACACACATTGTCAGAAAATATTCTTAAATGCTTATAAGGGGGGCCCCCATACAGCTAAAGGAGGGTGCGAAAAAAAATAATTGTCCTACCCCATCCAGTGGGGTATCGTTATTTAGAACTCATTGAGTGCATAAATACTGTATTTTTTGTTTTTAAAAATATTGAGAAACAAGGGAATGAGACCCACCCATGAGGCCACTTAAAGGTAACATTCACCCCTTTAAAATCTCATTAAATATTCATCCTAGCGAAAAGTGCGTAGAACCTTTCTTGTAGAGAATTGTATGTAGATTACTCATGTCTATAAGGACATTTTTAGCTATCGGCCACCGTTTAAGAGTTTTATACGAAAACTAAAAAAAATACCTTAAAACGACCTTTACACCCCCCTCTACCCGTTATCTCCACCCCCATCCCTCAGGAATTTTAGTATGTTGTTGAGGACATATTCACCTACAAGTATGCCAAAATTTGCATATACATGAATTATTTCCGCCAAGTTATCCTTCATTAACTGGATCAGAGGGAGAGTGCAACGCATTATAATTATGAATGTAATTGTTATTATAATTTTATGAATAGGCATATAATATTGAATTGTATTACTGTATACACAATGACAATGTAGTCGTAAACGCAGATGACCAAACACTGGAGAATGCGGGCTGAATATCCGTTTCGTTAGTAGGTAATGTTTAATTCGCTGTATATTTACAACCCAAAACTCGACCGGTAAGCGAAATCGAGTTTAATCGCAAATATTCAAGCAGGTATTTAAAAACAACGCATTGGCAAAGTCGCCCAACCTCACCAACCTGAATAACCAAGACACGTGAACAAACACGTAGGAGGAACTGTTAGCTGGCCCGTCTACTTCTTTACACAATGCCATATTTTTAACTTCTTTCTTACCTTATTAGGCTCGTTATGCATAGACAGGGTTGGGCAAAATACTGTCTTACTTGTATTTCAAATACAAAATACAAAATACATTTAAAACTGTATTTGAAATACCAAATACAAAATACTTTCGTGACGGGTATTTGAAATACAAAATACAGTACTCAAAATAATGTATTTCAAATACAAAATACAAAATACTTTTTATAAACTTCTTTGAAATCAGAGTAACTCCAGGATTTAGTAAGTAAGAAGACTATTATTAGTGGCTGTAGACCTCTTGAATTGACAAAAAAAAAATTTTTTCAAAATTTACGAAAAAAATCTCGACAAATGAATTCTATGTAATCATAGAACCTGCTCACACAATTTCACGAGAATCGGTTAAGAAATGCAAAATGCTGTAGAGGAGAATAAAGCAAAATTCGGCCGCAGAAAAACACGAAATCATTGATAAACATTTTGTTTTTTAAAATTTCCTAACACTGACCCACAATTTTCTATTTATCTAAATATTTTTTATTTTACAAAAAAAATCCTCGACAAATGAATTCTATGTAATCATAGAGCCTGCTCACAAAATTTCACGAGAATCGGTTGAGAAATGCGACCTGTAGAGGAGAACAAACCAAAATTCGGCCGCAGAAAAAAACCGAAATCATTATTTATCATATTAATATTTCCAAAAACTGACTAGACAAAAAAAATCTTGTTATTTTCGATCCTGCTCACCAAATTTCACGAGAATCGGTTTAAAAACGAGACCTGTAGAGGAGAACAACCGGAAATCCGGACATACGAAAACATTTTTGTCGAAGCTAAAACAGAGACCTTCGTTTCACTCGGTCAACAATAAAATGAAATAGACATGAGTAGTTCACGAATGAATGATTCAAATGAAGTACTTCACCTCGAGTAACTCTTTCATTCACTAGTTCAGTTCGGATTCATATACTTCAATACTTCAGTTCGTTCAGTTCATGATTCATATCTTTTAGCTACTCATTCGCTCCGAGAGTGACATAGACGACATGATTGAATGAATGACTGATATGTTTACCCAATCTATATCGTAGATGGATCTGTTGAGCTATATACTGAACGAAACTGAACTAGTGAACTAAATGAGTTATATACTTCACAGTGACGGAATGAAATATATCACTCTTTTCTTTTTAGTGACACTTTTTGCGCATGTCTAAAATGAAACCAGCGGGGCTAAGATGATCGCTTATATGTCGGACATATAGCATTCGTCTGTTACTGTCAAGTTAGTCAGTCAAGTATGTAAGTGCCAATGCAATGAAACTACACTACATGAAAATAGAAACGAAACGCAAAACTGACATAACTCAAACTATAACCTATAACTTTCATTGATGTAGCGATCGAAACGACGAAACGAAACAAAACTTAGCTTTATTCGGGTGGGCGCGCTTTGTTGCAAAAACGTTTTGTATTGATGATTGACAAAAATGCGCTCTATTCGCAAGATGTTAAGGCTTAATTTTGAAAATTCATTCTTAAATATTTCTTTCGTTCGTTTCGTTTTGTCGGGCGCCGCAGTGAAAAAAACTAGTTACTTTTGAAACTGTTTCGTGAAACTGTTTCCAGATAATGAAGAGCTGTTACGTTTCGTTACACTTAAAAGTCGCAACGACCCAGCTCTAATGTGAATTGACTGACACTTGACGTTGACACTTGCACTTAGTGTTGCCATAGTGGCTTAACTTGGGGCTATAAAACTCAAAGAATCAATCATCTTTGAGTTTTAGCCCCAAGTTATAAAAAAGTAAATAGTTAAAAAAAAAGTTTCATTATACCTACGATTACAGAATTAAAAAATGTATTTTTGTGGAAATGTATTTTAAAACATAAAGTATTTTAAATACAAAATACAAAATACATGTGAGTGCGGTATTTGAAATACGAAATACAAAATACTTCTCCTAGAGTATTTGAAATACAAATACAAAATACGTATTTGTATTTCAAATACGTATTTCAAATACATGTATTTGAAATACTGCCCAACCCTGTGCATAGACATATATTTATGTTAGTTACCTATGTCTACACCTGTCTATTAATTGGCACGTATACTGATCAAATCTTTAAAAAGACCTTACGTTTCCAAATAAGTAAAGATGAAGTTTTATTTTATTGACGAATAAGCTTTTGTTTATAAACTCTGCTTATTTCACTTTTTATGTCATCATCATCATACCTATCCATCCAGACATTTATCTAACTTGTGAAATTTTATGAGAAATTTAAGCACTTATTACCAGTCATCGATTGGACTTCAAATTTATTATCCGTTAACAATGTAAAGAGAACAAAAACTTTAAGACATAAATAATTATCTATTTATGCAAGGAGTTTTTATATAAGAGCGAGCACACGAGACAAAAAACATCTTTACGAAAGTCTATCATATTATTAGTATTCAATAAAGACCATTGACATAAAAACCAGCGTTATACCGTTTCAGAAAACCAAATTATTTTCATAACTTTTTAGATTCCATCGCAAAATGTCATCGTAAGTAATTTAGGTGTTGGCATAAATATTGTGCCTTCTTGAATAACATTTCCGGAGTGAACTGATTCGTCATATTCAATCGACATTTTTAACATATCTACACTGAACAACTATGAACTTAAATAATATAATTAAACAATAGCAACCATGTTAATCTTTCCCGTGAAAGAAAATCAGAATAAACAATAACGAAAGAAATGTATTATAATAACGCGTATATTGTTTAATTTATATACCCTGAAGTTCCAGGTATTTTACAGCGCTCGTAGTCTCGAGGCTTGTTACATAATGATAATGAATCATTTGGATAACCTCTGTGCGTTCCTAACAATTACCATCACAGCAACACAATGAGAGCAGACACGATTAATGGGCGGCCCTGCCGGCGCTGACGCGGGTGTCTACGTGCCCCTAAGTATTATAGTCTGCAACATGACATGACTAAGGCCATGGCACTGTTGCAGTATTTATGAGATGTCATGACACGGAACTCTAGTTAGTCAGACACGAAATTAAGGTTACCCAGTCGAGATGCGAACAAATGATTCCATACAACACTTTCACCAACTTCGTAATCTCGTGACAACGAGAATACGTAGAATCCGTTTAGCCGTAATGTGGTGCTAGGTAATTTTCGAGTTTATTTTAAGGGACTATGCGGAGCGAATAGTACAAACATACTTTCATTATCTGAGTTCATAAAGCCTTAACGCTTTTTTCGGGGGTGAGGAAAGGGGAAGGTTGATGTTACTTGGATAATTTCTGTGACGGAAATCTGATGTCGTTAGCCTAGCGGATACCGAATGATGTTGTAACGGCCGCTGCAGCCGATAAATAATGACCACCGGAAGTTTACATGCACTACTTTTATCATAACACAGCTAAGCAATCATAAAATCGAGTATAAGTTGTCTGACTTGCCGGTACATCACTAGGTGTAGCGGTTTGTAAGAGAATTTTACGCAATATCTTCAATTGATAAATGAATAGGTACATCCACTTATTGATCTTGGGAAAACAGTCGTAAGCAACTCTAAGTAAACAGTCTGGAAAGTTCTCAGACTATGGCCATAACATAATTGATGAGAACAAGCATTACCTGCATTAGAGAAAATCTGAATTAGATACTTCCTGTTAACGGATGCATAGCTCGGGAGATATAATATCAGGGGCCTTGTGTTCTTCCTCTGCTGATTTGATATCTATTATACCAATCGCGGATTAAAATACGCGAAATCCTTAATTAACTCTGCATATTTAACAAATTGAATACATTATATTCAATATCAACCCATAAATATACGTTTGGCTAAGTTAAGTAAGGCGCAACTTTATATCGGACCAATTGTATCGGTATATACCTATACGTTTATGTCATCATGTCATGTATTAGCAACAATAACAAATAAGTAGGCTGATAGTCATTAGCAAGAAACAGTAATTTAATATGAAGATGGGAACATATTGCAAGCGGGCAAGTTTAACACTAACCAGAATGCAACGTCAGACCAATTTGGTTGTACAGTCGACGTCAAAAATATGTTAACATTTTACATCTTATTACAATCGAATAAGGTGCAGAAGTGTAAATATATATGCGATGTCGACGGTACACGTAAGTAGGTCGGTATCACTGTCCTGCAGAAAGCAAATATTTTATTTAACGAATCGATTTAAATTGTTAATTTATGAAAATAATTTAAACAATCAGGCAATTGACACTTAATTAATAACTGGGTCAACAGAGTGAGCCGCTTCCTTCCCTGTACTAGCTTTATAGAGATCGCGTTACGTTTGTAATCATCACAAATCAGTAATTGCGATGGTTGTAGTTCACGCAGCCTTAATAATTGGGTTAAGGCATTACATAAACACACGATCATTGCGTTATTCGACGGCGGCGCGCGCGCACAGAACACACTGCGTGCGATTAGCCAGGGCGCCGTGATATAATCGCTGCAACTGTGAAATAGCCAGTTTGTGATCATTTTTATTGTAAATGACCCTTAGCACAACTGTGACTTGTCAAAGAAAAGTAAAGCAAGATGTCAGTTCATCATCAGGCATTTCTGATCATTGACGCTGCTTAATGATTTGTTGTAAGAGATAGAAGCGTATGTCATTCTCATTTAGTTAGTAGTACTGTTGTGTAATCCAACAGTAAGTCGATAAGGACGGATTCAGAGCAGACTTCCAGACTCATGCCGTCCATCCAGTGCGAAAAATTCGAGGAAACTTTGTTAACTTAACAAATAATAATAACAATTCGTACATACCACCGCTCCCGCCGCCCGCGACCGCTTTAGCTTAGTTGGTAGTGACCCTGCCTACGAAGCTGGAGGTCCCGGGTTCGAATCCCGGCCGGGGCATTTATTTGTGTGATGAGCACGAATATTTGTTCTTGGGTCTTGGATGTTTTCTATGTATTTATGTATTTATTTATCTATATAAGTATGTATATCGTCGCTTAGTACCTATCAGTGGCGGCGCGTTCATACATCTCGATTCCCACCGGCTTACCTAATTTTCAGCCAGTCCAGTTCTTTTACTATATCTCATGAAGAATAAGAAAGGCAAATTATTTCAGGTTTTCCTAAGAATGTCTTTGACGCGCCGCCACTGGTACCTATAGTACAAGCTTTGCTTAGTTTGGGACTAGGTTGATTCGTGTAAGATTGTCCACAAACATTTATTTATTTATTTTATTATTTAATATCTGGGCGGCCGAGCGTTGCTCGGCGTTGTCCCGGGCATGATACCTAGCTAGATCGATTGCTCGTCCCCGAAAACCCCCACATACCAAATTTCATCGAAATCGTTAGAGCCGTTTCCGAGATCCTCGAAATAAATATATAAATAAATAAATATACAAGAATTGCTCGTTTAAAGATATAAGATACTTTTTTTGAGCCCGACTGTTTCTTTATATGCCGGCCGCCGGGCCCAATAAGGCGATAGTAGTGTGCGGTTGGAGAGTGGCCTGGGGAAAATCCAGGGAAAACCTCCGACACGACCACGGCGGTTTAAACACTGGAATACTCTAAGATTTGCGTTCCAGTGAGATTGGTTGAGCGGCTTCAACAGAATCTGAGGTGTCAGTGGAATCGAGCTACTGGGAGTTTGGTCGCTGGTTCACTACTAGCGGCTCTTCTAACCTAGCCTAGCTGAGAAAAGTCCTGCAAGAAACTCAGCTAGGCCCGACTAGACCGTGGGCCAACAAACAGGTCACGATGACCAATTTCCTCTAGCATGAAAACTTGTACAGAAAGTTTTATTATGAACGACTGTGGGCGTCTGCCACGATTCCGTTGGTGGGTTGAGGAGCAGCAGCCTCCCAAAGGCGTGAAAAAAAAAAACACTAACGGAAATGACTAACGATTTTAGCGCCTGGCCCACGGTCTAGACCTGGCGTACAGTACGAAATACAGCGCAAATATTATAATCCGACGACTAGGAGCTATTGGTCCACAAAACACATATACCTATTAAACGATTATTTGACGACCACTTTAGCTTAGTTGGTAGTGACCCTGCCTATGAAGCTGGAGGTCCCGGGTTCGAATCCCGGCCGGGGCATTTATTTGTGTGATAAGCACGAATATTTGTTCTCGGGTCTTGGATGTTTTCTATGTATTTAAGTATCTATTTATATCTATATAAGTATGTATATCGTCGCTTAGTACCCATAGTACAAGCTTTGCTTGGTTTGGGACTAGGTTTGATTTGTGTAAGATTGTCCACAAATGTTTATTTACAACGTTGTTTGTCCAGAAAAAGCAATACCAAAGAGAGAATTTCTTTCATTCGAGCGCGGGGGACGAACGTGTCTTTTACACGAAGTTCTAGGTTGTAGCATACGTACCTTGCAGAATTGCTAAGTACCTATTTTGCATTACAGTAGTATTTATTTCTACCGCGTACAGTAAGCGAAAAATACTAGTTTAGTCTTCGCCTGCTTGTTACATTCTTCCCGGTCGGTTGGTTTGTACATCTAGTCGGTACAATCAGGGCACAATGCACTGTTGACAGTGCGCTCGTCCATAACAAGGCCGAGAGAAAAGTATTGTTCTATTATTTCACTATCAACTACCGGGCACAATATCTGTGCATCTGGTCGCGTGACGTCATTGCCGAGCTTGCGCGGCGTTGCATTGCAGAGAAGTGCACAGATATTGTGACTGGGTAGCAAATTTATCTACAAGAAACTATTTCAGGAACACATGTTTTTATTCCTTTGGGAGTCTAGTCAATGAAGGTCTCGTTTGTCGCGCGACAAACGACAAGAATAGCATCTATCCCTTTCTGTCACGGCTTGATAGAACGTGATGGATGTTTTATCTTGTCTTTTAACACGCGATAACTATGAGTATAATACGTGGCCTGTTCTGCGCTTGGGACATTTTAGCATTTAGTACAGGCAGCATTATACATTTTAGCACTAAAGCTTAAGCCACACAGAGAGCGGGAGGTAGCGGCGCGTGAGCGCGGTAGCGGCGCGGGAGCGGGACGTGAGCGGGACGGGAGCGGGCGGTAGCGGCGCGGGAGCGGGCGGTAGCTCCCACGCGGCTCCCGCCTGCTCCCGCGCGCCTCCCGCGCCGCTACCGCCCGCTCCCGTCCCGTTGCGTCGCGCAAGCGGTGTGACCAAGCCTTAAAGCTTAATAGTTTAGAGATGAGCTCAAAAAGTGTCTACATGTTTATGATGCTAAATGTACCACTCTTGCTACTAACTTAAAAAAATAAAATACCTACATTAAACAAATGTCGACCTACTCCTGGCTTGTACTACTGTGATTATCAGACAATGACATGTAGATGTAGATATTGGTATGCCATTGCCATGTTATAGTAAACATGAAAAAATATCATCATCACCATCAACTTTCCTTTCAAGTGTAGAACCTTATGAAAAGGGTGAATATATGTGTCAGTGAAAGAGGTAAAGTTATTTATTTATAACAATGAAAAGAGCTTTAGTAATAATAAGTCATGTATTGACAAGATTAGATAATGGCTTGTGAAAACAGGAAGTATGCATTAAAGGCTTGGTCACACCGCGTGCGCGACGCAAGCGGGACGCCGCGCTGCGCGCCATAATGTATGAAACCGTCCCGCTTGCGTCGCGCAGCCAGTGTGACGTCGCTAACCTGTTAGCATACGTTCCGGCGCGCTGCGGTCGCGTCGCGCGGACGTCGCGCAACGCAGTGTGACCAAGCCTTTAAAGATTACCATTCACAGTGTAAATTGTACACCTACACACATGTCCACATGTTGGTCAGTCTTGCTCGTGCCTCTATTTAAACTGTGATAAACAAATCTTGTAACTGTGTAGACAAAGGTCATATTTGCTTGATTTTACAGACAGCTGTAACATTGACCCCTTTGATCATGCCTTATTGCTTCAATGTCTCACAATTGGTCGTGGTCATAAAAATTTAATGATCCCAATGACTAAACTAATTGATTGCTCAAAAGTTTGGAGTTTTATTAGAAAAGACCTTGAATCAGCAAACAAACAACACACTCATCAATGGTTGGAAGCTCTTACAATCACATTTCCATTAAACTTAGTTATAAAAAAACAACAAAATTAATATGATAATACTAAAATCGAATTGTTTAATGCAGGTTTTATTATTGACTACATTAGCTTGGCTGTAGGTACCTACAGGATTTCATCATCATCATCATCATCAAACTTAAGAGCTACGCTCTTGTTGGTGGAGAGATCTCCAGTCTTCCCGGTTCCCTGCCAGTCTTTTAGAGTCCTGATACGACATGGCACCAATTTCATAAACACCTATATATTTTTAAAACTTAATTTATAAATTTATAATGATTTAGAACATGTAAGTAGCCTTTTACTTATCTTAAGATTATCTACTTATGATAAGTTGAGCAGTAGATCACGGTCACATTCTTGGGTATTCCTGAAAGGCTAACGGTGAGTTTATTGTTTGACATTGGGCAAATGGTCATTATGAAATAGTTTCCAACCATTTACTAGTTATATCCTGCTGCTGATGGGATAATGGTGGCCCAGCACTTGAGGTGTGGACTGTGGGGGTGGAGTCAATGTGCATGAAATATAAGGAAACCACCCTACTGTTTTATTTTTACATATGATATGTTGTACAGACAGCTTAATTATAACTATAGTAGCTGTCAAGAAGACAAGAAAGTAAAGTAAGACACAGATTTCAATATAATTTTTCCTTTAAAAGCCACGGAGGCAAAAATATGGTGAGGTGTTTTCAATATCAGATCCAATATCAGTTTCACATTCAATATCAGTCCTACGTATCTTGATACCTGTAGACTAGATAAACCACAATTCACTTGCAATTGTTCTAGGAATTTATTAATGCAATGCAATGTAAAACTTTACAACTATTAGCTAGCATCACAAAGTGGATTGGATAGCTTATTATTCTATTAATTTTTAATTTAAGGCAAGGCCAGTTAATGAATTGACAAAAATATTGAAGTTTTGAGCTTCCAATGTGAAGAAATAAGGTAGAATTACACAACACAGAAATTATTGTACTGGAAATGAAACAAAGTAACACAATAACCGAACAAATAATTTAAAAATGCTTTGGTAAATCTGTAAAAAAATTCTAAATAGGTATCATCGTAAAAATAAACTTTCATGTTGATTATTTCGTAATTGTCAACAAATGTGATACCTATGTTTTTTTACAAAAAGGATAGCTTTTTTTAATTGTTCTAACACAATAACCAGATAGATTTTTGATAAGTGATCCAGCATTCCAAAAATCAATAAAAATGTACCAAATATTTAAGAAAACTACGCGCGTACTTCAGTTGAGAGCTGGATGGTTAATTGTAAACTCATACATGTTAGAGTGGGACATTTGCAATGGAACTGCCTGGCCTTAAACCTCACTTCGCAGTTAATTCTGTGAAATTGAAGTATCTCAACTTGCTGTACTTGATAATTCATTATGCATCAACCCTCCCATTGTTGTTCCTTTTCTATTGGGTTATTGATTACAAACAATAATATTTACATGCCATTGCAAGAAATATATGTTTGGCTAAGAGTGCCATGAAACAAAAACAAGTATACCGAAACAGGCTATTTGCATTCATTGCATTTAACGACATTTTTGTGATTAATTCTGTGACTTCAACCATGAGATTCAAATGCTTAGCATGTATCTCTGCTTGAACATATGATGGAAAGATCTAATCTAGTGTGAATTTTAATATGGTTTTAGTTTGCGAGTTGTAACTGTTCCTTAAGTAAATAAATAAATAATCTTATAAAGTTTTATGGAGAATAAAGATGAAATATTTTTGTGTTTTCCTAAATTGAGATGGATGCAATACCTGTGTGTGCTAGTCGCCTGCCCACCAGCGGGCTGTCCAGCAGGAGACGCCGCAGCGACCAGCGCCCGAACACGCCGCCGCCCCAGCCGCAGCCACCGCCGCTTCCGCGACGCATCTCGCCCGGGCTCGCCACAACCCCTCACAACACAACACTCATTACACAAACACGACTATCTTTTGACACTAGTCCGTCGATCAGACGACCGCTCTCAGAGGCGTCCGCTAGCATCCACGATTGGACGGCGACAACGCGACTGCTTGTTGAGTAATCGACTCGCAGCGCATCAGCGAGAGAAAGTGCCGGCGGTCAAACGGATCGTAGCTGCCGCGACCGCGCTCCACGCAGATGCACTCCCGAAGAAGCACTAAGGTCCCATTCCCATTGTGCTGGATTGCTCTCAGCGAGCAAGTGCCTCCACACACTTTAGGATGGCATCATCAGACAACAATAAAAAAGACAACGGCTAATGAGAACGGTTAAAAGTGCTAACCCCGAAATATTATTTCTTCAAAATAAAATACAACAAAGTCAGATACGAACGAGAATGCGACCCGATAGGATGAGTAACAAGCAGAGCAGCTGTCAAATAATTAATAGTGTTACTTGTAGCAAAAAAAAGTTAACTGTTAAATAAGAAACGTCCAAACGATCCTGCAGTGCAGGATAGAACGCGACAGAAAGATATTTGAATTTGGTATTCTCGCTCTGACACATGTACAACACTATCATAAATATCACTGCCAGTGTCATAGGCCTCATATCACGCTTCGTAGGTAGTCCGGAAATGATAACCATAATTATAATTTAATTTTGAATAATTACCATTACCAAAATATTTCTTAATTATAAATGTATATTAGAACGTAGTGGTTATATTCTCTTTGATGTATATTATATTTAATATTATCTAACAAACCTTTTTTTAAAATAACTTATGCATAGTTGCCTTACTTCTTTCCACCTTCTTTCCCTTATTTACTGGCAATACAGGAAAACTGACAAAAAAATACCGGCCAAGTGCGAGTCGGACTCGCGCACGAAGGGTTCCGTAAAATTATCTATAAAAACGGCAAAAAATCAAGTTTGTAGTATGGGAGGCCCCTTAAATTAAACATTTATGTTATTCTGTTTTTTAGTATTTGTTGTTATAGCGGCAACAGAAATACATCATCTGTGAAAATTGTAACTGTCTAACTATCACGGTTTATGAGATACAGCCTGGTGACAGACAGACAGACGGACAGCGGAGTATTAATAATAGGGTCCCGTTTTACCCTTTGGGTTCGGACTTCGGAACCCTAAAATCATCCCATCATAGGAGCCCATAGACATAATATATACCAACGCAGAACAAAAAATTGATATCTGAGAATAGTATGGAATATTTGAGGCAGGAAATGGAGGCAGGTGTTCATTTCGTGTACACTTCGCTATGCGTGTCGCGTTGCGTATTTTCCTCCCTTTATTTTGCGATATTAAAGAAAGAGATGCAGCACGAATGTTTACACGCATACGGCGAAGTGTGGTGGCAGCATGAGAGTGCCGTCTCTTAAAGGCTTTATCACACTACCCTATCGGTAGGGCCCTAACTGGGGGAGGGGAGTAAAATCATCTCACTCATTAGAGCGAGATAGTTTAACTCCTCTCCCCGAGTTAGGGCCCTACCGATAGGGTAGTGTGATAAGGCTTTAAACGTCAGTGATGTGGATGTCAAAGAGAATATAACCACTACGTTCTAAGAGACGGGACTTAGAACTTAGAACAAGGTTTTTGATGACAGTGACATTGTCAATATTGTCATCACATGACATTGATGTACAGTTTGGCAGACATTTTGAACCACAATAAAAAAGAAAACGCGGAAGTACGTCATGCCAACATAACAACGCAATAGGGATATCGATATCCTATATATCGATATCGATAAATGATGACCAGTGACGTCCACATAAATAATGGACAAATCTATTCAGTTTTTGAACATAGGTACTTACTAGCCAAAAGAATAACACAATAAGTATTATCCTCTAGTTTACGTGAATTCTATTCTTTTGTAGAAATAAATTCTTGAACCATATACGTAAATGCAGTTGTTTTAATAAAGTTATTAGTACTGAAAATACAAACCCAAAATAATAGCTATGTGCATAGATATAGCATATACTCTGTAGTTATAGATGCGCCAACAAGCGACCGGGGCTATGTCTTTCTCATATGATGATGGTTGCAAAAAATTACCCCAAAAATTTAGTCGGATAGTACTTAGTTACAAGTGATCAAATTCCATAGTGACTAAGTCGCCATTTTGACTCACTAACTAAATTTACACAACATCGTAGGCGATATCGTAAAATAAGTGATCCCGACCGGTCACTTTTTTGTGACAATCTTACCTATAAATATATAGTCATCGGTTATCACGGTTGCATCAAACGGCGATTTCACTGACCCAAATCTATACATTTTGTTCTCGCCGCTCGCCGCTGGTCGCTGGCCTTCCTGCTCGCCGCTTGACTTGCTGGTCATCACGTCACCCAAAGAACCATGCTAAATGTTTAAGTCTCTAGACGATGAAAGTAGTAAGTAATGTAACCAGATAGTGCTTACTACTTCCATGCCCCTTTTTGTCTATCACAGATATATTATGTAGTTGTTGGAATAAAAGGATAAACTTCAAATTAGAACAGGTAATTTATTTACAATAATATATTATATTTATAACTTTATTTTTCAATAAATAAACAAATATATAATAAGCAGTTATAGATTATTTTACCCAATTTACTTTCCTGTTCCCTCAGTCCTCAAATCCATTTCTTCGGGATTCATCCTCTGTTGAAAAACTGAAAAAATCAAATTACTTGAAATTCCCGAAACGTGGGGTAATCTTTAGGGGATTTTTTTTATTATTTGTTGGTATCCCGAATTCGAATTATAAACCGACTGAATGGTGGAACATCAATGCTGCTTCTATGGTAGATCTAGACACGCGGCAGCGTGTCAAGCCAAAGTTCAAAAAAAAAAAGAACTGGCGTCGCAGCGGCCGTGTGTTATATTACACTAACCATTTGGTGGCACTTTTGACCCCTACGTTACTCAAAATGTATTGAACGTACACATATGAAATTTGGTACGTTTATTAAGATCCTTAAAGCTCAAGACACACAGAGAGCGGGCGGGCGGTGGCGGCGCGGGCGCGGGCGGCGGCGGCGCGGGCGCGGGCGGCGGCGGCGCGGGCGCGGGCGGCGGCGGCGCGGGCGCGGGCGGCAGCGGCGCGGGCGCGGGCGGCAGCGGCCTTTGTCGGCAGCCGCCGCCCGCCCGCTCTCTGTGTGGCTTAAGCTTAAGGCTAACCAGATCCCCAAATTTCATTAATGTAGCTCAATCGGTTATTAAGATACAAACATCTAAAAATAGGATTTTTTCTATATAGGATATTTATTGGGGAAAATATAATCAAAAACCTAACCCACTTCCAGGTGACCTAGCAAGTTGAAATTTGGCATCGAGCTGGGTAAATGTATGATTACGAACCTGAGAACCATAAACAGTGTTTTTTTTTACGATTTGTAAATTTTGTAACATTTTCCAAAGATCAATTTTTATTTAGGTACACACTAAGCGCCTATTGATTTTGTACTGGCAAAAATGTACATATGTAAATTTCGATTTTGAACCAGAAGCACTCATAAGGAGTTTGTAATGGAACTAAATGGATTTCGAAACAATTAGAGATAGACCTAGCATACGGTTTCCATACGTCCCGGTACGCCGCCACATGTCCCGGTTTGAAGCGTGGTGTCCCAGTGTCCCGGCCATTAATCAAGGATAGTTTTAAATTAGTAGGGATCCACTAGGTAAATAAGTATACATGTACGTAGTACGGATGACTATTAAGCCCGTCTAATACAGACAATGCCTGCGCGGCGTGCAGCGCATGAAGGATGTCTTCTAACGGCAGGGACCTCCATGTCTCTTGCCCTTTAACTTTGTAGATGAGGCAAGTGCTGATGTTCTTTGAATATTTCTCTTTGACCTACAATACCTTTTCTTGAAATGTCCAACAACCCTAACACTAGCTGTACACTCTCGTGCAGGAGCACTCGCGCTCGGCCTGCCTCGCTGTGCTCAGTATGGGAATCGTCGGCGAGATACTTCCCCTGTACACTCTCGCGCTCGGCCTGTCTCGCTGTGTCTCAGCGAGAGTGTACATGCGCTATATCTCGTTTTAAGTCCTAATGTTTGAACAGCATAGGTAGTTAGTTTAGTGCAGTCAGAGTCATGTAGTTAGGAGCAGATGCAGAGATGGCCAACAGCAATCTCATTATTAATAAAAAAAGCAGCCGAAGTCGCAAATATATCGTAACATATCGTAACACATTCTTACTCCAACTGTAATAAAGACGTGTTACGATCTTTTGGCCACCTTGACTGCTACTAATTATGTAATAACCACCTTATTCATAATACATGCAAATCTTATCTTATATATTTAAACGAGCAAAACGCGCCTGATACAAAAATAATAGCAATTACATTCTATCGCGATGAACGAGCTCCGCGCGGACGAAGAAAAAAAGTAGTTAAGGTCATCATCATCATCATCAGCCTATATACGTCCCACTGCTGGGCACAGGCCTTCTCTCATAGATGAGAGAGATTGGGCAGTTAGGGTATTATACAATAATTTTACATACCTCTGATTGACTTTGATTTTAATTAAAATAATCATGAAGTATTCTTTATTTACAAAAAGTAATGATATCCCACCAAAAACATAAATGTGAAAATGGGAGCCAAGTTCAATATTAAGAATATGCGTCGTTATTGACTTCGCCGACAAAAGAATTGATATCTATATGGGTGCCAAGTTCTGTGTAGAAAATCCTGAAACCTGAGATGTAATTCAAGGTCAAGATTTTGGCTTGGCTAGTTTTTATCAACAAACCAAAGTTCAGAAAAATACCATAGTCAAATATAATATAGCATGTACGTAAAAACCAGCCAAGTTAAGAATTTCATCTCAGGTTTCAGGATTTTCTACACAGAACTTGGCACCCATATAGATATCAATCTGGGGGCACGGGAGTGCCCCCGCAAGTCAAGCAAAAACAAAAAGGTGCACGGCCGTACCATCCTTTTCTCGAAGCCATTCAGGCCATTTTCAACATCCTTTAATTTTGTCCCAGTTAAAGCTAGAACCCTGCATTTTCAGTAACATGTTGGGCATAATATGGGTTAGATATATTCTCAATAACATTCAATTTGAACTTTTATTTTAAGAACTATTGCCCCTCAAAATTCCTTAGTTTTGTCACTGACTCACTGACTGACTGACAGATCATCAATCGTTTAAGGTACTTCTAGCAGACCCACAAGCTCCAAATTTTAAACATAATTAGTTTTTAGTCTATTAATTGCTAGAAAATTAAAAAATATTGCAATATCAGTCACGTATCTGAGATATACAAACTGCATAAGTAAGTTTGTAATCCTATACAAAATACATGCGATTACAAAGTTACTTTTACAGTTTGCATGTTCGTTACTAGAAGTCATACCTGAAAAGAAAAAAAAAGGGATGAGATCCCATCAAAAACATTACATGTAAAAAGATGTAAGTCTCGCAACACAGTTCTTTTACAACAAAAAGTAATGATATGTAATCTTAAACCAAGTCTGTTATATTTTAGTCAATAGTACCGGAGGGGTGCCCGCAGAACAAAATTTCCACCGACTTGCATCTGCATAACTTTATTTTTTTTAATATATATAATGACATGATCAAAAACATAAAGTACCTAATGCTGATGCAAGTCGGTGGAAATTTTGTTCTGTGGGCACTCCTCCGGTACTATTGACTAAAATATAACAGACTTGGTTTAAGATTACATATCATTACTTTTTGTTGTAAAAGAACTGTGTTGCGAGACATGCATCTTTTTACATGTAATGTTTTTGATGGGATTCTTTTGTCGGCGAAGTCAATAACGACGCATATTCTTAATATTGAACTTGGCTCCCATTTTCACATTTATGTTTTTGGTGGGATTTATACTACGCGATTTGACCGGTTTGTATGTCAAATGTTTGAAGGTTATTTTTTAATTAATTCACATATTTTTCCTATTTCATCTATTGTCTCATGATATAACTAATGATTTAGCTCAGTAATTTGGTTCCGGTGAGATTTTAGAAATAAACACGGGTCCAAAATTCAAAGAAAATGTACTTACGCATGGAACGTAACATCCGCCTTTTTTCGGTCGAAATTGCTTTTACAGCCAAACACTGAACACCCCACCATGTTTGCACTGAACAACCAAACACTACGGATCTGATGATTGGTAAATTATTATTCATTTAAACCAAATTCATCATTAATTTTCCACTTATAAAATGCACTGCAAAATATTGCCACTTTGTTTTGCAATCTTCTTGACACTAATGACAGATTGCCTTTACCCGACCATGAAAAAATGTCCGGTCGGTGATAAGGACAAAACATTGCACTCACAGACTTACCAGACGAGACACGCTAACCACGTGCTCGCGATGAAGCGAGACGGCCATTTACAAATCTCGGTAAGTGCGACAGAGATATATAGATTATTTGCTGTCTTTGTCACCGTGCCGCTTTTTTTTGTTGGGCGCAATGTCAGATTTGACACTAGTTGCGCCCAACAACGCCGCCATCTTGCCGCCATTCATCAATTTAGGGATACCAGCTAATATGATTTAAAAATAACCTGATTGTCGGGTAATGTAGGATTATATGAAAATGTTAATTTGTGATGATATAAAATACTTATACTTCTAGACTTGGGTGAATTGTATTATCTATATACTCTTTATTTAATATTATATAGAAGTTAATATTCTGAAAAAAAAACATTCACTAGGTAATTGGTATTCTTACTAAATTAATGGACGTTCGTTTAAATTATATTCTACAGAAATGTTTCTCGTTCTGCACCACCATGTTTATTGATTTAGGTATTACTTATTTTTGACTTCGTGCACATTTTCCTTTTAAGTGTAGATGCATTAGTGATAACTTTGCTGGTTTATGATCTACCTAACTGTAATAGCTGTATGTATGATTGGTGCTGTTTGTTTTTCTTTCCTTAATAAAGCAAAAATAAATATTTTACCGCCTTACATAATGATTCTGTCATTTTATTATTTTATTATAATATTGTATTTTAAAATTAATGTGAAAAATGAAACAGTGACTATAATGAATTATATATACAAAATAAACAGAAGCAATAGGGTAATTTTAGCGATATGGTCACCCCACGGCAGCCATCTTGCTTTATTGCTGTCCCTCATGGTGGCACACATATTTCTACTCTTTAGTATATTTATCCTCTAAGATTGCACTATTTTCTACTTCCTCTCATAGGAATCGCAATGAGGCTATCTTTCTCTTACAAAGCGTGTCAGGCCCTTGGCTATGTGTGAGTGTGGTATGTATAGTTAGTGTATATGTGTGTATGTACGTATGTGTGCGTGTGTGGCAAATGATTCTTATAGTTAGTAAATCGCTCACTAGATGGCGATGGTACATAAAGAAGCTGATGACTCTATCTCCGTATATAAGTAAGTTACTTTATGTAGTTTGTGCAGTGTTGCCAGAACGTGCTTTTTAGCACGGTTTTACGTGCTTTTTTGGATACGAACGTGCTTTTTACGTGCGCTCCCCAAAAACGTGCTAAAACCGTGCTTTTTAGGTGCTATGGTGCTTTATGATTTTACTACTAAAAATGGGGAGGTAATGTTGGTTTGGTACTCTCTAAAACTATTTTTTTTCTAACAATCATTGTGTTTCAAACAATCTTTCTCCCCTACCCTACGCTTTGATATCCAAAAGCTTGGTTTTACTGGTTGCAGGAAAGAACTTGTCCTGCAACTGCAAGCTCTATCGTTCGTGTCGTGCAATGTGTACACGATGTAATGTAGTACTTAAAGGCTCAATACTCTGTATGTGACGAAAACCGGCCAAGTGCGTATCGGACTTCGCACATTTCCGAACCATGCGCAAAAGTATGTTGGTGTTAACATAAAAAATAAGGAAATTTCCAATAAAAAACCCTGTTTTATCAAAATATAAGTATTTCTTGGTAAAATACCCGTAATAATGAACAGTATCACCAAATTTCAAGTTTATGGGATCGTCTTAATACAACGCGATGATCGCGCGATCGCGCAAGTGAAATTCGCCAATACTTATATTGAACTCGAATAGGTGTCCTAAAGGGATCGTTCTAAAACAAACGCGACCACGCGATTACCACGCGTCTTTTACTAGTAAATATTCTAAGTTAAAGTCGCGCGATCGCGCGACTATCGCGCAGTCGCGCGCCAATTAGGACGATCCCTAATATCCCTATGGGTCAATGGGAAGAAAAAATAATCTTATGAACAAAATTTTGTGACAGACGACTGACGGACGGATGGACGGACGCGTGAGTGACAGCAATAGGAGTCATTTTCGACCCTTCGGGTACGGAACCCTAAAAACGTGCTTTTTATTCCAAAAACGTGCTTTTTGGGACACCCGACCGTGCTTTTTGACGGAAGTGCTCTGGCAACACTGAGTTTGTGGTCGTCAAAGAGCGGCGACATACTATACTAACCCAGTGTTGCCAGAACGTGCTTTTTAGCACGGTTTTACGTGCTTTTTTGGATACGAACGTGCTTTTTACGTGCGCTCCCTAAAAACGTGCTAAAACCGTGCTTTTTTAAGTGCTATGGTGCTTTATGATTTTACTACTAAATGAGGAGGTAATATATATATATATATATATATATATATATATATATATATATATATATATATATATTCATTATATATATATATATTCATTTATTTCAAGCAACAAAGGCTCATATGTCATACAAAAATACACAATTGGAATTAATTAATTAAGATTATTACAGTTATGAGATACAAAATTACATGCGCAGTTTACACCTATTTTATATTATTATTTTGAATGATTGAGGCAACAATATTTTCGTAATGTTGGTTTGGTACTTTCTAAAACTGTATTTTTTTTTCTAACAATCATTGTGTTAAACAATCTTTCTCTCCTACCCTACGCTTTGATATCCTAAAGTTAAAAGTTATGTTTTACCTGTGGTTGCAGGAAAGAACTTAATTGTCCTGCAACTGCAAGCTCTATCGGTCGTGTCGTGTAAAGGCTCAATACTCTGTATGTGACGAAAACCGGCCAAGTCCATATCGGACTACACACATTTAGATTTCCGAACCAACCGTAAAAGTACGTTGGTTTTATATTGAAAAATAAGAAATCTGTTTTATCAAAATATAAGTATTTCTTGGCAAAATACCGGTAATAATGAACAGTATCACCAAATTTCAAGTTTATGGGTCAATGGAAAGAAAAAATAATCTTATGAACAAAATTTTGTGACATACGACCGACGGACGGACGGACGGACGCGTGAGTAACAGCAATAGGAGTCATTTTCGACCCTTCGGGTACGGAACCCTAAAAACGTGCTTTTTATTCCAAAACCGTGCTTTTTTGGACACCCGACCGTGTTTTTTGACGGAAGTGCTCTGGCAACACTGTACTAACCACAAACATAATAATCATATTCTGTAAACCATTTAACTGTCTATAAAAAAATTGTGTAGCGTAAACAGACAAAATCTTCACCGACACCGACTACTTTTGAGAATTTGATCTTTTATACAATACTATTAGAATTAGATAAGCATAAGTTATCATGAAGCTCTTGTTAAGGAAATCATTACAATTTTTTATACTATTTATCTTGTTAAGTTTTGTTTTATGTGAAAATAAGTATTCTAAAAGTGCAAATGAAAAACCGAAGAAGAAAAATGTTGATTTCAGAAGTTTAGAGAAACCATTTAGAATGAACAAGCTTAATATTTTGTGGACTAAAGCTAAACAGGTAAAAACATTACACCCCTTTTTTGGGCAGTTGTGTAAAAAACTGTACGCCACGTTAAACGAAGCTAATGTAAGCGGGTTAAATATTAATAGCTTTATTACAGCGCTTAACCGAGCCGAAGCTGCAATCACTATACAGTGATTTGATGATACATGATAAAGAAGAAGTGACATACAAAAGAGTGAAGAGTGATGGGGGCGATAAGGAGGGCCTGAAGGAGGCGGAGCTGCGCCGGAAACTCACCAACATCATGACAGTTTATGGACTGAGGGAACATTTCGATGACCACTCGGGAGGCAAGGCCAAGGATCACCCAGTAAGAATAAGTATATTAAATTAAAAAAAAACTGACAAAGCATAGCTAAGAATGAGCTCCGCCACAAACCATTCAAGACTTTCGATTGAAAAAAAAAACTGGATTCAAATCGGTTTATCCATTAGGGATAGGGAGCTATGAGGCCACAGACAGACACATCATACATACACATGTTAAACTTATATGTCTGTATTTTGGGTAAAAACAATGAACTTATAATGTAACAAAGTTTATGATACATAATGTGATGATTCTTTCTTTGTTTGATTGTTTGGCCACATTTTGGTCTGCTTTAAAATATGTGTATGATTTTGAGTCTTATACACCAGACATAAGTTCTGAAATGTATACCTATTTATAGACATGACTGGACAATGAACTGCTGTGCTGGCTATTACTGATAACACAGATAACAATGCTGAGGGTTAAAAATTGGTCTAAATTGAATTTGATATTACAAGCTTATTTTGCTGTCAAACATGAACTGTTTGAAGAGTTTTTGAAAGTATAAAATGTAATTTTCTTTTTCTTGGATTAAATAAAATTAAAAAGTTATCTAATTATCCAGGTCCAGTTTTACCAAAACTGATATTACACTGCCCATATTGCCCATTAGTTTTTAATAAGTTGCTTATTTTTCTCAAGGTTGTGGCTGTGATCTTATAATTGTATTTTTTGTCTACGCATATTATTCTGTTAACAAGAGACACTGTATTTCTACTTAACAATACTCTGCAGGCTTTCAATTCAGCATTAGATGACCACATCAACAGAAGCATTTTCAAAGACAAGAAGTTAAACATGCTGTGGGGCAAAGCAGAGGCCTCTGGCTTCACCAGTGAAGAGCTTGCTGCTTTGAAGGAGGAGTTCAGCCACCACCAGGAGAAGATTGACCAATACTATGAGCTGCTCAATAATGTTGATAATGTCAAGAGTGATGGTTATAAAAGTATGTTAAGCCTTTTATAAAAATCTGTTAGACCTTATGTTATGTTGGTCAGCTCGACCGACGGTCAGTGCATACCGTCGGTCGGGCGCCGACCGACGTAGCTATATCTATGCAAGTCTATGGCTGGAAACAGAGCACGACCGACGGTCAGCGCGAATGGTCGGTCGGCTGACGGTGAGCATCGCTCTGAACGCTCGTATGCTTTCATACAGCGATAGCTACGTCGGTCGGCGCCCGACCGACGGCACGCACTGACCGTCGGTCGAGCACTGTTTCCAGTCCTAATGTCTAAAAATTTATTGAGTTACGAATCTTTGATCTGACATTCGGTCTAGCGGAGCTTGATAAAACCCAGCCTAAGCATTCATTAATAAGAATTTATCTTTTATCTTATAGTCCATCTAGCCATCTTTGAACTTACTTTTGAATTGGTAGAGAAAATCAATGAAACAAATATGATAAATGTAATCATGTAATGGCCAATACTGCTCTAAATAAAATCATGTTTTGCAATTTTACCATTGATTTCCATGGGCCTAAATCTACATACTGCACTATTTTGACGACCGCTTTAGCTTAGTTGGTAGTGACCCTGCCTACGAAGCTGGAGGTCCCGGGTTCGAATCCCGGCCGCGGCATTTATTTGTGTGATGAGCACGAATATTTGTTCTCGGGTCTTGGATGTTTTCTATGTATTTAAGTATCTATTTATATCTATAAAAGTATGTATATCGTCGCTTAGTACCCATAGTACAAGCTTTGCTTAGTTTGGGACTAGGTTGATTTGTTTAAGATTGTCCACAAATATTTATTTATTTAAAAAATATTTATTATTTATTTATATGTAGATTTAGGTACAGTCAGCGTCATATAGTACGTAGCAGCCAAAGTGTCCAAATACTTCGGCACACCATACAAAATATATGGTGTACCGAACTATGTGGCCACTTTGGGAGCATTCCACAAAAATGTCCCTTCATTCAAAATTTCTTGAAATTGACAACTTGTTTTTACATATAATACAGGTGGGTTAATTTATGTCCCATAAGTTTGGACTGCCATAAAAATAGGCGTTAAAAATGAAGCAAAGACAAAAAAAATGCATTTCGTAAGGGACACCCTCCATGGAATGCTCCTTTGGCTGCTACATACTATATGACGCTGACTGTACAGTGCTTTTATAGTTGTAGCTGTGACACATACGAAGACATAGACAATGTGAACTGATGAACTCATAGCGCTACACTGACACACACGTAGACAATGTGCATGTATAGCCCTACACACAACCATGGCTCACCATGCTTGTAGATAAAAGTACTTGTACTTAGATAAATCCATTCATATAGAATAATAGTGATGATATAGTATAGGGTCTATGCCATAGATACATTTACACTTTTACACCTTATTCCATTGCAATAAGGTGAAAAAGTGACATTCTATACTCGGCATTTTTATGTTACTACTGGTTTCAGATGTTATAAATGAGGAGGAATTGGACAAATTCAATGAAATTAGCTATAATATTAAAACCAATGAAATTGGTAAGAAGGACTATCTTGATGCAGCTAATTTAGTACGAGACAAACACAGAGGTTTAAGGGATGGATATGATAGACTTCAAAGAATGACAGCTAGAGGTAAGGGTCAACGCACAGTAACTGCTAAGAAACTTTAAAAATAAGTGCTTTATGAAAGGGATGTTGAATGTTGACACCAAATAACAAAAAAAAAACAATGTTCGAATTTTCTCGAAAAAGGATTAAATTCTCAATCAAATGACGATAAAAGATAAAAGTAACTCATTTTGGTTACAAAGTTATGTCTTCTGTTTTAAGAGGGGGCATATTCTGTCCCCTTTCCGCATAACACACCTTTGTATTGGAGCGATCATTACAATGGCGTTCGAAGTCAGTGACGTCACAGATCTGTGGTGCTTTCTCTTTCTAACCAGCAACATTAAAACTGTTGTAGCTTCGTCATTTGTTTGAGATATTGGAATAGGATTTTCACTATTTGGTATGTTTTTTTGCCTCGTGTCTTTTGGAGTAGTCAAATTTTGATTCAAAATGTTTTTACAAACTGCAACATGGGTTACTAGAGTATCTTTTGTATTTTTCAGGCCCTAACAACAAAGAATTCATTGAGCCCAAAGTACAAGGGCTCTGGAAAATAGCAACAGCCGCCAACTTCACTGTAGATGAACTAGAGTCTTTGAAGGTTAATACTATGAACTAATTAATTTTTGTTAACCTCTTGACCGCGACAGTAACGCATAGATGACAAGAGCCGCCGTGCCTACAACGCCAGTGTCATGTATAGATGACAAGTTGACAACACGTACAATTTAAACGTAACCCTACGTGCTATTAAGTAAAGTTCATTCTCCGTCTTTTCCAACAATGACACGACTTACGTAATTTACTGTGGCGGTCAAAAGGTTAATACTTATTGCAGGGGTCAGCAATTAGTTTTAAGTGGGGTCCGGATATGATAGAAAAAAAAGTTCGAGGTCCAGAAACAAAACTTTTAACCCGGCGGCACGGTTGACGTTGAAAAAAAAAACAATCTTTTGTTTACTTGACCTGAATTCGCGTCATCGGTAGAGAACGGGTGCAGCCGGATACGGACCGCGGTCCGCCTATTGCCGACCCCTGACTTATTGTATTGTATCCCTGAATGCCTAGTTTTGTGCTGACTTGTGTTGCAATGCAGGTGGAGCTGCAGCACTACGAGTCCCGGCTGTTGAAGCTACGCCATATCCAGGCCGACCACGTAAATAATTTAGATAAGCACCGTAGCAAGGTTAATTTCTTTTATTATTTTACGTTTCGCTAATTTGCTTCTCTATCACAGAATAAGAAATAGTACAAGTACAGAAGCTTCACTTTCTAACAAAAACGGCGTTTAGGCATAAAAAAAAAACATGCCTACTCTGTGCATCTCTGTCTATCGTATAACTTGTATTCATTCACACGCGGCACGTGTAGCGCTAGGGCTATCGACTCGTCGCTCGTCGCGTTCTAGTCTGCGGCGGCAGCGGTAACGTGCATATAGACGCGTTCGCGCGGCGGCGGGCGGCCCTCGACTGACGGCGGGCCCCGGGCCGAGCGAGTGGTAGGCATTTAAAGCAACGCGCGCCGCCCACTGCAAGCCCCTTGTCTCTATTTCTTTAACCATCCGCCGTTAAGTTTGCATCATATATCGGACGATGGCGATTAAAGGGTTAATAAATAATTTTTGGTTAGTAATTTTGTTACATAAAAAAGTTCCTATTTAAACTATACTCGGCAGTGTATGCCACTGTGTTCCACTTGACACCGTAATTTAGTTCAGTAGCTACTAGCACAACTTGCTGCCAAGCACAAAATAAAAAATATACAGAAGGTCCGTTCCCGCCGTTCTTGAAAATACATACCTAAACTACAGGGTTGCTTCTGTATTGATTATGAATTTAAAAAAGGAGTAGGTATAAAATAAAAATTCTTCAACATGACATTTAAATATGAACCAGCGTATCTTGGTAAAAAACCGGCCAAGTGCGAGTCGGACTTCGCACATTTAGGGTTCCGAATCAACCTCAAAAATATGATTTATTAATATGTATAATAGTATTTGTTGTTAAAATATACGTAATATTGAACATTGTCACCAAATTTCAAGTTCATAGGTCAATGAGAAGTCTAAGAATTCTTCGGAACAAATTTTGTGACAGACGACGGACGGACGGACGGACGTCTGGGCGACACCAATAGGGTTCCGTTTTGACCCTTCGGGTACGGAACCCTAATAAATTGATACGTGACCCGCTGCGAGTTGTGACTTGTGACCGGCGGCGGTTGAGAGCGCCAACAAAGAATATAAATACCTTATTAATTAGGTACCTACTTAACTAAACCATAGTACTTAAATACTGGCGTTTTACCAGCGAACGATGAGATGAATGTGTAATGGTTGATCGTCGTTATCAAAGATGCTAGTTTCAAAAAATTACCTACCTACCTAGGTATTGTAACTACCAAAATGAGAAAACCGTTTTATTTACCTTTCAATATCGTTTGAAAATTTGAAGAAAGTGTAGGCACAGTTTTTTGCTGTACTTAAACAATAAAATACATTCCAACTGTAATAATATCGGTTATTCATTTTGACGTACGTGACACAAAGTACCTACGTAGCGGCGGGGACGTCAAGTGATCAACGCGCGCACAACTAGCACTCGCGACGCGACAGTGACAGTCGCGACTAAGCTCGTCCGAAATCAACCGAGAATGCCTGTAAATGTTACGTCTGTGTGCGTGCGGCGAAAATGGCACTTTGTACTGAGCGGACTCTCTGCTCCGGCGCGCGCCGCCGCTATTTACTTTGTGCTGCCAAGTAACAATTTATTTTTATTTAAGAGGTTGAATGATTTTTTTACTTACACAGGTAGCGGCTACAGGCGACAAGATGGACCACTTCGACGAGCAGCAGCAGATGATAAAGAAGCACTCCCGTAAGGTGGAGAAGCTACACCAAGACCTCGAAAACAGGATCCTCGCGAGACACTCCGAGTTATGAGCGTTGCAATCAAGATAACATCCTTTATCAGATCTAGTACTTAGTGTTAGCTCATCATAAGAGTACACAAGAAAGCTTTATTATTTTTGAGGCTGATATTCTCAGTTTCTGAGCTTCCTGTCTCATCCATTCATTCTTACTTGTCTTTTTGGTTTTGTCATCTTTACATTAATGCATCTCCGTAATAGTACATTACTTAACAAGGGCGGTAAAACAAGGAATGTCTCAGATCGCAGGTATTTGACGCCCGAGCCGAAGGCAAGGGCGATAAATATGCGATCTGAGGCTTTCTTTATTACCGCCCGTGTTAAGTACAAAATTTTATGTCACCCCCTGGCCAGGAAGTGGGATTTCCCGCGCGCGGAGCGTGCGGTAATTGCGGCTTTATGGCCAGGTGTGACATAATAGTACATTACTTAACAAGGGCGGTAAAACAAAGAATGTCTCAGATCGCAGGTATTTGACGCCCGAGCCGAAGGCAAGGGCGATAAATATGCGATCTGAGGCTTTCTTTATTACCGCCCGTGTTAAGTACAAAATTTTATGTCACCCCTTGGCCAGGAAGTGGGATTTCCCGCGCGCGGAGCGTGCGGTAATTGCCGCTTTATGGCCAGGTGTGACATAAATACTATTTCAACCCTTATACAGGAGTTTTATGAATCATAGACTACCTGTTGATTGTACGTGCAAGGGCGCGACCACACTTCGCTATGCGTGTTCGCGTTGCGTATTACCCCTTTCTTTTGTGATATATTACGAGTAAATAAATTTACAATTGATATCCGAAATGTGTCTATTACATTTTGTTGTACCAAAAAGTCAAGCTGGGATGAAGTATGTTTTAGTAAATTAAAATAAATAAATGTAAAGTTGCACAGTAATGTGTCTTAAGTTTAACTTTGAAATATAATATTGTCCTCACTTGACGAAAGCTCTTGTATCGTTGGATATTTTTTTTAACACGTAACAGTTTTTATTTTATTACATACTCGTTTTTTTTAGACATTGTGTATGTAACACAGTCTTTAAATCGTACGTTTGTAAAGTAAACTCTATTACATTAGGTTAAAGTAGAATAGTGCGTTAAATCGTACTGTGCGAAATTTCACCAGAGCTATGCTAAAAGGATGTTGATAGCTTTGACTTTCCACCAATGCTATGCTATGTAAACCAACGAATATGATTGGTGGATATCAACGCATTCACAGCAACGTAGCATAGCACAGCTCTGATGGAAAGGCACCCTTAGCGCGCAATGGTGCATTCGAGGGATCTGTGATTCCAGTATGCAAACATACCATGACCTCTATGCGCGCTTTATATGCCGAAGTGTTATGTCCGGGCTTAGTGTAACTGACACTTATTGATTATTATATCGGCCATATTGGATTTTATCTATTTCTCGCACACTTGTTATTCGTTCACTAATATGAAACTACCAAAGCCTAGAGGTGTAACTTCTGAACAAAATAATGATTAGTTTAATGATGACAATTATTAGAGTGATAAAAGTGCCAGGCAGCTTTTACTAAGTGAATACTAATAGATGCATGTAAGTAAAGAGAATCTCTCTATAGATATTGTTTAATAAATTCGTTTATACTTGAATTAATGTTTTTATTTCGTGTCTCGTTAAGAGTGTAAGCAAGAACACACGCTTTATGTTTGACAACGGTTTATTTGCCTAGAACTTACCGCAGATCCTGCGTTATTTATATTCGAGACAAGTCTTCGATAATAATAATAATTTACTTATAAATATAAACGTTACCCAAATAAACCTATAAAAAAGAATATCTGAAAACAGGTGGTATTATTAAAAACACCAGTGGATACAGTGCATCAATATATGATATTTAATCTTCATGTACAAGCAAATTTATTAATACACGTTTATAATCCGCCTCGGGTTGCGAGCGCATTCAATCAAATTAATATCGTATTATGCCATAATATAGTGTAAAATATGTAAATAGTCGGCGGCGCAGGCCGCGCAAGGCAACGCAAAACACGGCGCGTTAGGAATCACATTCCAAGCTACCAACTAGCGCGACGGACGCGCACTGGATCAACTATAATTCGTCTAAACAACACGACACGGCCGGCCGGCAGCGAGCGCCAACAAATAAAACTACAACCGACCCCTCACGTGTTTCATTATAATGAATCGTTTAATGCTCACTTCAGTCGATCGTACAGTATAAGTATTTCTCTTCTCGATAGGACATTTTCTCTATTATGTATATAGATAATCTGTATAATATAATTCTTTCTCACTAATATCTACACCGTTTCCAAGGGTTACAATTATATATAATCCTCGCGGGACAGTCTCGAGGCGCGACCGGGGAGCCGCGCCGGCGACGACTCATCTAGTGGGTCCACTTGCTCCAGGTCTGTTCACAAAAATAATACCACCATTGTAAAACTACACACATTACTTTCTTTAACATATTTGGGTCAATCAACTTTTCCTTGTTGTTATTCTGTCCCGTCAGCCAGGAGACAACAGTAACCGAGTTTCTTAGAAAAAAATGCTATAATATGGAATTCTATCATGCTTAAGAGATGAGCAACGTCAGAATGGGTTTATAATCATCGCTAAAAATCATGTTTAGTAGGATTAAAATCGGTAAAATCAGTTTTTAAGAGTGACCCAGGAGACGAACCATGGTAACGAGTGACAAGAAATAGTTGATTGACCCATTTACAGACATCACAACGTGAAAGGTTTGAATTCTAACCTCTGACAGATATTTATTCTTTCTCGGGCCTTCCAATATTAATTTCATGGAATCGAATCATTAACCAAGTTCAAAATGGCGGCTTGTAATTCCTGTTTCGAGCAAAGATTCAAGGACTCGCTGTAACTTGCTGGGACGCATTTCGAATTCTGCGTCTTATTTATACAGTCAAGGAAAAAATATAATGAAATAAATAACAAAGGCACATAGTTGCTATCGAACTAACTGAATCGTGACCCACCGTAGAACCTTGTCACAGAGAATGTCATAGTGACATCGTACTGCCTGACAAAGAAAACCATTATGACACTTTCTATGACAAGGTTCCACGGTGGGTTACGATTCAGTTGGTTCGATAGTACAGTCAGCAGCACAAGTAGCTAAGCATTCGAAGAGGTCAACATGATCTACACACGTCTTTAATAAAAGGAAATAAGAGCGTGTGTAGATCAACACCTCGCCCGCGTAGCTATTTTTGCTGCCGACTGTATGCCGATGGAGCTTCACCCGGAGTAACTAGTCGCGAATATGTAGTACCTGCTTGTCGGCGTGCGCCTGCGGCTGCGTGGGCGGCGCATGGTCCCAGGGCCTCGGGTCGGGCGCGGCGGGCAGGTAGTGCAGCGGCAGCGCGTGCATGAGCGACAGCGCCGCGGCCGTCGCGCCCGCGCCCGCCCCCGCTCCCGCGCCGTACTCCAGCCCGTGCGCGCCGTGCGACACGCCGCTCATGCCCGGCCCGGCCTGCGAAAAGACGGGTACACGTTAAGCCCGGGCGAGTATGTGCGCGATCTTTAGTGGGTGATAAACGGGCGAGTGTAATATCGCGATCTTAAAATGACGAACTTTGCTCGGAATCGACTTTGAGACGATTTTAAACACGCCCGTCTGTCACCCACTTAAATCCGCGTACTTACTCGCTCGTCTATCATGGGCTTTACACACGAGAGGTCTCTGCGAGTCATCTTGGCATAAAAAAGCCACACTGAACCCCGTACCGTGTGGGAATAATGTATACCCAAAAAAGTCGACTCCAATTTTATCCTTCGCCGTGTCTCAGTCATGCACATTTTCACATATCCTTTCCACTTCACCACGTTTACTGATTTCCGATAACAAAAATGTGGTTACTGCCGAAAATAGCAGTCACTATAAATGGGTCGATTCCGAAGGGATCCCATGCTTAACCTCGAAAAAATGTGTATTCTGATAGCAAAAAACAGTCACAGTATAGCCATAATTGAACAGACACTAGACTATAGTGCGTGTCATCCACGAAGGCGCGCCTCTCCACAGCCCAATCTGTACAATTGAGCATGGATTAGTATGAGATTCGCTGTGGAGGGGCGCGTCGTCGTATACACCGTGAGTGATGAAATGATCCCTGTTGTAAGCTGCAAGCTGACGTTTTGGTACATACCTGGTATCGGTCGTGATCGGGCATGTGGTGCGGGTGGTGCCAGTCGGAGTCGGCGGTGAGCTTCCACGCCCGCTCGGTGCCGATGGGGCGCGGTTTGCGCTCCTCTTCCTCGCCCCAGCCCCCAGTGCCTACGCCCACACCACGCTCCAATAGGGACTGGAAAAAAGTAACACAATTTTAGGCTGGTATTCCACTTATCCAATGTCCAATGTGCTTTGATCAAAGAAACTGGATAAGTGGAATGGGCCTCTGTCATCAAATTTTCGTAGTTTTAAAATTAAATATTGGACATACAAATTGGACAAAGATATTGAATAAGTGGAATAACACACCCTTAGTACAGGATTGTACAAACTATTTCTGCGTTGCAGAAAACCGTCTGTAATCGTAAGCGGTGTTCGTCAAATCTGATTGTATGGAAAGTTTGACAAGTTTCTATGGGATGATAGCTGCCGGTGCCATATTTGACGATGACCGGTCTGTGTTCGTACGTTGGTGCAACTGGCACTCAATCCGACTAACTAACCGAATAACGAATGTACCTTAGAATCGTAAGCAATCCACTAGCAAATGCTTCACCCATTCTCATTGCATACTAGTTTTTGTTTTGAGTAAAGTGTAGGTTGGAGTGGGGCACTTCTTCAGGAATCAAAATAGGTGTGTGGGTAGTGTACCTGGTACTGCATATGCGGCTGCGGCGTGTGCATGGGCTTGGGCGCTGCCTGCTGCGGCTGGTACATGAGCAGCGTGCTGAGGTTCCCGCCCGCGCCCGCGCCCGCGCCCCCGGCACCGGCGAACAGCTGCTGTGGGCAACACCGAATTTATCTATTTAAGGAGTTTGATGCTGATGCTAACATCTTAATCGCCATGGGCCTACGTGTCTGCGACTCAAAGGGAGGGGAGAATTACAGTATAGTATAAAACCTACTTTAGATCGCGCTATTATATATTCATTAGTACAAAATAGCGATGTTTCTACATGCCAGATAGGCTCTGTAAAGTGCGGCGAGCGCTGATGTTTTTTGACTTTTTCTCTTTGGCCTACACTACTTTATCTTTAATTGTCCCGGCGCTCGTGGCGGCGCCTGCGTACCGCTTGCGGTATCTAAGGTTAAGCAACGTGGGCAGCGGTCAGGACTTGGATGGGTGACCGATTTGAGTGGTTACTAACTGAGCGCTCCCGTGCTTTGGAAGGCACGTTAAGCCGTTGATCCCGGTTGCTGTCTATAGCAGCAGTCGTTAAGCCAAGTTGGAGGCCTTCGGGCGGTTTGAGAACTTCTAACAGTCAAGTTGCCCACTCACTTGACAAAGCCTAATCCCAATAAGGTCTAGTTACATAAGACGTGTTCCACGTTTATTATGTCCGAGGCACAGCACTGCTGCATTTCGTGGCAGCTTCCGGTATGCTGCTACGAAGTGCTGGAACAACCTTCCACCACCGATACTAGAAAGTAGCACTATCGGTGGTTTTAAAGCGAAATTAAAAAAACATCTTCTGGACCCAAGTTCTGATGCCTAGGAAGTAACTCAATAATAAAAGTCAGTTTCTCATTTAAATACCTATCAAATATGTAGTATTAGTTTGCCAAACATTATCTATTGATACTCCCCAATATATATATCTTAATATTATTTGTATTTATCTATATATATCTTAATAGTATTTATTTATATGCTTTAAATACGAGTCGCGCAGTATGCGGTATGCTGTCCCGCACACCTCATTGGATCCACGGAAGACCAGCGCCGTTGGCACTGCTGTGTCCACTGCATTGCTGAGTGGAGACCTTTTCGGTAGCACATTCATGTTTGTTAGTTTATTTTTAAGGTGTAATTTTCTTTCCTGTAATTTTGTGTTTGTGTTATTCGAATAAATATCTTTCTATTTCTATTTCTACTTTCCCCTCGGGGTTGGAAGGTCAGATGGCAGTTGCTTCCGTAAAAACTAGTGCCTACGCCAAATCTTGGGATTAGGTAGCGGACCCCAGGCATCCTACAGGATGAAACTGTACTGGGATAACGCTAGGAGGATGATGATGTCCCGATTTCCGATTTCGTCCGCATATTTATGGCGTGCCGAGTCTAGAGTCTAGTAGTACCTGTGAGACGTGGGTTACCTGCGCGTTGTGCTTGTTGTGGTGCATGGTGTGCGGATGCAGCGGCGCGTGCTGGTGCTGGTGCTGGTGCGGCGCGCGCTGCGCGAAGTCCGGCGCGCGCGGGTTCAGGCGCGACACCTCGCCCACCGCGAGCCCCAACGCGCCGCCCATCGACACCTAACACACACAACGGTTTAATACTACCTAATAGTACATTACTTACCAAGGGCGATAAAACAAAGAATGTCTCAGATCGCAGGTATTTTACGCCCGAGCCGAAGGCAAGGGCGATAAATATACGATCTGAGGCTTTCTTTATTATCGCCCGTGGTAAGTACAAAATTTTATGTCACACCCTGGCCAGGATGTGGGTTTTTTCGCGCGCGGAGCGTGCGATTTATGGCCAGGTGTGACATAAATATAATTATAATCGTATTACATACAGAACTAACACGAACTGCCGCCAGTTACCTCGCCCCTGCGCGGCGTTTAGTCACCGATCAGGGAGCCGATTTTTGAGTGTCGAACGCTCGACTTTTCACTCTACATCTGTCAAAACGTCATAGATTTTTTAACAGAACTCGAGTGAAAAGTCGAGCGTTCGACACTCAAAAATCAGCCCCCAGTCACGGCTCATTTCGGTGCGCAACGCAGTTACAACGACACGCACATATTGACGCGTGTACCGACGGCGCACGTACACATACTTACCGACGCCCCTTACTTTACTAGGCGTGTCAGAGGTGTGACTACGTAAAGCCGGGTACTCACTAGCGAGCAGAAACTGTAACCGAACGGTTACAGTAACCAGTATACGTGGTTCACGAACCGTTTGCGAACGGCTCGCGACGAGCCGATGAATGGCACTCTCTCACGTACACCCTTGCGTATCCGTTCAGTTACGGTTACAGTTCGCTAATGAGTACCCGGCTCAAAGCATTACAGCGCGGCATTGAATAGGGATGCCGACTCGAAAATTTTTATTACTTCAATAGAAAGAAGACATAAAACTATGCCAAATAGTGAAAATCCTATTCAAATATCTCAAAAAATAACGAAGTTACAACGGTTAGAATGTTCGTAGTTAGAGAGAGAAAGTGCTACCTAGCCGTGACGTCACGTTTAAGTAGCGCCATAATAAATGACGATCGTTCAATACAAAGGTGCGTTTTGCGGAAAAGGGACAGAAAATACCCACTCTTAAAACTTTGAAGACTTATAATTACGTAATTATTTATTTGTTTGAATTACTTTTTTCGCCATTTGATTGAGAATTTGAGCCTTTATGTAGAAAATTTGGATTTATTGATTTTCTTTTATAGTGTCGTCATCCCTATTGATTGGGTTCTATGCGCGGCCGAGATGCAGTACGCTCTGCGGTTTGTTGGAATCGCACAAAATGTCGCTCAAATTCATAGCCGGACCATAATTAGAGCTTGTCGTCCGAAAGCGGCTCGGCTATCACTCGAAGTCGGGTCTGACTACCCTCTTGTCTACCGGTGGCTTGTATTCGCGGTTCAGATTACGCCCATAATCCATAATCCATTTATTCATAAAAACATTTACACCCTCACCCCATTTCGCCCTCAGGGGCTTGTCAAGGATCGCGGGCCTTGGGGTTGTCAGGGTTGACGGCTACGCGAAAATAAGTCATTTGGTTTGTACCTCTGCACCTGACGGGTGCTTATATTCGCGTCATCGATTCCACAAGCGAAAAAAAGCTTTATTGTAAAATAAATACGTAAGATATCCCCTTGAGCGTGTTTTTATTTTTGAGCGTATGAAATTAGCAACACAATGGTGCCAACCTAAACTTCACCCAACATGGACACGTGAAGTTACAGCCAGTTGAAATTCCGTCTTCGTGCGGTGCATGTGGTCAAATACAAAAATAAACATATTTTTATAGGTAGTCCTTCATTTTATGCATAATTATTTATTGCCTATATCTTAGAGACTCGGAATAAATAAAAAGGTATGCAATAATAATTGAAGATCTTTATTATTTTAGCGATTCTTGAGACAGTGCCACATTTTTTCCTTCCTGTAAAATAGACTGTGAAAATATTCTTAGTACCTATAGTATTTGTATTCAACGTGAAGTATGCTTCACGCTCTTTAAAAAAATATACAGTTTCATCTTACTAAGTATAAACACTTGAGTAATACAAGCGACAATGTCGGGTCAAGTGGTTTGGCGCGCGTCGACTCAAGTTACCGCGGGGGTCGCGGGGCGCGCGCGGTGCGGCCGAGCGGGCAGGCTCGAACGGCGCGACGCAGGCCGTGTAAACAAGCGGCCGTCAAGCAGAGAAGAAAAAAAAAATTCTAAACTCTGGGAGGGAAGAGGCTACTTAATTTCTGATAAATTATCGCAGGAAACTTAAACTTACCATCATATTGTGTCCGTTCCGAGAGTTGTCTTGGTAGATAGGTCCGTTCCGAGATAATCCACTCATGTCCATCGGGTTCGCATTGTTGCCTGGAAGTAAAATTACATTTGAAGTATATCATTAGGTCAACACGAGAGCAGCGGGTCGATGTCATTCACGGTCGACTACATTATTGGGTCAAAAATACGGTATTTCACTCATAGTCAAATCAGCAACTTTTTAATAAATGTCAAAAACGATTTATAAATGTGAAGTTTGTAGGGAAATACTGTCTTAGTGACGTCACTAAGTCAGTGTGAATTGGTATGTTCAAATCAGCGTCCTTTTTAAATTTTTATGCTTATAAAATCTTTCAATTAGCTAAAATAAATTAATAATTGATGTTTACCGAGTATTTTCGTTAGATCTTTTATTAGTCAAGTAAAAAATAATTTATTTTTACCTTAGTTTAATACCCTATACTAGCGTAATTATGTATAGCACTGGGCAACCAGCACGTCGAAGCCAGTGAATCATGTCACCGTACGTATAAAGTATAACGCGGTCTGCAGACTCGATAACTCGACGGTTGCGGACGATTTCTTCCGGATCAGCGACTATACAGCAGACTAAACGCAAACACGTTCGTTTCTGTTTAGTTTCAAAAAAACTTATACTAGGGGTACTGGTATATATTTCGGGGGGACGGTGTCGTGATGCGCGACGATACTCACTGAGCGAGATGGGCGGGAGCGGGCCGATGGGCATCGGCTGGTGGAAAGGTGGCTGCGGCGGCTGGTAGGCGGGCGGCGGCGTGGAGCCGTGCGACGACGTGCGCGAGCACGGCGAGCACCCGCCCGGCGCCGCGCCGCGGTAGCCCGGCGCCTTGCTCACGTCCACCTGCTCGCGGTATACCTGCCACACCACACCACTTATAAATCGACCGTAGCGAAGAGTGGCAACTAAGGGCCTTACCACACTTGCGAGTTGCGAGCGTGTTTACTATACAAATGTTAGTTGTAAACTCGCTGCGCGATCGCCTTCATACAAAGTTCGCTCGCGACTCGCAAGTATGATAAGGCCCTAAGGGAGAATATTTATGCCAGCTTTGCTCGTGACTCAATATAGGACTAAACACCGCATTGTATTGCAAGACTAAGGCCATACGCGTCGCATTCTGTAACGCGGGAGGATCTCTGTCAGTATGGCCTCGGTCATAGTCATAATGCGAGAGTGTACACTACGTATTTTGTGCAAAATACGCAATCCACACGCAAGACGCAAGGTGCGTAGTTGGAATAAAACGATTGCAGTCGATAAACGAAAATGTTTAACATATGTATATATTTAAAACTCAATAGGATTTTTTTCTGTCACAATACAACTTCATAGTATTTCGTAGATAACAGGTTTGTGCAATATTGTTTAACACTAATATAGATCGAAATATAAATAGAAAACCGTGAATATATGGAGAAGGTATTGTAAAACCTGTGCCAGACGGTCGCCGACAAGTCCCCAGGACGGAGCGACTTTGGTCTGCAAAGACCAGTTTTCAAAGAAAACATTGCTGGAACCAAATGTCTGGACCAAGGTCGGCCGGTTTCGGGTGTTGTTTTCGACCGTCTGGCACGCGATTAAAGAGTAATATAGAGGTGCTCACGAGATTGGCAGTGTGGTCTAGTCTGGGTACCTGCGGCGGGTCGGCGGCGTGCGCGTCGCCGGCGCCCCACATGCCGGCGCCGCCGCCGGCGCCCGCCGACAGGTCCTTGAACAGCGAGTACTCCTGCGTGCCGCTGCCGCTGCCCGCGCTCGACTACAAATAACAATAACACAATTGTTTACGAGCCCGTTCAGATTTGCGGGAACCGCGCGTTTGCTTATATGTATGAAGAAACTGCGCTGTTATGTCTGAAAGCTTGGGAACATTTTCATGTAAATAAGGAATCGCCGAAATGTGTTTCGTCCCTTTCTCACAAACAAATGTCAGTAAAATACGTTTGATGAAAGTTTATGAATAAGGACATAAATGTGAAATGGAAAAAGTAAATAAGCACGGGCACTTATTTAGTTACGAAGTTCCTAATGTTACCTGTGGCGTAGTATTTATGTGCAGTGCTGAGTTAGGGTTGGCAGTGTTTTCTTCGCTCCACTGGCTCGGAGCTTCAGGGCTTAGCTGTAACATAGAAAACATATTTGTTACTTGAAGTTAACATCCTCATGCTGCACAAAGCATCATACCCATAAGTCCAAGCTATGATAAGTCAGCGTTTGGTAAACAACATAGATATATAAATACAGGAGATAGGCCGTCGCCGTACTAATTATTCCAGTCCCAGTGTCGCCTGTGTTTGACTTGTGTGTGTTACAACCACATATGTAGTCTTGTAAACACTAGGTTCACGCACACATTGCTCATGCTCCCTACTTGGATTCTAATGCTGTGATTGGCGCGCACACACGCCGCAAAGGTTGTAAATACACACTACTACACGTAAACATCAACATCGGTGAACGTAATAGAGATGGGACAGCATTTTTTTTATTTTTGCCGATATTTAAATGATTAATATGGGAAATTAGAAGGTTGGTAACATCAATGAAAAAAAAAGTCGTAATAATCGAACATTTCTGAAGACCATCCCAACAAACAAGGCTATCAATTAAAAAACCGAACTCAAATCGGTTCATCTGTTTGGGAGATACGATGTCTATATGTCTATAGTCTATACATGTAAACTTGTATCCTTTTTTGCATTGGAGGTGGACCTAACCTAAGACTATGAAATTCGGCCAGTTATTTCGTTTTACTACGGTCATAATTGTATAGGTAACCATATATTTTTTATAACCACAACTTAGTAAACGCAACTGAATTTCTGAAAATTGTATTTCGAGAAAAACTGGGAAAAAACTCCGAGACTATTCTTGAAGTAGGTATTTATAATATTGAGGCGGACTCGTATGCTGCACGGCATCTCTAGTCGCCGCCATGTCGCAGCACTCCGCGAATCTACGAGCGACGCGCGCGGTCTACCGCCTCGCCATCGTCACTATCGCCAGTAGAGGTGAGACGTACTAGGCAAAACGCGTACTGAGTCTTGCGAGTACGCGTCCACAAAAAGACTAGATCCAAAGACTAGGTCCAAATACGCGCTAAACCGACCCCGACCCGAGGTGCCCCGAAAGAATCCGAACGCCCAGACGAATACGAATAGCGCGGAACATAAAGACTCATAGACGTTTCGAGTCTTCAGAGTCGTCGTACGCCTAGTACTCGATACGCTAAAAGACGCGCAAGCGGGATCGCGTACTTACGCGTCCATGCCAAAACCTATTCCAAAAACCTGTTCCCGTAAATACGTCTCACCTCTAATCGCCAGTGCGAGCCATACAGTCTTAGAGCACGGTCACGTCACTCGCCCCTAGATCCGATGCTCTCGCGAGCTCCAGGGTAAACACCGCGATCATTGTTTACATATTGCGTATTCTCATAATAAATAACTGTATAAGTGACTTTCAATAATGATCACCTGTAGCAAGTAGAGACCCCACAATACGTTACTAAAAATTTGTATGGAACCCTCGGTGGGCGAGTTCGACTGCAATTGTTCATTTTTTATATAATGTATACAACATAAATGTGTATTTATATACTTTACTTTTATAAACTTATTGTAGAAACCCTAACTTAATTGAAAGAAAAAAATAGTATAGTAATAGTTTAATAAATACATAAACATAAGTCGGGAGTCGCCTACGTCCAGCAGTGGACAAGGTACGCGAGACTTAGACCTCAATATCCCGAAACGGGAACTGCGAGAAATAAATTACAAACCACTAAAACTATAGATAGAATGATCGCTTATGTACCGCACTAGTGCGCCCCCACCTACCATCGTAAATCGTGCCTCTAACAAAGACACTGCGACAAAATTGTGTCGATCGGCAAACTTGCTGCCCATTGCGCGTTAGTTACGTGAACGTCTAAGGTGGCAATATACAAAACGGGTAATGAATAACATTATAATAGAAATATCAGTTTTATTGCCACACTTAATTATTTACACGTTTTTAGTTAAAAAGTATTAGAAACAGGCTTACTTGTGATAAGTGACTCCGCTATTACTTGAATTAAAAAAAAAAAAAAAAAAATTTAAAATTTAAGCTGTTTATTTCAAAAATAATATATATGTTACATTTCCAACTTAACTACTAATCTTAAATGAAAAAGATTTTTTGAGTTAAGGAGTCTAGTATCTATTTGTTAGTTAATATTACATAACATTGCTACTTATGAAGGTATTATTACTATTAGATAGGTACATCAGTGATCAGTATTTTCTTATTTTAAACATGTATCTTTTTATGATATGTCTGGCCTGCCCACTTGTTCGACCCTCAATTAAATTTAGTAATTCATCTGAAAATCTATTCAAGATGCGCGGTAGCATACACTTCCAGACCCGTTGACCGTATTCATTGTTTGTTTTTTCAATTTCAAAGGTTGCTAAATTGGCTAGATTACGTAAGTGTACTGGACGTGTTTTTTTCTTTAGGTTCGCTATGTTGTTATGATATTGTGTTATGATTGCTAGGTCAATCTTTTCGAATACAGTTAGCACTTTGCAGTAGTTGAATAGATTTTCATATTTATTTTTGTATTTATATTTAATTTTTATAGGTACAATCGTCTTAAGTATACGCAGTTGAAGGTTGTAAATATTCAATAGGTATGTTTTATATGATCTTCCGTAGCTTTCTAGGCCATAGCCTATGACAGAATCCGCCAAGGACATGTAAAGAAGTCTTAACGTATTATATGGGACTTTGTGTTTGAGAATAGAAAGTTTTGCCAATATAGATCTAAGTTTGTTACATACATGGTTGATATGTGGGTGCCAGTTAAACTTATGGTCTATTTTTAGTCCAAGGTAGGTATGTTCTTTAACGATTTCAAGCTGCGTACAGTTACAAGAATCGTTATGCTTGTGTAGACACTTATGATCGTGGGCTACGATTTTAGGTGTGAAATTTACTTTTTTATAGGGGGAGCGAATGTGCATGAGTTTTGTTTTCGAATAGTTAAGCGATAGCCCGACATCGTGAGCCCATTTACACAAAGTGTCAAACTCGTTTTGCAGCATGTCTTGTGCGGTCCTTAAGTCCCTATGGGCCATAATTATACAAGTATCGTCTGCAAATTGGTGTACAGATCCATGCCGAAATATTTTGCACATATCATTCACGTATAATAAATATTCCGTCGGAGCTAGAATTGAACCTTGTGCGGTACCGTATACGGTTGGAATTAGATCGCTTTGTTCGCCCGCGATGCTTACCGCATTGTATCTATTAGTATGATAGTTTTTTATGAGTTCCAGCATGGGTCCCTGTATACCATTTTGTGACAGTTTTTTATACAGTGTGCTATGACGTAGGGTATCAAATGCTTTCGTAAAATCTATCATTATTGCTAGTACATGGCATTTTTTATCTAAGTGGTCATTAATTTCGTCTGTGAACAAAGACAGAAGTTGTGATGTGCTCTTATTCCGTTGGAATCCAAACTGATTTTTGTTAATAATGTCGTTGCTTGATAAGAATGTATTGATTGAATTTCCGAGATATTTTTCTATTATTTTATCTATACAGGATAGAATGGTTATCGGTCTGTAGTTATTAATATCCGTGTAGCTACCTTTTTTATGTATGGGCCTTACTAATCCTATTTTTAATTTATCGGGGTATTTCGATTTTGATATACATAGGTTAATTAAATGCGTTAGAACAGGGGTAAATTGTTCCGCGATGTATTTTACATCTTTTACCCGTATCTTGTCGTACCCTGGGCTTTTTTTGTCATCTAGTTGTGAAATAATTTTACGTAAAACTTGTTCGTTGATTTTTTTTAAGCGCAGTGACACGAGGGGTGAGTTAATGTAGTTTTCCTCATCAAGCAACGGCTCATCACAATTGTTTATTATGCTATTTACATTTTTATCAAATTCGGTAGCGAATTTGTCAGATAATTGTTTAGCTTTTAATTTAAAAGATTTAAGGAGCACATCGTCAATAGCTTTAGCAATTCTACCAGTCAGTCTATTTATTATTTCCCACATTTTTTTGGGGTTTTTGAAATTGTTACAAATTTCCTTCTTTGTTAAATTGTTTCTAAAGTTACTGATTTTACTGTTAGTTTTATTTCTGTATTTTTTATATATTAGTTCATTTTCTTTGTTCGTTGTGTCTTTTAAAAATATCTTTAGAAGTTCTTTCTTTTTGTTACACATTTTTTCTAAGTTTTCCGTTATCCAATTACTTTCTGTTTTTTTGTTTAAATATATTTTAGTCTTATATGTGCAGTTATTATAGACTGACTGGTATTTGCTCGTAATTAGGTCAATTAGTTCATTCGGGTCGCTGCAGCGAAATGCAGGGCTCCAGTCGATCTGGCTTAGTTGTGTTTTAAGTTTTTCATCGTTCAACTTGTTTACTATTCTGTAGGTACTTACGCTGCCGCTCGCGGCGCTGATAAGAGCGAGCCCTGTTATGTAGTGGTCCGCCGGCGCATCCCGTACTATAGCTGAACGCACGAAATGCGCGGGCACACCACGCTTGCATGCGTCACGAATGAATAAGTGATCTATGCACGATTTGGATATTCCATTAACATTTGATTCGACTCTTGTAAAATTTGTGATACAGCAGTCGTAGCCTAGTTCGTTTAGGCTATTTAGGTATGAATTTACAATAGTGTTGGTACACGAGATATCAATATTCATGTCACCTACTAATATACAATCCGCTTGTGTGGGATATTTTGATAGCAAATTCGATAGTTCACTGATAAAATTAATCTTATTTAAATTCGGTGGTCTGTATATTGAGCACACATTTATTTTATAACCCTTAAAAACCTCTAGCTCACCACACATACACTCAAAACTCACTGTTTTCACTTGTGTCTTAGTGAACGAAATACTTTTATGGGCGTAGATGATAATGCCACCTCCTTTTCTTTGTGATCGTAGCTCTGTGTACATTGTATAATCCTTTATGTCGAATAAACTCGCCGTCGTATCTGTGATATTTGCTTCTGTGATTATTATTAATTGTATAAGTTGTGGGCTGGTGGCCACGGTGTACTCTAGTTGAGAATGGTTTTTTGTTATGGAGCGGATGTTGACATGCAGTATGATTAATTTATTTTGAGCCTTCGGTAAATTATACATGAAGTCTGTCCAGGTGTCGTGTGATGTCTCTAATATTTTGGGATCGAGTGAATCCATTATCGTTTGCAGGGAATATACTTGACATGTTGACTTTCGCCTAACTGTGTCGTAGATGTGATTTTAATAAGTTAGGTTTTTTGGTACATACCTATGTCTTCTGCAACTCCTTACCGATTCTTTCGATGTCGTTTTCGGCCCTGACGTAGTAAATCTTTTTGTCACCGTGATTTTTGCGCACCATTATTTGCCCGTGTCTGTACCATACGAACTGACAAAGCGACTTGTCCCTGAGGTTCGCCTTGGCCTTCCACAGTAGATAGGACGTTGTAGGTGTTAGTGACTCACGTAAGTAAATCTTGCGATTACTTTCTCCTCCAATTTCCTGTGCTGTTATTTCTGTGGATTTAGCTGCGTCGCACCATTCGTCCCGCTTGCCCTCGCGTAAGGTGACTGTGATGGGCGAGTCTGCCCTGGCACGCTCGGCTTGCGCGGTTCCGGGACGGGCGGGCTTCTTTTTTCTGACGACTCTGATCACGTCACTGGGGTCTTGGTTCAGGAGCCGGCCTACTGATGTCGCGATTTTTTTGACGTCCTCGTTCTCTTGTTCTGCCACCCCACATATTTCGAGGTCGTTGCATTTCTGCGCCTGCTCACTCTTGTACAGTTTTTGCTCCAGCACTTCATTTTTTAACGTTAAATTTTTGTATGTGTTGTATATGTCTTTATATTGGTTCTCTAATATTTTAAATCTCGTATCTTGTTCCTTTAGTTTGGTTTCAAACTCGTCGATTTTTTCAGAATAGAAATCGAGGGTAGATTTAAGTTCTTGCTCAATGATATTTTTAACGGTTTCGCGTAACTGCCGTATTTCTTTTCGCATTTCTACCAGTACTTTGTCTGCCTCGATTTGTGTTTCAACCTCAGAATCTTCATCCTCGCGGTCTGGTAGAATCACTGATATCCGTTTCTTGGCGTTTCCTTTTATCGGAATGCATTTAGGGCATTTCCAATCGATCGAATCAGTTACCGCCAATGCACTAAGTTGTTCTGCTGCTAATGAGGAACATGACGCGTGCCACCACTTCGAACATTTATTGCACTGCACTCCGGGGGCCTTCGCGTTAATCAATTTACCACAGCCGTTGGCGGCGCATTTAACCATTGTTAGCAATTATTTTGCGCACGCGCACTCACTGGTATTTGTTGTCACTACCGTTCGCTAGCGCGCTCGCGACAAGACTGATGATTAACAATATTGCTTCGATTTCTGCACGTTATAACTGCACAAACCGGCATTTTACCCACAAAAACCGAGTTGTTTACTGCGCAATCGATGTCCGGCGACTGACACGACGAATCAAGTCTCCGAACAAATCGTGATCACACGATCAGGAAATGGCGACATGTGCCACGCCCACAGCTCCCATCTCTTGTATTTATATATCTATGGTAAACAATGAAAAGTAAAGGCCGGTTGCACCAACTTACGGTTACAGACCGATTAACGTTAAATATGGCGCCGGCAGCTGTCATCACATAGAAACCTGTCAAACTTTTCATACAATCAGATGGTATGGTGCAACCCAGCTTAATGTTTTGAATCTCGCGCCAGTAGTGACGCGCCCCATGTTTTGACGACCACTTTGGCCTAGTTAATAATAATTTATGGACAATCTTACGCAAATCGAACTAGTCCCAAACTAAGCAAAGCTTGTAAAACTTGTTGCAAAGTTGGCAGTGAACTTGTATACGAAGCCGGTGATCTTGGATTAGAATCTTGATAAGCCATGACTGTCATTCTAGGGGAGAGGCCTTTGCCTTACAGGGGACACCCATAAACGCTACGAAAGACAGTATGCATATCGTAGTCTAGTACTCAACTAAATCAAATAGCGCGCTCAAGGCCGCGTGAGTAGTGTTTTGTTTTGGACCGCCATTGTTATAGTTGTGACTGTGTGTGTGTATATGCGTGTGTGTGTGTGTGTGTGTGTGTGTGTGTGTGTGTGTGTGTGTGTGTGTGTGTCTGTGTGTGTGTGTGTATGTGTGTGTGTTACGAACACATAGAGAAGGTCAACTCATAGCTGACGCACACGTAGACAATATAGCTCAACACAATACCTGTGGCATGTCGGGCACGCGCTTGTCGTCGTCTATGCGCGCGGGCGGCGAGTCGCGCGCGCGCAGCGGCGACGCGGCGGGCGGCGGCGGCGCGGCGCTGTGCGCGTGCGCGTGCGCGCTCGCTGGCGGCGTGCTCGTCTGCACACCAGGCAACATTACATCGCTTTACAAACTGCTGGCAGCATTGATAACATAGCAAACGGAGACTCGGAAACAATGATCCGATAACCTTTCCTAGCATTCCGCATGCCACATTAATGTAGTGGAATGGACCTAATAAAATATGTAGCGCGAGCACTAGAAGCGTCCATGGCTCTCGTCTACCAACAAAAAAAAACCGAACAATACATAATAATCGCGGCATATGTTGCTACTTTGTTGCCTTCCAGTTCCGTACCAGTAAAAGATACGAAATTGGCCAGAGGAGAAATCTTTTGGAAAATCAAATGCTGGTAGTTTCTGAAAGAACACTAATAATATTTCTAGCCCAATCGAAACATATATCTATACACTTTTAGTCGTTATTATTTCAGAAATCGCCACGTATTTTAACTCTACGACAGACAGCCTAAACTAGGGGTCGGCAATTAGTTTTAAGTGCGGTCCGGATATGATAGAAAAAAATCTTTGAATTAAATCAATATGCAATGCAGCAGCATATTTAACATTAATTTGGGGGTCCGCGGTTCGACCTTCCGCGGTCCGGATACGGAGCCGGAGCGGATTGCTCGGAGCAAGACCTTCGTGACGCAACAGACAGGGCTCGAGCTGTAGCCAGCTTCCGGTCTCGTACGATTTAACCAGAGAAGAAACCATCGACACGAGAAGAAGAGGAATTGCAGAAAGTAGGAGGTACCTGTGGCTTGGGGCGCGCCTTGTGGTCGGGCGCGGGAGCGGGCGCGGGCGCGGGCACGGGCACGGGCGCGAGCGCGGGCGGCGCGGTGAGCTTGGCCGCGAAGGTGTTGCGCGTGCCCACGATGGCGCCCGTGTACGACAGCGACGACTTCACCGGCGTCGCCGTCGCCGCGCTCGCGGCGGCGCGCTTCTCCGTCACTGGGGTGGCTACCAGGAAAACATACCACTCAGTATCTATATTTTACTATATTAATATATAATTTATATTAAATCCTCTTTCATGCGTTTCATGTGAGCGCGTTGAGCCAGCGTGCGTAAATGTTTGATGAGACGGCCCGGCCCGCAACGTCCGGTGGTGGCGCGGGTGGCTGTGCTTTAATGGGCGGATGATGGTAACAGTACAAATTTTGATTAGGTAATGGTGATCTCGGCCCCGGACCGCGGTATATTGTAAATCTGGTCCTTATAAAATGTATAAAACTTTGACGTGTAATGTATATGTGCATTATTGGGATTAGGTAGCGGATCCCAGGCATCCTTCAGGATGCAACTGTACTGGGTAAATAAATGACTATGAGTACCTGGGCCATTTTACGGCAAGTTGTACACTCGACTTTTTTTTTTAATTTGGATAAAATTGGGTTTTTCTACTCAGAATCGAAAGCACTTTCGAATGATATAGGGGAAAAAAAGTGTCCCAAATTTTTTTTATTCCATTCCGTTACCGTTTTCATACAAAGTTTGTAATGGTTGTATGGTGGTAACGGAATGGAAAAACTGAAAATTGTATGAAAAATTTGGGACACTTTTTTTCACCTATTAGGTTCGAAAGTGATTTCGATTCTGAGTAGAAAAAACCAGATTTTATCCAAATTTAAAAAAAAAGTCGAGTGTACAACTTTCCGTAAAATGGCCCACCTACACTTCATGAGCTTATTAAAGAGGATTTACTATATGAGTGTAGATAAACTACTAAAAGCAGAGCCAAGTGAAAATAGTACATTTCTTTATTATCGCCCGTGGTAAGTACAAAATTTTATGTCACCCCCTGGCCAGGAAGTGGGTTTTTCGCGCGCGGAGCGTGCGATAATGGCCACTTTATGGCCAGGTGTGACATAAAGTATAAAGTTACCGTGCGTTTGTAAGCGAGGCGGCTGCGCACGGGGTGTTGTGGCGTGCTGCTTCGAGGGAGCGCGCGCGGTGGGCGTCGCGCGCGCGGCGGGCACCGCGCTCGTCTGCTGCTGTAAACAATTACACAACTCTATTATGTACAGATTCTTTACTGCTACAGAAATTTGGGAAAACGTAGGGTGAGAGATCCTACATTTCACTGAATTGTTGACCTTAAAATATTGTTGGCAATGGCTGTACGGGGAAGTGCAATGCCACAACATGAACGCTACCTACGTTCAGCAGAGGTCGGACTATTATGGTTGTTCTTCCCAAAGAAAACTATAATGCATCCAAGACAATCGAGGATACTTTGACAAAGCCTCTGATGAACGCAGACGAAGTGCCGGTTCGTTAACTCAAATTAAGGCACACTGAGGTTCACAGTGATAATACTAGGACAAATTCACTTCAATGGAATTTATATCTTTCGAACTTGAAACAGAGTTGCATTTGTTTTGTTTCATGCAGTTCCAAAACAAAACGAACTCTACTCTATTTTTTGTGACAGGAGATTCAAATTTCATTGCCAAATTTCCTCGTATGGTGGGCGCTAGGAGGCGCCGCGATGTCCGCCTCGGGGTCGCGGATCATGGCCGCGATCAGGCTAGCCGCCTGCTTCGTCACCTCCGCTGTACCCCTGCAATACTACCTAGGAAGAAGGCTAGCATACCTTGGGCGGCGCTTGTTTGGGCTGCAGCGGCGGCGGCTGCGGCGCGGGCAGCTTGGCGCGCGGCAGGAGCGCCGCGATGTCCGCCTCGGGGTCGCGGATCATGGCCGCGATCAGGCTAGCCGCCTGCTTCGTCACCTCCGCTGTACCCCTGCAATACTACCAGGGAAGAAGGCTAGCATACCTTGGGCGGCGCTTGTTTGGGCTGCTTGGGCTGCAGCGGCGGCGGCTGCGGCGCGGGCAGCTTGGCGCGCGGCAGGAGCGCCGCGATGTCCGCCTCGGGGTCCCGGATCATGGCCGCGATCAGGCTAGCCGCCTGCTTCGTCGCCTCCGCTGAACCCCTGCAGTAAACAAACATACATTTTAATACTCTTGGCGCAAAGCTACATGTAGAGGCTGCTAAAGGTCCTATGCACCTCCGGCCGACTGCTTATGCGGTGCCAGAGCGATCATTTGAGCAAGGTCGTCAAACCTCTACCACCCTCCCTCCCGGGTGTGGCCAACGCCCCCGCGTCCTTGCAGCAGAACTGCTGGCTGGATGAGTCACCGGATCAGATCGGATCGGATCTTGGTGCAAAGCTACACATCAACAGAAAATTGAATGTCACGAGACTGACGGAGGCTGTTTTGGTGGCACGGCGCCTCCATTTATGACAGAAACACGTACAGCGTCATTATAGCCTTGAGGTTAACTGAAACACTCATATGTTCTTAATTCGGCTGCTTAATGTATCGTTACAAATTCACCATAGGGTGTAACATTTAAATCGGTCAGTATGGGAAAGTCTGAAATTATAAGACATACGAAGATCTGTTCTTAGGAACCATGTCATCGATTTTAGTGACAAGAAAAACGCATTATTAAAATCATTACCTAAACGAGTTGAATATTGCGTTGAAAAACATGATTGTCATTTCGAACATCTATTTAATTAAATTAAAGGAATACAATGCATTTTATTCATTTTAGATATCATGTGTTTCATAGTAAAATTTACTGCTTATGACCTACACAATCCATTTCCAAATAGAAATTTTATGTAAGTTTTATTTTTCAATATGACCGGGTTCGATTCCCGAGCTGAGTAAAAGTTTTTTTTAAATGTATGAATACATTTTTCCTTGTTACTAAAATCTATGACATGGTCTCTAAGAACAAGGTCTTCGTGTCTCTTATAGTTTCAGACTTTCCCATACTGACCGATTTCAACGTTACATACATTTAGAAGTAGAAGGTACCTGTGCATGCAAGTGTACGTACTTGATAGTGATGATGCGCTCGCCCTGGCCCTTGCCCTGCTTGTCGACCTCGATGTGCGCGCCGGTGGCCGCGCGGATGGCGTTGATGTTGCTGCCCGCGCGCCCGATCACGCGCGAGATGGCGTGCGCGCCCACCGACACTTTCTTGCATCTGCACAAAACAATTAATCATAATACGATGATCATATCACCGAATCACATTAGAAACTAGCTTGGCATGATGGTAAACAGTAACCGATAACCTAGCGCTATCTATCAATTAGAATCTTTTTTTATGGGGGCAAAGATGAGGCCGACGATGAAGCGAGCTCACCCAGATGCCTATTCACTCGTGCCTTAAAAAGGTCTAGGTTATATGAGGTCGGAAATACAGACGCCGGCAGAGAATTCCAAACCTTAGAAGTGCGCATTATAAAAGATGATGCAAAGCGCTTGGTTCGAATAGGGGGAATTTCGACCAAGTAAGGATGGTAATCAGCCGTACGTCTGGATGTCCGATGGAAGAAGGGGGAAGGCGGTATCAGTTCATGGAGCACACTCGCCGAACCAACCCCACATCTCACTCAGGAGAAAGCTCCTTGGAAGCTATTGCTTATTGATAGTGTCCTGATTCTCTCCAACATCACGATGACGGTGTACATAGTAATGAAAAGTTAAGCCTAAGAGATTCTACCGAGAACTATACGATATATCGTTTACGTACCCCGGTTCGATGGTGGAGAGGGTCTGTACGCTAGATTTGCGCACGACCTCCTTCCAGCCTTCCTCTCGCCGGCCGCCCACGCAACCGCCTTTAGGCGACGTGCTCTTGCTTTCCAACTCCCATCTACAATGCCAAGGAAACCATATAAATTCCTTGAGACCGGACACTCTTCTTCTTGGTATGTATTTTCAGCACAATGAGAGTGATTTCGAAAGGGATGACAAAGTAATGAGATGCCAACTGGCTATGTTTTTCTACTTCGATTAAGTCTTGAGCAGGGTCAGACAAAAATCAAAACCGGTCTGTTTAATTGATAAAATACAAGTAATTTACTTGTAGATAGTGTACCATGTAGGGTCATGAACCTTTTTTTCAGGAGTCCATGCTTCCACTGTGGGGACACATCCCCATACTGAATGCAAAGGCCAATTGTCAGTTGCACTTGTGACAGTCAAATTGTTTTGTATGGGGACAGTGAACGTGTTAATATCGAATGGTGTGGCAGACATACAGGTTGGTTTTCGATAAACTGTATATTAAAAGGGGTGAAATTTCAGCCAATTTTATCCCACCATTTTAAAGGTAGGCTTCCTTCAATAATATGTACACTGTAGTTTATCGAAAATCATGCTATATTGTATGTGGTGTTGAAAATAGAAATTTAGAGACTACACAGGCAGGCCGAAATTCAACTGCAATCTCATTTACAAGCATGCAGTCGTGGTGCAGTCCAAATGTCGTCCCCGACGGTGTAGACCTTATGGGTGATTATGATAATGAAGCCTTATTTACACACGTACGAGATTAGCATGCGTGTTTCATTACACTGCGGGTCACGGAGGTATACCGAGTTCAATCGCTCTACTAAACCGCGCAATGTAGTTAAACTCGTACGCGAGCCTCATAAGTGTGTATTAGGCCCTTGATAATGCTCACAATCAGGCATTCATACGAGTATGTATGTATTATGTTTTGATTAGGCCTTAGGCCGTTTAGCAAAGATGATAATTTGATAAAACATTAAAGTACTAATTGTTACAGGTGCACTGTTATGAATTAGATACATGCTCTGTTATAACATGAGTGATTCTCATCGTTAAATTTAATTGATGTCCCACACCGGCCTGAACGTTAAGTGAAAGTTAAGGAAATCAGAGTGCAACTTATACTTATTAAGTGACTTCAGTTTACTCCATACCTGGGTCAAGAGTCGGCCCGGTGTGGACAAAGATTTTGGAATGAGAATCACTCACATGCAATTATTATTACGTACAACCACGACTCGTTCGCTATCAACTACAGCGCCACGCATGCCCTCGATGGAAACAATTTTGGATTTTTAATTATATGTCAACAAGGTTCGTGAAGTTTTAAATGTATCAGCAACAATAGCTGTAGCCGATCAAGATGATTATGCACGCATTTTTAGTTATGAAAACTAAAAATATTGATACAATAATATATAGTCGAGGGACGAAAAGGTTCGCCACCAAGGTTTTCATTTTACAACTGAACTGCAAAACACATTTGATCTATCGATAACACTAAAAAAACATGCATCTAGCAATACTGTTACAACATGCAAATAGTGTATCCGAAGATGACCTGGGGCTACCGAAAGTGTTTCTATCTATGGGAGGACATGATTAAACCAAGGGTGAACAAGTGCGAGTGCGATAGATGGCGATGCTAGGTGCGAAATGCGAATATCCTTGGTATCTCCGCACGCATACCAAAACATTTCGACGTGAATTATGATATCGAGAAAAGTTTTATTCGTAGATTCTGTCAAGTGACGGCTCAACGTAAATTTTCTAGTGACTGTCACGCGAATGGTTCGAGTCATGCTCATGACCATACAAAAATACTTTGTTGGCGCATACAGACTTGACAGATTCTAAAAATGAAATAAACTTAGGCTAGGTACGCACTAAGCGGCCAGCCGCATTGCGGCCAGCGTACACTTACAGCTACATTGTGAGTACAACGTATGAAAACGACATATAGCCGCCAGCCAGCCAGTTAGCCGTTTAGTGTGTACCTAGCCTTAAACAAGGCAATACTTGTCAATCATAAAAGTATTGCTATGCTTTCAATTGACGAAACTTTTAATTTTCACAGATTGAGTAAGACTGTGACAAGGATATTATGGAACAATACGGTTTCCTGTTTGAAAAAGCGTTGCCTTTATTGAGTTTGTGACCACATATGTTCGAGTGTGTAGTGTATACCGCGAATGAGCGGCGGCCGCGTGGTTCACTTACTGGTGCGTCACGTGCGTCTTTTTGTTTTTGTCTGTCGCGTCATTCTCCTCTTTCTCGGCCACGAGCCGCGAGGATTCGAATACTTGACTCTTTCTAGAGCTACTCCCGTATTTGTTTACATTCTGTACTGTTATGCTCTTAGGGATATCCTCTTCGGTTTTTCTGGAAGAACAATATTAAAAGTATAGACACCAAATATGTTGACACGCTATCGCTATCCGCTAATAATGAACGGATTTACCATACTATCTTATACAACTGGGGGTTTCTAAGTAAATAATCAAACTCTTGATCATCTAGTACAGTATGTTTAGCTGCCATCATTTGATTGTTGTACTGTAATAACCGTTACAACTGCCGTTACAAATTATTTTACAATTTTACAAATGGCGTTTCACCATAATACGTGTGGATGATACACATGATACAGTACAAATAGCATTTGAAAATAGTGTTTTGTTCGAAATACTAATTTTACGCTTCAAAGTGGGAGATCGTAAATTTTTGTTCTAGTCTGTTCATAACTGTAAGATTTACCCCCTTATTCATAAATGCCCATCAAACCATTTTTAGTTAAGTAGCCGCTAAAATTATTTTTCCTTATAAATGTTTCTTTTATTTTCTTATCTTTCACTTACTCACTTTGACATGTGCTTGTGAGACAGTGACAAAAGACATTTTAGGTATCGGAGGTTTGTTAAGTTTTATGAATACGGGGGTTAGTGTTTATCGAAATCACACTCCTTCAAGCATTCGTAAGTATCACTGAGTCGCAACCGCTACAAGCATGCAGCATTTTATTACTGGCAACACACACCTCAACCAAACCACTTCATTTATTGCTAAAGAAGATAACCTCTGCCATTTCATCTGTATCAGTAAATTACAGGCGAGTTCAATCTACCAAAGCCATAATATCAATGCTGCTTATAGATCAACACTCTGGTTAGCTCAAGTATTATAATTTTTTGCTTTGTATTTCTAGAGCACAGACTGCAGCAGATATATCGGACTTTGAAGACTTCTAATACAAGAAATAAAATATTAGATAATATGGAAGTGGACTATTCATTGATCTTTTCTTCCGAATTCTTTGCTGTTGACTGTACTTCTTTGAGGTTATTTAGGTTATTGCTAATTCATATTTAATATAACTTAATATAATATAACTTGATAACTGGCTCGCAGTCCAATAACAGAATTATTCACAGCAGGTGATAAGTAGGATCTTGTGAGAGAGACGTTTAGATGTCAGATAAAAACTGCCGTGGTTATTCTGATATTGGCCGAGGAGGCTACTATGCGCTACAGTGGTATAGTTTGGACACAACTCTAAGGCTAAATTCTGTCAAACGGACGCAAGCAAAAACTAGACTTAGAGTTCGGACTGTAAGGTAGATTTTTGTATGCGTTAAATTGACAGCACTCGGCCTTACAGTTTTGTACGAACTATATGTGTGCACTCACTTGTCCTTCTTGTCCGGGGCCCGCCGCTCGGGCAGCAGCGCCGGCTTGGCGGGCGTGGCCGGCGGACTCGGCGCTACGTTCTCTTTCTCCTGCTTCTTGTCTGGTTTGGGAGTACTCTCTTTTTCTGGCTTACTTTCTATTTGCTTGGGTTTGGGCTGCGGGTAAACAATATCTTATATGGTTTCCGTAATTTTAAAGATGTTATAATTTTAAAACTGCTGTAAAATTGAGGTTTGGTTATTTTTGATCCTGCAAATCTGAGATCGAAGTTTCACAAGCTTAATATCTGAATCTCAAATAAACTTATATTATTTTAGAATTAGGGTACGACGACCTCAAGTTGTCTCGTCTACACCGAGACTACCAAACAGATGAATAATTTAGTTGTACATAGCAGTTATGGCTCGGGTCTCTAAGGATAATGGGGCAGCTAGTATCTCGTAAACTTGCAGGAGCTGGGGGTCCAGGTCCAGGCCCCTATTTCACCAACTTGACAATTGTCACCTTACAATGACAATTCGGTTTACATTACCGAGCCGGTAAGTACCGATGCTATCCAACGACCATCTTTACGTGACGACTCAGAAGTGTACTTGGAATTGTCATTGTCAGCTGAACCAATGTGTCAATGTCAAATGAAAGGTGTAATCGCAGAACCCTGAGGGTCTACTTCGAAATTCAAACTTCGTATAGTGGCGTCCGTTTCGCTCATATAGTGTATAACACGAGAGTGAAGGACGGCACGATACGAAGTTCGGATTTCGAATTAGACCAGGCTTTTTGGGATTTTTGGGCAGGTGCCCTAACTGGGCGCAGGGAAAGAGTGCCCTGTCCACAGTTCCACACTCACTTTATCGGGCTGCTTGGCGAGCGGGGCGGGCGGGGGCGCTTTCTCGTCTTTCCTCTTCTTCTTGCTCTTGGCGCTCGGGGCAGGCGGCGCCTTCACGTCCGAGGAGGAGCATGAGCCCTGCACACAATAATACTAACATAAGGCATGTTCCGAATCACGCTTACAGCGCTATAAACGCGTTTACGATCGGACCGAATCACGCTCATAGCGTTTACATGAGATGTCGTGACGTCATTGATGAAGTCATGGACAGCGCCATATTGGCGTTTACGATGCTCACACTCCCAGGCTTCAGCACCTTAAACCAAACGTCAAGTTGACGTTTGATATATGAACATGACAGTAAACACAACATGCCCGGTCCGAATCAAAACACCACTCACGCGGCCTTGAGCGCGCTTACTGATTCGGACCGGCCGTCAGCACTGTAAACGCTGTGATTGTTGTTGGCGTGATTCGGAACACGGCTATAAACAACACCACACCTGTGACACGCGAAGGAACGTAAGCGCTGTGGGTAAGTATGTGTGCGTGCGCTGTCAATTGTTTGCGCGGGTGCGTAGCGCGTGGCGCGGTCGAATCGCGAGGCGCGACGGCACCCGATCGACACCAGGCAAGTCTCTCAGGGACGAGGTAACTGACCTCGGTGCGGGAGGTTCATGGCCATTCTGTATGTAGTACTATTATACAACAAATGTTTAGTGTCTTCACATGTAGTACCTGCGAGTTGGCGTCGATGCCGGAGTCGCCCTCTTCCTTGGCCTGCGGCTCGTCGTCGGGCTCGCCGCCCTCGGAGCACTCGCCCAGCGCCTTCTCAGAGTATAACGAGTTCTTGTCGTTCTCCGCCTGGAGCTTGCGCCGCTCCTCCTGTCAACCACAGTTTCAAGTAGATCTTTCGAACATCGAAATGTTCAGCGTGTAGCATATACTTATTTGGAATAACTATCAATCGAACAACTGACAACATTTCATATTTTTAACTACTTTATTTTATGAACTAGTTAGAAAATAGGTAAAAATTTAAGCCACCCGTATTTTTTCTTTTTCAATTTAACTCATTATTTCATACAAAAAAAACACGTTGAAAAGTAGGTCATTCCAAAAGGGCGTAAGTAAAATATGACGTCATCTTCCCAACAAGAATCCAGAGCCACTTTAGAGCAGCGATTGTCTGTACTCTGTACTAAGGTCTCCCTGAATACAGCGAGGAAGATGATGTCAACTTTCGGTTTACAGTAATTTGCGATTTTTTCCAAAATCAACAGAGAAAAAAATAAAAAAAAATGTTTTTTGTGTACTTCACACGTTTTTACCGAAATGGTTTTCGAATTAAGACTTTTGGAAATCATGAAATATTGTCAACTGTGTCACAACTCGAATGATTCAACACTGGCTATGTTCCGAATCACGCTCACAGCGCTCAAATCGCGCTCACGATCGAACTAATTCAAGCTCATAGCGCTTACATGTGATGTCGTGACGTCATTGATGATGTCATGAACGGCGCTCACGGTGCTCACACTCCCAGGCGTAAGCACCTTGAGCCAAACGTCAAGTTGACGTTTGATATATGAACACGACAGTAAACACGAGCTATGAGCGTGAATCGGCCTGGTCGTGCGCGCGCTTTAACCGATGCTCGGTCCGAAACAAAACACCACTCACGCGGCCTTGAGCGCATGAACTGATTCGGATCGGCCGTCAGCACTGTAAGCGCTGTGAGCGTTGTTAGCGTGATTCGGAACACGGGGACTATATTTTTTTTTTTTATTTATTTAACAAAATAAAAAAATGTTACAGTTAAATGATATCCTCGCCAAACTTCTACGTTAGATGGCGAGAGGCGCGCTCAGTTTCAATAAAATCAAGAGGAACGATGAAATAACCATAGAAGAAAGGGGAGTCAAGCTCCTTGGAAGCTTTCTACAACATTTTCGGAATTCAGTCTACAGCTTTCCATCCCCGGTCGAAGATCCAGGGCAGACCCAAAACAAGGTGGAAAGATATGAAAGAGTGTTAGGCATCCGAAGACGATGTCGAGGATAGAGTGAAGTGGCGAGGTTTAGTGCGGAAAGCTGACCCCACCACCATGTGGGATTAATAGCTAGGACGAGAGAGAGTCTAAGTAGGGCTGTGGCAAGGAGACTGACCATGATGGTGACCTTCTTCTCCATCTTCTTCTTCTTCTTGCGCTCGCGGCGGCGCGCGGCGGCCTGGCGCCGAGACTCCTCGCGACAGCGCTCGGCGTCCAGCTCCTCGAGCAGTATGGTCGCGTTCTGGTTGGCGCGCGCCGCTTGCGTCTCCTTCGCCGCTCGGATCGCGCGCACGCACTCTTGACATTTCTCTAACAGCTCTTTATCCGATATTGTGCAGATGTACCTGTGAATGTGTATAAAATTGAGTAATCAACGATAAAGGCTGGGTTGCACCAAACCGTCTGTAATCGTAAGCGGTGTTCGTCAAATATGATTGTATGAAAATAGTATGCACGCTCGCCCGCCCCGCTGCGCGCCCCGCCGAACGCTCCGCTCCGAGCGTCCACTCAGGCCTTACACTAAGGAGCACTAAAACGGAACGTAGTTTGATTGTTGCGCAGCTGAATTTCAATACAATAGTAATACTATTTGCTAAACTTACCTCGTCATTTCCTGGTCCGAGGGGAACTGCGTGACTACACCGACCATCCATTTGACCACTTTGGTGTGACCTTTTCGGAAGGCTGCCATCAGGCACGATACCTGCAACATGACATGGATAGTAAACAGCATGGTCGCTTTTATACTTTACCGTGGACGTGCAGGTCCACGATAAACTCTATGGTTTCATTCATAAATAGACCAACTAAGATGCGAAAGTTGATGTTTAATTATAAATAATTGTTCAACGTTATATAACACTTATTTAGGTACCTTTCTATTGTCTTGTGAGTCGATGTCCGCGCCGGCCGCATATAGCATTTCGACCACGGCGAGGTGACCGCCGTTAGCGGCCAGCCAGAGGGGGGAGTTGCCTTTCTTATTTTTCACTTCTACCGCCGCTCGCCTAAAAAAACATCAAAATTAAAGTCGACTGCTATTTTCTAATCAACTTCATTGAAACACCATAATCATAGTAGCAATATGGTGTGTTTGGCTGGGCAAACTAATGACCATACGATAGTGCACACATATGCTTAACCGATATTGACACAGATACTGGATGAGTAGTATACGAGTAATGTATGTTTCTACAGTGTAGTGTAGTGTGTGTGTTTCTACAGTCTATTCATCCTGGCGTGTCCAATCATGTTAACAAACTATTTTTGAAGACGTTATGAAAATGTATTGTGGACCAATGTGGCACTCCTGCTAGCAAACTGCGTAGTACAAATAAAATATAGACCTCTGCAAGAGCAGCTCGACGAACTTCGTATGTTACAAACGTAGGGTTTTCTAAGAAATGAGTTTGAATACGTTTTGAAATTGTATTGTGGACCGGAGGGCTACACTTATGCTGACAACCTCCGTGGTACAAAAAAAAGTAAAAAAAATGATAGACCTCTGCAAGAGCAGCTCGACGAACTTCGTGTGCCCCTTGTCGGCGGCGATGGTGAGCGCGGTGTCGCGCGAGGAGGGCACAGGCGGCGCGTTGACGTCCGCGCCCTTGTCCAGCAGCACGCGGCCCACCTCCACGTAGCCGCCGCTCGCCGCCTCCATCAGCGGCGTGAGCCCGGTCTTCGCGCGGTGCTCCACGTTCGCCTTGCGGTCTAGCAGCAGGCTCACTACTTCGTGTCGTCCTGAGGGAGCACATTGTCCAATGTTAGTGCGGCGTACAATCCGGGTCCCGCACATGAGCGCTCGTGGCCCAGCGGCGCGAGGTTAAGAAATGCCGGCCGCGGACACTCCTAGCATGGGTGACCATTTTGAGTGGTTACTAACTGAGCGCTCCCGTGCTTTGGAAGGCACGTTAACCCGTTGGTTGACCACGGCTGCTGTCTATGGCGGCAGTTGCTAAGCCAAGTTGGAGGCTTTCGGGCGGCTTGCGAACTTCTTATAGTCAAGTTACACCCCGTCCGTAGTGTACCCCCTGCTACCCTACTACACGTGACCCCTGGGTGGTGCTAAAAGTGCAACAAAAATGCCAACCGTACTGTCTTCTCAAAAATCTCACGGTATTAAATAATGCCATACGATAAATAAATGAGACCGCATACGACAGGCCCAAGCCACTGTTGGCATTTTATGATGGCTGCATTACAGTTTAGTACTGTCATAGGCGTTCTGGTTACTTGTACCAAACCGAACAGATTTTCAAATACACTAAGTCTTGGTGGTGGAGTAGCGAGATCCAGTGAGTGATTTTTCGTAGCTCCCGTCTCATCACGGACTATAATGAAGCTGGTCCCTTTTTACTAAACTGGCCAGGGTCCCAATAGGTTCAAAAGCCCTCTTGTTCGTACCTTGGAAGCAGGCGAGCGTGAGCGCGGTGTTGCGGTTGGTCTCGATCTGCGCGTTGATATCGGACCCGCAGTCCAGCAGCAGCCGCACGGCCGCCGTGTGCCCGTTCATCGCCGCCAGCATCAGCGGCGAGATGCCGAGCTTCGAGCCCGTGCGGGAGTTTATCTCCGCCTGAACACATCAATATTACTTTAGTCATCATTATTATTTATGAGTTTCACTCTTGTCGGTGCAGTTCTCTCCAGTCCGTTCTACTTAACGCCAGTTCTTTGGCTTCTCTATAAAACACGACGTCTATCTTTAATGAATAAACTAATTTATTTATTTAATCTTTATTGCCTAAAAGGCCGACTGATATTCAGTAAGCATTCTCTACCACTGAAACGTTGAGCAAAGCCAGAAAATCGCGGGCGGTACAAGTTCATAAAAACAAAAAAAAATCTCGAATTGGTGATCACAAAGCATAAAATGAACTAAGTATCTGTTGTAAGTACTTACAACAGATGACTTTGAGGACCGCTTTATGGAAAGGTCCAGTCGCCAAAAGTCGCAAGACCAAGCAAGAGGTGAGCAGATGATATACAAAAAATAGCAGGCAAACAGTGGATGGAAAAAGGAAAGGATATACAGCGCTGGAAATAGCTGGGGGAGGCTTATACCCGTTAAGGGAAATTAAGAAAACCAGAATGGAAACTGTAACCAGAATGGAATAAAGGGCTTGGTAAATAAGTATGAAATAAGTCAATAGAGTTAATATCGAGCAAGTTCATACCTGGTGATGTAAGAGCAGCCTGATGATGTTCACGTAGCCGCCGGACGCGGCCAGCGATAGGGGGGTGTAGTCGGACACGTTCCGATGCTCCTTGTTGGCGCCGCGGCTCAGGATCAGCTCGACCACCTCGTACCGGCCGCCCGAGCACGCGAGCGACAGCGGCGTGTCCTTCGTGCGCTCCGACTGCGCCTCGATGTCCGCGCCGTGGTTCAGGAGGATCTCCACGATCTTCTCGTGCCCCGCGGTCGCCGCGAGGATGAGGGGGGTGAAGCCCTGAGGGACAAATTGTGTTAAATCTATTGTCTGTGTGGATATCATCAACAATTTACTATGACAGAAAGGAAATAATCAAATTCCTTCAGCAACTGTCAGTTTCATAACATACGAAAGGTTTAACCTATAGTTCCGTAGTTCGTTGCGTAGTTCCAACCTGGCTGTGATTCAGTTACCGGGAAGTAACTAAAAACTTCCACATCGAATGAGAATTTAAAGTAGAATTTCGAGTTTCAAGAGGAATTCAAAATATCTGATATAAACTTTCGTATACGCCATTTGTTAAAGTAAATACGATTTAGCCTTCCGCTAAAAATGCTCGCGCGGTCCTTCCTCTGTTGTCTCCCGGTCGGAAGATCAGATCAGATGTCAACAAAATAATAAGATCTGGTAGCAACCGGCCCCCGGTTCCAAAGTAGCGACTGAGGATGCTACCTATGGAAACTCGTAAGACTTCGAGCACGATGGGTGTATAGTATGTTCCAAACTGTAAGGCCAAATACTGTCAAATGAACCCAAGCAAGAATCTACCTTACAGTCAGAGCTCTTAGTCGTTTTTTGTTTGCGTTCGTTTGACAGAATTAGACCTTGGAGTTTTGTACGAAGTTTACCTTCTTGTCGCGGTGCTCGATGTCGGCGCCGCGGCTGAGCAGCAGCTCGACGAGGTCCTCGTGTCCGCCGGCGCAGGCCAGCGTGAGCGCCGTGTCGTGGTTGGAGTCGGTCTCGCCGTCCACGTCCATGGCGGAGTAGGCGGCCGGCGCCGGCTGCGGCGGCGTGGCCGTGCCGAACGCGTCGCCGCCGCGCGCGCGTGACCCGCCCGCGAACCGCCCCTGCACACCACACAGTACAAGAGTTAGCTAAATGGTAACCGCAATTTTTCTTGGATCATTCCTTCGGGAATCCGAAGATACCTAACGACCCTAACCTACCTATTTCTCGACTCAGAGTTCTGTTATGTACGGTACCCGGCAACAAATATTGCACGTCGGTCTTTGGAAAGAGACAATTAGCTGTTTACGACGATTTGCGAACTCTGCCGGACGTCCATCAAACATCTTGTTTTATGAGTAACAAGTTAAAACGCGCTACGGCGAGCCATTATTGCTCCGAAAATATGCCATTCATAAACGGTAAATAAGATTACCGAGACCCAGCAAGCCTTTTTAATAATAAAAAAACCTAATTTGTGCGTGTCACCCATGACCAGGCGCCCCTCCACAGCAAATCTCATACCAAATTATGCGCAATAGGGATGTTGACACCAAATAAGAAAATCCATGCATCCGAATTTTCTGGAAAAAGGATCAAATTCTCAATCAAATAGCGAAAAAAGTAATTAAAAAGAATAAATAATTACATAATTATAAGTCTTCAAAGTTTTAGGAGGGGGCATTTTCTGTCCCTTGTCCGCAAAACGCACCTCTGTATTGAACGATCGTCATTTACTATGGCGCTCGAAGTCAGTGACGTCACTGACCTGTAGCGCTTTCTCCCTCGAACTAAAGACATTCTAACGGTTGTAGTTTCGTTATTTTTTGACATATTTGAATAGGATTCTTACTATTTGGCATAGTTTTATGTATTCTTCCGTATGAAGTAATAATAAATTTTGAGTCAACATCCCTATTGTACGCATTGGGCTGGTGAGGGGCGCGCCTTCGTGGATAACACGCACTATACAAAATACGAAATTCCAGAGCTGGTAAGTTGTGTTCTATCAGTACCTTTTTCTTGACTCCGGCGGTCGGGTGTTCCCGCTTGGAGTGGGGCTGCGCGGGCTGCGGTTGCGCCGCCTGCGTTTGCGCGGGCGTATGCGGTGGTACGAACGTCGCAGATCTGAGGAGCACATTTTTTGTAACATTAGAAACGGCTAGTACCGAGTCTACTGACTCTTTATGTAGGTGCATAGTCTAGGAATGTAATAAGTATTTAAATATTTTCCGGGCATGCACTAAATAATGCCAGTGATTTTTTAGTCATCTATCAATGTGACGTGTTTTAAAACATATGGACATCAACATTAATAATTTACCACTAGTATAAGTTTTTTCGAAACAAAACACGTACGCGTTTGCGTTTAGTCTCATTTTGTAAAGCAATGCGAGCAGCGCTTCTGGTGGTCTTTTTTTGCCATATAATAATCGCAAACGTGTTCGTGTTTTGTTTCGAAAAAACCTATACTAGTGGTACTGTACTGATGGAAAGGCATTCTAACGCCTGTGTTGTGTTACCGGAAGTCGTCGGCGGGCTGGGGCTGGGGTTGGGGTTGGGGCTGGGGCGGGTGCGCGGGCGCAGGCGCGGGCGCGGGCGGCGGCGGCGCGAACTGCGGCTCGCGCTCCGCCGGCTCGTGCTCCAGCGTGGGGTCCAGCGGCGAGATGCCGCGCACGCGGTACTGGCAGCCGTTGCTCACCTGTTAACGTGACAGTACCACAGAATAAGTAATAGTACTACGTACAGAAGCCTCACTCTAAACAAATGCGCGTGAGGCAAGCCAAACGTTCCTAAACGTGGCCATCTCCTACCGCACGCAAATCACACGCTTCATAACTTTGTAACGTGTGAAGCGGCCGCCACGCCAGAAGGGGTACTGTGCGGCGCGACGTAATCGCGGAGTGGGCCGCTCCTGACAATAACACCATCTGTTTTACCATCAGAGTAAAACACCGTCAATTAGAATATCAACTATGTGTCGTACATAGTTGCGTTACGGCCTGGCCACGAATTGAGGCGCGGCAAAGGTTTTAAAGCTCGAAACGCACTGACAGTGGTGGCGGAGCGGGGCGTCGCGGTGCGGAAGCGATACCGGTTGTAATATTCGATCTAATATGAAAGGGTCCGCACAGAAAACCGGCCGGGAAAAAAGCGTGGCGACGGCGGCGCGGGGCCGGCATATGATGATGAGCTCCTGACCGATTTCGGCCTCAGCGACTGTGTAATCTAGGTATTGGTTATTAGATAGGCATTACTGGAGTGCTGTTGCTCCACACCATGGTGCGCTCTGAGGTGACTAATGTACCTCATCTTTTTTGTAAAGGTACGAGCGCATTTTGAGCAGGTTAACACCCCGCCGACGTAATTGTAACATGGCTGCTGGTGGACGCGCCTTCAGCTCGTTTCTTTTTTATCGAGCTCGTTACGACGCTCAGCTTCTTGTATAGTACAACAGTAGTAGGAGTGGTACTGACCGCCTGGTCGCCGTGGTGGTGGTGGTGCGCGGGGCGCGCCCAGTCTGCGCCGAGCGCCTGCTCGGCCACGGCCAGCAGCTGCCGCGCCTGCCGCTCCTCGCCCTCCTCCTCCACCTCCGCGCACTTGGAAGAGAAGATCTCGTGGGACTTCTGTTGCATAACCTGCGACCGTCCACGCATCACTCACAGAATATTACATATTATCGAACAGGTGTGGTTTCATTTTTCATTCAAATAATACAATCTCATGTAGACAGTACATTCATACACGTTCACATTGTTTTATTAACCTTTTCACTGCCATTGACTTGATGTGAAGTCAGGACATTAGATGCTCCAGACGCCAATGGGAACACACCAACGCGATAAACATACAATGTCAAAGGAATCTATCTAGTAATCGGTACCTGCCTATTTATCGACGATCTATCGAAAAGTGCTGGTTATGTAACTTGGTTATATATGGGGAACAAGGCTTATATACACCGATATAAACATACAATGTCAAAGGAATCTAACTAGTAATCAGTAGTAAATATGTGATGACTGATCTGGGCAGGATCCGACAGCGGTATCGTGTAGGGGATGTATCACCTGCAGCACCAGCGAGCGCAGCTCGTTGGGCGGCAACGCCACGAGTGAGGGCACCTCGCGCTGCAGGTACGCCAGCACCGCGCCCAGCTCGCGCGCCTCCACCGCGCCGCAGCCCTCCGCGCCCGTCTGCACACGCAACACGACACCCATTTCAATATCTTCATTCTAGTCCAGAGATTCTTTAACTGTGGTCCATGAAACCCTACGAAGTTCGCGAACAACGCTGGGGTTTCATGGGAAGCCTATTCTTTGAAATTACAATTCACGATACGCTACGTGAGGATAATGCGACCGCTTAGGCTATTGTTGAATTGGCAGGAGCAAGGGGATATCATGGATACAAAAGGCAGTCTAGTGTTCCAACATGTTAATTTTTATGTTCATAAAGACTGTAATGCTGTATATTATAGATGGCGATCAGTCGTGGAATCGTGAGCACTTGTCAAGAGTGTTCAAAGAGAAACTCAGCTTCGTACGTAAACTACTATTCGTCTTGGCCGATGGTATTGTAGGAGTACCTACTGAAATTTTGCTCACTTTCTTCACCCATAATTTCTTCTCTTCGTTTCTTCGCCCCGACCGACCCTAATGTAACGGCGTGATGCTCACCTGTGGCGCATATGCTTCAGGCCTCTGCAATTCCTGTGAATACTGCTGAACGGGTTGGGGCTGTTGGGGTGGTTGCTGTTTCTTCTGTTGCGTCTGCTGTGGTTGCTGCTGCGTCTGCTGTGGTTGCTGCTGCGCTTGTGGTTGCTGTTGGGCTTGTTGCGCTGCCAACTGCTGGAGCTGTTGTTGCTGCAACTCCTGCAGTTGCTGTTGCTAGAAATAAGCATGAGTTGTTTCTGGGATTCGTTTAACTTTAGTTTAGATTGTAATTTCAAAGTCTACTACTTGTTAGATACTTCCAATGATGTTGAATTATGATGCTCAAAATACTTCATAGTTTTGACTAGTGTTAAGTGGTCTTAACTACTTTCTAATTACATTACTACCTCATGTTCAAACGTAATACTTCTTGTCAGTGGTGAGTACGGAACCATAATGTAGTCTATAATACATTTGTGCCACTAGGCCACACCCATAGAGTAAAGGAGCAGGCTAGTGCGGTTTCGCGTACCTAATAATCGAGTGGGACGGTACAGCTTTACTCTGTAGATGTGATCCAGCTCAGAGTGAGTGACGACACCTACTTCAGTAATGTGTTGGCCGAGCTTTCTGAGCGCGTCCATGCGAAGGAACTTGCAACCAAACTTAGCACATTTGCGCGTCGGCTTCATACGCGCCCGTTCTTGTATTGGAACGCTCTAAAAGGCAATGAGTTTCTTTTCTAACAGAGTCAAATAACCAACGATAGCTTATGCTATTTTTAAAGGCAAACGCGTACATGAAAGGGGACATGTGGTGTACAGTCAAGGGCATAAATATGTATAAATTTTTGGACCTTATTTCACCGGAATAAGGTGAGAAATGTGTACACATTGGTGCCCTTGGTAAGATTGAATCATTTCGTGGGCAACTTTCCACAAACGACACAGAATAACTAAAAGGTTTTAGCAATCTTACATCGTAGGATCGACTCCAGATACAGCTATATATTGAAACGGAACCGTAGGTTACCGCCTACTTTTTACGGTTACGATGTCACGGAAATATTAATCTTTAAAACACATCATGGACAGACCTGGGTGAGGTTAGGCGCGAGCTGCTGCGTAGGGAATATCTGCTGCGGCGGCGGGTAGGGCGGCGTGGTGGGCCGGTACACGGTCGTCACACCTGTAGGATAATAACCGCGTTAACGTTCACATCAAGTGTATAATATGAGCTGATGGGAAATTCTTAACTTGCGAGTTATTTCTCTTGCTTGCAGTCACATATTTTCTACAGTCTATTCATCCTTACGTGTCCTACCATGTAAAAAAAACTACTTTTGAAGACGTTTATCATTATCACATTTTTTTCTAGGATTGCAATACTTTGTGAGCTTCTTCATTCGTCATATCAACATTTTAAATGATGATTATTGTGTAATCCTAGAGAATCCTTTGTTTGCATGATAGGACACGTAAGGATGAATAGACTGTAATGATTAATGCTTTATAGGGATTAATATTACCATGCCAAACAGGTAACGTGTAGGCCGCCCACATTTGTACAACAGATACCAACTGTTTCTTACAACTATGGGAAGTATGTTATAGAAGTCAAATATAAGATTGTAGGATACTTAAAAAGACATTAGATGATGTTAGCTGATTTCATATAACAAAACAAAATACACGAAGCTAAAGAACGCATTACAAGTACAATAAAGTTGAAGAAGCAAAATTAAGACAGAAACTATTAGACAAACATTATCTAATGTTACAACCAGATGATCAGCAGGAGTTTCACGATATACCGAATGGAGAAGACAGAAAAAATGATGATTATTATATCAATAAACCAGGTTAAATAGCAATTACTTGTTACACAATAAAACCAAATTATTAACATTCAGTTTATCCTGATTTATTTAAATTCACGCTCCAATTTTATCACGTTATGACGTCACATACGTTAGAAAAAGAAATAATAAAAGCAGTACAATATAAATACATCAACTGAACACTTGGAGACACTCTTGAACAATTCAAGTGCTTTTAGAATCTATATTTTTACTGTGGAATTATTTCTTTTTCACGCAAGACACCATTAATCGGCTGACAAGATCGGGTCGTGTGGTCGAGCATTAGTCGATGGTCGATGTTAGTGTCGGGTGAGCCAACTTGCCTTGCGCGCAGAACTGAAGGTCCAACGCGTGGAGGGCCGACGTCGCAAGCGTCGGAGGACCTTCACAACAACATATCAAGCCTTATATATGCTTGCTCGGCGTGCTGCATTACATATGTTACATATATTTTATAGCTGTTACTATTCATAACTGTATTGTCAACCACACACAACACACTTTTATTTCTTATCAATACTTTTCAACTAGATTATCGTGCATTTTTGCATCGTTGAAAGAAACAGGTTATTTGTCACATTTTCTCTACTTTTCCTAGGATAAGGGCTTCGTGTTTCATGACTCTGATATTTTGGTACGACATAATTATATTAATCATCTTATTTGTAAATAGGTAATTGATATTAATGTACTTACCGTGATTATCGGATAATTCGAGTAAATTGCTCTCAGTCTCTGGCAGTGATTCGATGCAAGGCTGACTCGCGAGCGCTTCAGCCGTCCTCTGAAACATTATAAAAGGTTAGCATTCGTATGTAAAACACAGTAAAAGTCATTTCTCATAACTCAACCTTTAATGTTTTAGCTATGATCACAGTTGTGTTATATTGAAATATAATAGACGGGTCACTCACGTCTTTAACGTCGAATATCGCTCGACATGTTTCGGACCAATACGTGGTCCTTAATTGAGGTGTAACCGCAACGGGTGTAACGGGACGTTTAAAGACGTGAGTGACCCGTTTATTATATTTCAGTATGTCTGAGACTCACGGGAGTTTTCTATTTAAAGTTGTGTGTTACTTTGAATAGCGAAGCTCGCAGTACTCCATTTAGCCTACAGTTCTACTAGTTCGGTTCCTCGTCAAATGGACTGCTTTAGCGAACGGTAGACCCAATCAATGGCAATCGACGAGTACTGAGCGACGAAGCAGAGTGGTAAACACACGCTGCCGCTCGCGCCGCCGGTTCTTTGACTTCCGCACAAAAAACCGATCTGTTGGGGAGCGCGAGTGACAATGGCGGTGGCTTGAGAAGTATCGTGTTTAAACACTCGTCCTGATCACTTCCCTGCTCACTTGGGCTGAATGTAAACGTAGCATAATATTGGCACGGACCGGGTCATCGAGGATGTCGGGCGGCGGCGGCAGATGGTGGTCGGGGTGGGGCGGCGCGGCGCGCTGCTTGCGCGCGCACTTGTGCTTGCCGGCCGCCGCGCCTGCGCCCGCGCCCGCGCCGCCCGCCGCGCCGCCGCTGCCCGCCTGCGCCGACATGCGCCAGCCTGCCAAACACAACCAAATGTTACTAGAGTACTTTTATCTCACGAGCGCGGGTGAGCCATGGTTGTGTGTTGAGCTATACATGCACATTGTCTATGTGTGCGTCAGCGGAGGAGCTCCGAGTTCACGTTGTCTGTGTTCGTATGTGTCACAACTACATCATGTCCATGTCCAACCCGCGCTCGTGAGATAAACGTACTATAACATTTTAATGTTTAAAAAACTCTGTACTGTCTCGGGCCTATTGCGTACCTTCGATGTAGGCGTGGGCCATGACGGGGTCGGCGGCCATCTCGGGCGGCAGCTGCGGCACGTGCGCGGGGTGGGACGGGTGCGCGGGGTGCGCGGGCAGCAGCGCGCGGGCCGCGGGCGCGCCCGGCGCCGGCGCGTGCGCGAGCCCCAGCGCCGCCGCCTGCGCCGCGCTCAGACCGCTGCTGTCCGTACTCTCCGCCGCGCCGTTGCCTGGGGGACATCCGGGTTCTAGAGAACGTTGTTGTTATGATGTAGAGTTATTCTCAGCAATAAGTGCACTTCAGTAGGACATAGGGTAAGCTGTAATAATGTTGCCCCCCTCCAATCATTGGCCTCTTGAATGCTGTATTTTTTTTTTCAAGTGTTCTACCTGTCAAGTTTGAAAACTACTGATTGATTGACTACAGCTTACCCTATGTCCTACTGAAGTGTGCTTATTGCTGAGAATGACGTTTTGTACTAAAAACACTTCAAGTAGTTCAGGTACAAATAAGGCGAAATCCTAGAAGTCTATGATTTCTTCCCAAATATGCATTTACGCGAGCGGTAGGAAGACGCGATTATTGAATGGCAGTACTGTCCTAAGACTTCAACTCACATTACTTGGTTAAAGTTATACACACACTATCCAACGTACGCAACGTATTCAATCTGGATCCTGACATTTGTATGCTTAGAAACACACTTGTCACATGCGACACATGTGTCCAGATCGCATACGTTGCGTACGGATAGTGTGTCTTGGGTTTAAATGCCTTCCCTTCCCGTTTATTGACCGAGTGAAACGAAGGTCTCAGTTTTAGCTTCGACAAAATTGCTTTCGTATGTCCGGATTTCCGCCTGTCCTCCTCTACAGGTCGCATTTCTCAACCGATTCTCGTAAAATTTTGTGAGCAGGTACGAAAAAAAAAGAAAGTTTTTTGTTGAGTCAGTTTTTGGAAATTTAATAAAACAAACTTTTTATCAATGATTTCGTATTTTTCTGCGGCCGTTTTTTCCTCTACAGGTCGCATTTCTCAACCGATTGTCGTGAAATTTTGTGAGCAGGTTCTATGACTACATAGAATTTATTTGTTGAGTAATTTTTTGTAAATTTTGAAAAAAAAAAAGTTGTTTTTCGTCGATGGCTGTTCTCCTTTACAGGTCGCATTTATCCACCGATTTTCGTGAAATTTTGTGAGCAGATTTGGTAACTATATAAAACTTTTTTGTCGAGTCACTTTTTGGAAATTCAAAAAACAAACTTCGTATTTTTCTGCGGCCGTTTTTTCCTCTACAGGTCTGGGCCTTTGGAAATTAAAAAAAAAACACGAGGTCTGCAGCTCACAGAGCCATTAGTATAAAGTAATGGTCTCTCACCTCTAGGAAGCATGACGGAGTGCGGGTAGTCGAGCAGCAGCTGCACGACGGGCGTGTGGCCGCCCTTGGCCGCCTCGATGAGCGTCGTGGAGTTGTCCTTCAGCTTCCGGAAGGGGTCGGCGTCGCACGCCAGAAGGAACTTGACCACGTCCGCGTGCCCGCCCGCGCATGCCAGCGACAGCGGCGTGTGATCGCCGTTCGCTGTCACACGGTTCACGTCGGCGCCCTGTGAAACACAACACGTTGATATTTCCTTCTCAGTCGAATCACGATTCTTCGGAAGGGCAACCGACCTGATCATAGTGGCGGGAAGCGGTTGGATGCGGAGAGCTGAGGACCGGGTTAAACATTACTCGTCATTTTTCGACCTTAGAGACGAGTAAACCGTTACCAGAAGTATACAGTGAAACGGTTAATACTTTGTCCTGAAGAGAGATTACTATAAATGGGTAGATACACGCACTTTTAAAGTTGTGTGTAGTGTATATGGGACTCGACTCGTAGAATTAGCACAACTGCTGTCAGCTACTTCGAAGTTATACCTACTAAAGTTTTCTAAATGTTTATATGCCTTTTTATAATTTAAGTCTTTGTGTAGTCATTGATATGATAAACAATAGTTTAATTTTAAGTCATGCAGGAAAACAAGTGATTTTGTTGGTCGTTGGGTTTATAGACCGACGGTCTTAATGGTTGGTGGGGATCTCGCCTGCGACGGCCCGCTAGATCTCAGAGTCCGGTCGAGCTATAGTCGCACCCACCTTGCCGACGAGGAACTGCACGGTGCACACGTGTCCCGCGCGGCACGCCTTCATGAGCGGCGTGCGGCCGCCCTCGCTCTCGTGCTCGAGCTCGGCGCCGGCGCGCAGCAGCAAGTCCGCCACGTCCGTGTGCCCGTTCTCGCACGCGTACGTCAGCGCCGTGTCGCCCGTCTGCGTCTGCGCGTGCACGTCCGCGCCCGCGTTCAACAGGTACCTGCAATAGGCGAACTACGTTTAGCGAACTTCAGCTACTCGCAATTTCAACTTTGACTTTGATTATCATGAACCTATCATTTACATTGTCACTTTGTCTGATGATGGCGGTTAAAGGGTTAAAAATAGATAAATGCATTCGCTAATTGATCTGAGGCAAGCAAGAAATCTGTCGAACAACCGAACAAGCCCTGTCTTAACTGAATTCAATGGGTAAAGTGGATGTTTCAGGCCTGCCTTAATAAGGAAATCGGTAAACTCGAGGAAGCCTTTACACCAGGCCAAGGTGAACGCAAGCAGTGTTAATCCTGCGTTTCTTTCATTGATGGATGCCCTATCTCTCACACACTTCACAAGGGAAGTATAGTCCTTCCAAAGCGAATCTCATACTAATCAATGCACACCTGTATGGATTGGACTGGTGCACGCGCCTTCGTGGATGACACGCATTATATTTTTCTCAAAAATGGCCCGCAAACTGGACTTTAGTCGCTACATATTGGAAGGTAAAGTGTATAGTTTAAGGTCAGATCTAAATTAAAAAGTAAAAAAACGTTGCAGGCCGCCTGCAATGTCACATATAAATTCCTTTATTTGTTGAGTTATAAACTTTTTTAAAAATAGAAACTGTCATATAAAAGGAGGCACAGGTCATATTCAGCCAATTCAGCTCGTATTTATCTGTTAGAAACGCGACGTTTTTCTGTAAAAAAAACGGCGGGAAAGCATGATGTTTTTGACGTTTTAAGATGTTTATCAAATCTTAATTAAATTTTTGTCATATTTCCCCCATTTTTGAGCAAAGCACTATATTAGCCTCGGCCGGAATGGCAATTGCAGGCTTCGTATTATAATTAAACGTTTAAACAAATACTCAGCCTGCAATTGCTCCCTTCCCGGCCACGGCAATAATGTAATATATTAATCTTCGTACTGACCGAACGAGCTCAAGATGCCCCTCCTGGCTGGCTTCCATGAGCGGCGTGGACGCGCCCAGTTCAGCGTCAGCGCCCGCCTTGATGAGGAAGTCGGCCACCTCGAGGAAACCGCCGCAGCACGCCAGGGTCAACGCGGTTTCCTGCGTTTCGTCTGTTTGCGCGTTGATGGCGGCCCCCTGACCGAGCAGTAAAGCCACCATCTCCTCGTGACCTAGACAACAATAATGAATTGAGTATAAAAGATAGGAAGTGACATATATGACTGTCAAGCGATTATAAAAATTATGCCTATGCCTGTGTTACTTTAGAGCAAGTACCTATTGTGCAACGAATACATATACCCTTTGCATATACCTAAGCAAAGAAGATCCTCAAGAACATTGATTTGTCTGTTATAAATTTACACTCCCTACATCCCCCATACCCTCCCTCATTAGTCCATTACTGATGGGATTTGATTAAGGGAAAAAATGAACATGAAGGTGTTTGTAGTCCCCCTAGGACCCGAGGCCTGGGGCGGGACACCCTATCAAGCCTTTCGCCTCTTGGCTTATACCAGGGGGGTCTCACTCCGCCAGTTCGCCGCACCGCTGCAAGAACATCAGTAGGTTGTACCATTCAGCCGCGCATTGCTACCGGCCGGTCGCGTCGTCGCGTCATTCGCTTGGTGTGCTCAAACTTTGTTATTGACCTATTATAATTTGGGGTTGTAAATTGGGGATTTGTTAACAGTGGGACTTCTGTACGTAGTAATATTACTTATTCTAAGAATGAACATGGAGGCGTTTGGTGTCCCCCCAGAACCAGAGGCGGATTGCCCTATGAAGCCTTTCACCTCTTGCTCACCTCAAGCATTGGCTTATACACAGTAACCACCTTATTCAAAGATTCAAAGCCTTTATTGCCCGAACATAGTTAAAAAAACATTAGTGTACAGTCAGCAGCAATGGTTGCTACGCGGGCGAGGTGTTCAAAATGATCTTCACACGCTCTTATTCCCTTATAATAAAGATGTGTGAAGATCATTTTGAGCACCTCGCCCGCGTAGCAACCATTGCTGCTGACTGTACAACTATGTGATTATGTTCTACCAATCTTGGCATGCAATATAAACTTCCATCTAACCTATTATAGCTAAAATGCCGTCAATATGTGTTTGTCTTTATCAGTCACGTCGACATTTGTGTATGAGGGAAAGGGACAAACCACATTTTTAGTTAGCAGAGGTTTGTTATAAGGGGTAAGTGCGTACCCTCCCTGGCGGCCTCCATGAGCGGCGTGTACCCCTCGTCGTTGACCTCCTCGATGTTGGCGCCGCGCTCGAGCAGCAGCATCGCCAGCTCCACGTGCCCGCCGCACGCCGCCAGCGTCAGCGGCGACTCGAAGCTGTCCGTCGGCATGTTCACCTGTCACATCCACCATTTATAGCTCGACCGGTTAACTGAGACCGATGGGAACGTCTCCCCTCTACATTTCTAAACAGTTAACAAAATTTGGCCTGGAACGTGTGGGGAGCCGGGGAGCGCCTATTAATGAGCAGGAACAATCGTTTAAAATAAATAATGCAATTATTAAAATAGAAGAGCTATTTGGCACCGCAGAGAAAGAGAGTAAATTTTCTATCACATCAAAAACGATAAAAGATTAAAGTTAGAAAGAGGCAAAATAGTGATTAAGCTGTGCTTTTTAAGGTAAAATTACCGGGCCGTATATAACAAATATGCGTGACAAAATCATACAATAGATAGTAAAAATATTAACAAAACAAACTCACTGAACTAACCTGTGCACCCGAGTCGAGCAGCAGCCTGGCGACCTCGACGTGGCCGTCCATGCTGGCCTCCATCAGCGCCGTGTGCATCTCGTCCGTCTTGTGCTCGCGGTCCGCGCCCGCCGCCAGCAGGAACCGCACCATGTCCAGGTGCCCCTTGTAGCAGGCGAGCGTGAGCGCCGACTCTTTGAACTCGTTCGAGTGGGTGTTGATGCCGGCACCGTGCTTTAGGAGGATCTTGGCGACGCCCACGTGTCCCGCGGATGCGGCCTGCGGACCAAACATTACAATTTAGAGAGCTGAAGGACAGACTTAACTGCGGCCATTCAATATAACTATGTCGGAGGTGTGCTGACGTGCAGGATGTGGACGCACGTTTACTGCCAAAATCGGTTACGTCAGTTACCAGGGAGCACACCAGCGACGTTATCAACAGTAGATAACTGTCACTGTGGCCGAACACGGCTTCGGCTAGGGGATCATGATGACAATTTAGATTGGAAATTTTGAGCTACACTAGAACTCAATAAACATTGGCAAAAGAACCGACACACACCTTTTACATACATTGTTCTGGTTAGGTTAGGTTTATTCCACAAAACCCAGCACAGCAACACGCTAACAGTTAGATTACCTACACGCGTTTAGGTTTCGGTACGAAGAAAAATCTCGACAAATAAACACGTCGTCGTAAGCAGAGGTAGAACGCGTCAACCAGAACCAAAGGGGAAGCATTGTGTCCCATACATAAATCAAAGGTAAATGACCTCCATGAGCGGCGTGTGGCCGTTCTCGTTGTGGTCCTCGACGTTGGCGCCGTTGTCGAGCAGCGCGGAGACGCACTCCTCGTGGCCGCCGGCGCACGCGTACATGAGCGGCGTGTTGCCGGAGCCCGACACGGCGTTTACGTCCGCGCCGTGCGCCACTAGTAGCCGCACGATGTCCACGTGCCCCGCGCTCGCCGCCTCCATCAAAGGTGTGCAGTCGCCCTGCCAACAGACATACATTAAAGGTGTAGCCGTGCAAGCTCTCGAAGAATAGACACGATGACCTACGGCCCGGCCACGACTTCGAGCACAACGACAGCGGCAGCGGTTTTCCCAAATACATTGCGTGTGATCGAAACTAACGTCACTGCGTTGCGCGTCTCGACCGCGCAATGAACAGATGAAACGCTTGCCGCGCCGCAATTCGCGCAAAGTCGTGGCCGAGCCGTAATGCTGCAGTTAAAGACGATCGGGTTGCAGCCATTAACAATAATGCTTGCAAACTACTGTAAAATTGGCCGCGTTAGAAATCTGAGAGCTCATGAACTCATGACCGACACTCTCAAAAGGTAGTAATTTTTCTCTAGTTCGTTCCTTAACCGTTCACCAGGATAGTTGGCCAAACGGGGGAACCGTTTGGCCAACTGAGTGGCCCGAAACCTATACCAGGATAGAATGATGATATTTTTGACGAAATATATATTTGATATTTTTGCTAGGAACAAACAGTATATTATACAATTAGGGCGTAAAACAAGTAATTGTCTGTTAAAATCATGTAATCAACGCTATTAGAACCAATTACCGTAAATGCGTTCATCATGTAATATAACCGCCTTGTTTACCTTGATCCCCCGGTCCTCGACACTGGCGTGCATGGCGAGCAGCACCTGCGCGAGCTCGTAGTAGCCGGCGGAGCAGGCGAGGGAGAGGAGAGACTCGCCCTCCTCGGTGGTCTCGTGAACAGAGCGGCCCTCCGTCAGAAGTTTCCGCACCGTGCCCACGTCGCCGTCCGAGCAAGCCTCGGCCAGCGACGGCGCGCCCTCCGCCCCCGCCGACGCCGCCACCGTGGGCGTCGTACCCGTTGCCGTTGAACCGCATTGGGTACTGAAACACACCACCAAGTTTCAATACGAAAACAATTGCCGCTCTATTTCTAATTTTGAAACCGGATCATCAGATAAGATCAAAGCTTCACAAATCACGGCCGCGTGCCTCGCCTCGATCGGGCCGATCGGGGAGTCGTGAGACTCGACCGCGAAAGACCCGAGAAGCGAGACACGTATCGTCTCAATCTCGGGTTATCATCACATGTGCGCATCAATACTTAATAAACAATAAATTTATCAAATATACAATGGATCGTGAAAGGTGAATATTTATATCTAAAATCATTTTAGGTATAAATCGTCATCTTTCACGAATAAATACCTCTACGAGTGAAAGTTTTAAAGCGAATAGTAAATGTTGTTTCAATGTAATCCAACAAACTACATAGATAGGAGGCGGGAGAGGACAAGAAAGGTTAATGTGTTGATGCATAGCATGCAAGTAATGAACCAATTTTGATGTCATTTCTAACAATGTGTACCTAGTCTTCAAAGGACATTTTGAGCACATATTGTATGTATTTTTTATTTTTTTTATTTATTAGTATAAAAAGGGTACAATTTTTTAGTTAATGTTTGTCCCACAAAACGGTTTACACAATTTGACTGTGGGATCTGAGTCTCGGTAACTACATTGACATTTACTACGTTGTGTATACTTACATTAATTACTTAGATTCTATACTATTGTCTAATACATTGTATGTCTATGTAGTTTTAAAATTGAATGAGACAGCGAATATTGATATACTATCAGAAATATGAACACATTCCAATTACGTAGTAGGTACGAGCGAGACCTGGGCTCCGAAGCAGTAACTGAGGGTGCCACTGAGAAAAAGCTAATTATGAGAAAGAGATAAAATATATGGATGTGACCCGCCACCAAACGTGTCAGTACCTTATACTCGAATTTTTAATTCAAGACCAAAAATAACTACGGCAGATCTGTCACTGTGGTGTGTTTTTTTACATCAAACAATGTAAAAATGTTGGCTAGATATGAATTATCCGTTTGACAAGTGGTTGGCAATGGCATAAGTGACTTTGACATTATTTGATGTAAAAAACACCACAGTGACAGATCTGTCGTAGTTTTTTTGGTCTTGAATTAAAAATTCGAGTATAGACAAGTGTTAAGTAGTGCTCGCGTAAGAAAGAGACAATTGCCCTCAGTATTTCGTGTCATTGTATTGTCATTGACACTTCAAAATCTGCTGTGACTGACGCACTGTGGAAATGTATGATCTTTTTAGACGTCTGAATTTCACTAGGCAAACATGTACAGAAAAGACATCAGACGAACACGTTTTTAGGATTCCAAATTAAAATATTGCTTTTCATTGCTACTGTGCTAACTCGATTGGTTGGATTAGCTACGTTGTTGAGTAGCTTTGATGATTGGCTAGACTATACTTTCTCCAGATTAGAAAAATCGTGCGATTGTCGTCATGCGATTTCAAAGAAAACAATCTTGAAACGGGAAAATATGCGGCGTGCTATCTCGACGTGATAAGTGAAAATAGTACAATATCCTCTGATGTCTTAGGGAAGCGAAGAATTGTAGGCGAAAATGACCGTTAAAATTCTAATTTAAAAAATAAACGGTGTATATGTAATGTTCTTCTTCGTAGTCGATCCCGCATGAGCTCATGACTGAGGATCGTGACCGCACGCAATTGCCCTCCATGCAGTTCGGTTCCTCGTCAAATGGACCGCACGGGAAAGGCTGCATTTGGCAGCATTCTTGACTGTATCGGTCCAGCGCACCGGAATCCTTCCTCTTGGGCGTTTGCCCTCCACGGATCCGAGAATAATTTGTCGAGAGTAATTTGTTGTGTTTGTTTGTATGTTTGGTATATGTAATACTAAGTACTAACGGCTTATCCTGGTGGTGGTGTCGGTGGTGTGGCGGCGGCTGGTCGCTGCGCATGCGCGTCAGCGCCGCCGCCGCCTCGTCTAGCGCGCACGACACCGAGGACGTCAGCCGCCGCAGCACCTCCGGGTCCGCCAGGTGCTTGCCCTCGCCCGACAGCTTGCCGATGCCTGTGCACATAACACAACTTACTCACGTGCTCATTACAGTCATTCATTACAAACGTATAGTATACAGGGTGAATCATAAGTTAAGGATATTAATATTAATGATTTCAATTTAGTATAAGTTTGACTTGTAATGTGTTATTATCAATAAATTATGTTTTTTATGAAAAACCGAAAAATTTAACGTTGAACGGCCGAGTATTCGTATTCGGTGAAAAACGTATTCGGCGCATCACTAGTACTTATTATTGATTTATCAAATAAAAAATAAATTATGTCTATGTCTATGTCTAAGTCGTGAACAGAAATATGATTCAATCAATGATTCTGAACCAATTTTACTGTGGGACCAACTTTGTCCATGACACATAAAATCCGCTTCTTCATACATTTCGATTAAGCGACTGGTGACCTTTTCCTATGAAACAGCAGATTTATTTTGGCACGGACAAAGTTGGTCCCATCCTGCATACCTCTATGTGTCGCCGATCTACATTACTCATGTAAAGTGTAATAATGTCGAAATACAGGACAGACGGCAGACCCGAGGTAAACACAACTTTGCTTACTATTCACTATAATACTACATTTATTATAAACACGCGAACATTACAGTGAAGAATGAACCTGCGTTGCAGGCCACTAAGCATTTATGTTGGATTCGTATGACATTTATGTTGGAAATTACAGCGTAGGTTTATTTACATGGACATATTTTATGCACCATTTATATAACTAAACAAATCTGGTAAATTGTATTTATACATCATAGTTGGCTATTTGTAGGCACATTATTCTACCAGAGGCCTACTTTGTGTCCACTCTGCGTTCCCTTACGGTAATTGCCCTTATACCAGCGATGACGATTTATTTGAACAGTTAAAAAGGTTGATAATCCACTTCTGACGAAGCCGAAGACCGATGCCGTGTCCTTCGTGAATGATTTAACGAGTTGTGGCCCTGTTTTGAACCTTGCTCTTTGAGCGGAAGTCTAATCGAGTGCATCACCGCACGGGGATTTAGAATCATCATGATTTGTTTTAGAGAATTGTATAGTTTTAAAGCGATTTTATGTATATGTATGTACCTATGTATTTTTTACTTATATGATACTAACAATGATAAACTTTTGTTGCTATCCGAGGTTAGGTTTTGTTCGATTTAGAAATATAACATTGGAAGTAATATGAAAACACATGCATTTACGCGTTAAGTAAGAAATAAAGTGCAACTAATATTTCCTTAGCGGAATAGTGACGCGAGAGCAAGATGCTAGCGCGCCGCAGTGACGTCACAGAAAGGGGTCAGTTGAAACTCGGACGCGCTAAGTAACAGGAAAATCAGGTGCATCAAGATTTTTAGGATATCACAACTGTACATATAAAATGTAATGTTGTGCTGAGCTTATGAAACAAACTTACGTCGTATTACTACTAATACCTACGTATATCGTAAGTTGTTATCATACTAAATTCACATAGACACCGCGTATTTACATATTTAATTACGTTGTACGTTATTTTTGTTGATAAGTTCTACATATAGTTCTGACGAAAAGGAGATTAATTGTTTTTAAATATATTTAAAAACAATTAATCTCCTTTTACTTTTACTAATATATTAATAGAATAATCGCACTGTAGTTGATGTATTATTTGAGTTTTAAAATTAGTACGTTTAAAACGAGTAGAACTGTGACTAACTTAGATTTAGGTCACATTTCGTTTTGAAACTAGGTTATCGTACACAACAACTGCGTCCACCCAGACCTTTAAATTATACATGACTGCTTATACTAACAGATATAGCACGGTGTTGAGAGACGAACTCGATCTAGTTAGGACTTATGACTATAACAATAGCCTGGACGAGTGGAAGCAGTCGGCAGCGATAACATCATGGACTAAGAGCTTTTGTACGCTCACTTTTACAATCAATTGTGTTGGTTGGTATCCGTTAAACAGGAACGCGAAACACTATTTTACTTTTAACTGCGCTAGTCAATTATTTATATACTTTCTATCTAACTATGCCGTTAATAAAGCTTTAGGGCCGACGCTAGCTTACGCGGGTGCACGGAGCGGGTCATACTAAACTGCGCCCGCTAGCGTCGGCCCTAAGAGGATTGTGTAGCAATTTTTTTGCATACAAAAACGTGCTTCGGGCGTAACGTTTTCCACCGCCTAAACCTGAACTGGTTTGTAATAATGTAAGTATCATTAAATACTAGGTTTATACGTTTTAATTTTTTGGAAATATTGCATACAATTGAAAACATGATTTTTTTGACACGAAAACTTTGTCCTGGGTTTTTGTTATTATTTCATAAACTAGAAAGAGTTACGAAAAAAGCAAAACGTATAAAACCTAGTTAAGGATGTGAGGAATCGATCAAGGGCAAAATCGTCCCATTTGATAAAGGTTTAAGGGGTGGAAAACGTTGGCGCCCAAAGCACTAATTCTGCTTGAAATTACTACTGTCTCTATCGCACGCAAGAATATTCCGGAATGCCTGTTCTCGCTCGCACGATAGGTTCACAATAGTCTTAAGTAGTTCTATCGTTCTGGATTCTCTATCGAAATGCGCGGCTTGCGAATACTATTTAATTTTTGTGCTTTGAAAGAGACACTAATTGGACTTGATCGCGTACTCTAATGTGCGGTGCGGGCCGTGGGAATCAGCCGAGTTAGGTGCAATCACGTGCCGCTGTTCGATAGGTTCCAATACTTGTTATATATATAAATATTACAGATTACATGCCACATTTGAGAAAAGTTCTAAACACAATGAGCCTTATGATAGGCTTACAATGTAGTTAACGTGCTAAACTAATAGAAAACAAAACGAAAGGAAATAATATCTTACTTATTTAAATCGAAATATAATGAATATAAGCTTGTAAATGGTAATGCGTTGATACTGCACTGATTCGAGTTAAATTCCACGCTATATACTCAAATACCATGGAGTAACAGCCAAGTAACATTCAATTTGCCTGTCCACGACAAATGTCAGTAAAGGCAACAGCCCAACAAATGTTACATGGCACAAATTGTCGGCCAAGCGACCACAGACTTGTTTCTATAACAAAAAGGGTAATTCAATGTTCATCATCATCCTCCTAGCGTTTTCCCAGTACAGTTGCATCCTATCTAATCACAAAATTTGGCGTAGACACTAGTTTTTACGAAAGCGACTGCCATCTGACCTTCCAACCCGAGGGGAAACTAGACATTATTGGGATTTGGCTTTGTCACGTGAGTGGGCAACTTGACTGTTAGAAGTTCTCAAGCCAACTTGGCTTAACGACTGCTGCCATAAAACAGCAGCCGGAATCAACGGCTTAACGTGCCTTCCAAAGCACGGCAGCGCTTAGTTAGTAACCACTCAAAGCGGTCACCCATCCAACTACTGACCGCTGCCCACGTTGCTTAACCTTATATACCGCACGGCGCCGCTGGGCCCCGAGCGCTCAATGTATGTATCATATGTATTCAATACGAATAGTTGATTAAGTAATCACTTATTAATTCATTGGCAACGGCTTATCATTTCGACTGTTTACCTACACACACATTGACTATATAAATTAGTTTATTTCATTTCGTCGTCACGTTTTTCCTCACTTTCCAACTAAGCCACTATTGTCTGTTCTGAAACCGGTCACCAACAGCGAAGGAAAACATTTGAAATACGGCCGACATTTAAATTGATCTTTCGGACAGCTACGGTCACATAACGTCCGTAGCCGCGGGGAAACACGCCGTGGAACCGAGCAAAACAACATTGCATCGAACTTACGAGACACTTGCTTCATTTTTACATTAGCATCACTTTCGTGACAAACAATTTCCACTGACATTGAGGACATCGGTAATATATTTTGAAGTCGCAAGTGTCCATGGGATATGGTAACTGCTTATCATTAGGCAGGCCGTAAGCTTGTTGGCTACAGTCGTAGTATAAAAAATGCAAATCGCATCGGGGATCGATCGTGCGGGTCACGTGGACATATTAGCCGTTTCATTCAGTGTTAATTAGTGCAGCTATTAAACGACAGCGGGACTGTGGGTGCCACTCGTGGTACATTCATGCGTTAATAAGACTGGGGTTGATACTATGAAGTCAAGCTAAGGGCGCTTGCGTACTACACAAATCAAGGATCATTCAAGCTAATTGTAGGAAAAAAATCCGTCCTCTCCCGGCGAAAAATAAACAATGGCATTGTTTTGTTATGTGCTGTGCCATGGGATCCCAGGGACTGGTAGACAACAGGCTAGTGTCAACCGTCAATAATTTATTGTCTTGCTCGCTGGCTACCTCAATACGCTGTTCTGATCTAGATCTAGATGCACACGCGCTATATGATTGTGTTTCTGAAAATAGCCGAAACATGATTGCTTAAAATTTTCTCTATAGAAAAAAATCCAAAGTTGAGTCTATATTTTCCTTTTTTTACTCAGCCTACTAAAACAACGCATTATTAAAAGACACGATTAAGTTAATATGATGGGTAACTCATCTAAACTCTGTCAAGAGGAAATTTAATAAACCTGCACACAGTCATCAGATATAACCAGATTTGTCTAAAAAAGCCATTCTCGAAGAGTGTTGCATCCCGTTTTGTCGTGAGCAAGAGCGTCTCTTTCAATCTATATATCGCCTTTATGCATAAAATGGTTATAAAACTGCTATTACCAACTGGCCACTTAATTATAACGAAGTTTGTAAAGAACTTAGAAGAAACCTTAATAACTCATACGCTTAACTCGAAAATAAACTTACGAAAATGTTTAATCGAAACAACAAAAACTTTATGCCCACTTTTCCATTACTTTTCTGGCTCCAAATAGCGGCAGAATATATAGGGCGTAAAACGGAATTCAAATTAGTTCCATTAAATTGGACAACAAAATTTGCAATATATGGATTTTAAGGGTTCCATAGTCAAATTGACAAATACGGAGCCCTTCGTTTTCAGTTAATTTTAAAAAGGAAACAGCTGTTAGTAGGGTTACCAACTTAGGCAGGTATTGATAGCACATCGGTGTACGCGTAGCACAACATATTTGCAAATCCTAAGTGAAACAAAAATAAATTTCTAATCATGACAACACCATACAGTAAATTGGCGGTTGAAATGCACTGTATAGATACTACTAGATAGAAACTGATACTACATTCAATTGCGTTTAATATTGTCACCGCCTGGTGATTGGTGGGCATCGAAACATGATCTTGCAATCCGATGCGAGCCCATCTTGAAACTATTCCATAGCCATTATAGCTACCGTGTGTGAATATGAGTGTTGTCAAAATAAGGGATTGTTGGATTTGTATGGTAAACGCATAACCGATATTAAGCGACACACCTACCATGCCAAGGCGTATGTAACACGAGTTGCATTTCGGCGTTTTACATGATGAATGATGGGCTACGAATTCGACTTACGAACTATAACAATTTTTCAAAGATATTTCGCATCGTTTAACCTCAGATAAACCCAGCAAGCCGTCTTCTACCGCGGTGATTTTTTATGAATATACATGTATGACGTAGGGAATCTCCAGACTCGCGAGATAAGCGGTTTTCAGTCTTGTTTGGTGAAACCCGGCCCGAGGTTTTTTGACGGACGGACACCGAGAGATTACAAAAGTGTTCAGTTGGAATATTTTGGTACGGAACACTTGAAGTAATATTAATCATAGCGAGCCGGATTGATTAAGTAAGGCGTTGTGCCACTCGCAGAATGGTCACATTTACAGAATCAAGTGGTGTCAGAATGCTTCATCACGCGATAATACCACCATAGCCCCGTTGGGAATAGAAGTTTATGCAACTGTTTGAACTGTTACGTAATGAGAGGCATTAAAACCTGAGTCTCGTTTTATGAAAGCAGCGGAGCACTTATATCAATGGTTCCTGAACATATTGAAGAGCGAAGAGTGGCTAGAGAGATTGGCCGCGTATGCCAGAATGTCGCAGGTTCGAAACCTGGGGGCCGATTTATGAGTGTCGAACGCTCGACTTCTCACTCGAGATCTGTCAAAAAACTATGATGTTTTGACAGATGTCGAGTGAAAAGTTGTAGCAGGGGGTCGATTTTTGAGTGTCGAACGCTCGACTGCTCGTCTAAATTTGTATTTTTTCATTTCATTTAAAATTTACATTTAGAGGTTTTACTATATGGTGCAGGTAAAATGTCTTAAGCCACCTTATCTTAGTCTGAGCAGTTTTAGACATGTTGACAGTGTCGGCACATTTCTAACGTATTGGATTTTCTATGTCAACATTTTGGGCTGTCGGGTTTCCGTGACTTGTTTAAAAACAATATACTGCACAAAATAGTGCCATAAAAAGCACAAAACCTTTATGTATTATGGATTGGTCTATGATAATCAATCACTGCTCAGATGAGGTATTATCAAAAATGGCGTCTTTTAGAGAATTTAGATGGTGGATAGAAAGATCCCCTCAATTCAATAACGGTGAACTAAGAAATGCAGTGAACTAAGAAATGCAGACACGTATAAAAAACCGTCAGCAGCTAGTTTTACAGAAGGTTTAGAAAGGTTGTGTCTAGCCTACATGTGACGTAAGCGATAGTTAGGCACATAAGATATTGATTTGGCGAATGCATGTCGCATTAAAAGGTCAAGGTTTAACGAGTTGCACTGGACATCTACATCAGAAAATGTTACTGTATCTACCGTACCTATTGTTATTGCAATAAAGTTGTTGTTATGGTGGTAAGAACCTCCCAAGTATAAGGAGCACGAACATCTGGCTCGACGATCATAGCGTGAATGGTGTATGTGAGGTGCCGGCGATAACAATGGCTATATGGAGGGGTGTGGCGTAAACGAGTGAATACGGCGGAAGTCAGAACTAATCTTACGAATTAAAGTTACAACTATTCGACTCGTATAACTCTCACTTGACCAACAAACTTTCGGCGAAGGAATACTATACGTTAAATTTCTGCCTTTCAGATTGTATAAATACATCTCATGGAATACATTGGATTAAGGTAATTATGCACTGGTCAATACGTGATACAAAGCTCTCAAGTCAAGGGCACCAATATGTATACATTTCTTCACCTTACTCAATTGAAATAAGGTCCTCCTCCTCTCCTCCTCCTATAGCGTTATCCCAGTACAGTTGCATCCTGAAGGATGCCTGGGGTCCGCTACCTAATCCCAAGGTTTGGCGTAGGCACTAGTTTCTACGGAAGCGACTGCCATCTGACCTTCCAACCTCGAGGGGAAACTAGACCTTATTGGGATTAGGCTTTGTCAAGTGAGTGGGCAACTTGACTGTTAGAAGTTCTCAAGCCGCCCGAAGGCCTCCAACTTGGCTTAACGACTGCTGCCATAGACAGCAACCGGGATCAACGGCTTAACGTGCCTTCCAAAGCAAGGGAGCGCTCAGTTAGTAACCACTCAAAGCGGTCACCCATTCAAGTCCTGACCGCTGCCCACGTTGCTTAACCTTAGATACCGCAAGCGGTACGCAGGCGCCGCTGGGCCACGAGCGCTCCCCCATTGAAATAAGGTCCAAAAATGTCTATATATTTATGCCCTTGACTGTACCTGTACCTACCTAAATAATCTAGAAAACGGATAATGGACATGTTATGCATATTTTTAAGCAACTATCAATCACGCATGGTAGCAATATGTAAATAAAAGTGTTAACTGCCAAGTGCTTTGTTTCCCTTAACAATCGCAGTTCGCAGGTATGATCTTTTAAGGGTTTCGTACCCAAAGTGTCACCAGGCTGTATCTCATGAATCGTGATAGCTAGACAGTTGAAATTTTGTTGATGTATTTCTGTTGCCGCTATAACAACAAATACTAAAAATTAGAATTAAATAAATATATAGGGGGGCTCCCACACATCAGACATGATTTTTTTTGCAGTTTTTATTGATAATGGTACGGAACCCTTCGTGCGCCAGTCCGACTCGCACTTGGGCGGTTTTTTATATAAAAGGACGATGGCAAACTAAGCGTACGGTCCACTTGTTGTTAAATGGACACCGCAGCCTATAGACGCTCGCAACTCCAAAAGAGTCACGTGCGCGTTGTCGACCCTATATAAAATACGAAGACTTACTGTATTGACAGCAGAAGGGATAAATTTAGGTCCCTCGTTCTCAACACAGTGCATCCTCGGGAGCTCTGGCAACCTTGCTGGTCTTTATAATTCCATGTACAGTCAAGGGCACCAATATGTATACACTTTTTCACCTTATTCCATTGAAATAATGTCCAAAAGTGTATACATATTTATGCCCTTGACTGTACCATTGTACTTAATACAGACAGAAGCTGTTAAACGATAACTTTAACCGAAAAACGTCTTTAACTTGGAGATAACATCCTGCGGGCGGCGCCGCTTCTACTAAATAAATAAATAAATATTTTTTGGACTATCTTACACAAATCAACTTAGTACCAAACTAAGCAAAGCTTGTACTATGGGTACTAAGCGACGATATACATACTTATATAGATAAATAGATACTTAAATGCATAGAAAACATCCAAGACCCAGGAACAAATATTCGTGTTCATCACACAAATAAATGCCCTGACCGGGATTCGAACCCGGGACCTCCTGCTTCGTAGGCAGGGTCACTACCAACTAGACGTGTGCGCCGATTTAAAAATGATCGGCGGCGGCGTTTGCCAAAAAATCGGCGGCGGCGGCGTACTTTCGGCGTGAAATCGGCGTGAAGGTCACGTAAATAAAAATGCAAAATAATTCGTATTCTTTTTTTTAAATCGAGATCAATGCAATAAATCTGTATTCATACAAGTAAACCACATCCCTATATAACAAAAATGCGGAAGAAACATTGACTTGACAATACTGGTTAGGGAGCGACAAAGAATAGACGCATTCGATATGCGGTACTGGAGGCGAATGCTCAGGATACCCTGGACAGCCAAACGGACCAATGACCCAGCTCGGTATCAAGACACGGTTATCCACTGTTTGTCGGCAGTGGCTGCTGTCATACTTTGGACAAGTAATGCGCAGTGGTGCTGATAGTCTGGAGAAACTGGTTGTGGTTGGTGGAATGGAAGGCAAGAGGGCTAGGGGACGCTCATCAACTACACATTATTATTGGAAAACGGGACTTAATCGCGTACACTTATGATTTATTTTATCAACTACATGGACAGATCAGGTTAAGAAAGCCACATCCTCAAGCAAATTTCACCAAGCGATGAGGGCTACGTTGGATCGAGACCGATGGAGACATTGGAGATAAGTCATCAGGGCGGCGAAATCCAGAAGTGATCACGATCCTCAGCAATGAGGGACCGACTCAAGAGAGACAGATATAGCTAACAAAAATATCCAGTCTAAAATCTCCGCCTGGGACATGGTCCCCATAACGCTAGCCGCGTTACCCCTCTGTATTGCCAGAGAAATTCTCTGTGAAAGGAGAGTGTCAGGTCCCCCAAGGTACCGACCAGTCGCCACAACAAAGCTCCCATGAATGTCTTCATGTCAGCCGGCCAGGGTCCAGAGTCCACTGCAAGCATTGCAAACTCGTAGAGTTACACAATAAAGACGAGTGTTTGCGGTGCTTGAGAGCTTCGTCAGCTCCAGCACTGGTCTGGGAGCGAGTTGCGTGGAAGTGGGATTGCGCACATGCGGTGTTTCACACCAGAGCCCTCCCTAGTTTCCACGGCTCCAACGTGACTCCATCAGGATGCTTGCCATCGTCTTATGCCATACCCACCAGTTCTGTTGTCCCAGCACGAAACACGCGCACAGGCACGCCATATCGTTGTCAGGAAATTTCCGAATGAGACAACTACTAGAGGTGGGGGAGGGGGACATTATATTAGATTTATGAATCGATTATTCCCAAAGTATAAAAATGTCTTTGAAAAATGCTTAATCGATTCTGAATGAAAGTTTTTCAATATGAAAAGGATTGTGACATTACAGGATATACGTACAGACAGACGGATATGACGAAGCTATTATTATTTGGCTATAGATGCCTACAAATACGATTTTCTCATTCGGATTTCCATACTCAGGCGCTCAATGTAGTTCAGACTGCTCTGATAGTATATATAAACTAAGAAAAATATTTATTGTCACACAACAAATGTAATATAACAAGTGTGCCACTGTACATATATTAAAACAATAACAAAGCAATAAAAAAGTTAAACAAAAATGTTAATTATACTCTTTTATCTAATAAAAAGACTCTTTGGCATTCAGTCAAGGTTACGCCGATTTCACGCCGATCATTTTGTCGGCGGCGGCGGCGTGGCAAAAAGGCCGGCGGCGGCGGCGCGCCGGCGCGGCGCACACGTCTACTACCAACCAAGCTAAAGCGGTCGTCGCGATACTAAGCGCACTACCCAAGCGATTTGGTCTGTCCCGAGGCCCGACTCACCTCACCAAGCGTCATATTATAACTTGACCCTGATATTCGTAACTAACATGTATACTCGCAGGTCAGACTTAAGCTGGTTCGCCTAAGGAGAATTGTACGCGCAGGCTGCGTTCACTAAAGACGTGCAGACTAAATGTGACTTTGAACCAGACGGAGATAGATGGTGTCGGGCTGAGCACATTCATAAATAGATATAATGTTTAAGATTTAATGTGAATTGCTTTTCGTTATTTTATTGCCCTTGACCAAGAGTTTAATTTTTTCACTATGACTGAAAATTATAATTTCGTTAGCGGACACCTCCGCTTGACAACATTTAACCCTTTAACCGCCATCGTCATATATGTCAGACAGTGGCGACGTAAATGACAGCTTCGTGATATATTGTCAAAGTAGAAAATTGCGAGTAACTATTTTGACATTCGACGATTAAAAGGTTAAAATATCTGGACGACCAAGCTTTGCTCGGCGTTTTCCCGGGCATGAGACCTAGCTAGATCGATTGCTCGCCTCCGAAATCCCCCAGATACCAAATTTCATCAAAATCGTTAGAGCCGTTTCCGAGATGCCCAAAAAAAAACAAGAATTGCTTTATAGATATAAGATATACCAAAAGATAACTTAAATTGTGCTGCCAAAATTCCATAAATAGTAAGTGATCACTGATCAGATCACCAAAACGATTGGTCTGGGGATTAGGAACTGCATTTGGTAGTTAGTGTATTTTTAGGGTTCCGTAGCCAGAATGGCTAAAACGGAACCCTTATAGTTTTGTCATGTCTGTATGTCCGTCCGTATGTCACAGCCGGTTTACTCGGATACTATAAAGGCTTGGTCACACCGCTTGCGCGACGCAAGCGGGACGCTGCGATGCGCGCCAAAATGTATGAACCCGTCCCGCTCGCGTCGCGCAACCTGTGTGACGTCGCTAACCTGTTAGCATACGTTCCGGCGCGCAGCGGTCGCGTCGCGCGGACGTCGCGCAACGCAGTGTGACCAAGCCTTAAGTACTACAATTATGAAATTTGGTAGGAACATGTATTCTATGAACCGCTATATAAATGTGATATGAAATAAAGAAAAAAAAATATTTAAGGGGGGCACCCCATACATGTAACCGGGGGACGAAAATTTTTTTTTCAATGCTAGTTGTGTGGGGTATTTTTGGATAGGCCTTTAAAAATTATATCGAGGTTACAAACATACCGAAACCCTTATAGTTCCGTTTTAGCCATTCTGGCTACGGAACCCTAAAAACCCAAAGAGGCAAAGATTGTAAGAAGTGGGTTTTAAATAAGTAATTTGTCATAGTCACTGTCCCTTATTCTAATCTGTCGTGAAAATAAGGGTAATTCAATATGGGTGTGTGTGTGTTTACGACCACTGCTTCTTTGTTTACCTAATTTCTAATCTTAATAAAACAAGGTATACAAGGAGAGTAGGAGGAGGAGGATAAGGGGAATTCTGAAATATTAGTATAATTTTTTTGAAGTGAAAACTTCTTTAGCGGCGTTGAGCACTTTTGTACTGGGGAAATATTGTTAAACTCGCGACAGATTCTAAGCCCAGCTAGTTGACGTCTCCTAGTATCGTGATTGCGATGTTAGGAGGGGTCAACTCAGCTGGTCTTAGATGCGTAAGACACAATGATACTCGGGACTTATTATGTATATATGTAAATGGATTATGCGAATATGAATATGAGTATGATATGATATGATTCTTATGAATATGAATACGGATATCGATACCGCTACCGATACCGATACCGATACGGATATGAATATCTTTGTTATTTACTTTCTTTATTGAGTTTTCACTTCTGCCAGCACTCCCGGAGTGCAACCCATTGTTTTTTTTTGTAGAATTTGAGTGACTAACCTGCTGCCTCAAGAAGTGCCTCCAGCCGGGCCTGCATTTCGGGATCGACGGCCCGCTCCGGGTCGTCATGGGATAGTAGGAACTTGGATGACTCCGCACCACCTCCTTCTTCTTCCATCTCCGCCTGACAAACATTTGGGAGTTAGTAAACTATTCTAGCTAATCATTCACATAGATTATAGGGGCATTCTTTACAAATTGATTTTTTATTCCTGTCATCCCCTGGACACAACATTTTTAATTCACCCAATTTTCAATACATCTTTTTAGAATAAAAGGCTCTAAAGCCTAATGACAATTTCAAAGATGCTTTAGGAACTTAATTGCACTGAATATCAGAATTAGTCTGTTATGTTACAAAAAGAGAACTGCATTATCAAGATTATATCGAAGAAAATAGGTATGTTATAAGGAGATTTTCCACACCCGTACAGACCCTGCTTTATTACACAACTGCCCAAAAAAAGGAGTGTAATGTTTTTAAGTTTCATGTATTTTTACACACTTGTTTATATTTATATAAACTGCTATGCTATATATATAGCAGATTTCAGTAATCATCATCAATTCACTTCTATTGATTAAATTTATAATTAAAGCTAGGTGGTGGCCAAATACCATGTCAATGACCTTTGTGGCACTGTTTTAATAATAGTCGTGTGTTAGGTATTTTTTTTAATATTGTTACGAAGTAACCACTATGTATTTTTCGTCAATCCGTCATCTCTATGTGGTATGATGCTGTTCAAAATGTTTGTATTGGGTAGTAAATGAATTGGACCATTAAATAAGTATTATGCACCATAACAGAAATTGTATTACTAATAGTGTTTTTCAGCAAAACAGTGCTTTACATTAAGGCTATAATTTGCAACAGCAAGTGTTGATTTACGGGAAGCCCCGTTGTCTACCAGTCCCTGGGATCCCAGGGCAGATAAGAATGGCATTGTTTATTTTTTTCGCCGGGAGAGGACGGCTTAATATGTAAATTTTTGGGGAAAGGAGATGTATATGGTTAGGCCCTTTTCACTGATACTTAAGATTCTCTAATACAAATATGTACTCAACAACATAAATATATACCTACCTCAATAAGGTCCTTTTTCTTTGTTTAAATACATATGTTTCTACAGTTCATATTAAGTTACAAAAAGATTTAATGACCATAAAAAATGCTGAAAGCATCCCTCGGGCCATTCACACTGTTTGGTGCAGTGCACATATCTTCAGAATTTTAGTATACTCAACTAAAAAGCATAAAGCGATATCAGCCAAACAACATAATCTATTAGTTTCAAGTACTGTATGCTTCAAAGAATGGTTTAAATTATTTACCTTATAGGTACCTAAACCGACAATCTATAGCAACTATTAAGGCTGTCATTTAGCAAGAAGGCTACTTTGAAATCACTGAAAAGATATACAGTATGATTACTGCAACTTTGTTGCTGACAGGTGATGAATTGATATTCTGATTTAACATCAATGTATTAAAGTATTTATTACAAACATACAATTTTAGACAGTGTGTATGTTACAGAAACTATATTACATTAGTAATTAAGTAGAATAAGAGCAAATAACAGTGGTAAACTTAAAGTGATTTACCATATGCATGCAGTGAAGCATCTGAAAATTCTATTCTATTTGGTTCTAGCCTGGATCGCTATAGGCACTAAATAAGCCATCAGTAATATGTTAAACTCATTGCATGTACCTAAATGATCAGTTAAATAATCTTTGTTACTCTGAAAGTTTGAGTCGAACATTATAATTATAGGTTACTTTTGATTGTCCCTCGGCATTGGAATTCATAATAGTGCAGCTGACCCAATTATATGTAGCACAGACACAAAAGGACACAGGTGCAGTTAGTAATGTTAATACACTAACTTCAACATTAGGGTTTGGATGGATGCAAACCACAAACATTATGTTAGAATCACAAGGACCATTCAACATGAAGAAAACAAAAACATTATCTGACATGTAAGTGTCCATTGCACACACATTATGCAGGTTAACAGTACAGTAAGTGACTCTGCACGGCAAGGCAACAGCGACTGTAGGTGAAGCCTGCTGCACTCACTCAGTAAGGTAAGGTCGTCTTCCACTTACCAACAGGTCTGGCCTGCTAAGGCACAAACAAGCCAGCAAGATCTATAACACCAACGAGAAAAATGTGAGACACACTGACAATGTGGTGCTTCAGGACGAGCTTACAGCGTATATTTACTGTGGATGGTCCTTGCAATTCACCAATAACCAATATTTTGCGCGAATACCAGTAGGCGTTCCGTAAGAAACGAATGCGCGTGTCGACACAAAACACACCATCATTATCGATGTTTGTATGCAAATCATTCCTAAATTATATAATTCCCCTAAACGCAGGGAAATAACGTCACTAAAATACAAAATGTAGTCGTTCACAATGAATAAATGCATGTGATTCGAGAAACATGGCCACCATACTTCAAACCTCCAAAACACAAATAGACAATGAAAAGAACCTTACGGCGATATAGTTCGCTAATATTGTATAATTAAACAGAATCAATTGAATAGTGTCTAGGAGCGGCTGGCATAAATAATTTCATGCATTACTCAGTAGTACGTATGTACTTAGAACTTTCTGACGTTTTACGGAATATTTGGCAAGCGACGACTCTGTTGGGAGTAAGAAATGGATTATCTCATTGTAGTGTGCTACACGTGATTGGAAATGCATATTTTTGTGAGATAATTTGATTTCGAGAGAAAAGAAATTGGATGACCAGACATGTACAAGATGTCCCTTGCTTGCAGTTTAGAGCGGTACAGATAGTTACATTCCCTACTGCCACCGCCTCTACCGAAAACAAAACAGATTTTACCTCGGATACAGAGTCATCCTCGCTTTCAGAAGAGTCCGTCATGTATTTGGCAGGCGCACCTGAATACGTTTCGGTTTCAGATTTGGCCGGACTCGAAGCCGAACTCTGAGGAGTGGACGATTTTACCACATCAAGTTGCACATTCACCTTATCGATATTACGGTTTTCAGACTGTCCAACATTCTGCATTTTTGTCCTAATCCAATATAACTTAATTAGTCTTTCAGTATCAACACTTTTCCTACGAAATTAACACGTTCTTATATTAGCAAACAAAATTTATTTCGTCATTTAGCCAGGTTGATACCCGCCATGTCTACTACCGAGTTGAGTTCGTCCCGGATGCTTCAAGTAGGCTAGCAATTATCTCCCTCTGGCGGTAAAATGCCGAATTTTTTCGTGCTGCCCCCTGCAGACAAAAATGTGAAATAATTTCAAACTTTTAAATTTGATGAGACTTTGATTAAAATCAATCAGCCAATTCTTTTTTTTTGTACTTTCATTTCGCTAATAAAAAAATATCACATGAAGTATTTTAATAGTCGATTTTTTAATACTTTCATTTCGTATTTAACAAGTTTTAAAAACATATATATTCTATTGTAAATAATTTAGAGAGCGGCTTTCGAAATATTGTAATATTTGGGTCTGCAATATGGAAAATAATAATAATGGCTATTTACTACCCGAAAAATGAAATTTATAAACATTTCATGAAAGTGTGAAGTGCGCTTGAATGCGTTCATTTCTAGACAATAGTTTTCGCTCAAACTCAAAAGCGAGTTTAGAGCGTTTAAAATTACTCTCAACCGGTATTATGGCGCTAGGAACTGTTCAGCGTATAAAAATTACGCTCATCGAACGCATCGAACGTGCTATTTATTATGACTGCACCAGTGTTGCCAGAACGTGCTTTTTAGCACGGTTTTACGTGCTTTTTTGGGTACGTACGTGCTTTTTACGTGCGCTCCCCAAAAACGTGCTAAAACCGTGCTTTATAAGTGCTATGGTGCTTTATGATTTTACTACTAAAAATGGGGAGGTAATGTTGGTTTGGTACTCTCTAAAACTGTATTTTTTTTCTAACAATCGTTGTGTTAAACTATCTTTCTCTCCTACCCTACGCTTTGATATCCTAAAGTTAAAAGGAATGTTTTACCTGTGGTTGCAGGAAAGAACTTGTCCTGCAACTGCAAGCTCTATCGTTCGTGTCGTGGAATGTGTACACGATGTAGTAAAGGCTCAATACTCTGTATGTGACGAAAACCAGCCAAGTGCGTATCGGACTTCGCACATTTAGGTTTCCGAAACAACCGCAAAAGTATGTTGGTTTTAAGGAAATTTCCAATCAAAAAAACCTGTTTTATCAAAATATAAGTATTTTTGGTAAAATACCCGTAATAATGAACAGTATCACCAAATTTCAAGTTTATGGGTCAATGGGAAGAAAAAATAATCTTATGAACAAAATTTTGTGACAGACGGACGGACGGACGCATGAGTGACAGCAATAGGAGTCATTTTCGACCCTTCGGGTACGGAACCCTAAAAACGTGCTTTTTATTCCAAAAACGTGCTTTTTTGGACACCCGACCGTGCTTTTTGACGGAAGTGCTCTGGCAACACTGGACTGCACACTGCACAGTATTGCCATATGAGAAATAATTAGAATGGCGGCGGAAAATGTCTATAAATATTCCTCAAAATACAATGTAAACTGAAATGTTTTAAATTAAGTTATTACCATGAATTTATTATAAGTGAACCTGACGGCTAATGAGTAACAATATTATTCTATAAGAACAAAATATAATATCAAGAAACATGTAACGACAATACTGCCAGTAATTTAATCATGGTCTTTTAGTGCAAATAATTTATTTTACCTCATAATATCAGTTTCTTTTATCAGTGTTTAGTGATGTTTGAGATGTTTCCCTAGTGTTACAACATGGCAAGGGATGGAGATGTTCCGACTATTTTCAATCCCAAGCGAGTTCGTACTCCTTCTGTGATAATAACTAGTGAGGAAGTCGAGACGGATCGAGGCGGTGAGGGTGATCGTGAGCTCCCAAATGGACCCCCGACACCATTGAGCCCGCGAGCGCCCTTAACGCCGCAAACGTCGGTGTCGTCGGCACCGCCTCTGACAACGCAGCCTTCCCTCCAACAAGCCTTCAGTGAATCTGCAGCCAGCAGTCAAGATGAAGAACGACAACTTCGCGAAAAGAAATGCCCGAGATCTTGTTGCTCAAAATTTGCAAAAAAGGTATTCAATTGCTCATCATTAATTGTATCTAGTGATGGCATATTTCTTTCAATCCATTTGATTACTCTCAACCCATTGTTACAGATCTACTATGGAATCTGCATCACCCTGGTGCTTACTGCTTCCTGGGTAACTTCAACGCACTGCATCAAACACATGTACTTGGAAACATACCCACCTGTTATCTATCCCACTAGCACGGAGACAACCTCTCAGTCCTTCAACTTTACCGATAGACATCAGAACTATGTAAGACAAGTTTTTGATTACTGTTTGACATTTATTTAAAATACATTTTTGCACCTAGGGTCTGTGATATTCATCATCATCCCCCTAGCATTCTAGCCACAAATAATAATAATATATTTTTTTAAATAATTATTGTGTAAGATTCACAACTAACATATGTGATGTTCAATGTTGGCTGTTAATTTTTTGTAATGTAACCTATGTAACCTGTTTCAGAATCTGTACAATGCCCCATTCTTCACAGCCTGGTTTTGCACCAACTGGTTGATTTTATTCTATCCTATCTACATGATAGTGATGCTAATTCATAATAAGTGCAAATCTGCCAATGACATAGTGTATGATGCATTCAGAGATTTCAGGGAGAAGGGATTCACTTTTGGTAATTATTCATGTCATTATCTTATTCTAAATAATTTAATAATATCTGGGCAACCAAGCTTTGCTCTGCGTTTTCCCGGGCATGAGACCTAGCTAGATCGATTGCTCGTTCCCGAAAACCCCCCATACCAAATTTCATCTTAATCATTAAAGCCGCAAAAATATATATATATATATATACAAGAATTGTTAATTTAAAGATATTTTAATATGTAAACAGTAATTTGCTTTCAACATCAAAGAGTTTGGAACCAATGTCATTGCTTTCTATTTAAACTTTATGACTTTAATATTTTTTATTATTTACCAGCTCGCTTCATCAGTCGCTGTGGACTATTCTGCCTGCTCTGGGTCACCACCATCTACATGTATACTTACTCGCTGAAAATCCTGCTCTGCACAGATGTAGTGGCGTTGTTTGCCACGAATGTCTCGTGCATCTATCTACTGTCCTGGGTTATATTACATGAGCAATTTGTTGGTGTGAGGGTAAGTGGTAGTTTTTGCAATATGTATATTTCTTTTATTATTTACTGAGGTGTTCTTTTTAATGGTTGGGTTAGGTTAGATTGGGCCATGGTATGTGGATTTGAAACAAGTCGGAGAATACTTTCCATGAACATAAGCCATCATTGCATATCATAATTTATCGTCAATCCCTCAAATTTACCTAATGTAAAGTGTCTCTTCAACCAACAATCCAATATTCCAACCCTTGGGTTGACGGCGAAAAAAACAAAACAAAACAATCTTTTGTTATGAAATCGTACATCGGCGACACCGATAGCAAAAGAGTTAACCCGTTACTGCATAATGAAGCCATATATGGCAGATATTGTTGTAGACCTTATTGCATCATGATAAGGTTCAAAATTAAACAAATATTTTTTGTCTTACAGCAAAGGGTCAGTAAATCAGTCCATAGAGATATTCTAACTTAACAAGGAATAAAACTATAATTCTTTAACTCAGTTTTCCAATGTGAATTCTTCTGGTGTAACAGATAGTAGCTGCCATCTTATGTGATACGGGAATAGCGCTGCTGGCGTACATGGACGGCATCACCGGTAGCTCTACGCTAGGCGGAGTCGTGCTCGCCGCCTGCGCCGCCGCCGGGTTTGCTATATTTAAGGTAAACTCGCTCTACAAGTTGGACCAGCGAGGGTAGCACAAGTTCGTCATGTGACGCGACTCGGGATGACTGGATGAGGATCGGGATGAGGTGAGATCAGAATCGATGAGTCGCGCGTAACACGACTTGGTAGCAAGTTGTGCTAGCCCATCAGATTGTAGCGCTGGCGACAATCAGCGTACACGTACATACATCAACTCTTATAAACCACGTCCCAAAAACCATTAAATAGGTCTACCGCGCACAAGAAAACGAGATTCAAGTCTCTTCGGGAGTGGCTTAGTTAGGGTTCCGTAGCCAAAATGGCCTTTGAATCCTTATAGTTTCGTCATGTCTGTCCGTCCGTCCGTGTGTCACAGGTGATTTACTCGCGGGGACTAAGTATTACAATCATGATATTTGGCAGGAAGGTGTATTCTATGAACTGCTGTACATAAAAGTGCAATTACAAAAAGGAATAAATGGGGGGGCAACACTCCGTATTTGTAAATGGGGGATGAAAAAAAAAATTCAAAGCATATATAGATTTAAAAAACGCGTATTTTTCTAATTCTGCCTTCTCATAACAATATTGGTTAACATTGTGTTAGAAAATCTTAAAACTAATAATATGCTAAAAAATTGTATATCTAATTGAATAAAAATAAAAAAATAATTAAATTCTTGTAATTATATGCTAATAAAGTTATACTTCTGCATTTGAAAAAAAAAAAAAAAAAAAAAAAAAAAAAAAAAAAAAAAAAAAAAAAAAATTGAATAATGACCATGACATAACTAACTAATAGAAATAACAAAATAATTCATTAACAATACATATGTCAGATTAAAAATTTATATTTGCACATTGTGTTTAACAATTTAATTTACCAGCTTTGCTGTTACAAATAATCTCATACATAATAGTGCAATAGATTTGATATTATTTTTAGCAAAGTAATAATTAATTCATAAAAAACGAATGTTAAATCGTGTTCAGGTGTTGTTCCGCAAAGTAATGGGCGAGGTGAACACGGGCCAGCGCGCATTGTTCTTCTCGATCTTGGGCATCGTGAGCGCCTCGCTGCTGTGGCCCGTGTGCCTCGCACTCTATCTCACCGGCTCCGAGATGCTGCCGCCCCCCTCGCACCGTATGCCCTGGCTACATCTTCTTGGCGCCAGTTTTGCGCTGTTGGGTGAGTGACTTAGCTAGTTAGCTACTGAGGTTAGCCATGTAGTAGTGTGGATCCCGCCATGAGAAGTAGTCGCCGTCTCAGGCGACCCATTTAGTCGCCTTTTACTATAGACGGCCAAGACCACGGGAGCACTGGGTGCTCTCACGGTCGGTGGCTGTGTAACAAGTCACACTGATGACAGAGGAATAATATTATGGGATTGCCTGTTACACACTAATTAGTGATTGCCGTAGACCGTGTTAACATTCATCCAGAGAACAGTGTTGCATTGAAACAACGCCTGGTGTCTGTGAACGACCACTGCTTTCAAATTGAAATGTGAGGCATGCGCTTTTTGTCTCTAAAAAATTTAGTGCCACGAGTAGACCCACTAGACATTGTCACCTGGAGCAGCGTTTATGCTGGCCTTACGTTACGAAAGACTTCCCATGTGTGCAACGAGAAACCAAAGTGTTCATTCTCGGATGTGACCTTGCCTGCACTTGTTGCCCGGCGGACGTTTCTATCAGCAGACTTATAAGTCGCGACCGCAGTCATGGTCACACCTCCGTGATGTCTATAATTCGTTTACGTGCCTACTTAATGTAAGTTGAATGTAGCGTGGAGCTGTACGTGCTACTTTAATATCCTTATATTTTAAATAATAACCCTTTATATAACATTCTTTAACCGTCACAGTCAATCTAAATGACACCTTACTGATTTTGAACTGAGTTGAAAATTGCGTGTAACTTTTTCGACATTCAGCTATAAAAGGGTTAAATAGTTTTCTAACAGATTTTACACTGATATACACTTTTTTCCAGTTTTTCACCTAGTGTTCCAGTTCGGCAACATTGTAACATACAACATCTTCGTCTCGCTGGCCCTCATCACTGCTGTTCCAGTCTCCGCTGGCAAGTATTTACTATGACTCTTACCTTTCACGTTTTTTTATATTTATCCTAACGTAGGTATACGAGTTCTGAGATTCTTTTAGATTTGAGGCGTTTACAGGAAGTGGTCAGGAAAACTTTATGATATAGACTATTTGAAATAAAAGAAATGTTTAATCCCATTCTCGATCCGATGATGAGATTGATGAGCTTAAAGGTTGTCGCACACATAAAGACTCTGCACCCGACCGGCGACGCCTCAAGTCACCGGCTTTAACCCAACGCAAGCACGGAACAGCACCGGCCTCAGCGGCGTCGAAGTGGCGCTTTCCGCGATGTGTTCACTGGTTGACAGCTTTTTTACGTTTGAAGGAGGCCGTATCGCCCGAGCAGCGGGCAGCGAGCTGCAAGCGACTTCTAACAAAGAATACTGACCGGCGCCAGTGGGGTGCCGAGCCTTTGTCTACGACATAATAACAAACTTAATACCTCACACTATCACCTAATTTTATTATTGTTGTTTAGGTTTGGACGTGGCATTCTACCAGGTGCAGTTCGAGGGCATGAAGCTGTCGGGCATCGTGCTTATCGGCGTGGGCTTCTCGCTCGTCATGTTCCCCGACAACTGGCCCAACTACATCATGCGCCTTCTCAGGTAGACCATAGATAGCCAGCTCAATTTAAAAATCTTTCAAAATGTAGCACGTCTGAATAACGTTCAACGTAATCAAAGCAGTCGTCAATTTCAAAATATATTTGATAGAATAGAAAAACTTTATTTCGACAACATGCTTAAAAAATGCTAAAATCTTATCTTATATCTAAACGAGCAATTCTTGTATATTTATTTATTTATTTCGGGTATCTCGGAAACGGCTCTAACGATTTTGATAAAATTTGGTATGTGGGGGTTTTCGGGGATGAGAAATCGATCTAGCTAGGTCTCATGCCTGGGAAAACGCCGAGCAAAGCTCGGCCGCCAAAATATTTACAATTAAATTACGTAAAACTAAGACTGTTGCGAAAAAGGAGCCCCCTCAGCATGAGTCGGATCACAAACGGTGTCCCGACGCTGGTTTTCTGTGGGTCCCGAAAAAAATGGGTGATAATGTTCCATGCTGGCCATTTTACACGATTGTGAGCGGTCACATTGACGTGACTATAATCATTTGATCAAGTTTAAGAGTAACAACTCTCTTGTAACAAAGAGTTTAACAAAAACGAATCATTGTTGATTGAAAGTATGCTGTATGGCTTTCAGGCGCAGGGGTGGGCAAGGCATTTTCCATACAAACTCTGTGCACGTTTTATTCGTAGGTTTTGGCACTAACGAATGAAATATTTTTTTTGGATGTAAATATTAGATATGCGAAGAAAGTGATGTGGAAATTTCCAAATATTATAAAAAAATATAAAAATTAAAAATAATATATATGAAAAACAGAAAAATAAGCATACTGACCAAAAATCATAACTTTAATGCCAACACAAACGAAGAAAATCCTGCACAAAGATTGTATGGAGAGAGCTTGCCCTACCCCTCCTCTTAATGTAACCCAGTGGTCTACATTTGATGTAATCTTCATTTTATCGAGTGTCAAGCCCCCTTAGACTGGGTGTTTCTTCAGATGGAGCCGACGGCAGCGCGGCAACAACGGGTCGGGGCGGAGCCGCGACGCGATGGACTTCCGTACCGGCTACATACGCTCGCACCTGCGCTCGCCTTCCGGCCGCGTCCGGTGACCGCTTGATGACCTCGACTAAACGATTTTGCGCTCTACGGCGACGTGATAATGATCTTTCCTGGTGAGCTAGCACAACTTGCTGTCAAGTCGTATCTCGCGCGATTCAGCGATACCTGTCTTGTTCGAACTGTGTGAATTAGAAAGAGGAGGGTAGATCTTTCTTAAATCGCGTCGCGTCGCAGTGACAGTTGTGCTAGCCCTACTGATGTCACTGTGTTTTGTTAAATAGGTATTGGATCGTCTAATTCTGGTCAGTGAGAAATTGTGTAGGGTAAAATATGAGGAATTGCCAAGAGTTCATATGTGATGAGAGTGATATTTTAATAATAATCTGGAAATATAATATCGTAGCGTACTTCTGTCTGGCGCAATAATGATCGCAAATTCTCATGACGTGCGTTCGTCGCCAAAATGTCAATAATACCTAACACGCACATCACATAAGTACCGAACCGTAGTACTTATAATAATGGATCTATTGCCGTGGGACATAACAGTTGTCAAAATCAGTTGTGTGTGGCTCTAGGGCTGTATTCGATTAAAGCTGGGTACGCTGTGGGTCCATTTCACCTTTTGAACGCCAAGAACGCTAGGTGTGGCTTGTTGTCGTGACCATGGCGTCAACAACGACTATAGGTGTTATGACGTCCGTTGTCAAAGTCACCTTCGTGCTATACACCAAAGTTTATATTCAATCTCTCTCTCAAGGGTTAAGCGCCTCGGATAAATATGACTCGTGCCAGAATATTAACTCAACCAATTATTTCTTATGATTTAATAGACTTGTAACTATTTATCTGCTCACTATCCTCATAACTGGCCAAAATATACCGATTCTATAATTATTATATCCAAAAAATCTGATATTCGATAATGACATTCATTACATTACATGTTAGATGATATATAAATTGATAAATTGCCTAGCTAAGACGAGGGCTACCTGGTAAAAACGGTACTTATTAACTTTTATTCGATCAACTATCCTTATGTGTTATTCTTAAAATCCGAGTATAAAGGCTTGGTCACACCGCGTGCGCGACGCAAGCGGGACGCCGTGCTGCGCGCCATAATGTATGAAACCGTCCCGCTCGCGTCGCGCAGCCAGTGTGACGTCGCTAACCTGTTAGCATACGTTCCGGCGCGCTGCGGTCGCGTCGCGCGGACGTAGCTCAACGCGGTGTGACCAAGCCTTTAGGTGAAAGAATATGATTAAAGTATATGATATAAGGAATCGGAAAAATGGGGGTTGCCTATTGTCTACTGTATATATGATATACACCTGTATTTTTTTTAACCTGGCAACCCCTGTGCTATTTCTTAATCTATATATAATCTAACATGCAGTGTATTTCATTATCGAATAAAAGATAAGATGAGGGTGTATATTTCCTATGCCGGATCTTACTCTATAATAAGTCACATCATTTATGAAACGCATCATGCTGTTTATAGTACATTACTTAACAAGGGCGGTAAAACAAAGAATGTCTCAGATCGCAGGTATTTGACGCCCGAGCCGAAGGCAAGGGCGATAAATATGCGATCTGAGGCTTTCTTTATTACCGCCCGTGTTAAGTACAAAATTTTATGTCACCCACTGGCCAGGAAGCGGGTTTTTTCGCGCGCGGAGCGTGCGTTAATGGCCGCTTTACGGCCAGGTGTGACATAATAGTACATTACTTAACAAGGGCGGTAAAACAAAGAATGTCTCAGATCGCAGGTATTTGACGCCCGAGCCGAAGGCAAGGGCGATAAATATGCGATCTGAGGCTTTCTTTATTACCGCCCGTGTTAAGTACAAAATTTTATGTCACCCCCTGGCCAGGAAGTGGAATTTCCCGCGCGCGGAGCGTGCGATAATTGCCGCTTTATGGCCAGGTGTGACATAAAATATATTATGATATCAAAAAAATACTCGAATCTTCGAAATCTCACATCGTCACTATATATAATATCTAGTGCTTATATAATTATATATATAGACTTACTTCGACTACCGTCCGTCCTCTCTATTTGAAGAGCACCTGAGTAATTATTAATGTATTAAATTAACAACACACAAGTATCTGCATTAGCAACTCGGGATACCGAGAATAAATCGTTGGTTGACAACCAAAACTCGCTAAGTAACAATATTTAAAAAAACTCGTTATCAGCAACGTTTTAGTGCTGAAATACGAGGTTTCGAAGAGTAGCGACAGATTTGCTAGTGAGTTTTGGTTATTTGGTTGTCCACCGACGCAATACGAATTACAATTCTCGCGACACTTGGTATACATCATTAGTGCACCATACATAATACTTCAATTACTCATCTATATATTATATACTATGTATAATACATAATCTTGATGTTGTGATCACCAGTAGTGGTTAGTGTAGGGTTTGGATCGTTTCAATGTACGAGAAGGTAATTAAATCGTACATTCAGATGTTCCGAAGGATGGCTTCCGAATTTGTCTTTAGAAATTATGAATATCGAATTTGAAATAAGATCTAGTCGAATCTAGTCAGGGTATAAATATATATATGTTATACATTATACACGATTTGTCTTACTTTTGAAATGTTACACTTATCGAGACTTTATTTACTGTAGATTTTAATTGTTTACGTAATCTTTTCGTCTGCTATCGCCCCATCCCATGCATTTTCGTGTCGTGGACTCCTATAGTCTCCCTTTTACACGCATTTTGTGTAGGTAACATTATCTGTATCGAAGCTTGTTGCGGGTATTGAAACGTTATGACAGTATAGTACTCTTTAGTAGTGACTTTTCATTTTTTCATTTTTTTTAATAATTTTGAGCGATAGTTGTCATACGCACCAAGCCGCGATAAAACAGAATAGAGCCGACGATGCGAAACTGCGTGCCTTGTTATGGCGTTGTATGTGGCGAAATAATGCATTGTTTCGCTTATAAGTTTTATTTTGTATGCACATTATGCAATTTCTAATACCGCCCCAAACTGTAGAAATAAATATTAAGTATCACTTTGACTCCAAGTTATGGACATGCGCGTTAAATGTTAAAGGTAAACCAGAAATATATGACCATTGTCAAGAGGGCGCTATTATTCTGATTTATATGGCGACAGCCTAGAGGTATAATGACATTTTGACTGGTCATATATTCCTGGTAGGGCTTTATATGTATGCGTTTAGATGATTAAATTACATTACACGGGCAATGAAGTTCGCATTGAAATATCCTAATAACAAATAATTATTATGTACCTGAACCGTATTTATTTATATGCATGCACATAACTTGTGGGTATGTATCTCTTACCTATATCTATAGCGTTAGTTGCTACCGCGTTACCTTCTCGAGGCTTCAACTCTTCTCGCTCCGTAGTTAGACTATAACGTAATACTAATGTAGACGTAGAAGTTAACGACTGAATTGTTAATGTTGGTGGTGTACGAATTGAAGGATACCATATTGCTGCTGTGCTGGGTCGTTCTAGGAATTTAGTAAATGAGTAAAATTTCGGATCGAAGCTTTTAACACGTTTTTATTTTGGACCGTAATTGGTAAAAGTAGCATTTGTAATTACAGATGTGCAAGTTGCGGAAAGTTTAATAAAAAGTTGGAAATTAACATTTTCCATTTCGGAAAGTTTCAAACAACGTACCAAATGTAATAAATTGTTCAAACTTTCCCATGTCGAAAAATTCGCAATTTTGGAAAGTTTCCGACGGCACATGAGTATTTGTAATCACTTTGCCTTGTAAGACACAAATATCAGTCGGGATCTTTAATACATTACGGGTAACATACATCGGATATACATAGATTGACTTTGACATTGATCTTAGGCCAACAATGACCATATTCTCCAGCAGCAGTGTGCGGAAAACATTGTTTGAGATAACGAGATAACTAAACTGATCTGTTATAACATAACTGTCAACTATTGTTTTTATGTTTGGTGTCTTGCAATTTCAAAGACACTTACTGTCAATGCGTTGTAGCGTCTCATATTTATCTTACCTACGCACTCTGTATGATCTCAATCGATAAATAAAATATTGATGGCACCAAAACGCACTGCGCATCGCCAGTACAGAAATGACACTTATCTTGCAGTAATCAGAATCGGTTATAAAAGTAACTTTAAACAGTTTAAACACTGATAGTGCGTTTTGTTAAGTTTAAATAAGTATAATTCCTACAGTGAAATAAATGTTGATCTCATTTTAAGGTAAATGTTTTAGAACATATTCTGCGCATAACCTGGCGTCTGATAGTCGCTCGTTGAAGCAAGTAGGCAATTTACCTGCATATTTATAGCATTTATATCTAATAACGAGGAAGTGTTGTACACGAGGTCATGTGCAGAGTTAATTTATCACTATGTATACTAGTCAAAGAGTTTGTTGTCACGTTTTTTTGTATCGTCAAGCTCAATGTCTTTGTTGTGACTGTGATGTTTCGTATGGTTGCTTATCTTTTGAATGATAGTGTGGGTTAATTAATTTCTTAGAGCTCAGATTTATTAATAGCCAGTGACTGGTTTACATCATATTTGTTATATGTTTACCTCCATAGGTATACAAGAAACTGGTATAAAATATATCACTGGCACAAGTTTCCAACTGTTTGGTACTTCACGAAGCCACAAATTGAAATTTTACTAGTCTAAACCGGCAAGACTGGTCAAATGGCGAGTCGTCATTGATCAAACGCGTGCCAAACACCTCAGTATTGCCAGTTTAGACATGTAAACGGGCCTTTTCCGAGCTATCCGCTCGCAATGTTGGACGCTATTTATGAGAAAATAAAGAATAGAATAGTAGACTGACGTTTTCGGTGCGATATTTTTTACACCTAGTCAAGTCAAAACTATTGTTACGAAAAACAAGTAACGTTTATTAGAAGATGTATCAAAGTAGGTACAGATTATATTCAAGGAATCTAAACAAATGCACATTGGTTATGGTTTCTGACAAGTCTTTATTTCGTTCGTTTGATTAAATAAAAAAAAGACTGAATTAAATTGAAAATGACTAAAATCAATTACACTGTCGTGAATTAAAAAGTTAAGTGTATTCTTAACCGGACGTGACGTGGAGGGTAAGAAGAAGACAAGTGACCACAAATAGAAAAAGGACGGAGGCTAATTCTTCCACATACGTTCCTTTTTCGTGTCTCGGCGCCAGAAACACGTAATTAAATTGAAATGCAAAATTGTACGCGTCTGACTAAGCTCCTTTCAATTGTACAGTTACCATCAAGAATGTTTTTACTCTTCAGGCTGTTTAAATTATCTGAATGTTCAGGTATTTAACGGCTTGATAAGAGTCGTGTTCAGATATTTGTTGACTTGTTAGCATCTGATGGCGTCTGTACTGGCTGAAATAAATGCATAAAGCTTGTTAAAATTTCATGACTCCAGAAGTTTTTGTGTTTCTGTGGTGCAAAATAACGAATTTGGCCAACATTCACGCTTGTCTTTCTTCATTCCCAAAGCGAACCGAACCGCAACGAGTTTGTTATGTCTGTAGTGAATAATAGTTATACTATATTGGTGTTAGTTTAGAAGGAAGTGATCATGTATTAGGACACGTTTAGAAGCAACATGTATGTTAACGAGTAGCAGACACGAGATAACACCTTGGCCCCTGTGATTCATTTAGTTTAAACTAGAATTTGATAGCCATTAAATAAAATTTTGTCATAGAATTGTGCTGTTTTATTGGTGGAATGTAAGTGAAACCTAAGAAGTTGTATTTATTTCGTTTTTAATCATCGTTGCAAACGAGGGGTTTTTTCTTTTCGACGCCAACGACGCATATATCCGTCACGGCGTCCAATGCGATATCCTACCTTGACATTGCCATGTCATGGCGTGCGAGTGACAGCTTTTTTGGTTGTAAGTTGTAAATATTGGATATATGAAGGACCTGAAGTGGAAAATGTCAAAAACCAGAAAAATAATTTAAATAAAAAAAATACCTACAGGACACGGCTAACAGAAAAATAAGCATACTGACAAAAATCATAAGTTCATTACTGTAATGCAAACACAAACGAAGAAAAACCGGCCAAGTGCGAGTCGGACTCGCCCACGAAGGGTTACATACCATTATCTATAAAAACGGCAAAAAAATCATGTCTGTTGTATGGGAGCCCTCTTAAATATTTATTTTATTCTGATTTTTAGTATTGTTGTTATAGCGGTAACAGAAATACATAATCTAACTATCACGGTTCATGAGATATAGCCTGGTGACAGACGGAAGGACAGCAGTCTTAGTAATAGGGTCACAGGGGGGTCACAAACTTGCACAAAATTTGTATGGAGAGAGCTAGCCCTACCCCTCGCCTTAAGTGAACCGTTGGTGAGATATTAGCTGTCAAATTCTTAAAAAGTGTGTTCCCCTCTTACTTCCTAACTATAAAGTTTAAAATTGCGGAGGTGTATATAAATAAAACTTAATATTGTGTATGCGATCCTAGTACGTTATAAAATAATAACAAGTTAAATATTTGACTAAAACAGTCTCACTTTTAATAGTCAATAAAGTATCACAAAAATTAGATTATCATGTCAATAAGTCTTTAAAGCAGCAATGTGAAGACTACTTCCATTTATAAAGCTAATCTCGGCGCTCGCGGCGAGCTCGTTGCGTACTCACGGCGAGCTCGCTGCGCGCTCGCTTCGCTTCCAAGTCGCTAATGTGAAAAAATGTGATAAGGCTCTTAAACGTTCACGTTTCCACTGTTCCCTAGTTATTGGTGTTATTGCTGACACGGTCCCACCTCCAAATGGTGCCGTCATCACAGCACGCCAGCAGCACTTTGCCGTTCCGTGACAGCGTAACCTGTTAATGTAACACAGCGATATTAGAAAATACGGAAACCATATTGTTGGTTCATAATATTTGAGGAGTTTCATTGATTCCTAAATAAATGATTAGTTCTAATTTGCTGCAACAGCCTCTGCGACGCGACGCGAGTAGAGAAAAATCTACCCATCTCTTTCTAATTCTCACGGTTCGAGCGACACAGAATAGAAGTCGCGCGAGATACGACTTGTGCTGGCCCAACTGGTTAGTATAATCCCATCAAAAACATTACATGTAAAAAGATGCAAGTCTCGCAAAACAGTTCTTCTACAACAAAAAAGTAATGATATGTAATGTTAAACCAAGTCGGTTATATTTTAGTCAATAGCACCGGAGGAGTGTCCACAGAACAAGATTTCCACCGACTTGCATCGGCATTACTTTATTTTTTTAAATATATAGAACGACTTGGCCATCGCACACAACGCTTTACTTATACATGTGTATCGCTCAAACTCACTCAAGCTGCATGTCATTAGGGCTAGCGCTATGTTTAATAAGGAATATTTTAATCAGCTGACGATTGTTCTTTTGCCCTTATGTAGCCGTGCGATGGCCAAGCCATTTTATATATTTAAAAAAATAAAGTAATGCCGACGCAAGTCGGTGGAAATCTTGTTCTGTGGACACCCCTCCGGTGCTATTGACTAAAATATAACCGACTTGGTTTAACATTACATATCATTACTTTTTTGTTGTAGAAGAACTGTTTTGCGAGACTTGCATCTTTTTACATGTAATGTTTTTGATGGGATCTCATCTCTTTTTGTAGGCAGTCCTTCTTTTTTACGACTTCTTGTAACGAACATTCAAACTGCAAAAGTAACTTTGTAATCGCATGTATTTTGTATAGAATTACAAACTTACATATGCAGTTTGTGTTTCTAATCAGGGTCACCAGGTACTCCAGATTTTATAGTTTTTCCTTTATGTGGCCATTAAACCCTAACTCTGTACCAAATTTCAGCTCTCTGAGTTTATGGGAAGTACTAGTTCTATTCTTATGATTATGAGTGAGTGAGTGTCGTAAATGCGAAACTTTGCTTTCGCTTAACTTCGGAATTAAATGACCTACAGACTTGAAATTTTGGATTTTAAGTTTGTGATTATAGCTTACTGGATGACGAAAATTTCTGCGTTCTGGTCTTATCCAGAGGTTCTCAAATAGGGGCCTGAAAATGCGGCGAAATGGTTCCAGTAAAGGATGGTACGGCAGTGTTTGCTTCGCGCTCGACTTGGCGGGGGCACTGCCGTGCCCCCAGATGGTTTCTGGTGAGTGTAGTCCTTTTGGACCGTGGCTTTCTTTGTTTCACTTCACCAAATTTGTACCTTCCATGAGCAATTACATGATTTGCGTACTATAGAAAATACCCAATTCACTATAAATGCGTGTCTATATTTGACAAGTTCCATCGGCGCAAGTAGACCCCATCATCAGGGGGTCTATGTTGCTCGCGTGATAGCGTGACAAACGACAAGGTAACGCTTCTGTCACTATCGAGTGGTATCAGAAATTGACAGATGCTTTATCGGTATATTTACAATAGTAACAAGCCCCCCGCCACGTTGCCTAGCTCCCACATCATGCTACAGATATGAAGCACCCTGCTGCACGGTACCTGTCGCACGGCGGCCACGCAGCGCGGGTGCTGCAGCTGCACCACGCGCGAGCCCCCCGCCACGTTGCCTAGCTCCCACACCATGCTACAGATATGAAGCACCCTGCTGCACGGTACCTGTCGCACGGCGGCCACGCAGCGCGGGTGCTGCAGCTGCGCCACGCGCGAGCCCCCCGCCACGTTGCCTAGCTCCCACACCATGCTACAGATATGAAGCACCCTGCTGCACGGTACCTGTCGCACGGCGGCCACGCAGCGCGGGTGCTGCAGCTGCGCCACGCGCGAGCCCCCCGCCACGTTGCCTAGCTCCCACACCATCGTCTTGCCGCACTGGTTGCCAAGCGCGATCACCTGAACACACCACACTTATTAACTGAAAGCTATCATCTCTTGGCGCTGTCGATGTCGGGAGGTTAGTAAAAAACAAAACACAAACGAACCCGTTTGCCTTCAGTCTCATTTTGTAAGGCAACGCGAGCAGCGCCTCTGGTGACCTTAGGTGGTAACAATTTTTTGCCACGCAAACGTGTTCGTTTGTGTTTTGTTTCGAAAATACATATACCAGAGGTACAGAACAGTTGATGAGACTGACCCGCTGAGCGTAGTCGACCGCGAACCGTATGAACCAGATCTCGCACTCCTTGTAGTCGAAGCGGTGCACCAGCGTCACGGAGTTGTCCCCGGGGCGCAGCTCCGCGTCCTCCAGCCGCCCCGGCTTCCAGCAGATTATCGCGTTCTCACACGACTGTCGACAACATACGAATGTTATAACTGCGAATGTGTGTGTGTTTGTGGGGATGTTTAAGGTTGTCGCACACATAAAGGCTGGGCACCCAAACGGCGCCGCGTTAGCTAGCGCCGGTCAGTATTCTTTGATAGAAACTTCATACTGCAACGCACACTAACCACGGTAGGTGGACAGCTCGCCGGCTCGGGGTGAACGCCGGGCTTGCAGCGCGCGTGGTCGCCGCGCTTACGGCGCGCGGGGGAAACAGCCTACTTCAAACGAAAAACTTTGCACCAGTGGACATCTCGCGTGTGGTGCTCTGCGGCGGCGCCACTATAATGAAAATAAATTAATTATATAGTGAAATTATGTACGTTGAACGTACACCATGTACATATAATGTTTATGGCTGTACCTGTGCCGGGAAACGAAATAATGGGCATTTATTTGTGGCGCCGCTGGGGAGCATACTCTGCAGCGGCGCCACTTAGAACTCATACATAGAAATGATATTAGCTATTTTTTTCTAAATGAAATTGATGTACGTATGTTGTTTATTGTGTGCGTATTGAAAAAAATCATTATTACTAAATGATTTAACGTACTTTAATTAATTTCGCATTCTAACCTAAAAAGTGCACAGGAGCGCGGGAAGCGGGGTATCTCCATCTCGCTCCCCCGCGCTCCTGTGCACTTTTTAGGTTAGAACGCGCAATTAATTAAAGTACATAAGATCTTCAAGTAATAATGATTTTTTTCAATACGTACACAATAAACAGCATACGTACATCAATTCCAATTAGAAAAAAACAGCTAATATCATTTCTATGTATGAGTACTAAGTGGCGCCGCTGCAGAGTATGCTCCCCAGCGGCGCCACAATAAATGCACATTATTTCGTTTCCCGGCACAGGTACAGCTATAAACATTATATGTACATGGTGTACGTCCAACGTACATCATTTCGCCATATAGTTAATTGATTTCCATTATGGTGGCGCCGCCGCAGAGCACCACACCATCTCGCAGCAAGCGCGCGGCCGCGCGGCCAACTGGGCGCTCCTGAGGCGATGCTGTTCCGTGCTTGCGTTGGGTTGGCGGTGAGCCGGCGCCGGTGGAGTGCCGAGCTATTATGTCTGCGACAACCTTTAGTGCTGATAAAACTAATCGTGATCTTATAACATGAGCATGACACTTTTCGCCAGTCTTAAACTTAAGTCAATCATATGAGTGAATCGTATACTCTGAGATTTTCATTTCAAGACATTCTGATTATAGCATGTGAATAAAGTAGTTTTTTAAATTACCTTCGATAAAATTAGGTCACCCATCCATCTGACGCAATCGACATAATTTCTGTGTATGTCTCTCGTCGAGAAATCGGGGAAGTGTTCCTTTAAAGAGTTGAACGGTCTCAGGGCGCGGTGAGGGTTGAAGGAGTAGCTCTGCTTGATAGCCTCGTGCATGGAGGGCTTGTCGAGGCGCCAGAGCTTGAGCGAGTGGTCCATGCCGCAGGACATGATGCGTTCGCCCTTGAGGTCGAAGTCCGCGCTGAGCACTTCGTCTCGGTGGCCTTCCACGCCGCCGAAGATCGCGATACACACGTCCGTCATGATGTTCCATAGGCGGAGCGCGTGGTCCTGCAGATACATGTCATTTATTCAAAATAAAAAACTAAAAATCAAAATTAATTTATTCTTCAATTTAGGCATTTCACATGCATCTATGAATGTCAAAATACTATTAAGGACATTATAATACGAAACGACAAATAAATAACACGTAGTTTTAGTAAACAGGTAGGAATACGACAAATCAGTGGTCTCTCAAAGGCTACAGAGATATGTAGGTTATATCGCAAATAAAAGAAAAAAAAATTCTCTCCTCCTTCATGAAGGTCGACGGCTTGTCGGTTGGCACCATCCTTCACCACAAATGAGTTGAAGTTACCTTGCTCGCTGACAGTAGCAGGTTAGGGTCGCGCGGGTGGAACTTGACCTCGTTGATGGCGTGTCCATGGCCGATGTAGTGCTTGATGCAGGAGTGCGTGGAGGGCTTGAACACGCGCAGCACCCCGCGCGACCCCGCCACCGCCAGCAGCGGCAGCCCGGTCTCCTCCTCGTACGACCAAGCGCAAGTGTAGAACGTCTCGTCCACCTGAGTATTATAAGGAGGCGTTTATAAGTTTGTCTCCTGACACAAGCATTATAAATTGCTTAATAGGAGGCTCCAACCTTGCCTATTGAAACAAATTCTGTTTTAACCTAAATAAACATTTTTATAAATTATGGTCGATTTTGATCCCCCCTCCTAAAATCGTCCAAGCATCACAATCAGATAACCCGCCTGTTAAACAATGTCTTCTTAGTTCTTTAGGTGAGTAGTGATTAACCTGTGACCAACCCAAATTGTTTATGCATATGAACCATTGTCCGGGATCAGTAGATAAAAGGAATTTAAAATTAACATGGATTCAGCTATGTGAACAGCAAATCATACACAAAATGTTTATAAACAATAACATTGTTATGTCCCTGGAGATTTCTGGGATTAGGAGATGACGGCTTTTGAACTTTTAAAGTATGGTGCAAGCATAATAAAAGTATGCAGCTAATTAATATCAGTCAGCTAAACAGTTTTACGTCACTTACGTCAGGATCTGCATAGCATTGCAGTAGTTTGAACCCGCCACTCTCTGGACACTCATATATGGACACTCGGTTACTGCCCACCACTGCAAACACCTGTGGCTCATCCTCTCCCAAATGGTGGTTGAATTGACAGCCAAATAGCGGCTGGCCATGGTCTTCCTTAGCACTACAACTATTTCAGAGGATTTCTTTAAAATTGCTATTTCATACATACAATAATACAGCAAAACCACCCATCTGAACAAAGGCTGCCCTTCCACTGGAGCTATGCTATGCAGCTATGCTGCAAGGATGTGATAACTTTGTCCACCAGTATGAACCACTATGTAAACCAATGAATACAATTAGTGGATATCAACACATCCATATCAACGTAGCATAGCATAGCTCTGATGGAAAGACCCTAATGCAGTACTTTTGGGATTACAATGAAAATTAAAATGATAAATAGCAGACAATGTAGATGAGAAATGAATCAGTACCAACAAATACAATGTAAGGAATGTCTATTTAAATTGGAAATGGTAATGTTTTCCCACAACCCGATTCAATCTTATCCACCTACTATTATTAAAGGTAACATACCAGCGTTTTGAGCAAATAAGCAAGTTCTAAACAAGACATGCCTGAGGATTACAAAGATGACATTTCATATCTATTTACTTACTGGGGGTTGCTAGATATAGCATAAAGCCGCTTACTTGAACTTGTATGGTGGTTTCACAGGCTTTGTGGAATTCTTCTTTTTCCCACGCCTTCGTTTCTTAGCACGAGTATTCGTTGGAGTTTCACTTCGGGACGTATTGTCTGTATTCGATGTGCTCTCCACGCTAGACGTATCGTCCTACATTAAATAATCATTGTGTATTCTCGAATTAAGGGATATACCAGTAAAAATATAAAAGTTCCGTTAATGTAGCGTCTTTTGTTTGGTTATGTATAAACGACAACACTGGATGGCAAACAGCATACTTACAGCTTCATTGTCCGATAAATTCATGACGCTTATTATACTTGTTTTTGTCAGAGGATAAATTAATATTGAGTTATCAGTTTTCTACAAATTGTAATGCAACAAATATATCAGCTGATATTTCAACACTGCGGCGGGCGGCGGGCGTCCTAAATCACGACACTAAAAGTCAAATGTCAAATTTTCGCGGGAATGTCAGATTTTGGCTGCGTTCCCAAATTACTAAATACATTTTATTACTATTACTTATAAATGTATTTCTGCTTCAATAATTTTATTGAGAATGTCATTAGTGAAGGCATACCAAACGGTCCTGGAAAAAAGACTGCGGTGTGAATGGTGTGATGCATGTTATAATATAGAGCAAGATATATTATGGAGACGAATACCTTTCTAGGCAGGACTTTAATGCAGGAACGCGTGGATGCGGCTTAAGTCAATAGGGATGGGACTATGGGACAAGGTATTTATAACTTTAATGCTCTAAGGAAGGGTATGAATGAAGGCAACTATTATCCTGAATAGACAGAGCGAAGTGAAACGACAAATCAATGATTAACACAAATTTACTTAGAACTTAATTATAACACCAGCCCAACTAGCACAACACATTTTATGGTCACGTTTTTCCCGTCACATAAAATTTGATTACAAAACTTATCACTTATCGGGCTAGCTGGGCAGCTGTGGTAATCACACATCAGCCGCGGGCAAATATAAGAATCGGGTAGGTAAGTAGAAAGTTATTTGCCCGGGTAAATACTTACCCGAGAGCGTTCTTGTTTACATACTGCCACAGGCTGCGCCATTAACAAACAAGGATCATAACATAATAATGTTATGGTTATGTTAAGTATGAACCCTGGATCTCTATGATAACAACTAATTAGCATAAGACGTCAACAATTATTTTCCTGGACTGAATAACTGTTACAAATCTGATCTGATACATTTACTTATAAGAATAAGACTCTTTTTCTGCTTGAAAAATTGCAAAAGTTGATTAAACAGACACATAAAACTTTTTTCACCTTTCATTACAAAATGGAAAAAAGTGATGTTTTTAGGTTTCCGTACCCAAAGGATAAAACGGGACCCTATTACTAAGACTCCGCTGTCCGTCCGTCTGTCACCAGGCTATACCTCATGAACCGTGATAGTTAGACAGTTGATATTTTCACAGATGATGTACCTATTTCTGTTATCGCTATAACAACAAATATTAAAAAACAGAATAAATTAAATATTTAAGGGGGCTCCCATACAACAAACGTGATTTTTTTTGCCGTTTTTACAGATAATGGTACGGAACCCTTCGTGCGCGAGTCCGACTCGCACTTGGCCGGTTTTTGTACTCTGCTGTTGGATACTGCCGAAACTGGATGGTTACTAAATTAATATTATACCTAGATTCTTAAGTACTTAAAGTAATCACAGCCATATTTTAACAGTAAATAAAATAACAATAGTAACTTAGCTATACAAAAAAAAAAACTACAAATTATGTAGGCAGTCAGCCGAGAAAGGTCTTCCACTTTTGGATCTTAGGTAATTTCCAAATATTAGAGTCGAAAAGTGGTAGACTTATTAATTTACCTTTAGGTAACCAACGATTCAGTAAAGGTATCAACATGGTAACAATGACTGGTAACAATAAATAATTAAAAAAAAATGTTTACAGATATCATAGCCACTATTTCACGCCAATGGATGCTCTTCGTTTTGTACTTGTCAACGTAGATTAATTCCGATTGATTTAAGTAGGTATCATTAACTGTTGACTGCTCTCGAGATAAAGAAACTCATTAAACAATCCAACAAACCATAAGCTTAGGGCCGGCCCTAGCATAGAGCGTATGGAGTGGAGCGGCCGATCTAGGAGCCGAATAAGAAAAAACTACATAGGTAAGTAAGTGATACCTAGATACAATATGCAGGGGCTTTTTGAGTGGCGCAGAGTGAATCCTTCCGCTCTGTTCAGGCTAAGTGAACGCTAAAGCCTTAACAGTGGTTCCGTTACGAGGTATGCTAAGGTTCAGTAGTGAGGTGCGGCGCAGGAGCAGGCGTGGCGCAGCGCGGCGCGCAGCCACGGCAGGAAGCGGGTGACGCGCGTGTACACGCCCGGGTACCCGGGTCGCGCGCAGCCGCGGCCCCACGACACTATGCCTGTAGGTACCAGAAGTAAAGGTTGAGTACAGGTAGACGCTTAGGCAAGGTATTAGGAGTCTTGATATTTTAATTTGCAGCGAGCATGCAACAAATTTGCAGCGAGATATCAATAAATTTGGATGCGCAGTTGAGTTGACACTACTCCTAGATAATGTCGTTCTGTGTGATGATGATGATGATGATGATTATCCGTCGACGACGACATCCTGACTATTTGATTATATGAAAGAGATATTAATATTATTTACGTGCATGTGCGCGCGAGTGGCTAAGTAGCAAATCCAAACTTGGTTTTGACGCGCCGGCATCATGAAAAGCAGTACAGCTCTCCACTGGAGTTGTAGGCATAATGGTAGGAGGGCTTGGGTGGAGTGTGATACTATGACACTACGAGACGAGTGTATGGTAGGGGTGCCGCTCGGGCGCGCTCGCGCACATCATGCGCGGCGTCACCTTGCGCCGTCCGTACCGTAACCCTCCGTCGAGCACTCCTGATATAATGATACTGACCGACGAGTGTGTGGTAGGGGCGCGGCAGCACGAGCGGCCCGCCCGAGTCGCCGGTGCACGAGTCCCGCTCGGGCGCGTTGGCGCACAGCATGCGCGGCGTCACCTTGCGTCGCCCGTACCCCGCCGTCGAGCACCCTGATATAATGATACTAACCGACGAGTGTGTGGTAGGGGCGCGGCAGCACGAGCGGCCCGCCCGAGTCGCCGGTGCACGAGTCCCGCTCGGGCGCGTTGGCGCACAGCATGCGCGGCGTCACCTTGCGCCGGCCGTACCCCGCCGTCGAGCACTCCTCCTGCTCCCAGATCTTCACCTCAACCTGCAATAATGTGATTTATGTCACACCTGGCCATAAAGCGGCAATTACCGCACGCTCCGCGCGCGGGAAATCTCACTTCCTGGCCAGGGAGTGACATAAAATTTTGTACTTACCACGGGCGATAATAAAGAAAGCCTCAGATCGCATATTTATCGCCCTTGCCTTCGGCTCGGGCGTAAAATACCTGCGATCTGAGATATTCTTTGTTTTATCGCCCTTGGTAAGTAATGTACTATTATGTCACACCTGGCCATAAAGTGGCAATTTTCGCACGCTCCGCGCGCATTGACATACAATTTTGTACTTACTACGGGCGGTAATAAAGAAAGCGTCAGAACCCATATTTATCGTCCTTGCCTTCGGCTCCGTCAAATACCTGCGATCTGAGACATTCTTTGTTTTACCGCCCTTGGTAAGTAATGTACTACCAACTTATTACGTAATCAATACCGCCTGAACCTGAATGCAACATCCCAGAGAAAGCTGTGATAATCATAACTCATCCAAACTTTACCTATATGACACTAAAAAAACTAAAGTGAGGATGGGATAACTCTGCCCTTCACAACTGTTTTAGTTTCAGAAAACTCCGATCTTATTACCCAGAGAAATACCATCAGGCCTCATAGACTTGACACCTGATGGTGATCTATCTATCGGACATTTCAAATCCTATTTACTCGTAAATGATGTGGTTTCACTTACTTTCATGGGAATGTTAGAAGTAGGTCCTTTTTCTTCGGTGCTGCCCCATCCGGACACAATAGCATCAGCGCCATTGAGGGGGTCTCCGTCTTCTATTAACAAAAAACTATTCTGTTAGAAAATGAAGCACTTAAGGTATTTCCATAACTAGCAGACATTTTTTTATAAAATTGTAAGGTTAGATGCAGCAGGTTATTGCAGTATGTAGTAGTCACATGTAATTGCTATATCTTGGGTATGTTTAGATACAAGTAGTTTGCCGTACACTGGGCACTGCATATAAACAGCGCTGCCAATGGCAAGCCATCTGGGGCCTGTATCACATGTAACACTTTACTTTACAAGCGTACATTTCGACAAACTTGTCAACTTTTTCTATGGAAAATTGTACAATTTTGTCAAATTGTTGACTCGTAAAGTTTTGTGGTATAGGGGCCAGCTCTCCCCGACAATGACGTATCGGTCACCAGTCCATTAAGGGATCGACTGAATCTCAGTGTCATGAAGTAGGTACTGAACGGATGGAGGTTGTTGTATCGTAAATTCGGAAATATGTGGCTCGATAGGCACATGACACACTAAAAGGGGGCTCGTAGTAACGTGAGGTTACCGGGCAAGCAGGCGGGCCTGAAGAGATGGTCCGGTAGCGGCTCGGCGAGGCGCAGCACGGCGATGTCGTTGTCGTACGTGTACCCGTTGAAGTCCGGGTGCTGCAGCACGTGCGCCACGCCCCACCCCGGCGACTCAGACTCGTTCACGTCATACTCGCCAACCAGGACGTTGAGCTGGGACGCTTCCGCTCTGGATAAAATGGAACTAATGTCAGCTATAGGGAGTGCGACAGTATTTTAACTCTGGTAGATACCTACCCACCCTAAACCCTAAGCACCTACCTAAGCCTAAGCCTAAGTACCTACCTATAATTAAGCCTCGAAAAGCAACGTGCTTGGGATTGTTCTGCAGTTACAAGCGTCCATAAGCTTACGGTGTCTGCTTAGAGTCTGTTCGAAATGACAAGAAGCTTAGGATATAAGGGAGCCCTCATATCCGACGCTTCTTGTTCCGAACTCTAAACGCCGCAGACACCGTAAGCTTATGAACGCTTGCAACTGCAGAACAATCCCAAGCATCCCAAGCATAATGGAGCCCTCATGTCCTACGCTTCTTCTCATTCCGAACAGACTCTCCATAAAAGACATACACAACCAAACTAAAACATGATTTTAAAGTAAAAAAAAAATCAAAATCAAACTTTATTGAGCTAATTAGTACATATCACTGCTTACCACTAATAGGTACATAGATACTTGCTAAGTAGTAGATGCTGTTCACATGTAAACAAACAACTGAATACCCAAACCGACCAATAATAGACCCTATGCCGTGTTGATAAGATATACTATCGGCCAGTTCAGGTATGTGCAGTCGCAAGTATAAAAAAAAAATAACAGAACTGTTTAGTGTTAGTATTGTGAGTAAGCGTCTTCTGTAGCTCTAGTATAAGTTTTTTCGAAACATTAACTAGTTAATTCGAACGCGTTTGCGTTTTGTGTCAAAATGTATGAAAACGCTCTCACCGCGTTTGAAATACGCGCGTTCATCGGTTAGCAACAAATGTTATACTCGCTGTTTTAGTTTCCACTGGTGACCACCAGAGGCGCTGTTCACGTTTTCATACCACTTTCATAGATTTTGAGACAAAACGCAAACGCGTTCGAATTAGTTAATTTTTCGAAAAAACTTATACTAGAGCTACTGTTCCCCGTACTAGTATAAAACTGTATCACGGTGGAAACAGGATTCACCATCCTCGTTATACCACAATTTCCAATTTTAAGACTTGTGCCATACCATAATAATAGATTTAACAGTTAAAATTAACTGTTAATTAACTGTTACGAGTACAATTAGTATAGTACTGTAACTGTCCCTTTATGTCAATTTACCAGATTATTTGTCAGAATCCTATGTATGCACCTTCGTATTTCGTGCCTGTTACAATCCTCAAATATAAGAAGGGACCAAAACTTAGGTCACATAAAATTGATTTCACTTTTTAAAATGTAAATCGCCTACATAAATGGTTCACAGTTTCACTTTCCACCTCTTGTTGACCCTTTGGGTTCGGTTATAGGGCCGGGTCGAGGTACTTATATGCGAGGTACTTATAAAACCGATCTCATGATTCTGTGATACTTAATACTCGTATGAGTAGATAATGTGGATATGATAAGAAATATGTTAAATAGGTAAATGCATTATACAACCTAGCGCACAAATTTCAGAATTTTCTTCTATTAATTTGTAAATTGTTTTGATCTAAGTAGTTACCTACGATAACTTTCTAATGATAACATAACTAACGTAGATCGTGTCGATAGCCGCTTAGCGTCACCCACACTACTAGCCGAGATACAGGATTGCCATACCTGGCACAGTATATAATAAAATTTTATCATGGTCCCTAGTATAGTTGGATACCTGTGTACCTGTACACACTAGGTATATTTATATGCTGTGAGATGACTGGCTCCGTTAACCGTTAAGCCGAGACAATGGCATTAACATTCAGCTGGGCTGGCAGAGAGAATCGATTCGCGTCGACTCATAGAAAAGAACTGATCTTGACCCTCTTCTCTCCACCTTGAAAATGAGTGCAAGCAACGTATGTATTAACGTAGGTACAGTCAGCAAAATAGTAAGCTGTATACAAGTTTCTATACAGAGTTGGGCAGTGAGGTAACTTCTTTGCGATCAGTACTTCAAGACATTTCATCTATCTCCGCTGTATGGAAGTAAATTATATGCCATTTTAAATTAAGAGGACACGGACGTCTAAAGCGCCAGACCACGCTGGGTAGCAGGACCGGGTTTATGGTTGCTGGACGTAAACGCTCAGTATATTGATACGGTGCTGGTTTAATGAATGAAGAACCTTACAATACAATATGCAGATAAAGGCAAACAGATTGTGCAACAAGAAAGTGTGTCGCGAGTTGTGTAGGTCTCACCCAGCAGCCTGCAGGGCGCATCCAAATATGAATAAGTATATAGTTAAGTAATTAACGAATGACTTATATGGTACTGAAACCTTGGTCGCTCACCATGGGCCTCATAAGAAGGCTCAGTCACTGGGAGGGCAATGGAGAGGGCTATGCTTGGAGTTTCTCTGCGTCAGAAATGAGGCCATCCGTAGCAGAACCAAAGTAACCGATCACTATACTATTTAAACAGTGGCAGTGGGCGGGCCACAATGCACCTAGAACCGGTGGTCGTTGGGGCCTAAAGGTTCTTGAGTGGCGACCACGGTCCGGAAGGCGCAGCCTGGGTAGACCCCACAAGGTGGACTGATGACCTGGTAAAGGTCGCGGGAGTCCGCAGGATGAGCACGACCGGTCATTGTGGCACTCCTCGGGGGAGGCCTATGTCCAGCAGTGGATGTCTTTCGTCTGATATGATGATTAACGAAGTCATTGTCACGATACTAGACACTAGATTTGCGTTTGTGCTGAAGAAATTCGGTTACTCGCCGCAACGACTAGTATAGGGACTTAATTGAAAGCTTTTCGATGTATAGCTAACGTTACATCGAAAAGCTTTCAATAAAGTCCCCTATTACAATTACGACCAATAAGTAAATAATTTTAAAGTTTATATTTTACATACCTATATCCTGCTCGAGGAACAGAAAGTAGGTGGTCATAATAAAAAGTCACTTAACGCGCAACAAAGCCGTTAACGCGTGTGAATATGAATGTTATTAACACTCGTAAAATTTATCAGGTCGTTTATTCTGTGATTACTTACCTAACAAATTTTTATAAGCTACCTTTGTTATTATATTATGGTATGGTAGGTATCGAAAAAAAATGTACCAACCATATTATCCTATGGGCTTGCGTGGACCATGAGCCAGGGCGGTGAAAAGTCAGGGGCGGCGTTTACGGGCCTTTTTTACTCAACTATATTTTATTCTTTGACTTTGTCCAGGGCGCCGAAATTTTAAATACATCTTAGACATACCATAGATCTTAGACTTAGACGCAGTCGGCTTGGGCACATATAATAGCGAGCTTAATTTTCCTGCCTAAACTTCCAAACCAATAAGAGTACAGAGATTGGATGTCGTCGTCATCACGTTGACAACTCAATAATCAACGGCTTTCTCCAGTCCATTGTTTGCAGTAGGTACTAGGTGTCGGAGCGGCTCTAACTAACATCATTTACGGCTTATAAATATGCATATTCATATAACACGACTAAGTATGTTTAGTCATGTCTACCTAATTCACAATGATAGGTCTGGCGGGTGATACGTGCTTATTATGTGTGGAAATTATTTCCTAACTGCATGATGTCGACGATTATCTATCTAGATAATGACATTTCCCAAAATGAGATACTTAAAATTGGTAGAGCATTATCGCAAAAACAATCAGACACAAAATCCTACATCGCGTTTCTTACCAGCTGCGAAAAGTGATAAGGAAGCCGCACTCATCACTTCTTAATCGCTTAAACTTTAAAGGGTTGTACCCTAGGTACTTGAAACATGATAGTGAGAGGTAATGAGATGCGTAAGGTGGGAACAAATTAGCGCGCGCGTCCATCAGCCGCACCTTGCTGTGGGTATCTGGAGCTCACAGGTTACCTTGAAGAGATTCTAAAAATACTTTGACCGTGTACTTTTGTAATTATTACTTTATTTAATATTTTTACTACAACCAGTTGAAATAAAACAAATAGTTCCAATATGATTTGCGGTATTCTTCTAATGCTTGCTCAGGGTTGGATTTGATTTCTGTTTCGTAATTTTAACGTGGTGACTATGGTCAGATGCGGCTTTACCTATGGTGCCGGGTGTGCGTTGCACACGGGCGCAGCGGTCCTAAGGGGGGCGCCGGCCGGCCGCGGCTGTCTTGGATAACGATTGTATACGGGCGCTACATGGGCTAGAGATGCCTCCGACTCTGGTACTCACCCTTGGACGCAGTGCGAGGCGGTGAGCAGGTGGTCGTTGGCCACGACAGTGGCTCCGCAGATGAACTTGCCGTCCTTCCGCAGCGCCGCCAGCCACGGGAACTCGCCCGGCGCCGCGGGCCCGCCCCCAATAACGCGCGCGCCCCGCGCCACCCCGCATGCTGCAAACAACAATCTTTTTATTAATAAGTACAGTCATCAGCAGTTATAGGAATTGTCGTAGCATTTTTGAGCTGTCATAGGGACTTCTCGTTTATCGACTTCCGATTATACATATTTATATCGATAAATACAGAATACAATATGTAAAATAATTATGATTACGAGTAGAAGTAAACAACATGCAGTCTTATCGCGAATGAGCGATCTCTTCGAGATAACCTTTGGATACCAACTTTTAGGAAATTATAAATAGAAATTAAAATAAAAATATTTGATTATTTCTTATAAATAATTTGTGGATTTCTTATGGCTATTAAGTAAACATTTTTCGAAAGAAATTGCAACGAGAATTGCAAATCTCTATTTAACATTTCAGCCACTTCAAAGTTATCTAAAAGAGATCGCTCTTTAGCGATAAGACCGCCTGTTGTTTACCTCTACCTACTTTTAATCTTCTTTGATATGTTGTGTTATGCACTATAATGTATCGACAAAATATGTATATCGGAAGTCGATAAACGAGAAGTCCCTATGACAGCTCAAAAATGCTACGAGAATTCCGATGACTAGTCATCAGCATCAATACTTGCCACAACAAAGCTTTCTAGGACCGTTAGAAGTGGTGACTGTACAATATTTTTCGTAATTCTGCAGCGGAGACATACCTACGCATAGACCACAAGTAAATACAAATACGATGGCAATCAATCTAGATACGATGGTAATCAAGCACTACAATGACCTCTTCAAATGATACTCTTCAATTGACCTGCAGAACCATATCGTTAAGACTAATATTAACCGTTATTCCCTTATAATAAAGACCTGTGTAGATCATTTTGACATCTTCGAACGCATAGCTACTTTTGCTGCTGACTTTACTACTTACTGACAGTGAAAACTCAATTCGAAATGTTTTTCCTTGTGGTTGACTTCGAGGGATTTGAGAACTTTTTAGCCTACTAATGTAGAGCTTCCTGCCATACATTCAAGTCCAACTTTGGTCTCCGAGTCTCATCCTGGCTCTTTTATATTGTTTGTTTCTAAAATCTGCTTTATAATTTATAATTAAACCTAGTTACAAGAGCTTGATCCTCAGTACTCATCACACACAAAGGCCGCTTTAAAATCCTGTTTACAGGCTATAAATTCAACGACATACATTCTGCCGATGAGTTATTAAGAAGCACACAACTTCATAATTTTCTGTTAAAAAGTGGGTTAAGTTGTGGCATTGTCTGATAACGCGATTTAAGGCATGCACGACAATACAATATCCATTGTCAATATTTGTAGGCATCGATCGTGACCTAAATAGTAGTCAGTGTGTTTAACTTTCGCTGCTGCACCATTTCTTACGATTTGCAAACACTTTCAGGGAACTTGCTGAATCAATATTATTAGTTACCATACAACCTAATATTATAAATGCCAAAGTGTATGTTTGTCGGGCTGTCTGGTATGTTACCTCTTCATACTTAAACCGCTGAATCGTTTTTTAGATGAAATTTGGTATGGAGATAGTTTGAGTCCCGTGGTACTACATTTTGTCCCGGGAGTCATCCCTTAGGTGGGTGGAAGTTTGCATGGAAGAGCGATAACTACTGTAAGTAGTTGGTTTTGATACAAAGTTTAAAGAATTGAGTATACTTATATATATAGTTAGTTAGTAACCTACTAGAGTTCCTAAATATTAATGTTCACCTTAGAAACGTCCTTAGAAAGCTAAAATAGAATAGACTAGCAAACTCACTAAATAAGTAGGTACTTATTTGAATAAAGGTGGATGTCAAACCCGGCGCTAGATTTCAAAAGGTAATATTAGCGAACATTAAATTTCATCAGTTTGATTAACATGTGTAAGTGGCTCTCGAAAAGTACTCACTGCCGCGCAGAGTGACATAACAATGCAAGAGTGAACTAAAATGTTTATAGAAATTATCTTGAATGAAATTAGTAAGCGTAATCCTTGGCGTTACGTTATGAAACCTTGTATACAAACAAACAACAAAGCTGAAACCGCGACCGCATCGATTAAATATGTACCTAACCAAGAGTTAATTAAATCTAGGGTTCCATAATAGTAGTGTATGTATCAGTAGATAACCGTGCTTCTATAACTATTAGGGATTATTAAATATTTCGATTATTTCAAATTTTAATTAATAATGTACAAACAGGTACTTTAAATACCAAGTAACGTTTATTATGCTCTAACGTAGACGTAAGTATTAAGTACCTAAGTGTGTTGAAGCCACTTGAACCGACTAGGTATGCAATAACAAAAAACTTATGTACAGTCCCCTGACGTTGGTATAGGTACACCATAAAAATGATATAATATTTAACATTGGCTATCATTGTTTTCATTACCTGAAAACATGGTAGGTATTGGAAACTGGAACAAATATAAGTACCTGTTTAAAGTGGTCACTGATTACGATCGAACACAAATCACTGAAACACAATTAAGTGTACACCACAAAACACAAGCTCCGATTTCGTTCAAGCCGGATTCATAGCTAAGCCGCACTGTAAAAAACGAAAATAATGTGAAGAGATGACTGCTGGACACTCACTGCAGGGCTTGCAAGCGGCGGCAGCGGCGACGAGTACGAGGAGGCACAAGGCACGGAGCATGGCGGGCGGAGGCTCGGGCGGCTCTGGAGCCGGAGGGAGACGCCGGCCCAGCTATTATAGGCCGCGGGCGGCGCCTCCGATAAGCCCAGGGCCAGGGTAGCCAAGTTCACGGCAACGCGGCCACGGAGCGAATGACTCGCCTATCTCGACATGGTCGCGCGCGCACCCCACTGCCGAATGTGAAGAGATGGCAGAATCAGACCTTGACAGAAGGTCGCATGTGAGGCTCTTATATTGCTAATATTTACTTTTCCTGTTGATAACATGTAGGCTAGAATAACAAATGTGACAACTTGTAATAGGTGATTATGTTGGATTTCGATTGTTATTAACATATTATTGAGAGGTGTTACGTTGCGCTACTACGTCGCAAACAGCTATTCATCGTGGGATGGACACGTGCGATTACCATATTTATCACACATTCATCGTTCGTTAAAATGCGGTCGAAAGAAAGCTGCCCCTTCATGAACGATTGGACAAGCCAAGGAAAGCCTTGCGCTGCCAACTACCACCATATCTGGTGTTAATTAGGGACGTTCGTGAAATCGATGTTTAAATATCCCATTACCGTACATGTTTTACAAAAAATACTGAACATGTTTAACAAGAGGTAATTAACGACTGAATTTCATAAACTTATTTGTATTTCTACAGGATTGACTAAGATAATGTGTGGGTAGTAAAAAAAATCAGTAAGTTCTGGTCTTCTAAGATATTTCCCGTATCTCGACTTGTCAGCAGTCGGCCGTGTGCGGCCGGCTGCAGCTGCAGTTGCAAATCCGTGAGCTTTTTTACGCAACGTCATTTCGGCGCGGCCAGGGACATAGTTAATTCCGTTTATTTTTGGACAATCTTGGCCAATGATTTACGTAACCCAAGGATTAACTTGCACTCAATTGTTTGGTAATATTTTCTTTACCGAATTGAATCGGCATGCGTTTGCGTTCCGCGACCTTTCTATACATATAACGTGCAATAGCCGTAAGGCGCCATCCTACTTTCTTATTTATTATATGTCTGTTAATTTTGATTTGTGGGGAACAAAGTAAGTATTACACTCACTTTTGCACCTCGCTTTCGATGCTGTATTATGTAGGCCGAGTCATAACTGCAAGGCCGCTTTTTAATTAGCATTCGATTGCCTGAGTACGTACCTATATCCATATGACTAATTATTTGGTTATATTCAAATGAAATGATAAATTGAAAAGGAATAATCTTGTTAGTAAACGCTTCAGTTTGGCATATTTTACAGGTATTTTTATGAACATGTACCTATAGATATTTGCATGACTATGTTTGAAAAAGAATACACAATAGCCTCTAAAAACTAATCTCCGAGGACACTATTGTTTACAACATGAAAATGACGTGTTTTGAAATATTACCCGAGACTAGACGTAATAAAATTACGGTTAAATCACATGATAAGTACATTTAAATTTTGTTTTACCCTACGCAAACAGGTGAAGACGATAACACGGAACTATTTCCTCAACAAACAGTATTATCTAAAGGGCATGTGGATAGCCACGTGCTTTTCGTCCAAGTCTCGTGGAAAGATTGCTGCGTTCATTTCCTGTGATGAATAAATAAAGTTAGGCTTAGAGTAGTCGTCGGATCAGTAATTTTAGGGAAATATTTCCTAGAACGGTGTGAGATAAGAGAACCTTGGCATAGACAAAAACCTTGATACATCTACTAAAATGTCTCTTGAATCCGAATCTATGTAACTAGTTATGTACCAACATTTAAAGTATTCTTCCGGTCAGTGTGAAAGTTTCAGTAGTCGTAATGTAGAACTGAAATTTAACATAAATTATATGCGTGTCTTTAGCATGAATGGAAAACTCGAGGCAAACAAGGGGGCGTGTTGGAAAGAGGCCGTGGCGTGCCCTTGCGGGCCTTGCGGCAGGTCCGCGGCGGGGGCGTGGCGTGGAAAGAACCTGAATCCGCCGAAGACGGCCAAGTGTGCCAAGGTGCCGCACCCGTATGCTGATAACGATGCAGCCTTCGGTGCATCACTATTGGAAGACCATTGTTTATGGCGGGCGAATTGCTTTCGAGTTCCGATACTTCCGATGTGACCTAGACCTTAGCTATAATGTACTTGTTTTAATACTAGCCCAGATCACGGACATCACAGATCATCGGCGATAATGTTAACGTAGGTATATATATTGTTTTTTTCGTTTGTTAAAAAAATCTATCACGATTTTTTTACTACCACTAAACTCTCCATTTCAGCCCTCATTGCAAAATGCGCAGTCAGATATTTAGATGGGTAGATGACGAACCTTAAATCCCTATCCACATTAATACGATACCTATAGTAGGATTTTCCAAAGCTCGAAATTTGAAAAATATTTAGTAAAAAAACTAAAAACTGAAAAATGTAACTCGTATGAACATAAAGTTTCTCTTTTGTTGCAATTTTTTACTGTCGGGTTTACTTTTTTCAATCAACAACTTTAGACGGTTCAAGTTCAAACGATCCTAAACTCGACGGGATTATCTTGTGTAGTTTCTCATCAAACCAGCTCGTTGGTATGTACCATAAATATTGCTTTATCCCCGAACTTACATAAATATATGCTAAATTTAATTAATAGCACAATCGGCAATTGCCTGAAAAAATTATTGAAAACTTTGAGGAAAAATTATACGAACAGTGCAAGTTAAATGAAAGCTTGTAATACACATGCAAAAAAAACCGTTGTGTGTTGGCCATAGTTGTTGTTGTGGCACATACGAACACATAGGTGGTGTGAACTCATAGCTCCTACGCTGACGCACACATAGACAATGTACATTGTGCATTGAGCTCAACACCACTCAACACACAACCATGGCTGGTCCGCGCTCGTGAGATAATAGTAAGTACTGTACTTGGATAGGAAAACAAAACCTCACATATTCTAATATTTAAAATGTGGTTTCCATTTTAGGAGTACCTAGGTAGGTGTGAGTTGAACGGATAATGCGCAGTGTACGTCAGTGTAGAGTGCATCGGTGAACAATAATTTCAAACTCGACACAACCGCACGATTTGTCGTCGACAAGTGGTAGTATCCCCGTTGAAAGTTATTTATGATTTCATTGGAATATTAAAGCAGTCTGCACCAGTGACACAGTTCATTCCAAATTAGGTCATTCCGGCCTGCATGGAGGCTTGACCGCGACGTGCTCTCACAAGTGATGGTTACGTTGTCATTACCACCCGTTATCAGTCAGTGTTATCACATTGCTATCAGGGTTTTCTGATATTAAAATAGTAGATTATACACCAAGGGGATAAAGAACTGTTTTATGTCACGGGCGCGATATTGAATCCTGAACGGAACGAAGGACTCCGAATTTTACGTATATGAGTATTAATGTTATGAGGATGCCAATTATTATTTACCGTATAGGCCAGTCAGTCTAGTGATATTGCAAGAGGTGGTGTAGAAGATTTTATTTTTATAAATTGTGCTGCTACTGACTATATATCAAAAATTATAATAAATATCTCGGGACAACTTTTGGCAGTTCTTAACCTAGTTTTTTTCGGTTTATCGCTCATATGTTCTATACAAAGAATTCTAGCGTAAAGGTATCTATTCTACAAGCAAGTTAAAATGTATTTTCACACCACCTGCTCGACAATGCCCAATTATATATCATGCAAACCTTACCGAAAGGAAACCATTATAACCCCTGGTCTAAGCCGGGTTGTAATATTGTACTGAATCTCATTATAACCCGCCGGGTAATAATGTGATTTCACTTTTCATAGTTCTTATTGTTATGTCCTTAAAGTCTAATTTAGTGGTCCGCAAGGCGACGAGGAGGCGGCACACCGGGCGCCGTGTTTTGTTTCGAACGCTGTGCTCGAAACAAAACACGGCGCCGGTGCGATGATAGGTACGTTGTTTTTTTTTCAAATGGGTTTATAACTAGTATATACAGTGCGTTACTGGCAAGCGGGCATTTATTGAAACTGATATTAATATGTTTCATTAGCAACTATTTCCATATATTTAGCAAATCATAATTATGAGAATGAACTGCAAAATTGAATTTCCTAATTCCGCACCGCCAATGTACTACTTGCACTGCTCAAGATAACGTCCTGGTAAACAAAACATAAGGCTGTCACTTGTATTGAGTTGTCAATTTACTTTACTGTACATTGCTGGCAATTAAAATTTTGTTAGAAAATAAGTGAAGTCTAAATTTTGGTTAAATAATAAAATCAAACGCATGGTTAAGTTAAGAAATTAATACCCAACTTGAATAAAAGCCCGCTTGCCGGTAACACACTATATAAAAACCGGCCAAGTGCGTGTCGGGCCACGCGCAAGGTAGGGTTCCGTAGTCGTCTACCTGTTACATTATGTGGACTAAAAAGTTCTCAAACTTATATTTACTATGTTTTTGTCACAATTAACAACATTATCTAAGGCATCAATGGAAATTGTACGAAAGTTTGCTTTTGCAAAGTACATTTCTGAAGTTCGACTATTACTCGTTGTTGAATCGCCATTATGCATTTTAAAGTATAGTTTGTTTTTAAACACAGGCTTAACATGTCTGCTAACAGATGGCATGACATGTCCTCATTTCTCTAAGTTTAGTGTGTTAAGATTGCCAACAGATGGCATGGCATGTCCTCATTTCTCAAAGTTTAGGTCGTCAAGGATGTTAAAAGATGGCGTGGCATGTCTTGATTTCGGCAATTTTGTTATGTTTTTTGAGGTTGAAATTGACGCTAAATAATTAGTAAAAATACTTAGTATTTTGTCTTAAAATGCCACGCAGCTAAGTTGTATTTTATGAATTAACTTTTAATTAAAATTAGTTTCTAAATGTCCTAAAAGATGTCGCTGTACCGTAAGATAAAACACGCTATTAAGATTTTTCCTGGATTCATAGGGACAGTGAGGCTGCCTGGCATAGTCAGTTCAAAACAAGTACCGAAGTAATAAGTCATAGTACAGTGAACTCAAGAAGAAAAGTATTAGTTAGTACAGTGGTGAAGTAAAGTGTAGTAGTTAGTACAGTGGTGAATAAAAGTGTTTTAGTAAGAGTTGGTGGTGTTTCCTTGGACCTTTTTCACTCGTTAACTAGTAATGTCTACTTAGCTGTGATAGTTTTCCTTTTAAATTCATCGTATATACTACTACCATGATTTTTTTCACATGCCTAGTAGCCACCGTTTATCTGGCAGGGGGGGGGGGGACACTTGACCATAACAAAAATTATCACTTCAAAGCTTAATATCACGCTAACCAATTCTTTAATCAAAAAATGCTTTTAGAAACCTTATAATATTTTTAAGACCTATCCAACGAGACTCCACACGATAGGGTTTGGCAGAAAAAAAAATTCCACCACCACTTTGCATGTACCCTAAAAAAAATTTTTTTTAAAGATTTTATTCTACCGTTTTGTCGGCGTCATTGATATGTATACTCATGCCAAATTACAGCTTTCTAGTATTAACGGTTACTGAGAAAATCGGGGGTCGGACGGACGGACGGACGGACGGACGGACATGGCGAAACTATAAGGGTTCCTTGTTTACTACGGAACCCTAAAAACGAACTGTGTTTTATTTAAACAACTATAACTCTAAATTCTATAAGGAAAATCTCCTTACTTGAACTTCCCTTTTTTATACAATGACGGTGGCAAACAAGCGTACGGTCCACCTGATGGTAAGCGGATACCTCAACCTATAGACGCTCGCAACTCCAAAGGAGTCACGTGCGCATTGCCGACCCATTTTAAAATTAGAGGATTCACTGTGTTGACTGGTACTTGTTTAGTAAATAATGTTATTATGGCTGTGCTGTGGTCTTTTGCAAGGCGGAGGTAGGTACTTCCCAAGTTGGGCTGATCCAAATTTGAGCAAGATGATATTTTGCTGTACAGTCTGCAGCAATGGTAGCTACGCGGGCGAGGTGTTCAAAATGATCTTCACACGCTCCCCGGGAATAATCCCTTATAATAAAGATGTGTGAAGGACATTGTGAGTACCTCGCCCGCGTAGCAACCATTGCTGCTGACTGTACCCTACATCTCTTAAAGGACCTCTCTACAGGAGTAGAGGTCAGTAGCCAGCAGGCCCTGGACTATAAAGAGAACAATTTCATTCATAATTTAATTGTTCTCTACCGCTCTCAACTACTCGTAATGGTTGAAAAATAACTTCTATACGAAACAAGTGCCTACAGAAATAAATTAGCATTTAGATTTACACGTTGAGTTATAATTAAGAAAGTATGATTGTTCATTCAGGCGAATGTCGAAATTTAACTGTCTACGTGTTAACTTACGTATTGTAAGATTAGAGTGAGCACTTAGCATGCCTACGGGCGAGGGGTGGAAGCTATGATCCTGGCGGGGTAAGGGCACAGAGAAATTTGGATTCCGGTTACTAGGACGAGTACCTAGTACGTGGCAATATATTGTGTCACATTGTTATTTCGTATTTTTTTTTGTTTTGTTTAAAATTGTTTAAAATATTTTCTTAAAATTACCGCGCGGTACGTAAGGTTAAGCAACGTGGGCAGCGGTCAGGGGTTGGATGGGTGACCGCTTTGAGTGGTTACTAACTGAGCGCTCTCCCGTGCTCTATGGCAGCAGTCGATAAGCCAAATTGGACGCCTTCGGGCGGCTTGAGAACTTCTAACAGTCAAGTTGTACCACGTCCGTAGGGAAAGTACCACCGCTACCCTACACGTGACCTCTGGGTGGTGCTAAAAGCCATACTGCCTTCTTGAAGATCTCACGGTTCTAAATAATTGCCATACGATAAATCTTAAAATTAATTCTAGGTATACTTCTTTTTTTACTTTGCATGCTTAACTGATTTTGTCGCTACTCTGGAAATCATTATTATCTTACACTATTTAATCTTATGGTCTATGTTAACGAAATCATTAAAGCAGTCTTTACCGAACCGATTAGATGAAATCTGATAATAGAGACTTAAGGCCGTGTATTACCACTTTTGAGTTTTTAAAAACCATCTGAGATATAGAATATAGTGTCTTAAAATCTAAAAAAAATATATGTGTTACATTAGGATCTTGTCTAGTCAAAATCGCAGTCAGTTACATGATCTGATGAATTTCACTCGATAGAAAAAAATCGCGAAGCTACCCCTTTTTGGAATGTATTTTCAATACTACGGCTATATTACTGATATTTAACATTTAATTTTTGTACTCAATTAAAGATCGTAAATAGTTATAGACAAATTCGCAGGGTTTGCTTTGATAAAATGATTGGCTTAATCACTATAGCTAAATATTTACAAAACTGCGCGCAGAGCTTGCGTAGAGAGCGGGATGGTTAATTGTAAACTCATGCGTGTTAGAGCGGGACATTTGCGTTGGGGATACCTCCCCTTAACATATTCGCATTCGTGTCTTTATTGTATTAAAATTACACTAGAGGCCACTACTAGGTATTACTTATTCTGTGCTAGAGGTTCTGACTGGGCTTGGATCTGACCACTGCCTAGCAATGATGATAATTACAATCATGAAAATCATGATACTTAGGTAAACAACTGTTAGAACCCATTACGCAACCAACTAACATGTTGCATGTTGTTAAAACACATTTGAATCCCTCATGATTCTCATGAATGCTCCAATTATAGGTAGGTACCATTAAACAGATAATAGTTGTAGTTAATTTGCGGTGTATCAGTGTATGGAATGCATGGTGGTTGACGAAGCAGCATATAACTGCGTGCGGGCGGTTCTGCGGCACATTTGGGAGTATTGCCAGGACCAGTGAAAGTGGACAGCATTTCCTTGGTCCGTTCAGTGTGGCCACGGAATCGCGAGGAGCGTGTTGCGCCATTGCGTTCCTTTTTCAAACAAACCGTTAACTTGAAAGTGTGAGTTATTTTATCAGTGTTTTGTTATTTGAAGAAATATTAAAACGTGCGTGTTATAAAAAAGAAAAAAATAAAACGTAGCATTTTTGTTCCTATACGTTTGTACCTAACTATCGAGACGAGACTAAAGCGATATATATTATGTACCTAAGGTTTGGCAATGGGAAAATGTGATGTGGGTCTATTGGCTATGTCCAATGTCCTGTCCAAAAGAAGTAATGAACTGTGATGATATTCTATTTGATAATTTGCTTAATTAATGGTAGGTATGAATTTATTATACCATAAGCAAAACATTAACCACGTGGACTTCATTTTTAACGGTTTACGTAGGTAGTTGAACGCTCCTATCTTATATCTTTAAACGAGGAATTCTTGTATATATATTTATTTATTTATTTATTTATTTCGGGGATCACGGAAACGGCTCTTACGATTTTGATGAAATTTGGTATGTGGGGGTTAGGGAATGCAATCCCGATCCCGCGGGATCCCGATCTCGCGAGATCCCGTGTAATTTGTCGGGATCAATCCCGACGCATAATATGACGGGATCCCGTTCGGGAATTACGGGATTGGGCAGCAGTTACCTAATACCCTTTGTTTTTTAAGAAGTCACTTTCAAAATCACCTATAATATAATACTCTCTAATTCCTTATTGTTTTGATTCTTATTACAGTTATAATTATTGTTTTGATTACCTTTGTTAATTTCCAAGGAAAACTGATGATGATTTAGTTAATAATATTAAAGAATAAAAGTTTTTGTTTTCTGTCTATTAATATGTTATTTTAATTGACGTCACCATCACAAACATCCCGTTATTATCGTTTTAATACAATCGAATTTCACTTTTTTTTTAAATCTAGTCGGGATCTCGAATTTGCAATCCCGAGTCGGGATTGCATTCTCTAGTGGGGGTTTTCGGGGACGAGCAATCGATCTAGCTAGGTCTCATGCCCGGGAAAACGCCGAGCAAAGATCGGCCGCCCAGATATTGTACCTATTAAGGATCGTTGTAATCCCGTTCTATAGCATATTACTTTTGTTTTCACTAATTTGGTAAAATAATCATAGAAGTGTGTTTTGTAGTGAATCGTTTATAATAATCCGATTAACCGATAAGACACTATTAGTTCCGCCAGTGTTTAGTATCAAAGAGCCCGAACGAATAAAGCCATGGGATCTATCCCTGTTAGATATATCCTGCCTCTACTCAGGAATGTCCATTAAGGCGATATATCGATTGAAAGAGACACGTTTTGTTTTTCGCTCACGACAAAACGGGATGCAACCCTCTCCGAGAATAGCTTTTTAGACAAATCTCGTTAAATATCTAACTGTGTGCAGGTTTATTAAATTTCCTCTTGTCAGTACCTACTACCTAGATGAGGTAAAATACCATCATATTAACTTAATCGTGTCTTTTGATAATGCGTTGTTTTAGTAGGCTGAGGAAAAAAAGGAAAATATAGACTCGACTTTGGATTTATTTTCTATCGAGAAAATTTTAAGCAATCATGTTTCGCTGTTGTCAGTACCACAATCATATAGTCAAGAAACATATATCTGAATATATAACATATATCATAAATCAGCCCCTAATGTTTGCTAGTCTGGGCAGGACAGCGTAAATACTTACTCTTAACATCCAAACTTACAGTCTCTAACACTCAAAAAGTGGTGGAGGTGGAGGATAGTTTAAAAAAATACAAGTGCAGGATGCGGGAGTGCTACGTGTACGGTCAACCAATTTGATTTCTGGGCCATTTCGTACCTTGTCACAGTGACATTTATATGAGATCTCTAGCGGCTTTCATATTGATTCTCACTATGATAAGGTACAAAGACTACAAAGTGGCCCAGAAATCAAATTGGTTGACTGAACATATACCGAGGCACATTTCAAACTTGTAGGTACAGTCAAGGGCATAAATATGTATACATTTTTGGACCTGATTTCAATGGAGTAAGGTGAAAAAGTGTATACATATTGGTGCCCTTGACTGTACCTAACTACTCGTACGTAACTACGTACACTTGATTAAATTAGGTGTATAGGTACGCTAATGATATATCAGTTTATCTGATTTGCTCTAAGGTTGCCTGGTAGAGAATGCTTATGGCATTAAGTCCGCCTTTTGAACGATAAGTTTTAATTTTGTGCAATAAAGAGTAAATAAATCTACGTTACCCTAGGTAGGTACATATTGCCCTACCGTGTTCTACTTGTGATAAAACGCGGATGAAACCTAATCGAGTGCAACTTTCTTTTCCGTCAATCAAATACAGTATAGGGGAAAAGGAAAATACCAGTAGCTCTCTAGGTACGGGAGCCAGGCGTGCGCGCGCATACCAATTCGGGATGACGTCGCCGGCGCACTGGACTCGTCGTTAATAGAGACTGGCTGAATGTCGTAGTCGTATCGGTGTGAACTACAAATATAAATGGTTTTATTAGTGTTCAATTGCAATGAAGAGCCTTCTCTCCGTTACCTTTATCCATTTAGCTAAATGAAGTTATACTAATAATAGCGACTTCGGTTGAACGACAAAAATCACGATCTCGACCTTTCAGATGGTCAGTCGATTTTAACCCTTTACGTATATAAGGCATGTCCTAGTTGCCTAGTGCGTCTAGAAATATTGCTATTCCTAGTACATATTTTATGATAGGCACGGAATACGTTTCGGTATAGTTTGGAACGCAGTGGTTTCATCGTCAGTTATACCTACACTTTTTACGGAAACCATCCAAACAGAGACTTGTTTTAGACCTTAAAAACTGGGTGAAAAAAATGAAACGGAGAGGAAACTGGTCCGTCAGCCAGGTCAGCGGTATGCTAATGTAATGACGTGTGGTAGGGTAGCGGTACCGCCGGTGCTTGACCCCGAGTCCTTGCCAACATCTCGCTAAATCGAATCGACCACAATAAGTATTCGCTAATTAAAAGAACAGAATCATTTTATTAACCATCGACATCAATTGTATCCAGTGGCGTAGCTAGATGACTAAGGGCCCTGGGGCAAAAAAAAACGGGGCCCCCTAAACTGTTTAGGTTTTATCAATATATAAACTTATTTTATGCAAAGACATTTTATCATTTATAATTATAAACATACCTATATAAACATTACATCACATCATCAGCTGCTATTTCTTTCGAAAAATGTTTAATAGCCATAAGAAATCCACAAATTATTTATAAGAAATAATAAAATATTATTATTTTAATTTCTATTTATAATTTTCTAAAAGTTGGTATACAAAAGTTATCCCGAAGAGATCGCTCATTCGCGATAAGACTACATGTTGTTTACTTCTACTCGTAATCATAATTATTTTACATATTGTAAGTATTCTGTATTTATCGATATAACTACTATACATATGTATAATCGGAAGTCGATAAACGAGAAGATATGACAGCTCAAAAATGCTACGAGAATTCCGATGACTGATTCTTATGTAAGATTTTTGATTTGTTGCTTTCTAAAAGGGTTTGGGGTGGCAAGTTGGAAACACAGCAGCGCCGGATCTAGATTTTTTTTGTCCTGTCAAAACGTATTTAGGCCTAAAAAGAAGTTCGAATTTGCCGCTCCCCCTGCCGCCCTAATTTTGCCGCCCCCTAAACTTGCCGCCCGGGGCATTGGCCCCGGCTTGCTAGAAGTTGAAACCTTGTCGAGAATTTCTCTGTATTTTTTTTAATGACTTGCCATAACACTAGTGTTGCAACCTATTTCATTTAGATTCCGACGGTGGGAGAATTTTTCGCTAGTTCAATAAGAGGTTTGCTAATCAGATTTTGGGAGCCCGAGCTTGGGGGCCCCGGCCCGCCTAGCCCTTCGGTAGCTACGCCACTGATTGTATCTAGAGCTCCGTCAACTTCGCGTAATAAAAAAAGATTCAGTAAGGTAAAAGTACCCTTCACCGGACGCTTAAGACCTACATGTACGTTTGTTTTTTTAATAAGGTTTAGAATTTTTGTACGATTATGATCAACAGCATATGGTGAAGATAGATAAATTTTTCATCATTTAAATATACGTCGAAATTTATTACATAGTTAGACGTATATAAAAATATTTTTTAAAGTTTTTTATATCGATTACACTGATTTGTCCCATTCAACGAACTAAGAAACGGAATTTGCACCCATTACCGGATCGGCATGCCGTTTCACCGAACTAGGGAAGAAATGTATGGAATGATGGCAGTGTGTGAGTTTGTAAACTGATGAGTGACTATTTATTTCAACCTAACTGCACTAGTTTTGTGATTTCGAGCAATCTTGACGGTAATTTAATCTAAGAAAAAACTGTCTATAATTAAAAATTTAAATCATTTTTTTTTTATATACATAATATACATATCTCTTAAAAATTCTTCGCTAATCACCAATAATTTATTTTTATATAATTTATTCGTTAACGGTTTACATCTAAGTAGCGCTGACTTTTTTTTTTAAAGATATACGAAAAATAACACATTTCAATATAGATCTAGCTGTATGCCGAATATGGTTTATATTCCAATGAACGCCAAATAGCAGCTAGGCCGAGATAATCATATGTTCGGTATCAGAGACCATGGGTACGCTTTACCGAACGGGCGTTCGGTAAAGCGTACACATTGAACCTATCACGCGAACATATTTAATAAAATAGTGTTTTAATCTTAATGATTCTGCCATAACAACATAAGTACATTTTATCTAGAAATAAGAACTATTGCAAAATAATAAATACACAATTATTTTGCTTCTACTGATGTTAAATAAATAATATGGAATTTTTAAAATTACCTGGTCAATGAAGCTTATTTTGACGTCAAAAAGTCGTGAAAACTATACATTTCAAATGCAATTTACAAGAAATCTGTCTCGTTTATAGGCGTTCGGTAATTGCTCATTAAATTACTCTATTAATTGGATATTTGTAAAGCGGAGTAGTATATATATAACGTTTATGATTAACGAGTGAAAAAACAATTTTCAAAACATACGTTTTTCCCTGATTCCGAACGCTGTTCGGTAAAACCTTCAAGCAGTAGATGAGGGTGACCCATCACCGAATTTACATTTTTGTTGAATTCTGTAAATTTGACCGCACTAATTTCACTTATTTGACTCAAACACACACACTTATTAACTCATGATACGATAATACCCTATTTTGAAGCATAAAGTCACTTTTAAACGCTTTTATGACCTTACGAAGTACACTCAGTTTCTTAACCATTTTCGTAAGGAGTCCCATACAACGCCGCGATCGACCTGCTCAATCGATTATCCCGTTACAACTGAGAAACAAAATGGCTTTCTTTGCCTCGTAGTGGAAGGAATAGGTATCTAGCTAACGGAAAAAAAATATCACAACGTAATATTAGCTGTAAGAACTCGACTTATGGCTTAAAATATAGAAAATCCGGTGATAGGGCAGATCCGGTAAAGGGTACATCTACCTTATTTGGGCCAATTTTTTTGGCGTTGTAGTTTTTTTTTAGAATTGCATGAAAATTGGTAGGTTGGAAGAGCTCCTGATTCTGAACAATATATGCACGATTTCCTACAGTCCACAATTTATTTCCATTGAGTGACAAAACGTATGAGATTTTCGTAACTCAGTGGATAAAATGTATGGGGAAAAAATTGTTTTCGGCGCTATATTGAAATTTTTTATTTACTTGCACAGAATCAGGAGCTCTTCCAAATTTTCATGCAATTCTAAAGAAGAAAAAAACTACAACCAAAAAAATTGGCCCATTTATTGAATTTTGTTTGTCATTAGAATCGAATCGTATGTAGGTACTTAAGTACGTTTTTTTATAGAATAAGAAAAACTCCAATGCAAGCCAAATAAGCGCACCACCTAACACAATTTTAGTCTAATCTCTATATACCTGAGGTAGTAAGGACGTGGCGTGATCCGGAATAAAGTACTATTCATTGCAATGCAATCAATTCTCGGCTGCAGACTGTATCATTTCTTAAATGGGCCTTTGGTCACGTATTGTTCCAGTGTCTCTACAATGCGGTGGTTCCTGGTAGTGTGTATAGTGGGCGTGGTGACCGGCCACCCCACCGAGGCACCTAAAGAGGGAGAGAAAGGCTTTATCGACTGGATCAATAGCATCCTAGGAAACCCGACCACCACCACTCTGAGGCCTACGCAGGACCCTCCGGATGATTGTCCGTCTTGCCGTATGTATCTACCTATACAATATCATACATACCTAGAGCGGCTGCGCCGCAGACTTCGCTTGCCGCGGCCTTGTTGTGTTAGCGGTACTGGTGGCTTATTATCATATAACTAGTATGACTTCCTTTTTCTGTCTATTGGGCAGAGCCAGCTCGCCAAGTTAAAAACTGAGGATGGTAGAACAGTCTCATCCAGACCTGAGCTTCTGACCGAGATAGAGCGCTTCTATGGACAGCTCTACACGTCAACTACCAGACCCGAAGTTGGTCTAGTGGAAGATCCTAGAGCTAGACTAACCCGGCACTATACCGACGACATCCCGGACATCAGCCTGTACGAGATTAGAATGGCAAAGTTGTGCTCAGTAACTTAAAAATAGGGTAACATTTATATCTAAGGGATTATCTGAGCCCCTCTGGTGACAATCTCTGTGACTTTATTTTTGCACAACGACCGCCGTTTCACAAGTTACAGTTTTGTTGTTATGTTTTGATTTTTGATATTGACGCGGTGTCATAAACTGAACGCTCGAGCTTGGCCATAAGTGTTAACTGAGAGATGAGGTGTAGTTCGTTCGTACCTTATTGTCAAGTATGTAAGTACGAGAGGGACGAATGCTATATGTCCGATAGGTGGTCCTCTTAGCCCCTCTGAAATATGAAAACCATAGGATACTGGCAGCGGCAGCGCTTTGTACAGTAGACGGCTATATAGTACAGCTATGTTGAGTTGTTTGAATTGTGAGCAGAATGCGGCGTGCCACACACGCGGCGGCGCATCGTGGGCGGATACGAGACCAAGAAGTTGGAGCTACCGTGGATGGCCGCGCTCATGTACAACGGCCGCTTCTACTGCGGCGGCTCGCTCATTAACGACTTCTATATCATGACCGCGGCGCACTGCACCAGCGGGTAAGTCGATGATGCTTTTTTTAACCTGATTGTGGCTTTGTAGGCCTTTGAGTGCGCTGTTGGAGAGTGGCCTGGGGAAAATCTAGGGGAAACTACCTCCGACACGACCACGTGGACTGTTTAAACACTGGAATACTCTAAGAGTTTATGCTCCAGTGCGATTGGTTGAGCGGTTTCAACCGAATCTGAGATGTGTCAGTGGAATCGAGCTACTGGGAGTTTTGTCGATGAGTCTCTAAACCTAGCCTAGCTGAGAAGAGTCCAGCAAGAAACTCAGCTAGGCTCGACCTGGGTCGGACTGACTGAAGTCTGAAGTCGATGATGCCTTGAGTAGCTACAGTAGACATAGTGATTTCGGCAGAATGTTGTGTACCATATACTGCATATGAGGGCGCATCGTGGGATTCGTGGGCGGGTAAGTAGGTATTAAGAGACTAAGAAGCTGGAGCTGCCTTGAATGGCCGCACTCAATCGCTCATGTACAAAGGCCGCTTCTTCTTGGCTTCAATTGCAGTGGCTCACATCTTCATCAATGACTCATACCAGGTAGAACCAAAAGGCTACCAACATATCATCTGTGCCAATGGTACATGTAGAGCGAGAACAGTTAGCTGTTTCTGTAAGTGTTCTCACCAATGCTATACTCATCATCAGCCATTCCCTCAATGCTGAGGACCATGACATCTTTACGAGTATTTCATTATTTATTTCATGTCATTTCCTATTCTTGCTGACCAGACCCTCCATAGGCTCCTGTCACCCGCCTTATGAAACATTAGGTACAGTCAAGGGCACCAATATGTATACACTTTTTCACCTTAGTCCATTGAAATAAGGTCCAACAATGTATACGTATTTATGCCCTTGACTGTACCATAACTATAGGTATCTCTTAGAGCTTGTTCGGTCACCGATCGTACTTACCCGTGCTACTTTATTTTTTTAAAGGGTGGCGCTAAAAGTGCAACAAAAACTGGCAACCGTGTACAGTCTTCTCGAAGATCTCACGGTTCGAAATAATTGCCATATGATAAATAAATAAATAAACTCAATTTTTTTTAGATTTCGTAAGGAGAAAATAACAGTGCGTCTACTGGAGCACGATCGTTCTGTTGCCAACGAGACCAAGACCATCGACCGCAAGGTGCAGGCCATCATCCGCCACCTGCGCTACAACCCCGGGACCTACGACAACGATATCGCGCTGCTGAAGCTTGACCAGAGGGTATGATTCAATTGAACTTATGATTCAAGCAATGAAGACCACTAACTGCCAATTGGCGGAAATAATTCGTGTATAAGCGGTGTAAACGGTTCGTGTAAACGGTTCGTGTAAACGGTGGCCCATAACAAAAAATATTCTTAGACATAAATAATTTACATAAAATTCTCTACAAGAAAGGTTCTACGCACTTTTTCGCTAGTATGAATATTTAATGAGATTTTAAAGGAGGGAAAGTTAATTAATATGTCCTTAACAATATATGTTAAGGACATCTTTCCCTACAACTAGGTATGCCAAAATCCGCTTATACACGAATTATTTCCGCCAAGTTTTCCTTAATTTACTGAATCATTACTCAAGCAGTACTTAGTAACTATTAGGTGTACGTATTGTACATTTATACGTACACACACTTGCACACCGATATTGCGCTAAAATTACACAATGCGTGCTTAGGCAGAATTAAGTGGTAGTGGATCTATAAAACCAGACTGAAATTGTATTTAGAATGAACTAGTTTTTATTATTATTAAGAATGGTATTGCTAGATGCATCTAGCCAAGGAGGCAACTGGCAAGGACGAGGTCGACGGTGAAGCAAGCTCACCCCACCCAGAAGATGCCTAATCACTTGTGCCATAAAAAGGTCTAGGTTATATGAACTCGGAAATACCGATGCCAACAGGGAATTCCAAACCGTAGCAGTGTGCATTATAAATGATGATGAAAAGAGCTTGGTTAGTAAAAGAGGAATTTCTACCATCCACCATCCTTACTTGGGTGGGGGCCGATTTTTGAGTGTCGAACGCTCGACTTTTCACTCGAGATCTGTCAAAAAACTATGACATAAGTTTTGACAGATGCCGACTGAAAAGTCGAGCGTTCGACACTCCCCCGATCGACCCCCTGGTCGTGGTCGGTAAGGATGGTAGCCCGCCGTGTGTCTGGATACTCTGGATGTTATGAGATCATGGAGCTCCTGAATATATATGTGTATAATATGTGATCCTAGACTTTAGGATATTATGGATTTCTGTGTCAATAAGCCTGTAATACAAGTACATTTGTAGGTGGACCTGAGTAAAGCCCTGAAACGCGTTCGCAGCGAGCCCGATAGCTCGGGCGAGGAGGGCAACGACGAAGATGAGACCGTTGGGCTGCGGCCCGTGTGCCTCGCGAGCCCCGGCCTCTCATACAGCAACTACTCTGGCCTGGCTGCTGGGTGGGGCACCACGTCGGAAGGAGGATCAGTTTCTAATACCCTCCAGGAGGTATGTGATTTTACGGACATCTTACCAGACCAGCACATATTCTTTTTCGAACTTGTTTGATATTATGTTAATTTTTAGGCGATTAACCCTTTGACCGCCAAAGCGATAGTGTGTCGTCGTGCCCCGTACGCCAAGCACTGTTTTTTTGGTTTAATGTCTAAACCAATAAAAACAAATAAAACAGTTCATAAATGATTTTTTTCATGATCAAAGTTTCAAAGTACACCTTCACTCCGACCTTTTAAGTGGTTGTTGGCGTGGTGGGCACGACGACACACTATCTATCCTATCTTGTATAGGTTTTTGGTGGTCAAAGGGTTAAGCTCTCTACTACCTCATTACACACAACACAGACGAGTGTCAGCCCCTTGTTGAGACACCCATACGATAGGACACCATGCGCGTTCTCGAGCGCTCGTGACCCAGCGGCGCCTGCGTGCCGCAAGCGTTATTCAAAGTTAAGCAACGTGGGCCGCGGTCAGTACATGAATGGGTGATCGCTTTGAGTTGTTACTAACTGAGCGCTCCCGTGCTTTGGAAGGCACGTTAAGCCGTTGATTTCGGTTGCTGTCTATGGCAGCAGTCGTGAAGCCAATTTGGAGCCCTTCGGGCGGCTTTTAAACTTCTAATAGGTAGTCAAGTTGCCCACTCACTTGACAAAAGGGGGTCGAAGTTGCACCACGTCCGTAGGGAAAGTACCCACCGCTACCCTACACGTGACCCCTGGGTGGTTCTAAAAGTGCAACATAAACTGGCAACCGTACTGTCTTCTACAAGATCTCACGGTTCGAAAATGAATGCCGTACGATAAATAAAAATAAATATTTATATTATCAAATCGGTCGAACATTTCAGGTGTACGTGCCCATAATATCGAACGCGGAGTGCCGACAGTCAGCGTACAAGCAGCGCATCACGGACAACATGCTGTGCGCCGGCGAGCGCGAGGGCAGCAAGGACGCGTGCCAGGGCGACTCGGGCGGCCCGCTGCACGTCCTCAACAATGACACCAACGCCATGCAGGAAATCGGTCAGTGAGCCCCTTATAACATTAAGAGGAGGGGTAGGGCAAGCTCTCTCCATACAAACTTTGTGCAGGATTTACTTCGTTTGTGTTTGCATTAAAGTTATGAGTTTTGGTCAGTATGCTTATTTTTCTGATAGCTATTTCGTGATGTAATTTTTTTTCCATAATTTTTTTTTTTTAATTTTTTAATTTTGATTTTTATGGACATATTTGAAAATTTTCACATCACGATCTTCGCATATCTAATATTTACAACCAAATAAAATAAAAAATATATATTTGTTAGTGCCAAAACCGACGAATAAAACGTGCACAAAGTTTGTATGGGGAAGGCCTTGCCCTACCCTGCGCCTTAAATGAGAATGTCGGTAGACGGCGTACCTACTTACTTACAAGTACGGTGCCGGCGACCGCGAAGGTAGCCAGGTCAAGACGGCCTGCCAGGGCGACTCGCACGGTCCGCTGTAGGTATATCCTCAAAAAGTAGATACGTCACGTTACGCAGGAAGTGGAAAAAAGCACAGTCGCCAATAAAAGCTTGTACCAAAAATATTTTTTTTGACAGAAACTTTTATACGCCTGGCTAGCATTCTACTACGATGCCCTCCCTCCCGATACCCCGGCTCGCGCCAGGGCTATCTACCCTCGTAGTGGAGGGTAGGTTTGGTAACGCTCCAACTCCTTTCTGTTTTCTGCGATCCTGCCAACCTTATATTACGAGTATATTCATTATTTATATTTAAGAGAATAAGATAAGAAATTACGAAGTTAGATTACTTACCTACATTTATTGCGTGGATATAGGTACTGTGCTATAAAGCTATGAGGAAGGCGGTCAGCAAGTGAAACGGCTTTTTATAAAAACGTTTCTAATCGCTAATTAAATAATTAATTAATCAATCTTTATGAGGATCGGAAGTAGCCTTCCTGGTTCCTCGTTTCACTATAATTGTAATATGCTTAATTAACTTTTTGAACGCAATATTCAAATCATAAATAGGTACGTACATACTTTAACTACACAAACCGTGAGTCACGTCATGTAATAGTACATTACTAGTTTAACAAGCAAGGGCGGTAAAACAAAGAATGTATCAGATCGCAGGTATTTGACGCCCGAGCCAAAGGCAAGGGCGATAAATATGCAATCTGAGGCTTTCTTTTTTTACCGCCCGTACAAAATTTTATGTCACCCCCTGGCCAGGAAGTGGGATTTCCCGCGCGCGGAGCGTGCGGTAATTGCCACTTTATGGCCAGGTGTGGCATAAAAACATTTATTTATTGAGTAGGTAGTAGGTAAATATGTAGGTACTTAGGTGAAATATGTAGAGCGATTATGCCTAAATTTTATTTTCTGAAAGTGAGTATAGTTAAGTTAGACAACTAGGTACCTACCTATAGTTCGTTGGTGGCGCTATTAGTTCATGACCATTAGAGGACACCACCAGTAATGGACAAGGCCCAATTATATACATTGACTCTTATGTAAAAGAAAATAAGAGTCTTGCATTCTTATACATCACTTTCATTCCAATACATTAGAAAGAAAGAGATGCAAGATAACGGTGACGTCACATGTGTCATATTTTCTAGCATCAAACGAATGTTCAGCGCGCAACCTCCAGTATGTACGAGTATCTAAACTTCTTGGGCCCAAGTGAAATAAGGCGGGGTGGCAGATAAATGAACGTCAAAGTGAGTGTGGCTAGAACATATAATGTTGCCGCGTTTGGTAGATATTAGTAATTTTCGGAATTAGTAGAGTGCACATTAACTGTTTTTCGTTTTGTAATCTATTTCAAGGGTCATATAAGCAATTGTGCGTATGTAATTTAATGTGGTGGGTGATGGATGTTGCAGGTATCGTTTCGTGGGGCGAGGGCTGCGCGCGGCCGGACCGGCCCGGCGTGTATACGCGCGTCAACCGCTACCTCACCTGGCTGCGCAGCAACACACGAGACGCTTGCTACTGCACCGACTAACCTAACCGCACAGACCCCGCATGACGGACGCAATGCATAAACAACAATCTTATGATTGAAATTCTTTTTCTTGAACGAATTACCCTTCTCTTTGTGCTTTCTAAACAAAAGCCCTGTCTTTCATTGTTACGCATAACCGCTAATTGATACCTGTAAGCTAAACGAAGTAAACTTTAACACTTTCGGCCAAAAGGCGGCTTTACTTACAAGGAATCGTATTTTTTTATGTGAACGGTTCACATTAAAAAATACGATATATCAGTGTTGACCTTTTGTATTTAAAACAGCAATAGAGCAGCGAGGTATCAGTCCGCAGCCGACAGCATACGACAACTACGCCGCACTCCAAATTGAACCGTAAATGTATGCCTAAAAAGCACAATTTGAAATGAGTGGACAAGTGTCGCAACGACACATGCTGCTCACTCTAAATTGGGACTTTTAGTCTTATGATTATGGTTCAATTTGGAGTGCGGCGGGACGTGCAGTTGTCGTATGCTGTCGGCTGCGGACTGATACCGTCAAGTAAAGTATTTATAAAGCATGTCCTTTTGTTGGACCAATGGCGATGGGTCGAAAATAAGACCCGTTCTAGAAAAAGAATTCCAACTATATGTACCTCTAGCGAATCTAATTCCTTGTATAAAACTAGAAGACTGGTGCTCGCGCTTCGATCGCTACCGCATAAGCGCAACAACAGTTCTGACATTTGATCCTTTCTGCACTGATTCGCCTCGCCTCAGTGGAGCACTATAAAAACAAAAGTTATTGTATCTTTACAAATTAATACCCCCAAATACTTGCAGCATGCATGAGTAGCTCATCCATAAGTAAATCAACTGGGAGACTTCTGTGAAGATCTTTTGTGAGTTATCTGAATTCACAACCTGAAACTTGAAGCAATGTACATTGATACCTACCTATAATTATTTTATTAACAATACTTTTGTATCAATGGTCTGTAGTCATGGGTCAGAATTACCAGTCTTTCAATTTTGTTAGGACTAATTAAAACTTTTTTGTTTGTAAATGATGTTCTATTATTTAAAGATGTTTAAAGTTATTTTAAAAATATTTTCGAGGTTTGAATTTGTATGTTGTGCAACCTCCATGCAAGGGCCTGGCATTTATTTTTGTAATTTACAGTATTGTACTGAAGCTCTCTATTTAAATGTATTTATTAAATGAGAATTAAACAATATAATGTTGTTTTTCTTTACATTCATCAACTTCTTAAAGTAACTAACAGATCGGGCGGGTCATGCACCATGCAGATAAAATAAACGAGTTTTGTACCATGATAAGTTTATTCAAATTTGAAATTATACTCCTAGTCACACATATCTTAATTATTATCACTAGATATGAATTTATTTTCTAAACCATGATGAAGTAAATTCAGACTATCAAAGATCTATGTACTTACAATACATACTGGTTATTAAAGAAAATAATGTCCATTATCAAATATAACACAAGCTTATAAATATATTTTTTTGACACTCGAATAATTTAAATATTATGGTATTTAATTTTAAATTATTTCTTGCTAATGAACTAGTTTGGATATTTTCACATTACAAGTTTGTTTACAAGCAATCCAAATGATTTAAGCTTTAACAAAAATTTACAACATTGCAATTAAGCCGTCCACCACCGGTGACTGGGATCCCCGGCCCGTTTTAAGGAAAGCCGGAAATATTGTTTTGTTTTGTATTTTTCGCTGGGAGAGGATGGGTTAACTAGTGCCCCTTCCAAAATTATATGCAGCGAGATCCAAATCAAGTATTGTTAATGCTAATGCTTAAATTTTTAATAACATTAGCAAGTACTAGTAAAAGTTTCTAAAGATCGAGCCAAGTTCTGAAAAGACACTGGTATAGTCGACAGGAGAAAAAGTATTAAATGAATCCATCGCGGAAATAGGTCCCTTTGGATCAGGTTCTGTAGTAGTGATTGTTTCTTCAACAACACCATTGCCATCTTTGACAATCCTTTTAGTCTCCCTTGAACCGTCTGGTTTAGTAATGCTGGTTGTAATGATGGTTCGGCAGAATGACATACCAGGCACAAGCTCACTATTGAAATGAGTCGCAGGTGGCTTGCTTTCTTCATCTCTTTTTGTCAACAAACCTGCTATGTCATGAGAAGAGATCTTGCCATCCAAGTCCATATCTTCCTTGTCGTGGTGCTGTATCTTGTTGTGGTAGCCCGGTTTCAGGTAATAGTCTCTGATGTTGTTGGTCTCAGATTTCTCAGGATCCGAAGGAGGCAGTATGACTGGCGTGTTCGTGGAAGACTCGACGTACGCGTTATCGAAGTCGTGCAAGAAGGTTTTCATATTATCACCAAAGATGGAGCCGAATGCTTGGAACATTTGGTGCATCTGGCGGGCGACGTCGCGGTGCAGGTCGCGCGGGTCGGCGAGCGCGCCCACGTCGTCGCGGTGGTCGTCCTGGAAGGAGCGCGTGTACAGCTCGTCGCCGTCGTCGTCATCATCTCCCCAAATCGGGTTGCGGAAATCGTTTTTCGGAGGCTCCTGCTTGATTCCTAGAAATGATCGTAGTTTGTCGAAGAAGGGATTATTAGCCATTGTGGATTTTGCTTGGTGATTTTTGTCTGTTGAACCGCTTGTGTTTTCGATTGTTTTTATAGCTTATAATGATATTGCGCAACAAACAAAAAGTTCACCGATAATCATGACAGCGGGCTACATGGATACGTCACTGTGACACTAGTGACAGTTGCAAGGCTGCGTTCAACTGCTGTTAATTGTAAACTTGGTTTCGTTAAGTACTTATTACTTGTAATGTTTAAGAAACCAAGATTAAACTTGGTAAAAAGAGGCAGTAAAATATTACCAAAAACAGTTTTGCTAGATATCATGACGGTGTAAATAATTTATATTTCATTAAATTTGAAAAAACACGGATAAAGTAAAAATATTCTTTAATGTCTTCAAAATAAGGTGCATTATTGTCACACTCATCTTTTTCATCAACATGGTGAAATTTGCAAACGAATTCATTTGACATAATAAATTGATTGGATTGGCGTTAGCCAATCAAGGTTGATTCTGGTTCTGCACGTCAGGTTGTTGTGAAGGGAAAGTGAATAATTTTGACTTGCTCAATAATCGTAATCATAACTTTCATTATTTATTTAAAAAAAGCTGACGTCAAGTTGCATGGGAATTCGCAATAAATATAGTGATATGATCTCGGATTTACAACCCTGATACTGTCTGGTTTTATTAAAAGGTATGTATCTAAATTACAATTAAAATGCCTACTGTGCTACGTGTAAAAACTTATTTACATGTAGATTAATTTAAATACGTTGATTGGCAATGGAACTGGAATAAACTAGTAAAGTAAAACAAGAGCATTATAGAGAACTCAAACGATAAGTATTTAGTGCGGGTAAGCAAGTTGATTCCGCACCGTGCGGAATTATCAAAAAAAAAATAGATCCTACCAATCGTGACAAATAAAAAAAAAAAATGCTGCCTTCAATATAAACGTAGACCGTACCAAATTGTACCTACAGTTATATAGAGGTATCAAGTATGTATTTGTTATGTACATAGATGAGTATAATTAATGCCTACTCAATACAATCTTCACATAGTAATAATTTATATTTTTTTGCATAATACTTACCTATCTATACCTGGACCAGTTATCTATGACTGTGCCTGCATTAATATTGGTATACTCAGGTTGAGAACGGTCATAAGTAATATTTTTACTATGAAATTCTTTACCTACGGCTCAGTTTTATAAAGATCTATTAGAAATTATGATGTCAGAATAAAATGTCAGATAAATTTCAATAACTCACACGAAAATTGATCTGACATTTTTGGTGTAATGGAGCTTTTAAATATAAACCCGGCTTTAGTTTTGCAGTACATACTTTACTAAAATGATGTATGACAGTGAGTAAAGTAAATGTAAGGATTACATACAGGTTTTGCTTCAAACTACCAGCTATTAGCAAATAAACACAATTTCTTATAAGATTCTTACTAGCGCAGCCCTAGGAATTGGGTCATCAGATATTGGGAGCATACAATGTGAAATGAATAGAGCCCAATACTAAGCCTTCTATAGCAGCCAAGAATGCTTTCTAGGTCCTTAATTCTACATAGGTAGCCTTTCTCTTCTAATTTCAGCCTCAGGCAGGGTTGTTTTTTTTTCTGTAAACTGCAAACTATGTCTATATATCAGAGCCTAACTATGGTTTCAACTTTCCTTACATTTGACTTTAAATAAAATAATGGATTTTTCACAAACTATAAATCAATGTTTTAAAACCAGATACATTTAAACTACCATAATTACATATAGGTACTTGAGTTACTGTAAGTTATTCATAAATTTCCTTGTTTGTCTGAACATAATGTACTTCTTGCTGCATGCCTGTATCTTCTAACTAAATCTCATAGAACCTTTTTGAATAGCGAGAATATTTTGCTTGTTTTATTACTATATCTGTTCTACACCTACATGTGGCTATATTGCAGCTTGTGTATGTAAACAAGTACCTTAGTACCTATCGGAGTAACTCATGCTGTCATGCTTGTATCTCAAGGTTAAAATAACCAGTTAACTTATAAATATAATTGTATTTACATTGACCATCATGGCTGTGGCGGTAGGTTCATTTTATTTTGATATAAATGTTATATTCATTGTATACCGAAATAGAAAAATAAAAGGGAAAAAACGGCCAAGTGCGAGTCGGACTCGCGCACGAAATTGATCTGTACCATTATCTATAAAAATGGCAAAAAACATGTCTGTTGTATGGGAGTCCCCTTAAATATTTATGTATAACAGAAATACATCATCTGTGAAAATTTCATCTGTCTAATTATGGTGACAGACGGACAGCGGAGTCTTAGTAATAGGGTCCCGTTTTACCCTTTGGGTACGGAACCCTTTTATAGGATCACTTACTTGTCTGTCTCTTTATCTCGGGAACGCGTGGAGGTATCGAGTTGAAATTAAACGTATTTATGTACATATACTCAGGTCTACACTCCCTTGATACTGTGAAAAAATCTAAAAACAGTTACTTACGGCTGTTTATGCAGCAAACAACATAGGTATATTTCGACATTCTCAAGGGAATCAAAATGTATATGGGGTACTTTTCTGTTGACCTAAAACTATGAAATTTGGCAAGTAATAAGTATCGTCTTATACTTCAAGTACGGGAAAAAATCTGAAAACTATACATTTGTAATTAAATCATAAAAATTATATTCTTTATTTAAAGTACGTTATCAATACTAATTGAGGTTTTACTGGAGATGTATTGAGGAATCTCTTGCATTTATCAGAATTCCTTTGCTTTCGCTCGGGAGTCGGGAATAGGTACCTACCAATAGCGCAAAGGACTGACTGCTCTGGATTTGATGATCGTGCCGTTAGTACGACTTGTTAGCTCGAAGTACGGTCACATCTGGAAGAAAGCACGAAACTTGGTATGCATTGTAGCTTAAATTTTTGTTTATCAAAAATTTTAGGGAAACACGTTGACAGACCTTTTTCCCCCCCCTCCCCCCCACTGTTGTGTGCCAAATTACAGTTTTTTTTTAATTTTATTGAAAACGGCTGAAGCTAGGAGAAAATCGTCAATGGAAAAAATGTTCCTTATAAAATTATCTAAAAGTCATTCTTTGGATATATTTTGATTGGACCTATAGTTTTCAAAATATACGAGCATTCATTAGGGTAAGTACAGCAGAAAAGGTGCTAGAGGGCAGATTACTAACATTTTTGTGCGCATCGGGTTACAAGCAAGAAATTTGTACCATAGGTAAAGTGTTCCGCAGTGATTCTTTTCAGATGTGGAGATTAGTTAGATTCGTCCCCTGTGCGCGGGGAGAACGGGGTGAATTGGACCAAGCACACCTTTTTTTCGTCTCTTTCTCACTGATCAGTTAAGGCTACTATGGCTTGCGGGGTATCGTTTTCGTGTAAAACAGACATCAGGAATTAATTTTTAGGGTTCCTTACCCGAAAGCTCCAAGCGGAACCCTATTGTTGTGAGTCATACGTCCGTCCGTCGTCTGTTTTACAGGTTTCACAGCCAAACGGTTGGAGGCTTAAGATTTTCACAGTATAAGCATCTTGTTGACCCAAAACCACACCAATTGTCAAAAAATATTTTTAATCATATTTAATGGGGGCGCCGCGCCTTTGTTTTCAAATATATTTTTTAACAAAAAATACAGTATTTATCTACGCAATGAGCTCTAAACAACGATACCCCACTCGATGGGGTGGGTAAAAAAAAAATTTTGCGCCCCCCTGCAGCTCTATGGGAGCCCCCATCAAATATTATTAAAAACATTTTTTGACAATTGGTGTGGTTTTGGGTTAACAAGATGCTTATACTGTGAAAATTTTAAGCCTGTAGCTCCAACCGTTTGGCTGTCAAACCTGTAAAACAGACGACGGACGGACGTATGACTCACAACAATAGGGTTCCGCTTGGAGCTTTCGGGTAAGGAACCCTAAAAATGAATTCCTGATGTCTGTTTTACACGAAAACGATACCCCGCAAGCCATAGTAGCCTTAACTGATCAGTGAGAAAGAGACGAAAAAAAGGTGTGCTTGGTCCAATTCACCCCGTTCTCCCCGCGCACAGGGGACGAAACTGGCTAATCTCCACATCTGAAAAGAATCACTGCGGAACACTTTATCTATAGTACAAATTTCTTGCTTGTAACCCGATGCGCACAAAAATGTTAGTAATCTGCCCTCTAGCACCTTTTTTGCTGTACTTACCCTAATGAATGCTCGTATATTTTGAAAACTATAGGTCCAATCAAAATATATCCAAAGAATGACTTTTAGATAATTTTATAAGGAACATTTTTTCTATTGACGGTTTTCTCCTAGCTTCAGCCATTTTCAATAAAATTAAAAAAAAACTGTAATTCAGCACACAAAAGTGGGGGGGAGGGGGGGGGAAAAAAAGGTCTGTGTTTCCCTAAAATTTTTGAAACACAAAAATTTAAGCTACATGCATACCAAGTTTCGTGCTTTCTTCCAGATGTGAACGTACTTCTTCATAGTTTCGAGCTAACAAGTCGTACTACGTGCCGTGCGCCGTGCAATGTTAATCCGTTATCTACCAAGCCCTGTAATTACCGTCGACATGTTAAGGTCGATTTGTGCAAGAATTTGCATGCCATTTCTTTTTATATCACGTTGGTGGCAAACAAGCGTGCGGCCCATTTGATTACATCGCGGGTTGCGGGTTATCGTGGTTAGACGCGGACGATCAAACCCTGCGATGTAGGTAATGAAAATCGCATGCAGGTTCCTCTTCCTGTACCGTGTAAATGGCCCTTTGGAATTGTTTATTTTTACATAAACTTGAACATACAATACCATATACATATAAAGAATTCATTACATTTACCTACTACTTATAGATTAGTTTTATTCATGACAAATAGGCATCTTGAGTTTAGATAAATAGTCTAAAAGTTAAGTAGACTTAAATTACCGAGTACCTAAAGTAGAGGTAAAATATAGAAATTGCAATGTAGAATTTTTGCTAACCTACTTATAATTACCGCAAAAAAGTCGCGTAGATAAATTGGTCACAGAAACGCTAAAGCTGATGTCACCTCAGCCTTGCAGACATGAAACAATGCTTATTTAGATCCGTTCCGGTCACAGTGACTTGCCTGTACACACAATATTTATAAACGATTTGTCATGTGTTACCAATTATTATTTTAAAATCTATTACACTAAATGTGTAATTCTAAATTACTAATGATAATAACAAATCGACTTATTCCCCAACTTTATATCTAAGCAAGGCTTGTACAATTGGGCATGTACTACGCGACGATATGCTTCTCAGTGCGATGGAAAAGTACTTATAAATATATATATACATAAAAACATCCAAGACTCGAGAACAAGCATAATCAGCTTATCATCCAGATAAATGTGCTGACCGGGATTCGGATCGAAACACCAGCTTCGTTGGCACTGGCAGGGTCACTACCAATTATGACTAAAATGGTCGTACCTACATATATGAATATGATAGGTAACGCTTATTGATCTTATAGAATATTACAGTACCTATCAGAAGAACTTTTCGGAAGAGATGACGTTGTAAAAGGAGAAAAATATGTTTTGGAAACAGTCCCCATTTCGATAAAAACTTCCACTTTAACAATTTCAAATTATTTACGTTATCTTTGTACCTATATAATCGAATAAAGTCTGCGACCCGTATGCCATGTTCATTAGAGTTTAACGTTGAAACTTCCATTTCTACTTAACCGGTCTGTTCGTTTTCATAGAAACACCCTATAAAAGACTTGCATTTGTCAATGAATATTTGGTTGAACAGCCGCGAGGTGCGTGGTTCCTCCAGTGAATCTTCACGAGTCCCGCTCCCGCGTGACGCGCGCAATATCGCGGCGGGTCCGCGGCGCGCCGGCCCGTCGTCGGGTCGGGACTCGGAGATGAACGCAATCGCATTTCATTGTCCGTGGCGCCTTCGATGTCGTTTGCGAAACTCATCATAATCATATTAAAGCCTGGAGAAAAAGTGGAGCATTCTTATACGATTATTTTACTTCTTTTTTTTCTGATTTGTATGGAGAGTATCTCACTGAGAGCTGGGATTAATATAAATTTAAGGGTTATTTTGCGTTAAAATCTCACACTAAACAAGCAAATTCAAAGTGCCCGTATAGGTATACTTCGTTCCAGATTAGTTGACGAAAAGTTCTCATACTATTCTATAAGAAATTCAATGGTCATCTAATCTGGAACTAAGTATACAACCAGCATCACTGTCTTTTTTTATGTCGACGTAATTAATGTTTGTGGAAGAAGATAAGCACTACAATATGGAGGTACCTATTTACTCGTACCTACTCTTGCGGTTACGGTGACACTGTCTAATAAACTTGTGGACAAAAAAATGCTATGTAGACAAAACGCTTATCTTCCGTTGTTATCACCCATATTTATTGCCTATTTAGTTGTTTCCTACTTGCGATACCCATGAACGAGAAGTTCCGTGGTGCGTAGATTAGCCACGTTTTATTGAGTGCGTCGGTACGGAATTATCGGCTTGTACATATTGCAAAAAATATCTATAGGTACCTATGATTTGAACTATACTTATGATATCGAAATATTTTTTGAAATCATACGAGTGGTTTCGGAGCTTACTCCCTAGATACAAACTTACTAACGTCGCAACCTAACAAAGCTTACAAAGCTATACCTCTTTTTACTCACCAACTATTTCCTCTTTATAATATTTAGTATGGAGATAAATAGCTTCCAATTGAAGTTATCGGTTGCCTTTGACTCCTTTGAGCGGTATTTTATGGTAAAGTATTTGAAATGCGAACTTTAGTTTGAATAATACTATATATAAGATAGTCACCAAAGACTTCATGTAAGTAGCTTACCTAGTTATACACTGGTCGGTCTTTTACTGGAGAAAAACGCTAACTAGATGTCCCTGTTATTACTACGGCATACCGCCCACTCGTCAGTCTAATATTATGCTCAAGACGTTGATTACAAACACACACAAATAATATCGGCATTGTATGACTGGGTGACGTGACGTGGTGGTGGGTGGTTGGCTAACTAATCCAGATTCCCAATTAATAATGTGTGAAAATCGTGTAAGTTTAAATCGATATAGATGACGTGGTGGCATTTCCAGATTACGATGAAAGTTTCTGTATAGTGATGTTATTAAATGCAATGTTCATTACATAATGTAAATCGATGAATTGACAATAGCAGCTTTTTCCTAATGAAGTGACAGAAAGAAATTATCTCCATTCGCAATAGAAAGCAACATTGTTTCGCGACGCACCAAAAGTCACTTACAGTGAAGTTGTAATAGCGTATGGGTAAATAAACAGGTGGCATTGCGTCCTCGGCGTGGCCGCGGCCGCCGCGCGGCGCGGTCAGTGCGTTCCGCTCGGTCGCCGCCGCCGCACTTGACGATTTCCCCATCTAAGTGATTGCAAATGTTTTTTCCCCAAGCTCGGATCGGACTTGGTTTGTCGTGAAGAATTGATTTCGGTGAGTGATGGTGAATTTATTGGTGTTTATCTTTTGTTTTCTATACTTAGGCGTTTAATGGACGTCGTGTTACCGTAGGAGTAAACTACCTATACATATTTTAATTCCATATAGCGTGACGCTGATTGCAACGTACGGCGTCATCTGCATCTCGGAGCTACTCATATTTTTATCAATTGGATTGGACCTCGATTAAAACAATTAAAACGTGTACCTATATTCGGTCCATAAACATAATATTTATAATTTCGCATTTTTTGGTTAGGTTTTAGGTACATATTTACCTGTTGTGGTTATAGGAATTATTAATGCATACCTTTTTCCGTCTAAAAACGACAAATCTACTAAATTATCGACTATCGAGTAAACTAAAGACTACACTATATTAAAATGAACAAATGCAATGACAAATAGTGATCATCATATTATAATATGTACTACTCCTACAATTTGTATGTCGTTGCTTCTCTAACTATCTCACTAGAAGCAGTCTGTCTTAAACTTACACCGTGTGCCACATTCGTTCTCAATCAATAGTAGATTATACGACAAGGGGATAAAGCACTGTTTTATGTCACGGGCGCGATATTGAATCCTGAACGTAACGAAGGACTCCAGATTTTACTCCTGAGCGGAGCGAGGGAGTAATGAGTCCTGAGTGTAGTGAGGGATTTATACGCCCAAGACAAAAACAGTTTTATCCACGAGGAGTATACTCTACTTTTCACACCTCTAGCGAGACAATAATAAAACCAAGGCTACTACTGCTTCTAGAGACAGAATCAAATTAGTAATTCAAAGCCGTTCGTCACTCATTTTATTAGAACTCTATTTTCTAGTTTTTGCCCGTGACTTTGTCCGCGTAGAACTCGTTCATCGCGTTAGAATTTAATTGCTAGAATTTAATTTCAATTTCTTACTAGTAATCGCTCTTTCATACAAACCTACTTAAGGGATGATTTTTCCGAGATAAAAAGTAGCGCAGCGTCTTGTTACATTCGCGTGTTTTGTTAACACGCTTTTATTAGGTCGACCTGTATGTAACTATGTAATGGAATCTAAGGTAACTAATTTAAGGCCGTTCATGTATCCAGATGAAATCGAACATCGAGCGCTCAGCCGTCACTGTCACATTTCGAAAGGGTAACAGAGATAGAGCTTGCAGGCCGCATATTTTGTTACGGTAGAATTTGATGGTTTTTATTTATTTAAAAATATTGCCTCAAATTATCGAAATTCGGAAACTGTCAAATTATTATACTATTTTAGTTATGAGTGATTTTTCTCCTTTTTATTTTTCATAGTGTCACATAGTAAAAAAACAAGTAAAGTTGGAAAAAGAAATCAAATTGGAGGTTACTTTGGGAATTAATTGTATCGAGCGAAGTGTTATGAATCGTGTATCGAAAGCTGTGTTATTAAAGATAATATAATCAAGAATAAAATATATTTTTCCCACGTCTACAAATATCAACGATTCTGAGAAAAATGGGATAATTCTTGGGGTATTTTCGCATATCTGGCTCATGGAACCGCCTTAATCATCTTCCAAGGATCGAAATTGGCAGCTGTATGTAGTTCTGATGACAATACAATAATATGGTACTGTCGAACTGATCTGATGATGGAGCCGGAAGATATGAACTGGAACTTCATGATGGAACATCGTATCATAACTGTATTTGGATTTGTTAGAAAAGTCTGTAAATGAACTTTGACCACGATTTAGGTTTCAAGGTATGATGATGAGGCCGGAAGATAGGCACTGGCATTCCATGATGGAATATCGTATCATAGTCGTGTTTGCACTTGTGAGAAAGGCCACGTAATGGACTTTGAACACGATCAGGTTTCAATTAACACGCAAAGCGTGTTTTTCTAGTGTTTATAATCTATTTTTTTTTTCAAAATGTGTTCCATTCAGCTTATGGTGGCCAGTACGAATACGTTTTATTTTCAAATTTGTTCGGAGCGGCATCACCGTCCTCGGGGCGGCGCAGTGTTTTGTTTGGAACGTCGCTGTGCCGCCTCCCCGCCGCCGTGCGGACTTCACGAAATTAGACTTTAATGACATAACAATAAGAACTACGAAAAGTGAAATCATATTATTACCCGGCGGGTTATAATGAAATTCAATACAATATTACTACCTGGCTAAAGCCAAGGGCTATAATGATTTACTTTCGGTAAGGTTTGCATGATATATAATTTGGCTGTGTCGAGCAGGTGGTGTGAAAATATACTTATATACCGGAGTTTTTTGTAGAAGGAGGGTTTGTACTGGTAACTGGGTTTAACCTGATATGTTAGATCTAACATGTCGTGAAACTCGTGTAGCCCTAGCCCCTCAGTGAATTTCTGTCAGAGTAAAGAGCACGTAGATAAAAACACAATATTTAAAAAAATATTGGGAAACAAAGACATGAGAAACAGCTTTTTTAACAAAATATTTTTCCTAAGATTTTTTAAACTATTGACCTATGAACTTGAAAGTTGGTGATACTGTTTATTATATACGTATATTTTACTAATAAATATTTTATTGATGAATAAGATTTTTTCCCAGAAATCTCCTATTTTCCCTATTAAAACCAACTTAATTTTCCGGTTCGTTCGGTATCCTAAATGAATGTGCGAAGTCCGACCCGAACTATGCCGGTTTTTAGGGTTCCGTAGTAAACATGGAACCCTTATAGTTTCGCCATGTCCGTCCGTCCGTCTGTATGTCTGTCTGTCCCCAGCTTTGCTCAGTAACCGTTAATCCTATAAAGCTGCAATTTGGTATGAGTATACATAGGGCTGCCATCTCGAATTTCGCCAAACCCGGACAAAGATTCAAAAAAACCCGGACATTCAATTCATTCAATTCTATTCAATTCAACATTTGGCGTAAATCGCATTTTTCCCGGACGAGTCCGAAAATAATATTTTTAAAAAACAAGACCTTTAAATTCAATGAGGTGCTTCCTTACATGAAAAGCGTCCGGGTTTTCCCCGGACACTTCTTGCCCTCCCCCCGGACGGCCTCCAAACTAGGACAAATCCGGGAAAACCCGGACGGATGGCAGCCCTAAGTATACATATCAATGACGCCGACAAAACGGTAGAATAAAATTTGGATTTTTTTTCCGTTGATACCTTAGTTAGATAATGTTGTTAATTCTGTCAAAAACATAGTAAATATAAGTTTGCAAACTTTTTAGTCCACATTATGTAACGGGTGGACAACTACGGAACCCTAGTCCCTACATTGAGCGTGGCCCGACACGCACTTGGCCGGTTTATTAATAATATTCTTTCTAACATGTCCAGGGAAAAAATACAATGTACTCCAAATGTCCGGGTTTTTAAAGTTTTTTTAGCCCTACATTTGGCCTATTTAGTAAGTACCTAAGAACTAAATTTTGAATTTTTATTCCTTCATATCGGTACATTTTCATAGAATTAATTAACATGTTTAAGTTTTTCATTTTCGATAGGTAGGTAAACTTGGGTTAAGTAGCCTTAATTACATTACGACTACACTCAAGAGCAAAAATAACGGGTATAGGTATACTTTCTATGGAAGTTCAATACAAAGTGTACTTATGCATTATTTTTGCTCGTGAGTGTATTCCAAATTTCTAATTGATAGTTGATAGGCACCTAACAAAATCAGTTAAGTTCCTGAATAGAAAAATATACGCAGAAAAAAACGGGACATTAAAATGAATACTCTTACATATTATTAAATAGGTACGAGAAAGCAAGCAGTTTTTGTGAACTTGAGCCACACACACGCATAATTCGTCTTGCATCATGTGTGTCACACTCGATTCAATATCTTAATTCAATAACTTAATGAATATGACCAATTATAGTTAGGTTGGCATTCGCAATAATTAAATTGAATTTATGTTTCATGGCTACATAATATTATTTATAATTAACTAGTTTTTTGAAAATTGTTACACAATTCAAAGTTCATACTGCATAGGTACGAAACTGCTAAAAGATAGTTTTCATTATTTTATCAGTTCAAACTGTTCAAAGTAGTCGCTTTCCCCGAACCCGCGGCTCTAAATAATATTGATTGCTCTTTTTGATCAACGAACGCACAATTTAATGAATGAATGATAGTTTATTTGCTAAAAAAATAACCAGCGTATATATAAGTTGTTACAAATAATCACAGATCGTATCTAATGCTAAGCATCTACCGTAAACTCCATCAAAACCCGGATTTCCACAAATAAATAAGCCACTGGAAGTCGTGTAATCTAGAAGCCGACGCAATAAATGGCGTCTGTCATAAATTATTAGAACACGGTTTAAATAATACCTACTTATGTATGTTTCACAAATGGTAACAAAATAATTATAGGTAACAAAATAATTTAATAATTAAAATGTATTCGAGTTATTATTCCGTCTGAAAACTTATGAACACACGAGCTAATTTACTATTGTCATGTGGTTTTTCTTTTCTATGTTTTCATCAACGTAGTAGAGGAGGAACAGAATTGGAAAAGGCGTCTCTAAACAATGCAAGCGGCAAGTCATGTAACAGTTGGGGTGACAACGTTATCAGAGGGTTTGGACCCTGCAGAATACGGATCTGCCTGTCGCCATCTCGAAAGTTGAGCCGGAAGTACGGTATACCGGAAAAGGTGCAGCCCATACAAAAAATTTCGTAGTACATTTAGTAAATTGTTGCTCTGGTACTCTAAAAGAGGTCCGATGGATATGGTTTTTTGGTATTTTGTGAAGGACAATAGTAGCCATGGTAACCTAAAAATTTCGGCCCTCCAGCTCCATAACTTTGGCCGCCATCTTGGAAATAGTGTCATTTTTTTCAGTTCTTTGCTTTTACTGTCGTCAAAGTTCATTCCAGTGCTAAACATAGTTCTACAATATTGTAGAATACAAAATTTGCTAAAACTTTTGGGTACAAAGATTTTTTCCATGACCCCTATGGACGAAGATACGACAGGATATATCATTAAAAATTGCCACTTTTTTCTAGTTTTCCGTTCATGTTTACATTTTAAGTGCATTTTAGCACTAACTATAGTTCGGCAATATTGTAGATCACGAAATTTGCTACAACTTTTGTATTAAAATACTTTTTCCACGACCATTAGGAAAGAAGATATGAAGTCATCTATGGAGTAGCACCGTTGAAATTTGCTACTTTTGCAGTTTTCTTCTCATATTTAGGTTTGAGTGCATTTAATCGCAATCTGTAGGGGATCTATGATGGTCGAGTGATAGCGGGATAGACGACAAGATAAAGCATCTGTCACTTTCCGATCTGTACCACTTCAATCCCTCAGAAGACAAAATCGTCTGTTTCCACGATACCTAGAAGATCGTAGGTACTTTGAATTTGCATATAATTTTGTCTTCTATAATATTGCTGACCGAGAAATGCACTAAAACGAAAATATGTGAAGAAAACTGGAAAAGTAGTAAATATCGACGGTAGTACCCCATAGGTGACATCGTATCTTCTTTCCTGATGATCGTGGAAAAAATATTTCAATACAAAAGTTGTAGCCAATTTTGTAATCTACAATATTGCTGAACTATAGTTAACGCTAAAATGCACTTTAAACGTAAACATGAGAGGAAAACTAGAAAAAAGTGGTAATTTATAATGATATCTCCTGTCATATCTTCGTCCCTAGGGGTCATGGAAAAAATCTTTGTACCCAAAAGTTTCAGCAAATTTTGTGTTTTACAATATTGCCAAACCATGTTTAGCACTGAAATGAACTATAACGACAGTACAAGCAAAAAACTGAAAAAAGTGACAGATTTTCCAAGATGGCCGAGAAAGACGTGGAGCTGGAGTGTCAAAAATTTCGGGATACGATGACAAATATTGTTATTTACGGCATATCAAAAATCCATAACAATTGGACCATAGTTAGGGTACCGGAACAACGATTTACCAAATGTACAACGAAAAAATTTGTATGGGCTGCACCTTTTCCGATATAACATTCTTCCGGCTCAAATTTGGGGATGGAGACAGGCAGATCCGTATTCTGCAGGGTCTAAACCCTCTGATTACGTTGTCACCCCAACTGTTACACGATTTGCTTCTTGTATTCTACTTCTTCAAAAATGGGCCTACTCTATAGTGCAAGTTGCAACTCATCGTCCATTCCTCATCTGATGAGGAAGAAAGAGTCGCCCGACTGTGAGGAGTGCGGAACCGTCGAGGATGTGCATCACTTGTTGATGGAATGTGTCCGAACTCAGGGGAAAAGGGAAATGTTAGACAGGGTTTGGGGTGTTTCCTTTTTGGATGTTGGGGTTTTCCAGTCTATTTTAGCGGAGCCTTTGTCAAAGGCTGCAAAGTTTGTATACGGTTTTCTTTGTAAATAAGTATACAAATTTTGTAGTTTTATTTTTATTTATATATTTTTAGTGTATATATATCTCTCTGATGTAGTAGGTTAGATAGAGGCTTGCTGGAGCTGACATCGTCATACTGACGAAAGCTTCAAAATAAATAATGATATAAAAAAAAAAAAAAAAATCGTCCATTCCTAGTCCTACCTAATAAATGACGGTCGCGGTCGGTTTTGCATGACACCCACGTGACAGACGCGACCTATCAATATCAATACGTCTCCTCCTTTAATTAAAGTTTAAAATAACCGTCATCGTATCTGTATTCTTTAGTTACCCAGAGAATAACACTAATGTCACTAATTAATATACAATTTTTTATTTGACCTTTTTGTCGCACGTAGTTCGGTGAAAAAAAAAACCTGTTCTTAGACGCGGCGTGACGAGCAGCCCCATATACTTTTATCTCCGTCTTTTCCATAGTATTTATAATTACAACACACACATAGTAACAATGAGTTTTTCGTACGAAATATCATATGATATTTTTGGCTATTAGCTTTCAATACAGCGCTGATCTGATGGTCTAGCGGTACTTACACATACTCGATCGCATCTACTCGGCCGCTTAGGAAGGCAAAAGTCGGAAGTTCATATGGCAGTCGCTACCGCTACTAAAACTAGTGCCTATTCCAATACACTTGATAATAAATTAGCAACGCCTAGGCTCATTTTGATGAGGAAGAGAATAGCCAAATTCTGGTAACATGGGTCACAAAACGTATTATTTTTAACCAGATGTGTTTAAAAATTCATGCTAACCAAAAGCACAAAACTTCAATAATAATGTACAAATTAATTTTATGGACCCGCTCTCTAAATCAAAATACTAGTACGTACTTGGGCCATTTTAGGGAAAGTTGTACCTACACTCAACTTTTTTTTTTAATTTGGATAAAATCGTGTTTTTTCTACTCAGAATCGAAAGCACTTTCTAATGTTATAGGGAAAAAAAATGTCCCAAGATTTTTTATTCCATTCCGATACCGTTTTCATACTAGTATAAGTTAGTTATGCAGTTTGTATGTCTCTGATACGTGACGTGACTGAGATTGCAATATTTTTTGATTTTCTAGCAATTAATAGGCTAAAAACTAATTATGTTTAAAATTTGGAGCTTGTAGGTATGCTAGAAGTACCTTAGACTTTTGATGATCTGTCAGTATATCAGTGACGAAACTAAGGAACTTTGAGGAGCAATAGTTCTTAAAATAAAAGTTCAAATTGAATGTTATTGAGAATGTATCTAACCCATATTATGCCCAACATGTTACTGAAAGTTCAGGGTTCTAGCTTTAGCTAGGACAAAATTACAGGATGTTGAAAATGGCCTAAATGGCTTCGAGAAAAGGATGGTACGGCAGTGCACCTTTTTGCTCGACTTGGCGGGGGCATTGCCGTGCCCTCAGATATGCTTGTATGTATGGTGGCAACGGAATGGAAAATCTGGAAATTGTATGAATAATTTTGAACACTTTTTTTCTCCTATTAGGTTCGAAAGTGCTTTCGATTCTGAGTAGAAAAAAACCCGATTTTATCCAAATTAGAAAAAAAGTCGAGTGTACAACTTTCCGTAAAATGGCCCACTTACTATTCAAAACTGTCCGTTGATAGATTTCAGGATAACAGTGATAAGAGCTAAAGTCGTTGCGCAGATAATCTTAGGTGTTATCCAGTCAGATATCTCGTAGTCCGGCATCGTCGATATAAACGGTACTGCTACTGCTGTAAGTGGTTCTCATATTACTTACTAGGTACCTAATTATGTTTCGTTTTTTTGAGTAACTCATTGTTATCTAGTTTTAAATCTATATACCTACTCTGTAATGGTTTTGTTTAATGAGGTGTGCAATAATAGTAGATTGTTAACCAAGGGTTGAAAGCGACCCATTGCAGACGAGATATTTTGGCGCTCGAACGTAGTGAGAGCGCCAATAGTTCGAGGCTGAAATGGGTGGTTTCACCCGAGTTAAACACTCTGCTTTTCATTCCGAATACGAGGAAACTAAAAAAAATGTTTTTTACTTAAAATTCAAAATTAATATAAAATTTGAAATCCTTATCCCTAATTAGTCGAAATCAATAATGATTTTTCGCAAAAAAAAAACGTTTTACTTAAAATTCAAAATTAATGTAAAATTTGAAATCCTTATAGAGTTAGTCGAAATCGAGTATAATGACGATTTTTCGAAAAAAAATTTTTTTTTAAGTTTAATTCAAAATTAATATAAAATTTGAAATCCTTATCCCTGAATTAGTCGAAATCGAGTATAATGAGGATTTTTCACAAAATTTTTTTTTTTGCCATAAAATTCAAAATAAATGTCAAATTTGAAATCCTTCTCCCTGAATTAGTCGAAATCGAGTATAATGACGATTTTTCACACAAAAAAATCTTTTTTTACGTCAAATTCAAAATAAACATCAAATTTGAAATCCTTACCCCTGAATTAGTCGAAATCGAGTATAATGATGATTTTTCACAAAAAAATTTTTTTTTGCCATAAAATTCAACGTAAATGTCAAATTTGAAATCGTTATCCCTGAATTAGTCGAAATCGAGTATAATGACGATTTTTCACAAAAAAAAAACTTTTTTTTACTTAAAATTCAAAATAAACATCAAATTTGAAATCCTTACCGCTGAATTAGTCGAAATCGAGTATAATGACGATTTTTAGCAAAAAAATTTTTTTAATTTAAAATTCAAAATTAACATGAAATTTGAAATCCTTACCCCTGAATTAGTCGAAATCGAGTATAATGATGATTTTTCACAAAAAAAATTTTTTTTGCCATAAAATTCAAAATAAATGTCAAATTTGAAATCGTTATCCCTGAATTAGTCGAAATCGAGTATAATGACGATTTTTCACAAAAAGAAACTTTTTTTTTACTTAAAATTCATAATAAACATCAAATTTGAAATCCTCATCCCCGAATTAGTCAAAATCGAGTATAATGATGATTTTTAGCCAATTTTTTTTTTTTTTTTTACTCAAAATTTAAAATTAATATAAAATTGGAAATCCTGGTTGGCATTGGCTGATTTGGCTGTCGACGTGTTTTGTGATTGGTGGATTCAATGTGGTGAAGCATTTAGATTGGTTAATTTTAAATGTTTTGGAATCAAAAATATGTATACATGTTAGCCCGTGGGGCGCAATGGCCCACTTTCAACCCGCTCCTTAGGTCAAATATGACCCACTTTCAGAGTATGAGGAATGAAAAGAGTATTTGTATTGTTATCGGTAACAATAATGTCGTTAGCTGAGTTTTTGTTTAATTTGAACAATGTTATAGTGATGTTTATTTGCGTAGAAATATTTATTTATCATAAACCGGACCACCTGTCCGTCTCTGGATCACCGACTTAATGTATCGAATTTCAACTCGTTTGGTTCAGTAGTGTCGGAGCAAACTGGCTGTGACAGACATGTGACAGGCGAAGATTCAGACAGACACATTGCACGAGTGAAGTTCTGTTTTTTGATTAAAAACACGCACAACGAAGGGTTCCGTACGGACACCTAATAGCAGTCCACTTTTAAAAACACATTTTAATATCTTCATAGGGAGGGGGGGGGGGGGTTAATATCTTCATCTTCTTTTAGGTCGTATCTTCATAGGGAAGTCACGGCACTCACGTCCTTTTGTTTGGGCAAAACAGTTTTTCAGTGATAGCTCAAAAACCCTTAACCCTATCTTGTTCAAACTAAAAATCGTTGAAAGTACTTATTAATGTACATCACCTCAATTTTTTTCAGAATTTTAATCTTCATAGTTTGCAAATTAGAGTTGGGGGGGGAGGGGGACACATCTTGTACGACTTTGGCAGCTAATATCTCACCAACGATTAACTTAAATGGAAAACTTTTTAGTAACCTCTATATTATAAGGCCTATCCATAAATACCCCTCACAACTACTTGCATTAAGAAAAAAAAAATCCCCCGGTTACCTACATGTATGCGGTGCCCCTCCTAAAATATTTTTTTTCCTAATTTCACATCACTTTTATGTAGCGGTTTATAGAATACATCTTCCTACCAAATTTCATAATTGTAGTACTTATAGTCTCCGAGTAAATCGCCTGTGACATACGGACAGACAGACAGACATGACGAAACTATATGGGTTCCGTTTTAGCCATTCTGGCTACGGAACCCTAAAAAAGTTAACGTGACTCTGATTAAGTACTTCGCTGTTAGGCTCATAATCCAAGATATTTAACACGCTTAGCATTTGATAACATACACACTTGTGTTATTTCGTTAAGTAGGTATCCCGATTAAGGCGCTACAACGAGAAATTTAGAAACTTTGAAACGCTGTCCTGCCCAGACTAGCAAACAGTAGGGGCTGATTTTCAGATATAGGTATGATTCTTGACTATATGATTGTGGTACTGACAATAACTGAAACATGATTTCTTAAATTTTTCTCAATAGAAAAATAATCCAAAGTTGAGTCTATATGTTCCTTTTTTTACTCAGCCTACTAAAACAACGCAGTATTAAAAGACACTATTAAGTTAATATGATGGTATTTTAGCTCATCTAAACTCTGTCAAGAGGAAATTTAATAAATCTGCACACAGTCAGATATTTAACGAGATTTGTCTAAAAAACCATTCTCGGAGAGTGTTGCATCCCGTTTTGTCGTGAGCTAAAAACATAAGGGCGTCTCTTTCAATTGATATATCGCCTTAAGATATGTTTGCAACTCGCAGCAAGTTGTATGTATGAACATTGAACCCGGTACTGTACCTTTTCCTTAAGATCTGCCCGGCCGTAGTTTCTAGGTAGGTAAAAAAACAATATTACCTACCTTTTTATCTTCTTCCTGTTAAAGGTGGCGATAATATCAAAGAAATAAAAATTGATTAGGCCGTCTGGATAAGATTTCAGAAATTATCATATTGTAGATAAAATCAGCTATGCTAATAATTATAATTGGGGATGGACTTTGAATATACAAAAAAACCGCACCCAACACTACTTGCTCTAAATGTAAAAAAACTTCATCAGTTATAGAGTTACCTACAGTAAAGCGATAATTATGAACTGTGCGAGTTATATGATCGTAAAAAAAACATTAAGGCCGGGGGTACTGTGAATGACCTTGACCACTTTAACGACTGCCTATGGCCGACCCAAGCGACATCTGTTCAACAATGATCGCGTTAGCTCGATTCGCTTGTAAACGGGCTGCCTTGATAATCGACCTGTTCCGCTGTTGCGTCAGTAGATGGCGCTCGGATTGCCCGGTGAACTACGCAGAGTAGTGTTTGTATCAGATGAAACAATATGAAGAATCATTCATATTTAGCTCGTTGTTTTTTGTTGTATAGTTGACGAAATATAAGCTGCCCCGATTCCTCGAACAACTTGTATGGCGAATCGGTGCAGCTTATATTTCATCAACCATACCTACTACGTACTACGTAGTAGCAGTGGCGTGCATAGAGTTTTTAGACAGGGTAGGCAGATTTAAAAATAGCCACGAATATTTATTATTCGCAGGTAGTACCACCTATTAGTTAGTGTCAAATTTACGATTCATATTCCTTTACTAATGCACTAATTCCAAATCAACGGTAGTGAGATCAAATTGAGAAAGGGTAGTGTACCTACTATCCGTTCTCAATGGAGAATGTCAATAGGTCTAGGAAGCGCGCGAACGGAGTGAGCGCGTGTATAGCGGGATTAGCGGGGTTTGCACTATGACGTCACGAGGGCGGGTCGTCGCGCATCACTTTAAAATTCAATATCTTGGAAACGAAAGGACGTATCGAAATAATTCCTTCACATATATTTTTTATTTTCAACAAAGAATACAGAAAAATGGAATTCTAAATTAGTTAACATTCTCCATTAGGTAATGTACGAATATCGTTAGTTATTGAATAAAGTTTTCATGTGATGATGATTATAAAAAAAGGTACTTACTGGCTTTACTTCGCAAAATAAAGTTTCCTGAAGAACACACGTAGTAGGTACGGTGAACGAATTTGATTTCTAGGCCACTTGGTACCTTGTCACAGTGATATTAATATGATAGCTCTAGCGGCTTTCATATTGATTCTAACTGCGACAAGGTACGAAGTGGCCCAGAAATCAAATTGGTTGACTGTACGTACCTATTTATGATCTAAACAGAATTTGATATTTATTATTGCGATAATAAAAAAAGTCAATAAATGCTTTTATTGGAATATAACTTCCTTATTAAGTTATTAAATAATAACAGATTAATACACCAAGGGGATAAAGCACTGTTTTATGTCACGGGCGCGATAATGAATCCTGAGTGGAACGAAGGACCCGAGCGTAGCGAGGGTGTAATGAGTTAATTCCCATAATTAAGACTGAGTCCTGAGTGTAGTGAGGGATTTAAGTACGTCCAAGACAAAAACAGTTTTATCCCCGAGGAGTATACTCTACTTTTCTCACCTCTTGCGAGACAATAGAAAATACCAAGGCTACTATAAACAAAATGTTTTCGGTATTTAATAGTACACTGACGGCCGCTTTAGCCTAAATGCAAGTGATCTTGCCTATGAAGCTGGAGATCCGTGGTTCGAATCCCTTTATTATTTTATTTTATTTTATTATTATTTATTTATAATTCATTACTTCAAAGGCCGTGAAGGAAGGAAGGCCAGCTCTTGCATTTAAATAGTGATTTCATTTTCTCAATACCTAAATGTAACGAAATTTCAAAATATTATAAAAAGCCTCCACTTCCCGAATGGCATTCTAAAGATTCAGTACTTAATAATATGTAGTATCTAAAAACGCGCTTGGCGCTTGCGCTGCAACAGTCCGCGGCCCCGCGCGTTTGTTGTTTCCGGGCGCCACGCCACACCAACCCGAGAAGCACGCGCGCCCCCGCCGCCTTGCGGACTTCACGAAATTAGACTTTAAGGACATAACAATAATAACTATAAAAAGTGAAATCACATTATTACCCGGCGGGTTATAAGGAGACTTAGTACAATATTACAACCCGGCTTAAGCCAAGGGTTATAATGATTTGCTTTCGGTAAGGTTTGCATGATATATAATTGGGCAGTGGCGAGCAGATGGTGTGAAATAGTACATTGTGCATTTAGGGAGGTAAGCAGGTTAACGAAAGCTATAGAAGCCCGACGCCGAAGGCATTTGTCTCAAAATGTATGAAAACGCTCTCACCGAGTTTTAAATACGCGCGTTCATCGGTTAGCAACAAATGTTAAAATACTCGCTGTTTTAGTTTCCACTAGTGACCAACTGACCACCAGAGGCGCTGTTCATACCATCATCACGTTTTCATACCACTTTCATACATTTTGAGACAAAATGCAAACGCATTCGAATTAGTACCTAAGTTCATTTATTACCAAATTATGAGATAGACTGTGAATAAATCACCAAAATAACGTTATCATACAATCCGAAAGATACCCTACCTGATATAATTATAAAATAACAAATTAAAATAAAACTAAAACTAACCTAAAAATAACCTAAATATACCTAATAAAAACCCTAATCTAAAAAACCGCTGCTAGTGGGTAACGTTCCCAAAGTGCTGGGCGAATTAGTTAATGTTTCGAAATAACTTATACTAGAGCTACAGGGCATTTATTTTTGTGATGAGCACGAATATTTGTTCTTGGTTCTTGGATGTTTTCTAGGTATTTAAGTATCTATTTATCTATATAAGTATGTATATCGTCGCTTAGTACCCATAGTACAAGCTTTGCTTAGTTTGGGACTAGGTTGATTTGTGTAAGATTGTCCACAAATATTGATATTGATATCGATATTGAATACAAAAAATATAGAATAGGTACAAATTGAATTAAGGACAACGATGGCAATACAAATAAATAGCGAAGTCAAATCAAATATCATTTTACAAACGTAAACAAATGTCAGGATCCTCATGATCATTTGCAAAATGAATCGGAGTAGTATTGAAACAACAAAATGTTATACGGCCTCTTAAAAGTTCAACTATAATAGATAAGTATAAATAAAACTGTCTTACAGGTTGTATGTCTCTATGTGTCCGCACTACTCTGTGCAACGGGAATCGGCTCAAGCTCGGTGCAAACTTCCAAACTAGATAAGTAAACAAATATCTGACAACAGCGCTGTGCCTCGAGCGAAGCGAAGTCGCAACGTCGCATTCACTTTCATATTTGTGGGTAGAAAAATTTGACGAGTTTTAAAGTCTCACATATGTAGGTAATATGTGAGATTTGAAAAGCAACTTTTTGCTTTTTTTAAAAATACTACACATTTTTATATACATTTTACTTGCTTTTTCATAAAAATATTCACTGTCATGATCAAGACTGGCAGTAATTTACTATCAGCGCTAGAATAGCGCCTACCATTTTATACGAAGCAAAGTTTTCAAGTTTGAAATTCATATTACAATACTTAGACGAATATTAACTACAACAGAAAATAGGTTAAATCCTCAAAAATAACTGAGCTTAATTTGGAAACTTAGAATTCTGTCGTAACCGAATAATGCTTGCACATATTTTGTTTTTAATGTTTCTTAAGCGTGGTTTTTTGTCGTAATTACAATGAATGTGAACAAACTAACTACAACAGCAAATACTCAAGGGTATGCGTGTCCTAAATATGTACTATGCAGGTCATTACGTTCAATATATTCTTCAAATATTCTGCACAAAAACACCTCGATTTCAATACTTTGCCCACCTCTTCACCTTAAGTACAAGATTTACAAGTAATAAATCGCTAGTCTTGGACATGCTCCTATGTAAATAATCTATTATGATGACAAATAAATCAATACGATAGGTGACCTACTATAGCTGCATCGGAAGATTCGGAAGTAAAACTTAGTTGACCGTGTATCGTTAATTAAATAGTATTACAAGCTTTTATTTAACCTGCCCTGTCAGTAGGTAAGTATGTAAGTATGGGACAAATCTTGAAATTTAATTTAAGACCAGTTGAATTTTAGATTCTCAACGGATTGAGCTGAAATTTGGCATTTTTGTGTAGGTTGGCATACTTGTGTAGGTTCGGTGACAATGCAATATTTAGGTACCATTGAGCCGTTCTGATCTTCTGATCAGAACGGCTCAATGCGATGCCAGACACTTGTGTCAGGGCTGATGCTAGGGACAAGAAAATGGCCATAACCTCTTAAACTAGGTACACAAGTTAAACCCGTCGTCGTTTGTGGGTTATTGGAATATAATGAGCTAGTCTGATGGGGGTTTAACTTAAAAAGTGTACTTCAAGTATACCTAGCCGGTCATATAAATTGTTGTTGTATTGGTTTCCAGAGAGCGGAGCAGCAACAAAGATGTCCGGGGGAACAACAGGTCCGCTGCTGTACGCGGTGAGCGCGGCCGTGTTGGGAATGCTCCAGTTCGGCTACAACACCGGCGTCATCAACGCGCCACGCAGCTTCATAGAGACCTTCATCAGAGAACAGAACGGTGTTGATGCCACCCGAAGCTCCTTCCTGTTCAGCGTCATTGTTGCCATATTCCCCGTAGGCGGGATGATTGGCTGTCCTCTCGCCAGCTGGATTGCTGAAAGGCAAGGACGCAAAAATGCTCTGCTCATGAATGCGGTATTCGGTGTCGCTGCATCGGCTCTTATGGCCTTCAGCAAACTGGGAGGTTCCGTGGAAATGATCATAATCGGTAGATTTCTCATAGGGATCAACTGCGGTTTTGCCACGACTGTCTCGCCGACATACGTGTCTGAAGTGGCCCCGCTGAGGTTGCGAGGTGCGTTTGGCACAGTCAACCAACTGGCAGTCGCTTTCGGTCTAATCTTCTCACAAATTCTAGGAATAGATGCTATATTAGGAAGTGATGAAGGTTGGCCGTGGCTTCTCGGAATCGCCTTAGTTCCTTCCGGTCTTCAATGCGTAATGTTGCCTTTCGCTCCGGAATCGCCAAGATTTCTTTTGCTAACGGCTCAAGATGAACAAAAAGCTAGGATGGCGCTTGTTAAAATTCGAGGGAACCCTGAAGTTGACAACGAGATCAACGACATGCACGCGGAAGACAGAGCAGACAAAGAAGAAGTGAAGTTCACCGTTTGGGGCTTGGTTACCAACCGGTCTCTGCGTACTCCGCTCATAATCGGTATAGTTATGCATTTATCACAGCAGTGGGGAGGTATTAATGCTGTCTTGTACTACTCTTCTACTATCTTCGAGGGTGCTGGTCTCGAGCCCGAAGATGCTCGATTAGCGTCAATTGGCGTCGGCAGTATGCTATTCATCATGGCGCTAGTTTCTATTCCGCTGATGGACCGCTTGGGCCGGCGCACGCTACAGCTGGGCGGACTCGGAGGCATGACCGTGTTTTCGGTCCTCATGACAATAGCTTTCTTTACCTACAAAGGTAATACGACAATGAGCATATTCGCCGTCATTTTCACGCTGTTATACGTCGCGTTCTTCGGCGTGGGGCCGAGCTCAATCCCGTGGATGATCCTGTCAGAGCTGTTCGGGCAGTCGGCGCGCAGCGCCGCCGTGAGTGTCGGCGCGCTTGTCAACTGGTTCGCCAACTTCATCGTAGGCATAACCTTCATCCCGATGGCGGATGCACTGGGCAGCTATGTGTTTTTGCCGTATACTGGCTTCCTCATATTGTTCTTCATATTCACGTATTTCAAGTTGCCCGAAACGAAGAACAGAACTATTGAGGAAGTAACGGCTCTCTTCAAAAACTAATGCTGCGATTGATCAGAAAATACTAGCTTTACGACACATTCCTTAATATTGCCCAAATGATATTGCAATAAGTCTAACTAAAAATTGTGATAGCTCCTGTATTAACTTAAGAAAACTATTTTTAGTAATCGGTTACCCTATCATGCCCAGTTTAATCTGAGGCCATATTCAGACAAACACAACGCGGACGGTCAGCGCCGACGTTCGGACGGACATGTCACATGCTGCGAGACAGCGTATATTACCAATTGTAATGCAGTGGCGGCACGTCAAAAATGTTATTAGCGAAGCCGGAAATAATTTACCTTTCTTATTCTTAATGAGCTGTAGTAAAAGGACTGGACTGGCAGAAAATTAGGCAAGCCGGTGGGAATCGAGTTGTATGGACGCTCCGCCACTGTTGTAATGTGTCCTATCGTGATGCTGCGCTGCCTGCGCTCGACCAGCGTCAGCTTTGACTGTCAGGAATGTCAGGATAAGATAGACAGCAGACCGTTTGGTAGTCCGGTATCGATTACGCATAATTTTATAAAGACTGATCATCTCACTTATTGTAATTGTTTATACCTATTTGATATTTAAAAAATGAAGTACTTACTCGAAAATTATTAGTCGTCGTAAGGATGTCAAGCATAAAGTATTATCTAGATGCAGTGACTCTAGATCTAGATCAAATTTAAGTGAGTACCTATTTATGAATAATATTTATCCTTTTTAAGCGTAAGTGATATTACACGTTTCTAAAATTATTCCAATTTGCAATTTAATAACATATATACTATACGTCTCTTGTACTGATGTAAATTCGTTACACTAGGATTTGAGGACCAACTTTTGTGTTGTTTGTTTACGAGTATATCTTGCCCAATGTTATTTTTAATCAGTCCAGAGTCGTAGAATTACTATATTCTTTTGTTACTATACGGTTTGGTGAATAGATACTGTACTGTTGTTATGTACGCGTATTTTACAATTTTTTTTTAAGTATACAGTTAAAAACATTCTATAGAGTGCCTTAATCTTTGTGTTTTATTACGAATGCATTGAATACTTGTCTTTCCATCTGGATAACGCGATCACCGTCCTAGAGTACTTTAGTGCCAATGACGAATTTAGAAAATAAGGTTTTCTATACCATACCAGAGACTAGGAATTATATAGACTGCCAATGCCTATACATTGTGGCGTAATTTTAAAATAATGGGCCTGCTGTAGCTAGTTTCACTATGGAGAGATCACTTTACCATTTAATTCGTATGCGACTAAGACCTCGGCTTAAAATATAGCGCCATCTGTTGGGAGCTTCTACGTTGTGTTCATAGATGGCGCTATGTTTTAAGCAGAGGTCTTAGTGGCATACGAATTAAATGGTAAAGTGATCTCTCCATAGTGAAACTAGCTACAGCAGGCCCATTATTTTAAAATTACGCCACAATGTATAGGCATTGGCAGTCTATATAATTCCTAGTCTCTGACCATACCTATACTTAAATGCATTTTCGGTGGTTGTCGTTAATAATGTGTAGGAATATTCTACCCAAGATTCTCCTCTGAAAAAAGCTATACGACGTCTAATGTTCAACGTTTAATTTTAGAGTCTATCCATATGACTCAGTGACTCTGTATATGAATTTGGATATACCTAAGAAACGTACGTGGAGTGCATGGATTTATTGGTAGTCGTTCTATGATATAAATGGCTGTTCACAATACACATTTAATACACATTTAGTCTTGAACCCGAAACGTACAAAGAATACCTAGAGAATTTTATCATAAATTGTTGCACTAAACTTTAGGCACTTACCTGTGAGATGTGGAGCGTTACGGGTAATAATGATAAGACGAGACTCGAGGAAATACTGATTTAACACTGATTTATTGAGTAACAATTACACTGCTTTTATACTAACAGTTTGGTATGCGAAATAGAACATATGGTAATACTATCTTCTTGGAATCAATATCAAGGTCTCTTGCATTCCTTAGTACTTCCGGGAAAAAGTACAAAGGTTAATATTAGTTAAGTTTCCATCAGATGTGTATCAGCTGTGATCAGCTGTGATCAGCTGAGTTATTAGGGTGTGACATACACCACAGCTTCCCCGTTTTTTTGAGACAAAAAATAGTAAAATACATAACTACTATTTTTTGGCTTCTGTAAACTTAATTAACTTATGTCTATGGTTTACATGGTTTCTTAAAGTAACTTAAGTCTATGGTATACATGGTTTCTTAATTTATCTTAATGCTACTTACAATGTTTACATTACGTGTTCCTTATATGGTAGGTGGTATGCGATCAGATGGATCGACATAACCCTTTTAGCATCGTAATATCAATTTTTAAATAAACATTGTTTTTTTTTTTTTTTTTTTTTTTAGTTAATTCACTTATTAATAGTATTATATGGTTATACATTTATTCGGAAAAAGTAATGGAAAATAATTAAAACTAAATATAAATGAACTTATTTCTAAATTTATATTATTTACGAAAAATCTCATATTACTTTTTGACATTATATTTTTTCAAACAGAATGAGAAATATTTATTAAAATGGATACAGTAAATAAATTAAAACTAAACTAAATCTAAAGATACAAATTTTTCTTTATCCATACTAATATAACTGGAATTGAATGCACGCTTTGATGACGACGCTTGTTTGTTATATATTGTCATTTATTTTTTAAATAGGACATAACTAAATTATGGTATACATTTATGCTACCATTATTAGTTTGTGTTTACGACGTTGTATTATGTCGTTATTTTTCTCTTGTTTGTGAACATAATAACAAATATTTTGTGCACATCAATATTTGTCATTATTATTATTTTTTAAATTTATTTTTAAGCCATTTAAAAATAGTCATTGTGACTTGCAAGTTCATTTTTCTCTTTTAGACGTCATAATTATATATATGTATTTTTATTTGTCACTTAGTATTTTACTTGTGACATAAAGTGTGCAATTTTGCATCACTTTTGGCAAAGCTTGCTAAGCTTGCTAAGCTTGCTAAGGTAGTAAGGTACACGGCATGCATTATTTTATGGTCGGCCGACTCTTAATTATAACTCAGTAATACAAGGATTTTATACATAAATTGTATACATAAGCGCGCGTAAATACCATTTAGAGGTAGGTATATACCTTTCAGACAGTGCTTTTAACACTACATTATAAGTACTATGTGTCCAAGAACTTGCACGATTGATGCTCGATCGAATCATGTTCAAGGTTTCAAGGATTTGCTGCCTGCCTTGTATTTCTGGTGTACCTTGCTAATAATTATGTATCTACCTACTCGCTCAATGGCACCTCTCGGGTTTACCACTGATTGCGGCGGGACACGAGTTATATATTTATTTAATCCTAGTCATAATCGTCCTCCTACGTAATCTCAGGATTTGGCGTAGGCACTAGTTTTTACGGAAGCGACTGTCATCTGACCTGAGGGAAAACTAGACCTTATTTCAATTAGGCTTTTGTCAAGTAACTAAATGGGCCAGTTGACTGTTAGAAATTCTCAAGCCTCTAACTTGGCTTAACAACTGCTATCATAAACAGCTGTTGGATAAATGGCTTAACGTGCATTCCAAAGCACGGGAGCGCTCAGTTAATTAGCACTCAAAGACAAATAATGAAAGTTGTTTAATATGACTCTATGACTCGCCTATCATCGTTATCACTTACTTTTGAGACACCTTTAATTATATATACTCGGGATCTGCAGTACCCGGTTTTACATTTATTTATACATTGAGCTATACTCGTAGCTCCTCTATAATACACGCGGTGTCGTCATTATATAGTATGCCATATGCATACATTTTTATTTATTGTGCCTTGCAAAACACACCTAATTCTCTCGCGGGGAAAGCTCGTTCCGTACGCGATTGAGTACTAGATTCGACACACTATTAGTAAGGATGGCGAGCATAAAATATTATTTTTCTGACTGGTAATACAGTCTGTTTGTTTCATTATTTTGTCATAATCTCGTTTATTGAAACTTACTTAATTCTGGTAAATTATTTGGTTTTTAAGAATTTCCACTATTCTTGGTTGATCAGACCTGTCATAGTTGGAATCCTTATTATCATTATTTTAACACTATTCAACATTCTAGTATATTATTTTAATATTTTATTTTTATATTCTGGGAATCTATTTTTATTTTGATAAAACTGATCCTATATTTTTGCTCGATACGTCTGTGTGTATCGTGAACGTATTGTAACTCGAGAAGTCCAGATGTTGTTGTACAGGTGGACTGTTTTAGTTGCTATTTTTAAATTTGTAAATCTTAATCATATTATCACCTCGTCATCAAGCGGCATTATTTCTTATTTACTTAATTATTTATAACATAAATTGGTTTAATACCATAAAGTTTACACATTATTAGATTAAAAAAATATTACTTTTTTAACAATTTGATAAAATTAATTATTATCGTTCTTTATTATTAATTAAAATTTTACTTTAAAAAAATCTACGTCACTCAATAGTTAAATATTTTTTTTAAACATACTACTTACATTGTAGTAAAAGCTTTATAAGTACCTTAATTAATTACTTCTTCACGTGGATTGATGGTCAGCTGGTGATCAGCTGTCTGGCTTTTATGGACCTGAAGTCATCTGTGTGGTATCAGCTGTTGAACAGCTGGGCTGTTGAGCGGCGGCGCGGCTGGTGCTGGCGACGCTCTGTTCTGGCTTATTCGGCTTCAGTGGAGCTGGCTGGCTGGCGCAGTGGATCTGACTGGCTGGCGTAGCGTAGTGGAGCTGGATGGCTGGCGCAGTGCGCCGCCAGTACGGCACAAAGCCGCACTGACACTTGGTTCTTCCTCTAATAACGTTGGCAATGCGGTGCTGAAGCGGCTGACGTTGGTGACTATATCAGGGCTGCCTTGAGCAGACCGTCTGGAAGGGTCGCCATGAGAGGCGCCCTCCACTTAGTTGTTCGGCATTGAAAGGGTCGCCATGAGATGTGCGGTGCTCTGGCAGAGTCGCTGATGAAGTGACCTGCTCTCAGTATCTTGGTTCTGGCACTTGTTCACTAATTCAGGGCTGCCTGTGGCAGCCCGCCTGGCAGGGTAGCCATGAGATGTGGAGCGTTACGGGTAATAATGATAAGACGAGACTCGAGGAAATACTGATTTAACACTGATTTATTGAGTAACAATTACACTGCTTTTATACTAACAGTTTGGTATGCGAAATAGAACATATGGTAATACTATCTTCTTGGAATCAATATCAAGGTCTCTTGCATTCCTTAGTACTTCCGGGAAAAAGTACAAAGGTTAATATTAGTTAAGTTTCCATCAGATGTGTATCAGCTGTGATCAGCTGTGATCAGCTGAGTTATTAGGGTGTGACATACACCACACCTGATTAGTCCATATGAAAATGCTAGCGGTATTAGTATTATGTAACAAGTATAATATAAAATTGGCAGCCGTTATTTATGTAAATATTGGCATTTCTTTTAGCTTGTAACCCACCTACTGTATATAATTCACATGCTGACTGTTACTATCAAAATTCAATGATACACTCGGAAAAGGTGACCTCTGGCTGGCTTTTTCACCAATTTGACAATTGTCACTTGAAACTGACCATGCGCCAGACATTTCAAGCTATAAGATAAACGTATAACGTGAAGATTGTTACTTGTCCAGCCAAAACTTCATAAATTATGACGAAATGTCAGTCAAGTTATATATTAATGTAAAGTTGGCCGTTTAGGGTCCAGGCTAGAACCGCTGCTAGAAACTCGTGCAATCTTCGCTCAATATAGCGGTTCCGTTGTCAACGTAAGTTAAAAGTTCCAATGCTCGACACCTTTATGCCCAATAGTTGACACCTATCGTTCACTTCTGTCACTATGACAGAACAATGAAAGTGCCAAGTATTGGGTCAGTGTCGAGCACACGGACGTTTACATTATGGTTAGAGGCAGGGCTTTTCGATCCAACTGTCCGGGCGGAACTCAATAGATCTAATACAGACTAGTATTAATGTAAGTTAATCAAACATAATGTTATATATTTAGAGAAATAAGAATATATTAAATTGTTTACACTGGTATGCGTTTACCAAAAACACATGTAAAATAAAAATATAATATGTATATAAAGTCATTGTAATTTTGTTGATATTAAATCGCAATTTATTTACAGTTTGCATTTGTTTTGCTATTTAATATACTATACGAGTTCTAGTAGGTAATGCATAGTAGGGTAGATACGTAACATAATGTAAGGTTGTCACACACGTAAAAGCTCGGCACCAGACCGGCGCGGCGTCGCCCCAGCTCGCGCCGGTCAGTATTCTTTGTTAGAAATTTCATACTGCAACTCACACTTATCCACTCCGTAACGGCATTGCCCCAGCTCGGGACCAGCTAACGGTGGATGGACAGCACGCCGTCGCAGGGTGAATGCCGCGCTTGCAGTTCGCTGCCGGCGGGAGGAGCGCGCGTAGTCGCGGCGCTTACGGCGCGCGTGTGAAACGGCCTACCTACTTCAAACGTAAAAAAGCTGTCAACCAGTGGACACCTGGCGGCAAGCGCCTGGTTGACGGCGAGGTGACGCGGTGCCGGTCGGGTGCCGAGCCTTTATGTGTGCGACAACATTTAACTCCTCGGAATGAGAGATGACTGATATTGTATCTAAGGTACGTACAGAAAAAAGTACTGTAGATGATGTAGGCAAAGCTCTGGCCATAGACATAGAGCCATAAATAATGGCTACAGGTAGGTACGGTAGTAGGTAGGTACTGTACGTACGTGAATTCCGCAGGGGTAGCTGAAAAATAAATACTGTTCGTCTTTGGTTTATATTACCTACATCGATTCAGTAAACATTACCATGCTTGATCACAACTTATTATCCACATGTTTCTCTGCCTGTGGTCTATCTTAGAATGCTAATACAACAATGGAATCTGACAGCTATCCAACTTTACACTGAAAAGAAGAAGCTAAAGCTATAATGCATGTATGAGATCGAACCCTGGCTAAGGGGTGAATAGTGTATTGCCGCAAAACGAGCCATTACTTTGGCTCTGCTCTAGCTGGCTAGGCGCGAGAACAATAGAAGTCCCTGCAAATTCAACGTGATTGATATTGGAGAGAACTGCATCAAGCTGCACCGACAAGAGCTCGGCTCTTAAGATGTTGATGATGATATCCCGTAATAGTGTTTTTAGTTTTAGGGTGTTAAGGGAGGGAACAGAAATCATACCTACCTAACCTAACACAACGTAATCCTTCTAAAAGCGCTGCGCCTGGATGGCTTTAATCTAAATCTACCGTTAGTATGCTTAAGCATCTTACACTACCATCGATAGTTTGTTTTGATGACATTCAACACTACACCAAGAGTTAAATGATGTAAGGAAAGTTAGTTGTCTCCGCAGAGCGCGGAGAAGAGCTGCAGCGCCTCGTGCTGCTCGTCTTCCTCCACTTCACCCTCCAGCCAGAACGTCTCCATCATGCCCTTGCCCTGAAACAATAAGTACCTATAGCCTATAGATCGACCGCTTAACTTAGACCGCGCGGAAGGGTAGCGGGGGGCAGAGCACTGCCGCCCGCTACCCTTTGACGTCACCCCTTTTGCCCCTCTGCCGTCACAGGCGCGGTCTCACTGTCTCACTTAAACGGTAGGTACCTACTCAATACTCAATCATTTATTGCAATATCACAAAAAGGTAGTACATCTATAACCTACTTTTTACTCACAATAGTATAGTGCTAAAAGTATTAACTACGTAGGTATCAACGTTTTTTTTGGAGGGGCGCGTCCTCGTGGATGACACGCACTATAACCAGCTGCGACTCCTCGGGGGCAACGGATTCTTTTTATAAGTGGTACGTGTACACTGTAAACCTATTGCCGCGGTAGTCTCGGGGAAGGAGTTGCCGAGTGCGTACCTACCTTAACTTTAATGAGTCCGCGACGCCGCAGGCGGAACCGGCCCGGCGGGAGCTGCGCCGCAGTCGCTGCTGATATCTGGATGCGTCCCGGCTAGAACGATTACATAATAGTACATTACTTAACAAGGGCGGTAAAACAAAGAATGTCTCAGATCGCAGGTATTTGACGCCCGAGCCGAAGGCAAGGGCGATAAATATGCGATCTGAGGCTTTCTTTATTATCGCCCGTGTTAAGTACAAAATTTTATGTCACCCCCTGGCCAGGAAGTGGGTTTTTACGCGCGCGGACGAGCGTGCGATAATGGCCGCTTTATGGCCAGGTGTGATATAAAACCTAAAAACGTTGTACGTTTCTTTATTAATCTTATAATCTTTAAGGAAACTATAGGTCTAAAATTTATATTCTATGCATGTTGTATCATGAGTGAATAAGACTGTTTGTTTCTTATAAATAAAAAAATAAATAAAAAAAAACACACAAGTCATCATTTATTTAGGTACCTATCTATAGCTATTGATGAAGTTCATGATACTATTTCAGTGAAATAAGCCTTAAACGTGCGTGCTCGAAACGCAGTTTTGGCTTTCTCCTCATATTTTCGTTTAGCAACTTGCCTTGATATTCTTTACTTGCCTTGCATTAATCGTAGAACCTTCAGAGATTCACCAGACTACACATAAAAAAGTGACAAGTATTGTGTCAGTGTCGGGCACTGGGACGTTTACCTTATATTTATAGAGTTTCTTTTCTACCCCTATTGTATATGGTTTTCCTAATGATTTTTCTAGTGATTTTGAAAAAAAAAACTAGTGTCACCTCAGACGTAGTTTGCATGCGACTGGCGGTGTTGACGGAGTCGCCCACGAGGCAGTACCGCGGCAGCTTCAGCCCCAGCACGCCCGCCACGCACGGCCCCGAGTGCACGCCTGACGGAAAACATTCGCCAGAGATTAATCTCCATATTCATAAAACTTTAACAAACCTCCGCTAACTAAGATGTATAATAATGTGGTTTGTCTTTTTCTCACGAACATAAAATTTCAGTGACAGATAAGCACAAACGAATTTTAGCTAGCTAAAATATTAGGTTTCTTGGATGTGTTGTCCCCTTAGCGTCGTGGTTCGTGGCACTGACCGATGGTGAGGCGCGGCAGTGCGCGCGCGACTGCGAGCGCGGCGCCAGCGGCGGCGGCGGCGTGCGCGCGGCGCCGCTCCGGCGCGCCCGCCACCAGCATGTACACCGTGCCCACCGTCTCCACCTGATGTACAACGATTATTACGCGGTTGTCACACTGATGTGGTTTCCGGACGGTTACCGCAGTGCGAGCGGGATATCGCTATGCAAGTTTAAAGCGGTGTGGCACTCGCACTGCGGAAACCACCCGCCTTAAATACATAGACAACCGCCTTAAATAAATAAGCCTACCTCTTTACGCAGACGGTGCCTGTGAGGCGCGCGGAATGCCTTTAATTATCTTTTCTTCAATCCTCATTCAAATTCACTGATCGGTATCAAAAGTTACAGGTAACAACGTGGGTATCACAGCGTGCAAGCCCGCTTTCCCCGTGTAAACACCGCAGAACATTATCGTACGCACCTTATAGACGCGGTGCGCGTCGAGCAGGCGGTCGATGCGCGAGTACACGTCGTTCATGTGCGCTACCGTGTGCATCACGTCGGCGCGTGTGCCAGCCTCAGGCAGCTGCACGCCGCAGAACATTATCGTCACGTCGAACGCCTGCAAATGTTTTACCATCCACTTATACTTATGGAGTTAACCTGAATCTTAGAAGATAAGTACTATCAGGTGTTTTTCAAATCATTTTATAACCCGAATAATTAAACGGGATATTTATCCAAATTTCGTTTATTGCCTCCACGCGCAGATACGTCGAGCCAGATAACATACATGCCTTCTATTTCCAGCTCCCGTTGCGTGAAGAACATTTATTATAGCCATACATTTTCATATTTACCTGACAAGCGGACATTGCGTCTTTCCCCGCTCTTAAATGGTCAACAATAGCTTTAGGTATCATCGAGTAGAGCAGCTGGTCGCTCCGTTTCTTCCACTGGTCCAGCAAGCGGCAGGACTTCTCCAGCGACAGACTCCTGCTTTCAGCTCGCTCGAACAGCAGCTCCAACTTGGACAGGTGCTGCCAGCCATGCAAAATCATCTCTTTGGATAGGCCGTGACCGTTCATGTCCGCTAGAAATAGATCTGCTTGTTTCAATTCTTCGAGGCCGTTGAATCTGGAAACAGTGAGGGTTTTACGTTGAAAAGTATTTCCTTCGATACGTGTTTCAACTGTTAGGGGCTTTGAACTAGGTAATACTAGTAGTCTCGTCCGTGAACTGAGATAAGTTTTTTTTTTATTTAGGTGTTGTGGTTATTCCCCGGGCTTCTCAGCCCTCGTATCACTGCGACCATTTCTGAGCTATTGTGATATGTGAGAGAAGTTACCCATAGAGACCACATCCGTAGTGGGGTCCCGCAGAATGCTCAAGCAGAGAGAATGGGAAATATGTTCCAAAAAACAACTCACATGGGGCTACACAAAAATATAAGCGCGTCAATTTCTTCGAGGAAGTAGATGGGTCCTTTGAGTAGGATAGCCTTCGCGCCCTGCGAGCCGCGGCGCGCGTCGGCGGGGCACTTGCCTCGCCACCGCATCAACTCCAGCTCGAACATCACTGTTTGCATGCACACCACCTAAAGACAAGCAGAATCTATAGTATAAGTTTTTGCGATACAAAACACAAACGAACGCGTTTGCGTTTAGTCTTAAGCTTAAGCCACACACAGAGCTTGCGTGAGGCGGGCGGGCGTGTGGCGGGGGCGGGCGCGCAAAGGCAGTCTGTTTCTTGAAAGCCGCCCGCCACACGCCCGCCGCATAATAATAATGCGTTGTTTTAGTAGGCTGAGTAAAAAAAGGAAAATATAGACTCAACTTTGGATTTCATTTCTATCGAGAAAATTTTAAGCCATAATGTTTCGGCTATTGTCAGTACCACAATCATATAGTCAAGAATTATATATCTGAAAATCAGTCCCTATTGTTTCCTCGTCTGGGCCGAACAGCGTTTCAAAGTTTCTAAATTTCTCAGTTTAGCACCTTAACTATGCATAAGAAATAAGACAAAAATTATTTTACATACATATTTTATCGTAGTAGGTAATAGTTGTGTCATAGTAGGGAGGGATATAGGTAGATATAGGTACATTCCAGGCGGCTTAAACTTCCACAGTTTTGATAGAAGCAAACACGTCTGCAGTAAAAGCATCAGTGTTTATCTACTCGTAACAAAGAGATTTTGTTTTTATATAGCCTACCTTGTCCCAAGTAAACGCAACTTTAGGCTTTCTCAGGCGGAGTATCTCGGAAATAGCTGACTTGACCATGCTACCGTAAGGGCCACCCCACGCTGCTACCAACTGAAAACCAAATTCAATACTTAACCTTATTATTTAAAATACATAGATTATCTATTAAATAGGTTTTATTTATTTTTGCAATGCAACACAATTTGGTAAACTGTTTGAAAACCTACGTAAACTACCTACTCGATCGAAATACAAAGAGGAAATCAGACAGAACAACGGGACTCTTAGGCGGTTGTCACACTGATGCGGTTTCCGCACGACGGTGCGGTTTGCGAGCGAGATAGCGCTATGCAAGTGTATAGCGGTGTCCCGGTTGCACTGCGGAAACCGTCCGGAAACCGCATCAGTGTGACAACCGCCTTACTTACCCTTTCGCCCGCCTTGAGAATTTTCATTTTCCTGTCGAGGAGTACGCCGAAGGGGAAGAGCTGCAGCAGCAGCGACACCGGCACGGGCGGCAGCGGGCACGGCAGCGACTTGCGCAGCATTAGCGACTGCACCTGCAATGTTAAGAGATATTGTAAGATCGAAATTTCTTTTGTTGACCAAATATTTAAATGTTATTAGATTTTGAATTTTACTGTGTGAACGGCAGAACAGGTTTTTAGAACGAATTACTTGTATGCAACTCTGCTGCTTGACGCTTCTTATTTTGCAACTTCTGCTAGTAAAGAAGGATGGCTCTAACATCCAAACTGTTTCGTACGTACCTAAACTTCTCATAATCGTAACAATCTGTTTAGATTTTATTGTGGAAACCTTTTTTATTTCATGTCCTCTAAAAATACCTACTATCGATGGTTTATGTAGAGTTTCGTTTTTACTCATTACTTATTTTTTAACAGAAAAGGGTAAAATCCTAAAAAGATTCTTTGAAACATGACCATGAAAAAATACTTCGATACTTTATAAAGGTTTTCACAAAAAAAATGTTTGTAAACTTTTTTGTGTAAAAACATCTAAGATTGTGACGAGTTGAGTATCTGAAACTTTTCTACTTTTCTCATAGACTTCTGGACAGTTGAGACACATAATAGATAACAGCATAACATGTTTACGACCTCCGTCTTGGAGCCTGGTAAAATAAGGATGCTCATACTCATAAAGCTCAAGGCTTCCTCTAAACAATAGTGAAGCACCTAACAAACAATAGTGTAGCGACACTATAAACCGTCATTGTTCACATTAACACCCCATATGGATTGATTGTCCTTTGTACCGAACGTTACCTATTGATGGTTCATCTGGTGACGAATTGTGCGTTCATTCATTCGTAAACGGTAGGTAGCCACAAGTTTTGGAGTTACTTAAGTACTTTTTTTTCCTAAATGACTTATTATATCTACGCTTGTCCTATTTGCCCAGTTACTTTATAATCCAGTCGATATGTCCTAACATTAAGGGGTTTACCTGGAAAGTGCTCGGAAGTTGATGGAATTTTATGGGGTCGACCACTTAACTTTACCTAATTAACTTAACCCCCAAATAACCCCATAAAATTCCACCAACTTCCGAGCACTTTCCAGGTACAATGTACATATCGACTGGATTATTAGTGCGGTATCTAACCTACTTGAGGTTAACGTCATAACCAAAGTTTGCCACTTTAATACACAATAGTTGTGATCAAAGAATATAATACTCACTAAAGAGATGCCTATACTCTATTTTTTTTATCTATAAAGTATTATCCTCTACGAGTTCTATTCAAGAATTGGCAGGAAGCAAATAAACGCGCTATACATTTTACTACGGCAGTACTTTATAGTAGATAAAAAATAGGCTATAGTAGGTTGAAATAAACTATTTACCAATATACTTTTTTCCAATAACTTTGGTCTAAATACAACCAGACATTTCACGCACTAAATTATTGCAATAGCTTCTTGAGCAGAATAACAACGAGTTCATTTATATTCAAGTACCTGCCGACCAATTGAGACATTCGGAAAGGCTTTATTTAGGTACATTATTACGATATCCCCGTGGCCTTGAAACCCTCCATACCTCGCTGCTAACACCTAAAATTATCGCCATTGGGTAATTTGAAAACGCGAACATAAAAATAAAACCTTGACTATAGGTCTCTGTCAATCCTTCTTTTCTGATTAGATTCCGAAGACAACCGACGTATGTAAATGTGCCCTACAATCATTCAATATTTGCATGCGAACGTCTTCCACGGACCCATACCGACGGAAAGTAAAATTGGTATTTGGAACTAGGTAGTGTCCGACCGAAGGTTCGGTTTTGGCTCTAGTTTCGGCCGAAACAGAAACTTTTACAGACGTGTTAAAATCATTGAATAAACGTATAACTGGGCCGTTCTTTCTAGACATACGAAAAAAACCTATTATTCATGTAAGTGGTATAAAATAAAACAATTTGAGTAACAAGATATGAAACAAGTGACAATTTTACCTAAGTTGAAAGTGTTGAAACGGAGACGCTTCGCTCGCTTCGTTCGCTCGGTCAATAATATCAGTTTCGGCATTGCCGTAAGGTTCGGTAGCTCTTTGACCGAAACCGAACCTTCGGCCGAAATATGATTTTTATGCTGAAACCTGCCGAAACCGAAACTTCGGTCGGACACTATTTGGAACTAGAAAATCTATGCTAGTTAAGTACTAGCATCTCCATTAGACACATGGCGTTTTCAATATTCCACAAGATTTTATTACCCAAGAGGCTGCTCGTAGCTCGTCGGTATCTGATAGTGATACTTAATATTAAATAGGTAGGGGTAGGTGGCTGAAAATGATGATGATGATGATATTGATATTCGTAGGTGCATGTAGTATTCCTAAATTGAAGAATAAATAACTTTGACTTTCTAACTACGCAACATTACCAGTTTCGAATACCGAACCTACAGTAGAGCAAAATAAAAGCAACTGATGTAATCAGGCGATACTTAGCGGCCTTTCATGATATAATGGGTTAAAAGGTTATACACGACGCATCTTCACTTCAATAAAGATTCGGCAACCAGCTTGTGATTTTTCTGGATACGAGTCGCTAGCGTTTATGGGCTACGGTGTCTGCTTACCATCAGGCAGGCCGTAAGGTTGCTTGCCATCATCTTTGTAAATAAAAATAGAATACCTATTGAGGTTGAACGGTATATCATTTTAGGCACTTCTCCAATTTACAGACGCGCTCAGTCAATCAATTATGACTGGAAAAGCTGCCTATGAAAGGAGGTTATAGAAACTGTTGCTATTGCTACAGAAGTGACATTATAGTAGGCAGTTTATGCAACTGGTACATAATGGGAGGCAACAAAACATGAGTGTGGTTTTATGAAACAAGCCGAAGGCGAAGTTTCATAATAAGATCACACGAGTGTTTTAATTATGTGCAGTTACATACAATACTTTATCTAAATCCATATATTACAATTACATCCTCTTTTCCTTACTCTACCTACACTTTTTGAGCACATTAAGGAGGATTTACTATTTATATGGATCGACTCAGATGGTACGGCCACATAATGAGAAGACCGCCAGACCACATGACCCGACAAGTGCTGGAGGTGAGTTCCCGAACTAGAGCACGCGGCAGACCTAAACTTACATGGCAATCAGTAATTAATAATAGTACATTATTGCCGTGGCCGGGAAGGGAGCAATTGCAGGCTGAGTATTTGTTTAAACGGACGAGCTTGCGTGTCCGTTTAATTATAATACGAAGCCTGCAATTGCCATTCCGGCCGAGGCTAATATAGTGCTTTTCTCAAAAATGGGGAAAATACGACAAAAATTTTATTAATATTTGATAAACATAACCTTAAAACGTCAAAAACATCATGTTTTCCCGCCGTTTATTTTTTTAACAGAATCGCAAGTGTATTTTTCCACCGAAAAACGCAAATTATTCGAGACACATAAAAAAACGTCGCGTTTTGAACAGAAAAATACGAGCTGAATTGGCTGAATACGACCTGTGCCTCCTTTTATATGACAGTTTCTACATTTTAAAAAGTTTATAACTCGACAAATAAAGGAATTTATATGTGACATTGCAGGCCATATATGTGGCCTGCAATGTTTTTTACTTTTTAATTTGGATCTGACCTTAAACTATACACTTTACCTTCCAATATGTAGCGACTAAAGTCCAGTTTGCGGGCCATTTTTGAGAAAAGACCTTTTCACCTGACTAGCTCGGAAAGCCCTTTTTTATTCTTTAAAAACAGATAGCAAAACTGCATTTTATCCACATGTGTGCAAAGTAATTTTGAAATCCGAACGTGTTCCTAGTTACTTTTTTAACAGAATAACATGTAAGGCGGTGTTCCCACTATCCGATACAATATCGGTGTAGGATTCGTTACCGATAAAAATGTATGGAAAACTGCTTAGTGCTCACACTATCCGATCCGATATCGGTCAAATTCGTATCGGATCCGATATCGGTTAGTGTGGACACAAAACAGCCAGGACAATTTTCGCCATCTGTTTTTTTTTTTTTCAGGTGGTGTGAAAAAAATTAGTCCTTGGATTTTATATTTATTTTTAATTAAAAAAATTTATAATTATTTTGAATTTTAAGCAAAAAAAATTTTTTTGCAAAAATTCGTCATTATACTCCATTTCGACTAATTTAGGGGTAGGGATTTCAAATTTTACATTTATTTAGAATTTAAAGTCCTAAAAAATATTTTTTTTTGCAAAAAATCGTCATTATACACGATTTCGACTAATTCAAGGACAAGGATTTTAAATTTTATAACTATTTTGAATTTTAAGCAAAAAAATATTTTTTTTGCAAAAAATCGTCATTATACTCGATTTCGACTAATTCAAGGACAAGGATTTCAAATTTTATAACTATTTTGAATTTTAAGCAAAAAAATATTTTTTTTTGCAAAAAATCGTCATTATACTTGATTTCGACTAATTCAAGGATAAGGATTTCAAATTTAATAACTATTTTGAATTTTAAGCAAAATAAATTATTTTTTTTGCAAAAAATCGTCATTATACTCGATTTCGACTAATTCGAGGATAAGGATTTCAAATTTTATAACTATTTTGAATTTTAAGCAAAAAAAATATTTTTTTTTTCAAAAAATCGTCATTATACTCGATTTCGACTAATTCGAGGATAAGGATTTCAAATTTTACATTTATTTTTAAATTTAAGCAAAAAAAAATTTTTTTTTGCAAAAAATCGTCATTATACTCGATTTCGACTAATTCAAGGATAAGGATTTCAAATTTTATATTTATTTTGAATTTTAAACAAAAAATTTTTTTTTTTCAAATTCATAATTCATAATCGTCGTTATACTCGATTTCGACTAATTTAGGGATTGGGATTTCAAATTTAACATTTATTTTGAATTTTAAGTTGGAAAAAACATTTTTTGCAATAAATCGTGATTATACTGGATTTCGACTAATAGAGATTTCAAATTATGTATATTTTTATTTGAATTTAAAGTAATACATTTTTCACGCAATTTTGCTTTATTAATTTACTTTAGTATTTGTTTTTGAATTTTGCTTAAATTTTTTTTTGCGTTTTTTTGTTCTAATTTAGTTTTTTTTTTCTATTTTAATGAAATGAAAAATTAGAAGAAACCCTATTTTTTATTGTTTTACTTTTGTTTTTTCCTTTTTCTATTTCCTCGCTTTAGTGAGGTGAAAAGATTTGTGTTACACACGGCTGCAAAGTTATTTTACGTCTCGTGTGATGCAACACTCGCTATGCTCAGGATTCTAATTTTGAACCACTCGCTTCGCTCAGGATTCTATTTTCGAACCACTCGCTTCGCTCGTGGCTCAACCATAGAATCCATTCGCTAGCTCGTGGTTCAACCCTAGAATCCATTCGCTAGCTCGTGTTCCAATTCCACACTCGCGGTTAAAATACAACTTTGCACCCTTGTATAACAAATAACTATAAAGACGCCAATCTGAAACCCCAGACAACCCAGGACAGAGCCACCAGGAGACGCCGTATTAGGAGAGCAGACCCCAAGTAAATGGGAAAATGCTAGGACAAAGAAGATGGGTGTAGGTAGATTAAACTGTTTCAGCTTACGTAATCACTATTGTCGAACTCCAGCCTCAGCACCGCCACGTAGTAGCTGCCCTCCATGCTCTCTCTCACGATAGACACTTTCAGCTTCAACGAGAAAATGTCCTCGGCTATTTCATACAGTTGACCTGTAACCAATTAATATAAAGTACGATTTCTATGTTAAGCATGTTAATAGGTAGTTGCTAACGGAAAGCTTTAATGCAGGTAAGTTAGAGCTTTAAGTTTCTATCTTACAGTGTACTTACGTAACCGTAATATTGTGATGTAGACGTAGGTACAGTCAACTGCAAAATTTGCTATACGTCGTTATGAGTTGAATAGGTAAGCTGCTATATGTATGTAGGTACTTTTAACAATACTCAGACTTGCAAACATTAGGTACCTAAGTTGAAGCTATTCGCATCGTAGCTACTCCTGATGACCTGCATTAATTTATATCTAACACGAAAAAGCACGCAGAAATACGAGTAGGTGATATGTAGAAAATATAATGTTATCACATATTTTTAAAAGCCTAGGAACTCACCTAGGTCTCACCGGAAAATCGGCATCTATTATGCTGCTACCTTTTCGTGCCGATATATTTTTTTTTTACTTTATTTTTTTTCTGTTTCTTTTGTGTTTCGTCACGAATAAATGCTTTCTTTCTTTCCTAGATCTCTACATAATGGTCGCTTTAATACTACTTTATTGTCGACGGCCACGGGACGGTAAAACTCTCATTCATAATTAGTCTAAATTCTACCCATGAGGTAGTGCGCGAAGCCGGTGCGCGTGCTGCTGTAGACGAGCTCGGCCCCGTGGCGGTGCGCGCGCGTCAGCTGCATGCTCGGCGAGCGCATGCGCGGGAACGTGAACTGCATGCGCTGGTGGATGTTGTCCACTGACTGCAGGAACGTGCAGAAGTAGCGCCCCGTCGCGCGGATCATCTGGTCGTACCTGCAAACATTTGTCAATTTGCCATGCTGCACGAGCTAGACCGTTCAATCCAGAAGGCAGCCTATTCCTCATCGCGCATTACCTACTTACATTATGTATATCTGCTTTGTGCATAAGGCAGGTACAGTACAGGTATAGGTAGAAATGGGTTGTTTAATGTAGATTGAAGAAGCATACCTATGGCCTTGACGAATAGGGTACCTACGCTAGCTAGACGAATGGACTTGTCAGTAATCACATGTGTTAACGCGATGGAGACATTTTGAAACTTACATCTTGCGTAAAACTGGAATAATTTGTTTTTAGTTTAATATTTTAAATAAGGAGCCCCAGGGCTATGCGCCACACTTTGAGAAACAGGCGGGTCTAGACAATTCAATCAGACTTAAATAGGCGCGCAAGAGGGTTCGTCTGTGTCAATTATACACGGTCTGAGTTAAACGTCAGATCAATCAATTGGTAATTCATCTTTAAAATTGTGTTCTCGACTCCTGACATGACAAAAAATTAAATACAGACTTGCACAAAGTTGCAAAAATTTCCAAATAATGGAAACAGTTGTCGGAAATTTCTTGACTATTTCATATATATATTAGAGATTTCACATTTCGGAAAGTTTCAAACCCAATACAAAAATGAAAATTTCCCATGTGCATTTCGCAATTTTGGAAAGTTACCGACGGCAAATCAGCCCATCAAGTAAAAAAAATATCACGGCAAAACACGGTACGATGCAATAAAATCGATTGCTGAAGTATTCAGGTCTAATCTTGAATCAGTCAAACGAGACGTGCCTTAATTGTAACCTACAAGACTAAGTAAGCCCTATCGTCTGTGCCATGCATTGGATTAGTAATAACTACCTAATTAATAATCGGAGCTCAAGGATTAGGTTTTTCACAGTTGACAAACAAGCGACATTGAATCGCATAATAGGTACGAGTAGATACAGTTGCTACGTATCAGTTATGAGTTCAAAAGATGATGATGCTACGTTAGGTTAAACTAGCACTTAAACTTTGTGAATCCTGCTTCTTGATTAATACCCGGCCCAATGAACCGAATGGCGATAGGCGACCAAGCGTACCCGTGTTTTGTACTGGCGCACTTTGATAAATGACTCTACGGTTGGCAACTTGGTGCCCCATACCGTCAAAATAACCAGAGATTTATCGACGACTGACACATTAATGAAAAAAGTTCAGCCGGCCGATGTTGACGTTATTGCTAAATTTTTTGGTGGGAATGTTATGTACGGTATGATATGATAAAGTAAACGTCCTAATACTCGACGGCATAATAACCAATAGTTAACTCCAATTCACGTCAATTATTATTACATGAGATTGAACTAATTCAGTATTGAGCCAGTGCTGAGCACTGGGACGTTTATTTTACTTGATTGTAAGAGGAAGCCTTTTTACTTAGCCTAATATTTTTAGTAATAACTTACTGATATTTGCTAAAGAACTTCACAAAGCACCTTCCAAAGAAATGCATTACTTTTTCGGGAGTCCCGAACTTTTCTTTCAAGCCCGGTAGCTGATCCTCGCGGATAAGAGCGAGACTGTTTATCCTCGTACTGGGCTTCACGCCGCTCCCTCGGCGCTTGTGCAAGTCCAAAGCCACCGTGCAACTGCTCTTCCGAATAGGTCTACTCGTCTTCTTCCCATTCTCGGAAACTGGTGAGGTCGGTAAAGACTCATCACTTCCTTCCTCAGGAGCACTAGCTTTAGGGACACCCCGAGACGATGTTGAAGCGACACATGGGAAAGTCTTGTTCTCCTCCAATTTAAACCCCAAGCTCCTTCTGTTATACTTCACGATTTCCTTGCAAGTGTTTTTAACTTCTTTTAAATTAGTAATATCTTCGGTTTCATTAATTTTGTCGGAAGATTTGTGTGCTCTGATTTCCTCTGCGGAATTGTATGCTTCGATTTCTTTTTTGGTGGCAGCAGTCAGGGCGTTGGTGGCCGTGAAGGGACATTTGAAGTTAGGGTTCCTGGTGTCGGTGTGTAGGGAAGCGCTGCGCCAGCTGGGCTTGGACTTGAGGGAGGGCTTCCTCGGCGCGGGGCTGCCGGGAGCGCCGCCGGCGGCGGCGGGCTCCTCGCTTACCAGCCTTGCCAGAGCGCACGCCAGCCGCAGCATCAGTGCGTCTGGGTATTGCTGTAGGTAAAGTATATCTGTAGCTCTCTTGAAATTTTCTAAATTTCTTACACATCGTTAACTGGAAATCGATTTGTTGGGTTAAACTTTGACCCAAAAAGTTAAAGTGAAAGGTTAAGTTTAATTAAAGTTGTGAACATTTCTAAATAAATAAACAATCTTAGGAATCGTTAGGATACCTAATAAGGGGACTTCTATTAATTACGTGAAGCATTTTTAGCAATTTTCTGATCCCCCTCCCCCTGGTTATGTGTCGTGAGATTTGGCTCATCCACCTCCCTCATCCTCCCCCCCCCATCTCACATAATAAGATTTATCAAAATTAATATTTTGGGTTGGATTAATTTTATTAATTACTAGTTAAAGACTAGTATGTAAGATTGCTAAGAATCAATATTTAAATCGCTCGCAATTTTACTCTGCTACTTGCGAAAAAAGTTACGTTATTTTTCGGAAACCTTCCCTAAAGTATTGAGATTCGACTCGACCCCGTTCCCACCTTGAACGTCTGATGTAATTAATAAGAGCCCTCTAATATCAGATTTCAAGGACGGAAAGTACTGATAACAGAATAAGGTATTGGACTGCCGTGCCGTTACCTGAGTAGCGCTGAACACTGTGTTCCTCGCCCCCGCTTCCCGAAGAATAGTCTCCCATATTTCCTCTCCGCATTCTTCCTGCCGACAAAAGCAATAAAATGTGTGGGTGTTTGGATGTTTGTTACTCAATCTAGCAAAAACGGCTGAACGGAATATTATGAGACTTTGTATACAACGTTTTTATAGCTGTGATTAACATATAAAATACTTTTATCTCGAAAATCATCCACGAAAGAAATGAAATAGGGAGTGGAAATTTACGCTGATGAAGTTGCGGGAAAAGCTAGTGTTAAAATAAACCACACTACCTACAATTTTTAAAAGGACTTTAATTATTTTTAGAAATAAATGTAGGTATACCTTATTCAGAAGTAAATGCAACAAACAAGAACTGAACTGAATGAGTAGATCATGGGTCCATCGGTCTGTCTATCCAAATTGGATACGGGTGTGAGTTGTACGTACGATTAAAAATAAAATTAATTAAAAATCTCAGACACTTGTATACTTATGCAAAATGGTCAGCGACCATTTCGACAAAAGAAACGACATTCCGGAAAAGCTGTGGAAGCCACTCCGCGTGCGGCTCCATACATAATCGGGTCATAAAGAGATTTAGGTTCACGTCTTTCCTGTGGACATATTAAAAGTTAAGGGCTACAAAGCTTAATTTTAGATTGGACTAGTAACCCGCATCAACAGCGTCTCCGTTTCTATTAATCCACGTGATAAAAGCATAACTTACATGCATATAACCAGTTAACTATTGACCACAGAAGGGACGACTTTTGTTTTTCAAGTCTTTATGACCCAATTCCTTATATAATTCAAACTGCAAATTAAACCTTATAAGTCCACTTATTCCATTTTGTTTGAATCACCTCCCCATATCGCCCTCTTCATTATCCGTTTTTGTTTATTCACCCCTAAGTTCACTTATTTACTCGAAGTTTCTCGATTTGGAAATTTCCATCGACCCTTTCATATCTTCACGCTACATTGAGCAACATTCTAAATGTTCATTTAGATTCAATCTCCTGGGTCCAAGCGGTTCTCCCCGTTAGGTTCGGTGGTCTGGGAGTTCGCTCCTCGTCGAGCGTGGCGCTGCCAGTTTTCTTGTCCTCTGCCTACAGCTCGCTGTCTCTTGTCGGTATCATTTTAAATGCCCCACACCGCAGACATCCGTCATTGAGATAGCCAGTCTGGTGGAGGCGGAGAAGGCGCTGGAGCGAGTCTTGCCCTGGAGCGTACGTCCCGGCTGCCAAACATAACTAGAGGGCGTGGGCCCTCCAGGGATATCCCATGCCAAAATCAGAAGATTTGGAATACGCCCTACTTCTCGCTGTTTCCGTAAGTGAGTCCGGTTACCACGTGCGTGGGGAGTACTTACCCCCACTACCTCTGGGTGCTGCTAAAAGTGCAACAAACTGGCAACCGTACTGTCTCCTTGAAGATCTCACGGTATAATTATTGCCATACAATAAATAAAATAAAAACCACTTCCATCTCGCATCCACGCGCCTATTATCTTAACTAATGCCAAATTTTGTCAGTGATAAGGAGTATTATAGTATTTGATTTATACTAAAAAGTAGCGCGCTATATGGCATGGAATAGAGATCGTTATATTGGCAACAATTTAGACAAGGTGGCATTAGACGTGACACTCCAAAACTAGACACCTATTTTTAACTAGACAATAGGCAAATTATGCAATAAGAATAGTACGGCACTTATAATTAATTGATCCTATTTAATAGTTTTGGTTCATCAGTTTTTTTATATATAACGCTGGTGGCAAACATGCGGACGGTCCTCCACCTGATGATAAGCAGACACCACAGCCTATAGATAGACGCTCGCAACTCTAAATGAGTCACGTGCGCGTTTCCGACCCTTAATAAAATGTGAGGATTCACGTTTTGACAGCAGAAGGGACAAATTTAGGTTCCTCGCTCTCAACACATCAGTGCAATCTCAGGAGCTCTGGCAGCCTTGGTCACCTCCATCCAGGGACACAACACTACATACCTGTATAGAAAATAATGGTATTATTGCTATCTGCGGTCTATTGCAAGGCGGAGGTACTTCCCCACAAAGACTGCAATGTTATACTAACTTCCTCAGTTGGGCTGCGCCAAATTCGAGCAAGATGACATTTTGTTATGCCCTGCCTCTCATGGTATTCCAGTTGCGTTTCAATGCTCGTATTTTCGTGCTCTCGTTCTGGTGCTAGTTCGGCGAAAGTGGAAACAAACGTGTGAAAAACATTGATTTTCCTTTGGGAATAAATGTGATGTGACGAATCTAAACAGACCTCCCGATACGCGATGGCAAGATTGATTCGTTTACTCAATATTTTTGGTCTTCGTCTAACTAACACATTGTGTTGGAACAAATTTGTAAGTATTTGTGACGTATCGGGTGGTATTGGGAGACCAAGTAATAAATTCGTGTCCAATACGTTTAGGTACATACATGAACAACAGAGCATAATATCTAGGTAAGTAATAAGTAATTGATTATTATAAGGAATTAGAATTTTCTCGTCATGCATATGTAGATATAACCAAAACATTCCTATAAACTAGTTACATATAATAAAGTCGTCACACATCAGACTTTGATATGTGATCGAGTTTCATCATGAATCATGACACATGAAAGGCGTCGGGATAGCTAAATCGGTTTCGAAAAAGTAATTGTTTTGTAGTATCTTCGTATCTTCTTTTAAAATTGTAACGTAATAGATTAACAAAGCTGAATATCAACAAGTGGGCGTAAGAGGGCGACAAGCAATCTCGAGGTCTTACCCCTGACCTGTGAAATAGATGGAAGGGGTGGAGAGGGGGCCGAGGGGGGATAAGTTATGATTAGTTTAATTGAGTTTAGGTAGCCTCCAACTTGAAGGACACTCAAAAGGACCATTAAGATTACATTACACCACTTAAGCATAGTTGGTAGTAGCCCTGCCTACGAAGCTGGAGGTCCCGCGGGTTTGAGTCTCGGTCAGGGCATTTATTTGAGTGAAGAACACGAATATTTGTTACTGGGTCTTGAAATTCAATGAGTCTTGGATGTTTTCTATGCATTTTAAGTACTTATCTATTTATCTATATAAGTACCTATGTATGTAAATCGTCACTTAAAACCCATTAGTACCTACAAGCTTAGTTTGTGACTAGGTCGATTTGTGTAAAATTGTCCACAAATATTTTTTTATTACCAAATACGAACCGCACTGCAAGCGTGAACACATTCTCTGTCCCATTCGATACGAAAGTAATATCATGTTTTACGGGGAAACATATAAAAGGTATTTACTTAGAATTGCTATGAGATTTTATGTACATTGGTGTATGTAAGTTCTTTCTTACCACAATAAAGTGCTGCACGCTTTCCAACAGCCATCCGTACATGGCGCGGTCTTCGGGGATTGGACTGGCAAAGTGGCAAAGAGATTTGTAATTTGACGGCAAATGTACAACCGTCACGTAGAGAGATAAGTAACTAGTTTTAAAACTTGTATGAACTTAAATGGGTGGTCTTTTATCCGTTACTTTGCCTGGCGCTGGAGGCTTGATATGGGGAGTTCACGTATCAGTTTTCAAGCTATAATTAAATCAATAATACATAGATCCGCAATCATGTAAAATATATTTGGTTGGATCACAGTTACTAATACACTATACCGTCTAGTTCGTTTTTTTTCGTTTATCGTACGAGTGATTATGGATTATTTATAAACTACATACATACATACCTAAATGCAACAATGAACTTGCATGATTTCAAATTTACATATGTATATCATAAGATCATATACAGTATATTGAAATAAATAAAAAATGGAAGAGGAGCTTGTAATGAAACCGAATTAAATTGCGCAATTAATTGATCAGGTACCACACAGCGAAATTAATCGGGTTCATTATGTCACGTGATACAAAACGGTACTATATAATTACTTAGTAAGCAGAGCGACCCGTGCAGCCAGCGAGGCTTTCGCGCGCCCACTGCCGCTCCACGGGGTTCCCTACGGTAATGCAGCCTTATCGCTTTCAAGTAAGGCTCTATTGTTTTGAAATGCGTGTAATATGATTGTGGACTAACATTCACCATGAATTTTTACCGGCTAGGCAACGACGAAACTGAGATGAGCAGATCCTTGCCAAATCCTGTGTTGATTTAATTTTTGACAATTGTTGTACGATCTTACGTACCTACCTACGTGTCGACGATACGACCGATACTTACGGTCATTGTTTATGCAAACAACGTATTACGTAAAAAACCTTTTCTGAACAGCATGCAGGCGTAAAAAAAAAATATCTCTGTTAATCTAATGTTTATATCTTGATATCACGTGCCTAGTGACGCTACCGTCAGCAACAGTGACGTTACCGAACTGCAGAGAATGCGTTGAATTGGTTCGGTGAAACGCATTGGGGCCAATTGGCCACTGCGCCCTTCGAAGGACGCGACTCTATTGCCATTATTCGGGTTATTGCCAGCGTGCTTAATTGGAACTAGAATGTACAACTGTAGACCGAGAATATATCTGAAGATAATAATGAAGATCTTTTGGAGGCAGGCTCAAAAATAGCTCATTTAAGTACCTACCAGTAATCATGACAAAAAGATACTTTTTACTTAATAAAATGCACAGAAAGATATAAAACAATGATGGCAGAATATGGCTCTTCAACTCACCGACACAAAATAGCAAACATTTTCCAAAAGGATCCCGTACATCACAGATCGCGGTCCCGGACTTGACACAGCCCCGAGACCTGTGACACCTGTGTCGTGTATGAAGTCAAAGGTCGTACTGCATCCTTAACGCCACCCTAACCGGAATATTGACACTATATTTGTACACGTTGGCCCTTTATTAACTTAATTAAGCGAAGTGACAATTCGAGTAATAGAGAACTGTTACAAGTCGCAATTAGTTGATCTATTAGAATGAGGGTTAGTTTAGAGGTAGTTAAGTGATTACTTTTAGTTGGAAAAAATTGAGAATTTTCCGCAATAAAACTTATTACAAGCAATTTCTCAAAAGGTTTAGGTACTTGGGTATTTTTCTTATAAAACATTGAAACGAGTTCTAAGTATGTAAAGTATTGCAATATTTCCCATCGTTTGCAGTAGCGAAGCGAAGTAGGCATCCCTTTACGACATTCCGAGCCAATTCTGTCTTCGAGAAATCGCGGCTGTTGTCGCAACGAAAAGAGTCTTGACCTATCACTATAAACACTGCAAAAAAATATGTTAGTTTGACTTTTTGCACTTCGTCCCCTGATCATGTAAGTACCGAAAAAAAATCTCCATGTCTACATAAAATAACATGTTCGATTTCAATTCATGAAAAAAAAAACACTAAAATAAGCTTTTAAGAAGTAAGTAAAGGATAATATAAGTATAGGGTGCCAACGAATAGGGATAATCACTCATACCATTTATTGTACATACTTATAAGTACCTAATAATCCATAATAACTCATAAAAACATTTACGCGTCGTATTCAAGTATTAAAATGTCAATATCAATTAAAAATAAATAAGTACAATTTCATTAATAACAGTAATAATCATTCATAAATAATAAAATAAAATTAAAAATTAAATAAAATACCCTACCTGCTATAATGCGCGCCATCCACGATGACGCGCCCCTCCACAGCGAATCTCATACTAACCTGTGCGCAGTTGTACGCCTTGGGCTGTGGAGGGGCGCGCCTTCGTGGATGGCGCGCTACACGTTGTGCCAGGTGAACTTGACAGTCTGGTAAATTATACATCAACATTAATAAAAAAAGAAGTTTGATAAAGGAAGCCTTTATGTACCAACCCAACGTAATATAAAAGAACCATTCTTTAATTTAAAGTATGAAAGGTTGCCGCAAACGAAGAGGGGTTTCTGTGACGTCACGCGGAAGGTAATTGGAGCCGAACATAAAAGCCTATTATTATTATCCTTAGTGAGTAATTAATTAATTTAAAGTGGTTGTTAAGCATTAATCAGGATATACATTTAAGTTATTTTGACAAATATACAGTATGTAGTTATGAATTGTTTTCCAGGGTTAGGTTAGGTTAGCTTTTATAGTTAGCTACTATGTATATGTATCCGGCTGTATATATCCAATTTTATTCCTAGCTTTAGGCTAGATCTGCTAACCAACGCACCGTAACAATTACATACTGATAACCAGGTTAGCAAAAAACTTAATCAAGCCAGAGCACAGTTTCATATTACACATGTTAAGTAGTAGACATTACTTGACATCACATCACCAAGTAACTACAACGTTTCAGCCAATTTGCAGCGAATTTTGTGTTCATACAAGAAACGGTCCTATTATGATAGATCATTATTCATTATAAAAAATTGGAAAGGCCTAATTGAACCATTTATTGCAATGGAACTGGAGGGCATTTTATGAATCATCCTTTAGATGGCACCTTGAAAGGTGGTAAAATGATAGAACTGCAATTAGTCAAAAATCATCTGTCATCAACACTTTCTCTCACTCAGCGTCTAGCTCTGAATTGTAATAGTAATAAAAAGAGCGCCATTTGACCCGGGTAATTGAAAAGCGGTCATCGCCATAACGCAGGAATTGGTGCGCGCGCGATCGCGCCGCCACACCGCCACCGCGGCCTAAATATTGCCTGAAAATGGGGCTGTCAATCTGATACGCATTGGGTTGCTTTTAGTTATTATGCGCACTATCAAAGCAGGACGGGGGTATAAAGACCAATCGCATTAGGTAGGTGGCTCTGGCGCACTAGCCGGGGCAGCCGGGGGGGCATCGCGGTAGAATGACAGTGACCCCACGATTCCCCCCATTAAACGGTAGCGAGGATTAACGCCGCAGAGGTTTTAGTGGGTATTCCCTTCCCCTGTGGAAGGGCGAGTCCCACATACTCCCCCACCATGGGTCTTCCCGGGCCCGGGGGATGCGTAAATGCATTTCCTCTGCGTCAAAAAAAAAAAGGTAGCGCTGCCTCTTATGGGACATTTGAGGCAGACCTCACGATGTGCATATGCTCAGCAGCAGAATCTGCTGCCAAGCTGAAGCACGCTCAATACTTCGCCCTGGAGCTGGCATACGACTTCGACTTCGTACTCGTACCTGCGGCCATCGAAACCGCGGGACTCTGCCCTGAGGCTTGGAGGCCCGCCAGCTCTTCAAGGAGCTAGGCCGACGCCTGCGAAAAAGGGGCTGCGACCCTCGCTCCGGATCGTACTTGGTTCAACAGGTCTCCATCGCCGTTCAGGGGGGTAATGCTGTCGGCATCGTGGGGACCTTTGCGCCAGGTACGAAGCGGGGAGAGTCTTCACCATTATAGTTGTGTTTATTCGTTGTATTTGTTTATAATTTATTGAAAAATAAGTTATCCTTTTAGATCTTTAAATTTTGTACTGAATCGGGTCGTAAATAAAGATCATCAATAAAACTGTACTGTACCTTTCTACTTTCTATCTACGGGCGCTAGCGCTATCTAAGGTATGTGGGCATGCTCTAAATAATTGATGCTGAACTGGAAAATCTGATCTACATTTAAATAGGTACCTACCTATATATTTTTGTTCTGAATATAGCTATAAAATCGCTAATAAGCTGGTGACAGTTTGGCGCATTTATTTGTACTGTACTGTAAATGAATGAATAATAATAAAATAAGGATTATCATATAGAAGTGTAAATAATATATCGAAATGAATCTAGCTGCTACGATATGCGTTACATAACGACAAACATTGCTACGGCTACGGCGTAGCACACCCAACAAAACAGATACATATTTGTATGGATGTCTTATATAAGATGTTTTATATAAAAGCTAAGAGATTATGTACGTGCTTATTGATTAAGATTGTGCTAACAATAGGGTCTTATCTCTATGATAGGTTGATGTCCCCTGCCCGGCGCGTGGACAATCTATAATATGCGTGCGCGCGGCTGCGGCGCTGTACTCGCGGGCCGGCGCCCGCGCATCCCCCACTCACACCACTGCTAGGTGAGTGCTTTTTTGAGGGTGCTTTTATTATCTATTTTCTTGAACGATTACGGACATTTTCATTTAGGTACTTGTAGTGTTAAGCTATTTTACGGGAAATGCAAGGCATTAATGACATAAAGTTTAGGTACGTTTGATTTTGATTAAGTGAGAAATAAAGAGTGAAGGTTAGATAAAAAACAGTGACTGTTTGAAAAACTGAAGGGTAAACATAAGTAACTTTACCTTACTACCTATATAATTCAAACAAAAGTATATAGTTATTAAGGTAGATTGATAATTGTACCGTAAAATGGGGCGAGTAGGGATTGCGAGGGCAGTTGAGTCGTGAATGGGGAGAGTAGGGATGACAGAGGGGTGAGTTGGTTTTTATATGTCACTGCTACGTAAGTCATATATTCTAATTAAAATCAAGCCATTATAATGTTCATAAATCCCAAAGTGTCGATCCAAATATTTTCCCAACTCACCTTAGTATTAGGAAATCCCACCTCACCCCAACCTACCTCAACTACGGGGTGAGGCGAGATCCAACTATTTTATATTTATCGCCCTTTTCACTCCTTCAGAAGGCGAATTTTGAAAAACGCTGAAATCCGTTTTCTTGTAATTTAATGATAGGTCTATAAATCAAGTTTCACGTTTCTAGCTTAGAAAAAAATTACTTGTACAAACTTTCAACCCCTTTTTCACCCCTTTAAAGGACAAATTTTGATAAATGCTGAAAATATGTAGTTTTCTTCCATTTAAATGCTGTCTATTATTTCCAAGTTTCTATCTTAAATTTTATTTTTCTTCGTACAAACTTTCCACCCCTATAAAATTAAAGATGGCCGACGGAGGAGCTGGTTCCTATCAAAAACATAAAGCTATGGACCTAACAAGACTCTGGAAAAAATTTGGTGCTTTTGTCCAGCGTGTCCACATTATCACGTGAAACTGCCTCACTATAGGTACGGAATAGCATTTAACCTATTCACCGCCACAGTAGATTCTGTAAGTTGTGCCTCACACGCCAAAGTCTTCGTAGTAAAAGAGCAGCACGAAGCTTGCCTGCCACAAACTGCAGCGGCCTGCGGTGGCGGCCGCGGTGGCGGTCCGTTGTATCCTTTCCTAACATTCATTCAGACAATAGCTTTTCCGTGAAGGAATATGTCGTGAGGAAACCGGCGGTCTTATCCCAAAAATGTCTACATTTCCCTTTGGGTTGAAAGGTCAGACGGCATTCACTTTTTAAAAACTAGTGACTAACGCGAAAACTTGAGATTAGGTGTCAAACCGGACCCCGGGGTGACCTACATGCATAGGGCACAACCAAGAAAAACGCTCCCTATGCGCAGGATTTTGATAGTCAAACGCATACCTACAACTACATATGTGTACCTACTTACGTTCCTAAAGCGATAAAAATACCTGTACGCTTTTACTCCTTGGGCATTAAAGTCATGTTCGCACATTTTGTCACTGTGACTGTATTTCATGTACAATACCTATATTTTGACTAAGATGTCGAGTTTATGAAGTTAGAGCTTGTAGAGTTAGGGCGTGTAGAGTTAGAAGCTTGACTCTACATGAGATTTGATAACTTTTTGACAGTACGAGCCATATGGTAACTCTTGTCTTGGCAACATTTTACATGAAAATCTTTTTGGAGGGATTTGAATACAGTAGAATACAGCGACCATCAAGGGACCGGCGATATTACGTCGCACTAACAAGACGTCGTACAAAACGGACTGATTTTCTTTGAAAATGTTTGGTATGAATGAATCCTAACGTCAGTGATTTAGCAGTCGTTAAAAGCGGTCAAATGTTATAAGCGGAGTCGTTATAAGTGGATTCTACTGTATTACTGCAATTATTTTAGAAAAAACAGTTTCATTTCACTTTCATAACCAAGCTGAGAAATAGAATCATATTATTCGTTCTACACAGGATCCGGTCCGTCATTAGTCCACGTCTCTTCCAAGCGGGACAGGCGCAAAAAGCTCGTTCTCAAGAGACGTTCTTTACATCTTCCTGCACGTCGTTATATATTCACATTTGCATTAGTCCAGGGCTTCCTTTGTGTTGTATTTTCCTGGATTTGAGGTTGACTTGATCATTTCCAAAGAGAGAGACTGATCTCTGTAAATTTCCCTTGAATGCCTAAACGCTCGATGGTACTCGTAAAACCGCTACGACTGACTTACTAGGCCCGGTTTTATAAACAAGAAATTTCGTTAAATCAGTGCATTTATTGACATAACTTATCTACATAAGATCTCACAGATTATTATAAAACCGAGCCTTAGACTAAGCCACAAACTAGTAAAAGTATACTTGGTATCCCCTCATTTTTTTCAATATGTATTTATTTGCGTTATTATGTACCGACATACATTATGTTTATATCTCACTCTGGTACGGTTTATTAACGACGTGTGTGCAATTGTTCATTAGTTTTCTGCGTGTGATATTATGCACATGCATTATAATTTATGTATCCATGCGTTGATGATTGTGGAAACTAACTAGATACAATTAAAATCCTCTTCATGAACGAAACAATTCCACGACTTTAAATCGTCAATTCGTATCATTCAAGTTATCACCACTAATAGACCAATCTCATCAATTCCTAGTGCCTTGCCCAAATCTTAAACGAAAGTGGACAATGGCCTCACATCAGTTGTCTAATAAACAAGTTGGTTCGTTCACACAACGGTTGCATTGCTAAAATTAATTATGAGTCGCCAATTGATTCTGTCAGCTCTACACAAACAGATGTAGAGTAGCGTGCGCGGGTCAGTGGGCCAGCAGCAGCCGCCTGCGCGATGGATCGTCATTGTTGAATAGGCCGTGTCTATGCACTGATTTATTTGGGCCAGTTGGTGTCCAATCATTGATATTTATTACAACAGTCAATTAAAAATCGGGTTCTTCAGTTAATGTGTGATTAAATGTGTTAGCTGGTTCTATAAACATATAAATCTCCATTATAATTTTGATGGTACCGTATTTTATTTTCAAAATGCTTGAATTTGAACACTGATCCAGTGGCAATAATTGTATTTGTTTTAATTTATTATTTTTCTTTAGGGTACGGTTTATCACTTTACTGTTAAAACAGGTTTGGAAGGTCAGAACTAGTGCCTACGCCAAATCTTAGGATTAGACGCAAAGAAAACCCCGAGCTCTTTAAGAGGAGTAGTATGATATGAATTACGTATATATTTATGAAGGTAGAGAAAAAGTCATCAATGCACTTCAATCGTCTACAAAAATTTCGCTATATCCGGATTATAAAGTTTGTATGTATGTATAAACAGGCTCGTGTAGCACACATATTTTAGTGTAGTTTGAACACGGAGTGAGCAAACATTCTATTTAGCAGGCAAGATGTCGTGGCAGGGCGCAGCGGCGGTGCTGGCGTTACTGGTGCTGCAGGCCTCCTGCAAGGAGCTGCAACCCGCGGCCGCCCAGGAGTTGCCTCAGGCACAGGAACCCAACTTCAGCGACGGCGAAGGCACCACGTATGACGACTATGGCAAGTGTCATTTTTTTATTATGTGTGAGACCTCTCGCTTTTTAGTCGTGCACTCTTGTCAGAGTGGTCGTGGTTATGGGTTGGCTTCTTCCGTATTAATTGCAGCTTCCTCCACCTCTCTCTATTATATTAGCAGTGCACACTCTGTTAGGAAACATTTTGCCGTGAATTTTATTAGATCTGTCCATCTTGTAGGTGTGAGGCCTAGTGATGTTATATTCAGGCAGCTACTCATGGTGGGTGGTGGTTCGAGGCTACCGTCTTGATGCTCTGTGTTCTCTAGGTAATACATAACTAGAAACACAATCCGAGTCACCTCGTATTTTATACCAGACTGCGCAATTTCCCAAACTCAGTCAATGCGTTGATCATCCGTTTACATAGGTATAATAACAAGAATGATGAAAGAGATGGTTATAAAACTCAAAAGTGGTAAAACCCAGCCTTAATGTTGCTGTGCCCTAACAGGGTTATTCTGGAACTGTATTTATATATATAACATCTTTTAAGACCCATACTGCAACAAATAAATGAATAAAATATTATACTTACAGAGACTGAAGCGGATTTGGGAGATTTCCGATTAACAGGTGAATTAATTTGATTGCGCATATTTTATACTAAACCGGCTGCAAACTTTTCTTAGCCACTGCTTTATTTAATTTTTACACGATTATTTTTTCAGGCAACCGAAGACCGTTGGCTCAGGCAGTACCTAATAGAGGCAAGTATTTATAGGTGCTATAGAAGTTATCATTTACCCTGTAATGTGGGTAGAGTTATACAATTACCTACGGATAAAAAGTAAAATACGTTTGGGTATCAACGAAATAGCATTATTGACACCCGAACTGCTCATATCCCGAATCTCCGAGCCCATAATTCCGTGAGAAAGCTCGAATGTCGAGGATTACACGTAATACGCCGTATCACTGCGCAAACGGGAAATTGCCTTTGTTGTCATGGAATAAAGGGATCGCAAATTGTCGACCTTTTCGTTGTAGGATAGTAATTTATTAGAGTTTGTTTATTTTAAGATCAGGCAAGCTGGTTAGATAAAGTTGTCAATAATTCTAATAGAGACGTACAGTCTGAACACAGCTGAACAGGCTGAACTACAGTCGTTTTTTTCATGTCACCAAAATGTAACCCAAAATCTTGCTTAGGCTCGATTTTCTAAGAAGTCCCTCATGTAATTTTAGTGATAAAGAATATTCATATTACTATGTCTTTCCCGTTCACGGGACAATGGTGTCCCGGACCTTTGGGAGGCGTGCGCGGAGCCGAAGTACCAGGGCACTGAAGTACCACCGAGTACCACATAGCCAACACGTAGAGGCCCTTTTGACAATTTAATGAAATGCAAGGGATACACCGATATTACTATTATTATTAACGGCCTTTATAGGCCTATTGATGACTTCAAATTCACAACTACACCGACACGGATATTTCCTACTCATTAGTTACGATGACCCATTAGTTACAGGCACAGGTCCGCGCTGCGTGGAACAGGGCCACTCGTATGGCGAGGGCGAAACCTGGAAGCCCAACAACTGCACGATCTGCCAGTGCTTCGGCGGCCGCACCAACTGCTCCGTGCTGCCGGCCTGCCTCACTACAGGTGAAACTCCATTGGCTCCACACCACACGCCTTCAATGTCATTTTTTTATACCACGTCGGTGGCAAACAAGCTGACAGCCCACCTGATGGTAAGTGGTTACCATCGCCTATTAGACGCTTGCAACACCAGAGACGTCACTCGCGCGTTGCCGACCCGTCAGCAACCTTTTCACGCCTTTTTTGAAGAGTCCCATTCTGTAGCCCATTGGGAATACCTCGGCAGGAAGCTCATTCCACAACCTAAGGGTTCTCGGTAGGTATAAGGTGCCTGCTAACATTAGGAAAAATATTCACTGTCGTAATGCTAACCCGTAATTTTTCCTTAGGTTACTCTACCGCGAGCACTCAGGCAAGGCCCGGTTACGCGCATGTCTCCGGTGGGGTCCGCGGCGCGCCCGGGCTCGCAGGGGAGGAGGGCCCCGGGGGGCCTCCTGGCGCCCCCGGCACCAGCGGCGTGCCCGGCGCTCCCGGTCTGCCTGGACCTACCGGCCCCATGCCCGACGTCAGTGACCCCAGCCTACCAAAAACAAATCCTATTTAACAATGTTACCTATCAATATGTATTTGTCAGTCACATCTACATAATAAATGACGACCGCTTTAGCTTAGTTGGTACTTAGTGACCCTGCCTACGAAGCTGGAGGTCCCGGTTTCGAATCCCGGCCGGGGCATTTATTTGTGTGATGAGCAGGAATATTTGTTCTTGGGTCTTGGATGTCTTCTATGTATTTAAGTATTTATTTATCTATATAAGTATGTATATCGTCGCTTAATATCCATAGTACAAGCTTTGCTTAATTTGGGACTAGGTTGATTTGTGTAAGATTGTCCACAAATATTTATTATTATTTATTTTTTTAAATACACCAACAAAAATTAATAACATAATTACATTTTGCCGGTATGTGCTTATTTATTGATACTCAACATATTTATTTGATAGGTGAATGCTTACCTGGCACAACTAGCCGCGACTGCTGGCGGTGATAAAGGACCCGCTTTCGACCCCTATAACTACATGCAAGCCTCTGTAGGTTCTCCAGGAATCCGAGGCGTACAGGGTGAGGGCCAATTTGACATTAAATTCCATAGCCAATACCTGTACCTATCTGACGAAATGGAGATTAATGGGAATATTATATTGCAGGACCCCCAGGACCACCAGGTCCCCAAGGATTTCAGGGACCACGAGGTGAGCCAGGAGAACCTGGCTTACCGGGCCAACAAGGACCCCCTGGTGAAAGAGGACCCCAAGGACTCCATGGGAAAGACGTAAGACTTTTATTACAAAACTATATATGTCTTTGAATCTCTGCTTAAGTTTTAATTATCAAAAGTTTTAGTTTTAATTATTAGTTATTTTGTTGTTTTAGTTTTTATTATTTTGTTGACGATCATGATAAGGATTCTTATAATTTTGACATTGTAGGTATGCAAATTTATATTGTAATTTTTCTCATGAAATAAATAAATCTAAATCTAATTATTTACATTTATAAAAACATATGGATATAATAACAGTGTAAATGTGAGATTAAAACTACTATTAAAATAAAAACTAAAACTAAACCCTAAACTTAAAAATAAAAGAGATGATGGCAAGCGTCCGGACGGGGTCACATTGGTGCCGTGGCGGCTTGGCAGGGCTCTGGTGTGGGACGCCACGTGCGTGGACACGTTCTCTCAATCCCACATCCAGGGTACCCGCTCGCAGGCCGGCGCTGCGGCTGACCAGGCCCAAATCCTCAAGCGCCGCAAATACTCATCATTAATAAAAGATTACGAATTTGCGGCGCTTGCGGTAGAGACCTTGGGCCCATGGTCAGCCGATATGAAAAACTTTATCAAGGCTCTGTCGTCTCGGCTGATCCAGGCATCGGGGGATCCCAGGGCTGGCGGATACCTTTGCCAACGAATTGCCCTCGCGATCCAAAGAGGTAATGCCGCTAGCGTCCTGGGGTCCATGCCACAAGGAGAAGAATTGGACGCCGTTTTCTCCTTATAGGACTGAAATCTTTTGTACTTATTATGTCTAATTTTAATTTAATTTATTTTTAAGTTAGTCTAGTTTATTATATATTAATCGTGTTTTTGTAAATTAAAATAAAATAAAATAATTAATTTGATAAAAGGGGTGGGCCTTTTGGCAGGGTGCCCATCACGCAGGCAGCATTCCCGCGCTGAACTGCGATTGCGAACATTTTATATTGTTAATTATACTAAACGATCATTGACTGAAGGGAGCTCCAGGAGACGACGGTGAACCTGGTCCGGCGGGAGCGGTCGGGCAGACAGGCCCGCATGGCGCGCCTGGATTGCCAGGCATCCAGGGTCTCAAGGGCCACAGAGGCTATGATGGGAAGGACGGCGCTAAAGGTGAACCGGGCCCAGCAGGAGAAAAGGGACCTACTGGACAACCTGGTTCTATGGGACCGCCTGGACCTGTGGTAAGCTTGATTTACAAGTGCTAAGTAAAAAGAGATTTTCCTTCTTCAAAATTTTGTATGTGACGTTGTTGTTTTAATTGTATAGGGCCCTGTTGGACCTCGCGGAGAAAGAGGCCGCGAAGGCTCCGCAGGAGCACCGGGATTGCGAGGAGTTGATGGCGCTGCTGGACCACCGGGACCTGTGGTATGTTTGCGTGCGCAGTACAATAATATATGAGGTACTATTCCTAAAAAAATAAAATAGATTGTAAATAATTTTCTTACGGTGTTTTAGGGTAACGTTGGAAAACCAGGTGCCCCTGGCTTTCCTGGTGCACCAGGAATAAAAGGCGAGCAAGGCGCAGTGGGACCGCAAGGAAGCCAAGGCATGCAGGGTCCTAGGGGAGAATCAGGTCGCCCTGGACAACCAGGAGAAGTAGGCCCACCGGGGCTCGCTGGCCGTGACGGTATCCCAGGAGAGAAAGGAGTGCATGGGCAACCAGGAAACGTAGGACCTCAAGGCTTCCCTGGGCCCAGAGGCTTACCCGGTGTCGCTGGTGACCCTGGCGTACATGGTGCTAAAGGAGAACCGGTTCGTGAATATAATAAGTTAAAGTATACTATATACCTACCTACTTACATGAAGTGATTTTTATAGATTACTTACCTAATTGTTTTAGGGCCAAATTGGAGAAAGAGGCATTAGAGGTGAACCTGGAATCAGAGGAGAACCGGGTGCACCAGGCCCGCGTGGTCTTCCGGGAAGTGTTGGACCTGAAGGCAAACGCGGTAAACGGGGACTAAGAGGGCCTGCTGGAAATATTGGACCTCAAGGAGACAGGGGTCAACCTGGCTTGAGAGGGTTGCCCGGTGCTGACGGACCAATTGGAGCAAGGGGAGCACCAGGAGAAAGAGGAAATGTTGGCTTACCCGGTGAAAAGGGTATTACCGGCGATGCTGGAAGGTCTGGCCCTCAAGGTTTACAAGGACCGAGAGGCGTAGTAGGACGACCTGGAATATCGGGCAAAACGGGTCCACCTGGAGAACGTGGTATACCTGGCGCTGATGGCAGACCCGGAGAGCTGGGACCTCAAGGCTTGCAAGGACCACCTGGACCTATGGGCGGCCCAGGCGAACGGGGATTGCAGGTTAATAAAGAACACCATTGGTCTCTCATTTGTTAATGAAATAAAGATTTTGGGGCATTAATAATTCAAACTATGATTTCATGTATTTTGTAGGGTGAACCTGGAAAAGACGGTGAGATGGGTTCACAAGGCCCAGAAGGGCGAAAGGGAGACGCAGGCCGCGATGGCAGCCCTGGCATACAAGGCTCACAGGGTCTACCGGGACCCGCCGGAGAAAGGGGCCCAGCAGGACCTTCGGGGCCAACAGGTTTCCCTGTACGTTTGCATTATTGTAACCTGTGTCACCTAAGAATAACATTGATATAGGTATGTAAACAACGATTTTTAAAGCTATTGAAAGCAACAATGGAGCTGAAGCGTTGAAAAAATACATTTCTCAAAATAATTGTGTCACTCTCGGAGAAAAACCTGTGTAAAATCTTGTGATATAGTGGGAAAAAGAACTTTGTCCCATAATTAGGGATTTTCTTTTATCCTACCCTAGCCCTGTACCCTTTCTCCTAGGAATCATTAGACATTTCATATTTCTTAATTTCAGGGCATGCCTGGTGCGGCTGGTTTACCCGGTTCGGCTGGTAAAGATGGTGAGCCCGGCGTGGCGGGGCCGGCCGGGCCGCCGGGGCAACCCGGACAGCGAGGCGAGCGCGGCGCCAGCGGCGACCGCGGCCTCCCCGGGCCCGCGGGGCTGCCTGGGGAGAAGGGCGACGTCGGAGCGCAGGGACCCGACGGACCCCCGGTAAAATAATTATCATCACCTATTTCAGCATTTCTCAAACTATGGTTAATATAGGATCGGGCCTGAGATTTTTGGACATTCTTGTATTCGTACACGTAACAAGTGTGTATATTAGGCACTTGTTTCACTGACACCCAGGAAGTGAGTCAGAGAACTACTAATCAATTTAATTTTCTGTAAAAATCTAAACTATACGAACTATACCTACTACTACTATACTATAATTCGAATAACTAAGACTATCATGCCGTCGTAGTTCTCGTAGTATTCAATTTGCAAGAACGTCAATTTGAGCACGTGTAATAAGTATAAGTATTGTATTGTAATAAGAGATGAAGGAATAACTACGAGTCATCTACTCAAAATGCCGAACCACTTTCATAAAGTAGAATATATTGTTCAATTTATTATGTACTAGGGACCGGAAGGTCAGAGAGGCAACAAGGGTCAACAAGGACACCCGGGAGCACTGGGCTTGCCAGGGCCTAGAGGGCAGACCGGTGCATCGGGTGAGAAGGGCGAAAGAGGCTCACCAGGCCCCGCGGGCAACGATGGACCAACTGGTGAGTTTAAAACTTTCAATTAATCTTCACAAACATGATCGAATCATTAAGAGTAATAAAACACAGTATTTCATTACTAGGCACTTTTATTCCTTCTACCAGAAATATTACGAAGTATTTTTTATCGTTTCCTTGTAGGACGTCAAGGAGAACAAGGTCCACAAGGTCCAGTGGGTCCTGCCGGCCCTCCTGGCGAGCCAGCCGAGAGAGGCGAGCCTGGTGCCCCAGGAGTGCCCGGTGAGGCCGGTGCGCACGGTTCGCCCGGCGAGCGTGGCGCACCTGGCCCACAGGGTTCTCAAGGCTTACCTGGCTCGCCTGGCCTCACGGGCATGCCAGGTCTAAAAGGCGACAGAGGTTACAGCGGAGCCAAGGGACAACAAGGAGCTCCGGGCAGCCCGGGTATCGCTGGTGAACCGGGACTGCGGGGCCTTCCGGGCTTCGCAGGAGCTAAGGGCGCTCGAGGCGAGCATGGACCCAAGGGTGAAGCTGGACACGTGGGACTACCGGGAAGACCGGGTGATCTCGGACCGCAGGTGAGAATAAAACAATATACAAAAGCAATTTGGGAATCGTGTGTAATTAAGTCCTCTGATGTTATTTTAAGTTTCATAATAATATGCAATGTAATTTGATCTATCGTATCTTGTTTGCAGGGTCCTCAGGGCAGCCCTGGGCCAGCAGGAGCACCAGGTCAATCAGGGCCAAAAGGAGCAACCGGAGATACTGGTCGTCCAGGCGCTCCGGGACTTCAGGGGGCCACAGGCCCCGCTGGACCTGAGGGAGTCAAGGGTGAAAGAGGCAGCGAGGGTGAGAGCGGACCTCAGGGGGTAGCTGGGCCTGCTGGGCCACCTGGAGAAAGAGGACCTAGTGGTTTGCCGGGGATGACAGGCCCGCCCGGTGCTCAAGGATTACGTGGACCTCAGGTATCGTATTAAGAGTGATTGTTCTACATTTTTGACTGATTTGACTGATAATTTTATTCAGTTCGAGACGGAAACGTTTTAATCTGTTTTACGAGTAATTGTAAATGAATTGTGTTTTACTAGGGTGAAAGCGGAATTCCGGGCAAACCAGGTGCTGATGGTGCCCCGGGCCCAGCTGGCAGTCCTGGTCTACAGGGCCCGCCAGGCCCCATGGGAGAGCAGGGTCCGGAGGGGCGACCAGGAAAACTCGGACAGCCGGGCATACCGGGCCGTCCCGGAGACAAGGGGCCGAGCGGACAGCCGGGCACATCCGGGCCTCCCGGAGTACCAGGATTACAGGTGAATAAATACACATAAGCATCGATTCACATAAGTAACAGTATTTCATTACTATGGCATTAAGTGTGACCGATATGACCATGAATATAGCATACGATTGCAACAAAAGTACTGGGACGCAACGTATTTACATATAATGAGCGTATAATGTGATCTTATTCGCTTCTATTTGTCTGTACCACTTTTCGACTCTATTACATAAAACAAAGTTTAATAGTGTTACAACTGTCTTAGATGACCACAGGTTCCTATACAAGTTAAGATACGACATATTTTAAAATTTTGAAAATTATGTATGCAATCGGGGTCATATTCTTTTTGAATATAGGGCCCCGCGGGTCAAGCTGGATCTCCTGGTCCGGCAGGCGAACGAGGACCGCGAGGCGAGTCAGGTCCTCCCGGCGTGGATGGTCCTCGGGGGCCGGCCGGCAAGCAAGGGCTTCCTGGTCTCGACGGTGCTAAAGGAGAAAGAGGAGAAGCTGGCTCGGATGGAGCTAAGGGGCACGCTGGACTCCCGGGGCTGCCGGGGCTGGTCGGAGCTCCAGGACGGGTGGGCGACCGAGGGTTGCCCGGACCGATGGGACCTCCAGGAAAAGACGGCGACGCTGGCTCCAGAGGTGAGGTTTTACTGTTCTTCAGATAGGATTGAAAATGTAACTCTGGGTTCTTATAATTACGATTTTGTTTATTACATTCACCAAGCATTTTAGTAATATGGGACATTAAGTGGGACTGTATATATTTACGCGTTTAAATATTATTCATTCATTCATTTCGTTTTGGACTTAACGCTCATTAAGCAATTTCCCAGACTGAGAATTAACAATTTTTAGGTACCTACTCTTACACCTAAGCATTGTAAACAAGTTCGTGATTATCGAGCAAGATTAGGCAAAGGCATCTAATAACGTCATTTATGGCAGGTATTCCTGGTCGTGACGGAGCCCCCGGGCCTCAGGGCCCTGCGGGTCCCCCGGGCGGCCGCGGGCCCTCGGGCGAGCCTGGCCGCCACGGGCCCCCTGGCCCGGGCGGGCCTCCTGGACCCCCTGGACCCCCCGGAGAAGGCCTGGCATATGACGCGGCTGCTCTTGCTGCGATGATGCAACAAGGTATGCGTTCTCGCCATATGTGATTTTGTTGTTGAACTTAAAGTGCTCATTGCGCAGAGGTATCAAAGTTTCCACAAGACCCGCTTTTATGGGTTTTCTCTTGGTTTGTTGAAAGTTAAACTTTAATTTGTTAGGTGAAGCCTTATAAGAAACTGCCATCTACGCAAAATGTTGTGCTAACATCGACGAACAATGGATTGGACTTGGGTTTATGGCAGGCTCGGTCTATTTACTGGGTGGAGAATTATTTAATTTTAAAACCAGATCTGTCGTACACCAAACACTTTTACAAAAGCATAATTTTAAAAAGAAATATTGCGCTCCAGGCTCAATTAAAGGCCCGGATCCACTCGGCGACGACCCCAATTCGCTGCCATCGCGGTTCTTCAAGGATGACATGACCGAGGCGGAGCGCAAGGAGATAGTGAACAAGGCATATGAGCGCCTAAAGGTGTCCCTTGACAAATTCTTGCGTCCGGACGGCTCCAAGGAAGCACCCGGCAAAACCTGCGGTGACATCAAATATCATCACCCTGGATTTGAGAGTGGTATGTTGGTTAATTAAACTTATTCTACCTCTGAATTAATGGCTATGCCAACTTAATACCGTAATTACTGGCAGCCAGACTTGTCAGCCGTTACAGAGTCTATTTGTTCCCAGGCCAGTACTGGATTGACCCGAACGGTGGAGACATCAATGACGCTATCCTGGTGCACTGCGACATGGACACTGGCAGCACGTGCATCTACCCCAAGCCCATGGAGTCGAAGGACATCTCCTACAGCGGCGCGGAGAAGGAGGTCTGGCTCAGCGAGTTGGAAGATGGCTTCACTGTAAGTACTCTAAAACCTTGCAGTATATTTGGTGGGATCATGTAATGACATAAACTGACAACCTGAATTGTGAGCCTGAAACAGTTTGTGTTGAGCCTGTGGTTCTTAACGGGTGGTCCGCAGACCACTTGTGGTCCCTGGAAGCACCCAAAATGGTCCGCGAAGCCATCAGAAAACTATTGAATAAGTGATAATGATAACGAATCAGCAAACAACGGCTCGCGAGAGTTGCGCTATGAGGGAGCTGAGCCGTCGCCGGGCCGGGAAATAGGAGGTGGTCCAAGGCAAGACAAAATAAAAGTCAAATGGTCCCTCATCACTAAAAGGTTAAGTAAGAACCACTGTGTTAAGCAAACAAAGCAACAAAAACAAACAACAGCGTCCAGAAGGAGCCCGAAGCGAAGTCCATTTGCAGTGCCTCTCTTTCCACAACACAAGTTACCTACTCTAAACGGGTGCCACACACTGCAGCGACATGCGGTGGCGGTCAATCATACTTACACTATGACATGACTATCCTAAGATTCATTCAGACACACGCGGCCTTGATTGTCATAATGTCAATGGGCCACCACCGCAGGCCGCTGCAGTGTGTGATAAAGACCTTTTTTTCCATAGATCACGTATAAGGCGGAGCACAGCCAGCTGGTTTACCTGCAGCTGCTGTCAAAGCATGCGACGCAGAACGTGACCCTCCACTGTCGCAACACGGTGGGCTACTACGACCGCGAAGCCCATCACTACCGCCGCGGGCTCAAGCTGCTCGCCTACAACGACGCCGAGATCCTGCCTAAGGCTAACAACAGGCTGCGGTACAAGGCTGTGCTGGATGAATGTCAGGTAAATACAACAGCAGGCAGAACAATCTAAGACCCTATAGGTACTACGGTTGCCTAAGATGTATACACAACTGTACCTACCCACGCCACGATTCCCGCTCCCGCACCACATTTAGGTAGTGCGTGATTCACAATGGGACATTCGCAGAGAACTTATTGCGAGATCAAGTCAACGTGAAATAATGCTCAACTCGACAAAGAAGCGAATCACGCAAAGAACTTGCAAATATACTACATTGTGCTTCACACCCGAATGGGAATGGTGTGAAGCACAATGTACCTAGTCGATTTACAATTTTACACGAACTAACACGAACGTGCCTTTTGCGCACTATTCGCGAAATAAATGTCCTCTCATTTGCTCAAAGGCTAGCAAGAGAGCCCTTAAAGGGATATTCACCTTTAGTTTTTAATATATGCCTATAATATATGTATGTGTATATACCTACGTAAAATTTCTATATGTATATATATAAATTATGAAATGCCCTTTTTTATGCCAAAACTCTAATTCTAAATATGTTCTCAATGTGACTCGCCGCCCACTTACAGTACAAGAGCCAAAAATGGGCGAAGACCGTGGTGGAATACTCGACGGACAAGTCCGGGCGGCTGCCGCTGCTGGACGTGGCCGTGCGGGACCTGGGCCGGGGCCAGCAGGAGTTCCGCATACAGCTGGGCCTGGCTTGCTTCACATAGGACGACTACGGCTTGCTTTTACTATGGTTCTACTTAAAATGGCCAAACCGCTAGAGTCCGACCACGCTAAGTCTGCGTTGAAATTAACTTGGCAACACTAGGTAGTCACATTCCCATATAAACATGACTTAATAGGTATAATGCAGTATTGTCAATGTTGTCATGCTATTTGCTGCAGAGTTACATAGCGTCGATGGGCTCTATATACAACTAGCAATAAATAGGTACCTACTACACTAACTATAACTGTATAACTAAAAAAAACTAACCAGGCTAGCACGAGGATCCAAAATGAGTCTTGGCCTCCGACCTCCGACATAACTTTCACTATTTAATGGTGGGTCTAAGTTCTGGGATGCTTTGCTAAATTATACAGTATACGGTCATGACATGGCTGTCATATCGATCATATGTAAGTAGGTATATATATTAGTTACTTAATTAGTTAATTAATGTCTCGATGTGACCGCCATTTGATAATGTTATTTCCCATAGTAAATTATGCAAGTTATAATGCAATAAATATTTTAGCACAGAATTTTAACTGGTTAACGGTGGTCTAACTATTATAAACCAAGTGAGTCGACCAACACTTTTTTTCGTAACATAAGTAGTTCAAAATAACCAAAATACTAAGTAACTTTTGCCGTTCTAAGTTGAACTACCTGACTATAACCAATGGACTGCGTCTGACTCTGAATTGAGTCTTGGGAATGGGAATACCTAAGTAGGTAAAATGTCTTAAAAGGCCGATACTATTCGCCGTTAATTTTGGCGAAAGGTAATGTAGACACACTTAGATACTTTTGTTTCTTAATCCTCAACCTTCCAGTTTCGTAGCACTACTTATTGCGTTGTTTCGAAGGAGATTGGAAGTGTGAACCGATGTGATAAAGGTAAAGGGATGGTAGGTTAATTAATAATTACTTAAGATTTGTATCTGCTGAAATTGCCGGACATTTGCAATACCTAAACTACTGATGATTGCATTAAGAATTAGCCAGGTACCTACTTGCCTAGTTTAATAAATGCCAAAGATTTGTATTATTCTACGTTTTATTCTAAAAGTGCCCTATAATGAAACACTTCGTTTTAATGTGACATGTACAGTCACCAGCACCAATATCTGCTATAACAAAGGCGGCATTATAAATATCTAACACTTCCTTACGGCCCTACAACCGTAGAGTCGTGTCAGATATTTATGCCGCCTTTGTTTTGGCAGATAGGTATTAATGCTGGTGACTGTACCTAACAATTTAAAATATAGGTAAGATCATCGATTAGATTTTACTGTACCTAACATGATAAAACCAATTATATAATATTTAAGTACTTATATGCCAAGATACTTACATTTATAAAAAATAAACAAATAAATGACTAGTGTATTCTCTGAAACATAGTCGTAATATTGTGTTAACATATATAAGTGTACCTATTAAAAATAAGAGTTTTTTTTTGTAAACGTTTATTATTCGTACCTATAGGTAATAAGTACAAGTGAACTCATTTGAGTAAATTGCGAATGCATATTATTTTAGTAAGTACTTAAAAACATAAATCTAAGTCGTCACAATATTTTATGATTAATTTCTTAGCATATTTACAAAGGTTCTATTAAGGCTGTGTACATAGGTAAACTGTAAATATGTCCTTAATTTTTTAAGTAGATTATATAATAAATATTTTTCAATATAATTGTTTTTTAAATCATTTCGTTGAAGGCCGCTCTGATAACTTAAGGCTGCGTTTCCACCAGAGCGAGGTGTCAAATATATGAAAACACATTTTCCACCAGAGATGTGCGAGGATGTCATCCTCGCACATCTCTGGTGGAAACGCAGCCTAACCCTTCGGTTGACGGCGAAAAAAACAAAACAAACTTTTGTTATAAAATCGTACATCGGCGACACCGGTAGCCAACGAGTTTTAAGCAGGCGGGGCGTCTTTGACAATCACATCCACGTGTGTGTAATGTTCGCCGCTCGTGTTGTGGCGTCCCTTTTAGCTGCACGTGCTCTGTTGCGTGCAGGAGACGAAGGGGGGCACCTCGCAGGCGCAGCGCGTGCAGCGCTCGGGCACCGTCACCTCGTCGCCCACGGCCAGCGTGTCGTTGCCGAACACGCACTGCGCGCCCACCGCCTTCAGGTTCAGCCCTCGGACCACTTTGGTGTCCGACGCCGCTGTAAAACGACACGAACAACTTGAAATAACTTTATTAAACTGCAATGAAATTAGCTACAGCGACTCTATTTAATTTATCGCTTTCGTATTTAAATTATGTTTCGTGACCTCGATTTCGACGCTAAAGCTATAGGTGCGTGTGGAGGGTGGAGGTGTGTGCGCGAAACAGATTAAAAACAATTTGATCACAGGATCAGAATCAACGAATGAAAATGGATCTCTAGGTAAGCTTGCTCACAGTGTTTATTCCCGGATAGTATCCATGTCTCCTTTTTTACAAAAGCCGTTTGCACGCGACCGACAAACTGCTATCGTAATCACCTTCAGAACATTTCAAATAATCACTCACGGCATTTGAAAGCGATGGGGCAGCTGCGCTTGTTCTTAAAGAAAATCGGTGCGCAGTTATCGAGGATGTTCTGCTGATAGTGTATCTCGATGCCGCAGTTGATATCGCGGCAGGAGGCGGGGCTGGTGCCGTTCCACTGCGGCGTGCACACGCAGGTCTGCATCGAGCCCTTGGGCTCGAAGGACTCTCCCTCGCGGTACGTCTTGCCGTCCACCTCGCAGGTCGCTAGCTTGGCGATGGCGTCTTTACCTGTTGTAACAATCAGACCATAAATGTCGGTTTAAAGATTCCTTATTGGAAATAAAACTGCGAGGATAGTCTTGAACTTACGAATGCAGAAGTTTTTGCCCAAGTTATAGCTTGTCTACAATTTAATTGATTCCGTGACATAAAAGTTAGGTACTCGAATATAAATTGTATCACAAATTTTCATGTTACAACGGAAAAATCTATACCCCACCTAATATTTTAAAAGGAGTGAGAGACGTACTGATTTATTTTAAACATAATAAACATATATATATGTTTAAGGGTTCCGCTTTTATGCGCAGCCTATAATGTGTAATGTATATAATGTGCAAGAGAATGAGGCACTTAAACAGATTTTATGTTACCATGTGCAATATTAATTTCATATATAACTACTCATAAAAACAAATTAAATATAGTGCAGCTGCGGGCCTTGTTTATTTTCCATATGATATGACTCTGGTCCTTGCATTGTCCATTAGTCTCAAACAACGTATTTAACGTGCAGTAATAACGTTTTGATATGGTGGCAGTTAAGGCAGCCATTGTTTCGTGTGTGGCGTGCCAAATCACTGAGTAGAACGGCTATGCGCACCTTTAGAATAAGTAAAACCGACTCGATGCAAACACATTGACATTGTGCATTGAGTTGGTTTCGTTCTAAACGTGCGTAAGGTAGATTGATTGACATTCAGTTTGGTGCCTACACCTACAGTATGCATGCTATACCAATACAAATAATAATAATTAACATACCTAATTAATTCGCGTACAGCTCAGGGCCGATTTCTGAGTGTCGAACGCTCGACTTTTCACTCGAGATCTGTCAAAACTTCATACTTTTGTATGATGAAGTGAAAAGTCGAGCGTTCGACACTCAAAAATCGGCCCCCCCGCTCAGAATCATTTTCACCAACGCGTAAAATTGTATCCGGGCTAGTATAAATAAATGGCTGGCCTAAAAGGATATCCGTGCTCGCCGTCTACGACTTGAAATTTGAGTTTACTTCGACTCGATCTTTGCAGTTTTTGATTATGCAACTATTTACCACAACGCTCATATTAATATTTTGTTCGCTCCGTGCTTATCATTGCGCTTTTATTAGGGTACCACAGGCTCACGTAAAACGTGGTCACACACCACGGGTCTTATAAGAAGGCTCAAAGTCACTCAGTGGAGAGGGCTATATACTGGGAGTTTCTCTGCGTGATCGCATCAGAAATGTGACCACCCATAGCAGAACCAAAGTAACCGATATAACCGTTCGAATCGCTAAACTTAGATAAATGGCAGAGGGTTAAATAAATAAATAAATAAATAAATAAATATTTGTGGACAATCTTACACAAATCAACCTAGTCCCAAACTAAGCAAAGCTTGTACTATGGGTACTAAGCGACGATATACATACATATATAGATAAATAAATACTTAAATACATAGAAGACATCCAAGACCCAAAAAAAATATTCGTGCTCATCACACAAATAAATGCCCCAGCCGGGATTCGAACCCGGGACCTCCATCCCTATATAGTGGCGACCACGTGGACTGATGACCAGGTAAAGGTGGCGGGAGTCCGCTTGATGCGGGTGGCGCAGGACCGGTCATTGTGACACTCTTTGGGGGAGGCCTATGTCCAGCAGTGGGCGTCTTTCGGCTGATATTGATTGATATGATGATGATGAGGCTCACCGCAGACGGTGTCGACGCTGCAGCAGGAGTCGAGCTCGAAGGTGGCCACGCACTGCTGCCGGTCAGCGTCGAACGTCTCCACGCAGTCCACGGCGGCGCACTCGAAGCGTGGTTCGTCAGACACCTGCCTCAGAAACGGAGTTACGTTAAGTTTTTTTTAACCTGACTGTGGCTTTATAGGCCAGGCCCAATAAAGTGATAGGAGTGCGCGGTTGGAGAAAGTCCTGGAGAAAATCCAAGGAAAACCTCCGACACGACCATGCGGGGTTAGGTTAAGTGTTATATAATTAATACAGCATGGGTACGTTGATATCTGTAATTCAGCTGTAGGCACTACGTTATTTATTGTTTTACTGTTTACCAACAAGAAATAAAACATTAGCATGAGGAACTAATAATAATTTGTACTGATATGACAGCAGTCCGTATTAGCTGTATTAAAAGCATAGTTATTGCTTTTCCTATCCATTAGTAAGGAATACTACTAAATTATGATTAAAACTAATCAAAACGTCCACATTTTTGGCACATCGGGAGCGCTTTTTGAAATATGATTCAAGCTCGAAATCATGCTTCCACATCCTCAACTGTCGGCAACAACAATCAGTAATAGAGACCTGGCATGTGCAGCGCTGCGAGCAGGGATTCTTCACCAGGTTCTGCGGTAGAACGTCGTTCGCCGCATACGCCTCGCCTCTGGAATTAACAAAACGTTCCTTCAGGAAAGCAGGCGGCCTCTGGGTTACAATTATATTAGGTAAAAAAATCTTTAACCATGATTTCCTTTTCATGGCATTTAAAAGGCAGAGAAGACGAAGCTTGTAAATTGTGAATAGGTATAGTCTTGCTCTACTTCTGAAAGTTCAAATTAAAGATACTGGAGATGTAGTTCGAATGTGGAATAAGTACCTTTTAAATTGCGTTTTATCGTCGTTTGCTTCGTTGCATCAAGAGCTATTTTCGTAATCATAATATACAATACTATAGGTAATATCAAACTTTTATAAATTTATTTTATTGTACGTAACTATGTTGTAATATTGATATATCGCCACCCGGCCAAGGCTGGCATATTTCTCAATGCTCATGTCAAGAGGTTACTTACTACTTCTTGTTTGTTGTCTGAATTACATTTTGTTGACCAATACAAAGCCTCAGGAAATTTCTTAGAAACCCCCGGAGGTCGTCTCGCGACGGAGGTTGCAAAAACTGGACGTCATTGCCAAAGCCACCCAGTTCAATAGATTCATTTATGTTTCGATGACCCTGCCATTGATCAACAATTTGCAAGTTTAATATGGTCGGGTCATGGTTACAACTTAGGCATAACAGCAATAAACCTATACATAGACCTATACGAAATTTATACTCGTAACTCACTCCACAAACAGATCTTTTATAAGATTACTGAGATAAATCTTAAACCGGTATTCAATACATAATTAATGGCAGCTCCTTGGTCATTTTATATTATGTTTACCTCCTCTTTGCACTGCACACCTGCATCAAAGGCATTTTAGGCAAAAGAAATACTACTAAAACAAAATCCGAACCTCACAACCACACTACTAGGAACACACAGAAACCAACTACGTAAAGTAGTAGGCATAATAACAGGACACAACACACAAAACAAACATCTCTACAACTTGGGAATCACGGACAGTCCCATGTGCAGAGCACGCATGGAGGCAGAAGAGACTGCCAGACACATTCTACTAGGTACTTAGACTGTAAACAGGTATAGAAGTATACAGAAAGAAACTTAAAGGAAATCCGAACACACTGCAGGAAGCAGTAATCAACCAACTTTTCTTACAAAGACAGGTTTCCTACAGGAACTAGGGTGATTAGAGTAGCGCTACCCCTTTTTTACGCAAAATAGGCACGTTGGATGTTGACTTGCGGAAAATGCCCAGTATAACTAACTAACCTCCTCTTTGCGGAAGTGATAAAATAAAACGTCAACGCCGGGTTAACGTTTTGCCCTAAGGCCGCTAACCTCGAAGGTTTAACGAATGTACCTACCTGTAGTAGCATTTAGTAGGGTCTGGATGCAGGTCGGGGCAGGTGAAGGCCTGCGGGCAGCCGGCCGCGCCGTCTGCGCGCGCGACGGCGGTGCAGCCCAGCTCCAAATAGAACATCGCCAGGTCGCACTCGCCGCCCATGTCCGCCGCGGCGCCTGCCACTATGCCAAAACATCATTAACATGGTTTTAAGGGGACGCAAGTATTATTCATACTTAATAGGAGGTCCCATTCATGTACTAAGTATTTATAAACACACACTGAGCGAAAAAAATACTAATTATTAGTAAGTTTTAGTGAATCCCAAGACAAGGAGATTATATACTAACGGTTACAAAACAGTTTAGTAGTTACAAGGAAATTTTTTTTGGTATTACGTAATAAATAACTACTATTATCAAAAACTGGTTTGTAACCGTCAGTATATAATCTCCTTGTCCTGGGATTCACTAAAACTTAATAATAATTAGTATTTTTTTTTTCGCTCAGTGCAATGAACTATTTTCAAGGGGAAGTATCCCCCATGCAAATGTCCCGCTACGCGTGAGTTTGCAATTAACCATCCCGCTCTCTACGGAAGCTCTGCGCGCAGTTTTCGTAAATATTTATTTTTAAGCCAATCATTTTATCAAAGCGAACCTTGCGAATTTGTCTATAACTATTTAGGATCTTTAATTGAGTACAAAAATTAAATGTAAAATATCAGTAAATATAGCCGTAATATTTAAAAAAACATTCCAAAAAGGGGTAATTTTGCCTTTTTTTTTGTCAGAGTCAGATTTTGACTAGACAAGATCCTTATGTAACACATGTATATTTTTTTAGAATCTAAGACACTATATTCTATGTCTCAAATGGTTTAAATTTAAAAAAAATCGAAAGTGGTAATGCCCAGCCTTAAGGACGTGGAAGTTTGTATGGTATGGAACAGCGATATTATAGTCCTCCTCATCGATTTCGATGACGGCGACCCTGACAAACTATGTATTTGCCCTATTGTGAGCTCTGATATGGCTGGCGAGGCCAACAGTGGAACAGCGATAACTAGGTAAGCGCCTGAAATAAATGAATAGCAATAAAATTCTAACGCGATGAACTAGTTCTACGCGGACGAAGTTGCGGGCAAAAGCTAGTACCTACACAATAAAATCGATACCTTCATGTTGATTGAACAAATGAACATGTATCAATTTGGTGTAGATTAGGACTAATGGAGTACTAGACTGAGAATAAATTCAGTCTCTAGCGGTTTGTCTTCGCCATAAGTAGTTCTTGGCTTCCGTCTAGGTATATCTTTATAAATGTATGTACCTACCTATAGTACCTATACTCCGTTAATTGCACACGGATACTAAACAAGAGTAATGAACAAAGGTCACAAACATTCAACTTATATTCATATTTTCCTTGATGTGTGTAACCAGTAGGTTACCTGAGTAAGGTAGGTACCTACCTGCCTGGTGCCTATGAAATTATTAGTGTGATAGTTCAGTTCAGTTCAGTTTCTTTATTGGTAAATACAATTTACAAGTCATTAAATTCTATTATATTTAATTCTAAAATTAACCTAATCTAATCAGCCTTGCAAGAACTCCTCCACACTGTAGCAAGCAAGTTTTACAAGATGGGATTTGAGTGATATGATATGAAAACTACCTTCTTACAAAAAATTCAATTAGAAGCGGCAAGGGGCGGTTTATTTGACTAATTGAAGTGAAAACTTCTTTAGCGGGGCTGAGCACTTTTTGTGGATTTTTTTAAAACTCGCGACAGATTCGTAAGGAGGTCTCAATATAGTGGACGGAAGTACGCCTAGGACGCTCTACGACCAGCAACTTGACCCGTGTCCGTCTTTAGACGGACACGTAAGATCTCAATATAGTGGACGGAAGTACGCCTAGGACGCTCTACGACCAGCTAAGTTGACCCTTCCTAATATTGAATGACCTGTTTTAATACAAATAAGTACTAACAAACAAATGGTTTTATCCTCCTCTCTTTCTACCGCGCGGCGAAAATGTATCTATGCCTGCGCCTGCTGTTTCGTTTAAGGGGAGGTATCCCCGACGTAACTGTCCCGCTATAACATGCGTGAGTTTACAATTAACCATCCCGCTCTCTACGCAAGCTCTGCGCGCAGTTTTGTAAATATTTAGCTATAGTCATCAAGCCAGTCATTTTATCAAAGCAAACCCTGCGAAAATGTCTATAACTATTTACGATCTTTAATTGAGTACAAAAATTAAATGTTAAATATCAGTAATATAGCCGTAGTATTGAAAATACATTCCAAAAAGGGGTAACTTCGCGATTTTTTTCTATCGAGTGAAATTCATCAGATCATGTAACGGACTGTGATTTTGACTAGACAAGATCCTCATGTAACACATATAATTTTTTTAGATTTTAAGACACTATATTCTATGTCTCAGATGGTTTTTAAAAACTCAAAAGTGGTAATACCCAGCCTTAAGCGGCGCAGGGCGCTTCCGCGAATGTGCGTGTGTTTGTTTTTCACTTCTGCCGGCACTCCCGGAGTGCAACCCGTTGTTTTTTTTATTTATTTTATGTGTAAGTAATTAGTTTATGCTATTTTTTTATGATTAGAAGATATGTAACACATTACAAACATCAATCAATAATCAATCATATTATTATGTTCTGTACTGTGTTCTTTTCGAGGTGTAGAATAATAGTACATTACTTACCAAGGGCGATAAAACAAAGAATGTCTCAGATCGCAGGTATTTTACGCCCGAGCCGAAGGCAAGGGCGATAAATATGCGATCTGAGGCTTTCTTTATTATCGCCCGTGGTAAGTACAAAATTTTATGTCACCGCCTGGCCAGGAAGTGGGTTTTTTCGCGCGCGGAGCGTGCGATAATGGCCACTTTATGGCCAGGTGTGACATAAAGAGTATTTGTATTGTATTGTATCAATCTAGTCACAACGTAAGTGAACGCCGCAAAGGTACAGGTAGCTTTCATATAAATACACTCAAGAGCAAAAATAACGAGTACCCAACAACAGGTACGAAGTGGCCCAGAAATCATTGACTGTAATTTTTTTAAGCATGACACCTCCCTGTGTCGCCGATGTAAGGGATCGTAACAAAACAATCCTTTTGTTTGTTTTTTTCGCCGGGAGATCACAGGTTTTGTATTTTTTTTACAGTAACTAAGTAGTTCAAACGCCACTCAACGCGAATACTTAGGTAAGTATCTGACTATCTCTCTTTAATCTAATCTCCTTATGCTAATGATAATAATGATCTATTTTATGATAAAATTGTCTTCGCAGCTGGGTCTTTCTGCTTGCAGAACTCCCTAGTCACCCTCAACGCACAGATAAGGTAGGTAATAGTGTCGTTGTTGGTCGCTTTAATACTTTACCGTGGAAGTCCACGGCACGATATAACTCTATGGTTTCATTCATAAAAAGTATAAAATCTATAGCCTATGGTCTATTAATGAATGAAACCATAGACTTTTACCGTGCCGTGGCTTTCGACGTTAAAAGAATAAATAAAAAAAAACAATCAAAAAATAATTAATTAAAAAAATTCGTATTTAAAGCGTCCGTTCGATGTGTGTTACGTACCTACAACACCAAACTTAGTTCAACTTTTGGCACAAACATACATCTCAATGATATTTACCTTGTCGTACATTTAGTGCCAGTTGCACCAACGTACGAACACAGACCGGTCATCGTCAAATATGGCGCCGGCAGCTGTCATCCCATAGAAACTTGTCAAACTTTCCATACAATCAGATTTGACGAACACCGCTTACGATTACAGACGGTTTGGTGCAACCCAGCCTTAGTGCCAGTTGCACCAACGTACGAACACAGACCGGTCATCGTCAAATATGGCGCCGGCAGCTGTCATCCCATAGAAACTTGTCCAACTTTCCATACAATCAGATTTGACGAACACCGATTACGATTACAGAGACGGTTGGTGCAACCCAGCCTTAATGACGTAAATAGATAAGCTTAAGGTATATCAGTGAAGTAAGCGACTTGCATGCCTTGCATTACTGACCTAGATTATTATAACGAGTTGGCGGCATAGAATTACAAATGAATAATTTAAAACCCTTATAAGTAGGTAGCTACAGTTAACTTTTCATGAATAAGGCGTTTTAGCTATTTTTTTTGTGGCAAACAAGCGTACGGTCCACCTGATGGTAAGCGGACACCGCAGCCTACAGACGCTCGCAACTCGAAAGGAGTCACGTACGCGTTGCCGACCCTTTATAAGCTAGTATCTTTATAGCTAGATCTAGGGCTTGCATTCCGGAATTCCGGAATCTCGAAATTCCGGAATCTCGGCCATTTTTTCCGATATTACAATTCCGGAAATTGGTACACTCAAAATATCGGAAATTCCGGAATTGGATTTGATGAATTTAGAGAGAGAAAATAGAGTGTTTTGTATGTTTATTCTTAACTTTCACAATGTAAAACTGAGGAATTGTTCGCCTATCACCAGATTCATAAACATTTTGTGAATAGATTTCAAACTGGTATTGGTATTCCATCACGTATATTCCTCCTATCCGTATTTTGGATACGACGATCACTAAACTCCGCCGTTAGCTGCGTTCGTGTGCTCTAGTGTGGCTTACGTACCTAGCAGTTCTTATCCACGAAGACCCGTGCACTGCACGGACTGCACGGAGTGGGTACGTGAGCGCACCATAAACATAATGACATAAAAGTTTTGTAGTATCTCCCAGGTTTCGATCGAATCACCCACAAACAATAAACAGAGGGACAAGTGGTAATCTTCAGTCTTCTGTATAACTTAACGGAGCCTATGGATGTGGTTCAATAAACTGACTAGAGTGTTAGCGTACATGTTTAGATTTATAAACAACACACGTAGTGCGAATAAAGATGTATCGTATCTCACAACTCACGAACTTAAAAGTGCACACAATTTCATAATAAAAATAACTCAGCGCAAACATTTCTCTAAAGAGTATCAAGAGTTAAATAGTTTGAAATTACAAAGTTTACAGTCCACACACACAAACAATAATACAGACTCAAGTGGTACTAATAATGAGAATAGTAACGCACAAATTCACAGCTTATACACTTTTAAGTCGAGTCCCCTACGAAAGCTTAACCCCTTTCTTGATGACGATGACATAATTCGTACGGGCGGTCGTATACAAAATTCAGATATACCATATAGTCAAGCTCACCCTATAGTGTTACCAAGTAAAGAACACGTCACGACGCTCATTATTCTACAGTTTCATCTGCGTTTGTTACACATGGGCATTCAAGGTACGCTATTCGGACTAAGACTAAAATACTGGTCCATTAATGGACGTATGGAGGTTAGAAAGGTCATACATAAATGCGTTCGCTGTATACGATACAATGCAGAAGCCTGTGAGCAGCAGATGGCTAGCTTACCCGCTCCAAGGGTTACTTTAACACGAGCTTTTTGCATGTTGGTGTAGATTTCAGCGGAGCTGTATATATTCGTAATTCTATGCTTCGAAATTGTAAGTACACCAAAGGCTATATTTGCTTGTTTATCTGCATGTCAACTAAAGCTATTCACCTAGAGCTAGTTACAGAATTATCGTCGCAAGCCTTTATTTGCGCCTTGAAGAGATTTATTAGTCGAAGAGGTTACTGTACCCACTTGTACTCTGACAATGCCACAAATTTTAAAGGGGCAAATAATGAGTTGCACGAGTTGTATCAGTTATTTAAAAATGATTCGTCCTATAGTCAGATTATAGACTATTGTAATATTAACTCTATCGAATGGAAATTTACTATTCCTCTCGCCAGCCACATGGGTGGAATTTACGAGGCTGGAATAAAGTCTGTTAAAGGTTTACTTAAAAGATATTTAGGTAATATTAGGTTTACTTATGAGTTCTTCTATACTGTTTTAGTACAGATTGAGGGCATACTGAACTCGAGACCTTTATGTTCTGTATTCGATATACCAGATAGCGATACTGTCGTTTGCTTGACGCCTTCTCATTTTTTGATTGGGTCTCCGATATCAGATCTGCCTGAACCAAGTTTAGTAGATAGAGCAGAAAATAGACTAACTATGTATCAAAAAATAACTCAAATAAAACAAAAGTTTTGGGTTCAATTTTATAATAACTATTTAAGTGAACTTCAAACAAGAAGTAAGTGGATGCGTTTCTCCAGTAATTTAGAAGTTGGTCAAATAGTTTTACTGAAGGATGAAGCCACTCCACCTGCTTGTTGGCCCCTAGGTAAGATCATATCTGTCAATAAAAATGCCTCTGACAATTTGGTACGGTCAGTAAAAATAAGAACTCAAAAAGGTGTTTTTGTTAGACCGATACATAAAGTTATTTTGTTACCAGTTAATTGAATGTGATTATTCGCTATTATAATTTAGTTTTTTGTTAAAAAGGGGCGAGAATGTTCCGTATTAGAACCTTATTCGTTCTTTAACTGGCTGAAAGCCACATTGATTTTGTGTTTTTGAATTACTTGTCAAATATGTCTTCTTCTACGAACGATCTGTGAAAATTATATATATTTTGCAATACACGAATGAACCAGTGATAATATTGAGTTTAATTACATTTATATACATAATACATAACAGGTACTAAAGCCTCTTCGGAAACCGGCTTTTTCGGGAGGCTGGAATTCATCTAGCCTGCGTGCGAGATGGCTCGTAATGACAATGACTCTTGGAAACAGCTTGTAGACATGGCTCAAAAGCGTGATGGTTCGGTAGTTGTTCAGTAGTGTGTTGTCACTTGTCAGAATCTTGAAGAACAGCGCCATCTCGCCTGTGTTTTATGCTTTTGGCGTTCCCCCTTCCAGTAAGACGGAATTTACCCACATGAAACTTATGTGCATTTTTTTCGAAAATCACGAGTTTAGTGCTGATAATGAATTAATGACCATATATGACTACTAATGGATCACATTTAGCACTCAGCTTATTTGATCCCGGAAAGCCGTTAATTCAGTAGGTAAAGTGAAAAAGTAAATTGAAAGTAAAAAATATCTTAATATTTATACTAAAATTTAAAATACAGGCTACCCTATCTGGATATTGCCTATAAAACGATAATGATTATATTTTCAGTACATTTTTGTGACATTAATTTAGTTGAAATAGGTAAAATCCCAATTCCGGAACCAGTTCCGGAATTCCGGAATTGGAGCCCAATATCGGATACAATTCCGGAATTGGAAAACCGTCCGATATTGCAACCCCTAGCTAGATCATCTTTTGAAAATAGTTTTGCATGTTATGTGGATCTCAGTGGATCTTAAACGATGTATTTGCGATTAACTAGCATCATTTTTGGTAGTAGGTACTAGTTATAGCAAACAAAATTGTTATATTTCTTGAATATACCTACTTTAGTATAACATTCTAGTCTTTGAATACACCTAATGAAAAAACGCAGATTCCAGTAGGTACATGATTATCTTCCACTACTAAAGTAGGCATTAGGTATAACTTATTACAGGGACATTAGGGGCTACTTACTCAAATTAAATGCTAAGGATCTTATCTTAAGCCAATTATTGGTCATGTTTGTCTATTTTAGCCTATACATAATGCTTACCTAATTAAATATGTGTTTACTATGTGGTCGGGTTATGCAACTACTATGGTTACAGCTTACAGCTGCACAGTGTAGGCTTCAATGGATGGTACTAGGATAATAACATTAAGGCGCTACACTGAGAAATTTAGAAACTTTGAAACGCTGTTCTGCCGAGACGAGGAAAAAATAGGGACTGACTTTCAGATATATAATTCTTGACTATATGATTGTGGTACATAATAGCCGAAACATAATTGCTTAAAATTTTCTCGATAGAAAAGAAATCCAAAGTCGAGTCTATATTTTCCTTTTTGTACTCAGCCTACTAAAACAACGCATTATTAAAAGACACCATTAAGTTAATATGATGGTATTTTACCTCATCTAGGTACTGACAAAAGGAAATTTAATAAATCTGCACACAGTCAGATATTTATCGAGATTTGTCTAAAAGAGCCATTCCGGAGAATGTTGTATCCCGTTTTGTCGTGAACGAAAAACATACGCGCGTCTCTTTCAATCAATATATCGCCTTAATGGTTACGTAGGTACAGGCATATGTAATATGTATATGCACATATTATTGATTTAGACATATTTCCCTCCACATAGTTATTAAGAAAGTTTTGAGGAATAGTGAAACCATAGATTTTCTACCCCTAGATACTCCTAACTCCTAACCAACCTGATAAAGGTTGGCTTCTAATAAAACAAATAGCTATATATATATAATGTAACCCATTCGACTTGAAAAATTAAATTAGAAAGCACCTAACTACTTTAATGAGGTTAATCAGCATTTAACTTACAACACAGTAAATTGATAAAACAATAACTACTTACGAATTACCACCAAACACAGCAGAACCTTCATGGTCGAAAAGTTGCACTTCCCAGTTAAAAAGAGTAGTTAGTTGTTGATTTCCTTAGTTTTTGTTGTTAGTCGCGTGTTGACAAGCCGTGGCGAGCGATCGAGCGAGTGGCCGCGCCGCTTGCCCGCTGCTGAGTGAGATAAGCCGCGCCACTCTCATCTCCATACCCTATCACGGTCAGGGTCAGCACGGTAACAATAATATAACCAGTATGTTATTTTATGTCACACCTGGCCATAAAGTCGCAATTACCGCACGCTACGCGCGCGTAAAATCCCACTTCCTAGCCAAGGGGAGATATAAAATTTGGTACTTACCATGGGCGGTAATAATTTAGCTCTTTGCCTTCGGCTTGGGCGTCAAATACCTGCGACCTGAGACATTCTTTGTTTTACTTCCCTATCATATCAGATAGGTACAAGTAGGTATTTAAACTGGCTGCAATAACAGGGATTGCAGCTTCAGCCTTCATTTACAATACACGATATTTCTGCTATTATGACTTCAATCTACTTAATTTAAATTAGTGTGAAGGCAATTGAAGTTCAAATATTACCTTAGTTGAATAATTAACCATATTACTACTCGACCATGCCAAAAAACAAACCTTCCTGAAAGCTAATAATTGCAGCCCTTATAAGGTTAGTGTAACACATAGGCAGTAAGTACCTCTATTCGGTAGATATAAAATGAAAATGCTTGAGTAGGAATTATAAATGAAAATTATAAAACGACACTTAAATACTGGAATTTTATTAATGCTTTTTTTACAAAATATTTACACATACCTACAACAGGCAACATATGAAATGGCAAGTTGCAAAATAAACATAAACCTGTGCGTTACAAGGGCAAAGAAAACGGATACATAGTATATATGTATATAATTAGTGTAAAATGCATTCGTTTAAATTACTCTTGGTTAGAATAGATAATAGATATGTATATATTCCTATTCCAACAGTTGCACAGTCGGCATCGATCTTATCACTAAACCATATATTTTCTTATATTTTAGTCAAAAGTTAGAGTAGGCTATTAGTGGAATTACCTACATACGGTTGTAAAAGTGTACATTGTCCTCTACACATTACTAGGCGAGCTATGTAACACGATGTTGTTAAACTGAGTACCATTAGCTGCAGAGTGGACCTTCCCCAACAAAAGGAAGTTCCGTGGTATGGTTTCCAAATTTTGTGGGTCAACTGCACTCTGCAGTACATGGTTTGTCTATAAATCTAACATGAAGGCTAGGCGTCGGATCATTAAGTCTACATGAGCACTAGGACCTCGTACTCGGTAGAGCTCCTCTCTTCGCCATCGAATGGGTAGTAGCACGCCTCGTGGCTGGGGTGGATCTGGAACATGTTATAAGTATATCGTGATTCATATGAACTTTATTTTTTACTTTTGTCGCACCTATAGAGTCTCGAAAACCGCTCGGTACTTAGTTAGCCCACATTATGTTTGTATTTACGCGAGCTTCTCACGTTCCCGTTTATAGTAATAGATATTATATAGTACAGATTACAGACGCTGTCCAAAATAAATTAAAGCCAGGTATAAGTATAAATTTTATGTATTATACCTACCTACTTATCAAGTCATATTGGATGATTGTAATATAATATTCCGATTGAAATAAGTTCTGTATTTTAACGCTCTATAACCGTGTTCGTTGTGGACTTTATTACCGTACCTACTCGTTACGTTAGGCCGTAGGAGGCGGCTTACACCAGCGCAGCGATAAGCAGAGAGATCCGCTGGCATGTTATGTTACTGCTTTCTTTCATGTATCTTAATTCTATTGAAATGCGGTGCAACGTCCTCTACGACGCATGCATGCACCAGCCAGGGCGCAGCAGTGGGCGTCAGCCTGCCAACAGTGCCAACCTAATCTTCTCCACTACACTACCCGTGTTTGCACTGGGCCACAATTTTATTTTATCTACTTTACCTTGCGCTACGCGCTCCCGTGCTCTGGAAGGCATGTTAAGCCGTTGATCCCGGCTGCTGTCTATGATTGCAGTCGTTAAGCCAAGTTAGAGGCCTTCCGGCGGCTTGAGAACTTCTAACAGTCAAGTTGCCCACTCACTTGACAAGCCTAATCCCAATAAGGTCTAGTTTCCTCTCGGGTTTGAAGGTCATCTGGCAGTCGCTTCCGTTAAAATTAGTGCCTACGTTAAATATTGAGATTAGGTAGTGGACCCCAGGCATCCTTCAGGATGCAACTGTACTGGGATAACGCTAGGAGGATGATGATGCTGATATTTATTTTACCTTGCCGGGAGTGACGCAGCCGTCGTGCGTGACGCGTCCAAAGTATAGCTTCTCGCCGTCAGCGGTGACGCCCGCCTCCACCGCGCCGGGCGGCACTGCGCCGTTCGTAGAGAACTGCCACGAGAACATCGCTGGCACTAGCACCTGCCACACACATAACATACGAATTATACGTTAATTCACTATGTTCCGTCAGATCAGGGCGAGATTGACGAAGCTCGTTACTGTGGATGTGTAGTTAATGTTTGAAATTGGAGGTGGAAATACATGAGACCAGAGAGATAATCCAGAGTGCTGATTGGAATTTATATTAACATACCTCCATTCGTTTTATATAAGTGAATCTGTGTTTTAAGTCAAGACCTAAACTTAATACATACTTAGTATTTTTTATAGATACCTAGATAGTCCTCTCCTGATAAATGCCATGGTAGCATAAAGAAAATATTCACCTCAAATTGATCCTTCAGGATCTCCTCCCCATTATGGGCCACGTAGCAGGCGTTTTTGGAGGGGATGACCTTAGCGGGGAGGATGTCGCCCTCGTGCGGCGCGCGCCCCGCGAAGATCTCCTCTCCGTCCGCGTCGGTGCCCACGCGCAGCGCTCCCGGCGGGATGCTGCGCTGGCTCAGGCAAGCGGGGACCCAACGGTATGAACCTGCACATCACATGCGTATTCGTGTATATTGAAAACACAGTGGATAAAGCAAAACCTCGAATTGTTGGTAACTTGATGAAATTAGGTTAGGCACGAATTTTTATTGTAGGCCTTGTTTTCATCTCCCAATAGTCTCCAGGCTAGGACCTTCTAGAGCCTTGTTCTCTCCTCACAGTTATGTAGTCAAGGGCAAAAATATGTATAAATTTTTGGACCTTAATTCAATGGAATAAAGTGAAAAAATGTATACATATTGGTGCCCTTGACTGTAGTATAGTACCTACAAGTTAGTGCAGAATTTATTAAGCTTCAATGTTGCCCTTGACCATATTTTAACCTCATGTCGACCGGTGACTCGAAAACAAGTCAAGTAAACAAAAACATTGTTTTGTTGTGTTTTTTTCGCCGTCAACCCACCAGGTAGGGTAGGCAAGGTAGTTAAAGTTGGGAGCTCATGAGGACGTTTCAAGGTAAAACTCAGGTTACTTGGACTTAACTTTAATGATTAAAATATAAGATGAGTGAACAGCTTGAAGCTTAAACTGTAACTAACTTATTCTATGTAAGAACTATCTCATACACAGCGGTGGGCTTGATTCCCGGTACTCGCCACCTGTGCGCGGGCGCTCTGGGCATAACATCCTTACCGCAATGTCAGCGGTTATGCATTCACTGTAACTGGCCGGGAGGCCCGGGAGTCAACATACATAACTCTTCCCTCCGCAAGTTCAAAATCCTCAGTCGGACGATTTTGCGACTGATGATTTTGAAAACATAAAAGTTTCTTATATTTAGCAAAAATGGTTATACATGTGCCTAAAACTAGGATTATATATAGCCCCAATGTCCAGACACTGATACCTTTCACTTTCACTATGCTTTCATTACTACTTTCCACTATTTCACTATCACTTTTCTGTAACGCATATTGTATGAACTGCAAATCCGCCAGGTTAACTCCGTTCAAATTCAGAGGCTTCCTCTCTGGTAGCGGTGTCGGCATATCGATCTCTGGTAGGTTTATAATTGGTAATTTTGTTACTGGTACATCCTTCCCTTTTATTAAATGTTGGCTCAAAAAGATGTCTGTGATCCTTACTTCACAATTGTCTTCCAAGGTAAGTATGTAAGTGCCTCGGATCATGTGCTGAGTGACTCCTGTTTCGCAGAACCTCTTCAGTGTGAGGGGCTCTTTTGTAAAAATTAGCCATTGATTTAGTTGCAGGGTTTCTATTTTTAGCCCTTGTATGTTAGCAACCACAGGATGGCAAGAGCTGGTATTTGTGTTAAATTTCATCAAATCTGCTACGCAGCGGTCAGGGGTTAACGGGAGTATTTCATTTTCTTGGCAGAGGAAATAGCCTTCTTCAATCTCCATACACGGTGTAGCAACCGGCTCGGTTTTCGACCCTTTTACGAGGATATAAGGATGTACAGGTATGATAACGGTTATTTGGTTATGGATATTTACGGTTGGTAAGGGTAAGATTTTATAGTAGGAATAAGTTTCCTTTCGAATAACTGGAATGTCTAGCAAAAATGTTATTGTACTTCCTTTAGTGTAAGCTTTTAATTCTATACATTGTTCAAGTTTTAATAAGTTCTCTAAGTTAACAGGGTACACTAAAATGTTCTTTGATTCAATAGTTCTTAGCATAGTTAACAATTCATCGCTATCCACAATGGTTTGGTGTAGGGTTCTTAACTTACTAAATGTTATGGCTGTTTCTATTTCATCCAGGCGGACATACAGCGTCATAAAATTATGCAAAAACAAATTAAATGTAAGAATGATTTTGTTGACGGTCTGATTACTTGCAGTTTGGTTAAACATTTTTCTTAATTCCCATATTTCCTTGTCCAGCTGAATGAAGTTAGATCGAGAGGAATTGGTGGCATTTATGAATGAATCCGCCATTTTTCTAACCAAGGTGAACCTTTTGTTAGTTGCATCCTGGCTCGACTTTAATTCGTTTATCAATCTATCATACCTAAGGGCGTCTTGGTGATCTAGATTACCAGTTATAGCCTTAACTAAAGAGCCAAGGGGGTTTAGAATTCCACGTTTAACTCTACGCGATGGGAGTATTTGGACAAATTTTTTTTTTTTTTTTTTTTTTTGTATTGTTATAGTCTTCACAAAGCAAATTTAAATCTAAAACCTTAACTATAGCCCATTTGTCGTATCTGATCGGAAGAATACCTCTGTCATTTTCCATTTGTTGAAGGAGGACCTGGCCCTGTGCCCCCTGGATCAGTACGTGGGTGGCAACCCTGCGGAAGACGTTTGATATCCTTAATTGGAGTTTTAGTTTTTCTGCCGCGAATTTCTATGGGTACAATGTTTCTAGCGACTTCGCCCTTAACTTTTGCTTTTTGGTAGCGAGGTACATTTCTACGTCTTACATTGACTCCTTTTACGAATACTGTATCTCCTTTTGTAACATCAAATTCGGCTTCGCCGCCCCGTTTTTTTCTAACTCTATCTTTTTGTTTCAAGAGGTATTGCGTTTTTTGATTTCTGTTCCAATCATATGTCAGTCTCTGATTAGGTTTTGTGTCGATGGCATTGTGAAGAATTGGTATGCTAATGGTGTCTACAAACTTTGCGGAGTGCACAGCATCTGTACTGGGTTTACTATGTTTCTCTAAAGCCGTTAAAGTGCTTGACGTAAATGAATGTTCTGCTTCCGTAACGGGATTATTCCATTCGTTTGGGTCGATGTTTACACTCATTGAACTTTGGTCAACAATGTCATCATTTTCTAAAGCCGCTAAGGTACTTGACGTATGTGAATGTGCTGTTTCCGTATCAGGTTTATTCCATTCGTTTGGATCGATGTTTACACTCATTGAACTTTGGTCAACAATGTCGTCATTCTCTAGTACAGATGGCATTCTTTCGCAAGGAGGTTTGTATATAATTGGTATGCTTGTATTCCGTGTGTGTAACATAAGATCTTTCATGTTCACTGTAGCGTCTAATTGTTGGAGTAAGTCAGAACCAATCAGTCCGTCATAACCTTGGGCGACATCATATACATAAAATTTGTGATATTCCGTACTTTTAAAGGTTTCTAGAAGTGGTATATATATAATTTCGTTATGCATGCTTCTTGCGTGGGTGCTGATCACCTCAAAGGGCTCTGTGTATTTAAATTCCGAAAAATAGCGATTGGCCAGTGTAGTATTTATGAAAGATCGGGTGCTTCCCGTGTCGACCATAAAGCGTGCACCGATTTCCGGTAACTCTATACACGGTAATTCCGAAATTTTGTCGCAATTTAATTTGATCACTAAGGCTTTGGGTTTTTCGAGGCCGTTAACTGTTTTTTCAGTTTCGATTACGTTTTGTTCATCATTCGCGTTTTCTTCAGGTATTTCTTCGATTTGAGTCGGTTCAACAGGCTCTTGTTCATAGTAATATTCGTTGTCTAAATACTGCGGGGTGTCACTGTAAAACAGGTTATCATTTTCGCATGGCACGACCAAGTTGTTCTGTCTAACTGTGCGCATGGTGACGTCAGAATTGTCAAGGGCTCTTAGGTTTGGCTGAACCCGTGGACCACCAAACCGAAAGCCTGGAGATGCTGTTTGTTGGTTGAAACCGTGATTGGGCAAAGGCCTGTAGCCTTGTTGAGCAGGAGTGCCAAATCTAAATCCATTATATTGTTGGGGTGCACCATACCCAAATACTTGATTAGAAGTAGGCCTAAAACCTAGCTGTGGCTGATTTGGGATACCAAATCTGAAACCCCGATTCGGCGTTGAATTGGGTTGGAAACCATTTGGTCTCGGTGTCGAATTTTGAGGAATGCCAAATCTAAAATTGTTTTGTTGAGGAACGCTAAAATAACGATTTTGTGGTGGTTGTTGGAAGGTCAGACGTGGCTGTGAGTTTTGCTGCTGTTGCACTGGACGCGTGCCGTTTTTAGAATTGTACTGGAGTTGAAAATTCACTTCCTCAGTTACCACACTTAACGCACTCTCCAAAGTGGAGCAACCCTTCAGACGCACTATCCTAAGCATGTGCTCGGGAAGGTTATACAAAAACGAGTTTAATGCGGTATTATTATATATTGTCGTCTTAGCATTTCGTAATTGTTCGTCGTCAGTTTCATTGACCTTAGCAAATAAAGTACTTCTTACGTGCTGAATTCTATTGCAAAAATCGGTGTAAGATTCTCCTTGTTTAATTTTTAAATTTTCTAATTCAATAGCAATACATTGCTCTGAACGAGGATCACCGAAATGTTGGCGTAATACACTTTTTAATTGATCCCATGACACCAAATCTCCTCGTTCACTCAGGAGGGTCGCAGCCCTACCAATAAGTCTGCTCGTTACAGCATGAAATACATATTCATCTTGAATAACATTTTCATCTACACCTCTAAATCTCTGAATTACATATTCAGCTTTACGGATGAATAAAGCTAATTGTTTATTGTCACCCTCAAATCTAGGGATGATATCAATCATCTCTTTGGGAATTACTTGTAATTGTACTTGAGCCATTTTATTTTAATAAAATTTATGATCAATGTGAAATCACGAATTTCTATTTACTGGCTCAAAAAAAAAACACAAATTTATTTATTATATTTTTTTTTTTTTTTTTTTGAAAAATTAGCACAAAACACTTTTAGCACTTATTCCTATATCAGTTTCTTATAATTTACGCCACTCTATCGATGGAGAGCAGAGCACGATAACTTAAACACTATTTGCTAGAGTTTCCAGTGAAGTTTATCCGAAAATCTACTATTAACAACTACTACTAAACCTACTAGTAACACGAGTTTTCACCAGCTTTCAGGAAAAATCAGGAATAAGCAAGGAATGCAAAAAGGTCTACTCACAAACCGCCGATTGCCATGACTTCCGCCGCTGATGACACCTTTTATCACGTACCTCACGTTGTAATTCAATTAATGTCCACAATTTAACTTATTTATTTGGTTCGAAGATATTCGAGTTACGCGTGAGAACCAATAGTAGTGTCCTTTATCACGCGACGCGACTATACGCACTATTTTCACGAATATCCTTCAAGGCTGCGCCAGTTAAAGTTGGGAGCTCATGAGGACGTTTCAAGGTAAAACTCAGGTTACTTGGACTTAACTTTAATGATTAAAATATAAGATGAGTGAACAGCTTGAAGCTTAAACTGTAACTAACTTATTCTATGTAAGAACTATCTCATACACAGCGGTGGGCTTGATTCCCGGTACTCGCCACCTGTGCGCGGGCGCTCTGGGCATAACATCCTTACCGCAATGTCAGCGGTTATGCATTCACTGTAACTGGCCGGGAGGCCCGGGAGTCAACATACATAACTAGGTACCTACACAGACTTCGCGCAAACTGCGAATATCTTAGGGATGGAGACGTTTCCCAAGATAGCGGCGGCTCTAGAAGCTGGCCTAGGGACTTTTGGGAGACGAAAACAAGGCCTTCAATGAACAGTCGTACCAAATTTTATCAAAGTTACCAGCTTTTCCAGGTTTTACTATATTAGGTAACTGGATTAAATCTCCGTTAGAGATTTTACAGTCAGTATCAAAAGTAACTACGCATATGAAGACATCAAAAGTCTTTATTTGTAAGGAAATAAAAACTTTTGACCTCTTCATACGCGTAGTTACTTTTGATGCTGACTGTACAACGTCTATGATTTAATCCAGAGATAGATCTCGATAGATCCACATAGAACTGAGAAATCAATAAGTTCACGTCGAAGGTGATGTTAGTCAGTAGTCACATAATATTTAATATTATTTACTTAAGTCTGTAAAACTTAATTTAGTTGGTGACACAAGAGCAATATACTCCAAATTACAACTATGCAAGACAACACAAATAAGCGACGGCCAAAACTCTTTATGGAGTATATTTAACAGTTTAAGTTTTCAGTTCAGACGCTACAGGGTGGATTGGATTGGGTGAAAGGAGGGAAAAGGAATCCATAGAGAGGATTGGCCCAACATCGGCGTACACAACATCCAAGCTAAAGGGAAGATAACACCTGTATTCCTACACCTGCATTTCTAAGTAGTTGATAGTTTGATTTCACTTTCCAAGTACATAAGTCAACTTTTCTGATAACGATAAAAACGTTGTCTACGTGTGTGTGTCATACAAATAACATAAAGATATAGGTAGGTGCAATCAAGGATATTGAGACGTGCCTGTACTGATAAATTATACTTGATTAATAGTTGTTTTCTGCGAAATGGATTTGTAGGTGAAAATTTATTTTATCCATTTTGTCAGTTACTTCATGTTTTTAATAAGATTATGTTAGTTAATAAATGAGTAATAGATTTGGAGGCAATATTGCTTATTCGCCTATAATTATCTTGGCAATTGAACGTTTTTAAGCTTCTTTCGACTTCATAACTACTTAATTTGTGAATGGCTTATACTCTTTAGCAAGTGCATCGACCTAAACTGAATTCTAGACACCTCAGTCATTGGCATGGCGATCATCCAAACGATTTCCCAGCAATAATTGGGTAAAATTATAAGGGATGATTTCTGACCTGATCAAGACAAGACATTATGCTTTTAACGGTTCGTAAAACTAGACTCTAGTGTAGCAATGAAAATACTAAATTCCAGATGAATGATCTAATAAAAAGGTGTTATCTCCTCATACCGTGTCCCGAGACTTACTCCACGGCAGCTCGACCGTCTCTCCGGGCAGTTCTGGGACTGCCTCTTCCTCAGGTGGCGGGCCGTCCACTACTTGGATAGGTTCGGGCTGGGGAGGATAGGGGTAAAAGTAGGCGGGGTGGACTGGGTAGTATACGACCCCGGGCGGGCCAGGGTACATGTGCGGGGGGTGGCCCGGCGGGGGCGGGGGCGGCGGACCGCCGTAACCGCCGTAACCGTAATACCCAGGTGGTCGTCCTGGACAACATAAGTACTTATATAAAAAAAGTTGTCATTCGTGATTGTAGTTGGTAGTAATGCATTTACATATGTAATAGTTATGCTATTTCTTGTTGTTGGTCAGTTGTCTTTATCTTTTTTTAACTCTAAAAAGTTTGAAACGTGAGATGACCAACAAGTAGTTCCTTTATATATATTTTAGGGCCAGTACCTATTGGAAAAACAAAGAATTTCTAAAGCTGATAACGAATGCTACCACTGATAACAACAGAATTTATAATTTTAGTCGATTGTAGTAAATAGGCACAGATAATAAAGATACTACCTACTTTAATCCTTACAAAGCGATGATGTCCAATCAGAACAGCTGGGCGTAATTAATCATTGTGTTAGCAAATAGAATATGCATGTTAGATGCAGACTCACACGATATTCTTGTAGACTGAGACTGAGCTAAATATTAGCATCATGCATTTTACCCTAAGTTTTTAATTTTGACCTAACATATACACATGCATAATATGACGTTGTACATCTACCAGATTGTTCGTCTTATTGCAAAATGTAGAGTATCAACACCTATAGAACACTGTCTACCTGAAAGGCTTTATTTGCACTGTACAGTACCACTTGTAATAATAACGCTAAACACAAAGAAGATGATAAATAAATTCTTGTTTAATACCTATATTTATGCGATACGATAGCCGATGAAGGCAAAAAATCAGAAAGACTAGCTGTTCAATTTTTTTTATTGGGGACTAGGTGCCTTATACAAGCTTAATTTTGCATGTAGCTACCTACATTTCTTTCGTTCTTATACTATCTCGGTTTCAGCTACTAATGTCAAATTATTCTGTTGTGTCTCAACCACCCAAGGGAGGTCTAGAAGAGATCGCTTTTTAGTGATATGATCGCCTGTTGTCTACCATTAACATATTGCATTTTAATATTCTTTTCTTTTGTATTTTGGGTGAACAATAAATAATTTGTATTGTATTGTACATTGAGACAATTATCTTATTTATTTCACGATAAAAGAACCTAAACGGCTGTATATGACACGAGTGCCGGCGCCGGTGCACTATTTAGATTTGCATGACAATACCTACGGCTCGAGGCTCAACGACTTGGTACATAGAGCCTTCCAGATACTTCTCTCGCGACCAATAACGTATACATATCTCAATTAAATTACGCACTCTTACAGTTTTACTGCTAATTGACAATAAAAAACATTACGAACCCAGCATAAAACATAATTATTTAGGTATAATTCTTAATTACTCCATATCAAGCAATGAATTGTTGCAATTTATAGCAGTACTTTGTTTCATAAATTAGTACTGTATTGATAATGGTTTATTGACAAAAATCGCATGATGATTATTTTTTATTTAATCTCTAAGTTCTTATTTTGTCTAATAATGTATTTGTTACTAAAAAGAAATATGATTAACACTTTTACAACTATATGTATAATCGTCACCCCCGAACCATTGCCTCATATTGCCACGTATTGCGTTTTGATTTAATATTTTTTTATTATATACTTACATTCAAGATTCAAGGCGAGGCAATGATTCAAAGACAGTTTTCTAGTACACGCTCGCGTTATCAGATATCAGTATCGTAATCAGCCACTTACCCGGCATGGTGTAAGTCTCCTCACTGACTGATGCCCTCACGCGCGCCTCGAAATATTTAACTTACGTGTGACTCAACTGTTATCATTATCTACGTGGATAATTCTCTTGCTGGCTCTATAGATCCTGTCTATGAATGTAAAAGTATGTTAAGTCGGGTTTCGGGTACCTACACACTTTTTATTATTTAGGTATATATAGGTATATAAACGTTCTAGGTATTTATTCCAAAATAGCAAAACACCATTTCTACGTAGATTAGATAGAGAAAATAGAGCAGTTTTTTACTGACTTATGATTAAAAAATTGGTCATACTTACTTACTAATCGCGTCCTAACATATAGAGCAGGTAGAGGTGGGTATTACCGGTACTACGGTACTACCTACAAGAGTTGTTGTGAGGAAAGCTCAATACAAGTTCGTGTGTTGTAGTAATTTAAGCATTCGGAATATACAAGTATAAGCCCGGTGAATATTAAATTAAAATCTATAAAATATAACGCTACGTTATAGATAAGTATTCTTTATTCCACGCGACACGTATAACTACAAAATCCAGCGTTTATACAGTGCAAGCGCGTAGCGCGTCTTGTATAAGGCTGGTCAACTCGTAGAAGGCGGGCAGGGTCCCGTCGGTACTCCTCCTAGTGAGCTTGGGCAGCGTGGAGTAGGTCTGCACGAGGTCCAGCAGTGTTTCCTTCACCAGCTTCTGCAATCCGGGCCGGGTGGTGCGGTTCATCGTCTCGACGGCCCGAATCGTCGCGATCGTCTGAATAAACACACAACGCTTGTATAAAAAGTTTCGAAGTACTCGGGTAAAGTGTCATTCAGTGGAACTTGCTAAGTTGACTGCAAAAACATGGAAGTATATTCTTCATTCTTACAATGCCATATGGTGAAAAAATGCGCATGGTAGGTACCTACATCTTTTTGTTGTCGACTGCACATAGGTATATAAATTTTGTGAATTGGATTTGAACCGAACATTATTTACAAGTTCATAAGCTCAATTTCTATGTAAATTTTGGTGAACAATAAAGAATATTTGTATTGTATTGTTCTTATCCATTGTGTAAATTGTTACGACTATACGACGGAAGGGTAGCGGGAGACAGGCTTTGACGTCACCCCTCTTGCCTCTCTCCCCGTCCCAGGCGCGGTCTCAGTTAAACGGTACTCCTAAAGCGGGTATTACACTGTCCTGAATTCAGGACACTTAGAAGGGTTCGGACCTATACGTTAGAGCGAGATGCTTCAACTCCCCTTAGTTAGGACGCCCGATTCAGGACAGTGTAGGTAATACCCGCTTACTCCTAAAGCGGCCGTAATCGTATACGATAATCATATACGATTTACCTACACACGACGAGGCGATCTAGGGAGCAATCTAGGGTGCTCCCCACCACTCTCCCGATATCGCCTCTGATTTGAAGGCTGTGTGTAGGCAGCTTAATCCTATACCGTAAAGCTCAGTTGTATTGTACGGTAGGTTTTACTAATACACACCTTAGTCTTCCAAGCACTAAGTACCTCTCCCAGCGCGTACCCCCAACGTTCATCTTTGTAGTTCTGGATATTATTGCGAAGCACCAGTAAATGATGATTTCGGCAAATATCTGTGCATACATGGATTGTTTAAAATCAGTGACAATTTTTTTAGAAATATATCAATCGAGTCATAGTTATGGTCCAAGTAAAGAAATTAAAATTATTAAAAATATTTTTATTATATGATGTTGTAACTAAAAATTTACGGTTTTCGCAATTTTTCCTTTATCTGTGCTATAAGATAAGACGTTGCTTCGTACCAAATTTCAAGAATCTGAGTTCACGGGAAGTACCCTGTACTTAGGTTGTGATTCCCTTGCGAGTGTCGAAAAGAAATTTGCGGCATAAGTAAACGGCTGTATCTTTTGATTGCGTTGGGTTAGAAGTTTAATTTTTTCACAGCTCCAAGGGACAGTAGACCTGAGTATTTGATATAAATTCCAGCTTGACATCTCCACGTATTCTTGAGAAAAAGGGTCTTGACAGACAGACCGACGGACGGACGGATAACAAAGTGATCCTATTTTAAGGGTTCCGTTTTTTCCTTTCGAGGTACGGAACCCTAAAACAAACATATCATAAAGTAACTTGCCGTTTTTGCAGTTTATTTCATCGTCTCCTTCTGGACAATCCTTCTTGCCGTTACATATGTTAAGAACCGGTATAGTTGCGCTCGAGTCGCCTTTACAATAGTACTCGGTGAAGGCAGTCTTGACTGCGCAAGTGCGCTGGCATGCCTCTGTGCACTCGGCCAGCAAACACTTATCACCCAAGCAGTGACACTCCATAGTGGGTAAGATCTTTCCGTTACCAGTTTTCGATCGCTTCATGGCTTCTATCAGTTTTTGCCCCACGGACATTAAGAAATTATACACTTTCTCTACTTCTAATTCGTTAGCAGCCTTTGCCAATATACCCTCATAAATAGAAGATAATCTCGAAAATGCTTCGTCTCTCCAATGCTTTACTGTGGCAGCGTTCGGTTTCTGTGCTATACTTTTTGCTTGTAAATTCTTGACCGCTTCTTGCAAATCAACAATTTTGTGTAGCTGGCTATTGGATGCCATTTTCGTAGCCAGAACTTCAAGAATAATATTGTAAATCTGTGTAGCTTCAAATTTATCTGCTCCTACACCTGTATGATAAAAAATTATAAAAAAATGTTTTGTTGACACAGAAAAAAATTAATGTAGATTATGTTAATCCCTTCCCGCTTCAGCTAGCTCTCTCACACTACCATATACGAGGGCCGTTTGATAAGTTTTTTTTTTAACTTTTTATAAAATCTTTTTTTGGTAAATGTCATTTACACTGGCTGGCACAATCTTTAAAACGAAAAATTTTAAAAAATCAGCAAAAAATACGAATAAATTGTCACTTTAACCATTGCTTAACTGTGATCAACTGATCACCTATACATTTTGAACTGTACAACCGTACCCAGTCTACCCTATTTTAACATCAACCACTGCTTTATTTAAGCAAAAAAGAACTCAAGTTACCTGCAGTGCATCCATTCTCATCGGATTCATCCAAGCAGTCAACTTTACCATCACATATGAGATTTAATGACACGCTACGTGCTCCGCTGACGGCTTGGCAAACCCATTGCCTTAGTGAATATCGCTGCCAACAAGTGGTGTTACAAGAAGGAATGCAGTTGCTTTGCAGACAATACTGATCGTTGCATGTGCACAGCGGAGGAGCCCATGGCCTCAGTTTTAAGTCTACTATCTGGTCTAGTGATGAACTGTCTCTGCGATAATGTACATTTTCGTATTGATCTCGGATGCATAGCGCCCCTTCAAGTGCTGCTGCCACTAAACTCACTAATTGAGCAATTTCATATACTTCTTGATTTGGCGTTCCTATTTTCTTTTGTGCATTTATGGGTTCTAAGATATTCAAGTATTTCATTTGTGTTTCTAGGACATTGTTTAATGTTTTTTTTCGAGTTTTCATTACAACTTTATCCACGCTATTTTGTACTACTAGACAATGTTTTGGCAAAATCTCTCTTATCTCGTTTACAATACTTTTAGCGTCCAGTAGTTTTTCGTTGGCTGAAAAAAAAACTAATGAATCACCTAAACTGAAATCGGCAATACTTAATTATATAAAAAAATAGGATTACCGTGTACTGTGCATTGTTCTTCGTCTGAATTATCTGTGCAGTCGTTCTGTCCGTCGCAAACCTTTGTTAACGATATCATATTCTGATCTTTGAGGCAGGTAAATTTATCCATGGATGATATTTTCAAGCAGAGCTTTTCTTCGACACAACTGCAATCGCACGTATCGTTGCCGAACATAGCAGTCTCGTGTGCTGGATTTAGTTCCTCACTTGAGACATCGTTTTCGCTGCGAGTGCGCAGTAGTTCTTCTTTCACGGCGGCCTGATTAAGAGAGTCGATTACGTTTGTGTTCACAGCGGAATCAATTCCACCGACTTTATTTTTACTGGCTATTATTGACCGTATACCATCCATTACAAGTTCTACGTATTTATCCCCACGATATGAATTTGTGTTTTTTGATGCTAATTTTAATTTAGCTCTTATATTCTCCATTATTTTTGGCGTTTCTTCAACTGAAGCATTCAGAAACGAATTCAAAGATAATTTAGTCATTTTGCTTATTATGTTCTTGACTAATATCTGGCGCCGTTCTTCGGGAGATTTGACATTATAATACTTAGAGCCATCACAATCTGAAAATAAACCGTTAAGTATTAAGTACCTACCTGAGCCGTAGGTCATCGAAGAAATAGAGAGCTAAAAGGTTAAAGAAATTACCGTGGATATAAGGAGCAATAATTAGTAAAATTCCTGTTAAAATAAAAGTTAAATTCATTTCTCTTATAATGCTTTAAATAAGTACGAAACGTTTGCACAAGTATTACAAGTACCTATATAGTAGTATTGTACAGCAGAATGTAATCGTTTCATGCTTAATTACGTCACACATCATTAAACCTAAATGAAGTATAATTAAATAATTATGTACAGTCAACGTCGAAATTCAGAAAATATCTACACACTCTAGTGACAAAATATGCGAACATACGAAGAAAGGACGTAAGAGGGTAATAGTACATTACTTACCAAGGGCGATAAAACAAAGAATGTCTCAGATCGCAGGTATATTACGCCCGAGCCGAAGGCAAGGGCGATAAATATGCGATCTGAGGCTTTCTTTATTATCGCCCGTGGTAAGTACAAAATTTTATGTCACCCCCTGGCCAGGAAGTGGGTTTTTTCGCGCGCGGATCGTGCGATATTGGCTACTTTATGGCCAGGTGTGACATAAAGATATTTATGTCACTTGGGGAAAGTAGATATAGGTACCTATTTATGCCCATGACCATGACTGTACCAAGCTAAATAATCGTCGTGTGATTGCCGTGTAATCCCATCAGCGTGCAATCGGCGCGGGTCGCAGACGCACTCATCCTGAGGAAGAACTCCCGAAGAGTTCGAAACATGTCGCCCGAAGTGACAATTAATACGTGAGTCTTAACCGTTTAGTAAAATAAAGTTATAACATGTCTCACGAAAGTTTAAATTCAAGTAATCCCATCAGATTTAGAGCTATTTTATGCAGCCTTATTAATTAATTTAATGATAAGATTCAATGTTTGCCTACTAACACCTATTTATTTTTGAGATGTAAATACCGAATATGGATTCTATGAGTCTGAAATAAATGATTTTTATTTTTTTATCCATACAACTTTACATGGATGAGAAGTGTAAAGGTAGGTATTGTGATATTAATATATTAGTGTATCGCGTGATGATACCATACCACCGTGGAAAACCCCACCCCACCCCACCCCAATCACCCCATACCCCACACGCCATACGTCAAAAAACATTACACTCCTTTTATTGGGCACTCGTGTATTTTTTTTACGCTGGAAAATGCTTTATGCATGTCGCCCTTCCTGGGGGTAGGCGCGGTGATGTGGGACTCCTGTGTACTGTGCTACCCACTAAAAAGGTGCAGGTATTCGCCGGAACACCCGTTTCCGGTGAGCACTTGCGTCATTCTATAGGACAGAGTCCCGAGCCAGGTGAGGACGGACCGTCATTAGGCTGCGTTTCCATCAGAGATGTGCGAGGTTGCGTTTTCATACATTTGACACCTCGCAACGCGCCGAGCGAGGTGTCAAATATATGAAAACACATCCTCGCACATCTCTGCTAAAGCCGGCCACAGGAGAAGGAAGAGGAGAGAAACCTAGTAGCTAGTGAGTGGTTATATTCTCCTTGCGATAAACCTTCGCTAAAAAAAAGAAAAATGCTTGTGGACAATCTTACACAAATCGACCTAGTCCCAAACTAAGCAAAGCTTGTACTATGGGTACCTACTAGGCGACGATATTACATACTTACATAGATAAATAGATACTTAAATATATATAGAAAACATCCAAGACTCAGGAACAAATATTTGTACTCATCACACAAATAAATGCCCTGACCGGGATTCGAACCCTCCTCTCGGAACTTCTAGCTTCGTAGGTAGGGTCACTAGTAGTGACTCACTACTCACTACAGTCACTACCAACTACAACTAGGCTAAAGCGGTCGTCGAACACGACACACATCGATATGACGAAATGTATGGAATGTAACCTTATTGAAAAAAACCGGTCAAGTGCGAGCCCGACTCGCGCATCGAGGGTTCCGTACACAGTTCTTGTATATGTACCCGTCCCGATCCCATTAATTCAGAAACAATCTAAAAAAAACATGACAGCACCATCTATCGGTGCATTTTGTAACTAATTTGCACGACTGAATAACTTAGTACGTATGTTGGTTTTTCAAGGATAATTCTTTATCGCATCAACCGATTTCAACACTTTTTTTTTATTAGAAAGAAGGTATTTTGAACATAATCTTGTAAGATTAAATATAAAACAAAAATATATGCAAATGTGATTAAATTACAAACTAAGTATAGAAGAGTTTTTTGATGATTAAAAAAAAGAAAAACTAGATAGAGGTATGGCTATAATTTACCTGTAAAATATACATGCATATTAATATTATGTAATAATTTCAATTTTTTTCTCGGTAAACTTCGGAGATAAAGGGATTCCCCCTTTATCTCCGAAGGTAATCAAGCCCTTTCACACCCCAATTGACATAGTTGCCAGACTTTAAAATTTTGAACCCAGTTTGTTTTAATATTTTATTTGATTTCAAATGTGTGTTCAGCCATTATTCTTTACTGTATTTCATTTCATACTTGGGTAGACTCATGTTACAATTTATAACTAGTGGCTCTGTGAGCTGTAGACCTCGTGAGTGTTTTTTTTATTTCCAAAACTATGTTAGATATCGAACCTGTAGAGCAGGGGTCGGCAACCTTTTAGCACCCACGGGCCACATAGTAGCTAAAAAAATCTTCGCGGGCCGCAGATGATAATAATCATCACTGTCTGTTGATATCAACTCGAAACAAATTGGTACGCCGTACGCGACAGTAACGTAGTAAAAATTCGCACCCCTTGTTACGTAAAAACGATAAAGACGAAAAAACCGACTTTTCACAGATAAACCAGCTAGTTGCCTTACCAAACCCAGATAATTCGCATTTCAACCACATCGTAATTTCGCGATTCATTCGATCAATGCAAGCATATAGAATAGCAGATATAGAAACTTTAAGGGGGGGCGGGTCATAAAGTCATAACACACCTAGATGAAAACGCGAGCGCGAAACTTTTCGAACACTGATGCAAATGCGGCAAATACTTCATACGCATCAAGTCATAACACATCTAGATGAAAATGCGAGCGTAGCGAGCGCGAAATTTTTCGAACATTATGATGCAGGTGCGGAAAATACTTCATACGCATACGCATGTAAACGCGAGCGCGAAATTTTTCGAACACTGATTCAAATGCGGCAAATACTTCATACGCATCAAGTCATACCAAATCTCGTTAAAAACGCGAGCGTAGCGAGCGCTAAATTTTCCGAATATTATTATCCAGGTCTGGAAAATACTTCATACGCATCAAGTCATGTAGACGCAAACGCGAGCGCAGCGAGCGCGAAATTTTTTGAACATTAAGATGCAGGTGTGGAAAATACTTCATACTGTCTAACGCAAACGCGGCGAGCGCGAAATTTTTGAAAAAAAAATTAGATAGATTTAACTGTAAAATATACTTACAAACACATATCTCGTCCTGACCAACTGTGAAAATATTCGTGGTAGGCGATACAGACGCTTTCACGATGTTAAGAATTTCAAATTTTACCTTTACAAACAATAAAGCCAGGGAGGCTCGCGGGCCGCACGGAAGGGGCTCGCGGGCCGCATGCGGCCCGCGGGCCGCCTGTTGCCGACCGCTGCTGTAGAGGAGGACAAACCATAGAATTTTTTTTAGATTACTCGACAAAAATATTCGATTTAATCAAAGAACGTGCTCACAATACTTCACGAGAATCTGTTGTGAAATGCGACCCTTAGAGGTGAACAAATCGAAATTCGGCCGCAGAAACACAAAATAATTGATAAAAAAATTGATTTTTTAAATTTTGAAAAAGTGACTCGATAAAAAAATTCTATAGAATTACCGCACCTGCTCACAAAATTTCACGAAAATCGGTTGAGAAATGCGACGTGTAGAGGAAAAAACGGCCGCAGAAAAATACGAAATCATTGATACAAAGTTTGTTTTTTCGAATTTCAAAAAAGTGACTCGACAAAAAAATTCTATATAGTTACCAAACCTGCTCGCAAAATTTCACGAAAATCGGTTGATAAATGCGACCTGTAGAGGAGATCAGCCAACGACAAAAAAAATTTTTTTTTTAAATTTACAAAAATGTACTCTACAAATAAATTATATGTAGCCATGGAACCTGCTCACAAAATTTCACGAGAATCGGTTGAGAAATGCGACCTGTAGAGGAAAAAACGGCCGCAGAAAAACACGAAATCATTGATACAATGTTTGTTTTTTTGAATTTCCAAAAAGTGACTCGACAAAAAAATTCTATATCGTTACCGAACCTGCTCACAAAATTTCACGAAAATCGGTTGATAAATGCGACCTGTAGAGGAGGACATACAAAAATCCGGCCGGACATACGAAAGCATTTTTGTCGAAGCTAAAACAGAGACCTCGTTTTACTCGGTCAACAAAGTGTAGTTATATGGATAGAAAACCATCAAATTATATCTAATTATTATTAAAAAAAAAGATATAACTATAATATGCGCAAAAAAAAAATTTTTGTAGCTAAAATATAATAAAAATAGGAATTTATTTATTTTCATTATAGCAAAGTGCGGGTGACACTTGATGCAACGTTTCGTTTTGCCCAAAAAGGTGTGGCTGCCTTACTATATTGAAGCGAGTATTTTAGTTGCAACAAAATATGAATGATTCAGATGAAATATGAATGATGATGTTATGATTGTTTTTTGTTTTTGATTGTATATATTTGAATATAAAAATTAACTATTATATTGAAATAACTGTAACCTACTAGGTTTTTATTTTCAATTATAAACCATGAATATTACCAACCAGAAATAAACGTAAAATGAATGAAACGGAACATGAGACATTTGTTTAGGGATTGGACCGTAGAAAGGATGGGACACAATGGAATCTTGAGTATATCGATAAAAATAAAACAAAATGGCTGCCGGCGTCCACCGAGGAATAAACAAGTATCTTTTTTTTTTAGTAATAACGACGTGAGAAATCTCTTTCTACTCTTAATAGGTTTTGTTTTGAAAAAATGATACCTCGCTAAGTACCTATATTGGCGGTATTATATGTGTAATACTTCTTGGGACAGAGTTTTTATTTATGAACTGGTGGTAACTTCTTTACGTTCGTAAGTGCAGTATACTATGCCTAAACTGAAATAAAGACCTACGACTTTAACTTTTATTTTTGTGGCAATAAAAGTATAGTTAAGCTTTTAGAAAATTACAAAAGCTAATTATTAAATGTCATATTTCTATTGACATTTAAACTATGTTCCTAATCAAGTAATCACCGATCTTTTTTTAGTTTTATCGACTCACATTTCGACACGTACGCCTTCCTAGTCTGTGATTGTGACAGCTGTCACCCGCACTTTGCTATAATGAAAATACTGTAGTCGCTCTTGTAGGCGTTTAAAATGTTTCGTTAAACAAACTCAAATCAAGGCAGTATGGTCTTAGCACGGTCTTAGCCTGTCCTAAAGGACGAATAAAAAAAACAAAAACTCAAATCATACCTTCAAACGTCAACGTTTTTTGGCTAAATGCGCCAGGAGCGCGGAGCCATAAAAAAAAAAACGTCAACGTCAACTTGACATTACATTACATATGTTTGACATTTTGATGTGAGGCTTGGGCTTAACCTCACAAAATTAATATTTTAACAAATATTTATGAGTAATTATTAGAAAAGTCCAATTACAGCTGTATTTACTATGAGTACGTCAATTATAAAGTTATTTCAGGTAGCGGTTTTGATATATCTACTTGGATTATAACAAAATTTAATCATATAGCCTTGAATGTGATATCATATTTAAAAAATAACTTATTTTATTTTCAGTCTAAATTATGTAGTTTGGGTCCTATAGCGCAGCGATCGGTGTTAGATTCACAGTTACACACCTCTGCAGCACTATGTCGTGTAGTGTCTGGCAAATACAGGATAACGAAGAAACGGGACCGGCCTTTGACTTATGAAATGGCAAACCCTCCACACTACATCGCTCACCGAAAGTCTTGGAACTCGTGGAATACCGGTGAGTTGTCTATCAGATACAGATTAAACAAGCATGAGTGACATTTGAATGATTACTCTCATAAGGCTACTTATCAGTCATGCTACCAAGGTTTTCTCATTTAAGTAACATGGTTATTGGTTAGTTTGTATGAAATCATGGCTTACCTATGATGGAAAAGCAGCTTAAATCCGAGTAAAATTTTTGAACATGCATACCTATTTGGAATTATACATCAAGGATCTGAAAGAATCTGTTGATCCGAAAATCATAACATATTTTAGTAATACAATTAATGTTCTAGCTAACCTCAAGGATGGCCTCCGAAGATCTGAGACGGCAGTGGAAGATGAGTTCATCCGCAGGTTTATGACCGGCACCTGGCATGGTCTTGTGTGCAGTGAGGTAAGCAGGCATGCATTGTATTTTCAATCTGTTAAAAGATTATTTAATACAGTTTATTATTTGTCAAAAAAAGAAGGTGTGTATACAACCTTTACAGTACTGTTAAAAATTGAAGAGCATATCACCCAGTGTTATAATCAGAGCTTGGCGGGGGTGAGTTATTTTCAAAGTTTGCATAACATGGACATACCTTTTCATTAAATTATAGATGTGGTGTAATTTAATAACTAATGAAGTTATTTTATTTAGGCTGCTTCCTGCTACGATCTAAGGTCAAAATGTGTTGAAATTAGAAAATATAGAAAAAATATAAATAAAAAACTTAGTAAATACTTGTTTTGTACATAATGCATTGTCATTTTAGTTAAATTATAATGAATAAAGTTTTATTTTCTTTTAAGATTTCTTAAGGTGTATCTATATTAATATGTACACTTGACATTACTGACTTGAAAATGGCTCACCCCCGCCTAGCTCTGGTTATAATCAATATCAGCAATTTAATTAATCATTATTCTGTTAAAGATGTAAATTGCATGTAGAAATAAACTACCTCTTCTTTAACCTTTTGACCGCCACTTTTGACAACCCACCACGCCAACAACCACTTAAAAGGTTGGAGTGAAGGTGTACTTTGATCATGAATAAAATCATTTATGAACTGTTTTAATTTGTTTTTATTGGTTTAGACATAACACCAATTCAACAGTGCTTGGCGTGGTGGGCACGACGACACACTACCGCTTTGGCGGTCAAAGGGTTAATCTCTTGACCGCCACAGTCACATATGACGACAACACGTATTTTAATGTAATGCAACCGTGCTATCAAGTAATGTTCATTTTCCGTCTTTTGCTACAAGTACTTTAGCGTGGGGCACGACTTACGTAATTTAATGTGGCGGTAAAGAGGTTAACGCATTCACTGCCACCGCCGCATATATGCGTCACCGTGACTTTCACGCAGTGCCTTCGACGCACAGACGCGTTCATAATATTTGACACTTGTACCCTGTGCCTTAGTGCCTTAGACTTAAAATAGTCGGTTGAACTCACATGTGCGTTTGGTGCACACAGCAAAGTGCGGCACCTGCCGAATGTCCAGGAAAAGAGGGTGGCAGTGAATGCGTTAATCTCATTTAGTACAAACCTTCATACTAATTTGCAGGTCATCATTAAACGTCAGTTCAACCACATCAGAGTAGCAGCCATCATACGGCGCGCGGTGTCACCCACCAAGATGTACTTCCTCCTCGGCTACACGGAGGAGCTATTGTCCAACTGGATCCAATGCCCCGTCACGTTAGAGCTGCAGACTGTAGACAGCTTTAAAGATGTGGTCTTTAAATATATTTAAATTTGTGCTATTCATGTAGTTTATGTAAATATAGGTGTTTAGTTTATAATGCTATTTGTATTTCATTTCATAATCCACAAAACAATGGAATGCAGTGTGTCCATGCAAAAAGGCACCAACATCAGAAGTAAATTCCATTCCAAACAATTTATCTAGCTCAGTCAATATCTTCATTTCATTGCAACATCTTTGTTTATGGCACAAGTTGTTATTAACTTTTTCATTTCTCATACTGTGAAAGTGGGTCTATTCATTTAAGTAGCCAACTGAAAGTGGTAATTTCTGCTGTAGAGCAGTAAAGCATTTTTCATATTCAGAACGTGTGTGGTTTCTTTTAATCCGTTGTCTACCGGTGACGGGATTACCCGTCAAGTAAACAAAATATTGTTTTGTTTTTTTTTTCGACGTCAACCGTGGACTATATAAGCTGTCTACAACAATAAACTACTACAAAGGCCAAATCGCATTTATAATATTAGTAGGATGAACGAATAAATGAAAATCATGCGTAAAATTCATATTCTCTTATAATTTGATTCATTCGAATATACATAATGTGTCAACAAACTGCACAGCGAGACGCGGCCTCGCGGCGCGGCGCACGCGCACGCCCCGCCCCCCGAGCCGCGACAGAACTTCTGCACATACTCTTTGTACATTTTTATACACATCCACAGGAACAGGTAAAACTTGATTTTTAGCACTGCCCAAATTTGAAAGTATATGTAACATAATTGAACCGTATACGTAGATATTCCACCAGAGATTACGGTTGGTCAAGAAAAATCAAGCAAGACCTGTTTAATACTGAGAGTACATTATACTTCTAACATTGCCATTTCATAAGAACAATTTATATCCTCATAACGTCGTTGCGTCGGCAAATTTCGCTTGTGCACAATTTAGAGATTGTAAATTATTTTGTAACCTAGCGTTTGTTTTGTGCACTTTGCGAATTTAGCAGATCAAACGATGATAAATGCCTATAGTGTCTCTCAGGTAGAGCAGTATTGTCTATCACAGTGTCGTAAAGCATTTCTTCTTAGATTCTAGTGAGTTACACTGTTCGATCTTATCACTAAATCGCCCATAACACAGTTAATAAAGTAGTTTTTAAGGTGTTTCAGAAAATATTTTTTTCATTATGATATTTTTAAGTCTCGAACAGTCTTGTCTTGAGCTAATTCGATAGGGCCTATGGAATGTCTGTCTAGAGACAACTGGGGTGAATGTGTTCGCTTCTAGTGGAACTCGAAGAAGGCTGGTTTGGTCTCGGTGTGCGCAGAAGTCCAAAAACGGCTGACAACACGAGACGGCTCGCTCGTTTTTTAGCATTCATCGTTATCGAAATAACATATTTACAAATTTAATGTACACATAGAAGGCTTCTTTTGATAAATTCGAAATTTCCAAAGATGAACAGGCGCCTCGGTTGAGTCGGAAAATTCCCAGCCGGCTGTTTTATCTTAAATATTGAACTAAATGATAAGATCATAGAGTATTTAAAAATAAAAATAAAATTAGGTACAACCAATATTTACAATTTTTATATACCGGCCAATAAGTATATCAGTAATGCTAATGAAATAAAATAAACTATCACAAGTAGGTATCGTCTTTAATCCACCTGGGGAGTTCCGGCTGCCGCGGCGCCCATAAAGGTATGATTCCGTTGCCGACTGCATACAGCAACAGCACGTTCCGCCGCACTCCAAATTGAACCGTAATGGTATGCGTAAAAAAGCTCAATTTGAAATAAGCGGAGAAAGTGTCGGAACAGCACACGCCGCTCACTCTAAATTGGGACTTTTAGTCTTATGATTACGGTTCAATTTGGAGTGCGGCGGAACGTGCTGTTGCTGTATGCAGTCGGCAACGGAATCATACCATAAATGTCGGCGAATCTAAAACACTGATCATCAACTCAATTTCGATTAAGTAGACAAATGTCTCGTATGTACTACAGAAATCTGCAATCTTTATTAAAGATTTTATTTTTAACTACACACGTCTAAATCTATTAAGTAAAATGTCCATCAAAATTCTATTAAAATAAAGAGATCATATATGTTCATCTACAAATAAGATACACTTGTTATGATAAAGCTCTCGTTATCCGTAAGCGATACTCCCGCATTCATTTTTGTCGAAGTTTTGGAAAGTGCCAAAGAAACATTAGAAACCGGATCCACACAATAGGCCAGGATGGCCCAACGCACAGAACGCAGTCACGTGTTAAAAGGGAGAAAGACATATTTTTATCGCATTCCCATTCCATGGCATACTGTCTGCGTGTGGAGTGGATCTAGCATTAGGCAAGTACTACTTATACAATTTTTCTCAAATATGCTCGGAAAAATAAAACTTGCATTCGCGACACTAGACGGCGAAAACCATGGCACGAATTTACAGGTCGGTAATTTGTATAGCTAATTTCCGGTGACTTCGGTCATTGCCGGCGAGACGGCTGCTGCAACACAGGTTTTTAGTATAATTTTCAAATTTCCTCGCATTTTTCGAGAAAGATCGACACATACCTCGGCCGGAACAGGGATTGCCTGCCTCGTATTAGTTTATAACACACTCGGTAGGCAATCCCTTCCTTCCCGGCCTTGGTAGTAACGTACTATGGAACTCGCATACATTCAAGGCGAAGGCAAACATAACCCGGCAACAAAGTAAAAAAGTAGGGTATATTGACAGAACAGTTGGCTTTTTGGTCCCTGCAGTTCCATTATTACCTAAGGTAAAATAGGTAGTTTTTCGAGGTGGTGACGATAAAAAAATTGCAGAGATAACGGAAACAAAAACATTAGAGGAAAAATGTCTTGTTGTTCATCAACTTCTTCTACAAATTGCTGAAAAAAAAGTCCAACTACTTAGTGCTACTCTTGGAACTATAATAGAGATAGTGGGAACACACCTGTTATACGTGGCTTATTTTACAAACGAGTGTGTGTTCTCCCGGACCATTGGGTTTTCTGTTCACGTAGGAAATATGAAAAACTACAGAATTTATTGCGCTTTTCAAGTTAAACTAGGTACGATATGTCAAAAAAAAATATAACTGGGCACGAGATCTTTAAAAAGTTACCTTTGTGAGTAATGGACAAAAATGTTAACAAAGTTAACATGAGTAACGGAGCACGGAACAGTGTTATGTTAACGTTATATGACAAAATGACAAAAACAATAGCGCGATACCGAAGTAATTTATTGACTAGTTCGTGTTCTATATAATTATATATACGTCTAATATCTACGTGTGTAGTAAACATATTCCAAAACCAACGAAAAATTCGTTTTACTTTTAACTTGAAAATTAGATAACGACTTTAAGATACGAAGGCTAGTTTCTGCCATAACCTCAAGCATGCGAGTGGTTACAATTCCGAATGAAATGCGAAAGCATAACTTACAATTTGGCGCCGGATTTTTTAAATGAAAAATAAGACAGCCACAATTTCCACAGTAGAAAGAACATTAGGTAGGTACAGTCAGCGTCATATAGTACGTAGCAGCCAGTGTCCAATTACTTCGGCACACTATACAAAATATATGGTGTACCGAACTATTTGGCCATTTTGGCTGCTACATACTATATGACGCTGACTGTACACTTGACAATAGAAAAAAAAATTGGTATAAGTATTGCACGTTCTTATTTTAATTCGGTTATATATTAAACAGTGCTGTGTATGTCAACGATTTTGAATAGTTCAGAAAGTTTATATTCTACATCTTCGACATGGATAATAAAATTAATAAATCTTAATTGAAGCACCGCGACTGTCTTGTGTTATCCTCAAAAATTCCGACCCCACAAAATATTGATACCATATCCCCAGCGAATTTACAACACTTGCATATTTAAATAATCCATTATCATTCCCTAGTATTTTCCTGTTATCAGTTGCTCGACTTACTTGCAAGATGCACTTGAATCCAAAACTTATAAAATTATTTACGTTTAGAATAATAGACGTGAGAGCATGTAGTCCGCCAGAGTAGGTATTTGTAGAATTACTGTGTCACATAAGGATGATTCCGATGATTTTATTTGTAGCTCATTTATTATTGCTTGTCTTATCATTGTTCCGACTATTACCTACCCTATAGTTATTATGCTTTTCTAGACAGAAATGAATATGGTATATTGATAAATGCAAAAATATTCACCTTATGTAAAAACTGGTTAAAGACGACGATTGAATTTGAAAATAGCGGAGGCAAATGGAGTTCTGCGGTTGAAACCCTTCAGTTGTTATCAACTAATTTGTGCTCCTTGGTACGCTTAGTGGAAGAATTTCAACACCAGACTGTCTTAAACTCCTAAAAGTATATTATTTTATACGAGAACTAGATCACCATGATATGATTTTAAAATCTACCTGCAGGTACTTAGAAAATTATACTGCGTCATTAGTAAAAATTTGATTCATATAAAACTTCATTTCACTCCATTTATCCTAAATGTAATATTCAATATACCCTTTTCATGATTTGGCATTTTTACAATTCATCTGAGAATTATGTACAGCAAGCAGTAGATGTATATAGGTATGTATTCAATCGTGGAAGAGGAGTTCAATGAAAGCTACACATAACTCCTGACAATAATCCTGTACACTTTTTAGCTCTTTAACCAATTAACCATGTTGATAAATCTGCTGCAAACTGTACAAAAGAGACGCTATCACTATCACAATCGTGTTTAGTTTTAAATTACAAAATAAACACAACAGCACCTATCGTTTGATATACATAATATACATAAAAAGTAAAATAAAATTAATTAAAAATTCATAAATATTCCATATACATAATTCCGATGGAGTGAAAAATATAAGCGTAATTAACTATGCAGTGGTCCAAATTTTGTTACTGACAATTAGAATGCTACCATTCAGAATAAAGCTGCGACCACAACGCTGCCCAAAATACGGCGACGGTACGGAATCGCATTCACCTGCCTCATAAGTGACGTTTTAAACTCTTTGGCAGCCAGGGACGGCTCTACAGCCTTAAAATAAAGTAATAATGTCATACATAATAAAATGGTTTTAAGAGTCGTATTACAAAGTTTTTTAACAGTTAAATTAGGACGGCCACTGACGTCGATGGTTTCAGCAGCGCGGCGTCGTGGCTCTCAAAAGGTTAACTCGTAAGTCTAGCCCTCTCGTCACTACGTTAAGGCACCGGTAAGCAGTGGTGTGATCGCACCTTAAGGCTGTACGAACAAATACGAGCGAGACCACTAGCGCCACTCGTGAATAATTGTGATTATTTAAAGTTAACGATAGATATTTAAAAGAGGTGAATGCTATGTACTGTAATTTTGTGTTTAAGTACCTTTTGAATACATCAAACCAGTTTTTACGTTGCTAGATTCGTCGACTGTCACTTTGTAAAATAAAACGCATGTTTTATTTTTGAGCTCGTAGATCGATTATTCACGCACGAGTGACGCTAGCGTACTCGCTCGTAATGTTCGTACCTATCCTCTTAATGAAATAACGCTTCACAACGATTCCGTGCGCTTTTCAAACATTTTACTTCTTTGCTTTTATTTGTTATTAAAACTGTAGCGCGCACAACCTTCTATTTAAAAAAAAAAACAAGTATTTGTGACATGTTGAGTGCTGCCATATTTTATACATTTCATTGAACATTAGGCACTACAGTAATTAATGGTATTATACAAAAGTTTCTTAAAATTCTGACAGTAATTAAGTTGTACATTTTGATGTATATTGACATTTGCATAATAGGTAAAATAAGTTTTATGTATCAGATTTCACATATAGACGACGTAGTGATGGCGAATAGCAGACGGATTGGTGGCAATTAAATCCACCACCGGGCTAGGACAACTTAAAAATATAGACATTATCGTAAATCATGTGGGGTATTTAAAAAAAATCGTTTTACATAGGTACTGTTAGGCTCAAAACACTCTTCGAACAAAGCCATATTATGGACCAAAGAAAAATCTATATTAGTCAAAAAGAGGAAGGTCTACTAATCAACAAAGTCAATCAAGCCATGTACAGTAAAAACATTCATACAATCATTTGTACTACTCCAGTATGTTACCTGCTATAAAACGATAAGGCACATTGCCTCGCGACACGCCCTAAGCATAGTTAATGGTAAAACTAGAAGCTATCTTAACCCTTGTCCAGGCCGCACCAACCTACGTGGTTTTGCGAAAAACTAAATATATATTCAAAATAGTAGTAACTTTTCGCCAAAATTCAATTCGATTTAAACCTGAACATTGGGTATTAAGGTTGAAATTTTAACTACACACATGTGGTCGATAAATCGTACTTTGCCTGGAAAAGGGTTAAAAATGCAACACCATGCAAATTCAGTTCAAACCAAATTGAGGGAAAACCAATACTGATGTACTCATAATATTTATAATATAAATGACAGTTACTGATAGTGAAACAAAAGCAAAAAAAAATCTATGGGATTGGGACTGGTGGTTAATAATAATAAGGCCCCTTTCGTGTTTCTAGTAAGGAAAAAGCGTCTAAAATAGATTATTGACGTTGTATTTCTAAAAAACAAAATCTACTCTAAATTCTGATTACTTATTTGCATAAGCTAGTTACCGGCCAATATTGTTTCACCTTCATGTTTTTTAATAATTTTTTTAAATACTTTAGATTTACCTATTAAAACATCAGTTAATGTAAGAATAATGAATGTTTAAAATCTTTTTAAGACCGACAACAGACGCGTCTCGCTCGAAAATCGCGCCGCTATATACTATACACCGATAACTCGATAATAACGTGTAATGCAGCACATCATGGTAATAAACAAAATTTTATTCAATCGCCGGAATTCGCACGTTAGGGCGCCATCACAAATCATTCATATAAAAAGGTTGCGATCGCCATATTGCCAAATTAATACATAATTTTATTTTAAATAAATTAGCTCATACCTGCAAAAGTACCTAGTGGTCTTGGGCAATAAAAAAAAATACATATCGGTAATGCCACTATTACGAGTATATTCGATGTAAATTACGCCATAGTTAATGATGTCGTGGACAAATCAACGCTCCCTGCTGTCTGTCTGTCCCTATGAATGCTTAGATCTTTAAAACTACGCAACGGCAAATTTTGATGCGGTTTTTTTTAATAGAGTGATTCAAGAGGAAGGTTTATATGTATAATTTGCACCCGTGCGCAGCCGGGGCGGGTCATTAGTGGTGTATAATTATGTCTAGATGTCGGGTAAAATCCAGTCACTGACAAAACACCTAATATAAATCTACTTAAAACTAAGGGGGCGTGTCGAGAGGCACTCAGTTGTAAGAGGGACATTTTGGAAAACGCACTTAATATTATATAAAATCTATTCTCCGCTTATATAGAGGGTTCCAGAACACAAGGAAGAGGGTAGATGGGCTAAAAATATACTTAAAATAGTCTCGCTGAGAAGTTTGTTGGAACACACAATGCGATATTAACCTAATGATCGCCCGCCGCTTTGTTCCGAGACGTCAACTCACGTTAACGAATACCCTACTGTACCCACTACGCCGCTCAGACGCCACTAATTCTAACCCTCCGCTAACCGATCAGTGAGATAGCTGTGCTGTGCGTAAGGTGCCACACGATATGGTTGCCGTCACTATCCGGTAGTACTACTTCTGCAATGCTAAACATTGCGGGCCGAATGCGGTATTAAACTCATAGTCAAATCAGCAACTTTTTATTAAATGTCAAAAACGATTTGTTAATATGAAGTTTATAGGGCAATACTGTCTTAGTGACGTCATTAAGACAGTGTGAATTGGTTTGTTTAAATCAGCGTCCTTTTTAAATCTTTATGCTTATAAAATCTTTCAATTAGCTAAAATAAATTAATAATTCATGTTTTTCGAGTATTTTCGTTAGATCTTTTATTAGTCAAGTAAAACATAATTTATTTTTACCTTAGTTTAATACCCTATTACACGGGAAAATTTCATTCAATGGAAACATTGATCGCTTCTATTGGATAAGAGGTCGGAGCGGTCCAATTATTATTAGGTAAGGCGACCCGCTCTAAGTATTCAAAATGAGGACCACCATTTTTTCAGCGGCGAGGGGCGACGCGACTGCTACCCGATCTAATACCTGTCCACCTCGCCCCGTGGTCATCCCATTCCGGGAAGGTTCACAGATATTGTGACCGCGCATGGGCCCATAGAATCAAAGATATGCGTTATCTGCGCAATTGTATCGTCCGTCTAATTTTATTATAACAAATAAATTTATTCTAACACTTTATTGCCTAACTGTGGATAAAATTATCTAAATTATGAAATCGGAGAAGATGATAGGGTAATTATTACTAACAACTTAGTTTTTATTTTATTTGAGACACTGTTATACTAAAGCTGTTATTAATATTTACTACATAGCCCTCTCTGGAAAGACCGGAACGTACCTACATAAGTGATGACTGATTGATTGAAAACTGACCTTCAATTTTTACTTTTGGTCTGAAACCGGAATAAACCGCGTTTTGCTAAAAGCTAAATGACAGAACCCTTATCACGTTTTACCTCACACTTATGTACAGATATCTCACTGACCCCATACGGATAGACAGGAAGACGCACGAATTAAACGCTGATGTTTCCCGACTCCCTTTCTACCCGTAACTAACTTGATACACACATACAATGTGATGCATGACCAGAATACAAATATTATCTAAATAATATACAGTGGAGGAATTCTATGTATTAATAACTAACAATGGTAAATGGACGTTTGATTCTCGCGACACACGCCCATCTCGGCAACGACGTCAAAATGATTAAAATTACATACCTCACAATTAGCCTTATTGTAACTTTATTTAAAAAATTAATATATTTCTCGAACCATTCCTCAACTGTATAATATGTAACATCGAAAAACCTAAGCTTATCCGCCACAGACTATCACTATTGAAAAAATATTCTTCATGTACCATTTACATTATTTCATCATAAATATTCATTGACACAATAAGCGTAGGTCTGATTTATTTCATTGAAAATGTTTTTAATAGAATAGTCAAAATTAGCACTACTTAACAGCTGATTTGTAGATCAATCTACAAGTACACGTACTAAAAATAATATTGACATGCGATTGCGGAGTACACTCGGTACGGTACACGCTGCCACGTGAGACACAAACACATCGCGGCCCGCCTCTCCCCGCTCCTCGCTGCCGAATAAAATGTCACTAACGCCCCACTACCACATTAATCTGTACAAACATCTGCGTCTACTTCCCTAAGCAAATAAATCGAGCACAGCTACAAAACCTACTTTAATACTAATTTATCGTTGTTCGACAGAGGGGAGGTACGGGGAGCGGCGTAACCGTAATACACGCAGACTCATTATTGCTTAACGAAATCCGCTCATACTGAGAAATGCTCGGCAGCACGATACATCGCATACACAAGCCCGGCCGTCCGTGTGACGCTCAACAAAAGCGCTTGTGTATATTAAAAACGGTAATAAATAATCAAACCCAATAAAATGATCGTCCGATGAACATGATCGTCTGGCATATATCACTAAAACCCGGGCCACCTCGCGCCTAGAAATTGAATAAAACTAAACAGTTTGAGACTTTAAATTTCATGAACATTCGTTAAATTGTAAAATACGATCAGGGCGAAAATGTGATCTTTCAAACGTGCAAATACGCGGAACGCTAAGTCGAATCGTGCCCATCTAGATAAAATCTCAGAACTGCGTAAAATTTAAACTAACGTGGCGGGCGGCCCCGCCGAGTCTTAACGTGGAAGTTCGTGGGTCGCAGCCGATGTCGACAGTCGGTTTGTGTAGCGGCGGCGGCAGCTCGCGGTGAAATACGAGCGATAGCGGAGCGGCAGCGCAGGGGCGGAGCTAGGGGGGCGCGCCCCATCAACGGGGGCCCCCCTCCTGGCCACGGGGTGACACCCATACGGTTTCGGCTCCGGGTGGCACCCATGCTAGCCACGGGGAGCGCGCTAGCGCGGCCTGGGCGAGGAGTCGCGGCGGCGGCGGACGCGCGGCGACGCGTGCTACCTGCGCCCGATCAGACCGTTCGAGTTGCCGCTCGCCGGGCACATCTCTAGCTCCACTAGCAGAGGGAAGTGATCTGTAATGCCGAAAATACGCTCGTTACTTCCACAAAGGTACATAAGCAATAATACTTTAATTACCCCCCTACTTTATATAATCATTTGAGTCGAGCAATAAGGCCCATATTTACATATAGCATAGGTATATCTTACAGACTAACAGACATATCTATAAAAAGAAAAATAAAGAGTTCATTTAGGCGACGTAACGGTGTGGCTCCGCTGCGTCGTCATCTCCAATGTAGGGTTTGGTAGGTTGCCCTGGAACCGCCGAAACACGACACCGTACCCTACCCTATACCTCGAAATGGATTTTAAAATACGGTTTTTCCAAAAAAATTATCAATGCCATTTGAAACCGTTTATTTTCACAAGTAAACTAAGCTTAGAGATAAAGTACGATAACTTGTCCCGCGCCTCCAAGACTCCAACGCATGTGTGCGTGTTGAGAAATCCGTCAAACAATAAAGTTGCTTTATGAATACTTTCACAATTACATAGAAGCGTTTTGAATTTTGGAGGCGCGGGACATGTTATCGTAGTTTATCTCTACCTACAATTGCCTAAACTGGCACTGAAAATTCAATTTCATGTGGTCTGCCGAGGTAAGCCACGCAGGCCAGGCTGTACATGAGACTTAATTTTCAGTTTTTGTAATATCAGATGTGTAATATTACAGAAAGGTATCAAAAAGTATGATACGCTGGAACCTCACCTGAGGGTATGTGTGGGTGTGGGCAGCCGACCACCTTGTGCTCGCGGAACCAGTCCTGCGACAGCGGGCCCAGCAGCCCCAGCGGCGTCATCGACTGCTTCGAGTAGAATATGTAGTCGATTATACCCTTAAAATCAAACCTGAAAACAAAACAAACGCTGTCATCGATTTTATGAGACAATAGGGATGTTGACTCAAAATGTATTATTACTCCATACGAAAGAATACCTAAATCTATGCCAAATAGTGAAAATCCTATCTCAAAAAATAACGAAACTACAACCGTTAGAATGTTTGTAGTTTGAGAGAGAAAGCGCTACAGGTCAGTGACGTCACTAACCTAGAGCGCCATAGTAAATGACGATCGTTCAATACACAGGTGTGTTTTGCGGGGAAGGGGACAGAAAATGCCCCCTCCTAAAACTTTGATGACTTATAATTATGTAATTATTTATTCTTGTGAATTACTTTTTTTGCTATTTGATTGAGAATTTGATGCTTTTTCGAGAAAATTCGGATTCATTGATTTTCTTATTTGGTGTCAACATCCCTATTAGTTTAGTATCTATGACTCACGGTTCGGAATAGGCAAGAAGTTGGTAATATAAATAGATTAGATCGCCATATTTTCCAGTAACTGGCACATTCGGTAGGCGAGCACATAATGCTCACTCGCAAAATAAAACTTCTTGTCTGTTCTGCTACACTTGAACCCAATAGTATTTGGGCCATTTTACGGAAAATTGTACACTCGTTTTTTTTTTTTAATTTTGATAAAATCTGGTTTTTTATACTCATCATTGAAAGCACAAACCTATTAGGAGAAAAAAGTGTCCCAAAGTGTACATACAGTTTTCGGTTTTCCGTTCCGTTACCACCATTATGCACCATACAGGCTTAGTATGGAAACGGTAACGGAATGGAATAAAACATTTGGGACACTTTTTCCCCTATGAAATTCGAAAGTAATTTCGATTCTGAGTAGAAAACCCCGATTATATCGAAATCAAAGAAAAAGTCGGGTGTACGTGTCGTGTGTAAGTTTCCGTATTACCCAATTACTCATTTCCACTATTATACTATTATAGATTGTGATATGTAACTTCAAATATTTGAGACATATGAATTGAAGTTTGTAGTGATGAGGCTAAGACATCTTGTCTGTCAAATCAAGCGCTTATTATCGAATGGTTAATTGCATCGATTTTACAGCCGATTTTTGAAATGTTTTTATCAAGCCTATATAAATATATTCCATATCACAATTGTATCATTCTACACAAAGAAAGAATTAATAAATTATACTTTCTCTCGTTCAGAAATCGATAACTATTTTATTCCAACATGGCAAAGGTCCGTTCACGGTTTGTTCGTTTGTAGTACAATTTGACTGTTTTTCGTGTTGTACTTCATAGTTTAATTGTATGATATTTGGTTTTGATCATAAATGTATCGTTTATACCTAATCGATTTCTATCAATTTACGGAAATGTCATATGAATCAAAACGACAAGCTTGGTCACAACCCTGGTTTTAAAAAATAAAAGACATAACACGTAAATGTTTGGGCGGTGGATTATTATCGTAAAACCCTCAAAAAATATGATCTGAAAAAATCTAACGTGGGTTAAATTATGTTTGAGAAAAGTAAAATAATGATTTTATTTACTTGAGAAGCACTATTATTATTACGTGATTTTATTTATAATTTCGATGAGTCAGGGTTGTTTACGTTCTATGGTAGTTGTCATGTGTCAAATATTTGAAGTAAGAAATCACAACGTACAATAATAAAATTAACGTTCGCTTAAACGTCAGGTATCATATAATTATTTTGTAAAACAGCCACACATCTTATTAAACTATGGAACAATGATTATAGGCAACGTAGATGTCTAAGCGCATGACTCACGTGTAGTTGGTATAGGGCATGATGTCCTCGCTGTAGGCGGAGGCGAGTTTGAAGTTGTGTGTGAACTCGTGCTCGGAGCCGGGCATGCGGCGCAGCGAGGTGGCGTAGCCGAGCGCCTTGAAGTCGCGGTGCTCCGACGATACGCGCCCCGCCGACAGGAACTCCACCACGCCTGAAACGACCAGGCATACCATCATCATAATTATCATTATCATATCAGTCGAAAGACATCCACCGCTGGACATAATAGGCCTCCCCCAAAGAGTGCCACAATGACCGGTCCTGCGCCATCGCATCCAGCGGACTCCCGCGACCTGTACCAGGTCATCAGCCCACCTTGTAGGGGGTCTAGGGTCTACCTTCCAGTCCGTGGTCGCCACTCAAGAACCATCCGGCCCCAACGGCCATCGGTTCTACGTGCAAGTGATACCTTAGTTAAACGAAATACAAATTATAGTCTTCATGTTAATAGCTAAGTGCGTCTCGGACCACGTGCGTTCCTGTGCGTCACATTATGGGGTATTAACTATTAAGGCGAGTTTTTGGAAGAAACTATCTCTTACTTCACGCTCGGCGCTTACCAATACCCATTAACACTCGTTTTACACAAATATATTTCAGTTAAATAGTTCAGTACAGTTCGTATTTTGCGGTATTTACGGAACCCTGAAAACCTACATATTTTATTTTCATTGGAGTAATGAAAAGAAACCGTAATTAAATACAGCGACAAGAACAATAAATCTTACAACGCCGGCATCAAAGCGTTGACAACGATTATTCTCTAATCTCAGCAGAAGTATATTGAAAGCGTTCCCCAGAGTTGCGTCAAGCCACTCCGAAATGGTTAATTTATTTCCAAGTGACAGACAAACAAGAACATTTGCTGAGAAAACCGTTAATTGGTCTGTTTGTCTCGGAGATCTGACCCGGCTAATTCGAACTAAGCACTGTATTGTGCCACCGTTGAAATGTAGGGCGTAGGTATCTTAACAGATTAGTGAGCCAACCAACAGTTTACGAGTACATATTAGATTTCTACATTACTTATTAATTCATAAATAAAGTTTGGATACCTAATCATAATGAAAATGTCATACCTATTTTTTATCCCAGAAATAAATGAAATAAAACCCTAGTACTATATAAAACCCTATACATATATAAGGAAACTAAATGCTACTCGATTGGATGGAAAATAAATATTTTTCCTCATTGACAACAAAACGAGTACAACATACTCTTGAATGCAAAAAGAGTTGACATGAGAAGCTGTCATTGTTTGGAAGTTGGTTTAAAACAGGGAACCCTTTAGAGACCAATATATTGAATTATTTTATGCTCTTTACGTAGGACTGAATCATGAATTTAGGAAACAACTTCCTTTTATTAGATTGTCCCGTTAAAAATGAAATAATAAATCATTGGCCTTGTTCATCTATGAACAAGGCCTGATGAATAAATCAATGAACGAAAAAGAACGTCATAATTCTGGTATTTTTGTATGGATAAAACACCGGTATCCGACCCCTGGTTAAATAATGTATGCTCGGTTAGTTACCGCTGTCAGGTAGCGAGTTGAAATCCCCGCACAAGAGTAGTTGCACATTGTCGCGATGCCCCGCCAGCCGCAGCGTGCGCGCAGAGTCGTCGAGGATGCTCCGCAGCTCGTTGCTCAACATCATCGTTTGAATCAGCTTCACGTCGCAGAACTCCGGGTCCCAGTGGATGTGCGCCGTGCACACTAGGATCGGCTGCCCTAGCATCGACGAGTCCGTCGGTATACCTGTCAATGGATTTTATTTTCAATTTACAAATGCATTTGTAATCTATCATCATCATCATCCTCCTAGCGTTATCCCAGTACAGTTGCATCCTGAAGGATGCCTGGGGTCCGCTACCTAATCCCAAGATTTGGCATTTGTAATCTATCGCTGCGAATAAAATATGCGTCACTTTCCCACTCACAATATTTGTCAATAATGGACTGTGGTATTGTAAAAGGCAATAACGTGGCAATAACGATGTAAACGGGATCAATGGGATCATCATAGCTATTGTGAACGAAGCGGGAGGAGTGTATTATGGTTTATTACGCAATAAAGGGAAGATAAAGATTGGGAGTATTTCTATTACGTGTCAAATAGATGATTGCTTTGCCTTGGATATTCATGCGATAAACCCGTGAACTCGTAGCTGATGGTGACAGAACTGGCTTACAACTAGGCGACATGACCCAGAAGCTTGATGATTTTTTGGAACCCGTTCAGAACAAAAATGTGTAAAATGAATTAATGCCTAATCCCCGCATAGGTACTTATTACTGTATGAATGAACGATGATATGAATCACAGTTTACCACATGAAAGTTTTGCTCACCATTCTCCCAGGCTGCTTCTTTGGTCTTGAGGAGCGCTGCCAAGCCGATGTTATCCTTAGGCATGACGCGGTTCAACATGTTGTCAGAGCCCTCGCTGTTGGCCATCGCCAACTGGTTGAACTCGATCAGGTGCTCTTTTACTAACGCGAATCTGGAATAATATTATCAAATACAATCATGATATTTTAATGTTACTGTATTATTAATAGAAACGCAAACTGGACATATACAATGTTTATGTATGTAAATTCAAAATTCGCAACACCACAAGCCAGAATCTTTCGAAGTAATAAAATCAGTATCACGTACTTTGCAGATCTGAAAAAGATGGCACAACCATCTACGTATTTTCTTTCTGACTCGCCCATAGTCTTCGCACGCGATTTCGGTGAAAAAATGCCATCGTAGCCATCACTTTTTAGCTCTGGTAGGAAGAAGTTGTAAAATTGGTCAGTTTCTACCTCCTGTAAAAATAAAAAATGAGTTAGGTAGGTACAGAAATTTTAAATGAAATTGTAAGTTTTTTTTTATTAATATAGGGATTACTCTTGGCCAGCATCTAGCTAGGGGGCAAAGATGAGGCCGACGATGAAGCGAGCTCACCCAGAAAATGCCTATTCACTCTTGCCTTAAATATAGGATAATTGAAATAACAATACCACTTTTCGTCCAAATCAGCCTAGTCCTTTCTTAAATATATCCTGATTACCAACTAGTAAATACCCACTAACCTGCAAACTAATTATGTCTGCAGAATAATGTCTAATTTCATCCAGAATCCCTTTTTTTCGGTAATCCCATTCTAACGCCCAACTCGGACAGTAGCCATACATTTGTCTGGTCGCGTATTTGTCGCACAGGACGTTGTAGCACATAACCGTGAAGATACCTGAAAATGACGACCATGTTAAATTTTATATTTTCCTTTTCAAAGCATTTCTTTACTTCGAATCTTTATAGGTAGGTATATAGTTGATTGGCGAGCAATTGTTCCAATTACTGTAACAGTTACGAGACAAGTGGTCGTTTGGAGACCAATTAGCCGACGCTGACGTTATATTACAATGGCTGCGCTTATTGCGTGGCAAATGTAAAGTCAGTAAAGTGTTCTAATTTAACGGAGAGTTGTTTTCTGTTGCAGGTATCGCGGACGCGACCTCATCAGCGAGCGACGCTCGTCGGCACGCGCCACAATAGTTAGTATTTGTCTAATTGCATATCTCCGGCAACCGCGTCCATATATCGTGACGCGGCGGCTTTTCCCAGCGTGCAACAATTATGGGTTTCACCTGTATTCTTTCGAATAGGAATGGAAATGAGCCGTTTAGCAGTCACTCAAGCCGTCATCTTACGAGCCTGCGGGCCAAGTCGTGTGGGATGTATTAGAATGGTTCTTGATGATTGGAAAATGGCATATGCATTTGCTTGGAAGTGCTCGACAGCTCGCTAGCATCTTAGTACGATAGAGACATAGAAATCCGTTACAAATAGGTACTTAACGAGGTACTAAGAAGACTGAAATTGTCGTTTCGGAGTATGACAGGAATTTAGACATGTGGGTCCACCAGGCTAGGCTGTTTCAAACGTATCCCCTTATTACGTAAACTAACGTAGCACGACTGTGCTCTCTCACGCTGTACGCCATTATCTCAGATTTATGCGGACGCGGTGCGCTCGCAGTCACACCCGTCTCATTACGCGGATCAAAACGCGCCGGGACGATGAAGCCAGCCGTCTAAATGTCGACTTCGTGGAAGACCTTGGCGGCGCAATTATTTGGATTTAATCGCACCCGATCTCCGCCAGTCAAGAGAAAATGTACTGACAATGCAGTAGTGTAAGTTCAAGACAAAGAGGTCGTAACATAAGAATGACTGCCAGAAAGACAAGACAATAGCGAGAGATGGGTATAAGGCCGTGATGCGGACAAATGGATAACGATCACAACACTCACCGCACTCGCGCTCATGCTAATCGGCAAGGAGTCAATGTCACCCAACAACGATCAATGCTGCCGCAGCACGTGCTTTTGCCGAGTCCATTGTATGCGCGATGCAATTCACAAGAGACGTGGTGCACATGCCAAACGTCGCACGATAATACGCACATCAATAGTCGATCGTTTTGAAGCCTACAAACCAGTCGAAGCGAATCGAAAACTCTACACCAGTGCAAAACTACATCTCGTGCAATATATGGACGCGAGTCCACATTTCAAATAAATAGACAACGATGATGAAATATAACGTGCCTAACGTGTCGCATCGATCAGCGAACAATGGAGGAAGGTGTCTTGGTACGGCCACTTACATTACTTTTGATTTGACAGGTACGTCTATTGTATGACAAATATTATGCGTTTTATAGGGCCCCATTACAGTCCATCGATACCACACACACATGTCACATAATATGCAGGGTTCGGAGGCTGATGTGATGTGTGGAGCAAAAAGAAGCAATCGGAAAAGGCGTGGTAGCGGCGGATGTTGGACACCGAGTGAAGCATGTCACGACGGGCGTGGGTGCGTCTGCCGCGATCGCGCCGCACCGGTTTTCATCCACAACCACGGCAGCCTACGTAAAAATACTAAAAATCACTCATGTCATGTTCTAGTAGAGGAGCAATTCATTAAGGTAACTACCTATATACAGTCTAGATATGCAGTCTTATTATCATCCTAAATAAGTTATAAATTCTACTTTAAACGTACTCAATTTTCAAAATGATGTCTCAATGTAGTTGTAGACTCAGGAAATAACTACAAGTTCATTCAAATATAGTGTGTAGGTAAGGTTCCCAATGACACTCATTAATCATGACATAAGATTGAAAGTGCCATGTCTTGGATCAGTGTGGAGCACAGGGACGTTTACCTTATATGCAGAGTGCAGAGTGGGAAATAATACCCTTTTGTTAAAGCAATAAAGGTGTATTATTTACAGATTTTACAGTAATAACTGTAATAGTTAATTTTATGCGGCTCTTTCAATATCTTCGTTATTCTAATTTTCATACTTAAGCATATTGTTTGCCAAGATTAAGGGCGAGTTGCACCAACTTATGTTTACAGACCGGTCAACGTTAAATATGGCGCCGGCAACTGTCATCCCATAGAAACTTGTCATTCTTGTCAATCTATTCACACAATTAGATTTTTAAATCAGATTTTTTAACAAACACAGCATAACGATAACAGACTTTGGTGCAACCTACCCTAAATATATACTCTACTTTATTCTTAATTCACGTTGCCGGTCCGAAAATGTCACATCTAGGCCCGATTTTTCAAAGGTCCGTTAGACCTTATGTCGGTATGTTATGTCAAAAAATGTACTGAGTTACTGAAATTTGATCTGACATTTGGTCTCATATAAAAGGAATACTGTAAAATGCATGTTTCAACATGTACCTGTACCAATTTATTGCACAGTAATTTTGTCTGAATCCATCGATTTAATGATGTAAAGGCACGTAGACTTACCTACCTATCGGTGTTTCATAGTTCTCATTAGTTCGGCTCGAGCTTCGCAATATGCAATATTACATGACGTAACAACTAAATAGGTGTTAACAAGGCGGTGTTAGCAGGCATTTGGAACGTACCCCGGCCCGTGCCTCGGGTAAATCTAATGATAACATTTGGTGACTATGAAATATTGCATTTAAATCGGTTATTGGTTTTGTGATAATATTGACAGCCAGGTATTAAAAAGCCAGGTATCATATATTTTCGACGAACGCACAGCACAGCCGTAGTCGTTCATAATAATTTGCATAAGAAAGACCATAATTGCAGCGGATCGAGGCACTATTGCGAACGTGGTGCATCGTGGAGCAATGCAACATATGTTTCGTTCGTATGAGAGCGCACATCTGTTCTAATTATTACGTTCGTAATTTTAACCAGCCCGGAGCCCATCCGCTGTTAAAAAATAACTACATCGTGAAAAGATATGATATAACTGATGTTCGTAAATCTAGTTAGAGTTATTACTTATTTTTAAATTGTTACCGTATTCGGTATCTAGGCGGCAAGATATAGAGCGGTATATATTTAACAGAGCGTCTGAACTGACATAGCATGTGACAAGGCCGATATCACGGCATGGTGCCATAATACGAGTATGATTAGGTAGACGTTACCTCCCTCGTTGTGTCGGGGGTTCTAAACAGGCAGGACCGTCCGTTTCGCCGGCCAGGTGGCCACTCCGCCCGTAGGATTTCTCTTGGGAATATACGAGCAATTTGACGTGCGCGGAAAGTGCGGATCGCATTTGTAAGATTCATGTATGCCCATTAATCACATGTAATGGGTTAAATGCAATTGCAGTTACCTCGAGAATAGCATCAGGCCTTACGTGAATGATTTACCGTATGTAAGTCAGCGCGCTATAGAGGTGTTGAATTCGTTAAGGGCCTTCATTATTTACGTGAGGTGATTCAGACGAATATTCGACCCCTCTTTCCACCTAGGTGAGATCTCGAAAGATTTGGCTCAACCCCCACACTAGATTTCGCTCAACTCCCACACTACCCCCTTAAAAACACACGTGAGATTATCGATATTCGTTTTTAGTGAAAATAGGTTACTCTGCATATTTTAACCAATAGATTTATTAAAAAAACCTAATAGACGAGTATTTAACCAATAAGAACTTAGTTTAGAATCACAATAAGAAAATACCAAAATATTCCACTAAAATTTCGTGAAGGAATATAACCCCCCTAGGTTAATTTAAAATGCCCGAATGGCAAATCGTCCAGAAATAGGAGCCACGCGTAGCGGGGTTCCCTCGACGTAGTGGTTTTTATTATTATTTACTACTATTATTTTTTTAAATAATTTTATTGCAAATAATATCTACGGTAGCCCAGTGGTTCAAGCGTGCGGCTGTCAAGCGGCGGTCGTGGGTTCGAATCCCAGCTCGTACCAATGAGTTTTTCGGAACTTATGTACGGAATATCATTTGATATTTACCGTTAAGCTTTTCGGTGAAGGAAAACATCGTGAGGAAACCTGCATACATCCGCGAAGAAATTCAAAGTTGTATGTGAAGTCCCCAACCCGCTCTGGGCCAGCGTGGGGACTACTGCCCAATCCCTCTCATCTATGAGAGGAGGCCTGTGCCCAGCAGTGGGACGTAGATAGGCTGATGATGATGATGATGATGAATATAAAAAGTTGATAAAACGAGATATTTATTGAATTTTCATCGAAACCACATATTATGATTGCTACACAAAATAAGACCGGGGAATAGAAAAAAATATAATTACGCAAATGTTTTTTTTTTGATGAATTTGATAACTAATACTTTTTAAGTCCAGGTATACTGAACGGGGGACGGACACACTAGAAAATAGGGATAAAGAATACAAAATTAATTGAGACTGATTTCCAGTTTTCACAATGCCATGTTTAGGCCATATAGCTTGAATGAGAGTTGTATCAAATAAATACATTTTATTGTCAAATAAAACAGCATTTGTACGCACAGCATAACTCAAGGATTGTGTCACTACGAAGTACAGCATAAGACATTTTGATATACTACCAGTGCTATTGTGCGCGTACGATGCGACCCATGTATTATTATTTGTACTAAACAGAATATGACACTTCACATATCGTCTTTTAATAACCGGCTCCCATAGATCATAGTCGATTCGGATTTGAATGTAGGGACGGTTATACGAAACTACGGAACGAAAATAATATTTAAACATAAAATACATGTAGATATCGTGTTACACTACACGACTGAATTCGAGTTTATTTTGTACGTAGGTAGGGGGTACGTAGGGGTAGGGAATGGAGACTTCCACTCTTCCTCTCTGGAAATCGACTGGAATGACCATATTGATATCTACCAATTTTATATAGAGTTTGGTACAAGATCTGTTGTGCTTTCGAGCTGCGCATCTACATAGCGCATCTTCCTCGTACAGCTACATAGCTTAGCATTAGTGGAAACGGTCACATACCTAGTTTCGTAGCGTAGCTTTCGCATCCTCGCAGCATAGCTGCATAGCATAGCTCTAATGGAAAGGCAGCCTAAATCGAACGTTTTTGTTTGGTTATGTCTAACTTGTTCAATGCGATATTGACATATTTGACTTCCAGACGTGGACGTTTTAACATATTCGAATCAAACAAAAAGTTTATAGCTAATGTGTCGTTTATAAACATGGGCTTATCAATTGTACGTATAACGGTACGGACACATATTATGAAAGATTCATGTACGAGTCACGATCGGGACCGATCCTGTATCCCGGAGCTCTCGTATGGGAACATTACCATAGTGATGGCGGGGCGGACCGCGGTTGATTATATTTATGGGACGCGCCGCGTGCGCCGCGCCCATCGTGCCACTATGACACTTTATTAATGATCCACTCGCTAAGAATCTCGTGTAAGGATTTACATGTTCTGCAAATTAAAATATGTACTCGAGACGTTTGAAATTATTTGCTAATCGTATGAAACACGTAGAGAGACATACTTCATTCTTATTTAACTTGCTTTTCTGTGAAAAATATAGCAAATCAATAAAAAGCGTCGCTTTATGTAGGTACTTACACGTCGGACGAGTTCTGTTCGGTCGCGTTAATGGTATCCAAGGCCTCTGTGGCGGCAAGGTGGCAGTTACTGCAACAAAAGAAACAAAATTTTAAAAGGCGAGCCGCTTCTGCGCTATTTATTTTAAACAACGGATCCATTGAATATCTGATCGATGAAAAAATTCATTTGCCAGCTTCCGAGCAATCGCAAAAAGCAAACAATATCCATACCGTTATTGTTGTTCGTGGCTCGTGCACGAGAGTACATTGTAGATTTATTTGCAATTAAAGGCGTACATTCTGCAATAGCATTAAGCGAACCCTCATAATTCGCGGAGGGAGCAAAAAGTTGCTCGTTTGATAATGCAATCGCTGGCTAACATCTCTGGGTTCTATTTACGATTGTAACTGTTTGAACAAAGCTAACTAAAAACCTAGGTTATTGTTCCTCTTAGTATGCACTCTAAATGTGAAACAGATTTACAAGTGGTTACATAGAGAAACATTCATTGGTGCAATAATGACATAAATAAAACACATCACTTGGATTCCTAAGCCGTTGTTGTATTCCTAGTTGACACGTGCGTTCATCACTTTCTGCTGAGATTGCTTGCTTATGATTTTAAGCAAAAAAAGAAACGATGCCGAAGTGTAATGCCTACTAAAAGTTAGCTTTCGTAGACTTTAATGTGGCCAAAGATATGTAACCCGACGCAAACAAAAAATAATGTTAATGCAGCCATCGTGACTTAATAATTTCGGTGTAGACCAGATCAGAGATAAGATAAACATATTTGTTACCAAGTGCTCTACAGTTTCTTGCTATTCACCTGTTAAAGCACAAGTTTAATAGATTAGACACGGGCTTAAGTGGGTGTAAGTTCAAGAATCTTATAGCCTAAAACTGAAGCATTTATTCCTTCAAAATGTTGTTATTTATATAGTGACTCTGGGATTTTAAAAATAAGGTAGGTGCTGACTGCTGACGCATCGGGACAGGTACGGGACAAGGCATACGAAGGTTGAAATTAAAGGCCAACTCAACTCGCTACGTCAAAGTTTTCAATGGGATGTGTTAATAAATAGTAAAGTCAAAACGTATGTTTATCTTATAAGTATCTTTAAACGAGCAATTCTTGTATATTTAATGCCTCAGCGATGTGCCGAGGGTTTGATCCTCACTCACATCCGGCTTGTCCGGGTCAGGCTTGCTCCTGGCTGGGTGCGGTACCTATTTTCATGTTCATGTTCATTTATTTATTTATTTATTTCGGGGATCTCGGAAACGGCTCTAACGATTTTGATGAAATTTGGTATGTGGGGGTTTTCGGGGACGAGCAATCGATCTAGCTAGGTCTTATGCCCGGGAAAACGCCGAGCAAAGCTCGGTCGCCCAGATATTTTGATTTTAACGACGCTAATCATGTAGTTAATTAGGATAGGAAGTAAGTACCTACTCGTCAATTCTATTCTACAACTCGGTTACAATATCTGTGGACTGTGGACCTCGCTGGAATGTTAAGTCATCGACGCCAGGTCCACAGATATTGTAACCGGGTTGTATAATAAATTATTCAGGTACTATAGTGATAGGTTTTCTAATAACTGGATGGTGGACTATTTTGATATATATAATCATGAAGTAGTCAATATATGGTTTTATGATGTATAGAGATTTAGTGAAGAGTGTATAATGTCAAGCAAGTCTGTGTGTCTCGTCGATGTTTAGGAGTCGCGCGGGCAGAGGCGGCAGAGGCGTGAAGCCGGTGCAACGGGCGCGCAGGCGTCGCCTCATTACACTTTGTAATTAGGGCCGTGGGCTGCGTGCAAGCCGCGGCCCTGCACTAAATCACGACAGGCCTGGTTTAACATGCGCGACCGGCGCCCTCCGAAGGGGCATAGCTCACAGCGTCACAATGTACCTCTTTACCCACGGCTTATTGAATATTTAATGTAAAAAAAAACTCTGCAGTTGAAAGGACGTCCTTTACATATTTGGCCGTAAACAACACAGTAGGTACAGTAAGGTTGTTCACCCTGAGTTTTTCTTGACTCTTGTATCGTTATTGCCATTTATAGACTTCGATAACTGCATAAGTCAAAGATTCGCGCCGACGCGACTTTCTCGAGAGAACTCTTGTGCTCGTCACGAAGTCCCGACAGCGCTCCGCTAACAAGGCGGCCCAAGCCAAACAACAAGGTGGCGCAAGAACCAACACACGAGTGGCGAATTGAGTGAAAGTCGAATGAACACTAGATAGGCTGGATAATGATAAGAATCAACACACTCTTCACATTGTTCGCGCTCCGATACATGAGATAAGGCTTTCTCCGTTCGTCTCTCGCGAGCTACCGTGAAGATGCTTTGTAGTTTACGAGTCTACATTTGCAAAACATAAACACCTTTTTAGGGTTCCGTTGTAAACAAGAAACAGTTTCGTATTTATTTATTTTCAAACCCCATTATGTGGGAGTCGTTGGATAGCTCGTTTAAAAATATTAGTAGGGTTTCTAAAACCATTTTTTGATTCAGTATCAGTACCTAATCAGTTTGCGTGATATTAAGATTGAAAGTGATCATTATTGTTATAGTCAAGTGTCTTCCCCCACTGCCAGCTAAACGGTAGCTACTAGGCATGTAAAAAAACATGCAAGTAGTATAGGCATATAATGAATTTAAAAAGAAAACTATCAAAACTAAATAGGCATTACTAGTTATCGAGTAGTAGCCGAAATTAAGAAATATGTATACTTTGAAAAGCAAACTTTCGTACAATTTTCATTGATACCCTAGATATTGTTGTTAGTTGTGTCAAAAACATAATAAAATAAAGTTTGCGAGCTTTCTAGTCTACATAATGTAACGGGTGGACCACCACGGAACCTTACATTGTGCGTGGCCTGACACGTACTTGGCCGGTTTTTTAATCTTACCATCATATCCGTAAGCACCTACCTACTTTGTTTCGAGCATATTTTTGCGAAGTGACCAGTTATTGGAATGGCGGGAGGCCAGCAATTTAAGCAATTGAACTAAAAAAACAACAATTGATTTTCTTTTCAACACCATAGACGTTATTTGCAAAATCAACACGGAGGTCAATATTGTGAATAATAGCAAAATATGATATGCATTTTAATGTGAGGAGTCTAGATATTAAATATTATTTATGAGCATAAAATAATATCAAACGAACCGAGGGCACGAGGTTAATCAATTCCATGCAAAACATTTTCAGTCCATTGAATATACCTCTAGCATCTTCGCTAGACGCTGCGGAGCCGATGCCGATGGAGCGAAAACCGGTACCAAGCCGCTCATAACAGAGCAAAAACTATCCTACACTACGTGAAAACTAAACGAATTCAAATACCTAGTTGTTAATCACTACTAAATATCAATTTAATTGTATAGATTAATCATTCCTCATAACTCGAAAGCACTTAATAATAAAAAGGTATGTAGGTACCTACATACCGAAGGAATGGCGAATGGTTTCGCCCATAAATAATCCATCACTCAGCCTACGTGTTTAAGGCGCTACACTGAGAAATTTGGAAACTGAAACGCTGTCCTGCCCAGACTAGCAAACAGTAGGGGCTGATTTTCAGATATATGATTCTTGACTATATGATTGTGGTACTGACAATAGCGAAACATGATTGCTTAAAATTTTCTCGATAGAAAATAAATCCAAAGTAGAGTCTATATTTTCCTTTTTTTCCTCAGCCTACTAAAACAACGCATTATTAAAAGAGACGATTAAGTTAATATGATGGTATTTTGTCTCATCTAGGTACTGACAAGAGGAAATTTAATAAACCTGCACACAGTCAGATATTTAACGAGATTTATCTAAAAAGCCATTCTCGGAGAGGGTTGCATCCAGTTTTGTCATGAGCGAAAAACAAAGGGTGTCTCTTTCAATCGATATATCGTCTTAAGTAGTCCGTCAGTAGGTATGTAACGTGACAATATCTGGGCGGCCGAGCTTTGCTCGGCGTTTTCCCGGGCATGAGACCTAGCTAGATCGATTGCTCGTCCCCGAAAACCCCCACATAACAAATTTCATCAAAATCGTTAGCGCCGTTTCCGAGATCCCCGAAATAAATATATATATAAATAAATAAATATACAAGAATTGCTCGTTTAAAGATATAAGATAGTCGTTTACAACTCCTTGTCATTGTCTTTCTGGATTAACGAGCAAAAATACGGTGTCGTTCGCCGCTCGATCGTGCTGCCCTGCGTGAGGAGACTGCTCAAACACAAATACACGAATATCTTCTATCATTCTGCTCAACTTTATGAAGTCATTGCATCTATTTCCATTTCCTTAAAGTGACATTGATGTATACAACCATTTTGTGTAGGTTTTCTTATACAAGGCACGCGGTGACTGGATTGACGGTTTCGTTTCGGACATTATTTTACTAGAAATCTTTAAACCTAATTAAGCAAAATCTGAAAAAAGAAGAAATCAACATGAAAGCGCGAGCGATTGGCCGCGTATGCCATAGTCACAAGTTCAAATCCTGCACGGAGCCTAAATGTTTAAATTTTTCCATTAATTTGAAATTCCTACATGAAAGGTTTCATATAACATAACGCTTGGCTGCTGACAGACTTGAACATGCAATCTTGGCTACCATAATTATTTCTGCAAGTTACTCCAAAACAACTCAATGTACTTTATTTTCATAAATGGTCGGCACAAAAACCATGCACCAGTCATTAAACAAGTATTGTTTGAAAAAAACAGGTCATAAATCATTAAGCTTGCAGTAGACTCACAAATGACAGATTAGAGCGATGACCTCTGGCGGTGATTTTATCACAAAGCTAATATTTGGGGACAGGTATGTACCTACCTCTACTCCGCAAAAGCAGAAAGATTTTATGTAACGTCTTGTCTCGTTCTTGTATGTTTTCTATGTATTTAAGTATTTATTTATCTATATAAGTATGTATAACGTCGCTTAGTACCCATAGTACAAGCTTTGCTTAGTTTGGGACTAGGTTGATTTGTGTAAGATTGTCCATCAATATTTATTTATTATTTATATGTTGTTGTAAGGCCCGTGCTTTGGAAGGCACGTTAAGCCGTTGATCCCGGTTGCTGTCTATGGCAGCAGTCGTTAAGCTGAGTTGGAGGCCTTCGGGCGGTTTGAGAACTTCTAACAGTCAAGTTGCCCACTCACTTGACAAAGCCTAATCCCAATAAGGTCTAGTTTCCCCTTGGGGTTGGAAGGTCAGATGGCAGTCGCTTTCGTAAAAACTAGTGCCTACGCCAAATCTTGGGATTAGGTAGCGGACCCCAGGCATCCTTCAGGATGCAACTATACTGGGATAACGCTAGGAGGATGATGATGATTTATATGTTGTTGTAGATACATCTAAAAATAGAACTACGTGTTACTGTTTACGACTCTAAAGCTTGAAATATTTATATAATAATATGTACTCGTAATAGCTTTAAACGGATAATTCAAATAGCCATTACCTACTTCTATACTAATTCGTGGTTATCCCTATAAACACTTTATAATAGCAAACAATTACTTTAAGTAGGTAAGTAGCAAATACAAATTAGCAGGCTGTTTGTAGCGGATGCGCGACTGTCGAACAAAGTATTTATGCGATGAATGACAGTAGGTGGCCATACGTCCTCCGCGTCCTGTCCAATGATGCAATTGACCTGATTGAACTGTTGGATTAATTTTAACTGAATTTAATTGGATACAAAGTAAACTACATACATTAATTATACCTAGCAAATATCTCTCGCTGTCAGCACAACGAATCTTCAAGTCTCAAGCGTCTATATAGTCTACGACGTCTGCTTACCATCAGGTACTTTTTACTCCGGTGTGCAAGATATAATTACATTCGACAATTGTGAATGTGTTATTTAGGCATTAGATAAAGATATTATAGTGAGCAGATTTATTCTTCTTTTATGTAATCCACTCCAACATATAGTAATTTGGGGTGCTGACATGCAGCGAGTGTAGTCGCACATTCGCTGCAAAGATTGGCTATGTCAGTCACCAGAGAGTGCACCAGCGTAGCTCTCAGCAGTAGGAAGTAGTCGCTGTGGCCGAATACGGCTAGGAGATGAGATGATGAATATGCGTTCGTTTCCGTAATAGACGAACGACAGTCACGAACTTTTACTATAATTACTGCCGGGATGACATCACGGTTACATTATTTGGCGTCACGTCTATTTTGTCGCTGCGCTTCGATGAGCCCCGCGGGGGGCTGTTTTTACAATTTTAGTATCGATTGCTACGGATCTCACAAAGCTCAAAGCAAGTAGTCGAATTTACTTTTTCTTATGAATAGTAGGTACTTACTTATCATGACAGCGAATGGACATAATTAAGTATCATTCGTCTGTAAGTCTTGAGTCTTTGAACTTTATTTTTAAATTTTACATTTTTTCATTTTTTTTTTTCAAAACAACTCGATTGTCGTTTTTCTGTACCTATCGGCTTTTAATGTTAATCTATTTTTTGTGTAGAGCACCGATTAAAATATTGTTGATTGGGCGGCATGGCACGGCCCATGCGGCGGCGAGTACAATGTACATTTTTTGTAGGGTCAATCTTAATTCACATCGCGACTAACTCAGTATATAATCATCGCGTTTGCCCACGCGGCCGGCGGTGTCCTCGCGTCCGTTCACGGCCAAGGCCAAAGTGATAATAAATAAACGTGCAATGATGAACGACGTGCTACCAGGCAAAAAACAAGCGCGCGCGCAAGCCCACGTGGGGTCTTTATGAGCCTCTGACAACTTTTAATGACTCGGAAAATTACAAGCCTACCGAACAATATAACCCAACGCATCATTTTAATAAAAAGGTTTCGCGTGACCACGTCCGTCGATTAATTTGAATCTCGATTTCAGAGGGAAAAAATTTGACTGTATTATTGTATACATAGTTCATTATATTCTAATCCTCCTCCTTCTCCTTTACCCCAGTACAATTGCCCGTGGTCCGCTACCCGCTACCTAATCCCAAGATTTGGCGTAGGCACTAGTTCATATTCAGTTTTTACGGAACCGACTGCAATCTGACCTTTAAACCCAAGAGGAAACTAGACCTTATTGGGATTAGGCTAGTCAAGTGAGTGGGCAACTTGATTGTTAGAAGTTCTCAAGCTGCCTTAAAAGTTAACTTCTAACAACTTGCCTTAACGACTGCTATCATAGCCGGCTTAACTTGTCTTCTAAAGCACGGGAGCACTCAGTTAATTAATAACTACTCAAAGCGGTCACCCATCCAAGAGTTGACTTCAGCCAACGTTTTCGTTAACATAGGGTGACCTATGTTTATCTGCAAGTCGTAAATAACACATAACAGTTTAACGTAATAACAGCTTTTGTAAGTTTCATTAGTAATCACAGACAGCCATCAAGTGAAACATACTCGTAACAAGTAAATGCGTCGTAAATGAATGAAAGAAGAAAGGAAATATTTTATTAACGATTATTTACAATCCTGCGTTATAGTAATATTACTTAAAAATATACGAAAATAAATAGAGGTATAAAATATATATTATACCTATAATAGGCATTTATTTATATATATGCAGGCCTACTTTTATGACGAGTTCATTTGGCCGTACCGCTTCACAAGGAGTGGTTCTGAGGTCTTAAGTTCGGATAAGATCTACACTCGACAGATATTCGTTCTCGCATGCATATCACGCGCTGTCATTCCTCCAACCTAGTGCATCGTACTTGGAAATGTGCATCATTGTGCATGAGTGGGTTTCGTCGGACGCGAAAATATTGCTCAACTTGGGACCTCGACGTTGAGATGAACGAACTGTGAACGAAAATAAAGGGCGAATAATTAGGTACCAGATGCGATGCCTAATGGCCGCAGTAACGCATCTTGTGATATTATATGGTATAAATTTAATAGCCACTCTGATCTTCAGTCAGCTAAAAAGCAGCAATAAAGGTGACGAAACCTTAGGAGAATTATAGGATGTACAATGTACAGTGTATTCATCGTTACGCATCATCACCCTTTTCTCTAGGCTTTCACTATAATCATCACTTAAAATGTGGTTGTATACTTAAAGAAGCTCACAAGGTATAGTAATGTATAGACTGTATATATGTGATCATCATGTGATGCGTAAGTTTTTCCTATTTCCTAGTAACTAACTTCTGAAGTAGGTACTTATATTAACTAACCTACGCAGTCATGAAACTAAAACGATGTTCTTTGAGATGTACGCATATGATAGCTAACTAACACGCATACGAGTACATACGGTAATATTCAAGTCTCAAAGCCAGCGGAGTTATATGTAAACAGAATAATCTCCCATCAAACGTCGCAAATGGCAATGCCGCTACGTATACCTATGGACGTAGGGCCATGTCGAAAACGGCTCAGACATGTCATTCCGACTGTCTGCGATGGTAAGCCTGGCCGTATATTGGGTCGAACCTACCTACGGAGAAAACCCAACATGGAGTACCTATAAATTGAAAAATTTATAATGAACACATTATGCATTCTGTTACTTGTAGATCGGAGTGTGTCATCACATACAGCAGTGAGCTTCAAACGTCGTCAGGAAGTTACTTTAAAATTCGGCTCGATAATGGAAGGCGTTATTAGTTTGTTAACTTTAAAGAAAGAGACAGGACGAATAGTTACGATTTGTCACGTCATGAACTGCAAGCAAAAAGTAAAAGTTGAAACAAATTTTCACATATACATTGAGGAATTGATAAAATCATTACGCAATTGACATCAATCTTTACTCTTTTAAGAGCCAATACCGTGAAATCGTTTTGTCGAATCGAAAGTAAGAATAGAACATTAGCATGCATGACAGAAACTTTTACTTTATTTGCTAAATTACAGACAGGTTGCTACTGAGGCTCAATTTACAAGAAAAAGAAGAAAATGCGGTAGTAATGACTCTTGGATTAGCTGGAATGATGGATAGAAAGTATTTCAAAAGTAGAGAGCAGTTCAATATTGAAGTCGGAAATTAACAATCGAAATACTAACAAAACAGCCAAATTACTACTCCTATTCATAAAATTACCGCGCCAATTTTAGTTACATAAACTTAATTAATTTTGACGACGTTTTTACATAAGGACATAATTAATATAACAATGTTAATTAGGTCCGTGTATTAGAAGATTATTCAAGGGCCCAAAGCGATATCCGTACCACCTTTATTTCAGACTCATTTTGACGCGGGTTGATTCGTTCGGTCAATTTATCATTGAATTGGGGACCATCATAATACCGTCACGTCGTTTAGTACATTAAAATACATATATTTATTAAATGTATTTTTCAGAACGATAGAATAGAGAGCCTTTTCGCAATTTTCGCACACACGACAGAATGATAGTCGCCAACATACTTACTGTAACGTGATCATAGTATTTTCACGTAGAAAAGCAAGTAACTTAATATTACTATTACATTACTGAAGGTCACAGAATTGATAACAATCTATTAATGAAGAAATGATTATCTAAGAATAAACACAAAACTCGTGTGAAAGGTCTAAGTGCTCACTGCTCACAACCGGATAGAGCGTACAGGGTACGGATTGCAAATCACAACTTTCGTGGCAGAGGTCGCCACCGGGGGAAGTGAAAGTGTTCGGGAGATGTTACAGAATCAAGTTGTGTAACCAGATAGAGTCGAAGATTGTATGAATTATTAAGACAAATTACATCATAATGTGAATTGCTGTGCGATTCTATGTTAATGACTTCGTCGAGAATGTGGTAAGGTAACGCACCTCTCACGATGCAACCGAAAATAAATTCTAAGTACAAAGTGTATTATTAGTAGTCTGCGATTATTGTTCTTCAACGTTGTATCTAAAAGGGTCCCCTCTATATAATCGAAGCCTTTAGCCACGTTTTAGCGGACTTACAATTTGAAAACGTTTGTTTGGACTTCACCCCGCATCTACCGAGCCCGGCAATTCCCTACGACACAGTCGACACATATAAGTTTAATGTAAGACTAAATAACATAAATAGGTACTTTATTGTAAGATGGGTAAGATGGGTAACACTAACGTGAAGAGTTAATAGGACTGTGGTTGTCTTGTCCAGGTCAGTAGTCTTGTCTTACCCCACCTTACCTTACGTCGACTTAAACGCACTACAAAAGTACAATAAAGCTGTGATAAAAAAAGTTTGAATTTATTTGAGGAAAAAACAATTACAGTTATTACAAAAAATTATAACTGCACCTGCAAGCCTCCACTTCAAACCCTTGCCTATCCAGTCTTTAGGGCAAGGGTTGGCAAAAGGCGGACCTCGGAAGGTCGAACCGCGGACCCCCAAATAATGTTAAATATGCTGCATACATATTGATTTCATAAAAAGTTTGGTTTTTCTGGACCTTGAAATGTTTTTTCTAACATACCCGGACCCTACCTAAAACTAATTGCCGACCCCTGCTTTAGGGTATACATATTAGAAATTAATACGCATGTGGATTTTGATATACAGGGAAGCAATTTTATTTGTCTAGAACAATAACAGGAAATAACCCTAGGCATATTTCTGTGACATTTTGTCATCTTAAATCAGGTGTCCGAATTTGACTACCAAAACAAAGGCAGAATGTGCCATTTTCTGGAGCATCATCATCATCCTCCTAGCGTTATCCCAGTACAGTTGCATCCTGAAGGATGTCTGGGGTCCGCTACCTAATCCCAAGATTTGGCGTAGGCACTAGTTTTTACGAAAGCGACTGCCATCTGACCTTCCAACCCCGAGGGGAAACTAGACCTTATTGGGATTAGGCTTTGTCAAGTGAGTGGGCAACTTGACTGTTAGAAGTTCTCAAGCCGCCCGAAGGCCTCCAACTTGGCTTAACGACTGCTGCCATAGACAGCAACCGGGATCAACTGCTTAACGTGCCTTCCAAAGCACGGGAGCGCTCGGTTAGTAACCACTCAAAGCGGTCACCCATCCAAGTCCTGACCGCTGCCCACGTTGCTTAACCTTAGATACCGCAAGCAGTACGCAGGCGTAGCTGGGCCACGAGCGCCATTTTCTGGAGCATGAATCCAAAATTCTTGTCTTAAACCTATAAAACCATGTGCATATAGTTGAGGCCGTGAACTGTGCTTTGAACTTAAGCTTAAAATAGGCAAGTATTGAATAGTCACATTGTATTTCATCAGGCGATGTTTCAACTAGCACAATGAGCCTTGTCGAAGGTGAATGACCTAATAGTGTGTTATCTTCACAAGTAGGCAGACTATATTTTATGACGTGTGACATCATTATTTTGATGTTGCTGGTAATCGAAATAGGTAGGTACGTATTTTATACAAAGTAGTTTGATTAGTCAATTCGTACCACAATAGAATTACCTAGCTAAAGTACCTAAAGCACGAGAGTATCGTGGATGGTGTCGTGGAGTATGTACGCGTGAATACCGGATTCAACCTCAAGGTCGTGAAGTTGGAGTCTCACCATAATGTGAATTTTAATTCCTTCGTTGTGAGAATTTCAACAGTACATCTATCGACCTTCACCAAGGAAGAATTTTGGCCGAAGGGAGTCAAGTTCCGGCGTTTTCGCGGCGTTTTTACCTGACACCTCGACGATGCGTAACACATCGCAGTCGCAAGTTGTAGTGTGTTTATGTGTGCTAGTATTTTTATAGATATGTATGTTAGTCTGTAAGGTATATGTAAATATGGGCTTTGTTGCCCGATTCAAATAAATAAAGGCCACTCATGATGGTTGATCGATATACTACGTTACAAATACAACAATCAAATGCATATTTTATGCACAATTTTTTTTTGTGGAGCAATTGCTCAATAAATAATAATAAATATACCTGACACACGAGGTAGGTAACCGCCATGTGTTGATTCGATTATCATTGTCCCGATAGTCGTCTCTGTGAATGGTCTAATAGCGAAGGGTATCGAGCAACACCTCAAGAGAATCTCGCTAGATGGCTGGGTTAAGGGTCAGACACAGAAGGCAGATCCCGGACACGGCGAGTATAGTCAAGAGGCTCCTCTCTTTGTTGACCTAACCACCCTGGGTTGGGTTTTTAATAATATGATTGTATTTTTTATATTTTTGTTTTTTATTTTTCTTTTATATACACATTTTGAAAACCCTAGCCTAACATTGAACAGAAATAAAGAAGACAATAATAAAAAGCAGTACTTAAGCAAGTTAAACCTCTTTAAAAACAAATTTGTAAAATTATTTAAATGCACACATGTAAAAAACAGTTCAACGCCTCCCATTCGTAGCAAGTTAAAATGTTTCTCAATTCATCGTTCATTAAGACGCGCTTGTGAAGAACACTTGCAGACAAGTGGGTGTATTTCGTTGATCCTAATTGCGTCTAGTGAAGGAGTTTTGGCAAGTGCCTCGGGGCAGTACAGACGTCGGTATGGGTTATCATCGGCGGAATGACGGGGGACGTACCCGCTTAACGCTTGCCAGTCGATAACCGCATTTGAGTGGAGGATAAAATGTAAGCTGAGCACATAACCAATGTTCAATTCTGATTCATAAGGACGCAATAGGGTATATGACTCATGTTACAATGTATAACATAGTGTAGCTATATATGCCGCCCAATATACATTACATTGTACAAAGTAACATTAAATATTACCGCCCAGACTTAAAAAAAAAAGTTTTGTCCTAAACAACCTGTGTACAATACGATAACGTACACAGTTCTGACAATAATATTATCTTATCTTATCTTACTGTAGGCAATTTCGACGTAAAAAGCGTTTAGCTGCGCGTCGGCCCCTGAACTAACTTGTCCATCTATTGCTTACTTTCTAGAGTCGACAACAATGTGCCATAATCAAAATCATAATAATCATAAAATAGGACAACAAAGGTGCGACAAGACATTTTTTTAATAGTCCAACAGAAAATTGTAGATTGGTTACCAACAGAATTTTCCGATTTCAATAAAAATAATAAGTTAGACAACTATGGCCATAAACGAAATATTGACGACCAAAACGGCTCGTTTTTCCCATACAATGCTAGTACGGGGGTATAAAAAATGAGTGACCTATTCAGACTTTTATCATATTCAGCATAAATATCAGAAATTAAGAACCGATTTTCAGTATAAATAGGATAACCAAGGACAGAGAAAGCGACGGTAGAAAGATATATTTAAGCTTTTACTGTCTTGTTATTGCACCAGAGTTCTCCGAGACGGAGCGTTGACTTCAGTGCGACAGAATAGGGGCAGACGAGGTTCATTGGTGATGATATTTGAACTCATGATCTTGCTGGGCTGGGATTGTCCGACGCGAAGTGCATTGATACCGAATTTTTAGCACGTTCCGAGAATTATATTGAATTTAAAAAAAAGATCATTTTGAAGTAGGTTAATGTCCGAATTATGTATACAGTAACTCCAAAGCAGCGAAATAACCCAACCCAACGCCCATGATAGTTCTAAATAAAAAATTAAATGCTTATTGCCGTCCCTTATTTTTCTTACATTATGAAGAATAATTAAATAAATATGAACATGAACATATTATTATTGGGGAACGGGACTTAATCGCGTACAATTATAACTAATTTACCTTTTTTAAGGTTTTTGTCCGACGTTTCGAATGTATCACAACATCCGTGGTCGCGAACTGACTGTCAGTTCGCGACCACGGATGTTGTGATACATTCGAAACGTCGGACAAAAACCTTAAAAAAGGTAAATTAGTTATAATTGTACGCGATTAAGTCCCGTTCCCCAATAATAATGTGTGAAAATCGTGTAAGTTTAAATCAATATAACATGAACATAGATAAAATTGTATTGTATGTTATTGTTAAGTTAACACAAGGAATATAAGGAATATATTTTTTCCGTAACTAAACGTGTCGAGCAAAAAGCAATTCAATAAAATACGTAAGTCAAAATTATATTATTTATCAGAAATACACTTTTCACAGAATTTACACATATAAATTTCACAGAAACTTTCTGTTTAGAAACCGTTAACTTTTGAGGTACATTAAGGTCATTGTGAAAAACCCATTGGGTCTATCAGAAAAGTAGGTGAGGTTAGAACTGCAGCCCTTTTGAAAGATAAAGATCTAAAAATCAACATGGCAAATATTTTATAGTCTAACTAACAAATGAGTGAAATGAGCTACAGCTGAGCAAAATGTATCAAATTTCATAAACATGACATCAATTATTACTTCACATGATGAATGGAGCATTCACATGATAACACCACATGCTTCACATGATAATGATCTCTTCATTTAGGCAAGCATGTAGGTACCTGTAAAATTACTGTAATTATTTCGTGTTTGAAAATCATCCCATAAATCTAATATAAGATTATACGTTCTATGTCAAGATTGCCTTGTTATTAGAGGTGACTCATCTTAGACGAGTATGCTCGCAGAAAAAAATACACAGAGCTATACCATTACGACGTTCATTCTCATCATTTGGTTCTGCTTTAAAGGCGTCTGCGTCACTGTACTGTGAGCTAAGGATTGTACCGCCCAGTGTTAGGTACTTAGTAATCAGAGCATACAACGAGCATTTTGTGGTAATATATATGTAGTTTCTTACATGGCAACTAGGTTATTTATTTTTGATGAACATTTAGTTGCAACTGTCAAGTTGTATTCAGTATTACATGTTGATAAAAATTAATAATGGTTCAGTGGTGGTGGTATCAATTCCGTTAATAAGATTGACAAATCGTATTAAATTATTACAACCCTCTAGAGTAGTCGACCGTGACAAGTGAATTTTAAACTGGTCTCATCACGATCTCTGAGTTGCATATAAATTATTGTCGAATCAATATACAACGTGTGCTGTTTAATAGTATTTACAACCCACCTGAGCGAATCTTGGCCTGTCAATTGCAATTATCTGACCCGACATCGACATCCTAATCAACGGTAGATGGTGCAGGCCGACATATAATGAAGGTCGTATAGCTTATTCCACGGAACAATCAGCTTATTAAGAGAGATTCCAATTTCGCAGCGAGCGGCACTACGTGCCAAATACCAGAATGTAAACGTACCTTTCCAGCCGCGTTGCCATCTAGGCCTCAGTAACGGCGAACAAACGATTTGTTAATAAACTGAAATATAATCAGGTAACTGGTACCTACTGCAAAAAATATTTAAACGTAGTAAAATAACTACATGTTACATACCACTTTGAAGTTACCCTTAACTTAAAAACCTTGTATCCTGTGTAGTGTAGGTATGTATAGTGCGTGCCATCCATGAGGCGCGCCCCTCCACAGCCCAAACCATACAATTGCGCATAGATTATTATTAGTATGAGATTCGCTGTGGAGGGGCGCGTCGTCGTGGATATATAAAAATACACATACAAAACATAAAAACATCATAAAAACCTATCCTAGAGTGCCGCCGGCAGCGATGCAGGGCCTAAGCTACCGGTGGTCAGGGCGACATGAGAAAGGAACTATATTATTTATTTACTTACTCATTATATTTATTTATTTACTTAATAATACAATACAATACAAATACTCTTTATTGCTCACCTCAATTAAAGGATACAATACAATACAAAATCACAGTAAGTAGAGGCAAACAACAGGCGGTCTTATCGCTAAAGAGCGATTTTTTCCAGACAACCTTAGGGTAGCGGAAATTAAGTCTAATCATAACTATTAGCCTTAATAATCACCTGTTACATACTTTATATATAGTACACCGCCCCACAAAACTGTGAAAACAGTTTCGACTGTGCTGTGGGATCGTCTGTACCTAATCGTAAGCGGTTTTCCTTAAAATCTGGAAGTATGGAAAGTTTGACAATTTTCTATGGGATGACAGCTGCCGTCAACATACATAACGGTCTCGCAATTTGGTGCAACCCGCCCTAACGCCCTAAGTCGCTAACTGTCACTTATTCAGTCTTTCACGAGAGTGCAGTTTTCTGAATGTTCCGCTTTGAGTTGTTCAGTTTTGCCATTATTTTTTGTTGAAGTTTATTGCTGGTTATTGATTCAGTTACGTTTTGTTTGTTGGAGTACGTTTTAAATAAACTTCAGTTTTTCTATACAAGTAGTTAGTTATTACAATTATTACTTGATATTTTGAGGCTGTAGCTAACTTAACTAACTTGTAAGCTTTTCAAATACAAACGGTTAAAATAACTAGCGACGAAGCCACATAAGTCATTAAATTAATGAGTTCAGTATTCCATTCCAGACGTAATTAAATGCGACCTCGATATCTTCAAGGAAGTTTGTTTGTTAGTGTAATAAATGCCGAGCGAGAAATAAAAACAGTTCTTTAAGGCGACCTTAACGAGTTAATTAGTCGCTGTGTCAAATGCGAGTGGATTCGACGCGGGCGTAGACTTGAAGATGAGGATGAAACGGGTAAAACGGTGCAATTTAAATAAGTAGGTCAGTTGTAGTTACTGATCCATAGTACCTAAAGAATATCACTACTGTCTTTCTTATGGGATAATGAAATGCTGTGAATTGAGGTTGAAATTTGATGTTATTACCTAACAACAGTAACAACCGAATAAAAAATCTAACTACGAGTACTACCAGTGACTATGATTAGGCTTCGGCAGTGTCTTGGGAACAACAGGTAAGAATATCCACCGTATTGAACCCATACACGCATTGCCTACTTTCGAGGCAGCAGTTACAGTCAGACGTGCCGGCGAGCATTCAGCCAGGCGATGGAAGATAATTAACAACGAAATTGGCCGGAGACAGCTAGGCGTCTTACTTCTGTGGCCCGTGTTGCATTACTCCCCGCAATAATAACACACCGTGCAGCTGACACAAGGCAATTAGAAAAAGTTGGAACGCCCGTTTCCCACACATTACCTTCTGGGTGAACGTTGCGAATGTAATGGAATACAACTAATGTTGAAATGTAGGTATAACAGGCGTGTGTTCAACTATTTATAAGATTTAAGAATATGTAGGTTAATATATAGCGACATCTGAGGCGTGTTGGGCAGGGGATGAGGAAAAATGGTGCAACATAGTGACAGAGTAGTATCCAAGGGAAGGACAGACGTGCTGCTTGCTGGTGGCGATCACAGAAGAGGTGTGGCGATGACATGTCATGTGGCAGTAAAGACATGGTTCAGAGTCGCACACAATGTCTGGAACAGGCTAAAAACCTTTGCCGAAGAGCAATCAAACCTGCAGAAGAAGTGCAAGACACAAATAGAAGTCTGAAGGTAGGGCTAATATCAATACATAAGTTTAACATCAATACGAGTAAATCTTCTGAATAAGGCGGTTACAGGATTGTAATTTATGATGGCCTGGGGCCTGTACCACAATACTTTACAAGCGTACAATTCGACAAATTTGTGAACTTTTTCTATGGAAAATTGTACAATTTTGTCAAATGGTAGACTTGTAAAGTTTTGTGGTATAGGGGCCTGATGGCAGTTTCCCAAAAATATAAACGAGACCAACACGGAGCGAAGCGAAAGCGCTCAGTGGATATCACGCTCTGATTTGCATATTGTACACAAAACTATTATCGTGCATAACTTGCATGGCATACCAGTACCACATATGCATTATACATATAATGCATATGTGGTGGTGGGGTGTATGGTGGTATTTACACATTTAAACACTGCATTTTAAAATAGATAGATATATTAACATACAAGCATCAAATTGATATCTACAAATTGTACAGCCAATTTAAAACTGTAAAATCATGTAAGTCAAGGTTATATTTTGAAGTAACCCAAAAAGTTCGTGCAGAACCTTTTACTATTCGAAGTCTGAGTTAATGCGAAAACTAGAACATTTGAATATAAATCGCTCTAGTTGCAGGCGTCTCGCTCCCGATTGTCGTGCGAACGGCCCGCGTTGCGAATCGCCAGCTCTCGAATATAGGTACCACTCAGTAGCCGTGTAAATTAACTTTTAAGCTAACTCCGTTGCTAATCGATGGCAAATAACTTAACAGATTTATAAATGGTTGATTTCATCAATGACTAAATTGGGACAGTAGACTGCTGAAGAGTGAAGTTTCGTCAAATGCAATACTTACCCAATTCACGAGAGCGGAACCGACGTTTGCGGAAGCATTGTATTCGAGCAAGCGCTATTTACTGATCCATTGTGGGAAGTGTATTAGATAACGTACTCGGAAAGCGCAGACAAGACAATGACAGCGATTTCGTATTCAAATTTGAAGAGTGAGAGCCGTATTTAGTTTAGGTATATTGTTAGATTAGTGGCCATGCCTAGAAAGGATTGTTATTAATTTCGTTTACAATAAGACTGCATAACACTCTTTAAGATGAATGATTAGGTGGGGTCAGAACAAGTTGACCGATACCATCGGTAGCGCGTGAGACCGATTCATCTCTCCTCCTTCCCAGCACGTAAGGGATTGCCGTTCACACGCTCTGAACTATCCATCTGCATCTCCGTCACACACCTACGCTACGCACATTAGTTTGATGTCGGTGAATCATCTTTAACCTCAGTAGCTCCATGTCAATCTTCAGAACGTGATTTAAATTCAAGTCTACAAATTTAAAAAGTATTTCGCTACAACTATCAATATGCGAACCTGGGAAGGGCGATTAATTGGACAGTGCTTAATCTTATCACGGTTCCACTAAAGTGCAGTTGCAGTGTGCCGTGCGTGGGTGCTACAATACTACTAACGGCAGATATCATCTGAGTGACAGTAGGCATTAGTAATGCCCAACAACGCCCTAGAATTATAACTACAAAAAGTTTAAACTACGGTATGTATTAAAAGAACGATGAGGTCTGCGGTGGTACAACGTACAAAAGATTGTGAAACGTCATGCGAGTTGCCAGCACAATAGAGAGAGCGACATGATCGTGAGCATCATGCATTACTAATCACGGCAGGGAATAGGTATGCGTCTCATAACTATCTAAGCATATGTTGGGGGTATCAATGCGCTTAGAAATATTTCTACAGCTGTAAAATAATAGCAATACAATCGTCGTTGATAAAATATTTTCATTTTAATATTAACAGAGATTCACACAACGCATATTTCGTTTTTTTAAATTTTGACGACAAAATGTTTAAGATATACCTGCTTTTACATTATTCCAAATGTGTGGCCAAGTTGCCAGCCAGTCAACGGTGATGCATTTCATCCATTGCGCCCTGTATTAATGTGAGGGAAAGACCAACAGCAATAATAACAGGTATTAGCCGTGATACAGTTCAACGGGACCTTGCTGACACAATACAAGCCATATATTATATGTTGCGATCTCGAACAGATGTTTTGAAATTGCAGTCGAATTTGAATAAAGAGCACAACGAAAGGGAACTGATCCACCCAAGTTTAGTAGCTACATTTTCCTTAGGTCATCAGTATTATAAATTGTCAGTTTGGATGAACGTTGGTAGTGAAGTGTGCAATGCAACCGCTGGGAACTGGTCTCAGCTATTAGCATCTTGCTAATAATAAGTTTATGTTATCGCGTTCGCCACACCTCATCGTGGCGAAAGATGTTTTACTGCAGTGGAGGTCGCGTCTCAATAAATCCCATGTGGGACGATTACAGGACTAGATAATTTACGGATATTATGCGTGTCGTATAACTACAACTTGAAAGCACCGTGAACGATGTCCGAAGGCCTTTATCGCAGTGTTTTAACTGTTAGTAGCAAACATTGTTGCCCAGCCAGCACCTACTCTGACGATAAACGATATTAAATGACAGCCCCTTTCAAATAAATCGAAATTTTACAGACTCTAAAGAAGTCGTTCGTTTGTTAAGAGTCTGTAAAATTTACCTAACTATATACGCCTATAAATAATATATATATAATAACTTTAGAGTATCCCGTTTTATCTACGAGAGAAGATGCTACAGACAGAATGAATCGTGTAGGTAATCGTTAAACTACACCGAAGTTAGATCAACATATTCCGGATTTAGATCAGGCTGTGGCAGAAACAATACTTAGCGAGGCTAAAGTAAAAAATAATAATAATATTGTAACATTGTAAATAATAAGACACAATAAAGAACAGATTACGAGTTAATCACGGAACATGTGGATAGAAAATCCATACTAATATTATAATGCGAAAGTGTGTATGTCTGTCTGTCTGTTACCTTCACGCTTAAACCGCTGAACCGATTTAGTAGAAATTTGGTATGAAGATAGTTAAAAGAAGGTAGAAGTCCCGTAGAAGGACATAGGATACTTTTTATCCCGGAAAAGATCCCTTAAGGGGATGGAAGTTTGTATTGGAGGAGCGATGAATGAGTAAGCGCCTGATATTAAAAAAATAACAATTAAATACTATCGCGATGAACGGGTTCCACGCGGACGAAGTAGTGGGCAAAAACTAGTATGTTATAATTTGAAGCCGTAGTAAATCTTATATATCCATAGTAATCCTTTAAGCCTTTAAGTTTATGATACTTTTATGTTACACCTAGCCATAAAGTGGCCATTATCGCACGCTCCGCGCGCGAAAAAACCCACTTCCTGGCCAGGGGGTGACATAAAATTTTGTACTTACCACGGGCGATAATAAAGAAAGCCTCAGATCGCATATTTATCGCCCTTGCCTTCGGCTCGGGCGTAAAATACCTGCGATCTAAGACATTCTTTGTTTTATCGCCCTTGGTAAGTAATGTACTATTATGCCACACCTGGCCATAAAGCGGCAATTACCGCACGCTCCGCGCGCGGGAAATCCCACTTCCTGGCCAGGGGGTGACATAAAATTTTGTACTTAACACGGGCGGTAATAAAGAAAGCCTCAGATCGCATATTTATCGCCCTTGCCTTCGGCTCGGGCGTCAAATACCTGCGATCTGAGACATTCTTTATTTTACCGCCCTTGTTAAGTAATGTACTATTAAGATACAGTAACAAAGTGTTGTGTAATATTTAATATTATGTTTCTAATAGTGAGTTACTGTAATTATTATTATTAAACCTTTATTATACGAACTACATTAGATTATGATTACTGTAATTGCCTCCATGTTTCTATTTAATGAATCTAAATCGTTAAGTTAAGCTGTTGAAACTCCATGAATAAATAATAATAATAAATAGTATATTATATGTCCGATTGATCATATCACATACGTGGCTAACTCGTAGTTAGGCGTGTCGAGTAGCTTCGTTACCGTTTGCGGAAACGGATAAACTGAGCCAGCACGCTCTAAATACATTATTTGCGAAGCTCGTTAATTTTTTGCCATCTCTTCTTGTTAGTGAAGTTGGTTCGTGACTGTTCTCTATAGTAAACCAAAATTATGTAAAACAAAATATATGGTACAACTTACCATACACTATATCAAATACAAAATGGGTCCAATTTGTATTGAAGTTCCATATTCCATACAAAGTGTACCCATTTTTTTGGTCGTGAGTGTACACCTCGTGACTACTATTAAACCAAACTTTAAAGGCACGAAACATTGTTTGACTTTGTATCTACTTAGCCCACAGCGCTTTGAAAACAATTTTTAAGGCTTGTTATTCGTTAATTATCGTAAAAATAAACTGTTAGGTACCTACCTATTTTAATTATAAAATAATAAATAAATATTTGTGGACAATCTTACACAAAATCAACCTAGTCCCAAACTAAGCAAAGCTTGTACTATGGGTACTAAGCGACGATATACATACTTATATAGATAAATAGATACTTAAATACATAGAAAACCTCCAAGACCCAAGAACAAATATTCGTGCTATTCACACAAATAAATGCCCCAGCCGGGATTCGAACCCGGGACTTCCAGCTTCGTAGGCAGGGTCACTACCAACTACGCTAAAGCGGTCGTCGAATTTTATGCATTAATTATTTAAATTTTAACCCCGATAACAATATATCACAAACAGCAGGATACATAAAGAGAAACTGTTTTCCATTATAATCGATATTAATAGAAATTAAATTAATTTTCCACGTTTGGCAGGACGATTGGCATTTGTTATTGGAAAATATGAAATTTTGTTATTTTTAATTTAAATGGTTTTCTTACTTTCTTGAATTCATCATTCGCTCTGACAAAGATATTAAGTCTCCACGTCACCCTTATTTTTCCAATTGAATTAATGATCCGTTCTGACAAAAAACCTTTTTTATGCCGTTTCGCGCAAATTTCCGCTCGGGTTAGTTAGTTTTTTTTGCTATCACCCAATCTTTAAACTGCAATAGGTCCCAACGACGCTCGAGTAAATCCACATTTAGTTATTTAGCATCGTGGCCTCCTCTACTATATTAGAACATAGTTTGAATAATAGTAATATATTTTATGTCACACCTAGCCATAAAGTGGCCATTATCGCACGCTCCGCGCGCGAAAAAACCCACTTCCTGGCCAGAGGGTGACATAAAATTTTGTACTCACCACGGGCGATAATAAAGAAAGCCTCAGATCGCATATTTATCGCCCTAGCCTTCGGCTCGGGCGTAAAATACCTGCGATCTGAGACATTCTTTGTTTTATCGCCCTTGGTAAGTAATGTACTATTGGTTACTTATACAACGGTTGTAATGTAAGAAATAAGAAAGTAGTATTTATAAAATTTTATATAAACTTTTTTAGTAATTAATACTATAAGATTATATTGTTGTCTCAAAAAAACATGCAAACACAAGGTATTTTGCTCTATATGTATAATCTATGTCGATTAATAAGGGATGTTACTTTATCAAATGATTACATCTCGATAATATCTTAAATACTATGCGAATAAAAATAGGAATATTAAGAAATAAATTGCATGCAAAGGTCATTTAATTGGTAAAAGTGTTTTAAGATTTTTTTCTTCGCTAGATTTGAAGAAAATCGCCAAAATGTATAAAACGGAAAAATCACTGAAGTGTGACGTCATTCCTATGACGGTAAAGGAGCAATACTGTCAAACATTGGTAATGCAGTCAAGCATTCATAAAAATGACGTCATAATTCACTTACCTCATGATTATTATTACGATATTTTTGTATGAAAATTAGGATTTCGGGAGAAATAAAAACACGTGGACCATAAATAAAATAAAAAAATATAAATCATTTATTTAAAGTATCTTTGACCCATAACATTATTATTTATTTTTTATCGATCTACTTAGGACATAAAATGGCCAACTTGATTTGAAATGCTGTCAATTCTACGGGATAATTTTATTGGAATGCACTTAGATTAATAAACGAACTAGATTGGTAGATCTACGAGCAAAACTGCAGGGTTGCGATGCGCCAGAGCATTCGCCTCACTTTCACACTTTCACTGGGGCGACGCCCCCGCTGGGCGCACGCGCCGCAACAATGCGACTGGCGTTGCAAAACTGATTATTCAACACATGTCGATAAATGCAGTAACACTAACAGTCAATAGAAATTTTCACAATACTAATGAAATGATGATTGATTCTTAAGTAGGTAATACCTCGTCTACCTACCGTCATTAAGTTCATCTCTTGTAAGAAGTATGTCTATTGTGCAATTTCATAACAGATATAAAATATTTCGTTTAATAAAAGGATATAATAGTGACCATTAGAAATCAAAACGTTCTGTACCCTTACCATGAGTTTGCAATGTTTGCATTACCGTACTCGCTAGCGACTGGCGTAAACGATTTAGTATGGACAAACGTACCTACAGCGCCTCTGCGGGTTACGCAATAGAACTAAAGGCTTGGTCACACCGCGTGCGCGACGCAAGCGGGACGCCGCGCTGCGCGCCATAATGTATGAAACCGTCCCGCTCGCGTCGCGCAGCCAGTGTGACGTCGCTAACCTGTTAGCATACGTTCCGGCGCGCTGCGGTCGCGTCGCGCGGACGTCGCGCAACGCGGTGTGACCAAGCCTTAAGAATCGCCATACTAAACCATTTACGCAGTCGCTAGCGAGTACGGTAATGCAAACATTGCAAACTCATGGTAAGGGTATATACTGTACGAGACAACAGAACGGTAAACAATTAAAGAAGTCACGAGTTTACCTTTGTTCAGGTGGAATATGTGATCTAATTTGATATTTGATGATCTAATTCCGATAACTGCAAACAGAATCCTTAGTTATTCTATTCTCTTCACTCACGATGTAAATAAAAATAAACATAGCAATCGTAAAGTGAATTGTTAAGTTTAATGTTTATAACAGTACACGGGAGTGATGGCCGAGATACAGGTTCTTATTAAAAAAAGAAGTGGATAAAAGTTAGACGCCGCAAGAAGAATATAGGTAGTATAGGGAACGTTAATTGGTATTTGCGAAATTAAACCTTATTCTAGAGTTATTTCCATTTGTCTCTACCCGATAATGGGCAACTGGGATTGTATTATACTACTTTTGTAGACTCGTTACGTGTGTTAGAACTATTGAAGTTTTTTTTTTAAATTGATACTTCTTTGTTAGCAGCATGTATGAGTTAGATGCGGTACACTCAACGTTATCATTTATCAATTTTAAGTCCGTTACAAACGCTAGTAGGCGCTAAAATAAGTGATGGTATCGTTGATTACACGCAGATGTTTAGGTTTATTTCACATTGATGGTAATTCTAATTAGTGACGAAAATAAATAGATAGACAACCGTAAGAAGCATCCACTTAATATAATTCACGGGTATATTCCCGATACAAATTGCTGCTCTTTTTTTATGACAGATGTCTTTGTTTCAGGGCCTGAGATTTACAATAATGCGGAAGCTGTAATACAGGCAACTATCGTATTATATTACTGTGTTGGATTTTGGGTGAATGTCAATTCCAGTACTCTGAATCAAGTTCTGCGAATGCAACCTTGATTAGTTGGTTAAAGGCTTTATATGTAGATATACTTTAGGTCGCTGTGTAGTGAATTTGCATGATATTTTACCGCATCTCGCCTGTGGTCAGTCGAAGCGGCGGCGCGGCGCGGCGCCGCCTTCAAGGCCCACTTGTCCCTTCGGTTCTGAATACGGACCCGGTTTGCCTCCAAATATTACAAGTCATCCATATAGCGGCCATAAAGTCAAGTCTTGATCAAAAACCAACACGTTATCTTAAGGCGATATATCGATTGAAAGAGACGCCCTTATGTTTTTCGCTCACGACAAAACGGGATGCAATACTCTCCGAGAATGGCTTTTTTAGAGAAATCTCGTTAAATATATGACTGTGTGCAGGTTTATTATATTTCCTCTTGACAGAGTTTAGATAAGGTAAAATACCATCATATTAACTAAAATATAGACTATCCAGCTATCTACTTTGTTTTTTTTTTCTATAGAGAAAATTTTAAACAATCATGTTTCAGCTATTGTCTGTACCACAATCATATAGTCAAGAATCATATATCTAAAAATCAGCCCACTAGGGCTACTCTTTGCTAGTCTGGGCAGGACAGCATTTCAAAGTTTCTAAACTTCTAATTGTCAATTTCAATTTCAATTTATTTATTTTGCAACCATGTACATACAATAGACACATCATGCAACTTAATGCTAGGGACAAGACTACAAGTACGTACAAGGACCCTGTTAGGGCGCAGCAAATACTTAAGTAATAGTTTTAATTTGAGTAATTAATTACAATTTATAATATTGTCTACACTATACAATTCATAATAAACGCTGAAGGATACATAGATACTAATAAACCGATTATTAGGCGGAAACACTTAGTAGACGTCAATTTATTAAAAATGATTTGAAATATGTGTATAATTACTAATAATTCAGCTACTAAAGATAATTTCATTGAAAATAATAAAAAGCGCCTTGTAGCGCCTTAAATTCATTTATAAAGTCAAGGAGCCGTAGAGTTTTATTATTAGATAGGTATTAAGATATTAACATTTGACATTGCTTGTGTGGTAATTTGTAATCGATTTCACAACTCTCTTAATTTACAGTAGTTATTATTATATATTACTATTAATTTAATTAAACTAGAAAGCTCCATCTGTTTGTTCCGTGGGCATTATTTAAATAATGTATAAAATTTTGAAAAGTTATGGCGTGTGTGCAAGGTGACATCCTGACGTTTTAAATTTAAAATTTCAGCATTTGTGGCAGCGTTTTCTTTTCTCTATCAAATTACATCTCGTACAATACAAAAGGCATTTCCAATTTAATGCCCATAGCTCAGTGGCTAGAGCGACCCTCGCAGCGAATGCCAGAAGGTCGCGGGTTCGAATCCTGCTCCGAATTTATAAACGTAGTGGGTGAAAACCGAATCGAAATTTTTAGTATTTTTTATTTAATTTATTTAAACGTAGGTACATTTGTAGGCTGAGAAGGTACCAACGCGCCTATAATGATAAGATTTACAACATTAGTGCTAACAGTATCAGATTATCAAAATATTATACCTAATTAAGGCACTAACAATATGTATTGCACATAGAGAGCAGGGTACTCCAGCTATCTGCTATCCGCTAACACGTCGGCATCCTTTCTCAGAACGAGCTGATTGAGGACCGCCGGCGCATGGGCACGGGAAATCAAACAAATAAGGTGAACTCATGAAAAGCACGTAAAATACCCGACTAATAGATATCTTCCACAACGCGCACGTTTAATTTGTAGAAGACGATGCAGCATAATTGACCGAGTGAAACGAAGGTCTTAGTTTTAGCTTCGACAAAAATGCTTTCGTATGTCCGGGTTTCCGATTGTTCTCCTCTACAGGTCGCATTTCTTAACCGATTTTGGTGAAATTTTGTGAGCAGGTGCGAAAATTAAAAGAACGTTTTTTGTCGAGTCAATTTTTGGAAATTTAAAATAACAAACTTTTTATCAATGATTTCGTATTTTTCAGCGGCCGTTTTTTCCTCTACAGGTCGCATTTCTCAACCGATTCTCGTGAAATTTTGTGAGCAGGTTCAATATCCAACATAGTTTTTCGAAATTAAAAAAAAAACGCACGAGGTCTACAGCTCACAGAGCCACTAGTATATATATATATATTTTGTTAAATATCGTAGCTATGGCTGAGTTAAGTCTCAGTAAGTGAAATCACAAGTAAATCTAGTTTCTTTACCATTCTATGACCTTATATAATTGATTTGTCACCATGAAAGTAACGTTTAAAGATTACTTTGAGCACAATAGACATTTTCCCTGGTTGTTCGAAACGAATTAGAAAGTGTAATAGCTATTATATTATCCAAGTTCGTGGTTAGGTGCATGATAGAAACGCTTACATTGCGCTTGAGTTGTACCAGTGCGCCAACAGCAGTCGATTTTATGAAACTTTCATTGGTACCTTTTATTTTGAACTTAAGGCGCAGGTAGGGCAAGGCAAGGTCTTCTCTATACAAACTCGTCGGTTTTGGCACTCCCGAATATATATATATTTGCTTGTATATACGAAAAACATCAAGAAAAAAAATCAAAAATAAATTTAAAAAAGCATCTCCTTAATGGCTAACAGAAAAATAAGCATACTGACCAAAAATCATAAGTGTAGTGCAAACACAAGCGAAGAAAAACTTGCACAAAGTTTGTATGGAGAGAGCTTGCCCACCCCTGCGCCTTAAAAGAATAAACAATTTGACCGATGTGATGGTGTCGTATGATAAGGCTATGCAAACAACTCTTTGTGTGTGCAATCCTGGCATGGACAATGGTGGTATGAATTGGTTAAATGCAGATCATTGTGCTGGTACCGGCATCAAAAGGACCTCTTTGTGGCAGGAAGACAATAACACACGTCATTGTTTTAGACCGTATGAATAGTAAGTAGATGCCAATCTTACATACTGAGAATAGATTATTAACTCCGAGCGTGTCGTACCGTTAAACGTAACCATCGATTTTATTTATAGAGACGTTTAGTAATGCCAATTTTAGAGAAACTGACAGCATCTAGTTGCAAGTCTTTTATCCATTGAAAGAGAAATGAGATGATGTCTGATATCATATATCGTACTGTTGTCGGAATTGCCGAGCTTTTCAAGTTGCGCAATGATTCGATTGAAGTGAACATAGGTAGGTACTGATTTATATCGGCATGATTAATGCCTTACTTATATGAAAAATTCCATGAAACGTAATTTTTCCCTCGAACTGGTTTGGCTCTCGCCATTTCTCTAAAATAATTAAGTTATCCTGTTCCGTCATTATTCTAAGAATAACCAGTTCAGTTGCGCCTTAATGAATGAAATGGACGGCTGTAATTGCATAAGAGACGGACGTAACGAGATGTTAATTGGAATGCGCCCCAATTAATGGCGGACTTCGTTCGCTCCCGATGGTTCCATTTTGAAATCGGGCCGGGCCGGGTGTTTACGTGTCGGTTCCCGGGTGAACGGCCGTCGGTGAAAGTCGAGGCGCAGATATGGGTCAGGTGGTCATTTACCCTCGGGCTGACGTCTCCTATGTCGTGCTTACTCAACTAAATACTCGACATCACTTAGATATGTTTACAACAAAATAAAATTTTATACGTTCTAAAAATAATTGATAATATAATTCAGTAGCTACGTACTTACGTATACGTGTTATCAATGCCAAAATATTAGCAAGCAGTATAAAACGTAAATTTTATTACAAACCAGTCGCCTCATTTTGTAAAGGCGTTCTGCTTGGGTTCATAATTAGACGTAGTGGGTCGATAAAACGTAATTTTTATTTATGTTTATAATATTATTGTTTCTTACCATCGTGATCTAATTAGAATATTCACCAGTATGAGCTAAGCTTTCTAACAACTTATGTTACGTTTTATGGTAACGTCACGAATTATTTTTTATGTTAATTCTATGTCACATTGGTCAAAATTCGCGGTCTTACCATAATACTAACTGAAATATACACTAATAAAGAACTTGTTGACCTTGTGTGAATGCGAAAACATGTGAAGGAATGTGCTAGATTACATAAATCTAAAAAAACTGGGATATGCATCCAGTTCCCCGATTGTTCGATTTTAGTGTAGCTGTTTTCTGATTGGTTGATATAAAATAGTTTCGTCACGGCTTCTGACTTTTTTAAATTATTGCAAAAAAGGGGATTAAAAAGATATAGTTTTGAGAAATAAAATCTGTTTATCTACACACATATCATAAATCCTCTAATATGCGTTCGGAAACCGTAGAAAATGACTCTCATTTCAACATTCAATGAATTTATGGCAATTTTCTTATCTGTGGCTAAGGCTACAGCAGTAATAAAATATTTCATTTTAATCTCATATATGATGTTAAAATATTACGTCAAACAAAACTGTCAAAATTTAAATGTCAAAGTTGACATGTCCCTATTCTAGTATCACTGAAAATTCAAATTCAGTCGATGCGAAATGTCAGCTCGATGTTTTTTTAGTATATATCGCACGAAATTTGAGCTAGAACGACATGATCACATCAGAATAAGGACTCTTTACTTTTTAAAATAACATTCAGGTATCGGTTGCCAGTTCTGATTTCGATATTTCCGCAACCGTGCAAAAAAGGTTGTATTAACACAATTATTGTATTTATTTACTACGGTTTCTGAACCCATCTTAGAGTAATTATAATATGTGTGTAGATAAAGTAATGTATGCAACTGTACATAATTAGGCATTAAAACACTCGTGTGACCTTATTATGAAACTCGTCTTCGGCTCGTTTCATAAAACACACTCCTGTTTTAATGCCCCTCATTATGTACCAGTTGCATAAACTACTATTTCCAATTAGTGGATTTCAGTGTAGTAGTGTACCTAGCTGTGTTTTGATTGGTTGATATCAAATACAAAGTGTTAGCGTGATTGGTCATATGGTGAAGTAGGTACTAGGTACACCTATTTTGATTGGTCTAATTAAAATGTAACTAATTAAAATGTTTTGGAAATGATAAACTGGGGCCTATTGCATAATAAATTACAACTAATATTACAAGCGGAAGTCTCTTTCGAATGAAAGGGATTGAAAGGAGTCTACCGCTTGTAATATTAGTTGTAATTTATTATGCAATAGGCCCCAGGTGTTCCTATTTTCTACATCTGGCTGAAAACACGAAACTTGGCATGCATTTTTTTTATAATCAATTTATTTTTGTTTTGAAATGATTCATTTTCATTATTCAAAGCCTGTTAACTTTTTAAGTCATTAAATTGTGTCCATGGTCGTTGAAGTCAAAAACAGTCGGAAAAAATAATTACCGTATAGGTATGGTAATTCATTTCCATTTACATTTTGACAGGGGTGAGAGAGAGCCTATGGCTTCCGCCACCGAGAGGTTCTACGATAAGTGAATTAACCGCTGGCCTCTTTTCGTTTAGTCCAGGGACTCAAGGACAAGGTGGCCGACTTTCACCACCCACAAACTTATTGTGGGAGAAAGTCAGTGCCTCCGAACCAGTTTTTTCATCACGGACCCTAATTGACAAACCGTAAAATGGTTGGCAAGTCAAAGAATGTCTAGATTTTATTTAACGCAATATTGGACTACGAAATTATTATATAATTTCATTTTATGTTTTCATAAAAATGAGTCGAGAGATTTGTTTATTAAAACGTCAAGTTGCTTATGCTTGGAATGCATGTGTGGTTCATTTGCAAAATAAAGTTACGAAGATGAGCATAAAACAATTTTAAAACAATTAGTGAATGAAAACTTAACGTCAGTAGAAAATAAAAGGACAGACATAAATTAATACAAATTGGAGGATTAGAAAGTTCTGGGGATTATTCGGGCGTGTCTTCATTCCTTACAATCTTCATAAGCCCTTTGGTTTTATATTCAATTTTATTTTTCTATAAGGTCAGGCCCGCTGAGAAAATACAAACTTAGTATCGGTTAGACACAAATAAAAACGAGACCTAATAAACCAATTGATAACAATTGTTAAATTGGTGTGCGTGAGGTCAAGAAGCGAATGTGATAATATTTTAAACGGAGAATACACGGAAATATGTTATAGCGATTGGATCTTTTGCTCCATTAATTGGCGTGGTGGATACCGTACAGGGAACAAATGTGGATCTCAATGCCATTACGCGTCTTCCTTATTGCCGGCCAATCGGCCCGGGACAAAGATACAGTATTTAGTTTATGTCAAGGAATACATGGACATATATTAAACTAAAACTTTGTTGGAGTTTTAATAACATCAAATTTGTGACAAAACATTTACAATTTCATTATCAAGTGAATTGGAATATAATATACAATATAAAATTGAAAATAAATTATTGACAAAATATTAAATATATTGATTTAAACTTACACGATTTTCACATTAAAAGTCCCGTTCCCCAATAATAATATATTAAATATATTACAATGTCGATGATATATTAATAAAATAATGCATAACAATACCAGTAAGACAAATTGTTTCGAAAGCAAACAAGCAAAAAAACTATGCTTGTCGGATAGAATTAGAAAGCTTACCTAATGGAAGCCAACAGATTGATATCCTACGAGTATAATATTAACTTTACATCAGTCTCCGCAAGAATTGGAAATGGCGTAATGCTATGTAAGTAAAGCCGATTTCTAATTCGATATCAAAATGGGTTGCCATTAAAATGTTCATTTTGTCTAATAGTAGTCACTATTTTGATGACAGAGGCACTTTATACATTTATAACTTAACAGATTCCGATTAGATTTAGAGCATCAGTAGTTTTATACAAAAAATATTGATGTGTGGTGTATTCATGATTGATACTTGTTTTGTGTGCCTATTTAATAAAATAAATAAATAGATTAAAATAACTCTTTTTCACGAATCAAATAATTTTATTAAATTATTATTTATTCGTGTTAAAATAATCGAACAATCGGTATAAAAATTGGATTATCCGCCTGAGTTACTTTACTAAAATAAAACTAAATCGTACTTAATCTATAAATATCTAATCAATGTTTTGTGGAACCAATGATCACATTGTATTAGTAAAATTAATTTAGGTATATAATTATTAATGTTTTAAAATGATGGAATTAATGTTACATATTTTGCGAAACATTTCTTAGAAGTGATACGATTAGGACTAACTAAGTTCTTCTGATGTTGAAGAATAAATAAATGCCTGGTTTAAATGTTTTAATTAAAAAAACTCCTACAATTCATATCATAATTCCTTACACTGTGCTTTTATAAAGAGAAACAGAGGATTGCTCTATAAAGTAAAGGTAACTTAAGTGAGAGCTGGAATAAGTAGGTACCTATAAACGGGCCAATTATTCAAAATATGGAGTGTTTACAATTACTTACTGTTATCACTATTATCAGAAATGAAATTTGAGATTTCAAATCTACGTATAATTATATTTGAGAATTCAAAGCCATCGGTAGCACGTATTGACCTAAGTGATCTATTTTAGTAAAGTTATTCTGTATCCATACAGTCTAGTCTCGACACATTTTTAACTAGTGGCTCTGTGAGCCGTAGACTTCACGAGCATTTTTTACGTTTTCAACCAACATACCCCGACTACTTAAAAGAAAAAAAAAAAAAAGCTGACTCGACAAAAATCCATTAAATTATCTAACTTGCTCAGAACAAAATTTCACAAGAATCGGTTGAGGAAATTCCCAAGCTGAAACGGAGACCTTCGATCGCTTCGCTCACTAGGTCAAAAAGTAAGAATTAAGGATTATACAAGTTTATGTTGGAGAAACTTATTTAATATTCCTATGTTCCGCTAATTAATTATTAATTAAAGAAATCGTTTAATTATATAACAGAGTTCGAAAGTAAAAGCAAAACTGTCTGAATTTTTGTATTCCTTACATAAAAGAAAAAAAGACAGTAAAATGCAATGTCACCTTTTTTGGCACCTATAAAGAAACCTGTATTAAAAGCGAGCACTTACTGATATTAATAGATGTAGCGCTTACCTGCAACAAAATAAAAGACTCGTTTTTAATTTCAATATCTGGGCGACCGAGCTTTGCTCGGCATTTTCCCGGGCATGACACCTAGCTAGATCGATTGCTCGTCCCCGAAAACCCCCACATACCATATTTTATCAAAATCGTTAGAGCCGTTTCCGAGATCCCCGAAATAAATAGTAAATAAATAAATATACAAGAATTGCTCGTTTAAAGATATAAGATGCAACTTGCAAGTTTTGGTACTTACCCGTAACAACAGAGTTCCCATGAGTTGATGACATTTGTCTAACCTAACCTACTTATTAACTTAGCTTGGTAGAAAACTGCCGTTCCGAGAAACCCGGTTATTAAGAATTTTGTTCCCGGCTTTAGTGGCACTGAGACGAACGTGAGGCATAAAAATGAAAGAACAATGGATATTAATTATTCATACAATTTATTGGTGTCCCTCGCAAAGAATAACGCACATGTCATCGAGATATGTCGAAAGGTCGTTGGTCAATGTGTCACTAGATATAAATCTGTAACTGCGAGACGTTTTTAAAGTCGATAAATTTCACTTAGAACATGTATGTTAACGACCTGAAGCTGCTAAACTCCTCTTATAAAATAGGGAAAATCTTTTCACTCAGGAGACTGCCTATTTACAGTTACAATACCTACTACAATGTCTACAATTCAACGTTCCCATGTCCTAATCCTTTGCGTCGTCCGTATACTTACATATCTATTTTCGATTCCAAGTTTACATTGTCGTCTTTTTTTGCGACGTTTTAAAGTCAACATTTTTAAAAAGCCCAATGATCACTTGGGCAGGGCACCTTTCAGTCCTGAAAGGGCATAGGTTACGTTAATGTGAAAACAGTAGTTACATATAGACTGGTTTTCACATGAGTACTAACATACTGATATATTTATTACAGTCTCGATACTAGCCTAGCACCTTTTTTGTCCATTGTACGACGAAGTAAGTAAATTGATAAATGAATATTCACGAGGAAGATCATTTGCATGAGTAATTGATGGAATTGAAACATTACCGTGACAATTTAATCGTGTTAATTGTGCACGATGACACTATCGTACAGTCAGCAGCAATGGTTGCTACGCGGGCGAGGTGTTCAAAATGATCTACACACGCTCTTATTTCCTTATAATAAAGATGTGTGAAGATCATTTTGAGCACCTCGCCCGCGTAGCAACCATTGCTGCTGACTGTACATAAATCGATATAATATAACCTGTATCTACATCGAGAACTAGGTGCTAAATTGACACGTATTTCGGGTACGTACTTCGAGTTCACCATTTTGAATATTAAAGTTTTTTTTTTTACCTGACTGTGCCTTTATAGGCCGGGCCCAATAAAGCGATAGGAGTGCGCGGCTAGAGAGTGGCCTGGGGAAAATAACCTCCGTTACGACCATGCGGGCGGTTCAAACACTGGAACACTCTTAGAGTTTGCGCTCTAGTGAGATTGGTTGAGCGGCTTTAAGGGCAGGTATCCCCAACGCAAATGTCCCGCTCTAACACGCGTGAGTTTACAATTAACCATCCCGCTCTCTACGCAAGCTCTGCGCGCAGTTTTGTAAATATTTAGCTATAGTCATTAAGCCAATCATTTTATCAAAGCAAACCCTGCGAATTTGTCTATAACTATTTACGATCTTTAATTGAGTACAAAAATTAAATGTTAAATATCAGTAATACAGCCGTAGTATTGAAAATACATTCCAAAAAGGGGTAACTTCGCGATTTTTTTCTATCGAGTGAAATTCATCAGGTCATGTAACTGACTGCGATTTTGACTAGACAAGATCCTTATGTAACACATATATTTTTTAGATTTTAAGACACTATATTCTATGTCTCAGATGGTTTTTAAAAACTCAAAAGTGGTAATACATGGCCTTAACCGAATCTGAGGTGTGAATATTTAAGCGTTTTGGATTATTTGCTAGCGATTGGTCGCGGACTTGATTTAGCTCCATGATGGCTGTCAATTACAATACTTTTAAAAGTTCCTTTACTATCATAGCAGTATTTATTCAATTAAAAGTGTATTCAATACACGAAACATATATCGACCCGCTCCTTTGAAGGATTGTCAACGAGTCACATTAAACGAATCTTAGAAGCAATACAAACAAATAAACACTAAATACAGAATAAACTGTACTTTCACAACGTAATACCCACATGAGCGACATCATAATTTTAAACGTACACTGTCGCGCTTTCGGCATCAGCACCTGTCGGACGTCGGAGCTTGTGTAGTGGTAATGTGGTCACAATCCGTCGAAGTCCTGTACTGATCGTGTGTGAACAACATAGGGACTGTATGGCATGACTAATCTGCCCTCTAAGCATTCACATTCATAGGACCACTTCGTCGATAGCGTGAATCACAGGCACCGAAGCGGGGGCGGGTCCGAGTGATTACTAACAATGATGATTCATGTTCAAAATTACAATAGACTAATCAATCCCACTGTTGGGTATAGGAGTCCTCCCATACATGAGAATTGAGAACCCATTCCGGGTTGCATCCTTATAGTAGGAAAGTAAGTGTAGTTGAGTAATTGTACTTATTTCACGTCGAAGAGTAGATTTTTCTTAGCATAATATTCTCACAATGCTTCTCCTTTGTCGAAAGTCCACTTGCGAATAAATGGGAATGGCTTTTTAGGAAAAAAAAAATGAAGATACGATATAAACTAGTTCCACGCGGGGGAAGTCGCGGGCAAAGGCTAGTACATAATATATTGGAATAAAATGATTATATGCTAATGCTGAATGCAAGCCCATCCGCCGATAATTGAACGCTTGCATCAGCGTGAGATGTACACCGGTTCGTGTCAACTAAACCTGGTTGCGGTAAATTGCAGGAAGCGTTCAGGGCCAAGGATCAGTGAAAATATCAGACGATACCGGTACTAACTAGTTTTATTTTATACGCCCCACAAGTCATTTATAAATTTACATTTTGTTGTTATTTAATTAAATTAATACTAACCTGCGGCGTACGAACTCCATAGTAACGTGAGGCATTAATTGTCGTTACACTTAGGTAAGTGCCTTTGAAATGGGCATTTTAGTGTTTAATATCTGGGCGACCGAGCCTTGCTCGGCGTTAACCCGGGCATGAGACCTAGCTAGATCGATTGCGCGTCCCCGAAAGCCCCCACATACCAAATTTCATCAAAATCGTTAGAGCCGTTTCCGAGATCCCCGAAATAAATATATAAACAAATAAATAAATATACAAGAATTGCTCGTTTAAAGATATAAGATAAATGACGGAGAGAGTTCTGAGGAAACAAACATTGAAAAAATCACGACTTCTTTAGCCTGGTTGGTATATAGTGAGTTGGTAGGCAGGGGCCTACGAAGCTGGTGGTCCGGTCCAAACCTCTGACTGAAATGTCATGGTGTGATATATTTTTGGAAGCAGCTCACGGAGTTTTTTCATTTGATACCCCACTACAACGATAGGTTTATGAAGTTTTTTTTTCATACAAAAAACATCGTATAACATATTATCTGGAAAATGTACCAGGTGTCAGCGGTCCACCAGAGTCTAAAATACTTACGGACTCCTTCTCACATGTTGCGCTCGAGAGTGTCTCGACTTATCTCGAGCTACGCATCTTTTTCTGATTGGCGCTATTAGAAAGTGACGGATAGCTCGAGATACGCCGACATACTCTCGAGCGTAACACGTGCTAGGCCTACTGTCCCGAAAAAAAAGTTCTCTATACGCAGACTTTTTTACAGGACAGTAGCTAACTAGCTAGGTAGGTACTGGACTACTACTTGTCGTGTGTGAAGAACAGTGTTGCAATATATGGCTCGGAAAACGAGCCTATTCTTTATATTCCTACTCGTAAACAAATAACCTCGTATATTTTTGAATGCAAAGTAAGTATGGGTTACCTCGAACGCACTTTTTTATATTTATTCTAAATTATTCAAAATCGTTGGCACTAAAAAAGCATTATAATTAACGAAATAGTCAAAAGGTTGACTATTACGATGAGATGAGTGTTACAATTACTGAAGAACGAAAGCGCAGCAATTTATTCTAACCGTAAAAAAACTGGCCAAGTGCGTGTCGGGCCACGCGCAAGGTAGGGTTCCGTAATCATCCACCCGTTACATTATGTGGACTAAAAACTTCGCAAATTTATATTTACTATGTTTTTGACAGAATTAACAACATTATCTAAGGCATCAATGGAAATTGTACGAAAGTTTGCTTTTGCAAGGTACATTTCTGAAGTTCGACTATTACTCGTTAACTAGAAATGTCTCAATCACTTCAAAGCTTAATATCACGCTAACCAATTCTTTAATCAAAAAATGCTTTGAGAAACCTTATTATATTTTTAAAACAGCTATCCAACGATACCCCACACGATGGGGCTTGGCAGAAAAAAAAATTCACCACCACTTTACATGTACGGGAGGTACCCTAAAATTTTTATTCTACCGTTTTGTCGGCGTCATTGATATGTATACTCATGCCAAATTACAGCTTTCTAGTACTAACGGTTACTGAGAAAAACGGGGGTCGGACGGACGGACGGACGGACGGACGGCCGGACGGACGGACATGGCGAAACTATAAGGGTTCCTTGTTTACTACGGAACCCTAAAAACAATGCTAAATGTCACTATGCGATTTCACATACAACGATTAATATTTCCACGACTTTGCCAACAGGACGTGTTCTAATTTTGTGAGTAACAATTCATTAGAGCGGGTTCATTACGCGGTCAAATATTTTCGTTAACGTCACTTGTATAATTCCTTTTGTTCTCCTCTACAGGTCGCATTTCTCAACCGATTCTCGTGAAATTTTGTGAGCAGGATCGAAACTCAAAAGAAAGTTTTTTGTCGAGTCACTTATTGGAAATTGAAAAAACAATTCTTTTATCAATGAATTTGTGTTTCTGCGGCCGAATTTCGGTTTGTTCTCCTCTACAGGTCGCATTTCACAACCGATTCGCGTGAAATTTTGTGAGCCGGTTATAGAACCGGCTCACAAAATTTCACGCGAATCTAACCATAGGTAATCTAACCATAGGGTTAGATTACATAGGATTTTTTACCAAGTAATTATTGCAAAGTTATTTTTTTTTCATGGGTTTGTTCTGATCTACATCTTGCATTTCTCAACCGATTCTCGTGAGATTTTGTGAGCACGTTCGATACCTAATAGTTTATGGAAATTTTCAAAAAAAAAGGAGGTCTACAGCTCACAGAGCCACTAGTTATTGTACCTCTGAGTCAACTATACAGCACGAGATCTTAATGTTTAAGTAATTATGTATTGAGTAGTAACTACAGGGTAGGTACTCCTCCATCATCGTTTATTTCGATATGACAGAAAGGGACATAACCCGATTTTTATGTCTTTTCATGATGATTAGAAAAAAAGGTAAGAAAATGGAGTACATGTTCCGTCTCGTCGCCAGTTTAACGAACAATATACAAGGTTGTTAAAAAATATAATTGATTTAATTGCACGAAAAACTAGAGCAATATACGGCGCGATAACTGAATAATTTGTTATATTCGTGTGTTTCCATAAAAGGCAAAACATTTATTAGGCGAAACTGGGTAGGAATTGTAGAGGGAGCATTCGTCATATCTCCACTAATCAATGCGTTGATGCGTCCGTATTTATATTAATATCTAACTGCCACTCCTGTGTATGACATCTCGTGGAGAGAGAAGACAGTGTGGCTGCTGGCTTCTTGGGATATAAAAGAATGCCATAACAAAATAAATCTCTATCCACACATTGACTGCTTTTATTTCTAATGGTTTATCAATTTGAACAGTGTTGTGTTTATGTTGAAGAATAAATTGTACATTGTGGTTTTCAAATTGTCTATTGTAATAGCAATTGATCCCACTTCCTGGCCAGGGAAAAACATACAATTTTGTATTTACCCCGGGCGGTAATAAAGAAAGTCTCCGATCGCATATTTATCAAATACCTGCCATGGCTTGGTTTTACCGCCCTTGGTAAGTAATGTTCTATTAAACTACGGCAATAATTTACGGTGTATTTGAAATGTCATGAGATAGTACGATACTTTCCCTTGGAATGATCTCTGGTAGATATAAATTATGCTGAAATAGTGATAGAAAGGGGATTAGAAGACGTATTATGCTTGGTTCGCGTAGGTAGTGTGTATTAAGGTCCAGGTGGGATTACATTAACGAGTTCATAATAGGATTACGTATACGCCGAAGCGTCCCAGTTTCGAGGCGCACCGTTACCAGCCAGCCCACACCCATCGCCGGCCTGTGACAATATAATCGTTGTGTGTTTATCGGAACGATGCATATAACTACCTTATAGAACATATATCGACGCTGTTCAAATGCCGTCTACAGATCCATTAGTCTAATGAAGACTATTACGGGATATACGTCGTGACGAATGAAAGTATATCTCCCATTATTTAAATTGGTGTACATTCATATATTTCATATATTATGTGTGTCAGGTACTGTTTAGTGTATCATAAAGCGATATTACGATTTTGGAAAGTGCTGGTGTATTTGCTGACAAATCTGAGTGATCACAATGCATCTTGTATCACGCACAGTAATTGAACCAGCGATGAGCGAGCGATGGCGGCCCTCGTACCATTTCACTTGGCCGTGACTCACGAATTAGAACTTCGCCGAGAGATTGTAATTATGTTGCAGAAATTTCGTGCCCACCCACTCGCCCAAGCACAGAGAGATAAGAAACGCACAAATAATACACGATAATTGTGTCAAAATTGAAATTAAGGTCAAGAAACGAGAACTAGATAAATGACTCCGTTAAGATTTAACAGCCCTCTAAGGAGCAATAAATGTATTTGCATACGAGTAAACACTCACGGCACTTTTCCTTAATTAGAGCCATTATGAGTATGTACGAGTCATGATAAAAAAAAAAACAAGTATTCTATTGCAGGAGAGGCAATTAAGGCCTGTACCGTAATAGTACATTACTTACCAAGGGCGGTAAAACAAAGAATGTCTCAGATCACAGGTATGAGCCGAAGGGAAGGGTGATAAATATGCGATTTGAGGCTTTCTTTATTACCGCCCGTGGTAAGTATAAGTACAAGATTTTATGCAACCCCCTGGCCAGGAAGTGGGAATTTCCGCGCGCGGAGCGTGCGCTAATTGCCACTTTATGGCCAGGTGTGTATTTAAACATTAACACATTTAAATTAAAATATTTGTGGTGAACCATGCACCATTACATTACCGGTCTCAATATAGAATTAAACAAATACTTATCTCACAACTTATACTTATAAAAATTGTTATTAATCCTAATTGTGATTGCGCATAATACACTCGATTGTAAGTACCAAGCAAGGAAATTATTTATTTGCGAAGCTTGAAACTCTTTTGTTTATCGATATTATTTAATCGATACTTAGGCCCAGAATTGGTGATCGAAGCATTATTCAACTACAAAAATTAGATGGGAAATAGTCCAGTTCTCATACCAACTATTAGAAACTTGCCAAAACTAAAGGGCAACGAAGTGTGCAGACCCTAATACACTACATAATCCTAGTGTTGGATTATTACAAAATAATGATTAGGAGAGATTTGTTTCTGGAGTGTCATGTGGTAGGTACTTAAATTAAAGAAATATGTCCACAGCATGGTACGTAAGCTCAACTCAGTGCTCGCAAATTAAATGGGAAGGGATCCAAAAAAAAAGCTCCTTTTAATTAATTTGCTTAAAATCTATTTTTTACAGTAGATAACAACTATCAATTGTAAAACGATGTGTTCACCTGTAATTGGGGTACATAAGCCCCCTGTAACAACTATACCAAAGACAATTGTAACCTTATCTTATGTACTCTGTTGGTGTCCCGTGCAATGAATTAAAAAAAAAAAAAAAACTTAATCAAAAATACGCATTTAATATTGATAACTTGATCCATGTAGTGTAACATGTTATATCGGCATCAATAAAACCAGAAAAACGAGAAAATAAATGAGGCTGGTATAAAAAATATTTCTAAATATACGCATGAACCACGAAACCACTAACATGAAACATACATTACATAGATAAAGTTAAAAATAATGTTTATAGAAAAGTAAAGGTCTGTTCCCATAGCGATAATAGACAGATAGAGGTAGATTAGGTTAGAAAGTGTCGCGAGTCGAACAATGAGTCGAAGTAGAGCGGTGTTGCTCTCTAATTAACAAGATAAAATGAATTGAGTTGAGGCATCAGCGAACAGCAGCAGAACTTTGTTTTCGTTTAAGATATGATCTTAAGGGGTTCTACTGTTGCTAGAAAGTCAATAATTGCGATCCTATCTGGGGCAACCAATAATAGCCAATCTGCTGAGTGATCCTTTCAATGGTATCTTCATTTTGCTTGATATAAAAGATTATCGAAATGTTATATGGTATATACTAACGGACTTATATTTTTTTTGGTAACAATGCAATAGAGGTTGTTTTTTTAAAATTTTACCTCATCATCATCATCCTCCTAGCGTTATCCCAGTACAGTTGCATCCTGAAGGATGCCTGGGGTCCGCTACCTAATCCCAAGATTTGGCGTAGGCACTAGTTTTTACGGAAGCGACTGGCATCAGATCTTCCAACCCCGAGGGGAAACTAGACCTTATTGGGATTAGGCTTTGTCAAGTGAGTGGGCAACTTGACTGTTAGAAGTTCTCAAACCGCCCGAAAGCCTCCAACTTGGCTTAACGACTGCTGCCATAGACAGCAACCGGGATCAACGGCTTAACGTGCCTTCCAAAGCACGGGAGCGCTCAGTTAGTAACCACTCAAAGCGGTCACCCATCCAAGTCCTGACCGCTGCCCACGTTGCTTAACCTTAGATACCGCAAGCGTACCCGGCGCCGCTGGGCCACGAGCGCTCCTCCTTTTAAATTTTACCTCATTAATCAATAATTACCCGTCGAATAAAAAACTAAAAACTGTTTCAGAATTTAAAAGTCAACCTAACTACTAGACATAGTTACCTAGACTTTGAAAATTTGAACCCCCTGTTATCTATAATTTTTACAAAATATTAAAAAAAAAAATTGAATAATCATGTTTTATGCATCTGGGTTACCTTTGTTTAGAAGTATTTCTAACTAATTCAAATTTGAAATCGATAGCATAAGTAGTTCTTGAGATATTTAGCAATGTGACATACAGACAGAAAATGTGTGACCATAAGGGTTCCTTTTTTACCTCTTTGGTACGGAACCCTTAAAAAGTGGAAGTGTAGCAAATTCATAAAAAGAGAAAAATAAAAACTTCACCAAAATATTCGGTATATTCGGTTGTTCTTGAATTGAGTGAACGCGCAACCGACACGATGCTGATGCGAAGTCAGGAGGATGACGACTGACGAGTGTACGTTTATTATGCAAGCCTTGCATAATACATTAAATAAAAAGTCCAAGATTTTAGACTTTGATCAGATGGCCGGCAATATTACCCGACTACTAATTACTGTAATATTTATAGTTTTGATCACGTCACGCAATTTTAATTCGTATGTGTAATGCTACGCGTGACTTTCAACTGGATGTCCAAATGCGAATCTTATCAAAAAAATGTATGCTTATTATTCCATTATTTATTAACAACGTAGCAATTTTTAGTCGTACAAAAAGCTATATCATCAGAGGAATGTGAACTTGTAATGCAGGTATTTATCGAATATTTTACATTAAATATATGTCGGCTGCTATGTTGCGTTTGTGTAGATTTATGTTCCAAAATATATTTATTCTATCCTATTCTACTATAATACAGATCAACATATCATATTAGTGATTTGTACAATCTCAATCAGAATTAATTGACACTGCCCATCGCTTGCTAACCTGTTTGTTACGAAGAGGTTAAACAAGACAACTGATATTAATCATCCTTGTTCAAGGCGTCACATAATCAATAAGCAATATCTCCACATAGAAACTTCCGCGTATCCTCAATACTAAGAATCCATTCTCAGTGACTTTTTCTAGAAGTGCAATCATGTCATGTGAAGGCGCGAATGAATCGCAGTAAAAGGCTGAATATAGCATGGAGGGTTCGAAAATATGTGCACGGACAAGGTGATCACAAATATGTGAACAAGACTTTATTGTTAAGTACATAAAGTAGATCAGCAAATTTTGAACTTTTGGTAACAACGAGCATTAGCATAACAATTGTTTTTTTCGGTGCCATTCAAGGTGGATCAAATGTCTACACTGAAAAAACGAAACGCTAGCAAAGTACCAATTTGGCTCGGTTAAAAAATAGTTAGTTACATACAACCAAGATTTAATTAAAATGCGAAAAAATGCTTAGTACAATAAAATAAACAAGCAAATTCTGTTAAACGTTTTTGGTTATTGTAACAAAAAACTTATTAATTTCCGAATGAAGATCTCGGTAAAGATAATCTTTACCCGACTCAGTTAGAAATAACGAATTTTACACTGTCATTGTTTAACTAGTGCATTATTTAATGACAGACCTTGCACGACTTGCTTAATATTAGATATGTTGTTTTGTTGCAAATAACTGCGTGAATCACTAAGAAACAAACAAGTTGCTTTAGTAAATATAATCCTTCCTAGGCAACGGTCAAATCTGACATGTTCTGCATCGCGCTATCGAAGTTTCTTAAGTCAGTTGCGTATATAGAACTTCCAACCAACTCTCATTGGACTTCGGTCCCTGAGAGATCTCTCTATTGTTGTTTCTTCCTGTGTCTCCTATCTATTGTATATATGTATATTGTTTGTAGATATCCCTTTCATGTATATATTAACACTGTATATTATTCCTATATAGGAGCACATTTCTCTTCTACATTGGTGACCCCGACGTGATTTGAACACGCAACCTTCTGGTATTAGCTGACAACTGCATTATTTAATTTTAAACATGTAGTTACCGAATAAATCGTTTAAAAATACTAAATAACTGGGTTAGTTTTATCTGATTACAAAGTAAAAATTGGCTAATTGCAGCCAATTTAACTTTAACAATTTTTAACCAAGTGTATCGGTTACTATTTGATAAGTGAGAACAACAAAGTTGACTTATTTAATTTTAGCTACAAAGTTTGCAGGTGCTATATTGACAAACTCGGTGGGTTATTTTTGACAGTATTTTTGTTATTTTTAACCCAGACGTTTTTTCAGTGTATTACGAGACTACACACGTACCTACACGCACAGCGTACAACAGAACGCGAAGAACTGGCCAGGTGCGTGTCAGACCACGCAACGCACAATGAGCTCATGTTGACATTTCTGATTTGTTGAAGTTATCACACTATATTCTTGCCAGGGTGTTTTGGGAGGGAGTTTTTCACCCATAACTTAAAAACCGCTAGACCAATACATTTCAAAACAATTTTAATTGAAAGTTTAGCACTATGAATTCATGAATTTCATGATTGTGTTTCATATTTTTTGATTTCACGCTGAGTGGGGGAAACACAATTATTATGACTATTATTAAGGCGCGGGGTAGGGCAAGGCCTTCTCCATACAAACTCTGTGCAAGTTTTATTCGTCGGTTTTGGCACTCTCGAATATATATATTTTTTTGCTTGTTAATATTGGATATACGAAGAATGTCAAGAAAAAAATTTCAAAAAAATGTAATTTAAAAAAATACGAAAAAAGTTCTCCAGGTTCTGGCTAATGGAAAAATAAGCATACTGACCAAAAATCATAAGTGTAATGCAAACACAACCGAATAAAAACTTGCACAAAGTTTGTATGGAGAGAGTTCGTCCACCCCCACGCCTTAGATAATTACTTATCGTCGAATATATTGAAGTACTTAAAAATTTTTCTTACATTCATACATTCTTACAGTCACATGTTGGTTGACGTAAATAAAAACTTTCAGTTCGGTTAGTACTATTAAATATTCTGTAGTTAGGTATAAGACGTATAAGTGGATAGGTTATGGAGTGCCCCTAAAAATGCTTTTTTTTTAAATGTTGGTGAATACAAATTGATTAATAAAACTCCTTGACTAATATGAATACATATCTAGTGTTTATCCCAATTCAAAATACCCACTATTAAGTCACATAGTTTTTCATGAGGAAAATTTATAAGCGCTGCCAAAAGCTGCCTGTGCACTCACTCCGCCGTCGATTACTTTCAGTGCATTACATTACAGACGACCGGGCACTGTGACCTCCAGGCGGTCGCATCGTCCGGGCATTCGTTTTTATTAGTGCACGTTTTTGTATCCAGTCATTGTAAAGAGAATTTGGTCAAGTTTCCCATGCACGCATCGGGTGCTACCATGACTCACGTATGTAGGTAATCTGTTTACAGAGACCGCGTGTCCAGCAATAACAAGTGTTTACCTGCTTATTACAAGATTTACAAGGTTATTTATTTAATTAAACAGCTAATGCATTGATTACTTATTAATTTGCTACTTATAATAATTGCTAACATAGATCATAAAATCATAATTATTAATATAGGTACAATACTACTACCAACTATAACTGTTCGACTAATTTTTTTATACAACGACGGTGGCAAAAAAAGCGTACGGTCCACCTGATGGTAAGCGGACGCCGCAGCCTATAGACATAATTGTCTGAAAATAAAGATTTTTTTATTCTTATTTTATTTATTATTGTATTTTAGTAAGTACATATTAGGAAATAATAATGTACAATGAAGGTACTAAGTACACAGTAAGCAACAGTATTTAGATATTATTAACTTTTTGAACCAATTGTCATAGCATTTTAAATAATTAATGAAAAGATTTATTATGTAGTAGGCATTATTTTTTAGGCTCTCGTTACAGCTATTTTTCTGACACGTAGGCGTAACCCGGCTAAAATGAAGCATACTTGCCAAAATGTTAGTTAAGCTTTATCTGTATATTCGTATTTCAAACAAAACGTATTTTAAGGTCCGTGATGATCTCAAATTTTGGTATTGCTCGTTGGCTAGTGGTAGCTCGATATGCCATGCTCTTCGCCCGTACACGGACCAACTTGCGATTTAAACTAAATTTCATATTATGAAAACGAATGATTGTATCGGAATTTCAAACATTCAGATTTTAGACATAAGTATATGAATTTATGAATCACCAATCTTTTTTCGAAAGAACCGTGAAAAATTTATGTTGGAGACACAGACAGCCTTATTTCACATGTTATTTAATGGTTTGCAAAAAAATTTAAAATTTATAGGATAACATGTCACTTTATCAGATTTATTCACTCGCCCCGTTTAGGTAGTTTCAAAATATATTATTTGGGGTTACCTAGCGCCTTATTAAGCAATTACTCAGATATTTAGTGAAGCAGTTACTCTAAGCGTCCTAGCAAATGTTTTCAAAGATATATAGTGCTGGCAGTTGCCCAAATTCGACAAGAATAAGGATTATGTAATGTGCATATAATTATGACGTTGTTACGAGATAATTGATGGGGTTCGGACGAACCCAAATGGCCGACCCAATCATAAACAGTTTAAGACGATATGTTGAGAATTTTTGGTGCCGACAAACGAGCGAACAATTATTGTAGATGATTTGTCTAATTTTTTTTCTCTAGACATTTGAAAGGAGTTGTGAAGTGCAAGCGTAGTAACGTAGGAATCGTAGGATAAATAGTGGAAATCAATCGGATGCTGCGGGGGGCAGCGCGCTCGCCGGCCGAGTAACTCGTCTATTTCCAGAACAGGACGTGAACGGAAATGAATCAATCAGCTTTCAGTGCGAATACCGTCGCACATCGACACTTATTTGAGTCAGATAGCTTCACTTAAAATCTGTAGAGCACTCATTGTAACCTAATCGCAATTTCTTCATAAAAATTGCGAGAAATGGGTTGCATTTTGAGGTTAGCGGCAGATACGCCCAATGTAATAACCTGACAAGTGCGAGATAAAGTCGCGTAGTGAGGGTTCCGTACGTTGATTATATAATTTAGGTATATATAAAAAAAATATGTTGGGATCAAAATAGGCCCTTTTTTCTTTAATAACTTCAAGGCTAGTTCTCTTAAAACTGTTAAAAAGCCAGACACACAAACGAGTCATTCTAGGTATACGGGTTCCGTTTATTTCCTTTTGAGGTTCAGAATTCTAAAAAGTGCAGTTTTGTCTGTATTCATTACTTATTTAACTGTATCCTTTCGCTGCGCAGGGACATGTAGCAGGAATTGCGGTTCGGTGGGCGCGCCTCATCAGATGCCCCCTTTGAAAGTCCATCCACACGGACACCAATTTCACCTGCTCACTGGCGCATAAAGTGAAATGCTGTTCCACCTTCTCACCTACTACACACAGTGATAGGTATAACAATTCATTTTTGCCGTTAAAACATCATATAGGATTTTCTTCATGCACCACTGCATGTTTCTATTCTTCCTCTCTGATCCGGACTTCATGCTTTCCGAATTTCCAAAATGAAATAAAACGACAACTCCTTTAGAAAAAAAAAACAAGTAACAACCAACTATAACTTTTCATTCTTAAAATTATTTAATATTATATAACTTAACTTATCACCCGGATCGGTGGGCTAATATAGCCACCAAATGGATGCCACAACAGCGACGCAGACGTGGCAGGCCTAGATGGACATGGCGGGACGACTTAGATGCCTTCCTTAGCCAACTGGCCGGACGAAGCACAGACACGGGAGTCGTGGAATTCATGGGGAGAGGCCTTTGGCCAGCACTGGGACTCCCCTATAGGCTAGATTAATATATATATATATGTATATATATATATATATATATATATTTATGTCACACCTGGCCATAAAGTGGCCATTATCGCACGCTCCGCGCGCGAATAAACCCACTTCCTGGCCAGGGGGTGACATAAAATTTTGTACTTACCTCGGGCGATAATAAAGAAAGCCTCAGATCGCATATTTATTGCCCTTGCCTTCGGCTCGGGCGTAAAATACCTGCGATCTGAGACATTCTTTGTTTTATCGCCCTTGGTAGGTAATGTACTATTATACTTATAATGGACACTTTCCATAAACAATCTATTCTTGCGTTGTTATTACTCAAAGTTTTGAAGATCACCAGGTATAATTTAATTACCTAGTTATTGCACGTAATTACCTACAAATTGATGCCATGGCCCCGTCCGTCTTCGGCGTATCACAACGACAGTTAATCGCCATGTGTCTGCTATCGGATTACGTGACGAACGTGATATTTTCTCACGCCCCGACGCATCTCATAACATACTATTGTGTCACAAGCTTGGGATGTGTACCTACATATTAACTCATAGTAGAAATCGTCACTAAAAAGGCTAAAATCGCAAAGCATGATGCAGTTCTGGGTTCTTTAGTATGTTGTATGGATCAGTTAGGGTAGTATAATTCTGCTGTCGTAAAATAAACAGCATATAAGTCATAACTTATCTCATGATGATACTCATGATAAGTTTGTATAGTATGTAATAAAAGTATACATATTTTATATGTATTTTATTCATTATGTATGTATGATATTGATCTTATACGTATTATTTGCAAACTTACTGATATTATTAAATAAAATTTGTGTTTAGTTTCGCGTCTCGTCGTTTATGATCCTGCATGCACCACTATAGTTTCCGTTTGGCCCAAAGGTTGACTGGATGCGAAGAAGTGCTGCACTCTAATGCCTAGTCTTTGCACCTGGTGGGGACCATCTCCGGATGTATCGTGTTGTACGTACGGAGATGGTATCCGCCATGTGTATCCCTTGCTTTTAGATTATTTTTGTCTTAAAGGGGGCCTCTGCGCTGTTGGTTTCGGCCCCACGCATGCCTTCCAAAGGTCCGGGACCCCATGGTCCCGAGATATGGAAAAGACATACAATATTAATAATACAATGTTTTATTGTGTATTACGTATTATAGATTTATAATTTATAAGTGACGTGCATATCGTTAGCATAAGAAAAACGAGGCGCTAATAAAATTAAACGCATAAATGTCTCCTCACTTTATAGATTCAGCACTCGTTCAATTCGCTTGCAAGTTTCGCCTATCAATCTCGACTTTAGCGTAGTCTATAACGTCTATATTATACTTTCACCATGCGGCATCTTAAATGCTACCAAAGGCGCATGCAAAAAGAGCAACATTAGGGTTAGGAAACCCTAATGCCGCTCTGAAAGTGGTTGGGTAATGCCTGTGAACAGACACACGGGCGCAAGCGAAACTCAGCACGTCTTGCTGTGGGATATTCCTCAGTAAGTTTGCAAATAATGTATATAACAATTTACGACTGCATGACGCATCGCATGATAGATAATTAATTTCTTCAAACGTAATTTCTTTCAACCATTTATGATTGTCAAGAAAATGTTTTATTTTTGTACCACTCAACACGTTCATTCACATCAGCGTTTTTCATGCTATTTTTAAATATACGTAGAATTAATTATAAGCGTATTCGTTAAATTTGCAGATATGTACGGGAACAGTAATATACGCATTTATGTCGATAACAAATATCAAGTAACTCAAGTGAGCAGTCAGCTGTATAGAAAGTAAAACTGTATCAAAATTTCTTAAAATCAAAAATAACTTAAGGGCACGTTACTGTGCTGGGAGCATTTACCTACAGAGAGCACAGAGTGGAACAAACCGAGTCAGTTGCACAACATGAGCGATGATACCGACGGCGACGGGAGTACTGTCACGAGTCGCGACAAACGACGTGAAATATAATACAAACTGGGCTATTCAGAACGTGACCGCATATGAGTAGTCGCTTACCCACCGGCGACACCCGGCTATATATTTACTGACATTGTACCGTTTCGTAATATCAAACTGAAAAACACATGTAACAACAACAGTAAGCTTTCCTTAAATATTGGTATTGGGATTAGCTAAATTACTCACTTTCTATGTACGCATGGGGATAACACAAGTCGAACTGTTTATAAACGAAATCCCGTTTGACTTGATGCCGATCAAACGTTCACGGTTTCCGTCGACACAAGAGCGTCCATGCAGACCCATACTTTCACGAATATGTATGTTAGTCTTGGCAGTTTGGAAGCAAGCAGCATTTGCTGGTCGAGTACCGACGTTTTCCACAGGGCCGTGGCTTAAACCAACAAAACACGCACTTACGAGATGCGCCAGAGTAGCGCACCGGCAGAGGTGCAGTTTGTTTAGTGCGTCGCCGTAAGCACTGCAAGCAGGCCTTTAGTAGTACAAGTACACAAAGCTCTCCTATTTTCAACGAGCGCCATCTAGGTAAATGGGTCATTCTACTCGAATTTGCACATAAATGTTGGGTCCTCACATGAATGCTGTATTGTGATTGAAAAACGCTAATAATTAGGCTACCACTTACAATTACTTTTGTCAAATATTTAACAATGGTATATATTCATAAATCGAGTAATAGTGGTCAGTTATGACTTCGGCCCCGGACTATAAATGGAAAAATGGTATTTACCACTGTGTTATCAGCTTTTTACGGCACAAAACTTTTTTTTAATTTACCCAGCAATCCCTTTTAAATGGTTATGATACTATTTCGAAACATATTTTTTATGTACCATACCGGTGCATGCCATATATTTTTTTCGCAAAAGAAAATGTGCAAATTTGAATACAATCACCTGTTTAAATTTAATGCATTGTGTGAAATTTATTAACTTGTCAATTCGGCTAAGTTTTCTAGGCCAGGCTGCAGGCGACCGCTTTCGTTCGGTCCATGTTGCACTGTACCCTTACCATGAGTTTGCAATGTTTGCATTACCGAACTCGCTAGCGACTGCGTAAAGTCTGGCGGTTACGCAATAGAACTAAGAATCGTCATACTAAATTGTTTACGCAGTCGCTAGCGAGTTCGGTAATGCAAACATTGCAAACTCATGGTAAGGGTACTGTTTACAAAACAGTAAGTACAACGAGAGCAACACTACCTACTGAGTAAACAAGTGCATTATCCTAAATAACCATATTGAGAGGACGTGTAATGTTACTTGTTCAGCTCTTTACAGCAAACAAGGAAGTTAGAAACTATAATACCTATGTATGTAGGTATTTACTCGTAGGTAAAACTAGATTTAAAATAGACTTTTTAGTTGTCAAAGGTTTTGTAGTACTTAACGTGGTTATACTATAAGCAGAGACTAGGAATTATATAGACTGCCAATGCCTATACATTGTGGCGTAATTTTAAAATAATGGGCCTGCTGTAGCTAGTTTCACTATGTAGAGATCACTTTACCATTTAATTCGTATGCCACTAAGACCTCTGCTTAACACAAAGCGCCATCTGTTGGGAGCTTCTTCGTTGTGTTCATAAGATGGCGCTATGTTTTAAGCAGAGGTCTTAGTGGCATACTAATTAAATGGTAAAGTGATCTCTCCATAGTGAAACTAGCTATAGCAGGCCCATTATTTTAAAATTACGCCACAATGTATAGGCATTGGCAGTCTATATAATTCCTAGGCTCTGCTATAAGTAATATAATGAGTGTGCACTATTCCCGATAACAACACTATCTGCCATCAAAGTAGACAGGGCACACAGGTTGTTTGAACAAATACCTCTGAAACTGTAAAGGAAAGAAAAAGGGTAAAAAAAAACAATTATAAGTAATAAAGGTAGACATTTCATCGCTATTTAGCGATAAGACCACGTGTTAATTGCCTTTGATTATGATTAAGTAAATAAGTACCACACGGTGTTCTTTTATTGAGGTAGGTAGAGTTACTGTGTTCTTTTTAAGTACTTATTTTTGTTGTTGTTCTTGCCAATTGTAGTTTATATTATTATTATTTAAATTTCTTACAAATACCTACTGTAAATGGATAACAATGTACTATTTTGGAAGAGCGGGGTCTCCTGATACAGGTTATTTTATACCTACTAGGAGGTCTCAATCTTTACAATTGTAATTTACCTACAGTTACATGAATAAATATATATTATATATATATATTACTTATAATAATTTTATACAATTAAATACTTATACAATACGACTTCACATGATAAAGAACCAAACATGGCAATAAGTACTTAAGTACTTCTTGTTCGTTGCTTTCTGTTTGTCTGTTCTTTAGCGTCTTAATCCATCCATGTTAAATATAATAGGAAACATGCTCGCGTTGTGCGAACTCGGCCAAACCAAAGTGCGCGTAGCGCCCGCCATCTACACACACCAGTCATAGATAAAACGCTCAACACACACACTAAGGTTACGTTACGTTGCGTATGACGCTACAGCAACGGTGCGATGACCGAGCGCCAATCGTAAAGGACAAACTTCAAGCGCAACGGCTTGGCTCTTTCACACTAGCGCGCCGATGCTGCGTGTGAAGGAGACGGAAATATACGCCAGGTGGTTACAGCAACCATTGGCTCCAGCGAACCGCGTGTTAGACGCCATTTTATATTCAGTGTAGCGCTCCTGCGAACTTGTGTTGACGCGCGTTCTCTAATAATATTTCAATAATAGTGTAAATAATTATATTTCAATATGGTAACAGCACCCAACGACGATTGGACAGAAGAACTCTGCATTAAATTGATCCACGAATACAGAAAACGTCCTATGTTATGGGACCCAAAAGATCCGTTCTTTTTCAAAAAGGCCATGAAACCTGAAGCTTGGGAAGGTATTGGTGCGGCGCTCAATATGCCAGCAGATGTGTGCAAGCACAAAATGGTCATTTTGCAATCATCATTTAGAAGAGAAAAGTCTAAAATTATGCACAGCATCAAGGAGTCACCAGGTAAGAATAACAAAATGAATATATCTATTTTGTAATTATGTCATAGTTATTACCTATAGACTGAAGCTTTCATCATTCTTGTATAGAATCAAGACTAAATATTTGTGGAATCTTAACACTTGATAATCCGTTTATTCGTTACCGCATATTCGTTTCAACAATTACATAAATAATTATTTGTTCTTAAAACTTCCATCTTGATTATGAGTACATTTGCATCATAGTTCAGACGACAATTAAGTACTTAAATGTATTATTATTAGCAGACGATGCGACTTACACGAGTACGTGGTTTGCCTTTGAGGAAATGGCATTTCTAATAGATAAAGACACAGAGAGAAAACGCCAAACAACGGTAAGAAATAAACTAGTACCTATAAGTTACACTACAATTGGACGATTGGACCTATTTATGCAAAGAGGAACCAACCCACACTACCCCCAAAATTGAGATAAATATGCACTTTCTTAACAAATATGCGATTTGTTGTTGGTTGGTTGGTTGGTTAGTTGGTTCCTGTTTGCATAAATGGGCCATTTTTTTGCGTTATAATTTTTTTTTTCGTTAGTATTGCATGAAATTTGGTAGGTTGGAATTGTAATGTCATGCATACATAATAAGGTGTTACAATAATAATTATAAGTCATTTCATGACACCCTGTAAGGGCACACAATTTATTCACTGAGTTACGAAAATCTCATACGTTTTATCACTCAATGGAAAAAAAATGTGGGACACTGTAGGAAATTGTGCCTATATTGTTCAGAATCAGGAGCTCTTCCAACCTAGTTCCTAAAAAACTACAACGCCAAAAAAATTGGCCCAAGTTCGTCCAATTCGTATGATACCTTTATACTTTGACTTGTTTATTTCGCCTTCGATTAGCAGGAATCCAAAAAAACTAGCGTATTCGTTGACCATGTTTATATTAAATTAAGCTGGATTTTATTTTTGTATATTACTACTTACGGCCTAATATATGTTCCTCCTAAGTACGCTGTATAGTTAATGATAGATTATAAAGTATTATGAATCTATTTAATTCTTGATATCGTTTATTTAAAAAAAGTATTATCTTTATTCGCAGGGCATACTTGACGATAACAGTGAGGACGGGCCGTCAGCTATAAAAAAATCGTTAATAGAACATTACAAATATTACAATGAAAAGAACAACATTGAAGTCCAAAAGAACAACATTGAAGTCAAAAAGAAAAGTAAAAAGTCCACAATTTCCAAGATAGGTACAGTACTTCCAAACGTTTGCCCAAAACCCAGTCCGAGTCAAGCCCCCGCTATCCCCATCCAGGCACCAGCACTACCAACGCCACCAGAACAGCCGACGACTGTACCACCCCTAGTACCAATACCAACTCGGCAACGCGACGACACTTTAGAAGAAATAAAATCATTCACCAACTTCATAGCTTACAAGATGAAAAAGTACAGCGAGACCACAAAAAATGCTGTGCAACAGGCGATATGTGATATTATCTTTAAGGCAGACCAAAATTATTACGAACACGCTAGTTTTGAAGACAATATGAGCACTTATCAATCTCCACATACTGATGGTAGTTCGGAAGATTGCGATCTGGAAAACAAACCCATTGACTTAGGGAATGGTCAAATAATAACACTCCAAATGGAATAACCGTAATTAGACTAAACATAAAGTAGATGAAACGACGACAGAGAACAAGTAAATTAATGGCTTTATTATGGAGAAAACTCCTAATAAACAACATTTTACTAAATATTTGTTTGCCTTATTTGTACTTTGATAATTGATTCATTGAAAATAAACTCCGGCGTAGTGTGAAAGTATCTATCTTGTTTTTATATACGGATTATTGTATAAATGTCATAAACTCAACAACACTATGTATGTAACCTACCTACTTTACCCACTTACTTAAATTAATAAAAAATATTTTGACTCTAATATGTTTTTTCGTCTACAATGCAATTCCTTTATGATTTCCACCTAACTATTAACAGAGAGAATTATATGAATATGATCAATGCGATAAAAATTATCACATCAATACAGCATTATTTGAAGGCACTGTAGGCTGAAGTTTAGCAAGCCACTAAACTACATTGTCACGATTTCGCAATGCATTAATGATAATATATTGGATTTTAAAGAGTTGCAATGCAATAGTCAACGCAAGGTTCATTAAGTTCAATTACTATTGTAATGTTTGTAAAATATTATAGACATACTTATCTCATGTCTAATCAGTGAATAATGACTTGTTCTAGCGTTATACTTAAGGTATATAAAAAATGCATAGGTTCATTACACACTTTTCCTCGTCCATATAAAAGTAAATCTGTAAAGCAAGTTAGATTTTTTTTAAGATTTACTAAAACATTCTTCAATAATTTGTTCGGTATTTTTTTTATTTTGTTTCTTTTCCAGTCTACAGTAAGTTTTGTGTAGGTATTTTAATTCTTCCTATTTCTTCACATTGGAAGCTCAAACTTCAATATTTTCGTCGATTCATGAACTGGCCTTGCCTTAACATTTCTCACCTAGTCCAGCCATACGATAACAAGAATTCAATTCAACTGAATAAAAAACAGTGAAAATATAATTAAACTTAGAAGGAAATATAAGGAACGAGCTAACAAAATGCATGTGTCATCATAGCGTGCTTACGGCGGCACTCGACAGGTTTAACAAAGCAAATATTGAGAAATGAGGCCACAAGGGCCATGTGAAGTTCGAGTACCTACGAAAGTGAACCGCAACGCTCAAGGCTGACCGGTCTCCTCAAACCAAGTGACCTTTACCAGCACTCGAATGATATCCTTGTTCCCGCAGATTGCAATTTGTTAACGGCAAACTTATTTAATATTCGCAAAACGAACGGTGTACAATTTTAAAACTTGTGTCTTTCAGTTAAGGAACGTTGTCAACTTTAGTCGAGGCAAGCGTTTAAAACAGTCAAGTACCTAGATGGAGCTCCATTTAATTGGGAGGATATTTTAAATTACTGTAACTACAAAAACCACATCGTTAAAAATAATATCACACATACTATAAATAGATAAAGATGTTTATTTGATTCTCATGTAAGTAGATGTAAAAAAACACAAAGATCACGAGAATAAGACAAATTGAATACCTTAAAATATTAATATTCCTATTTAGGTAGGTAATCAGACGTACATAACCATGGTCGAGTCATGAACGATAATTTGTCGTGTGTCACACAAATACAAAACAGTAATCATAGAAGCAAATTCTAGCAGATTACTTAAAACAATTGCGTTACAAAAACAACAACACGTCAAATCAAGAAAGCTGAATTGCATTACAAAACATCAACAATTCGGAAATATTAAACCTGGATTAATTTATCTATTAATTTTATTACTTGTAATATCTGATTATCTGGTCTGGATGTAATGATAAATAAGTAAATAAATAAATAAAAAACAAATAAATATTTGTGGACAATCTTACACAAATCAACCTAGTAACTTTTTGTTTATCGTTGCGAAATTCCAAATAATACGAAGTTACAAGTTTAACTTTGGATGTTGTTGTTAACATATGTGGGAATTTTAGAGTTTCAATTTCCCGATATGAAAACAAGGTATCTTGAGTCCATAATTATTAATTAGTGTGAGATTACCTCTTTTATTATCACCGTTATTTTATTAATAATACCCTGTAAACACAGCTCGGAACATGAACAGCGTTAATAAACAATGAAGGTAGGTATTTTACTAATAAGGAAACAAGTCTATGGGGTTTTTGTTTATTTATTTGCTTTATGTTTGAACGCTCTAGAAAAAAATGGAGTCAGGCCTCGGTCAGCGACGAAGACTTTTAAATTATTAAAGTTGACGGGGGCAAAAACGAGGGTGAGCGTTAAGCACATTCTGTTGTCCGTGCAATTATTATTTCACGAGGAAACATTTCGTGGTTCCATTGTTCTTATTTTTAAAAATAACCAGTCAAGTGCAAAGCGAACTGAAACACCGGGGCTTCCGCATTTTTAGTTTATAATAATAAAATAAAAATAAAATTGAATTATATCGTGATAAATAGTATTTAATAAAATACTTTATCTACACACATATCATAAATCCTCTAATATGCGTTCGGAAACCGTAGAAAATGACTCTCATTTCAACATTCAATGAATTTATAGCAATTTTCTTATCTGTGGCTAAGGCTACAGCAGTAATAAAATATTTCATTTTAATCTCATATATGATGTTAAAATATTAAACGTCAAACAAAACTGTCAAAATTTAAATGTCAAAGTTGACATGTCCCTATTCTAGTATCACTGAAAATTCAAATTCAGTCGATGCGAAATGTCAGCTCGATGTTTTTTAGTATATATCGAACGAAATTTGAGCTAGAACGACATGATCACATCAGAATAGGGACTCTTTACTTTTTAAAATAACATTCAGGTATCTGATGCCAGTTCTGATTTCGATATTTCCGCAACCGTGCAAAAAAGGTTGTATTAACACAATTATTGTATTTATTAACTACGGTTTCTGAACCCATCTTAGAGTAATTATAATATGTGTGTAGATAAAGTAATGTGTGCAACTGTACATAATTAGGCATTAAACACTTGTGTGACCTTATTATGAAACTCGCCTTCACTCGTGTTTTAATGCCCCTCATTATGTACCAGTTGCATAAACTACTAATTTATCACGATATAATTCAATTTTATTTTTACTTAAGAAAATAGGTTATTATTGTGTAATGACTGGCCTATTCAGATTTCAGGGTGGATTTTTTGGGTCAGTGAGGGCAGCTACCAGATCCCACGCCGCTACTCCAAAATGGTCTTAGGCCGTGGTTTTTCTGGCCCGCCACACGCTACCGGCGGCGTCTGGACGTGCGTCGCACGCTGTGCCACACGCCGTCGGTCGCGGGTGCGTGGGTTTTCTGGCCCGCGGCCACCCGACGTCGGAGAAGGAGCTCAGTCGCATTGTGCCCGCTTTGAGAATTGGTGTGCTGTGCTTTAAATAAAATGAACAGAAAAATACTAACATTTTTATTGTTGGAAGAAGAAGAAGACGATGAAATATTAATGTTATCAAAAAATAAAAGAGAGCCGGTGCTTTAAATTGTTATTTTTATAATCTTTGTCAGACACGTCGAACAATATAGGATTACAACGTATTAGATTTATTAATAATTCATCGTTGTCTTTATTGAAATGAGACATTTTCAATATCAAGACGCCACCCGCCGTCCGTCGCTATTCTACAAAAATGATAGCGACCGACGCGTGCGGCGTGTGACCTTCGTCCGTCGACCTACCCGCCGCCGGCGACGTTTCAGAGAAGCCACCCTCAAACATTCCCGAACAAAACATCCGAACGTCGTCGGCGGCGGACACGCGTCGGTCGCCGGCCGCCGGCGACGGGTGGTCAGAAAACCCAGGGCCTTAGAAAACCTTCCCTCGATTTCTAATTAATGAAGATTGACGTGTACAGATTTTGAAAATAAAAACATACAGGTGCGATAAAATGGTAATATTTGATAAACTTTTTTTTTAATCCAATCGATAAGACCTATACGAACGTTACTAAAAACAAAAATGTACCCATGTCCACTGGACACAGGTTGCTGATTGCCGGGCTGTGGAGAGAGTAGTTTTTACCTATATATGGTCAAATAAAACCCCGAGAAAACTTAGGACCAACTCAGGCGCGCACATGATCGTTAAACTATAAGTCATCATATAATGCGATCGAGTCAGTATCCCGCATCCATAAAATGCGATCAAGCCGACGAAACCGCAGCAAACAGCGAGGTTTAAAAGCTAATACTGCATACTATAATAGGTACCTACAAATCACAATTACGCCGCGAACATTAGTTCGCAATTGCAAACGACATGCCTTACTTTAAATTGTTATACCAACAAAACCTTCTATGTTTAAGATTACGCAGTTGAAATCAAGGAAGCTACTGAACTGAACACATGCAAAGACCTTCTAGAGGGATGGATTTTGTATAACTATCAATGAAGAGTAAAACTACTAAATCGTATAATATAAGTTGACAAACAAGAATTGTACATTGACGTGATGTGGACGTGATCATAGCAAGTAAGTGTGTGTATGTGTGTGTGCAGATATTACCTGTAAAAAATATCTTTGAGACAAGTTTGTATTGCCTTCATTCGTACTTTTCTTTACAGTCATCAACTAAATAACCACGGAATATAAAAGTCGATGCCTGCCTTTGTTTCTATATAAAGTTCCTATCACCTTCTAATTCATAATAATATTGTCCAAAATCTTCTAATATTAAAGTAGTAAGTAAATAGGTATTGAATAACTGTTGAAGATATACGAAACCTTCGGTGGGATGTTAACTGTTTTTTTTACTAAACTGTTCTGTTGACAATCCCTTCGAAACGAAACAATCGTCGGTTCCCAGGTGTTTGCGTCAACACAAGTTATTGTGAATTACATGACATGTCATTCTTTAGGAACAAAACAAGTGAAGGCAGAAACAATAAACAATGTCATCCGCCGTCCGCGAATGTCCTTGGCCGTTATGTAGAGAATGTATGAAATGTTGCAACGCGAACGTATTCAGGAGCGCTGCAGATTATACCTATAATATCTGGGCGGCCGAGCTTTGCTCGGCGTTTTCCCGGGCATGAGACCTAGCTAGATGGATTGCTCGTCCCCGAAAACCCCTACATACCAAATTTCATCAAAATCGTTAGAGCCGTTTCCGAGATCCCGGAAATATAGAAATATAGATGAGAAATATATATAGATATAAACAAGAATTGCTCGTTTAAAGATATAAAATAAGATACTGGTATCACCTACCGCACTTCTGAGATATGTCCACATTAAATATCGGCTTCAGTATTTTGTTTAGTTAGGTTATTGAGTCCCTAGCCCCAGAGCGCTGTGCTACGAGTAGCAGAAAGGTTACCGTCGCACTGAACGAGGGCATCGCCTTATCTGACACAGAGCCAAGGTGTGCAGCCACATAAGCCTTCTTTGCAGTATCGTTCCTAAACAAGATACATGCTAATCATGACATTGATCCATACAATGCCGGGCATGGCCTTTCCTGAACGACTTTATGATCTTACGTAGATAAAATAGTAAAACTCTTACCTGTATCATTCGTGTAGGCTGGAAACCGGAGAAAAGCTATTATTTCGCTAGCAGTAACAACATATAACTGACTGTTAAATCCTTTAATTGCTGATCGTAAAAATAGGCTCAATTTTCAACTCTATCACAAATCAAAGTGAAGGTGTTTCATATATCAGACGATAGCGGTTAAAGGGTTATTATTACTATTAACTTACTTGACATCTTTAAACAATTTGAATTCTTTAAGCAGCCATAGGTGGATACGTACCTGTAATGATAAAATAACCAGTTTAGTTATCGATCCTTCGTGGCAACTCGGGGCTCAATTAGAACGCCTCCATTATAGTCGTCAACTCGTCAATTACGCAAAACATAAAAATTACATCATAAATAATTGTAATATCGCTTTGGAATCAATTTGTGGTTCACGGAGGTCGTCAAGATTTCTTTTTATTTTGAAGTAGGGGGATATATGTATGTGTTGTTCATGTGTGATGATTTTTATAATACATAAGCAGGTGGCAGGTGGTGGTGGTGGGTGGTTATTAATCTGATGAGGACGGTATACTTAAAATCATTACAGTTGAACGAATTGCTCCAAAGCAATTCCTTCAAAAAGCTACTTTATTGTTCAAACAATAAGGTTCAAAATGTAATAACATTTTAATACAAATACGTTCAACAAAAAGAATTTCAACCATATATGCGAGCCTTCTTATTGATCACTTACAATGTGGTACCTTTTGTCTGTTAGTCACATATTATTAACACGTGTGGCCCGCTAAAATTTTGGTAGCTAATATATAGCCCTTGACTGCTAAAAGGTTGCCGACCCCTGATCTAGAGGGATGTGGAAAACAAACATCCCTTATTTCAAATAGTAGGTAATTCACCAGAAATCTAAGTAATCAGGACAGCCACTGTGTGTGTGTCTCTGTAAACTAGTCGCGGAGGAAAACATTCTAGTGAGCCACGAAGGTGCCGTATATATTAATAGAGATGGAGAAATTAGAAATCGACATCTGGTTGGGGACGTCACTGCCGACCGTTACCTGATAACTCTGATAAGCGAATGTAAGCCGGCCGCTCACCCACGCCCACGGAAATATATATATTAAAAACATCCAAACAGTTTAAAGTTTTAAATGACGCACAGAGGTAAACAAAAACATATAGGTTGAAGTTGAATGCAACAGTTCCATACAATGCATAATGCAACTATTATTTCAAATTATGTTAATGCATTTTCTCACGGCAAGCTATTACAGAAATCTCAACATTTAACTTACCCAGAAGTAAGTTGATCGAAAAGTGGGATTTTTTCTAAAATACCAGTGTAAATTAATTGTCAACTTTGTATGTTACTTGTTTACGTCTACCAATTTACGGATACCAATTTTATAAACACACGTTTTGTGATATATATATTCTTAAGGGCCATCTACATAATAAGCATGTCAGGAGCTGAGTACAGTCGGCATCATAAGATTACGTTGAGAAATCAAAAACCGGCCAAGTGCGTGTCGGATCACGCACAACGAAGGGTTCCGTACCGACACCTACTAGTTCACATTCAAAAACACTAACCAATACCTTGAATCAAAAAGGTCGTATCTTCATAGGGAAGTCACGGCACTTACGTCCTTCTGTTTGGGCAAGACAGTTTTTCAGTGATAACTCAAAAACCCTTAATCCCACCTTGTTCAAACCATTTCTTTATTTATTTATAGTTTAGAAATTAGAGGGGGGGGGGGACACATTTTGTATGACTTTGAAAGCAAATATCTCACCAACTAATATAGTATACTAATATAGTAATTATAATTAGCAATACTTTTGTCAATTTTTTTTATTAAAATAATTATTTTAAAACATGTAAAGCCCCTTGTGAGGCTGACCGTACCTATGTAACTATGTATGTTATATTATATTCATTTTTATTTCCAGTAATTTTCTTTAAATTCTGGTACAATTGTCTCTTACGGGATAGAACAATAACGAATTGATCCACCCAGAATGACCCAGATACCTATTAGCCATTCCTTACGTGGCACTAAATTATTGATACAATACTAATTTTTGTATGCTGGTCTTCATGTTGTATAATTGAGACGAATAAATAAATATTCTATTTTATTTGAAACGTAGATGTTGTTATGAATGATGACTTGATGGATGTCCATTAGTAATATTTAGATTAATGCAGGGGTCGGCAACCTTAAAGTCGGCAGCCAAGGGCCACAGATTAGCTGACAAAACTGTGACTTTAACAGACAAAAAGTACCTTTTGTCTGATACCACCAATACCACCATGTTGTTGGTTGTCAGTGAGGAGGCTTGCCTGCCGCAAGTAAGGGCTTCGCGGGCCGCCTGTTGCCGACCGCTGGATTAATACAGTAGCCTGAATTTAAAAACTAGGATATTTTTATTTTGAAACTCATTCCGTAAATTGATTAAATTGATAGTGGAGATGATACAGGAATGGGAGTTGACGCGTACAAGACACAAGTGAGATTTGCAGTCTTTAGTACCTTTCAACATGCAATAATATAAAGAAAATATTATTTTACCATAAATTACCCCAATCAGGATGCTGACGCCTACTTAAAAGGCTGCAGCTGCAAAGTGCAAAAAACGGTCTCGGACATATATACAGGGAAGACCAATCAGAGCAATTTTATTTCGCGTGCTCGCGCGTACTGGCGTAAATTGAGGCTGCGATGAAAAATACGCGGAACCTGGATCATCACAAATAACACGATTTAATCGTAAATTTTCTTTAGGTACGAGTAGCATGAAATAATCCTTCAAACATATTCCAATGAAATCGGTTATTGTAAATTCTACAAAATACCTTCGCTAACTAGTCAAATGCAAACCTGAATAGTCAAAACAGTCTCAGAAGCCGAACGTTGCATGGTACGCGGGCACAACCGTTTTCGAAACTTAAGTTGCAGAGCGCCACCGAGCCTTGCGCAACACGCCCAGAGCTCTCTGAGGTTCCCACGCGGATTTCGTGTACACAGGTGCTATGTTCCATTAAAGTACCTAATTGGCAAATGCCAGCATAAAGAAACAACAGTTACTAAGAACATCGATAAGCCTTACACGTAGTTTAGCAGTAACACGTTCTTATCAAGGTGTCAAATAAATAGGGATGTTTTAATGAAGTATGAAATTATATTTACGCATTCTAAAAGAGAAACATAACTCATACGTTTCTAGGGTCAAGCAAAACGAGACACGATCTTTAGTATAGGTAGGCAACTAGGCAGTCATAAAGGCTCAGGCATAATTTAGATTGGGATGCATTAGAATAACACCTAAAAGGTTGCCTGCTGCGCCTAGATGTATTTACGAGTAGGTTCCGCCACGCCTTTGCCCTTTCGATTTACATTACATCTAAATATCTTCGTGAATACCAAGAACGCAAGGCTACTTTTTGTCTATATAAGAGCATAATACCTACGGTTCATTTACGATACTAAAAAAAACGACCGGAACGAACCAATAGACTTGTCATGTAACAACGCATGATTTAAAGAAGCAAGAGAGCGGTCTTATTTGGCCACAAAAAATTCAAGGCAAAATGTAAATACCAGGCCGCTTATGCATTCAACAAAAGCAGCATTCTTTTTTAATTTCAATGTAACAACATAGGCCTGTGAGAACAGGCCAATATAGACACAATACGTCAATATCGATTAATATGCCTAACAGTAATAAACTGGCTAGCACATTTCAAGTTGGTCTAATTATGCGGTAAACTGCAATAGCTGAGGGCAGGAATGCTGCAGCAACGCAAATTGCACGTCGGATCGGTAAGGTGTGTACGGATCGACAACCTTCCATTCTCTCTACGAGTTGAGCGCCAATGTCTGTGCGGCCATTATAACTCACAAACCATCGACAATTGCTGTACATATTGAATCAAATAGAGGGCAGATTAAATCCTAAAACATACGAGAGTATGGTATATAAAAAAAAACGACGCAACCAAATGAGATAAACGTAATTCGTAATTATAATTTTAGAATCATCGTCAAAGCGTCTTAACTAACATTTTCCGATGGACAACTGCATGAAAAACGCTTTCCAAAATCAACAAGAGCCAGTCTCAAAAACTATTTAGATATCGTATCGTAAAGATATGACCACCAATCTAATCTTTACGATACGATATCTAAATAGTTTTAGAGACTGGCTCTTGTTGATTTTCTCGACCAAGACTACTTAGTCGTCGACACTCTTGGTTTGGTCTTTGGAAACGTTAATATTTACGTACCTACTCTAATATATTCGGAAGACGGTAAACACCCCACGTCAATCAAATTCTATTGAGGTCCAATGGCATATCTATAAAGATCTCTCTTCCCCACCTTGACAGATATCACGGGCGCGCACAACGACCTTGTATCAATTCAAGCAAACCTTGTTGGTACATGTACAATACACGAAGCGGTCGCCACATGAAATCAGATCGACCTTAATACGGTCTACACATTTTGATAAATGTCGTCATTAGTTTTAGTTACAGCGCCATTAAGTGAAAATCTAAATAAATGTACTAACCCCTCCTCTACAGTACCCTCCAAGTTTATTGTATATAAGTAGAGATCCTTCAGCAGACTATGAGCAATCGCTTAGAAGCTTTTGAAATGTGGGTATACACAAGAATGAAATCTGAGAATATTATGGACGGATAGAGTAGGTGTATATACGCTGATGGTGATATTGCTGATACAAAAGAAAGGGCGGCTAATATCAGAAGTAGGTACGTAAAAAAAGTATGTATACTAGGTAATATGTAACTCGAATCTGTTCAAGATACCTTTTGTAGAATCTATTCATGATAGGTAGCTTCGTCGCTAATGATCAGATTGCGTGACGGAGACATATTTGCATTTTAAAGTGACTAATTTCGATTAATCGTCATCACTACAGTTCTTTAAGAATTATCTTGGAAGGCAGACTATTAGTGTGAATAATGAAGAACTGGAAAAATGGTTGAATAAGTTATGGCGATGGTATCTGTACGAGCTATATGCAAGAGAACGAGCTGTCAAGCAACTTGCAGCTGCTTTATGTTAATAAAATTTATGCAGTAGGCGTTCAAAAGACAGTTCAATTTTGTAATGAAGCGGTCCGCGGTCTCAGTTAATTATTTTTTCAATTTCGCAAGACGCCTGCTGAGCCTGAGGCATATCGCGTAATGTAGCGCCGAACCAATCCGCGTCTCTATGTAAAAAAATCATATTTGTAATCACTCTTGACTATACAAATAGCGGACTCTTACTCCTAACACAAGTTATTTAAAGTATGTGGCGACATTGACGATGCGGTAGATTACCTAATGTAAGTTTTCTGATAATAGTTATAGATAGGTAATACGAGAGTCCGAGCGGCAACAAGTAAAAAATAAGTAAATAAATATTTTTGGCCAAACTTACACAAATCGACGATATACATACATATAGATACTTAAAAACACAGAAAACATCCAAAACTCAGGAACAAATATCCGTTTTCATCACAAAAATAAATGCCCTGACAGGGATTCGATCCCGGAATCTCCAGCTTCGCAGGCAGGGTCACTACCAACTGGTCGTCGAAAAGCTCCGTAAGTCTTGTTTAAAACATTCCCAGGCCAGATGCAACTCAAAAAATGTTAAGTGTATGATCAATACAGGGTGTTTGAGGTGTAGCTACAGACCGCAGGTCACGCGGCTGGCATCGTGGTTAGCTCACCCCGTTTTGAGTGCTCACGTTCGCCCCTCGCGTGATCCGGTGACGCACATGGAGGCTGGGCTGGAGCCTTCCAACTCCACATTAGTTTCGCCGAGTGCGGCTTCACGTGACGATCATTAGTGTATTGAAATATATGTTATGAATTCGATAAAAAATAAGTCCACATATTTTTGTAAAAGTCATGTAGTCGTGTCGTGATAAAAAAATAAAAAAACCTATCCTAAAAATTCTTTGTCAACGTATTTTTGGGCCACCCTGTTTTATATGTATTTATTACACATTTGAAATACCAAGCCACTGCTACCTCGTAACTATTAGTTGAACTGACCGAAGTAATATAGTTTCGACAGAGAGCGGATGTCGATACATATGCACGAACAATTGTACGAAGAACATTAAATTCAATATACTATGGGTAACCCGTTTTTATCTGACTATTCCAGCTATACACCTTCAGTTTTACTATTCGCTGGTCGACGCATTAGTCGGCTTATAAACAAATAATATCTGAACTTAATCGCGTACAATTATAACTAATTTACCTAATAATGTGTGAAAATCGTGTAAGTTTAAATCAAATAATATCTGGGCAACCGAGCTTTGCTCGGCGTTTTCCGGGGAGACCTAGCTAGATCGATTGCTCGTCCCCGAAAACCCCCACATGCCAATTTTTATCAAAATCGTTAGAGCCGTATCCGAGATCCCCGAAATAAATAAATAAATATACAAGAATTGCTCGTTTAAAGATATAAGATTAGTAAATTAGCGTAACGTAAACACGTTCGTGGCTCAGTGGCAACCGCGCATCGCGTGCGGTATGCGAAGTTAAGCAACGCCGGCCCAGGTCAACTCTTGGATGGGTGACCGCTTTGAGTGGTTATTAACTGAGCGCTAATGGCGCGAGCCATTGATCCCGGCGGATTCATATTTGTTTTTGTTTAGTTTCCTCGCATTCCAAATGAAAAGACCAGTGTTCAACTCTTTATTATTATTAATAGGATTGCTCTTGGATAGCATCTAGCCAGGGGGCAAAGATGAGGCCGACGATGAAGCGAGCTCACCCAGAAAATGCCTATTCACTCTTGCCTCAAATAGGTGAACCTACCCATTTTAGCCTCGAACTTGGCACTCACGAAATCTCGTCTGAAATGGGTGGCTTGCAACCCTTGGTTAACAATCTACTATTTTGTCGAATTGGTAACGCACATATATTTTATTACTGATTGTAAGTACATGAAGTTAAGCTAAAGCTTTTGCCAGTTAAAACAGAAAAGACGCTGATTCATAGCCGCACGATTGACGTGAGTCATTTATCATGGAACGGTTTAAGCGGCAGACAAAATGGATGATAAACAGCAGATATACCTATAACGACATTAAAATGGCAGTGACAAATATTTAAGATATACTGAAGTTTACCTTTACATCCAGCCACCAGGTTTTGTTTAGAGACAATACTAATTTATGTTTCGTAACATATTAATAAACATAATAAGTGAGTAACATATTACACATTAAAATGGATAATAGGCGACAATCTTCCCAACGATTAAAAACCAGGAAATAAATGCTTCATTATAACTATTTGTAATCTGCATATTTAACTGAGTGAGCGAAGGTCTACGTTTCAGCTAGGCTTAAATGCTTTCGTATGTGCTGATGTCCGGCTTTTCTCCGAAGCAAAATTTTCTGAAGGTTCAATTCTCGACAGCAATTCTTTTCTCGGGAAATTGTGTGAACAGATTTTTTCTTCTTAACCCCATCGGGTGATCCCACCCTTCGTTGGATACCTCAGGTAAAAATATTCCACTTTTTGATTCAGTAAGTTTGAGTCAGTAATCCGTTTGCGTGATATTAAGCTTCAAAGTGATAAATTTGTTTATGGTCAAGTGTTAACTTATTATGATTACGATCATGATATGAATTATTATTCGACATGTCAGCATAGTTATTTTCTCGTTATATAAGTAAATGAACCAGCAGAAATAAGGACTGCATATGAAGTGATTCATATTCAAAATCTAATAATCTTCGAGATCGAAAATACAAACACCAAAATTTTACTGAACCTTTAGCGCATACTCAACATCTGTGTTATTATCGAATAATTCATGAAATACAAAGACTGTTAATGAGCCAACCTTGATAATCAGTTAGACGACTTCGTGGAACTGTGAAACTGCGATACAATCAATAACTAATGTGTCTGTTACGAATAGGAATAACCATTTTATCTCCACGTTTTATCGCATGCTTCCAGATTCACAATAAATAAATGCGTTCATTAAGTAACAGAACAAAATAAATAAAGTAGAAACAAAATAATCAAATATTGAAAATCTTAGTTACATTCCGTCCGACAGGAAACGATTTATCAGCGTACGATATACGTCAATGCTCAATTAAAGATAGAAAATTGTGGGTTCGATGTAACGTGTATAGCCCAGTTTATAAGTAAAAATGACCTGCGGTGCGAGCAAAAGATGTTAGAAGAGAATAAGAGAAGTCAGTGGTTGGTGAGATGAACGCAATGATTTGCAGCAGCGATAAATCCGCCGGCAGGACAGACCCGCCCGCGGCCACGGTAAGTGTATCCAATTACTACGATACCCTACACCGGCACCGCCGACCAGCACAGCATCGACCCATACGCCATGTACCATAATAACAAAGATTACCGTGATAAAAAAAACAATTACAAATAGCCAGGAGCGCTCTACTTCACTCATTTTTTTGTACTAAAGCAGGATAATGCATATCGGAATGTTTACACAGAAATATCATCGTTAGATTCTATAGCAAACGAAAGTCGAACCAACTAGATTCAAATACGTAGCAACACTAAACACAATACGCTGAATATTTTTGACTAACAGTGTTGCCGCGTAATTGAATCTAAGTTCAACTTGCGTTTACATACTAGATTCGAATTTTATGGATCTGTAAGTAATTGTTTTATATTACAGATTAAAGGAGTATTCAATGTCGTAACTCGTCTCAATTTACACGAGAAACCGTTACAACTTGTAGTGGGGTTTGCGGATAATTGATTCCGTCCTGTGCTACTTACGTTACCGACGTAAGAAACCGCAGCACCCTGTAGTGGCTAAAAACATGTTCAGTCGCACTCGTATCACTCATTCTACTTTGTGCCAATTTCACCGGTGTTATACACTAGCTTCGCAAACGATTAAAGCTCTAAAACTCGAAGATGCAATGGTCTCTTCTCATCAACTTAATGCAATAAGTTCAGGTTTCTGTCAGTTTTCATAAATTCATTGTGGTGTTTACCGCTGATTCAATCTGGTTTCATTTATAATACCTAATATAAACAGTAATGGCAGTCAGTATTAATTAGTTGAACATGTATTACCTCGTAGTAGTTCGTTTAAATCACGTGTATCAAAACATTACTAATAAAATTAGGGATATAGCACCCCCAAAATTATTAAGGCCTACACACACTTGCTTTTGACCGTAAGCTGGATGTATAGACCCAGTTAGGTAAAAGGTACATGTTTTTCAGTAATTTATTTCGACATGAGCAGTAACTGAGTAAAGATTCTGATAAAAGGTCACCGGACACCACGGAAGAGCTCCGGTATCGAGTAATCAAGCAGCTTATCGCCCTCGGCGGAGCAAGGTCTGACCCTGTTGCAATTGTGTGCTTAATTTTTTAAACTAGCGCAGACCGTGATTTTTACTTCAGTGCAAAAATTACTAGAGGTAGAATTATTTATAACAAACAACCCGTTTGTTGGAACCCTGGAATGAGCTGAGATAGATCATATCTACAGATATTCCAAAAATTAACACATGAATGGATTCGAAAATGTGTTTTGCTGGAAGGACCGGGCTGACCTCGGCGCGATTTCGATAAATAATCAACGTCACAATCGATACAATCGGCACGTAAATGGCCATAATGGGAACGCTGCGGTGCATCGATGCGATCGCAGCGTTCGAAGGCCGGTTGGTCAGTCGGCGGCACGGCGACGGTGCGGCTGTTGTAAGTTTTAACTTGGTCAGATTGTACGTTCACTGAATCGGCCGCGTGCTGATTCAAATCGAGGTCTGCCGGGTCGCTGGGCAGAGCGGGTTGCGATGCTCGCGGATCGATTATCGCGCGTCACGAGCTGCAGGCGAATCAGGCCACACACTGCACGCAATGTCGCGCCATCTAATTAATTTTAATTTGGGCAAAAAATCCACGGCATCTCCGAGCATTAGACGAGCGAAGACCTATCACGTTCGCTGAGCAATAATCAAATTATCTTACTGCCCGCGGCGCTGCAATAACCATAAGTACTCCGGTTTTTCATTAAGTGTAACTTATTAACTATGATAAACGGTAACTACACATTTTATCACTTACGTACAATAGTGCATTACTATAGAGGCAGGGAAGTATTGGGTTGCCGTCCGAGTATACCTATATAGACGGCCGAGCATAGCGAGGCCGAATAGTATATGAGGTTGGCAACCCCTTTTCACGCCGAGGTGTATAGTGCTTATCTAGAGATGGGCGCTCATGGGTATTTACCGGGTAAATACCCGGAATCTTTCCAATCTACCCGGTATTTACCCATATCTACCCAAATGGGTGGGTAGATATAATTTGCACATTTTATGTTTATTTTTTACGGAAATGTCTTTGGAGTTACATAATAACGAATAATGGATGCTATTGTTAATAGGAAAAACTTGTTTCAGTATCATAATGTGGAATAACTCAACCAAAATTAACAAATAGTACTGTCTTTTTGAAGGTATAAGGGGAAATGCTTGGAACACAATTTTTGACTTGGTAACTTTGTTTGGGCTAGTTAGGAGGAGGTTAACATATCAAAAGTCCCCGCACCTTCCCCCACCGCTGGGGGGAGGGGGGGTTTAAAGGTCCTATATTTCGGTATTTCTAAAAAACTCGTAAACGGTGACACATATCAAAAAACGTTCTTAAGCATAAGTAATCTACATAAAATTATCTACAAAAAAGGTCATATACACTTATTCGCTAGGGTTAATATTTACTGAGATTTTAAAGGGGGAAAATATTTTTTTATGATAATTTAAGTGGCTTCTCGTTCCTTTATTTTTCAATATTTTGAAAAACAAAAATACTATATGTATGCATATGCAACGAGCTCTACTCAACGATACCCCATTTGATGGAGAAGGCAATTTTTTTCGCGCGCCCCTTTTGCTGTATGTGAAGCCCCCCCTATAAATACATAAAAATATGTTTGGACAATTTGTATAGATTTGGGTCAACACGATGCTTAAACTGTGACACGTAAATGCTTAAAACAAGCATTTACGTGTTAATTGTTATCTCCAAAATTTGAATCTACTGGTTTCACTTCAAAAGTTGAAAGTGGGGATAGACGTCATAAATATGGCGACCGATCATAACATATTTGTGTTAATTTCTCGAGTTCTAGTTGATGAAACATGTTTTATGTGTCGTTAAAAAGCTGCTTGCATGTTCTGTAACTATTTATTTCAAGCCAGCTAATTATAATTAGAATCCTAAACCAGGTAACCAAAGCTACCTTTCCTATCCTATTGACTAATGAGTAGGTAACGTTTTGTACGGTGTAGTCTCCTGACGTGATTAGTAATTAGCGTATTTTTTTTACCACGTGTGATTTTTTGGCATTGCAACGAAATCAACTAGTGATGGCGTTTTCTTTGGAATTTGGCCTGATATATCCATAATATTATGATTAGTTTTATTAAAAACACGGCTTAAATAGTGTTTTAGGTGTTTACTTATATTAATAATATTTCGTCAATAAAAACATTATAACAGAAACTTCTTTAAACTGATTAAAGGCAAATTAAAATGTTGTTACCAAAGAATTTTGTATTATTATATATTTTAAATCAACAATAAATTTGAACTACAGGAAACTACAACGGGAAGATCCAAAAATGAGGCAGTGTGGAAACACTGACATTACCGAGCGTCTGATAATAATTCAGTGATATGTTTGTATTGTGGCACTGACACTAAATAAGTGAACACCAAATACTAATTTGTAATTTTTTATACTATTAGAATAATAATTACGAAAATATGGTATTTTATAACATTAACTATCCTTCCTTTAACCGTAACCATTGCTCAGTAGGTACTTTTCCAGACTAACCTCAAATTATTAAAATCTAAAATTATGCAGTCCCATGCAAAATTTATTCTATTCTTAATTTTTTTTAAACTTAATTGTAGAAATATAATATTCTTAAGAATTTGTTATGTTATGCCATTGGAAGTATTATCTTCGAGGCATTTTCTTTATAATATGTATATATATACTGCTGGCATGCTGTATATTGCAAAATAAAGCTATTATTCTTAATTTATATTGATTTGTATGAAGAATGCTTACGCTATATAATAATAAAAACATATAAAAAATAAATACCCAGCAATTTGGGTAGAAATGGGTAAATACCGGGAAGATTGGGTAAATACCGGGTATTTACCCGATATCTTTCTTGGGTATTTACCCGCCGCCCATCTCTATGCTTATCTCAAACATGCAATGAAATTAATTAAAAAAGCTCCAAGTAATCAAACTTTAATTTCTACAGAAACTAAAAGTAGACTAGACAAAAAATAAACTTAAACATTAGGGTGTCCCTTATTTTACGATTTTCAGAAATTAATATTGCATACCCCTTAAATCGGTTTCTTTTATCCCAAAACAAGCTGAAAATAAATATCAGGTCATTCCTGTAAGTGTAACCCGTGCCGACACTCATGCGATTCCCCCATACAATGTATGAAAATGACCAAATTTTTTTTCCTTTTTTTTTTTATATATCAACTTTGTATAACACTGCCATATTAGTACATTACTTACCAAGGGCGATAAAACAAAGAATGTCTCAGATCGCAGGTATTTTACGCCCGAGCCGAAGGCAAGGGCGATAAATATGCGATCTGAGGCTTTCTTTATTATCGCCCGTGGTAAGTACAAAATTTTATGTCACCCCCTGGCCAGGAAGTGGGTTTTTTCGCGCGCGGAGCGTGCGATAATGGCCACTTTTTGGCCAGGTGTGACATAAATGAACATTATTTAACAAAAAAATCTCGATGCATACAGAAAAGCTCTGAAAAATTATCAAATTACTGTCTGACCAAATTTCTCCATAGTAATTTGTATGGGAATTTCAGTTGCAAGTCGGCACGGGTTCCCATTACAGGAATGACCTAAAAATTTTTTTTAGAGTGTTTTGGGGTAGTATCATTATTTGTAGGGGGTATGCGATATGAATTTCTGAAAATCGTAAAATAAGGGACACCCTATTAAACATACATTACTATTTATTTGTCGACTTCTAAACTTTATAAAAAGTAGAAACAGGCATATAAAAGAGGCACAATACGAAGAACGCATTTTGAATTTCGGAGTACAGGCCCAGTTCGTATTCAGCCAACTCAACTCGTATTTTTCTGTTGGAAACGCTACGTTTTTGTATGTCTCAAATAATTTGCGTTTTTCGGTGGAACAATACCCTTCCGATAGTTCCGATTAAAGAAAAAGAATGAAGTTTTTGACGTTTTAATACTTTTAAGGTTATGTTTATCAAATCTTAATTCAAATTTCGTCTTACTTCCTTAGAAAAAATTAAAATATTAAAAAAAAACAATTTCTCAAAAATGGGTTGAGAAATTGTTTTTTTTTTAAATCATAGTGGCAGAATGTCTTAACGAACTAAAAAGTAAATATTGCTTATAGTTTTCTTTATGGCTGAACGCCGTTATAGTAAGTCACAAATTATTGTGGAATGAAAATTAAAAAAAATACTTCCCGGCCTATGCCTTAATTTTGTATGAAATTCCTTTACATTTCTCTCTCAATGACGACATTCCATTTCATGTTTGAGAAAATTTAATTTTACTGTTATTACTTATATTAAATATCTTTAATGCACTAAAATGAAATCTAACAGTAATGGTACCTCGCGGCAAGCGTAGGGCGCTGTTAGGCCGACATTACTTATTCTGTAAAACTTGTACTCATAGCATTCGCAGACCGATGTCATTGCAAATTGGTTCGCAGTAGGCCTCAGGTGTTATGTCCATGCATCATTTAATCGCTCGTTAGCGAACTATATTTAATAACTGCAACCATGATAAATCCAAAATGGCTGTTTGTATGTAGAGTATAGCCATAATATGGGTGAACTAAATAGATACAAACGACCGACCGAACTCCGGATACAAGAAAACAGAAATAAGTATAGGTAAAAACTTAAGTTAAAGCATATATGTAGTTGTGACGTATACGAATAGACATTAACCGCCTTATTCATAAAACTTAACAAACCTCTAATAACTAAAATGTTGTTTGTCCCTTTCTCACAAACGTAAATGTCAGAGTGACAGATAAGGACAAACGAACTTTAGCGGCTTGTTAACTAATAGAGGTTTGATGGACGTTTATGAATAAGGGGGTAAATGTTTAAAATTTATAACACATACAAAACAAATGCATATTTGAAGAGTCCTCTATTTACTACATGTAAGAGAGGCTTCTCCACTTAAGTTTTTCCCCTATATGGCCAAGGTCTGGTCCAGTGTCCTGTTAATACCTCACATATTCTTACTTCCATCATCTTATCATTTTACCTACCCAGTGCAGTAGTAAATAATATACAGGATAAACCCCACACTAGGTACTAAATTTAAGTTGTAACAAAATAATATTATATGAGCTTTGCTTAGTTTAGAACTAGGTCGATTTGAGTAACACAAATATTAATTATTTTATTTATTTATAGGTACCAGATAAATCATAAAAGTAAATTATAATAGTTTCAGAACTTTTACCTTAGCAGTTAATCTTAAAAGATAGAGATTGTACGAAGTTTTGTTTTACGCTGTACAATGTACATATCAGTAAATATATTTTTAACGTAAGTTTATCGAACGACTACATATATATGTTTCGAGGAGCCTCGTGACTCGTGACCCGTCACAATGGCTAAGAATCTTGGATATCTTGTGGCATATCACCTGATGTCATAATGTATATATCGATTAGTTTAGGTGTGTTTTTATGCCAGACATAAATATATATCTACTCTTATTTTATTAATAAATAGAATACGTAACATATATCTCCTATTATATAGCACAACAACATACATTAACGTAAGATAACCTATAGCCTTATACTAGGAGAAATATGCGCGAGACTGTTTGAAGCCAGTTTTCACGGCACAGGAAATAATGCTGATATCTACGTCATGTTCGGTGTCAGTAAAGACAGCTCCCCGAGGGGACCAGTTACAGCGTAACAATAGTCATTAGCAATCAATCAAACTGATTCCAGTGGGTGGCGTAGAAGCTTTGGATAAAAGCCAAATCGTACCTTGCGGACAAGTTGAGAAATTTAACATGTGACCATGTTAAGTTTATTCAAATTGTAACCAAAAACAGGCTTCATTCAGCAGCCGTGACTCTTTTAGAGCTCAATAAGATGAATTATGCAAGAATCAGCGCCAACCACGATTGGGCGGCTCGATCGAACGAGACGAAGCGATGAACACAGGGATTTATTGAAATTGTGGGCAACGATACGTCAATGGCTGTGGTTGGCGGCACGCGCTGGTATCACGTACGGGCAATTGAAAGGAGCGCGAGTTATTGCGGGAAATGCAAGGGAATCGAGTCGCAATTGCAGCTCCCGGGCAAGCCACACAATGTGCTCGCGAAGGGATAACGACGCGGGCGTCAGTGTCGCTTCTTGGGTCACGCCTTCATACCACGGCACGCCATCCGTGGCACACGACAGATATTTAGATCGATAGCCCTAAAAGCCAAACAATTTTGCTGCGATGCTGCGATATGGTATTTTGGTAGGATTACCGTTGGACGAGTTATAACTAACGACATCATTTTGAATCTTTCTCTATTTCCTGCTCTTTATATATGTGGTGCTGAGTTGTGTTCCTGGTGGTAAGATCACCAGAGATCTTGAGGATGCGCTGTGTTGAGAATCAGGTGCCTTCATAATATATTAAGCTGTCAACATAACCAATGTTTCGAGGCAAAAAAGGGTTAGCACGGCGCTTGTGACTCCAGAACAGCACCAATACCAGATACCGTATATTTGCTTACTAACAGGCAGGCCGAAAATTTGTTTGTCACCGTAATTGTATGACAATAAAACAAATAAGACGCTAAGTCGTCGCTAATTATCATATTAAAGTTAACCTAACCACTGGAACTGGACATAATTGATAAAATACCAGGGAGTAAATAGACATAAATATAAAACATTGTTACGTAAGTACACCGCTGGTACATTATTATGATTGACTTGTCTAAGGTTCCAAAGTTCGCTTTTGAGCCTTGTTTGTTTGTCTGTTATTACCGCAACATGTTCATTACAAGTTTCCGGCGAAAACTCGTTACTTATTCAGAGCATTTATGGGATATTATAACACAACAGGACTAAGTACGTATTCCACTTACTCATCATACTCGTACTACAAAAAAAAATACCAGGTTGCTCGTGTACTAAGAAACAATAAATGTCAGCTGTCCAAAAATGGACGGTCGCAGCTTGGAATTTTAATCGATGTCATGCCTTGAATAACGCCAAGCAGAAAAAAAACAACGGGTTGCACTCCGGGAGTGCCGGCAGAAGTGAAAACTCAATAAAGATAGTAAATGGGTCATTGTCAGATTTAGGTGCGCGTCTTTTCGGTGGACAGGACATGCCAAAAGTTAAGGGCTACAAAGCTTAATTTTCGATTGATCTGATAACCCGCATAATCTGTAATTCCGTGTCTATAAATCCATATAATAAAAACGTAAATTACATGCACACAAGCCGTTAACTATTGTCCACCGAATTGTCAGTCGGAAAAACAACTTTTGTTTTGTTTTTTTGTTTTGTTTTTCCGACTGACAATGACCCAAATAACAAAGATATTCATATCGGTATCGGTATCCGTATCGGTATCCGTATCTGTACTGTACTCATACTCATGTTCATATTCGCATAATCCATTTACATAATATGTCCCGAGTATCAGTGTGTCTTACGCATCTAAGACCAGGAACCTGTACCACAATACTTTACAAGCGTACAATTCGACAAATTTGTGAACTTTTTCTATGGAAAATTGTGCAATTTTGTCAAATTGTAGACTTGTAAAGTTTTGTGGTATAGGGGCCAGCTGAGTTTAGCTGAGTTGACACCTCCTAACATCGCAATCACGATTACTAGGAGCGCGGAGCGGTCAACTAGCTGGTCTTAGAATCTTAGAATCTGTCGCGAGTTCAACAAATTTTCCCCAGTACAAAAGTGCTCAGAGCCGCTAAAGAAGTTTTCACTTCAAAAATTGTAAGCAATACTACCTATTTCCCATTTTTATTTCTTTAGATTCGTTGAGTGTGCTCAGGAACTCCATGAGCTCATACCGCCTTCCCCCTTCTTCCATCAGATATCCAGACGACGTACGACTGGCTACTTTCATTACCTGGTCAAAATCATCTTTTTTTATATTTTATAATGTTTACTGGTTTGGTATTCGAATGGCGTATGTAGGTACTTCCGAGTTCAAATAACCTGGACCTTTTTAAGGTACGAGTGAATCTTCTGGGTGAGCTCGCATAAGCGTCGGCCTCATTTTCAATTTAAAAAAATATATATGACTGGTTAGAATTAGGCGTTTATTTAAGAAAATTTAATTTAGCTGTTTGCTCTAAGGAAGAACCCAAATTTGGTGTATTTTGAAAATTAATTTTATTTTTTAGGAAATATTATATTATTAATATCTATTCATTTAATGTGACTCGTTTACTTTCTTTGTCTATTCTAACAGAATCGTGCTCTATCAAGGTCATAGGGGCCTCATTACCCTAATGTGCCCAGGGCCTCAAATTGGTTAAAGACGGCCCGGCCCTGTGCGTTTCCGTTACTGTCACCCGGGGAGGTACCCTAAAAAAAATTTTTTTTAAAGATTTTATTCTACCGTTTTCTCCGCGTCATCGATATGTATACTCATGCCAAATTACAGCTTTCTAGTACTAACAGTTACTGAGAAAAACGGGGGTCGGACGGACTGACGGACGGACATGGCGAAACTATAAGGGTTCCTTGTTTACTACGGAACCCTAAAAACTGAAAAAATCAAATTACTTGAATTTCCCGAAACGTGGGGTAATCTTCAGGGGATTTTTTTATTATTTGTTGGTATCCCGAAATCGAATTATAAACCGACTGAATGATGGGACATCAATTCTAAGCTGGCTTCTATGGCAGATTTATACTACGCGATTTGATCGGTTTATATGTGAAATGTTTGGAGGTTATTTTTGAATTAATTTACATATTTTTCCTATTTCATCAAGTGTCTCATGATATAACTTTATGATTTAGCTCAGTAACTTGGTACCGGTGAGATTTTAGAAATAATCACGGGTCCAAAATGCAAAGAAAATGTACTTACGCAAATTACGCATGGAATGTAACATCCGCCTTTTTTCGGTCGAGTTTGCTTTTACAGCCCAACACTGAACACCCCACCATGTTTGCACTGAACACCCAAACACTACGGATCTGATAATTGGTAAATTATTATTCATTTAAACCAAACTTATCATTAATTCTCCATTTATAAAATGCACTACCAAATATTGCCAATTTGTTTTGCAATCTTCTTGACACAAAACTTTGACACAAATACAAAAATTTTCGATCGGTGATAAGGACAAAACATCGCACTATTTTCTACTTCCTCTCATAGGAATCGCAATAAGGCTATCTTTCTCTTACAAAGCGTGTCAGGCCCTTGGTATTTTATCCATCACTCTTGGCCACTAGGTATTTTGAAGGGAACTGTCACCGTATTTAGGGACAATAAGAACTACTTTCCATGAGAATTTATTTGAAATATGATCTTTACGGAAATCGGTCAGTCTGGCTATCCGATATTGGACTTTGGAAACGCTTTTTTAGGGACAATAAGAGCTACTTTCCATGAGAATTTATTTGAAATATGATCTTTATGGAAAATCTTAGGATTGTCTTAAAACAGTTAGAACCTTGGCTTCCCAAGAAGACCAGCTGGGGACCCCTCGTAACATAGCAATCACGATACTAGGAGGGGTCAACTAACCTGGTCTTGGAATTTATCGCGAGTTTATACATTTTTCCCCAGTACAAAAGTGCTCAGCGCCGCTAAAGAAGTTTTCACTTCAAAAATCGGGTTCTGGCGGATGTCCACGCGCTTCGCCGCATTTATATGGGTTACCCACAGAATTCTGATTACGATAACCCTATGCAGAATTTATTAGGTAATGGTACAAACAGTTCGAGTAAAATTTGAACAACGTTTGAGGAATACTAATTACGTATAGAACTGGTGGAACTGTTTAAACAATAGATACCTCAACAAACAAATAATACAAAACGTTTATTTTTCTTGATAACTTACTAAGTATTTTATTTATGTTATAGGGGGCAAACGAGTAGACGGATCGCGTGATGGTAAGCGCGTTGCCAACCTTTCAGAAACGAGAACGCTCTATTTACTTACAAAATATTAGTAAATACTTAATTATGTTATGTATTTACTAATATTTTATTTAATATTTATATATGGTATGTATTTATAATGTATGTTAATATGTTAGTTATTGAAATGATAACTAGATGAGATCAAAAGAAGGTAATCATGGCATCTGCTCTACCTCAAATTCACAGATTAATAATTAATAAATGAAATGAGAATGGTCGCTTCGCTAGTAATACAACTAATAAAATTAACCTTATGTTAAGTAGGTATGTGTATGAATCACTACACTTCAACTACTTCAACAACTAAGCTTCAACGACGTGAATCGTAACGAACGGCATTGCTTTATATTTTTTGCTCAGCTCATCAGTCTTTTATTGTTGATTATGTATAAGCAAGCAATCATAACCGGTTGACCAGCATCTTTGAAAACAGGAGTTAACACAAAATCAACACAAAACTCTCGGCAGAGATATTCATGACATACTTATCAGTGTAAGAGAACTATGTTATTATAATTTATTATTGTCTCAGTGTTTTCTTTGATATAATATCTCTGGATACAATAGCCAGGTACGAGCAGTGCATCACTCGTGGGAAGATGCAAGATAAAGCCACAAACGTACTTTCATCCGATCACGCATGATATAAAGTGCGAACCACACAACACAACAATGCTAACAAACAGTCGAGTACAAGAAACACACACGACTGTTCAATGAAATGTGAACTCTACAGCCGTCACTTTAAATACGATAAACCATGATTTATCTCGTCTGATGGCACATCGTATGTGTATCTTACATGTGTGCAAAGCAGTTTTTTACTCGCTCGTTACTTAAGTAAGTCACGTGAATTCAAATGAATCGATTGTTAAAGTTTCACAAATGAGAAATATCACTTATGTAGGAAAGGCATGCGTATAGGATGTTCGACGCGTGGTTGGACAAACGAAAACAGCGAAAAGATGGGCCCATAGCCATATGCTACTTACCCCTATAAATCTGGCCTAGAGAGAGAAAAAGTTTTACCTGCTTTGGGTTTACGAAAAATACAATTGATTTACTTTATTGGTTATTTTTTGCGTGTCCTCTAAATCTAGATAATCTCTCTGTAAATCTAGTTATTGAATAAAAATGCATGCAAAGTATCATCTCAAACTATTTTACTCAAATTATCATTAGGCAAAAAATTATTAGGTAAAACAGCTTCTCGCAATTATACAGTTCGCATAATTCTTTTTTGCCAAATTATTGTTTAACGTATAACTATTTGGTCATGTTTCATTTTTATCCCAAAATATTAGTTCCTCATACAATTAATCACATGGAATCCCTTGTACTTATACAAGTACTTTACATTAATATTAATACTGTAAATTGAATTAGTAATAAATGTTCGGTGCTGGCGCTACACCAGCCGCTGTCGCGGCAAGCTCGCTTCGCTCGCTCGGCTTGCGTGCTATTCTACCTAACACTCATCCTCGCTTCGCTCGTATCTAATTTAGTACCCTTACAATTAATTGCAAGATATAGGTTAATTATGCTTTTTATCAAACTTTCAATTAATTGACTAAAGTAAGTTTTATAGAGTCCCTTACATGTCCGACGGACGGAAGGATAACAAAGTGACCGTATGTCTCCTCAATTTCAGTGACACAATGGCATTTCCTACACATTAATGGACGGGTTCTGCGCTATTGCAAAACCGTTTGAGAAATAATACTCAAGACATTATTTTCCTGTTTCACTGCAATGTGGAGATGTCTCCACCACTTGGTGCTAAATAGACACTAAAACAACGAGCCAGTCCTCCCATTTCCTTCCTCCTCCAAAATTGACAATAAGTATATACAGTTTGTAGTACACGACACGGTTTCCACGAGCAACCAAGTGGAGATATCGCGAGAGCCCTCGAAGTTTTAATGCTTAGGGTATATTTACAAGTTTTCCTAAATGTGTACTATAAAAAACAAACTTTCTATTCAATGTTGTACGGTTTCTTTTGACACTATTGCACATATTCACAATCCACGTGAGAACTATACATATTTAGTTCCTTCGATAAAAATACGGGTTACAAATCATATAGGTATTAATAATCACATACTACCTTCTGTGTGTATAGAATACGTAAAACACGTCAAGCGTCAAGCATGACTGGTTGCTCTGCACAGTTTTAATAAAATAAGAGAGTTTAGGGCCTAAACTCTCGTACTTCAGGCGTATGTTTTTAATGTAGACTTTCTATTTTGGAAATCCATCAACTGCCCATTTAAATGATTTTAAAACCAATCAACATTAGATCGCTAGACCAGCTTAAAGACACCATAATATTGTATTGCCATCCAACTTAAGTACATGCCAAATATGAATAAATTACGGTATACCATTTTAGAGCGCTGAAAGGAATCTCAAAATCTTTGAACCTACCCAAAGAAACATACATAAATGGGAAAACAAATACAGGGATGCGCTCATAATATGCAGACATTGTAATTTCAGATAGTCGTTAACTCGGCACCTTTTTATAATAGGTACATAGGTACCTAATATCTATACATGTGTTTGAATTTAATTTTTGTATAATTTTATATTCTCAGTATTCACAAACATGCGAATAACATGGGTACCTAAATATTATTATACACAACATGCCAATTTAATGTGCTATTATAGTCCTTTCGTTCTTCACAGCGAAATTAGGTAATCAGATCTTCTAAAGGGCGCGTTGCACCAAACCAGAATCATTGAATTGAACAGACATAAGACAACAGTAATGGCAACATTTACCTACTCGTATTTGTTTGCTTGCTTACGTATGCTGTTGCGATAATTACTAATGCGTTTAGAATCTGTAATGTGATGCTGATATTGCGTGTAAACATAACATTTCCTCCTTCATACGTATACTGGTCCGTGAGTCAATAAAGAGTTCCAATGTGTACTTACATATTTTTAAATAAAATATAAATTAAAATTCGACAGCCATAAGGACTCTTAAACAATCAGTAAATAGTAGTAGCATTTTCGTTGCAAGGTCGTTGCAGACGGAAGCAGCAGGCACGATTACATTGACGACTAGACAGTCAGGGACCGTCCTTCGGGGACAGATATCAAGTTCACATACCGACGAGACATACGACACGAGTAGGATAATCTTTATACTCGAGTAACACGCTAATTCTACATACAAATACTCTTCTAGTACCTATACGGATGTACGCTATACAGAACATGTCGAGCGCCGAGGTACCATAAGCAAACAAAGCAGTAATAAACATTTGCACATGACCAATTTCAAGTCGTTAAAGTGTTTTGATTCTGATATTCTATTTTGGAGCGCCCTTGCATGTTACGATGTATTTTATGGCTAATGTTCCTACGCGCTACGCGCCGCGACATTATGAACAATAAATCAAGTTTTAAGGCAAGGAAGTCCCACTGCAGACGTCCCGCTCTAACACGCGTGAGTTTACAATTAACCGTCCCGCTCTCTACGGAACTCTGCGCGTAACTTTCGTGAATATTTAGTACATTTTTATATATATAATTTAATACTGGATCATTTATCAAAAATCTATCCGGTAATTGAGTTAGAAAAATAAAAAAAACTATCCTTTTTGTAAAAAAAAACATCACTGCCGTTGACAATTTTGAAATAATCAGCATGAAAGTTTATTTTTACGATGATATTTAGGATTTTTTAACCAAAGTATTTTTCAATATTTTGTTCGGTTATTGTGTTAGTTTCTTTCTTTTTCAATCTACAGTAATTTTTGTGTAGTGTAATTCTACGTTATTTCATCACACTCTAATCTCAAACTTTAATATTTTCGTCGATTCAAGAACCGGCCTGGCCTTAAAGGTAAATCAGTTCCAAACCGCTACCAGGGTTACCATCAGGGTTTGTATGTACAGACGTAATAGTATGATTTCCTCGACGTATGTCACAACATAAGTACTTCTGCTATAAAAGAAATAGTACTTAGAACTAAAAAATCAGAACTTGTAGCAATTTGCAAAAACACAATTATTGAGGAATTGAGAATTATTATCAACGGATGAATGGAATCGTAAATATGGCAGAACGCTTTTCCAAGGATAAGTATAAATGATGTTTATAAGTATACCATATTTATATGTATTTCATGGATCAATTATTCCAGAATTTATTGATGATATTAAGTACTCGTATTTAATAATGGCTACAAGTATATTGCTTTTTTTTAACGAAGAATAACGATTTTGTCTATTTTCGTCTCGGCAGATCTGGCATAATAATAGCGTCGGCTTTTTGCTGTGAATTGGCCCGTAAGTTATCGTCCAGTAGCTCTAGTATAAGTTTTTTCGAACATTAACTAATTCGAACGCGTTTGCGTTTTGTCTCAAAATGTATGAAAACGCTCGCACCGAGTTTGAAATACGCGCGTTCATCGGTTAGCAACAAATGTTATACTCGCTGTTTTAGTTTCCACTAGTGACCACCAGAGGCGCTGTTCACGTTTTCATACCACTTTCATACATTTTGAGACATAACGCAAACGCGTTCGAATTAGTTAATGTTTGGAAAAAACTTATACTAGAGCTACTGTAACCTGGTTAACCTCCAGTAGTCGACATGAAAAAATATTACAAATAAAAACTAAACTAACAGACCCGCACCCGGCCAGTCCAGCTAAGCATTCAGGCCTTAGCTGTTCCTAGATATGGCCAATGATAATTCCAATAAATCAGAATATGGTATGATTCTATAGTAAATCTTAATAGGGAGGCCATCGGTGCAATAATTTTTCCATGTCGTCTGTTTCTAGGTCAAACTGAGCCCAAGGCATTTAAATTATAAGACGTGTATTCCGAGCATAGAATATCTAATACTTAATTTGAAAGGCAACATAGCAACATATTTCCTTTAAACAGTAACATATTTATGCGTAACGGTGCCTTGTTTTGTATTAAATAACAAAAAATTGCAGTATAGTACGTCCGAAACTGTAAGGCCAAATTATATCAAATGGACGTAACCAAGAATCTGCCTTATAGTCAGATCTCTTAGTCGTTTTTTACTTGCATTAGTTTGATAAAATATGGTTTTAGAGTTTCGTATAAACTATACTTGACCACAGCACGCACAGCTGTCCGTTTAGACCGCTTGAGGTGTAAGTCATTTAGTTATTACAAAATTATGGTTGTACTTAAGATTTTTATTAAATGTAAAGTATTAGTTGTTTTAAGGTTTCCGTACCCTAAAAACAACCCTTATAGGATCACTTTGTTGTCTGTCAGTTCGTCTGTCAAAACCCTTTTTCTCAGATTACCGGTGGAATGGAGGTATTAAGTTGAAATTAATATAAAATACTCAGGTTTGCAATACCTTGGAGATGTAAAAAAAAATATGGGTACCAACTGAGGCCTCGTGCTCGAGCCCGACTCGCACTTGACCAGTGTGCAAGATTGCACAACTTTTTATAGCATTTTACTCTTTTATACTTTTTTCTGTCTTTGGTAGTTTTATTGTCTTAAGCTTTTATCTACGACACCAGTGCATTTTCCTTTAATACTTAATAACCAGTTTTTTTAAATACCTACTACTTAATAACTTTGACGTCAAATATATGAAGTACGAGTAGGGTGATCAATACGTAATTATAAAATTAGGCTATGCTGGTGGTAAACGATAACCTAACTGTGAGGAATCCCACACGCGTCAAGGATCCCGCACCGCCCACACGTGCATTCAATAATAGCGGGGCAGGAGTCTACGCGAAGCATCTGTTCCCGCATGGACCCTCCATCGTTATTGACTGGCCTGAGCGGCTACCGCGGACGCAAAAAAATCAGTTCGTATATCTCTATATCTATCTATCAGTGGCGGACCATCCATACAATACAACTCGATTCCCACCGGCTTGCCTAATTTTCAGCCTGTCCAGTTCTTTTACTACGGCTCATGAAGAATAGGAAAGACAAATTATTTCCGGCTTCCCTTAGAATATTTTTGACGCCCCGCCACTGGTAACCTACGAGTTTATAGCGCTGCTATATCTATCACTTTTTATTTATACTACGACAGTGACGAGAACAAGCATACGGCCTGCCTAATCGTAAGCAGACAACCTAGCCTATGGATGCTTCCACTTTTTACAATGACAAGCGCGCTGTAGACCCTTTTATAATCGGCTTCAAAAAGAAGGAGGTTCTCAATTAGTTTGTATTTTTTTTAAATGTTTGTAGACATCCGTCATCAATTTTTTAATCAAAGTGAAAACAGAAAAATTCAACACCACAGGTGGGATTTGAACCCACGACCTCTGGAATCCGTCCATTGCTCTACCAAACCACCATCCATCCATTCACATCCGTCCATTGACATCTGTCATGTTTCATAAAAACCGATTTGGATTTTTGAAATGAATACTTCTTTAGCGGCGCTGAGCACTTTTTGTGATGGGGGAAAATTGAACTCGCGACGATTCGTAAGACCAGCTAGTTGACCCCTCCTAGTATCGTGATTGCGATGTTAGGAGGGGTCAACTTAGCTAAACTCAGCTGGTCTTACAATGCGTAAGACACAATGATACTCGGGAGTCTCATATTATGTATATATGTAAATGGATTATGCTAATATGAATATGAACATGAATATGAGTATGAGTATGAATACGGATACATCTTTGTTATTTACTTTCTTTATTGAGTTTTCACTTCTGCCGGCACTCCCGGAGTGCAACCCGTTGTTTTTTTTTTTATTGAGAGAAGGTACCTCCACGTTGATACAATTTTGGTGTAGATGATGACGAGATCCATGAGGAATCAAAAGAACTCCTCAAATATTAGAAGTTACACCCTACTTTTTAGTGCACTTTATAATACCTGGGTGTCAAGTATATTTCATTCGGTATTGTTTTTTTGGTTTACAGTGAACCATTGATTGACACTGAATTTGGAAAAATTATTAGCCCTGATTTCGGGTTATAATTACTGGTAAAAATTGCAGAATATCAACACCTAAATAAGACATATTGAATTAAATGAATTGTAACATTTGTAACTTCATGTCGCGGTTGTAAACATAAGAACATTAAAAAATAATGCAATCACTACCTGGTAGAAGCAGTTGAGCTCAGTTGCCTTCGAATCAATCGCGTCTAGAGAGCAGCAGATCAACTTTCTCGCCGTTCTTGTATCGACGTGAGACCGGGTGTTGTATACGAATATGGACACGGCCACTGCCGGTGTAAATAGGGATGTTGACACCAAGTAAGAAAATCAATGAATCCGAATTTTCTCGAAAAAGGATCAAATTCTCTATCAAATAGTGAAAAAAGTAATCCAATAGAATAAATAATTACATAATTATAAGTCTTCAAAGTTTTAGGAGGGGGCATTTTCTGTCCCTTTTCCGCAAAACGCCCTGTTGTATTGAACGATCGTCATTTACTATGGCGCTCGAGGTCAGTGACGTCACTGACCTGTAGCGTTTTCTCTCTCTAACTAAAAACATTCTAACGGTTGTAGTTTCGTTATTTTTTGAGATATTTGAATAGGATTTTCACTTTTTGGCATAGTTATATGTATTCTTTCGTATGGAGTATTAATAAATTTTGAGTCAACATCCCTATTGCGAGAGATATGACGTAGAAACTACAGTCTATTCAACCTTACGTGTCCTATCATGTAAACAATTTATTTTTAAGACATTAATCATTATCACACTTTTACTTTAGGATTACAATACTTTGTGAGCTTCTTTAAACATTTTAAGTGATGACAACAACATTTTGAGTGATTACACTATAAGTATAGTTTAATCCTAGAGAAAAGGGTGATTAATGTCTTCAAGAAAAGTTGTTTACATCATACATGATAGGACACGTAAGGATAAATAGACCCTATTATGACTAGCATTGGAAGGAAACTTAGTTACCCAGCAAGGAAAATTAGTCTGATTTCGTAATCCCATAATTTGATATCATCCAATCGATATTGATGGACTTGTCATGTAATTTATCAAACCTTAATGGTGATATCGCTTATTCGATATCTGCAATCAAATGTGCCCTTCAGACGTCTCTGTGTAGACGCAACAAAAAAGGAATAAAAGATACCGATCCAGACTTGGGAACTTCTGAAAGTCAAATAGTTAAGTTGTTGTTAATAGGGAGCAACTTTGTGATGTGTGTGATATACTGTTCTGGTAGAGACCATCACTTAAGTTTCACGATATGATTCTAGTTTTATCATTAGAGCTTAAAATGGGTTATTGTCAGTCAGCAGTTATATATGATAGTGATATAATTACATGATTTAAAATTCAGTTTGTGTTGGCCATGGGCGGTTTACTTAACACCGAGTTTGTACAACACAACACATAGTGCAGCTATACTTTATATAGCGAAATAGAAAAAACACTTTATAAAACGTTACCTTCCACTTATAATGTGAACACGGTAGTCCGCGGACTCAGTCGGGCGATGCCGGGGAACGCACAATATCGGCTTTCTCTCGCCGTCCGCAACTTCATCAGCCCGCGCCCAGAGAAAACACGGTGACAATTATCTACACCACAACAACACGTTTCCGTGATATAAATACATGGGAATCTAATCGATGGATAAAGATATACAGACTCCTAACTTATCTGATTTGTAAGTTCAATCTTTATATATTCTCTAATAAATAAATAAATATTTGTGGACAATCTTACACAAATCAACCTAGTCCCAAACTAAGCAAAGCTTGTACTATGGGTACTAAGAGACGATATACATACTTATATAGATAAATAGGTACTTAAATACATAGAAAACATCTAAGACCCAAGAACAAATATTCGTGCTAATCACACAAATAAATGCCCTGGCCGGGATTCGAACCCGAGATCTCCAGCTTCGCTAATATCATATCTTATTGTACAGGATGGCCCAAAAATAAGTTGACAAGGAATTTTTAGGATATTTTTTATTACGACACGACTACACGACTTTTATAAAAAAAGCGTTAAAAATAATATAATTTAACTAAACAAAGCACTAGTTATCTGCAAAATATTCCCCTTTGGCTTTGATACACAATTGCAAACGTGCGTTAAGCTGACGAGCATTTCCTTTTGTTATTTCCTCGCAAATGTGATGAAAAACATTGTGTGTATCACGGGTGGTAAGGGTTATTACAAACTCAAGTCAACAAAAGCTTCTATTAGACTTTCGTTAGTAATAACCTACTTACCTCCCTAAATGCACAATGTACTATAAACTTTATTGGACAATACAAAAAAGTAAAGATGGCGGTCTTAATGCCTTAAGGCATCGTATATATGTATATAAAAGTATAATTTTTCTTTGTTCTAACATGGATAGATTTTTCGTAAGTATTCAAAAAAATCAATTAAAATGAAACCAATATTTACGAAAACTATGCGCAGAGCTTCCGTAGAGAGCAGGATGGTTAATTGCGAACTCAAGCGTGTTAGAGCGGGACATTTGCCGGCCTAACCTCAGTGTCATAGTTATCATCATGAATCGTCATTATCAGCCTATGCAAGTCGCAAAGAGTTAAGGTTAAGAGGCAATAACAGTAGCGCCGACACTCAGTACGGGTTTTGAAGTTCTCACCGGCGATAAATCTGCTGTAATTGTTATTACTTTTAAAAGCTTTTGGTAAATTAATTGTCCATCATGCCTGCGAATTCACATCGCCAATATGCCGAACCTGTAACATTGTGTTACACAGTCAAGTAGGTATTTATATCGATAACAGAAATCGTGACCAATTATGATGCTGCCAACCCCGCAGTGGACGGAAAGCATTGAAAACGCATTGATCATGTCACAGGAACACCAAGTTCAAGGCCCGTGGCTCTATATAAATCAGAGTGAAATACGAACAAATATTACCATAGTAATCGGGAAGACAGTGAATATAAACACAGCATAAATCATAATCGTTATGATTTATTTTAAAATATAGCGACGGCAAGAAATTAAATTGGCGAGTAATTCCGATCGCGATCACAATGCACGCGATGATTTGTTATTAAAACCGGACCGGAATAAATGCATGCAACCTACAAGTCAATCCATGAATACTTCATTAGATGACTTAACATTATTTGCTAATATATATCCTCATTGCAAAATCAGCGCCAGAGAACCAAGTCATCTCTATCATCAGCTTGATTCGCAAGGAGTGATTGATGATACCAAGTTACGTAAAGAAGGAAATCCTTCTCTAAATATTTACTTAATTATTTTTTTTACTAAGACATTGTTTTTTTTTGAGACATTTTATTATTTTATTAAGACGGAAACGAAAACATGATTTCCCAGTAACCTTATAATAAATTAAGTTTTTGCTAAGTTAACTTTGGAGAGAAGAGAAACACTAAATTGGAAGTTAAAAAAATCTTAATTAAATTTTTTGTAAAAAAGCTTACTTTGGTGGCTTCTCAATTCTTTGTTTTACAGTGTTTATCTACGCACCGGGGACTTCACCACAATACCCTTCTCGATGGGGTAGGTCAAAATATTTTTAGCGTCCTCCTTTAAAATACCTGACTAGAAATTGTGTAGAAACAATTTTACATGTAACAGAACACTAGAGCATAGTAAAAATATCCTAAATAGACTTCAACTTCACAAATACATTTACAAAATACTTTAATGAGATGAGTTTGCAGTTTGGAAAAGGCATTTAAGAGGGCGCCGAGCATATTTAGCAAAAACAGCCTTCACCTCTCAATCTGTGGAGGTCACGATTCTCTACAAAAATATATAAAATATATGTAATTATTATCACAAAGAGTGTGTTTACAAGTTATCACTATTAGTAATCTATAATAAATTACACTTTAATAAATACAATACCGTAAAGTTGCACTAAAAATGAGAAGAACGCGTGTCGGCGTTTAGGCAAAATTGAATTGAAAAATCTATTATTTCGTTTCAAAATCACACTCAAACAAATCTCAAAAGTATTCACTATAAGTTATCACACTTTTCACATTTTTCCTCGCAAAGATCAATGAGAATTTCAAACGTAAATCTAAACTTTAGTGACTTTTCCATACATTTTCCCTGCCACCATACTTTCGAAAAATCGACAGATGGGCATTGGCCCTCGGTGAGAGCAGACGCATGCTCCTTTTTTCGCTTTGACAGCTCTGTTTTTGACATTTTGCCCGTATACGAATACAATATGTATACCACACACAAAGATTGTATTAATTGAAGTAGGGTAAATAAATATTGACGTGTGGCGTTTTAAGAACATTTTAACATGGAATTTTTGGTATTAGCCTTTTATTTTTTAGAGAACATACAGTGTTTGGTCCCGAAAGTTTACTTATGCGTTCAAATTATAATGTTTTCCTTCCCGAAAACGCATTCTAGACTCAAAAAGGTTGCCGATGCGTTTCATTACAAGGGAAATTAATTTCAATGAATGGTCACCCTGGCGGAACATCTTTATAACGTAATGACATTTGTCACTTACTTCAAATGAAAATTTGTGTACATTTTTCTTTCTTTATATTTCAATAATTTTACGTATCTAATGTTGATATCGAACACCAAATACGCATACACACACGCCTCTCGACAGTTTGCGAACAACGCATACTTATCTACTGGCATTTTTTGGACATATCGCGCGTCGTCCCATTAGCCTCGAGTACATCATGATGACGGGAAAGGTGGAGAATAGACGAGCTCGGGCCAGCCAGGTGGATTGAAAAAATCTCCAAATTCGCCGGACTCCGAGAACACCAGGCGCTGCATGCAGCGCATCATCGGAACCACTGGCGAGCCATCTGCACTCCCCGCCAGAGACATAGCGGTCACGATCCTCAGCATTGAAGAACCCACTGATTGGATTGATTGGATTGGAATACTTATTGAAATTTGTGTGGATATTCACGCTTTCTCGTCAAATAGGAATACATTTAATGGCTAAATATATCTCAGATGTCGTGATATAACTTCAGGAATCGTGGATTATCAATCTGCAGTGTCACACAACAAAGAAAGTAATAAGCAGCAGAAGATTGTACTGTCGAAGCCGCATTGTCATACTAATTATAGAATGAAAATATAAATGTGTTTTTTTTATCTTAGTTATATCTCTAACGACGACGTATAATCTGAGTCTTATACAAAATATATGTATGTAGTCCTACTTATTTCTGCAGGTCTGTAATATTTTTTACGATATAATTTTAAATTTTCATGATATGATATAATTTACCTATTGATTGATATCCTAATGTAAAATTGAAACGACGATTTGTGTGTTTGTTGTAACTTTTTTTGTGTAATGATTTCCATTTCTGAATTCCTATACGTGTGAACGTGTTGCATGTATTAATTTTAGAATAAGTATTATTTTTTACGTTGCTGTGCCCTAACAGGGTTATGCTGGAACTGTATTTATATATATAACATCTTGTAAGACCCATACTGCAACTAATAAATGAAATAAATAAAATAAATGAAATAAGTACGGTTTCTAATTTCTATTTGATTGATTTTTATGGTTTGAAATTATTTGGTTCACTGCTTTGATTTTGGATATACATACTTTAGTATATACATTGTAGTCTTTGGATATACGTAAGTACGTCACACCGGGTAGAGTCAGTCCGACCCAGGTCGGGCCTAGTAGAGTTTAGTGAACCAGCGACAAAACTCCCAGTAAGTAGCTCGATTCCACTCACAACTCAGATTCGGTAGAAGCCGCGTAACCAATCTCACTGGAGCGCAAACTCTTAGAGTATCCCAGTGTTTAAACCTCCCGCGTGGTCATGTCGGAGGTTTCCCCTCGATTTTCCCCAGGCCACTTTCCAACCGCGCACTCCTATCGATTTATTGGGCCCGACCTATAAGGCCACAATCAGGTTGAAAAAACAAAAAAAGTACGTCGCAATAATTGTTTGGACGTTACGTAAACGTAGTAAATAATGGTAAGATTGCAATTTCAATTGCGTATATTATAAGTATTATAACTGTTACATTACAGCATGTATGCAGCATGTACATGGATTTAGCTATACGCAACCATTGTCCAAGTAGTGTTAAAAGTTCAGTAAAATTTACTCCACTAATTATTCTATTCAATTATCGTTCTTATAAGAAGGAACATGAGAGCTAATTTGTCATAACATAACTATGGACTCGTACATTCAACCATGCACACGATAGCGCGTCCGGCCGGCCAAGTTCCAATTACAGATAGTGACAATGATTTACTAAATCCTACTTGATCATATTTGTCCTACTTATTTCATTATCATTAGGTTTTAAGAATACTTAACAAACTTATTTCAAAATACTGCCATTAATTTTCATTAAGTTTCATTACATAATATATATCGAAATAAAACAACCGCATCTTCGCTTAAAACTCGCATTACCTATAAAAGCCACTTTAGCTTAGTTGGTAGTGACCCTGCCTGCAAAAAGATTACACATTCTTAAGTTTTATTCACCATTTATTCAATTAAATATAATTTAACAACATAACAGCTTAAGCCATGGCATTGATACACTTAAATATAGGTATTTTAATCTATTTGTATATGAATAATTAGGAGCGTTTTACTAAAATCAAATCCCAATTTTCAGAAGTAAGGTTTTGGTGACAGATCAGAATTCAGAACTTGACTTTTATTTTTACATTTTTGTCATGCCTTAATAAATCATCAAATATTGTAAATCAAAACTTTGTATTCCTTACAGAAATTGACAGAGCATTGTCATTGTACAGTGACAAGTTATGACAATTTCGATTTCTCTAAGGAGTTTTTAACTCTGATATACACAACCGAAAATACCTATTAAAAAAAATGTAAGTCAATGACCCGGGCCAACAAAATGAAGTAGTGTGTGTGAAATATGTATGTGTGAGTTACTGGGGAAAATAATTTAAAAAAATAGAAATTTGACAGGCGCTGATAATTTACCCTGCACGACGCAGTCTTAATATATGGATGTAAATTGAGCTCGCAGAATAAGAGGTAATTTTCCAAATTAAGACCCTTCAAAATAATGTACGATCATTTCTCGAGCGACGACCCGACCACTGCAAGAGCTTAAGCGTTTTTAAATTAGAATATTCAACGGACAATCGTTTATCTTACTGAAAAAACAAAATAAGTAATTTTCGGTGACACATGATCAACACCTTGTTATTTTGGGTTTAAGAGGTTCATTAAACTCTGTAAGTAAACATTAAAACACGTCCTTTGTGATTAACTCTGATGAAAACTATTTATATAAAAAAAATACAGGACAAAATGTTATCAACCGCGGTGTACCGACTTGTTTCATTTACATAGGAAGTATTCTACACATATCAGCTCGTAAGTGTTTAGGAAACGTTAGACTAGCAAATGGCAACTAAATAAGGAAGCAATCTATGCTCGTATTAAATGTAGGTACATATTTTAATAATAAGATAAGGAGTATAGTAGCTATAGAGCGCAGGCGAGTGAAAGCGGGTGAAACTTCCGAACGGAAGCCGGCTTTCTACCCCGCCTCCTGCCGCCGTGAAGAAAACTAACCCTGGCTGCTTTTATAGAGAGGGCAGTGTACTTAAACGGGTGACCAAGCTCGACAGCTTTATTGCGATAGAGAAAACTGCAGTGGACCGTCGCGTCGGAGCCAGCCGCCGTGATTGCTAGTTTAAGTGTTTATACCTACTCGTTGCATTATTTTATGCTAACGTTTGAAGAATTACTGAAAGATAAAAACAATAAAAATACGATACTTTTATATCCAACCAGCGTGTTATCGCCTAAATATTGCTCGATATCAACCTGCATGCACTTCTATTCTATAGCACAAGCGAATTATGATTTTTGGTCAGTATGCTTATTTTTCTGTTAGCCAGAACCTGAACAAAACATTTTTTCTTATATTATGTATTTATTTAATTTTAATTTTATTCATTTTTTTAAATATCTTTTCTTGACATTCTTCGTATATCCAATATTAACAAGCAAAAAATATTTATATTCGGGAGTGCCAAAACCAACGAATAAAACGTGCACATAGTTTGTATGGAGAAGGCCTTGCCCTACCCTGCGCCTTAACATTCCCATAGCATGGCGTGAGAGTGACGGCTTTTGTATTTGACAGAGGGTCTACTCCGAACATTCGTATCGTGCCTACGAAGTTAGGATTTCGATGTTCTGGGGTACAGGGCCAGAGCGTTGAAAAAGGTTAAAAGTTATCTAATAAGATATACATTTATTTATCTGTATTGTATCCAAATACATTTGAGAACACAATCGCAATGCCGCGCTATCTAATTTTCTGATCGTAAAACTACACACATGGTTATGTATGTGTAAAATGTAATACGGCGTGTCTGTCTTTCACGGCTAACGCGTAACATCGTGGTCATCGTGTGTTTACAGAGACAGCGCGCGTTATATTCCGCGGCGTGGCGGCGCGGCGGGCGCGAGCAAGGTCGCGCGCCACGTGCGCTCGGTGCATTGTTGTCCGTCGAGAAAGTTGTTTTTCTCCATTTTCTATTGACATTTAGGAGAACTTATGAATCTGAATGCAAATTGTGAATGGGTAGTGAAAATACTGAACCGAGTATTAAGGGCCCTTTATTTCAAGTATACAATAAAATCCGTTAAAGTTACAGTTGTTTTTCATCTTATTGTATGGGAATTTAGAGATACAGTTTCAGGCTCAGTGTTAAAAGTTAACCAGTTCTTAGTCTGTGGCTGGAACGAATTTTATCTATTTGACCATGGAATTTATAAATGTAATTCAAAGGGACTTTCGCTTTCACATAACTGCGCTAAAAACTGGCAAGATTATCACGTTATAATGTTACGTATATTGTATTGCAGTTTACTTTAACAAGGATTCGTTCTAAATAGCTCATAATTTCTTAATTGAAGGGTGAAAAGATATACATACTTACAACTCTTACAAGAACAAGAACGCTTCCACTAACTTATCTACTCATTACATATAGAAAACATAAAACAGTTAATTTTTCAAATATTTTCAACCAAAGCATATAAACTATAATAAAAATAAACTTTAAATATCTAACGTTAAATATAAACAGTACCTAAGTAACAAAGTCAAAATAATTTATTCAATCTAGACTGAATAGGTACGCCTGGCAGGTCGAACCAATTCAAACGTAAGACCTCTGCTTGCCAAGGCCAATAAAGTTTAAATGATATAAATGAACTTCATTCTATAGTAGGTCGCACGAGCACTTTTACAAGTCTGAGAGTAACTAAATACCCATAAGATGATAAAACGATCTAGCCTCTAGAAGTGACAGAACGAATATCCGTTAGGTAAACGACACATTTTTAAAACAGCATAAAATTATAACGGACATTTCTGTGACAAGGGAGCTGTCATGCTGTCAAAGCGAAGCGTGCCCTGTCTGTGTGCCTTTTTAACTCTCGCCTTGACTTCAATGGCTGCCATAGCCATCGTTTAATTTTGTATGATCGAGTCGGTCAACAATCAATCGATTATCAATTGGTGTCGTTATACCATTGTAGCGCAACGGAAACCCACAACACAATGATCGCATTTAATTCGGACAATAAAGCATTAATTAGTCCCTTACTAGCAAACTTAATAAGTACGAGAGGGAAGAATGTTGTATGAGCGGGAAGAATGTTGTACGTGTGACATAAAGGAGAGAGCTTGCAACTTTGTAGGTATCTGTGTACATGTACACGCAGCAGCAGCGGGATATCCAAGTCCGTACACCTCGCGGCGCGCGGCACCACGGGTTTACCTATTAGTAGAAGAGATCTAGCCTTAGGGGTCATAATAATTCCCAAGGAAGCGATGTTTGATTTTTTTAGTTCTTTGTGTGTATCTTTTTGACATACTAAAAATCTTCCAAAATCTGACCGCGCAAAATGCGTTTTTTGACCCCACAAAAAAAAAATTTTGGATTATTTTTTTATTACTCAATAATGCTTAGTGCTACACAAAAACTTCGTATTAGAAATATATTTAGCATACAATTATCTATAACTTTGCTTCTTATCACTTTATTGATAAATCTAATAGTTCACGAGAAAAATGCTTTACAACATTGCGTTTCTTGTTAAAAACCTGTTAGTTAAAAGGCTTACTAAAATTAAACTATACCTTATGCAGACGGCAAGACACTTTGCTCTGTGATACTTGGGACCAATAAGAATGATTTCATCTGAGGAAATGAAAATTTCATCCACTGGATTTCAAGATGGCGGTCCTTTTCTAAAATGGGAGCTGCATTTTTTCAAAAGTGATTTGTTACAAAACGGCAGCTGCCATTTTATTAATACTGGTATCAATCGATTGGTACTGACACCACTAATTAAATTAAGAAAAATGTTATTTAAAAATTAAAGATGGCGGCAGACTATTAACAAAAATGTAAAATTTTCATTGTTCTTTTTTTCATTATATTAAAAATAACAACTAAATGTCCAGTTATATCGTCACTTTATTTATTTAAATAAATTCTCGTAGTATTATCTACGAGATGAAACAAAAATTATGACAATCCGTCGATAAGTTTCTAAACTATATGAATTACAAACGGGCCTCGGCAACTGTTCTGTATCACGGTAGATATGGAAACAAACTGCACTTGTAATGAAAATAAGACGCGTTGTACAGTCGTAGTAGTGAAGAGACCGAACTTAGTGATTGTTTTTGATGCTATCTAATTTTCATCCGTCAGAAACCGAGATTACACCATTTGAAAATAATACATTTAAAGTATTCTACCAAGTTAAAGGGTGCACAGATTTAAAAATTAAATATGGCAATCGAAATATAAATACGCTATTTAACAGAAAAAACGCTTAGATTTTAAAACATCCCTTCTGGAAATAAAATTAAAAAAAAACTTTTTTTTTCATTTTGCAACTAACGACTTTTTATTTATTTATACCCTGTAAAAGCCCAGATTTTGTATATTTTGTTCAAACAATTTTTTTAATAAGAGAAAACAGTTTTTTTTAATATTTATATTTATTACAAAATGCGATTTTTACATTGTATTTTGAATATAAAAGTAGTTTGTTGCGTAACAAAGATAAATAAAAGTTTTCTGTTTAATGTTCCCCATTTTTATTATTTAAAAAAAAGCATCAGGACCTAAATTATTATTTTTCAAATGTTAAGTAGCGTTTCCTCTTTCGATTGCCATATATTGAATTTCCAAATGTGTCCAGTCTTTCATTTAGTAGATTATTTTAAATATATTATTTTAAAGTGGCGTAATCTCGGTTTCTGGCGGATGAAAATTAGATAGCATCAAAAACAATCACTAAGTTCGGTCTCTTCACTACTACGACTGTACAACGTCTTATTTTCATTACAAGTGCAGTTTGTTTCCATATCTACCGTGATACAGAACAGTTGCCGAGGCCCGTTTGTAATTCATATAGTTTAGAAACTTATCGACGGATTGTCATAATTTTTGTTTCATCTCGTAGATAATACTACAAGAAATTATTTAAATAAATAAAGTGACGATATAACTGGACATTTAGTTGTTATTTTTAATATAATGAAAAAAAGAACAATGAAAATTTTACATTTTTGTTAATAGTCTGCCGCCATCTTTAATTTTTAAATAACATTTTTCTTATTTTGATTAGTGGTGTCAGTACCAATCGATTGATACCAGTATTAATAAAATGGCAGCTGCCGTTTTGTAACAAATCACTTTTGAAAAAATGCAGCTCCCATTTTAGAAAAGGACCGCCATCTTGAAATCCAGTGGACGAAATTTTCATTTCCTCAGATGAAATCATTCTTATTGGTCCCAAGTATCACAGGGTAAAGTGTCTTGCCGTCTGCATAAGGTATAGTTTAATTTTAGTAAGCCTTTTAACTAACAGGTTTTTAACAAGAAACGCAATGTTGTAAAGCATTTTTCTCGTGAACTATTAGATTTATCAATAAAGTGATAAGAAGCAAAGTTATAGATAATTGTATGCTAAACATATTTCTAATACGAAGTTTTTGTGTAGCACTAAGCATTATTGAGTAATAAAAAAAAAATCCAAAATTTTTTTTTTGGGGGGTCAAAAAACGCATTTTGCGCGGTCAGATTTTGGAAGATTTTTAGTATGTCAAAAAGATACACACAAAGAACTAAAAAAATCAAACATCGCTTCCTTGGGAATTATTATGACCCTCCCATACATTGATATCATAGAACTCCTCTACTAACAGAGAGCTACTTGTCCTTTTGCCCTGAAAGATTTCTTGGCCAAAAAATGCCTTGCCTACATTTAACGTCATGCCACTTAGATCTAAAGCTTAACAATCGGGAATACGTGGCACATTGAAAAAGAAAGATTATCGGCATAAAACTAAAGGTGCTCATGTACTTCAGTAGACATCTCAAAGGTTCCTGCTACCGCGAGCCACAAACGAAATTGTCTCTCTCTGTCGCACTTGCAAGTCTGTGGGGCTAGCATAACATGCATGTCGTCTCTACTTGCGCGCGAGATAGGCTACCTGTCACTGTCTGATTAATGCTGTCAAAAAGTGACAGGTAGCTTATCTCGCGCGCGAGTAGATACGGAATGCATGTTGTGCTTGAGGGGTTGTACGTAAGTGTACGTAAGTGCGACAGAGACGGAAAACTTCGTTTGTGGTTCGCGGTAGCAGCCCTGATACTTAAAGCTGTTTATAATTTAATTACCGTTTATGTTTAATTGGATCGGGTTTCATTGGTTTTAATAAAATATCTTAAGGAGTATAATATAAGTAGGTACCTTACCTACCCTTTATGTCTGCTCGACGATGCCCACCAGAGCAGTATCTTATATATCTTTAAACGAGCAATTCTTGTATATTTATTTATTTATATATATATTTATTTCGGGGATCTCGGAAACGGCTCTAACGATTTTGATGAAATTTGTTACGTGGGGGTTTTCGGGGACGAGCAATCGATCTAGCTAGGTCTCATGCCCGGGAAAACGCCGAGCAAAGCTCGGCCGCCCAGATATTGTAGATAAAACGGAAACTTATCGTAATTGGTGATGTACACTTTTAAAATACCGGCTAAGTGTGTGTCGCACCACCCACAACGAAGGGTTCCGTACCTACTACTACTTGACAACATTTAAAACTATTATCTTATACTGCAAATCAAATAAAATCGTATCTCCATAGGAAACTCACGGCACTTGCGTCCATTTGCTTAGGCAAAGCAGTTTTTCGGCAATAACAGAAACCGTTAAACCTATCCTGTTCGATACTTTTGTCGTAAAAAGTAGGTATTTAAAAAGCACTATGTTAATGAACCTTTTCAAAATTTTATTAAGAGGGCCCCCTTCCCCAGTGGGAATTATTGTGACTTTTGGAGTTATTTCTCCGAATACATTCACTCAAGCCCACCACAAAACAAAATTGTACTTAACTAATAAGGTCGGCACATTCATTTAATAAAATCTAAACTTTTGATATTGGTGAAGAACACGGCATAATGATGCTCCCACTCTCACTAGCTAAGCTAGCGAGCAAGACAAACAATTCGGAGGTGCGGTCTCCAATCAAGTGACATGGAAAGATACAGGCATCGATCATAATCGTAAAAAATCATTTCGCACATGCGCAGTTCCAAAACCCATGAAGTAAAGACCATGACATTGAGGCCGACGTCCTTGCGTTTATGAGACAAACAAGTCGACATTTATCACCTCACTAAACAGAGTAGGTAAACGCTTTTACAAACAATATCGCAAACAAAAAAGGCAGAGTTTACAGCAGTTTAAAGGCGGTAATTGTTGTTCTAATTGGTTAAGTGTTTACTTAAATAATAACAACGCTAATGAAGCTTAAAGGAGATCACATTCAGATAGGTCTGTGCAGTGCACTCTAAGATAGTGGTAGGTATATCGATATTTATATTTTTCACCTCAGCAGCTCGAACAAGCCTATTTTGCTGCGAGAAATCAGTGACCAAAAACTGTTTTTGCTCACTCCGTGGTGAGACAATAGTACATTACTTAACAAGGGCGGTAAAACAAAGAATGTCTCAGATCGCAGGTATTAGGCAAGGGCGATAAATATGCGATCTGAGGCTTTCTTTATTACCGCCCGTGTTAAGTACAAAGTTTTATGTCACCCCCTGGCCAGGAAGTGGGATTTCCCGCGCGCGGAGCGTGCGGTAATTGCCGCTTTATGGCCAGGTGTGACATAAAGTAACTTTTTAATTTTTGGTATGCCACGAATACCACGATCTGCCACTACATAGTTGGGGGCTTATTACAAATTCCATATATTGTATCTCGATTGTGATATTATGTCTCGTTTGTTGAGTATTTTTATATCTCGTGCTTCTGAGTCACTCGCTACGATCCAGGTTCTAACTTTCACTCCGGATTCAATTTTATAATCTTTCGCTTGCTCAGTACTCAAAATCAATTTTGCTTTCTTGTTGCACAAATAACTATTTTCTACTGAATGTGTCGTATTTATAATGTCTTTACTTTTTACAGATCAGATAAATTAAGACCATAGTCATCATAGATGAGAAATAATTTTGTAACATTTTCGTTTAACAAAGCCTCAACTGTACATATAACGTAACTACTTAAACAATTTCTTGCAACTTTGTTGCTAGAATAGCGTCAACATACCTTACCTAACCTTGGATTATATGTAGTATGTAGATTATGGCTTCACGTTCATAACCCGAACATGAAACATTTTGAATGTAAACAAGAACACAATAGCACAAGCGTAACAAACCAACAGCTGTTCGACCACAATTGAAACTCTCCTACGAGTATATGAATTACGTAAACGGATTAAATACTGCCGCATACCGGGTAGAGTCAGTCCGACCCAGTAGCTCTAGTATAAGTTTTTTCCAATCATTAACTAATTCGAACGTGTTTGCGTTTTGTCTCAAAATGTATGAAAACGCTCTCACCGAGTTTGAAATACGCGCGTTCATCGGTTAGCAACAAATGTTATACTCGCTGTTTTAGTTTCCACTAGTGACCACCAGAGGCGCTGTTCACGTTTTCATACCACTTTCATACATTTTGAGACAAAACGCAAACGCGATCGAATTAGTTAATGATTCGAAAAAAATTAAACTAGAGCTACAGGTCGGGCCTAGCTGAGTTTCTTGCTGGAATCTTCTCAGCTAGGCTAGGTTTAGTGAAGCAGCGACAAAACTCCCAGTAGCTCGATTCCACTGACACTTCAGTTCGGTTGAAAACGCTCAACTAAGCTCACTGTAGCGCAAACTCTTAGACTTAGAGTATTCCAGTGTTAAAACCGCCCGCGTCGTCGTGTCGGAGGTTTCCTCCAACCGCGTACTCCTATCGCTTTAATAAAGCCACAGTAAGGTTTAAAAAACAACTATTAAATACGTTCTCGTGTCGTATTTGGAACTCCAGCTTCAAAACTCTTTTTTGCTCTTTCTAATATTAGCATAGCCAACCGTGAATACTTACTTATTTATTTATTAACATAGAATGGGATACTTTCCACTCCACACATTAAAATTTATAACATGGTGTCACTAAATATGTTTGCCAAAAACCAAACAGATTAGGACTTCAAACATTCAAAACCATTGTTTTAAGTCTTCCAATAGAAAATTAAAAGGAACCAATAGAATCCTTAGGTACCTAAATGCAGTATTTTACGACAATTACGACCGAAACAACAACTTTCTTATTTACTCATAAAAGGGTCGGTTTTAATATTTTGTTGTGACGTATTAATATAGTGTGAACAAGTAGAATCCGTATAGTCTGCGGACCGTAACGACGACCTGTTTTACCTTTATTTTTTAGCCTTTTGTTGTCCTCTAAAAATAGTTGATCACATATATAGATATAACATCCCCTCTAAAAACTTCGCTAGGCGCCATAAAAAATCCCAGTACCTATTCCAATAAAGTAGTAAAAAAACAACAAACACAAGAAAATTATATTTGGAAAGGTACCTACCCCGATTTCGTCCCAGCAATAGAGTAATTTTAATTTTACATAAATATTTTTTATACAACGACGGTGGCAAACTATCGTAGGGTCCACCGTCCACCTGATGGTAAGCGGACACCTCAGGCTATAGACGCTACACTCTACTGTTACATGTTACTACATTAATCTGTTTTAAAATACAATTTACATCAAATAAAACAAGAATTATTATTTCTGGACTTGGTATTTATTGTACAAAAATAGTGTGCGAGCGTGTAACTCATGCCTCTCGAACGTACACAAACGAAATACTACACTTATGTAACTATTTATGCATAAAATGCATTCACACAGTATGTTAGACATAGCCTATATTTTTAACATTAACATGATGTATCGTTGAGTCTTACCACCGACGAGACGCCTTCTCGAATCCAGCACAACTACAAGTTCGGCGTAACTGGCGAATCGAACCGACTCCTAATTCAGATTTCAATTCACATCTCTTTACAAACAAACCTCACCTACACTCATCTAATAAAGAATTCGGTACTATTCCGATAAAATCCACGATTGCGTACTTCGTTGAAGCTAAAGCCTTCTTCCTTTTAGTATAAAAGTATCAATTAAAATGAAGTTGACCTAGGCCCAACTTAAATTTGTCATTTGAAATTAGGATCGCTTATTTAATGTATACAAGTAACACGATTACTAATACCCATTATAGCAAGATTTAAGAACCACATATATGAGGGATTGTAAGGACTGCTAACGTACACGGAGCTTGTCGTACATAGAAGAATAAAAAGTCAGCGAGAACCAATTTATCATGTCGTCCCACGCACGCGCCGCGCAACATAAGCAAACAGAACACATAAAAATAAAATAGAGAACATCGGACAGCCCATGGTGTGTAATACCCAACGATAGAGACGGTGTACAGTCCATGAATAACTTATTTATATTCACAATATCTACATCGTGGAACTTTATCTGGCTTAAATTACGATGTTGGACCCTTACTGAAAAAATAATAATTTTTGATGATTATTTTCAAAATCGCCGCTTGTCAATGAATATTATCCCTTAATGCAACAGTTGTCAACCTATATTTGGAACCAATTTGATAAGTTACAAAGAATTTGATGATTAGCCAATAAAATAGGTGTTCATAACATAACGTTCGTGCAAGTTTGCGAGTTTAGCGAGTTCTAATGTGATATTGATGATGCAGTACAGTGAACCTCCCTTATTTAATTAAAGATAAAATTTGTTAGTCATATTATGTAATTAAATTATATAAATGCAAGACATTTTATGACGAAAAAATTACTGAAGTAGGTACTAACATTAACACTAACATAGGTTAAAAGTAAAGACTTAACCATGGGTATTATAAATTTATAATCCACGCGCGTGTTTTTATGAGATCCGTGATGAATGTGTTTCGTTTTACTTATTGAAATTAAACATCAACAAACGAATTAAGAGTCGTTTTCAAAAAAAATGTACATAGTTAAGGGCTTAATGAAAACAAAATTACGATCGCGTCTTTTGTGTAACGAAAGTTAGCCATACAAAATATATGAGTCACCGTTACACAAAGGAATCAATAGTTAAGTTTTGTTTTAATTAAAGCCCTTAACTATGTACAATTTTTTTGAAAACGACTCTTAAATTAAAAATACAGACTTTGTTTCTTGCTTACAAGCCAAAACTTTAATAGTAATAAGATTTTTTAAATACCAATCGTATCAAATTTACGGGTGTCGTGTAAAAAATCGTCTTTTAATTTTCAGTCCGAACTTGCACTACTCATTACGATCGTTTGATATGAGAAACGAGTTGGAATAAAATAATCATTAGAACCATGAACCGGTGGCGAGCGCGGGGCGCCACCCGGAACGGCGCGCGCGGAGAAAACGGCGGGAAACCGCAATAAGAGCGCGCCGCCGCAGCCGCGAGAATCGTGTCAGTAGTGTGAAACGCTAATTGCGAGCTGCGAGTTACTCCTGCGCATCCGTCCGCGGCATTGACAAACGGCAAATCATAAAACACCAAACATGTCTCCAGATAAAGCCCCTCGTCAGCTTCCTATGCTATTATTAAAAATAAATTATTATAAAATCTACAGGAAACCGATACGGAGATCTCATTTCATTTAGGGCCGCGATGAGACGCTCCGTGCATGCCTCGCTGCATAGCGACTTGAGTCCAGCTCAAATGGCGAGCGTAGAGCTCTCTGGACCGATTGATGACACATCCGTCTACACAAACATATCAAGCACGATCACAAGCCTTAGGCTAATCACACATATTGCGCTCATTCGCATCAGATCCAACTAGAGAACGCGCTGATTCGGTTGCACCTTCACTCTTTCCACTAACATCTGCACTTGATTCCTTTTCGTCACATATCACTGCACTGTTTCCTTTTGGATCGGAGTCTGATATCGTACATTTGTTAACGGCACTTTCACTTTTATCGGCAAAGAACGAACGACGATCAAGATTTTTGGCCGGTGGAGAGGTTGAGAAAAGTTTAATTTCTAGATCGCGATGTCCGTTCATAGATGTCACAATCTCAGAAGTAATTTCCAAAGCTAGTGGCGAGCGAGGCTCAGGAGAGTTCGCTCTATTTGTAGGAGGGAAAAGTGAGTAGAGATTTGGTGCAGAAAACGTGTCACTATTGTATACCGCCCGCTGCTCAGGAATCCGTGAGGACGGGTCGCTCCAGCTTCGCCGCAGAATCGTATCAGGTCCTCGCTTGCCAAGGGGACCCACAACTTTCATGGAATCTTCCAGTTTTGTTGGAGCAAAATCGCCACTTGAATTTTCGTCCAGTAGATGTGCAATTGAATCTGCATCCCATATTTGTCCCACGGGATCGCAATACCGACATTGACACGACGTAACGGCAGACTCCGTTGGCGAAGCGGCCTCCGCTAGACCAAAGCGGCTAGCTTCCAACGCTTCGCCGAGCACTGACACACGATAAGTCTCCGGCACTGGTTCCGGGTATTCCAACACTTTGACAGCATCCACTCGATACGACATCGACAAATCACGACAGTAAGACTCTTCATAAATACTTCGCGGATTTGACGAAATGCCAGAAACTGTGCAATTATCGATGTCACCAAGATCCAACGCATTAGCAGATAAATCATGTGGCAAAATATTGTTTGGTTTCCTGTCTTTTTTGCGACGCTTCCTTGGTTTTATTATCCGTGGCAACATTGTTTCGGAGTTAGTGGAACCGGAACTTTCGTCGCTAGCGACACTGACCGCATCCGTGTTGTTGTTGCGTCCGCTTCGGGTGGATCGAGGTTGTTGCTGTTGGTTACGAAGTCTGTTTCCTTCGTGCCCCTCGCACCTTTCCCTCGCAACATGGTCGGTGTGTGCAAGGGGCCGATGGGTCCGTTGTTCAGGCACAGTACTGAATTTTCGGCGGTCCTGGCGGTTTTGTATAATAAGCGGAGCGCCTTGCGCGTGCAAAGCCAACTTGGATACAGGTGTTTGCCGGGCAGGCGGTGCACGTCCTGCCATAGAAATGAGGGGAGCGCCTAGCCATGCGTTCGGATGTGGCACGCCGTAGGGCGGCGGATAGTAGGGCGGCGGGAATCCGGGTGCGGTGGTTGCATACTGTGGGCGAGCGGGTTCGCGGCGCCCTAGGGCGGCGCGCTCGCCCGGACTCATAACGTCAGAGCAGGACGTTTAACCCATATTCACAGGAATAAGTTTCACTGTCACGGTAAAAGTTGTACGTGCGAAACGATGTCGTAATCGTAGTGTAACATCGGAAGCGGCGCGGAGAGTGGTCGCGTGTGCTCGCCGCGGCCGTTGGCAGAGAACTGGAGTGAATGAGTGCGGGCTGGCCGCGAGTGCCGAGTGGGAGTGCCGGCGTGCCACGCGACTAACTATACCGCCCGCCTCGCCGATGCAGCGGAAAGCTTTGCTGCCTCAACCGCTTTACTATTAAGCCCACACTGTTTACTTTTTACCGATGTGTAACATAACAACAATTAACAAGCGCTGAACACTATAGTTAAACTGACCCGTGTACAATGCATAGGAAACTCTACTCGTTGTTTACATAATTTAATTTTACGCCTCACATTTAGTAACTTCATTTCTTATATTACGTAACAATAATGTTTAGAAATCGTCATAACATAACTAATAGATACATTGAAAACAAAAACTATATTGCAGTAGCTAACTTTTACTTACCTGCAGAGTACGTCTCGAGAATAAAGCAGAGAATGCATAGAAACCAACCTGAAACAAGTAATAATGTACAATTAAACAACATACAATTATTTTTTGGACAATTTAAATTAATTTTTTATTTGATAATTTATTGTAATGTTGACTATTTTGTTTTATTTTATTAATTATAAGCAATTTGATTTTATTTTTATTTTTGATGTTATCTATAATACTAATTTAATAATTGACATGTTTATCTTTAATATTACATAATTTAAAAATGAATTTGTATGCCTAACGGCGAAACATAGAGCACATATTTTGTACCTACCGCCATATATTGTATTACCTATGTTTACAAATAAATCACTTTGACTTTGACAACTTGTAACAATAATGTTTAGTAAAATATCCTAACTATTTATTGAATTATCGGGCCAAACTGCTACGGGATGCTAGTACAATAAACCTGGTTTAGATTGATACTAGTTTTTTCATTAACTCGTTCATCGCGTCAGATTTTAATTGCTATTCTTTTATCTCAGGCGCTTACCTAGTTATCACTCTGCCTTACAAACTATCTCCATACCAAATTTCATCTAAATCAGGTCAGCGGTTTAAGCGTGATGAGCCAGACAGTCTTTCGCATTTATAATATTTTTAGTGTATTAGTTTTAGTATGGGTAGGTATCAGTGGCGGCGCGTCAAAAATATTCTAAGGGAAGCCGGAAATAATTTGCGTATCTTATTCTTCATGAGCCGTAGTAAAAGAACTGGACTGGCCGAAAATAAGGCAAGCCGGTGGGAATCGAGTTGTATGGACGCTCCGCCACTGGTAGGTATAGTATGGATAGTAAATGATCCCTTTACACATTTTGAACCTTTTTTGATAATTTTTTTTGAGCTCTGCTAGCAAAAGGATACGCATAATAATCAGAGATGCGACTTATTTGAAATAGTTGTATTTCAAATACAAATACAAAATGCAAAATAGGTATTTTATATTTTGTATTTAAATACCTTTTTAAGAAAACCATTTTGTATTTTATTTGAAATACTTTTCGAGGTGTATTTTGTATTTGTAAAATGCAAAATACTTTACTGCTAAGTTTCGCCAACATTACCACTCAACTTTTCATGTAAATATGTCATTCGTCAAGGATTAGCCACTTGAGGCCCTGCAAGTGCTGCATCCTTGCGAGTGACAAAACAATATGGACGTTATCTTTGGAACGAGACGAGTTTGATTTTAAAATACTTGGATTACCGGTCTTTCTTTTTCGACACCGTTAAAATTATTTTATTATTTATCAAAAAGAAAGTATTGGATTTAGGTAGTGGTCTACTGTTGAGATATAATAATCAGCAGTTCCTTGATAGTAAAAGGGTATTCCTAAAGTTTAACACTTGTCTACCCAGTTCCGCACATGTGGAAAGAGTATTTCCATAGGGTGGCATGATCATTCGTTCTCACAAGACGCAACATGTCGGATCGGATGCTCTTTTTGAGCAATTACAATGTTAAAATCATAAAAAAAAAATAAAGAACACAAATATCATCTAAAGTAAAAGTATTTTATTTGAATAAAGTATTTTGAAAATACGTATTTTGTATTTGGTATTTAAAATACAAAAAGTAAAAGTATTTTGTATTTTGCATTTAAAATAGTAAATTTGAAAAACTATTTGCATTTTGTATTTAAATACTTTTTTTAAGGTATTTTGCACATCTCTGATAATAATCTAACTAATCTAATTCCTAAGATCATTATAATTGAATTTAAACTTTCGTGAGACATGTTATAACTTTATTTTACAACCACCTTTACCACCTTTTTTTATGTTATAACTTTTTTTTTTATAATGGTTTTACTTTAAAACCATTATAATTGTTGTTTAGAAATGAAGGCATTATGGGAAGCGGATAATGGCTGAAAATATACATATAGTTTGGAGATCCGCCTTAAACCCTGCTTATATATGTTGCGGTTTAGAAAAAAAAACTATGAGTGCAATGCAATGTCACAGTGCTATGAGTGCAAAGCAAATATTACGGCATTAATTCACGAGATATGTTGGTCGGTTTAAGTTCTGTTGGAACTTTCCATAATGTTGTGCGAAATTATACGAAATACTCAGGATTTACTTCGATTTGTGCATTGTAAAAGTAAATTAAATTTGTTAAAAAGGTACCTAGCTATTACAGTCCTCTTCCGAACTGTCACAAAATGTTGATGTCGTTTTGTGTTTGAAATCGAGTTCAACGACATCATTTTACGGCCGATCATTCCGAACGGAATACATGGGCAACTCTTAAATGCCTTTCATTGGAAAGGCCATTTCCTCCAGTTCAATACCTATAAATGCATCCAACGCATCTCAGAATAAGCATAAAGTCCATTTAAGACGGAAATTTGTTGCAATGTCATGATAAAAATAAATAAAAGACGGTTGCACTCTAGCGACTCTGACTTTAGTGAGAAAGCCTATCGATACCAATCAAGATTTCAAATAAAGATGGATTGTTTAGTTCGTCTTGGATATCCAGATTAGCAACGCAACAGCTGCCACGCAGAGAAAGTGATCGGTGTGCTCACTCGATCCGTCGACCTTTGCTGAAACGTCGCGTGTTTAGATCGAATTAATTTTCTAGCCACTCTCGCTCTCGGTTAGATGCGTTACGCGACGTAACTCGCTATTACGAGATACGATAGTTATTACGAGCACACGCTTGATTATTATCGTTTCGAGATAAGTGAAAGTTATTATGAGGGCTTATCCGGCGGACATTGGTCAACACAACAGAGCGTGAGCGAATATTGCGAATGATGCTACACCATCTATTTCCAAACTAGAGGTGAGACGTATTTACGGGAACAGGTTTTTGGAATAGGTTTTGGCATGGACGCGTAAGTACGCGATCCCGCTCGCGCGTCTTTTAGCGTATCGAGTACTAGGCGTACGACGACTCTGAAAACTCGAAACGTCTAAGTCTTTATGTTCCGCGCTATTCGTATTCGTCTGCGCGTTCGGATTCTTTCGGGGCACCTCGGGTCGGGGTCGGTTTAGCGCGTCTTTGGACCTAGTCTTTGGATCTAGTCTTTTTGTGGACGCGTATCTACTCGCAAGACTCAGAACGCGTTTTGCCTAGTACGTCTCACCTCTATTCCAAACTTCTGTAACAATGATGTTAACTATCTTTTTATCTTGGACATGGTCCAATAAAGCGAAAATTAACCATGAGCGAACTATTGAGACCGAAAGTTACGATATGATACGTGGTAATTAAGAAAATAGAGAGAAATATGATACATCTGATGTGTTTCTATAAGGGAAAATGGCAATCCATTTCACAACCGAATAACCAGGTCAGAGCGATTTATATAGTAGCGTGCGTAACTTTTATTTCCATGCCCCCGCTTCCAGTCACGACGCTTATTAAACTGTCATTTCCCTGAAACACCTCAAAGATTCATGCACCACGAATTAACTGGCATTGCCACCTACCACCTACTTGTCAAATTTTCGAAAACCTTCACTTCGCGATTATCACCATTAACGCACTCCGCTTTCCATTTTTACTCCTTTCGATTTCAAGTTGAAAATAAACAAGCTGAATGTAAAAGTGTCGCTATTATAGTAATTTATCGACTTCTGCCAATTTGAGAGTATTGAAACTATTGGTTTTGGACATGGTAATAAGCAGAGCTCGGTAAAGGTACCTCCTGAAAATAAATATTACAAAACAAAACAAAATCTATCTGTCACATTCAGATATTCTAATTCAGTTGTGTTCGTTTTAACGGAAATGTAAAGTTCTTAGTAGAAAAGCAATTAAAATAATTAAAATAAATTCATTAGTAGGTACTCGTAATTAAATTAAACATGGGAAAACTACAATATTAAATGACACGTCCGTTATCCTTTCAAAACAGCACATATTTCGGCGCTACACTGAGAAATTTGGAGACTTTGAAACGCTGTCCTGCCCAGACTAGCAAACAGTAGGGGCTGATTTTCAGATATATGATTCTTGACTATATGATTGTGGTACTGACAATAGCGAAACATGATTGCTTAAAATTTTCTCAATAGAAAATAAATCCAAAGTTGAGTCTATATTTTTCTTTTTTTCCTCAGCCTACTAAAACAACGCATTATTAAAAGTCACGATTGAGTTAATATGATGGCATTTTACCTCATCTAGGTACTGACAAGAGGAAATTTAATAAACCTGCACACAGTCAGATATTTAACGAGATTTGTCTAAAAAACCATTCTCGGAGAGGGTTGCATCCCGTTTTGTCGTGAGCGAAAAACAAAGGGTCTCTTTCAATCGATATATCGCCTTAAGCTACGATTACCGTTTAATAGTGCTTGGTAGGCATATGTTCCTGTAGGCATATGATCATAAATAGTACATTATACAAAGACCGGGAAGGAAGGGAGTTTGATGCCGCAGATACCGGTTCAATATCGGGTTATAATACTGTGTCCACTGCTTTGTTTGCATGTAATAGGTATGTAACATAAAAAAATACGGAAGCGCAAAATGCTGTGAAAGTTCTCATATTAGTCGCCCTTGAAATCCGATTTCCCCAAGTAGTCATAGTGAAATAGTATGTGAATTCAAGTAATTCATCATATCGTAAAAAATATATAAATGACATAACACAGCGCTTAGCTTCTAAATAGTAATGGTAGTTCGACCGACATAAAGTTACGCAAGCTATCACAAAGTACAGACAGGCGAACAGTCGATCTCGATACTGCTGGGTAATCCGCAGCTCTAGTATAAGTTTTTTCGAAACATTAACTAATTCGAACGCGTTTGCGTTTTGTCTCAAAATGTATGAAAACGCTCTCACCGAGTTTGAAATACGCGCGTTCATCGGTTAGCAACAAATGTTATACCCGCTGTTTTAGTTTCCACTAGTGACCACCAGAGGCGCTGTTCACGTTTTCATACCACTTTCATACATTTTGAGACAAAACGCAAACGCGTTCGAATTATTTAATGTTTCGAAAAAACTTATACTAGAGCTACCGTACCTAAGCGCACGCTGTGGATCTAAGCTGTGGGTTAATGCGTTTTTGATAAGCGTTACACTTTCACTAAAAGCGGCCATATGCATTCAACTCATTGTTCTTACTGCAACTAACCATTAAAGGCCTAACTACGCGATCATACTTAAGGTACAAACCCACTAGACCGTTCCGTGTCCGGGCCGGCCCGTTTTCTAATACAGGACGCGCGACGGCCGTCGATTTCTTGTACTAGAAAACGGGCCGGCCCGGACACGGAACGGTCTAGTGGGTTTGTACCTTTATTATACTCTTTGTACGCGTTGTCTTCAAGAGTTTGTTAACATGATAGGATTATCTAAATTCTAACACGTATTCTGAATCATTATCGAATAACAGAAGAGGGTATATTTTCATACATACCGGATCTTGACCAGTAGGTTAAGGCCAAGTAAGAGGTTTTTTCAAGAAACCTGACGAGTTGTAATCCGTTTTGTGTTTCTTGTGAACGCTTGTTTTATGTGCACCAAACCTGACGTGTCAGAATAGGTACGAGCGAGTAATAAATACTAAATCGATTCCAGCTCTACGCGTTTCGAATAGAACTCCAGAGAAAGTACATTTCAGTTGTAATAATAAGTAGGTATCAACTAACTCGATATTAGTAGTAAATAAGTAATGCCTCAACGCAGCACGAGTTAGTTTTACGAGGCTATAAACAATGGTGTGCCGAAACTCCATAAATTCGTAATATTTGTTGTCTAGGCATTTTATTAAGTACCTATTCCTTGAGTGCTGAAATGCCTGCCCTAATAGTACATAAGGAATGTCTACACAGACCGGGCGTTATCTCTGTGCATTATATCCTCTTCCTTGAATTGACCCGCAACCCAAACAAAACATGACAGTGCGATGAATTGTCTTATAATCACTATAATCATTATCTTGACGACGGTGACGGACAACAATAAATGCATGTTATATGAGTATGTAGATACATAATATCATATATGTATAGGTAGATACCTATATATGAACAATACATATTAAAACCATCCCAGGACATGCTTCAAATTAGGATCATTATTGTTTCGAAATCTATCGCATTAAACAGACTTTGCTTTACATGCCTACTCGTACTCGTACAATAATAGACCGGTAAGATGTTTGCTCAATGTTATAGCAGTATACATTTTAAAAAACTACCCCGGATTTGTATTTATTAATAAAAGTATATTACTACTGAGGTACGGAGTGATTCATTGGGGGTGGGTTGGTATAACCCAATATTAAGATCGAGGTAAATTATATAGGTAGAACTTCTTTAAAACGTAGGGACGACAGTCAAATAATTCTCTTGACGGCATTTAGAAATTGCGTGCTTCAAGCATGCATGACTCGTGCCGTCGCCAAGCTGATTCCTTGATGCTCTTGCTCGGTAAGGGCACAGATGGTCTGTGGGTACGGGCAAATGTAAGTATAATTAGTTAACGGAGCGCTGCGCTGACAGTCAGTGTATCAAGTCAAGAGTAATACTTGAGTCGCTAGTAGTCAAGACAAATTGCATTATGATGTCAATAAGTACAACTACTACTAACTACTAGAGTAAATAGTACTAGTAGGAGTGTACGAAATGCTAAAAATCATGTTACCATCGAAGTAGGTATACCTAGCCTTATTTTTATTGCCTAAGCAAAAGCTTATCTCATACATTATGGAATTTATCAGTTTATTAAGTAAATACGACAGGGTCCAAATCAGGAGGATTGTATTTAAATCTTACGATCTACAAGTTAAAGAAGAATGTATTTTGACGGTTATGTTACGAATTTCATCAATAGTATTTCTGTTAATTCTTCAGCTTCTATTAAGTCCTTAGATGATTCTAAGATTTTCCAGCACGTTATATATACCTAAATTCAAAGTGTGTACTCTTATAAAACGAACGATATGAATAAACGAAAATGGCTGCGTAGAACTCAAACCTTGCACATACTCGTAATGTGCAATAAAAACAAACTATTATAATAAGCCAAGATTCGTCCTTTCGCCCTCCGAATCGGACAATTTAACGTAGAACAAACGGTAAGGGCTGCGATTTTCGCAGCAAGGGTACATCAGTGACCTCCAGACTGCGCCCCGTCTAGCAACAAGGGCGTCACTATGCCCTTGCACTTCACCTAACGTCCGCCCTTCGTCGCAAGGGGCAATGCTATACTGATATATTGAGAAACAAACCTGGCGGGGTTGAATAGCGCCACATTATTGTTCCGCTGTCTCTAGTAATAATAAATACAATATAGTATCGAGGGTGTACAGTCAGCGTCATATAGTATGTAGCAGTCAAAGTGGCCAAATAGTTCGGTACACCATACAAAATATATGGTGTACCGAACTATTTACCCACTGTGGCTGCTACATACTATATGATGCTGACTGTACGTACATTTGTCATAAAATTTAACAAATAAGATGGAAGCAAAGTAAAATCTTTTATGGCTTATACAGTTGTCGTCAGCAATGAAATCATCAAAATAATTGCCTTAGAATACACTCACCGGCAGAAAATTCGGCCCAAACATTTTTCGTGATTTCAAACTATTAAATTAAATAATGTTTAATATATAAAAATGCATTTTTCTAATTTGGGCCAAATTTTCTGCCGGTGGGTAGGTATATTATCAAAACAACAATTACTAGGCGAAATAACATTATATTAAATATAAATTTTTTAAATATTTTTTGGACAATATTTAAATATTTTTTTGGACAATAAATATTTTTTGGACAATCTTACACAAATCAACCTAGTCCCAAACTAAGGAAAGCTTGTACTATGGGTACTAAGTGACGATATACATACTTATATAGATAAATAGATACTTAAATACATAGAAAACATCCAAGACCCAAGAACATATTTTCGTGCTCATCACACAAATATATGCCCCGGCCGGGATTCAAACCCGGGACCTCCAGCTTCGTAGGCAGGGTCACTACCAACTAAGCTAAAGCGGTCGTCAATTTATTGGAAAGAATTGTAAATAATAGTTAAAAAGCACATACAGGAATACATTGTACATAATATATTTGTATGCATATCGTAATTTCGTACGTAATGAGGACGAGCAATTATATAAATTAATTGCCGTTATCAGCCGCCGGGCCGGGTCATCAAATTCGCTGCACAATAAAAAATTTAATACCCAATGTAGCTTTCTCTTGTTATGATCGTTTACGTGACATGTTTACTAGTCGCGTCTCGTTACGAGTTATCGTTGTCAGTCATAAAGTTTCACCGAAAATTGTTTAGCATATCGTCTCCATGATAATCATTAGAAGCAAACGACCACGAAAGACGTTAGCGAAGTCATTTGGAAATAATTACGTTTCACGCATACAAATTAACAAGTTTCTGACTAATGAAAGTAATGAATTCTTTTATTAGTTCGGTAAACACAATTTCAATTAGTGTCGTATTTAAGTAAACCATTTTTTTACAAATAGAAAAACGCATTTTAGTCCTGGACCTGTCATACAGTCCTGTAGGGACGTTCGCGTACCTGTAAAGTTTTTTTTTTTTTCAGGTAAGTGTAGTAGAAGTCTTAGTAAGTATTTTAGTCTTCTGTCAGCCGTCACCTGGTACATTTTCCAGCTACTGATTCCAAAAATATACCACATTTCAGCCAGTGGTTTCGTAAAAAATAAAAAATCATTTTCATAAACACCAAGTTTGGACTCTTCCTAAAAGAGAACGGCTGAACGATTTTTTCTAAAGTAGGTATACACCGAATGACCCGTTATACGAAATGAAAAGAAATATATTTTTGCTTACTGTTTTTTTCTGTTTTTCATGAAGTTTCATTTTATTTAATTTTTATTTTGTTTCTTAAAATAAATCTACAGATTATAGAAAAAAAATGCATCTATTCAGAATATGTCCCCAGTTCCTTTCGTTATGTTAGATCTGTAGCTCTAGTAAGTATAAGTTTATTCGAAACATTTACTAATTCTAACGCGTTTGCGTTTTGTCTCAAAATGTATGAAAGTGGTATGAAAACGTGAACAGCGCCTCTGGTGGTCACTAGTGGAAACTAAAACAGCGAGTATAACATTTGTTGCTAACCGACGAACGCGCGTATTTCAAACTCGGTGAGAGCGTTTTCATACATTTTGAGACAAAACGCAAACGCGTTAGTATTAGTTAATGTTTCGAATAAACTTATACTAGAGCTACTGGTCCTATATTTTTATATCCGTGTGCTCGCAAGGAGTCAAGCAAATTACTCAACATTCAGTGTTGTTTCGCAATAAACTCCAATATAATCTTAACAACATCTCTTGCGTGGAAGGGTCAACGGACCATTTCCTTGACATTCCAACATAATAATATAAGCATATAAGGCTAAGACCAAAACCGGCCAGGTCTTAATAGCAACAGAACGAGATAACGTTTCGCAACGTGCCGGAGGAGGTGTTGCGCAAATCCGTGACGTCACCCTTCGGTTCCGGCTTCACTTTCGCGAGGCACTTTCACCCACCCGTGGCGCCGGCGGCGGCCCGGTCAGGAGTGCCCAGCCTTTGGCCGTCTATACACTAAAACAGCTCCGTCATATACCTACTATGACATAATAGTATAGCTCCTCGTTACCTCCTGTTACTTGCATTATTTGATTGATATATTTACACTGAAAGAGTGTTAAGATGCTGATGTTATAATTTAGATAACAATATTAACAATAGAATAATTTTGTAGGTTCAATTAAATGTATCTTCATAAATTTTATAATTCAATAAATTTTATAATAACATCGGTTTGTGTCACGGGTTGACGACCACTACGATAGGCATTATCATTCGGCGGGTGAGAACCGATGAGCAACCAAAACAAAGTCGATAATTTATTCGGACAACATGGCGCGGTGACCATGCGATTGTTATATTACACAATTCTATTTATTTTGATGGAACAGCACGAATATAATAAGAAGTGTTTTGTTATTTAAGATATTATCGGCACGAAAGCAAAATAATTCATGATATATCTATTGAATTATTTGTTTTATACTCAATATACCTACCTAGATCGAATTCGAATTCAAAGCAAGGTATGCCCAGACCGATTTGCGGTATTTACGACCAGTGTTCTATCAAGCGAGCTTTAATGGAATGGAACTATATTATGCATTTAAGAGGTAGGGCCTGTCTAAAAATGTCTTCTTGCGCGAATTTGCAGCAACATAATTGGGGAAGTACCTCCGCCTTGCAGAAGGAGACCACAACCATAATAAATAACATTATTTACTATACAAGTAGGTACGCGGTGTTGTGTTTTGTGTTCCTGGAAGTGAGCGCGTGAGCAGGGTTGCCAGAACTTCTGAGGATGCACTGAGAGCGAAGGACCTAAATTTGTCCCTTCTGCTGTCAACACAGTAAATCCTCAGATTTTTTAAAGGGTCGGCAACGCGCACGTGACTCCTTTGGAGTTGCGAGCGTCTGTAGGATGCGGTGTCCGCTTACCATCAGGTGGGCCATACGCTTGTTTGCCATCTCCGTTGTATAAAAACAAATAATACTAAAATTAGCCAGATGAAGTCTGAACTAGCAAAAATAATAAATGTTTACGATTACATTAAGTTCTTTCAAATAACATAAAACCGTCACAAATCACAAGAACGTTGTCGTCCTTTTAATGATTTGAAGAGTAGTTATGTTTACAATTACAGCTAGAGACAACTTCACTATATCTGTTTAATTTATTTCATCATGGTCACCCTATTATTATTACAGTGACAAGGTGTACGGACTACTTGGTGGTCGCGTAGCCGAATTTCACCGGATGCGTGAGTGAAAAATAACATGTAACCATTAACCAATATGCGGATAGTATAGTATATGAAATTGAAATGTTTCGCGTTACATTTAATTACATTATGATTATTTCGTCCCACATAAGAAAGGAAGATAACTGACCATAAGAAACATCATTAGGGTAGGCGTAGGTACTTGGCTACATCTAGGTTAGGTTATTTTATTACCTATTTTTCACAGGAATCGCAGAAAAAGTGGCCGTTACTCGTTACATATTTTTTGTTTTCAAAAATATTGGAAAACAAAGTAATGAGAAACCACTTATAATTTGTTATCAATTAACCCCCTTTAATATCTCATTAAATATTTAGCCCAGCGATATAGTGCTTAGAACCTTTTTAGTAGATAATTTTACGTAGATTACCTACTTAATGTCTTAGAATATTTTTTGCAACGGGCCACCGTTTACGAGATTTTTACAAAAAAAACTAAAAAGGGACATTTACACCCAACACTCCGTTTTAATTGAAATGAAGCGAATCCTAACTATAAATTATATAAACAATAAAATAAATTTCTATCTTTAAATGATCTCAAATCGATTTCGGTTCTTAATAGAAAGTAAGTAAACAATTCTTTGCGAAGCACAGCACAGGTTAGACACGGTGGAAACAACATAAGATGCTGTAATTATTTAAAAATCTATGGATGCAGTTTATATTGTTTTTTAAATTAAAATAATGTCTTCTTTCAGCAAAATATCCTATCTACGATATTTAAGGTACTTTCCCTTGATGTCCCATAGTCTTGGGACACCCTGTATAATATAACAATGTCTGTAATAAATATTTAAGTCTGTTATCGGTGTCTAATTTAAGCGTCTCGGGAAGTTTATTGAATTTTTGGCGCCATACCTATGAAGCTCTTTTTCATTAGAGACGTATTGCAAACATCCCTCTTAACTGTGACCTTACGGAGGCGAAGGTTAAACGTTTGAGATACCAAGTTAGAAAGATAATGCATATCTGACAATAGTATTATGATGAAGCCGTTCAAAAAAAGGAAGGTAATTGCCCTTTTGTATCATACAAAGTGCCCTTGGCAAGACATACAAATCGTATGTCTTGTCAAGGGCACGACTGTTACCCAGATATGGACACAGATTAATTATACGACGTTATGAATAATGGCTTTTAATTTAGCAAAAACTCAAGGAAAAGGGAAAAGTCAAGTTACTTAGTTCTAAAATTAACAAAATATTTTACTCCGCCTCCTATTATAGACTAGAACCTTTTTATATGAAATACTAGCGCCCCGCTCCGGTTTCGCACAGGTGCAAATTATACATAGAAACCTTCCTCTTGAATCACTCTATCTATTACAAAAAACCGCATCATAATCCGTTGGGTAGTTTTAAAGATCTAAGCATACAACGGGACAGACAGCAGGAAGCGACTTTGTTTTATACTATGTAGTGATTTTTGGCTCACCCGGTATTCCCGGCTATTAGTCATAGGTGGGCAATCTTCAATGAAGCTAAAATGATACGTACCGTAACCTAGCTAGGCTGCTAAATCGCTTAGCATAAAGAGAAAAGCAATATTACGCTTTTACCGGCCTACCGGCTTTTGCGAGGCCTCAATAAAACGTTTTTAGCTTTCCATTCCCGGCTACAAAAACGGAATTAATGCGACGTCAAAACAATCAATTAATCTGGCACAAAAAGGCTCCGTAAACAATCTTTCTCCTATAGCACAGAATAAGTAATAGTACAAGTACAGAAGTTTCTCTGCTAACAAATTCCCCGTTTAGGTATGCCAAACGTGCCTAAACGTGGCCATCTCTTTCTATCGCACGCAACGCGCTCTTTCGAGGCCCCGCCCTCAGCGCTAGGGTTACCACCAGCGAGAACCTATTTTAATATATGTACTTTATTATTAGTAGTGTTGTTTACAATACAATTACGAATACTATTAAGGTTCCGTAGCCAAAATGGTGAAAACGGAACCCGTCCGTCCGTCTTTTCGTCTGTATGTGACAGCCGATGTACTCGGAGACTATAAGTACTACAAATACAATTAAAACATTTAGCAGGAAGGCGTGTTCTACTCGTATGAACCACTACGTAAAAGTGATGTGAAATGACGAAAAAATATTAAAGTAGGGGGAGGGGGCACTCCATACATGTAACCAGGGGATACAAAGTTTTATATAATTTTTAAAGGCATCACTTTAAAAATAAAAGAGGTTTCTTAGAACCAACGTTTTCATTTTGTTTTATGTCAACCGTTGGTGAATACCAAACTCAATGACCGTTCTTACGTCTACGTTCTTATTATTATTGGTGCAACCTGCTGCAATACAATAATGCTGTGGTTTTGACATTATTATTTAACACGAAACTACACGAAAAGAATTATTTTTTATGATCGTACAAGCGCGTGCGCGTGCGATCCGTAACGCTGCTCCGCAGCCATTGAATAGTCACACAATGTGTGAGCCGGCGGCCGCATGTACTTTGCGCGGCGCGATGACGTCACGGTAGTAAGCCCCTCCTGCCTATAGACGGAACGGAGCGCTACAAATAAAACAATTAACTATCGGGACGGCTGTCTTCCCACACTTTCTAACGCCATTGTATACGAGTGAGACAATCATATCTTCAACAGATTTTATTGTCATGCAGTAGTCACGACATTATTTTTGTAGGAAACCGGGATTCGTCTGAATTGTATTAATTTTCATTTGGAGCATCACGTTTTGTGTCGTACAATAAATTATATCAAGTTTAACACACAATTGTTTGAATTTTTACACACTTGTTTAAAAGTGTCCCGTTGCTTTTAAGGAATTTATAATTTCCCTTACTCGGTTTCCTGTAGGTTGAGGTTTGCCAAAGAATGTAAGGTGGTATTCTCGTCAGGCAATCCCTTACATTCCGAGCCTCGGCACTAAATGTACTATTATCTGAGCTTAATTAGACACATTTACATGTACAATTGACAACATTTCATTTTATCTTAGCGGCTTAAAGCAAAAATGGACTTGCTGAGCATATATAAAAATATTGGATTTTTATATTCGATAGTTCTCGAAGAAACTGCAAACTACTTGTACATAAGAAGCCATTGCGAGGCTGAAAATTATATTCCGTGACATGACTTATGTATCGACACTTGTCAGTGGGGACTATCTTGTCAAGTGAAGTAACAGGGTTAAAATCTTTCGAATGTCTCCGTCTCTATCTCATTTGCTTCATTTGCTTGCTTTTTGCAAACATACGAATTTCGATCTTCGGGTGGCCAGGATTGTCATTGTCACTGTCGCAGGTGACGCAGATACAGTAAACTTTTTACTTATAATTCAATATTTTGACCAGAGTTCTATCTTCTTATTCATTGTAACTACGTACATACGCCCTTTTAGAGCGCGGCAGTTTTAGATCACTAACATAAGGGGGATTTAATGAAAATATACTGAAAAGAAAAAATACGTATTTCCTAAGTTTTTGAGTACTATTAAATACCTAAATAAAATTAAGGGGTCAGAAATATGAAATGTTGTCAATTACAATGACAAGTAAGAAATCTCGGTTAAATAAAAGAAAAATAAGTTGTGCGTGACAATAAGCAGACAATCGTATTCCACAATTATCGAAAGCGAACTCTACAAGCCACAAAGCGAGGTCACGACGACTAGGCGATTGCTAGAGATAATCTAGTTGCCTGTTTAACCAGAAATGGTATTTTTTGTGCCGACTGATCAGCTCTAACAATTAAAAAACAAAACTTTAACTATCAAGTATCTGGCTGCGCACGACTGTAAAATTGTTGTTGAATTTGAGGTTGCATCTAAGGACACCGTTACGCGTAGTCTTAATACAACAGAAATTGGCATAGAAATCAACATGGGGCATGCTCCAACTGATTTCAATAACCTTAAACTAGAGTAATTCCAAACTTTCCAACAAAGCCTTAATCCAAACCGGATTGATTGACTAAGCAAATACAGTGTGGTTAAACTCTGCAAAATTCGGGCACGATTAAATTGGTTAAGAGGAATAGATTCCACTGCTCACTGGGCTGTATAAACATCATAGGTTAGTACCTCGTTTCCTCGATACGAAACGTAAAATAGATAAAGGAGTCGTGTACCGTTGACAGCGACCACTAACACGGGAAAGTTTATGTAACAGAGGAACACATAAAACGAAGTTTTACGACATGTATGTGCCATCTTTTAAAGCTTTCGTATAGGTGACTCGTTGTTTTTCACAATTGAACAGATTTTACCCTACCTACTCGTATGAACGTGTACTCTCTAAATTAATTATCTAGCAATTGACATGAATTCGATTCAATATTATTAAATCACTAACACACATACTATCAGGTTGGGTGTAACGTAGCATTTTATATTATATAGTTCGGACACAACTCTAAGGCTAAATTCCATCAAACGAACGCAAGCAAAACTAGACTTAGAGCTCTGACTGTAAGGTAGATTTTTGCTTGCGTTAATTTGACAGCACTTGGCCTTACGGTCTTGTACGAACTATGTCTTCTATCTACTACTACTATCTTGTATAACCGTGTCTTCAGGAGTTTAATGTCGGTCTTTGGGTTTACTTGCATAAGGCCTTTTCTAAAATGGCGATATGTACGGGTAAGTAATACAGAAAAAAAAAACATTTTGATTCCCGGAAGTTAAAAACCCGCAAATGCAAGTCAAACTAACCAGCGGAGGTGCTATATCGTCGGGGATAGTGCAATACCGCGTAACTAGCACTGGTAAATACTGCGTATCTACACAACACCCAACTTTACAGGAGAAACATAAAACGCGGAGATCGCCGCTTGAGAGTGTATGAGCCGCGGCATTTTTATTAAATAAATAAAATAAATATAAATAAATATTTGTGGACAATCTTACACAAATTAACCTAGTCCCAAACTAAGCAAAGCTTGTACTATGGTGGGTACTAAGCGACGATATAAATACTTACTTATATAGATAAATAGATACTTAAATACATAGAAAACATCCAAGACCCAAGAACAAATATTCATGCTCATCACACAAATAAATGCCCCGGCCGGGATTCGAACCCGGGACCTCCAGCTTCTTAGGCAGGGTCACTACCAACTAAGCTAAAGCGGTCGTATTAAGCAATAACTAGCTCGCTATTGGTTAAATGCAACGGGTGGTTGAACTGGTATATTCTAATCAGGATTTTACGTTCGTTGGTGGAAAAATGTTAATTTGGCTACATTTGTTAGATACGCGGTATTAACCAAACCAATGCCAGTTACGCGGATTTGTTTTAGGGGTGGTGTTCAGATACGCAGTATTTACCAACAGTGCTAGTTACGCGGTATTGCACTATCCCCGACGATATACAAAAGGCTAAACGCACACTTAACTTTTGTGAATGGTGATTGGTGACCCCACATACAGTTTTGGCCAAAAGTGTTGAGCACTCACACGTTTTCCATATAAAAGTTAAACTTTAGGGTAGTAGGGTTTGACTTGTAAAAGTGCCATTGCGGCCTACTTACAGAATAAAGTTCATTTTATTCATTTCATTTTTTTTATTCATTTTAAATCAAGCATTTCATATCCTTTTATTAAAGAAAATTAAATATCTTTCAAAAACTAGCTACTTTCGTTGACGTTAAAGATATTTGCACGGATAAAAATGCAATTTGTCCTTTTATTCCCGTCTATTTTTAGGCTGGGTTGCACCAAACCGTCTGTAATCGTAAGCGGTGTTCGTCAAATCTGATTGTATGGAAAGTTTGACAAGTTTCTATAGGATGACAGCTGCCGGAGCCATATTTGACGTCTGTGTTCGTACGTTGGTGCAACTGGCACTTAGTCTTCAGTTAGCAATAGCTACTTCGAAATTATATTATCTAAAGTTCTCTAGATGTTCTTTAGTATATACCTTTTCATATTTTACGTCAATGTGCATTTTTGTAATTAAAAAATAATAGTTTTTTTTATAAGTTACAAATGAAAATAAGGGTTGCTCAACACTTTTGACCAAGGCTGTATGTATATAATAAATATTCTTACCTTGTAAATTATCCAGCATGTACGTGAGCAGCTTTGACGTGCCGTTGCTTTCGTTGTATATCGATAACATTTCCTTGCTCAACGGATTCCCGTGTAGCCCTAGTTTCTGCAGATGGAAGAGCTTGCCAAGTTCATAAGGCAACACTCTGAGGTAGTTGTTATGTAGCAGTAACTCTCTGGAACAAGAGAAACTTATTATAAATCTCCTTTGACATATGCCAATACGTATTAGGTGTTTCTGCCAAATCTTTAAAGGAGTTTGGGGCCATCCACAAATTACGTCACACGAAATCATGATTTTTTGCCCCTCCCCCCGTCCTTGTCACAGCTGGTCACATTTGTGAGACTCACTCCTCCCTAGTGTGACGTCACATATTTTACAAATTTACATTTAGAAATTGTTAAATGAAAACAGTGGTTCCGAAATCAGTTTTATTTCAATTCAATTATTTTTCAATGAAATTAACATCAAATCAAACAATTAACAAAACAAAAAACGATTAATTATATTAATTAAAGAATCGCTACTTTTTAAACTCTTCCATAAGTTGTTAACTTCTTCTCTGCGGTCGGCGCGTAACACTAGTAGAGCGACTGTAGTGGTCGACAAAACAATTAGTATCTTATATTTACACAGATAAATAGAGTTGTATATGTTTTTGAAGTTTTCGTAAAGTAATAGAGTCTGGCTAATGAAATATTACACACAATATTGGCGGGAAATTCAAAAAATCTTGGGATGGTCACACTTTGTGTAGTAGGAAGTATAGTTTTGATACTAGAAAATATTTTTGATTTTCTGTGCACACGTAGTTAAGGTACCTATAGTGAAACATGTTAAAAGTAGGTTGATGTGCACTCAAAATCAGCTCACATAATTTCTATCACTATGTGGAGTACAGTCAACGACAAAAACATACATTTACACTTTCTCATCATATGCCATTTTAACAAGGCGGAAAAAAAAATTGTAGTGTTAATAAGACCTAGTAAAAACAAGTCATTAAAAAAAAAAGAAAAAACCATTTGTACCAGGCAACAGCTATCGTTCATCGTCAAGCCATGCACGAAAATCACCATGCCATACTTTTCCGATGGGGCCAAATGGCCGCCATACCACTGCGAAAGAGTATTTTTTTTAATTTTTGCCAAACGATTTGTACCAGTATGGCGTTCGGATTTTTGGAAAGAATATGTATGATACAATGTGACATCATATTTGCCATACTTCTAATAGTGGGAAAAAAGTGGTACCATACTTGAAATTAAAAAACTAGGATTTATGACACGTCTAGTTCTTAGTTAGGTCAGGTAATTGTAAGTAGTGTTTTGTTCCTACAGGTGGGCAAGGTTGCCAGAGCTACCGGGTTGCACTGTGTTGAGAGCGTGGGACCTAAATTTGTCCCTTCTGCTGTCAACACAGTAAATCGTCAAATTTTATATAGGGTATATATATATTAAAAATGCGAACGTGCCTTCTTTGGAGTTGCGAGCGTCTATAGGCTAGGGTGTCCGTTTACCATCAGGTGGACCGTACGCTTGTTTACCACCGTCGTTGTATAACAAAAACTAGTACTGAAAGTATCAAAATATTAATAGAGCACCAACCTACTACATTCTTTACATCTTGTTGTAAACATTGCAGTTTTTCGTTATACAACGCGTCACGTCCACTTCGCACATTGTCGTAATTATTTACGGGCTTAAATAATAGTTCGCGGACCTCAATCGGTATAGTAATTATTAATATTATTTAAAATAAACACAATAAACCCCTTATAAACCGCGACCAATTTGAATGATTGACATAAATTGACAACGTGTTGACAACAGACATTTAAACAATCATAGACAATTAGTGATACAGCATGTAAATATCTGTCAGTAAATTTTGGTTAGCCAGACTCTAGTTTAAAGTTCGTGTTTTAACACTTAGATTATAATAGATTTTGAAATGTGACGTCACGAAATTTAGGACCCCTCCCACCCCCTTGTCACACAATGTCACACTTCGTCGACCCCCTCCCTCCCCCTTAACGTGTGACGTAATTTATGGATGGCTCCTTTCCCCTAAAATTGACTTTCTACAAACGCAAGAGCTGGGGGTCGACTTTTGAGTGTCGAACGCTCGACTTTTCACTCGACATCTGTCAAAACTTCATAGTTTTTTGACAGGTCTGGAGTGAATAGTCGAGCGTTCGACAACTTCGACACTCAAAAATCGCCCCCCTGGTATAAGAACGAGATGACTAAATTGTTTCAGTGAAACCGTTTTACTGACCCGATTACTCAATCTCTCCGACTCAATCTCATGTCATATAAAAAAAAGAGTGGAGATCAACTTATAAGCTGATTGGTTAAGGCGCAGGGGTGGGCAATGCATTCTTCATACAAACTCTGTGCACGTTTTATTCGTAGGTTTTGGCACTAACGAATATAATATTTTTTTTGGATGTAAATATTAGATATCCGAAGAAAGTGATGTGGAATTTTTCAAATATTTCAAAAAAATGAAAATGATTAAAAAAATTAAAAATATATCTATGAAAAAAAAATACATCACGAAATAGCTAACAGAAAAATAAGCATACTGACCAAAAATCATAACTTTAATGCAAACACAAACGAAGAAAATCCTGCACAAAGATTGTATGGAGAGAGCTTGCCCTACCCCTCCTCTTAATCAATTATTATAGAATTTTACAAAGGGTACTTCCCGCCCGCGTTACTACTTGTAGGCATCACTACCCACAACATTTGCGTTTTTGTATCCCATTTATAGCTGTGGTGTACATACATAGAGATCGATTTCTACAATTAACAAGTTAATAGAAGATAACGAAACCGGTCTCGTCATTTGCGACACTTTTAATCCTTTCATGTCTTAGTACAACGATACCTATTCAGATATTTATATTAGAGTGCAACAGTGTAGTAAAATAGACTCTATCATCACCTCGCAAAGCTCATTTCCATTGTGACTGCGAGATTGTTTTGTTTTTGACTAGTCATTAACAGTGAAAATAAAGAAAGAGACTATTCACTGTACGTTGGCGTTGTCTTTTGTTTGGGTCCACAACAGATTTTCACTGCCTTTCATTAGGACTTTCCTAATTAGTATTCTAGAAAAGACGAGTAAAAATAGTAAAAATATGTCGCTAAAAGTTAAAAAGAAAGCAACAGGGTTTCATGAAACATGTTTATATTGGAATTCACTATCAAAATAAATCGTAGATCTCCGTTTTATGCAAGACTTATTAAAAATAAATAATAAATATCTGGGCGAAAGAGCTTCGCTCGGCGTTTTCCCGTGCATGAACCTAGCTAGATCGATTGCTCGTCCCCGAAAACCCCCACATACCAAATTTCATTAAAATCGTTAGAGCCGTTTCCGAGATCTCCGAAATAAATAAATAAATATACAAGAATTGCTCGTTTAAAGATAAAGGATAATGATCGATCCAGAGCGAATCGGATTTATGCATTGAGCACTGTACAACTAGTAAAACTTAGTTCGAAAATGTCTTTAGTTCTAACAAAGATGACGAACCAAATAACATGAGTAAGAAACGATAACGAAACAAGTATAGTTCGTACAACCTGTAAGGCCAAGTGCTGTCAAATTAATGCAAGCAAAAATCTACCTTACAGTCGGAGCTCTAAGTCTAGTTTTGCTTGCGTTCGTTTGACAGAATTTAGCCTTAGAGTTGTGTCCGAACTAAAAATGAGCTGCGTCAGAGAATGTATCACACAACAAAACAAAAGTACATACTGTTTAACCATAAACCCCCCCCCCAACCCCTCCCACCCCTCCCCCTGTTTTAACCATATTTGGAATAGTGTAATTTTTTAATTGAATTGTACCATGCAGCCTTGCCACTTTCAACTAACGCCAACTGCTGCTGATTTTATAATATTTAAGGTGGTTCGATTTTCATACGAAACGTCTTTTGACATTCGTAGGCTAGCGGCGTGTAAATAAGTTTTGTATGGAAATCGTCCCACCTTAATAAAAAGTACCATGTTACTAAAACATTATATCATGCATTAGCGGAATGGACGAAATGAAAATGTATGTAGGTATAACTAAATCTTCAAGAGCATCGGTTTAGCTAATTGTCATTATTTTATCAGACACAACTGAACCAAAACAATCGTATTCGGTCATTGAACTGAGCGTCAGGGATTGATAATTGATAATGTAAATTGGCTTACAACAAACAGATTTGCAGAGTAAAATAAAATATTTTCCACGTGTTTAGGGTTCCGTACCCGAAGGGTCGGGTCCAAACGGAACGCTATTGCTGTCACTCACGCGTCCGTCCGTCATGTCACACAGGTTTTACAGACAAGCGCTTAGAGCAACAGTCATCTAATATCAGTGGCGGAGCGTCCATACAACTCGATTCCCACCGGCTGGCCAAATTTTCAGCCAATTCCAGTTCTTTTACCACGGCTCATGAAGAATAAGAAAGGCTAATTATTTCCGGCTTCCCTAAGAATATTTTTGACGCGCCGCCGCTGTCTAATATTCACATAATAAGCTTCTTGTTGATCCCAAGCCATACCAATAGTCAAAACTTATTTTTTAAATGTTTTTGTTTCCCGTACAGCTAAAGGGGGGCGCGCAATTTTTTGTCCTATGTCATCGAATGGGATATGGTATCGTTGTTTAGAGCTCATACAACTACAATTCCTAACTATATAGGTAAGCTCTCAGATGTGGTGGTGCCTGATATTCTGTTTGATGGAATTTCTTTTCCCTTATCCTCTACTGTCAGGAATTTGGGCATTACCATGGATCAGACGCTTTCTTGGACACCTCATATTGCCGAAGTCAGTCAAAAGATATTTGGATCTCTCCACTCACTAAGGCGTCTGCAGAATTTCCTTCCTCTGCATACCAAGCGAACTCTTGCCCAGTCTCTTCTACTTCCTCTTCTGGACTATGGGGATGTCGCGTTCCTTGATCTCAGGGAGGAGCTGCTTGACAAGCTTGAGCGCTTACAAAATGTATGTATCAGATATATTTTCGGTCTCCGCAAATATGATCACATCTCTAACTTTCGTTCGCAGCTTCAGTGGTTACCGAACCGCCGCCGCAGGGATGTGCATATCCTATTGTTAATATTTAACACACTTTTTAATCCTGCTGCCCCTCCATACCTTACTGAGAGGTTTAGATATATGGCTGAGGCCAGCGGTCACCGTCTGAGGTCCAGCACCAACCTTACTCTTGCTCTACCGTCTAATACGACGCGAACATACTCTCGATCTTTCACGGTGGCTGCTGTGAAGTTGTGGAACGAGTTGCCTTTGTCAATAAGACAGTCCCAGTCTGTCGCGTCACTCAAGAGAAATTTGAAGAAGTTGTGGCTCTCCAACAATTTGTAATATGGTTGAACAATATATATATATTTATTTACACATTATTATTTTGAATATGTATTTATTATATGTATATTTATTTAGTTTTGGTTTTTAGATCTAAATTAACTTAATTTAAAACATTGTTGTACACGCTGTAAGTTTGTCTATTTCATTTTCTCCTTTCCCACTCAATCCCTCAAAGGTTAGCTGGAAGAGATAAGTTCGCATTTGTACTTTAAACTTATGTGACATGTATATTGTTTTAACCTGTTTTGTGTACAATAAAGTGCTTAGATACATACATACTTTGTTATATGGCATAACTACTGCATTCCAAATTAATTCGCGGACGAATCGCGAGGCGCGCCGGCGCCCGATCAGCACCAGGCGGGTCTCTCAGGGACGGGGTAACTGACCTCAGTGAGGGGGGTTCGTGGCCATTCTGTATGTATAATACTATTATACTATTCTGTGGTTATGTCCTACAGCCTTATTTGTAAGCGTCCATCTCTCAGCACCATACGTCATGGTGGGCAGGACACATTGGTTATAGAGGCAAGTTTTCAGACATTGTGGTTTAAGAAAGCAGCTACTGGGTATGTGAAAAAAATCATGGTAGCAGTATATCTATTGATTTTAATAGAAAAACTATCACAGCTAACACAACACCGCGCAAGTTAAGATTCCTATTATGGAGTCCCTTGCAGCCTTCGCATGACACAGCACAGTTGGCGGCCATCGATATTGTTAGTGAATAAAAATACCACATAACCCATGTCTCTTAAATTTGGGTGACTTCCAGTTTTTGTCAACAATAATTATACACCAAGTAGGTATAACAAATACAATAATAATACCTTAGCTGGATAAGGTCGCCAAGTTCCGCTGGCAGCGATCTCAACTTGTTGTTGGAAATGTCTAAGGTGTGCAAGTTGGCAAGCATGTTGATGTCGGGCGGGATTCGCTGCAGCGAGTTGTCATTCAGATACAGCGCAGTCAGGTGCGACAGTTGGAACAGCTGTGGCGCCAGGGCGCGGACACCTCCTGTTACCTGCAATTACAAAAAAAAAACATTATACATACAACCATGATTATCAATATCAGACCAACATCAACAGCCCACAGCAGGCCAATACTGGGAACAATAAGCCATGCTTTACACAGCCAGAGACACTACGAAAATCTAGTTTATCTCGGCTTCATCAGTCAAATATACAAGTAAGACGGCCATAAATAAAGAATCATATCATATCATATCATATCATATATGTACTCTGTTTTATCGACTTTCGTGATACCCATGACCCCAGTCGAATTTTACTACATTTTCGTGAAGGAGGTAGTCTCAGCATCTGTTCAACCAATTTCAAAAATCTTACATTAGAATTGTTTATATTTTTATATGATTTTGCTGTAATTCTGGCCCTCCTCTCCTCATTTCCTAAACTTTCTGCCCCCCTATGTAGAAAGTTTGCCCACCACTGCATTAGATGGTCTCTGTGACTGAGCTTGCGAGGACAACCCTAGTCCAGAAAGAAAGCTCAAGGGAAGACCACACATGCAGCAGGCAGGGTGTTTTTTCCTGGATTGCTAAGTTGGTGCTCTTCCAACCTCCTCTATGTTGTCAATGTTATAATTTTAAGTTTTTAGTGCTCTTTCATTTCTGATTTAAAACTGATTTTACGAGAAATTCAGATGGCATACCTCAAGCGAGGTCCAACCGCCGCGCCGGCCAGACGCTCGTTCCGCCTCCGACATGATATGATAAGTGCGCCCGCTTGCGCCCTCATGCTTGTCTTTGTTGCGAGACATACCGTCACCTGGAATGTTGAAATATATAAATTACAGAAAAAAATCATGTAGATCTACTTAAAATAATAATACGACTGATTTTTATTAATTGAGTGTATGCATTCTTCATTAGGTCTAGCGCACATGAGCTACAAATGTGACAACAATAAAATAGGTAGACCTCCTCACATGTAATTGTTGGTTTAAATTACCTATTTTTTCTTATTCCTAGTTGCAAAAAGCCATGATCACAAACAACTATCACCTTTATCTAACTAGATTATTTTACCTAATGTATAAAATTTTACCCCACATCTAATCAGTATGGCTAGTTAGTTTATGATATCTTCTTCATACTAAAATGATACATTCTACTTCATCTGATATTCTATAGTAGGTTAAATTATCTTTGACTGTCAATAATTCATCATTAAACATTTTAGTTTTCACAATTATTTTCACGGAAACCTGTGTATGTCAGGTTTCATTCAGTTATGATAAGATATTGCATGTATGGCAATGAATGTTTTAATTTAAATAATGCAACTTGATTAAATATGTAGTGTAGGTGTTTTTACTCATTACATTAGTGATAACAATCATGGATGCTATGGATATACCTATGATGGTGTTATTAAAAAGCACTTCTAAATCAAACTAAGCAGTGTTAAACTATGGGTACTACAAGACATACTTATATAGATAAATAAATACTTAAATACATGGAAAACATCCAAGAATCAGGAACAGATGTTCCTGCACATTACGCAATGCACAAATAAATGCCCTTACCAGGACTCAAACCAAATAGGACCACCGGTTTAGTAGGCAGGGTCACTACCAACTGGGCCACAGTAGTTGGCTAACCATTTAAGTGAATCTCTTCAATATATTTCAGCATACTTATAATAAAATCATTCAGTTATCCATACTAAGGTGTCCCTAACACCCCTCAAAAGAACTGCCTAACTGCTATTCATATCAACACAGCAACCACAAGAAAGTGATGTCAACAGTCCTGTTGTGATAGGTAGGTATTATAGAACTATTCTGTTGTCTACTTTAACTTTACAATAAAACTACTCTACCAAGACTACTTTAATAAAATATTCTATTTTAGTAATCATTAATCAGTATTACACACTAATCTTAGTAAACATTGATAAGTTTGTTTGTACATATAAGTACATACATAGTTTTATTCAACATGTTGTTCTACTAGATATAATTGAGATAATTGTACCTTATTAGCACCGATCATTAGGGGTGCTAAAAACACTTTGTTTGATAAACGACTGTCTTCATTTGCGAAATAAGTGCAACAGAACCGTTCCATAACCTCTGCCGTTGGATAGGAAAGCCTAAGGAATAATGCAGTAGTAAGCGTTAAATTAGATATCCAATGATACTACGGCGCCTAATTTGAAGAAAAAGTAATGATTTAATTCATTAAGCGGAGTAAAATAGCGTAAATGCGTATCATCTTAGTCCACAGCTGACATAAAGAGATGGGTCGACGCAGACGATGTCCAGGCCAAGCGCCAATTCGTGACCGCAATTAGCAACACGGTATATTAAGAAATAGATATTCTGTTAAATAAAAAATACCTTCATCTACTCCTTAAAAGCTTTAACTTCAATTAGGATTATACTAATGTGGAATAATTCACTGTAAACACACTAGAGCACTATCTTGACAAACACCACATCAAACGTTCATTTACCGACTGCAGCGACACAGCCATGAAGCGGCGATATTTAGAAACTCTCATTATGTGTTGTGGCGACCATAGACAACGACTTTTAGCAGTTGACAGATGTCATATTTGCAGTTTGCAGCATGTAAGAGTAGGCGCACACAGAGAGCGTTCTGGCGTTCCGCGTTCCACGTTCAGCGTTCTGCGTTCTACAATTACAGCTTGTTTGTTCAACGTTTTCAATTTTGGTTCCATTGACAAACGCTAGATGGCGATAAAATAAAAGTAATGGTATTTTTGGCAGGAATAGATGGCGCTTAAGTTAAAATTGTTAAAAACAATTGGGTAGGTATTTGACACGCGTTAAATTTTATAACGGTGACTTTATGGAGACTATCGAAACATATACTATAATAAACAAAAACTATAAAATCTTACGATAATCGTAAACAGATATGTTTTTTTATCGCTTATATAAAATAACGAATAAATTGTACAGTAACTATGGACGCAGTCCTTCAGGACTAAAACAGCAATAGACTTATTTTCCCATGCAACGCTTGATTCAATGCCGTGGGCGTGAAGTCAATTAGCAAGTGTCAATTTGTAGGACTGGAGGTTTAGAGGAGGTTTTCAAGGGCCGTTAGCGTAGAGCTAGGTTTGTCCCTGATTTTTGTCCTTTATTGTGCTCTAATTAGGGCTACCGCGTATGGATTCGCCGCTAGAGGCGCTAGTGTGACGTCAGTCCTCCGAAATTCCAAATTGCATAGGTTATGGGTGGGTAACAATACAATACAACACAAATAATCTTTATTTCACACCTCAATAAATAGAACTATTACAGAGTATGTATATTTAAACCTAGAGGTAAACAACAGGCGGTCTTATCGCTAAAGAGCGATCTCTTCCAGACAACCTTTGGGTAGCGGAAATATAGCGAGAAATGAATTATAATGGGTGGCAAACTAAACTCCACAAAAAAAAACATACACACATATATATATATATATATATATATACATGTGGTATATATATACAAAAACGGTAGCCCTCATTGTAGTTGGTCTTATATAGACATTTGACAGTTTTTAAAAACTGGTTCTAATTCCACCATAAACAAAAAAAGATCGCATTTAAGATACCTAGATTTCATAATCGGCCATAAATAGCGAAAATGAATAAAGCATCATATTTTAACACACATGACAGTAAGGGTCAAATGCTAAATGTATGACATATAAGCGATCACCTCAGCCCGCTAGTTGGGCTGTTTTTAGGGTTCCGTAGCAAAATAGCAAAAATGGAACCCTTAACTTAACTTTTACTTTTTTACTTAATTCAACATTTGGCATAACATTCGATAGGTCTTCAAAAATGAATATAACGTTTCTCAGAAAAAAAGTGAATAAATTTGGAATTAGCTTCTGAGAAATTCACATTAAACCTACAATTTTATTACTTCCCTGTATTCTCGGAAAAAAGGAACACAGTTACACCAATTGTTTTAAATCTTACCTGAAGTGAACTTCTAATTTTTTTTTTAAAAATTTAATTTATTTTTAAGTTAGTCTAGTTTATCACACAAAAGTTGTTATTTTTTTTAAATACACCAAAATCGGTTACCATAATAACACCTAAAACTAAATATAACTAAATTAAACTATGAAAAACAATATATATAAAAAGAAACCTAAACACCTAGGTCGCTCATTGGCGGAAATGAGCCCAAGATGCTGGCGGCGTTTCCTCGTTTATTTAATTTTATATCATTTTATTCATTCTGCGAATTCCATTTTTTCATGTAAAGTTAACCAATTTGATTTCTGGGCCACTTTGTACCATGTCACAGTGACATTTATATGAGATCTCTAGCGGCATTCATATAGATTGTCACTGTGACACGGTACGAAGTGGCCCATAAATCAATATGGTTGACCGTACATATGATGACGTACCTCCAGTTCTACGGTAGAATAGACCCATTCATTACTTTACTCTTCTCCCTTATATAGACCCGATTCGCCCCAGTAACGCTGCATATCGGTAGTGTCAGTCCGACCCAGGTCGGGCCTAGCTGAGTTTCTTGCTGAACTCTTCTCAGCTAGGCTAGGTTTAGTGAACCAGCGGCAAAAGTCCCAGTAGCTCGATTCCACTCGCACCTCAGATTCGGTTGAAGCCGCTAAACCAATCTCGCTGGAGCGCAATGTTAGAGTATTCCAGTATTTAAATTTTAAACCGCCCGCACGCTCGGCCTAGTATGCTACAGTCGGGTTAGAAAAAAAATAGGCTTGTCCCGATAGTCCCGATTTAAAATAAAATAAGCATTTAAAATTGGCATAATATTTTGACGTTGTCAAAATAAAACAAATATGGAGCCGTATTTGCTACTTTGCGCTTCATTTAAAATATTTGATTTTTTGTAAAAAAAAGATTTATTCATAATTTTCCACCGTTATGTCTGCATCAACAACGCCACGCTAAATTACGGCTTTCTAGTAAGAATGGTTACTGAGATAAGCCGCGGACAAACGGACAGACGGACCTTGTTTACTACGGAACCCAGAAAAAACAGAAGACGCTCCATGTATTCCATTTCGATTACCTACACTTTGTAAATTTAATCTCCTAATTTACATATTTCATTATCACACCAAAGCATTACGAATTCATTAATGCAGTCGACCAAATTGTCTCGTGCACGTTCGGTTGTTTGGGTAACCGTGTTAGAACAAATAATAAATATAAACATTAAAATAATGGTTGAAATTAGTAAATTCATGGTGGAATATACGAAAGTGGGGCACCTGCCTTGTACTGAGCTGATTCACCCTTGGGGAAGCACGTGTGCCAAGGGCTGCTGGGTCATGCTTGTGGAGTGCGCAAAAGGAACTGTCATTTTTTGGACACCGTTTCATGTAGTCATGTTGGTAAGTTTTGTTTAATTAAACGCTTTTTAATATACAACGACAAATTTGTATAACAATTAAACAGAGGCGCATTGGCTTCTAAAATCCAAACTTATTTTTTTAAAGCGTTGGAACTTTACTTAATTAAATTATGAATGCCCTCTTGTTCCATGAACTCGGTTCTTTCATGACATTGGACATGAGCAAACACGAAACTTGAGAAAAATTTAATTTAATTTAGTTTTCTCTGTCTTTTTTGTTTGAGAATGCAGGCGTGACTGTTTGTTTATATGTATGCTTTATTGAAGTACCGATAATTTTATTTACAATGAATAAATACCGATAAGTAATTTATTTGGATCTAAGTCCCGTTCCCCAGCGTCTCAAGCAATTTTAATTAGGTACGTACGTACGTATGTCATAATTGTATGTAAATAACCGAGCTGAAGTTTTGATTATAGATGCATTCATTGACCTGTAAACTTTCCTTTGAGTAATTCCTTTATCACATATCAGCACGTGTTTTGTGATAGTAAATTACTGTAGAAACCAGTAAGCAATAAGCCATCCTGGACGAGTTACGAGTTAGCCGGCCGAGCCGCAGGCGAGGTCCAGCCATAATACGAGGCCAGCGGGGCTAAGATGATCGCTTATATGTCGGACATATAGCATTCGTCCCTTACTGTCAAGTATGTAAGTGCGAGAGGGACGAATCCTATATGTCCGACTGTCCGACATATACGCGATCATCTTAGCCCCTCAGGATGGCACATATAAGAAGCATGTGTAGTGCTTTTATCAAATATAAAACAAATTGCTTGAGTCGAAGTTGTAGTTTGATGTTCCGCTTTCCGCTTGATGAACTTTTCATAATTTTTCAAATACCTCTCTCGATCGCGATCTATTTCGCGATCTGATTCAGCTGACCTCTCTTGCGCTTTGTAAACATACTTATAAGGTTTGTTTTAAGGGGTCTAACGCGATATTTATGTATTTACCTTTTTTACCGACGTTTTGACACGGGTTGCACCGGTCATGGTCTCGGAATCACTGTCATCTCAGCAAGTTGTCAACGGAGATATCTATACACAACATTTGACTACCCCACAAAAGTTGATAAAAATATGAAGGGTAGACTCGAAAAAAGTTCACTACAGTATCCGCGCACAGATCCGAAGATTTATGTTTCTGGTCTGACTGGACTGATCCCCAAGTCGCCGATAGATTGAAACCGTCTTCCCTATTGAAATTTCTCGGTTCAATGGCCGTTTTGACCTTCGGGTACGGAACCCTAAAAATTAAGAATAAATTGTTCCAAAATACAAATACAATTCAACTATGTAATAAAATAAAACCGTAAAATAAGATGGTTTCAAAAGCTCACCCGCCCAATGTTGGAAACCTGTATTTTTTTTAGTGATTAATAGTTGATTAATAGCGTGATTAATAATAAATATCTGGGCGGCCGCTTTGCTCGGCGTTTTCCCTGGCATGAGACCTAGCTAGATCGATTGCCCGTCCCCGAAAACCCCCACATACCAAATTTCATCATAAAAGCTCGGCTGCCCAGATATTATATAGATATATACAAGAATTGCTCGTTTAAAGATATAATAAGATTTACAAAAAATAGCGCACCAATATATATCAAAACTTTTTCATCTGCACCTTTTGCAAGGCAATGTATTGTAGGTGGATCCCCATAGACTGGAATAATTGTATGTAAGACAGCAAGCATACCCATGATTCCTACGCTTATGGCCAATTTGTTGATCGTCCATGATGGATTGGATGGGCTGGACTATTGTGTGGCTCCGGCATAACATCACAGAGTTTGTTTATCTCCCTCTCTGTCGCTCGAATGTGCAAGTGTAAGTAGGCCCTTATCCTGTCCCTTCACGCTTCAACCCACAGCTTCATGAAGTAAGTATAAAGATGGAGCTGGTGATATACACATACAAAGGTGTGTGAAGGAGATGTAAGCATAGACGATAACACACGTGGGAACGAGATACAACGTCATATCTTCTGTCCCTCATCGCGTATAAGGCAGCATTTGTCTGCCACCAGCCGGTGCCACCAAAGTGTCATCGATGAACCAGTGGCCAGAGTATAAAAAAATATGTTACCCATAATATTGGGTAAACCAGACCGGCTCGAACGTTAAAAATAACAGATTAAAAATTGAATCCTGACGTGATTAGAATACTACTGTGAATTTCATTATTATAATGGCTGAATAACTAAGACGTATTAATCTAATCGTGATTTTGTTAACTATAATGTAGGTATTAAATTAGTAAACATTCTTATATCGTAATTGGGAGGACATCGGATGTTTTGTGTTTGTCCACTAATATTTACTAAGAGTTTATTTTGAAGATTCTCAATAATTAAAAACCTACTTGTCAGTAAAAATGGGGAGATTATTCTTTTTGTGGTAACCCCAGAAGAAACTGTCACATTATCTCCGTCCCTGTGTGTGATTCGCTAACCCTCCTTCTATAGATCCTCTTTCTACGCACAGCTTCAACACGGCTTCAACCGAATAAAACGTCATGACATGTCAATGTCATGTCATCAGCTTCTCTGTTAAAAAAAAAATTGAAATGAAATGAAATGACAGGACAGGACAGAATACAGATTGACGTAGTGCTTGGTAGTGCTTCACTGCATTCTGCTTATGTTATAAATTATAATAAACACGTCTATTAATTTTGAAATTGCAATTTATATAAATAAATAATAGTATAGGGGTATTAATCACTTAGGCGACCTATTTTGACTATGTATATGGTTGAGGCGTAAGCATGTCCTTTTAGTTCAAATTTTTGACATTGGATATTGGATTATTGTTTGGATTATTGGATGATATTTTATAACTATGGTGGAAGCCAGCAAGTTGTGGTTTGATAAAGCTTGTGGGCAATGTGCGTGTCACGAGTTGATTCACCCATGGACTTACAAATGTACTGATGCGACAACTACAATGCTTGCAAGTTGCATCAAAGGAGCTTACAAGTTCTATGCTATGGTATACCTGGTGAGTGATAGTTGATATACTTCGTCGATAATAAGTAAATAAACACCCTCTATGGGCAGCATATATAATGGTACTAATTAAATAAAAAAATATAAAATTAACTGAAGACACAGCAACCAGCAGAGGGTAGCAAGTAGCAAGCAACATTGCTGTTTTTCAGTCATTTGCATTAAAAGTAAATAATAATTCTTCTTGATAATTATTATTAATTAGTTTTGCGTCCATACAACTCGATTCTCGCCGGCTTGCTTAGTTTTCAACCAGACCAGTTCTTTTACTACGGCTTGTGAAGAATATGAAAGGATTTTTTTTCCAGATTTCCTAAGAATAATTTTGACGCGCCACCACACTTGATAGTTGTACAGGGTGGGCAAATAACATGTAGGTATACGCTATGATTTTGAAATTTGATTCTACAAAATATAAAAATGTTAAATATTTTTTGTTCCATATAGTATTTAGGGCCAGAAATTTAATACGGAAATTGATGTCAGACAAATGTCCACCTCTAGCAGCATGGAATGTGAACCCTTTTCATCGCGTTTTTCTTCACATTTTCACACATTTCCTGCGTTATGTACTTATGTAGTGACTGTGTCTCGAATATTTTGTTTTTTACTTAAATAACAAATTTCTCATAAAAAATGAAATAACTCATGTTTGCCGCCAAAACCAAATGGCGGCATAAAAAAGTTATAAACCTCCAATTTGCCCACCCTGTATGTAAACATAAGGAAATCTTAAAGATAGAAAACCCCCTTTTTTAGATTGTTTGAATAGCATGTATGTAAAATCTTATTTCATACTTCTTGAGATCATAGAGCAAAGATCAATTGTAGTACCTACTATAGTAAACTGTTAAATGGCTTTGGAGCCTTGAGTATAGATAGATCCATTAAACATTTTATGCTCATTATAAATACATTACAAACAGTTACTATACTACAAATGGGTACAACATTGATGTTCTTCTTGGGTTTCCTATCTGGGATCCTAAATAAGTGAGAGTCTTCAGCACAAATAGGTATATCCATACATTTGAGATGTGGCAATGTACTCTTTATATCAATAGTGTTAACTTTCCAGGTATTTTATAGTTTAAATGAATATTTTTTAAGTATTAACAATTAAAAGTGTTATTATGTTTAGGTTTTTATTAGGTAAATAATGTATTAGGTATTTCATTTATTTAAGCCTTTAGTTATTTTCATCCTTAAACATATTGTATGCCCGTAGCAGGTAGCTGTTGATTCTTTGACTCTACCATGTCAACCTTGTACACTTACAATACACAGTTACTCAATAAATATTTCTATTTCTATTTCCACTATTGTATTTATATTTTACCTCCTACACTTTTTTAGTTTTTTTAATGTTATACTTTTCATAAGAATTGCTAATTAACATCTTATTGTTAATAGTAAGAATAATGGGTTGGTTCAACAAAAAAATATCTTATGAATATGGAATAGTCACATCTTTAAACAAGAATATATTATTTATATTATATCCGAGTGTCTACAGCTGTATTCATGATATTTAGCTAGGGCATACACAGACACACACACAGACACACACAGACACACTACACACACACAGACACACTGATCAATATTTAATCTGTCGTCTACCAGTCCCTCGGATCCCAGGGCACAAAACAAAACAATACTGTTGTTTTTTCGCCGGAAGAGGACGGCTTGATCTAAATATTAGTGGCCATCTTACACAAATCAACCTAGTCCCAAATTAAGCAAAGCTTGTACTATGGGTACTAAGCGACGATATACATACTTATATATAGATATAAATAGATACGTAAATACATAGAATCTGTTGACAGCAGCTATCATTTTAATATAGTAGAAGAGCCGGTGACACTGAACCTAGTATGATAAGATTCCCAGATGGCATATATATAATTAGGTGCGTCATTAGTCGGGGAACACGAAACGGCGATGCTGCAATGCGAAAAACCTGGCTAAGCCATTGAAAATTAAAATTGAAAAATGATGAAAAATCCGGTTTCTAGTATGATAAGATTCCCAAGTTTCGTTTGTTCCTCGAAACAGGGAAGGGGTAGGCCTATACGATAGTGCAGTGCTGCAAGCCCTCCTGACTGGCCTTGTCAGTGGCAGCAGTATGATAAGCGACCACTTTTCTGAGGTATCTAGTATGATCAGATTCCTGAAAAAAACAGGGCTCATCTGAAAGATCAGCACTTTCTGTGTAAGAAAAACCACTGCTGCATTTTCCAAACAGTGGAGAAGGTGGTTGCTGCAGCGATTAAAGGAGCCGACAACACTGAACCTATTTCGATAGATTCCCAGATGATATATATATAATTAGTCGCGGCATTAATGGGGGTACACGAAATGGCGATGCTGCAAAGCAAATGAGCAGGCAAACCTATTAAAATTCAAATTTAAAAAAATAAAAAATAAACGGTTTCTAGTATGATAAGATTCCCAAGTTTCGTTTGTTCCTCGAAATAGGGGAGGGGTAGGACTATACGATAGTGCAGTGCTGCAAGCCCTCCTGACTGGCCTTGTCAGTGGCAGCAGTTTGATAAGCGACCACTTTTCTGAGGTATCTAGTATGATCGGATTCCTGAAAGAAACAGGGCTCATCTGAAAGATCAGCACTTTCTGTGTAAGAAAAACCACTGCTGCATTTTCCAAACAGTGGAGAAGGTGGTTGCTGCAGCGATTATTAAAGGAGCCGACAACACTGAACCTATTTCGATAGATTCCCTGATGATATATATATAATTAGTCGCGGCATTAATGGGGGTACATGAAATGGCGATGCTGCAAAGCAAAAAAGCAGACAAATCTACGAAAAAGAAAATTTTAATACATAAAAAAACTGGTTTCTAGGATGATAAGATTCTCAAGTTTCGTTTGTTCCTCGAAACTGAACTTATATATATTATCTGGGAATCTATCGAAATAGGTTCAGTGTTGTCGGCTCCTTTAATCGCTGCAGCAACCACCTTCTCCACTGTTTGGAAAATGCAGCAGTGGTTTTTCTTACACAGAAAGTGCTGATCTTTCAGATGAGCCCTGTTTTTTTCAGGAATCCGATCATACTAGATACCTCAGAAAAGTGGTCGCTTATCATACTGCTGCCACTGACAAGGCCAGTCAGGAGGGCTTGCAGCACTGCACTATCGTATAGTCCTACCCCTCCCCTGTTTCGAGGAACAAACGAAACTTGGGAATCTTATCATACTAGAAACCGGATTTTTCATCATTTTTCAATTTTAATTTTCAATGGCTTCGCCAGGTTTTTCGCATTGCAGCATCGCCGTTTCGTGTTCCCCGACTAATGACGCACCTAATTATATATATGCCATCTGGGAATCTTATCATACTAGGTTCAGTGTCACCGGCTCTTAAACTAATAGAACTGTCTCAAACTTTTCACATAATCAGATTTTAATAAACACCACTTACAATAACAAAGGAAGCTACGGTGGCCCAGTGGTTCAAGCGTGCGGCTGTCAAGCGGCGGTCGTGGGTTCGAATCCCAGCTCGTACCAATGAGTTTTTCGGAACTTATGTACGGAATATCATTTGATATTTACCGTTAGCTTTTCGGTGAAGGAAAACATCGTGAGGAAACCTGCATACATCCGCGAAGAAATTCAAAGTTGTATGTGAAGTCCCCAACCCGCTCTGGGCCAGCGTGGGGACTACTGCCCAATCCCTCTCATGTATGAGTGGAGGCCTGTGCCCAGCAGTGGGACGTATATAGGCTGATGATGATGACAATAACAAATGGTTTAGTGTTAGTGCTATCCATCCTTAGTCGTAGTGATAGGTGTAACCTGGGATAAATTTTCAATTTTAATTTTAATTTGACGACCACTTTAGCTTAGTTGGTTGTGATTGTGACCCTACCTATGAAGCTGGAGGTCCCGGGTTCGAATCCCGGCCGGGGCATTTATTTGTGTGATGAGCACAAATATTTGTTCTTGGGTCTTGGATGTTTTCCACGTATTTAAGTATCTATTTATCTATATAAGTATGTATATCGTCGCTTAGTACCCATAGTACAAGCTTTGCTTAATTTGGGACTAGGTTGATTTGTGTAAGATTGTCCACAAATATTTATTCAAATATTTAATTCTGTTGCAGATTCAAATATTGATGAAAGGCAAGAAACTGAGTAAAGCAGACATGCTGGAACAGTTCAAGCTCTACTTAAAATCTGGAATCTTTGGCCTGACTGTTGGGAGCTCCTTTGTAACATTAAACTGTATATTCAGGTAATTTTATTTCCTTATGTTTGCATATTGGAAAATGCATTAGAAATCAAGCTTTTAAATGTTGAGGTATTTTTTTCTGAAATAGAGATTATTCAAATAGAAATATTGCATGCATACATATCACATTACTAAAACTAAAACTTGTTTATACCTCAGTAAAATCACTTTAAAAAAATATATATATATATAAAATAATTTCAGATCCTTTTGTGTCTGCCGGGTTAAGACAACTGCTGCTGTAGATAATATTTTACCCTCTCTTTCTAATTCATACAGTTCAAGAGAGACAGGAAAGCGCGAAATACGACTTGGCAGCAAGTTGTGCTAGCCCGCCTGAGTTTTGGTTTTTACAGCTAACTAAAAAAATAAAAATAAGATGAATCTGAATATTTTGCCCCTGTTGACCTTGTTGTGATGATTGAATTTAAAAAAACTAAAATTGCTAATAACTGGCGGCCCTCCCTGGTTACTTACTAGCTAGTTATTACAATTACAATGTTATTTGGCCATTTTATTAGTGGTGCAAGCTATTCTTAAGTAATGAATGTTATTTCGTATATATCGTTGATTTACAACCAAAGCCCAGTAAATAACAAAAGGTAACAAATACCTACTTATAATAAAGTTAATTTTCTAATATCATGTATAGTTCGTACACTACTCTATGGCCAAATTCTGTCAAACGAACGCAAGCAAAACTCTACTTAGAGCTCTGACTGTAAGGTAGATTTTTGCTTGCGTTTATTTGACAGCACTTGGCCTTACAGTTTTGTACGAACTGTAAGTACTGCTATGAGATTTGAGTAACTGATTTGCTAGTGAATTTTGGTTGTTAGCCGATTATATATACAAATGGGCGCTTTTAGACTTTACCGTGGACGTCCACGGGACGATAAAACTCTGTGGTTTCATTCAAAATTAGTCTGAAGTCTATATATATATATATATAGTCTATGGTTTATTTATGAATGATACCATAGAGTTTTACCGTGCCGTCACCGTCGACGATGAAGTATTAAAAGCGTCCAATGGAATTTTCATTTTTACGATGTTGGTTTCAGGAAGCTTTTCTTTAGTGAATTTACATACTATAAGACGGTATTGTTGCCCTGCACCATCAGTGGTCTTGCGGTATACTTTGAACCACCATACCGAAGAGTAATGGTTGTGAACCTTTTTGTTAACTTGGTAAGAATTATAATAAATCCGTATTACATTTCTTTTTAGGGTTCCGTATCCAAAGGGTAAAACGGGACCCTATTACTCCGCTGTCCGTCCGTCTGTCACCAGGCTGTATCTCATGAACCCTGACAGTTGAAATTTTCACAGATGATGTATTTCTGTTGCCGCAATAACAACAAATACTAAAAAACAGAATAAAATAAATATTTAAGGGGGCTCCCATACAACAGACATGATTTTTTGCCGTTTTTATAGACATCGGTACGGAACCCTTCGTGCGCGAGTCCGACTCGCACTTGGCCGGTTTTTTATATACAACGACGGTGGCATAGATGCTTACGGCCTGGCTGATAGTAAGCTGACACCGTAGTCGACTGACACTTGCGACTCCATAAGAATCACAATCGCGTTGCCGACCCTTTGTTGACTTGAAGATTCGTTCGGGGAGTCGTTTATTTATTTATTCATTTCAGGCAACAAGGGCCCATAAATTCAAAAAATTCAAACATTTATTCTGCAAATAGGCCACAAGGGCACTTTTACATGTCAATAATACTTACCTTATATCTAGCATACATACAACTATATACTTAAAACTGAAACATTAAGGCGACGAAACGGCGTGGCTCCATTGCGTCGTCATATCATTTTAATAATTAATGTTCAATTTTAATACGTCCTGTTAATATGCACAAAATACCTGAATATATTATAGAATTTGCAATGTTTGTTACTTAGGTACAATGCATAAAATAAAAATAAAAATTAATAAAATGAACTTTATTCTGTAAGTAGGCCGCAATGGCACTTTTACAAGTCATACGTATTTAATATCAGAATTTTTAACTCTTAGCTAATAAAAATGAGTATACAATAAGTACTTCTCTTATACCTACAGGTATTTGAATATTGGTTAAGGACCCTAGAAATGAAAGGTTGGCTCCGACGGTCTCCAGGCAGGGAAACACTTATCTTTATGTTTGGAAGTGCCGTCTTCTTCTACCTAATGCGGAAAGAACGAGAGAATCAGAAACGGACTCCTTTGTTTTGGTATGTAAACAATACAAATACTAGACCCTTTACAAATTTAGAAATAAAGGAAAAATTGAAAAACTTAGGCACCGAGCACGATTCGAACCTGCGACCTTCCGGCACTCGCGGCCAGTCGCTCTAGCCAACTGAGCTATAGGTGCGATTGCTACCCGGCTTGAAATTTGTCAACCCTTTGTCAATTTCAAGCCGGGTAGCAATCGCACCTATAGCTCAGTTGGCTAGAGCGACTGGCCGCGAGTGCCGGGAGGTCGCAGGTTCGAATCCTGCTCGGTACCTAAGTTTTTCAATTTTTCCTTTATTTCTAAATTTGTAGTTTGCGTTAGCAGCGTTACTGCTTAATACAAAAATAAACTAGACCCTTTATTGCACACCTCAATAAATAAAACTATTACAGACCATGTAGATTTAAAGCTAGAGGTAAACAATAGGCGGTCTTATCGCTAAAGAGCGATCTCTTCCAGACAACCTCAGTAACTAAAAAAAACAGAAAACCTTTTCAGTAACGGAAAAATAGCGACAATTACGATGGACGGCAAACTAAAATAAATATTGTGGTAATATTATGAAGAAAGAAAGGCATAAGACAGTACAAATAATCAAAACATGACAAAACAGATGATGTGGTTGACTTTGAGCTTGCCTAAGTACCTATGTATGGCCGAGTGCTGCGCGCTCTCCGGCCTCTACCTCAAAAACGGTTGAGCGCATGAAAACATGTTCTTTACCAAATCAGTTGTAAATTTAGTGCTCTACAATTTGTTAACAGATGTTAACATCGTCGGAGTTATAGAAACTGAAATAATCGCGAAAACCGTAAAATTGTGACCTTTGACCTTGAATAACTTGCGAAGCATAAGTATATGAAATTTCCCGTGAGTTTATTTAACTGCATTAGTATGATATGTATCCTCATCCTCAAAAATAAACATACACACATTCCTACATACACGTAAATATATAAATATATGTATATGATCAACTATATAAGCTAGTTATCAATTAGTTACTTTATGGCAGAATAAGTATACCTACTTCACTTCACAAGCTCAGTATGGATTTGTGCCTCCACAGAAATGCAAATCCATTAGTGAAACTATGTTATGTTTACGAATAAAATTAGTATATCATTTACAGGTTTTTCACGCCGCCACGAGTGTCGAAAGAAATTGGTGAGCCGATGTCGGGCATCGACGGTCGCAGCCCGGCTTGCCCTCACAAGGGAAATTGCGCTAATTACGTCTTGAAGGTAAATTACGTGATTACTGATTATATTGTTTACTTTATTTGGTACTTGCTTAACTTGCTTTTGTCCGCGACTTCTCTGCGTAAACTTCCACTTCCTATTTCGTCACTTCGTGGGACGATTTTTGGGATAAAAGGTATCGTGTACGTTAATCCATACAAACTCGTTGGATACCAAATTTCATCATAATCCGTTTAGCCGTTTTTGCGTAATTGAGTATAGTAGAAATTATTTAAAATGTCCGTCATTTTATAAAACTTGTCACTGGACTTTGAATCTTCACGCTTGGACAGTAAAGTCGCTTTTTTAAACGGCCTAATTTGATACAACTCGGGACAGTTTAAATAATTTTAAGTATGACAAACATATAAACTTTCGCATTTATAATATTATAAGTAGAATGATTAGCTTCTAGCTGTTTTCTATTTCCCCCAACTTGCCTATTTTGAAGAGCTAAGAAGCCTTACTTACAGCTCTCAAAATAACAGTTCCAAAAGTGGCCTATAAATATGACAAAGCCGCGGTAGCGTTGTATGATTAGGGATTCGTAAATTCAATGTGCATATGTGTTCTTCAGCAGGTACTATTTTATATACAGTCAACCAATTTGATTTCTAGGCCACTATAGAACTTTGTCAAATTAAACCAGAACAAGGCAGAATGGCGCGCCAGATAATTAGGTTGTCAACCATTTAAACTTAGAACAGATTGTTATGACATTCACGCAAAAGAGTGTGGACTTGTCATTGCCTGTCATTGCATATATCTGTCTCTGTTCCGCGATTGCGACAGATGTCTCGACTAAATGGGATAAACTTAAATGTTGACACGACACGATGTCAAAGTTGCATCCCTTGTAAGCCAGAAATAAGTAGCTTAATTTCAACCATTAGGCAGTGCATGATTGTGGTGTAATTAGAAGTCACTTGCTTTCTGATACAGAGGTCTCAGGTTCGATCGAATCTCAGCCATGGGCACGTGTTTTTATATTTTATTTAATCAATCATAATTTTTAAGGCATCCCACTAATTATCAGGACCTAAATAAATATTTCGCTGCTATATTAATTAAAAAAAAAGATGCATCACAAATATTTTTCCATTTTAAACATTGGCGGGGAGGTATTAAGATTCATGTCTTAAGAATTAGCACGATGTGTGCCGCTTATTTTGATTCGATCCGACGAAGTGTCAATATTATCATGTTGCCTCAAATATTCACAGTAGGCATGGCGTCTGTTATAGGAAAAAAACTCTTCTTCTTTCACAGTAACCCGCGAAACCGGTTCAGCATTATAAATAAATAATAGGGTAGTTGACCTGACACCGTTGTCGTTCAATGAATTTTAAATGAGAATAATTTTGTTTCATAACAATGGCTTGTATGTGGTGGTAGGTCTTGCACATTTCTGTAATGTAAACTCTCTGTGTTCAGCGTATTGTTTGTTAATAGGCTATCGAGTTAGCTTTTTCCATTCATTTTTTGTTATATTCTTATTGCGCCTGTTTACCTATTCATTTATTTGTCTTGTACGTTATCTCTTTGTTGGTATAATTCTGTATATTGTCTTTCATATATGACGTACCTATTTACATACAAGCATACGGTCCACCTGATGGTAAGCGGACACCGCAGCCTATAGACGCACGTATTCGTTTTTTGTCAATAATGAGTGACGGATACCGAATAAAACGATACAAGGCGATACCGCTATAGGTGTACCGTTTAATTGAGAGCACGCCTGTGAAGGCGGAGTGGCAAAAGGAGTGACGTCAAAGGGTAGCGGACGGGTAGCGGGCGGCGGGAGGGTGCCTCCCGCTCCCTTCCGCGCAGCCTCAGTTAAGCGGTGGACCTATAATTGTTTTGTTTTGATATAACCATAAAACAATATCTGTGATTGACATAAGATTAGTTATTACTTTAGTACTATTCATTATGCTATGCCTAAACGCTGTATTCTTCTTAGGGCCGATTTTTCAAACCCTAGATAAAATTATCCGTCGGTTAACATTATGACAGTCTTTTTCTGAAGTCAAATAAAAGAAAAAGATAGAGCTAATATTTATCAGATAAATGATTTTGACTGGGGATTGAAAAAACGTCCCTTAACCTACTGTCGTCGCAACCTAATTAGCATGATGACCGCGTTTAACACGTTATTCACTAGCAGTGTGATGGTACAGAAAGAAAACAAAAGATTTGATAGAATATAATTCCATTTTTAATGGACTAAAGTTGTATTTGTTTTGTTTCAGTAAAATAATATTCATTCAATTGTATTTTTTGTATGCAGGCTCAGGACGGTATAGTAAAATGAATCTTATGTTGTAGGGTACAGCGCAGCTTTTTGGCGTCGGCTGTGCGATGACGATGCTGCGGCAGATCATACCTAGGATACTGACTCCGGCTAAGGCACTCAAGTCTTTGAGGCTTTCACATTTGAAGCTGGGAATTTTCTTTGGAGGATACATAGGCATTTACAGGGTAAGGAACTCATGTTGAGAAACGAAAATAAAAAATAATATATGACTTCAATGACACGTGTTTATTAAACTTTATATCGCGCATCACTTTCTCTCAAATCTTTCTCCTCCTCCTCCTCCCCCTCCTCCCCATCCTCCTCCTCCTCCTCCTCCTGCTCCTCCTCCTCCTCCTCCTCCTCCTCCTCCTCCTCTTCTCTCCTTTGGCTCTGGTCTCAGATGGTTTGGATCGTCAATGAAGCACCCGTTTTAGGTATGATACAAGTGTAATTGGTTGTTACCGTTCTTGTTAATAAATAAATAAATAAATAAATGATCGAACATTTTCCGAGAATTCCGGGATATGCCTGTTCTGCGATTCAGTACTTGTACTTGTCTTACGAGCACGGGTGAGCACTGGTTGAGCGTTGAGATATACATGCATATTGTCTATGTGTGCATCAGCGACAGCGTAGAAGCTATGTGTTGACATTGTCTATGTGTTCGCACGTATCACAACTACAGCTATGGCTAACACGTGGTCGTGAGATAGACGTACTGCATAGTGAAAATTATTTGAAATGTCCCATATTTTATAAATCTGTCATTCGATTTTGTGTCTTCTTGATTGGACAATTAAGTCGCTTTTTGAATGACCTAATTTGATACAATAGGGATGATGACACTATAAAAGAAAATCAATAAATTTTTCTACATAAAGGCTCAAATTCTCAATCAAATGGCGAAAAAAGTAATTAAAAAAAATAAACAATTACGTAATTATGAGTCTTCAAAGTTTTAATAGTGGGTATTTTCTGTTGCTTTTCCGCAAAACGCACCTTTGTATTGAACGATCGTCACGTCACTGTTGAGTAGCACTTTCTCTCTCTAACTACGAACATTCTAACCGTTGTAGCTTCGTTATTTTTTGAGATATTTGAATAGGATTTTCACTATTTGGCATAGTTTTATGTCTTCTTTCTATTGAAGTAATAATTTTTTTTGTGTCAACTTCCCTATTCTGCCAATTCAACATAACATGTGGCGTGACGTGTTGCAGCTGGTGGTGTGCCTGCTGTGCCGCGCGCACGGGCGCGACAGTGCGCTGTTCGCGCTGCCCGCGGGCTTCCTCGCCGGCGCGGCGTTCCGCGTGGCGCCCTCCACACCCATCGCGCTAGCGCCGCTTACCTCCACCCTACAGGTATTTTTTATTATCGGTGAAGCTTCATGCATGTCACATTTTTTTCTCCTGTATAAAACACTGTGAAACGTATCACTCATTTAGTTCACTAGTTCAGTTTAGTTCAGTAGCTCAACAAATCCGTCTACGATATAACAGAAACAGATTAGAGGATTAGGAGGGGAGAGATTAGATTAGAGGTAGATTAGGTAATAATATCAGTCATCAACTCATCAATCATGGCGTCTATGTCACTCTCGGAGCGAATGAGTGGGTAAACGATATGTCATGAACTGATCTAACTGAAGTATTGAAGTATATGAATCCGAACTGAACTAGTGAATGAAAGAGTTACACGAGGTGTAAGTACTTCATTTGAATCATTCATTCGTGAACTACCCATGTCTACTAGACTACTAAAGACGACATTATTAGCACCAATACCTTAACTATTACCCTACTATCTATATTATAACGTCCATGTACTCAAACGTTCGTAATTTCACGACACTTAACTTACCACAGTTTTTGCCCAGATAACCTTGGCATTTAAGCACAGTAAATATAGCTAATGCTGTATCTTAAATAGGATATCATAATATATATTAGACCTGCACTACCATCATATTGACTTAATCGTGTCTTTTAATAATGCGTCGTTTTAGTAGGCTGAGTAAAAAAAGGAAAATATAGACTCAACTTTGGATTTATTTTCTATCGAGAAAATTTTAAGCAATTATGTTTCGGCTATTGTTAGTACCACAATCAAGAATTATATATCTGAAAATCAGTCCCTATTGTTTCCTCGTCTGGGCAGAACAGCGTTTAAAAGTTTCTAAATTTCTCAGTGTAGCGCCTTAACTTTCATACTGAATTCGCAGATCCTTGGCTCCTGGTGCTACCAGAAGGGTCTCATTCCCGAGAACCTGCCGCTGGTAGAGATCCTGTACTGTCTGTGCCAAGGCCTGCTCTTCCACGCGCGAGTCATGCACGAGGACGTGTGCCCGCGCTACATTATCAACCTTATGCGCACTGTTACCAGTAACAGGTCAGTATCACTAACGAAATTACTCCCTGTAAAACCTACTAACGTTAACCTGGATAAAGGTGTCAAGCAATATAAGGAAATGGGTGAAATGGGTCATTTGAAGATTTGATACAAACTGTGTCAATAATACATGTACATTTCAACTTTTTAATCAAAGTGAAAATTGAGAAATTCAACACCACAGGTGGGATTTGAACCCACGACCCACGACCCACCTGTGGTGTTGAATATTTCAATTTTCACTTTGATTAAAAAAATTGAGATTTTCGCTAGCGGACGCATCCGCTTAACAAACATATTACATGTACATTTGTATATGTGCATTAGCCATGTATTTCTATCGTTTAAATGTAGGAAACTATAGGTCTATTTTGTATTTCATTAATATCTGTCTCATGTTTTATGTACGACTGTTTGTTTCTACCAAATAAAAAAAAAGGATATAGTAATAGAGAAAAGAATTTTGAAAAGTTGGGAACTACGGTTTCTAAAATAGAGGTTAAAGAAAGTTAACGGAACGATAAAAAATGTATTCTACGGCCTCCTATTCTATTAGCTGGATTGCGTCATTTACGTCGCTCTCTTCATAGTATCACATTTTTAACTCGACCAATTAAACTAACAGATTTGAATGAATATTTTTTTTTAAATTATCTTATTCGGTTTTCGGGGACGAGCAATCGATCTAGCTAGGTGTCATGGCCGGGAAAACGCCTAGCAAAGCTCGGCCGCCCAGATATTAGTATGAATATTTCGTAATTTAGACATTATTTCACAAAAATATAGGTACATAAAAATACACGTAACCCGTAGTATAAGGTAACTTTAATTCATAAAAAGTACTGTACTTTAACGATTGTGGAAAAATCACGTCATATGTGCGTCCATAACCGTCAGTTTACTTGGTCTTATTAAAAATTATAGTGCACTTTCTTAAACGCACAATTTATTTACGATGGATAGTGTTCCGTTACACTACTTTCAGAGGTGGAGGGAAAAGTTTCGCTTCCAGTATTATCCTTATATTGCTTGAACTCTACTACCACCACGTTTAATACTCTGTTTTTCTTCTTTCAGAGCTGATGAAATCCAGAAAGGTTTTGTACAAAGAGTTCTGAAAGGAATGTGAAATATGTGGTACCATCTTACCGACAATTATTTATTTTTAGCAATATGTAACATTACAATATTATTTAACGTTGTTAAATTGCTTAGCGATTCTGTGATGGTTATTTTAATTTGTGGTAAATGATTATTTAGTCTGGGTGCATAAGGACTTAAATTTATTTTAAATAACTTTAATGTTCTTTTACGCATATAAGTCCTCTAAAATGCGTTCAGAAACGGTTGGCAATGACCAGCATTACTGCAGGTCAATTGTTGTTATATTCTTTCTCTGTTTTGGTTTATTTATTACTTCAATTCATACATCAGAGTAGCTCCTATAGTTATGATACAGGTGGCACATGCAGGTCATTTGCCTTCGGTTTTTTAAACCATCTTAAGGTACTTAAATGTAGGTAAAGTAATGTATGCAACTGTTCATAATAAGATCTTAAAACACGAATGTGGTTTTAATTAGATCACAGAAGTGTGTCAGTTGCATTATGTAACCTCTCATTATAGAACAGTAGCATAAACTACTATTTTATGAAGGTGTTTGGTAATTTATTATTATCCTTAGGGGTTTTTTAAGAAGGTCCAATGTATTCGTTAATGTAATCAATTCTGATAAATGAGTCGGTTAAATCCATTTCTGATTTTTTTAAAGATTTTTGTATATAATAAAAGGTTAAGAAATTGGTTTTGTTTCTATTTCATGGGTTAAGTATAATCGTGTAGTTTTTGAGAAAAATAAAGATCACAATATTTTATCAAAATCAGGTAAATCCATATGACAGTTTATTTCAAATGAAGGCAAGTCCATCAAAGCCAATCAGCGAAAGAAGTTTGTTCAATATGGCTGTCAGTATTTTTTTCAAATCTAGATAAATCCAGGTCTGTTAAATCAACATTATACAAATCCACATTGAGTTTTTTCAAAGATAGATAAATTTCAATCGATTATATCAAATGAAGGTAAATCGAATCAAAAATTTTTTTTTTGAAAAGAATTCACTAGTTTAGATGGTTTTTAAGTTGAGTTTGGCGAACCGGATCGATTTTTTAATGCTTTAGCCATAATAAAAATAATCTGCCTTTCAAATCACCAAATTATCACTTTTTTTCAAGAAGTGGTTAGAGTGGATTTATCTGAGTTTGAAGTTAACCGACTCAATTGACGACACTAATTTTTAACTGACTTCAAAAAATAAATTCCTAACAGCATCCTCTAATTTCTAGACTTCGAATACGAATCTTATTATTAGTTACATATGATATGGGTTATTCTTAGTGACAAAAAATCCAGTACACATGAACAAAACGCTTAGTTTTATGTCACGGAACAGTAACAAAATTAAATTTGCCTTCCACTGCCAGTCCATGCATTTGCGTTACTATTGAAAGTACCAAAAATGATTTATGTCAAGCCTTATCTTTATTTTGAAGTCTGTTAAGAATCCAGTTTAATTTATTTCCATACTATAGGGAATATAGAGATCAATTGTTGCCTTATGAAGGTGATGGTAGGAGTAAGTTAATACAAGTGGCAAGGCGTTGTGTAGATATACCTACGTTGCATATGCTTATAGTAAATTCTGTACTCTTTAAACGGTATGTGTTTAGTGTTCTAGTTATTGTTCGGAAACTCACGAGGAATCTTGTTATATGGATGCTTTGCTACTGATCAATATAGATAAATATTATACATCGAATAGAAGTTGACGCATAAGTTACGATTTTGACTGATTTAGGGGGAATGCACGATACTTAAGACTATCACAAAAGTATTCTTATTACCAAACATGTGTTTATCAAAGACTTGTGCTATATTTTTTTACCGATAAAATAGTTTATCATTTTAACAATTGCTTACTACATGCCGACGAAGCTCGGTAGATAATTGGTACCGAAGGAAGACAACAAATTATACATTGTATAGTAGACGAAATATCTTTAGCACCGCTTCCTCGAACAACTTGTATGAAGAATCGGTGCAAATTATATTTCGTCAACCGTAACATTTTAAACTCTCGCGTTTTGTAAACATACTTTAAAGATTTGAACATGATCGGTGCAACCCGTGTCGAAGAAGGTTAACGGGTCGGGTCTTACATTTTCGCGTTAGACCCGATTAATCAAATCTTTTAAGTTAAAGTTAAATTATAAATTTATTTTGTTTCATCGATGAACATAGAGTATCGTTGATAAGAGGAAATGATTGCTTCGGCCGATGAAACCAAATTATGTTGATGTTTATGACAGATTGATTACAAACTACCTAATCATGGAAATCTTAGTTTGAAAATATCTATTTATTGATTTAAGTAGCAATAATTTATTATTTAATTGTATATTTTTGTAGAAAATGCACAAATAACTAATTCAGTAGGTAAGTTTGGTCTTATGCATAGGTAGATATGCGTCTGTAAAACAACCAGATATATATCTACATACTTATATATTCCAATTTCTATTTTCCTTTCCTACCTATGATTAGGTACAAAATGTTCTTCATGACTGTTATATTTTTATAATAAAATGATTGTGTTACAAAATTTAGTATTATTTTTGTGCACCTAGTATTCCAATCGACTAAACAAACATAGGTAATTATTATAAATTTACTACTATGTACAGTCAGCGTCATATAGTATGTAGCAGCCAAAGTGGCCAAATATTGTACCTATTTTGTATGGTGTGCCGAAGTATTTGGACACTGGCTGCTACGTACTGTATGACGCTGACTGTACTTATATATGGCAACGAAACAGTTACAGTCAGCTTCATATAGTATGTAGCAGCCAAAGTGGCCAAATATTTCGGTACACCATACAAAATATAGGGTGTGCCGAACTATTTGGCCACTTTGGCTGCAACATATATGACGCTTGTACTTTTATCTGACATTTATATTGTTTTGACATGTTATTGTGTACAATAAAATCCTTTCATACATACACATACTATTATAGTTAGTTTATTCCAAATGAATTTTCATTTGCAACTTTCCGTGGCTCTTTTGGGTAGGTAGGATAAAATTAATGACTAATCAATTTCAGTGACTCTAGGTCCTTGATCGTCATCAGGCGGGCGACGCGCGCAGCTCGGCCCCCCGCCGCTGATCGCGCCGTGTAGTTTCATCATGGCCGGTTGACACACCTTCTCTGCCTGCTTCAGGTGAGCTTCTAGATCAGACTTGGACGCCTCCTGGTTTTGTTCCAGCCACCGCAGCTGGTTTGTGCATTCTTTTACTACGGCATCTTTTTCATCTCCAGTTAGCCGGTCGCCTGCGTTTTCTATGGCCTATATGACAGACATCATTAGGATTTGTATGTTGCCTGATATGCACTGGATGCAGGAGCATAGTGCCAGGAAATACAACTATGCTTATAATATACAGTAGGTACTAGTTGGTAGTAGTGCCTTACATTTCCGGGCGATAAAATATTGCACGTCGGTTTTGGGAAAGAGACTAAATTGCCTGTTTAGGACGATTTTCGAACACTAAACCGTCCATCAATCATCTTAATTTATTTTTTAATTGACGTTTCATCCATACTAATATTACCTATAAATGAGAGAATGTGTCTGCTGCCTCTTCACGCTTAAACCTATCTAGATGAAATTTGGTATGAATATAGTTTGCGATAACTAGGTAAGCGTTTGAAATAAAATAATGGCAATTAAATTCTAACGCGATGACGCGGCGGGTAAACGCTAGTAACAAATAAATAATTGACGACGGTATGCACCCAAAAGTCCCAAGCCTAATAATTATTTTGTACCTACATGGTACGATTTCAGGTTGGGGAGTTTCACCAACTATTTTTATTTGTGTATGTTGACAACGACTGACAAACGTCACATAACTACGAGTAGGTAGGTACGTGTGACAATCTGACAATGCTCCACGAAGCCGAAATTAGCTGAGTTGCTTTCCAAAGGTCGACGTGCAATATTTATCGCCGATTACTGTAGTGTACACCGTGTGTGTGTGTGTGTGTGTGTGTGTGTGTGTATCTTTCACACTTCCTAGAAAGATAAATATTATCTATGTATAGATTGTGATATGTAACTTCAAATATTTGAGACATATGAATTAAAGTTTGTAGTGATGAGGCTAAGACATCTCTGTCAAATCAAGCGATTATTATCGAAATCGAATGGTTCATTGCATCGATTTTACAGCCGATTTTTGAAATGCTTTTATCAAGCCTATATAAATATATTCCATATTACAATTGTATCATTCTACACAAAGAAAGAATTTATTAATTATACTTTCTCTCGTTCAGAAATCGATAACTATTTTATTCCAATATGGCAAAGGTACGTTCACGGTTTGTAGTACAATTTGACTATTTTTCGTGTTGTACTTCATAGTTTAATTGTATGATATTTGGTTTTGATCATAAATGTATCGTTTATACCTAATCGATTTCTATCAATTTACGGAAATGTCATATGCATCGAAACGACAGACTTGGTCACAACACTGGTTTTAAAAAATAAAAGACATAACTCGTAACTGTTTGGGTGGTGAATTATTATCGTAAAATCGTCAACAACTATGATCTGAAAAAATGTAACGTGGATTAAATTATATTTGAGAAAAGTCAAATAATCTTTTTATTTACTTGAGAAGCCGTATTATTGTTACCTGATTTTATTTATAATTTCGATGACTCATGGTTGTTTACGTTCTATGGAAGTTGTCATGTGTCAAATATTTGAAGTTATAAATCACAACGTATAGCCATGTACCTACCTACGTTTTACTAAAAAATAACCAACCGTAACCACTTCAAAATACCTAAGTAGGTACCTATTGAATGAATTCCATTCGTTTCTAAATTCATTCTCCAATATTGCATTTCTACAATTGTTCGAAACTCGGTCCTGATTGAATATTGGTATTCAAATTAGGCCATCGACAATTCAACGGATTCCAAAAATTTTATTCATGTATATGCGTTGAAATTTGGTTTGCTTTTGTACGGGGTCAATTACTAGTTTATCATATCCAATTCAGACATAAGGTATGGTAGCGATCAAATAAGCAGGTACATCGCAACGCAATAATATCTGAACACGCATTTTAAGGTCATCACTTGTGTTTAGATGTTTGTGAGCGCCTTTTTCACGCATGTAAATTTTGATGACGACTGTACAAATACTATCGAAAGGATGGATGCCATTACGAGTAGTAACGTTACCTTTAGGGCCCACTGGTGGTGGCGTTTAGTGGCCGCCACCAGTGGCTTAATTTGCAAGGGCCCTTACGAAGTACGGACCAAAGCACAAATGAAAAACTAAGTGTTTGTAACCCGATTGGGTTCGAAGCCTGTAGGTACAGTCAGTGTCATATAGTATGTAGCAGCCAAAGTGGCCAAATTGTTCAGTGTTGTTCGGTACCTACACATATAGTTCGTATGGTGTACTGATCTATTTGGCCACTGGCTACTATGTACATACTATATGATGCTGACGGTACCTAGACCACCAGAATAGCTTAAGCCCGGCGCTCACTATCGGCAAGGCACGGGATCCTTCGGCTTACCTACGCACAGGGGCGTATTTTGAAATTTGGCGCCCCGGGCCAATAAGATTCGCCGCCCCGAAAGTCAAGAAAAGGCGCCCAAAAAAATGCTGTGAAGGTGCTGTGAAGGGCGGCTCGGCCGCCCCTCTCAGCCTGCCGCCCCTCTCAGCCTGCCGCCCTGGGCCATGGCCCCCTTGGCCCTAGGGTAAATACGCCGCTACGCACTCTCGGCAGTTATAATACGAAGCAACCCGAGGTATGCCATGGCGTCCGTAGGCCTTTGAGTAATTATGTTTTTAATATAATACTTCAATGCCTAAGGCATGTCGGGCTACCGAGCTGTGTGCCGATAGTGGGCGCCGCGCTGGCCCTTTTGGTCACATTGAATATATTCTTTTACTTTGTGTGGCGATAAGGTATAGAGTTATTAAGTAAGAAGTATAAGCAATAAATCATGAAAATTTGTACGTGACAACAGCGTTGGCCCTAGCCCCTGATCAGGGTGCAGCGATTTATTCAAATAGCGCCTTCCAAATATTTACCCACCCTTTGTTTTTTTATTCATTCGACATTTGGCGCTGTTAGGCACCGCCGGTTGCCTAGAGCGGCGGCGTTATCCGCTCTACCTTAAAGTAGAGCTAGGGCCGGCGCGGCGCAGCATCACAAGAACCTAGGGATAAACCGACCGCTTTGCATCCGTACAAATATGCTTCTAGCTGATTCTTCATCTCTACACGCTTCCTAACGGCGTCGTCTTCCTTTTTGAACTTCTCTGCGTCGCTTAGCATCTTCTCAATGTCTTTTTTAGAGAGACGACCTTTGTCATTCGATATGGTTATGTTCTCCGACCGCCCAGTGCTTCGATCCTGGGCTTTTACTGTCAAGATACCGTTGGCGTCAATATCAAATGACACCTGTTATTTAGAAAAAAGGTCATATTAGTGACGAAAACGTTGATGTTCTTTGACCGTAACTAAATAGGAATATACTTACTTCAATCTGTGGCACACCTCTTGGAGCGGGAGGTATGCCCGACAGATTAAATGTCCCAAGCAAATTGTTGTCTTTGGTTAGCGCTCTTTCGCCTTCATATATCTGGAAACGAAAATAATAATATGAATCCATCAAGCAAAAAGCCATAAATGCCATAATACATTAATTTAATTCATAAATTAGATCTGATATTATCAATCTTCGGGGAATGTAATCCAATTCCCAGTCAAGTCGGGCATGCGGTCGGGACCGTGCCGGCAGTATCCATTGAGGATTTCCTCCACCAAATGAACCTGAACCGGTACTCATGGCGCTTTGGACTGACCTCTTTTCATTCCTGGGTACTTACCTGTTTTAATCTCAAATTGTAAGGACTTTTTATTGTTCTACCTGAATGGTCACCGCTGGTTGATTATCAGCGTATGTAGTAAATATTTGCCTCTCTTCTATAGGAATCCTGGTGTTCCTGGAGACTAGCTTCGTCATGACGCCCCCGGCAGTCTCTATACCGAGAGACAGCGGTATTACATCCACCAGCAGTACATCAGCTATACGCTCGTCTTTAGAACCTGTAACTATAGCGGCTTGGACAGCAGCACCGTATGCTACAGCTTCATCAGGGTTGATGTTGAGATTTAAGGTTTTGCCGCCGAAAAATTCCTAAAACAGCGGGATTATTTCAGCATTGTTAGTTAGGTGAAGTAGTTTAATAATTAGGTATGTGTGCTTAGGTAGGTATGTTTTGTTACTCGCCTGTAGTAGTCTTTGGATCTTAGGAATACGCGTTGAACCCCCTACACAAACGACATCATGAATTTCTCTTGTATTTAACTTCGCATCTTTCAAAGCCTTTTCTACGGGTGCTAGTGTGGCTCGAAACAAATCAGAGTTAAGTTCTTCAAAGCGAGCTCTTGTTATTTTGGAATAAAAATCTATGCCTTCGAATAATGCATCTACTTCTAAGTTGGCTTCAGTGCTGGTCGAGAGGGTCCTTTTAGCTCGTTCACAGGCCGTGCGCAATCGTCTGATTGATTTGGGGTTGTCCCTTAAATTTTTTTTGTACTTCTTTTCAAATTCTTGAGCAAAGTGCTCAACCATTCGGCTATCGAAATCTTCGCCTCCTAAATGCGTGTCTCCCGATGTAGAACGGACTTCAAATAGCGATCCTTCAGCTATAGTGAGAATTGAAACGTCAAACGTTCCACCCCCGAGATCAAATATGAGAACGTTCTTGTCACCTTTCAAATTTTTATCCAAGCCATAAGCGAGGGCAGCAGCAGTCGGCTCGTTAATAATTCTGAGAACATGCAGCCCAGCAATTGTCCCAGCATCCTTGGTTGCTTGACGTTGAGAATCATTGAAATAGGCAGGGACAGTTATTACTGCATCTTTGACGGTCCCTCCTAAATATGTTTCAGCAGTTTCTTTCATTTTAGTCAATACCATCGAGGATATTTCTTCTGGGGTGAACTTCTTTTTGTCTTTTTTGTATTCAACGACTATCTTTGGCTTTCCTCCCTCGTTGATGACTTCGAATGGCCACTGTTTCAGGTCATTTTGAACATAGGGATCGTCAAATTTTCGTCCAATTAATCGCTTCGCATCAAAGACGGTGTTTTTTGGGTTTGTAGCTGCCTGAATACATAATTTAAACACGACATAAATATTTACAATTATGAGACTGTATGTACAGTCGGCCTCATAAGTTAGCTGGACTTTCTGGTGCTTCAATCGCTTTCACCCGTTAAGGAATTTAGGATGACAATTGAAACAAGACATGACGTAGAGCGACAAGGTAATGTAGCAAGGTGTTAAGCTCCTTGCAAGTCTGACCGTACAAATGAAAAAAAGCCCTTGAACTACAGGCGCATGTGTTCCGTTGGAATATTACCTACGTTCATACCTGATTTTTAGCAGCATCTCCAATCAGCCTTTCATTTTCGTTGAAAGCAACGTAGGATGGAGTAGTCCTGTTGCCGTGGTCGTTGGCTATGATTTCCACTCGGCTGTTTTGGAAAACGCCTACGCAGGAGTATGTCGTGCCCAAGTCGATGCCCACCGCTGGGACACCCATTATTACTTAGGGAGGCGCTGGGAGGAATTTAGAACATTTTAAAATTGACAACTTTCAATAGTTCCAAAGTGATGGTCACCGATTAATAGGTCTATTTTTTATTGTATTTAAATATTGTTACCCTAAAACCTAAAAGTTTGAATATTGTTACCCTAAAACATACCCTAAATAACTGCCTCCGAATTTTGAATCGCAGGCAGAGATGGCGTGGAGACAAGTAGGTACCTAGGTATAACAAGAATGATTAGCATTTCATCGATATTCAATATTTTCGTCGCTCTTCGGAAAATTTTATGACTTTTCTTTCGATTACCCCTTATGTTTATAATTTCGAATGTACCATAACCTAGCATTTTTCAATAGCATTTCCAAATATCGGTCTTAAGGAAGGTGGACTAAATTGAAGTAACATTGGTACTTGTTTAAACAAATTCTGCTACATTTCAGCCAGTAAATAACACCCTAATCAGTTAAGAAGTTTGCTGACACACTATTAGTTTTTGTCGGTGGCAGGTATATTAAAATTGGTTTACATAAGAGTTGATGATGATAATTAGTTAATAGTTAAGTATTCTATTCAAACATTTCTAAGCACCTACCTTTATGTATGGTGAAGATTATTGTTACTTGTGTGGTAATTCCATGGTTGACCTAATTTTCAAGTTAGGAAAATCTAAATACGTTGTTGGACATTACTTACACACACAACATTGAACTAGGTACAATGTTACTTGGAATTTATGTGGAATTTTAACAATACATTTTTATTACGACATTATTACACTATGTTGTACACAAGTTGTACAACATATTTTGACAACAGTTATGTCATATTTGATTGAAAGTTTTATTTCATCTAATACTTCATGGAGGAATTGTACCTGTAGGTATGCAATTGATTTGATTTACCTATTTTTTTTTGGTAAATGCACGAATAATTTGCGCCTCGTTAAAATTATCACAAAATAAAACAGATCGAGCAATATTACGTAGGTACTCATGGATGGACGAATCCAGCAACGTAATAACTAGTTTGATGTAGGTATTCAAAAGCTACTTAAATACAAAATACAATACAGTACTAGATTGCGGCCCCTAGAGACAATGCAATGGCTTAGTTTAGGTATAGTCTGTACGGTAATCAACAAGCCATAAAACTGAATACCTACTTTTAGAATATTTCGAGGTTACAAGGTGGTTACAAGTCATTTTTTATCGCATTAGAATTTTTATTGGTGTCATTTGACATTGAACTTTAGTGCAAACTATTACGTTAGCTGTTGCTACCTATGTGTAAGAAATCACTTCCCTACTTTGGCAATAGATTAACAAATTAAATTATCATTATTCGGTCCGGCCTTAGCCCACCGAACAAACTATAATTACATACGAAAACAAGTTTCTAAGGGTCACGGGAACTAAAATGTCGCGAGATAAAATACAAACCCGAATAATTTCCAAACGTTTATTGGAATAGAGCGCGAATAGAGCATGCTATCAATTCAAAACATGCGCGATTCGCAAAACGTTTCACGCGTTTGTGAATTGTTTAGTGCGTGGCAAGAGTGCATCAAGCAGGTACCTAGGTATTGATGTGTTCATGGAACTCACAGGTTTCCATGACGCCTCTAAACAGTTTAATCGATGCCTAGTAACCAACTAAACTGAATCATGGCCGGTAAAGGTAAAGGCAAGAAAAAAGAAAAGAAAGAAAAAGAAGAAGGAGGAGACAGTAAGAAGGCTAAGAAAGGTGGTGGGAGAGGCAAGAAAGGCAAGTCGAAGGGGAGATGCAACGTGGACATGTTGACTGACGCGGCCATGGACAACGTGTACTACGCGTGCCACAACGTTCAGGAGCTGCTGCAGGCCAGGGGGTTCCATCCGCCGGACTTTAATAAGAAGAAGAAAAAGGGGAAGAAATAATGGGATCTGTGATATGATTGTCCTTAAATGTTATACAGGGTGTGGCCTGTAATAGGAGCAAACAATTAAACGGTAGATTATTAACCTTGCTTGCTATTATTTCCACATTGTTACCTACAGTTAATTTTTCTTTAATTTTTTTTTCGGCACAGACAAGTGTCCTGTGTTTTATTAATTACTCTTTTGGAGTAATATTCATAACTATTTTTTTTTAAACAAGAAATAAAATAAAATCTTAAAATCTTACGACCTTCTTAGCTCTCTATAATACTGAAAATGATAATTTTACTCATGTTGGCTTTTCCGCCTTAAAATTTGTCGATCTCTGCCTAGCTCAAGAATTGAAAAGGCGTTTTTAATGTCACTGTTTATAATGCACACAAAAGCGATCGCTTCCAGATAACCTTTGGGTAGCGAAGATAATGCAACAATAACAATAATGTAGAACATTTCTTTTGTTTATTTAGGTTAGTAAAGTAGGTATCTGTCAGATAAATGTTAGCTGTCTTTTTCTTTCATAAGACTTCAGAAATCGACAGTTATAATTATAATTTTAATCGACGGATAATTTTATCTGGGGATTGAAAATTTTACAATTTTACTTTACAATTTTATTTTACAATTCTATTTTACAATTTCATTTGACATTTTAATTTTGCAATTTGATTTTATTTATTTTATAATGTTTTTATCAATCAAAGTTTCTTTTTGCCATTAAAATTGTCATCACTTATTTATTACCTACTTAAATTCATAATCATTTGTATTCCGACGTATGCTACTCGTATCACGTATGACATGATAATGTACCTACATTAGTTTGTACATCTACTAACAATAATGATCCAAGTTGGTCTCAAAATAAATGAAATTGAAAATTGAAAAATCGGCCCTTAGTTATACCTACTTACGTACAGCAGTGTTAGTAGGTATAAATATTGTGTATATGAAATCACTGCTTCCTGAATTAGTGTTGCTATCTTATAATGCTTATACCTAACTTATAACTTGAGTGTTTCGATGCGCGGGATGTGCCCATTGTTGGTGTCAAATCCGCGAATTTGGATGCGTCGCTGCGCGAGCGCGTTGACCCCACAACCAGGGGCGGCCCACTCTCTGATTGTGTCGCGCTACAACTATGTACATGGCGGCACCCATTCGGGTGCCTGTTCAATGTTCATGCGATAAAAATATGATACAAACAGCTAGCCACGTTTAGGCATGGTTTGGCATAGGTATCTAAACGGGGGATTTGTTAACGTGGGCCTTCTGTACGTAGGTAGTACTATTATGGGCCACAGATGCCTGAAATAAATGATTAAATTAAATTACTTATTCTGTGCCAAAACTCACAACGTTCTTAGGTCGCTACTGTTACATCAAACAAAATCGAAACAGCGGTCGACGAAAGTGAGGCGGAACCGCAAGGATGCTTCACAGTCCACTCTAGGAATGTCGCGAATCGCGATTCTACAATCAAGGTTAGGCCTTAAAATACTCGTGTGATATTATTATGATACTCGTCTTCGGCTCGTTTCATAAAACCACACCCGTGTTGTAATGTCTCTCATTATGTAACAGTTGCATAAACTACTATTAGAAGAACTAAGAAATAATAGACAATATAACAAAAATCAACAGCATTTAATTTTTATGTTAATATTCCTTATCTAGTTAAAAATTAATTGCATATAAAAAATGAAATGCATCTTTTAATACCCTGTTCGTTGCACATGGCTGTAAACCAAATAATAAATGGTTTATTTTAATTTAATAACAATGTGATGCTAATGTAACATAACATTTGTCGATTGCCCACACCTATAGTCCACGATTCATGGTAGCTTTATATACATATTTATAAGTAACGCAATTAAATCTTGATTTAAATATCATGATGTCGCGTTGCATTTAGGTAAAGTAGATCAATGTAGGCAAATCAGCGGCAAAAGTAGCTACTAGCTACGCAGGTGCGTTGCTCCATCTAAATAAGCTTTTAGTCCCTTATAAATCTTATAATACAATAAAAAATATGTATATGTCTAAAAATTCAAACGCAATGTAAATTGTTCATGAATAAAAAGGATGAAACTATGTAGATCATTTGACTTATTCACACGTGTATGTTACAAAAAAACAATCGATGGATGTACCTTAGTCAGCTCTTAGCTTACACCAACATTCCATACATTCTAACGGTATTTGACACTGATAACGTGACAGAGCAATGTAGCGAACTATGCGGCGGCGTGGGCATAACAAATTAGGTACTCGCACAGTCTTTGATGCATGATGATGCTTTGCTAGCATGATGCTTTAATGCAGTTGCATCATTTGATGTTGTAAAGCGGTTCTCTGATTATGTGTTCCACCTCCCGCCGGTGCAGGACGGCAGCGCCCACGGCAGTGGTCGGAGCCTCCGCGCGACCCGCGTACACCAACTGTAAACGACCCCTGGTTAGGCCGTTGTCACACTGATGCGGTATGCGGTTTCCGCACGACGGTGCGGTATGCGAGCGAGATAGCGATATGCATGTCTATAGCGGTGTCCCGCCTGCACACCGCACCGCCGTCCGGATACCGCATCAGTGTGACAACCGCTATAGTAGTAGTTCTCAATCTCAACTCGATTACTACCCATCTAACAAGATAGGGAGTCAATTCTTATTTGTTAAGAAGGAAAAAATTGGCAAAACTGTAACGAAGGGCTGTTGTTAATTATTTTCGGAGTTTGAAGCTCGCATGTTACCTAAACGTTCAAAATATCGGTTGAATATTATGTGCGAAGCTATTTTGAAGAACACGGGTAAAACTGGCAGTAAAATGGGAATCTTGTCCCTTTTATAGTGGGGTCGACATTGAATAGATTATTTTAACCTATACCTTTTATATATACTTTATTTCATTTTATTATTTATGAGACGATATGTAAGGTACCTACGATTATGTTTGTGATTATATGTATATGTGTGTGTGATGTGTGTATAATATATGTGAAAAATCTTGTGACTTGTGAGTTGTGAGAGTACCTACCTAAACTAACATCTAAACCACAGAAATATATCAAGATAGAAGGAAAGAGTGTATGTACCTCGCGTGGCGAAATTACGTACCGGAGACACAACTGCTCGCCGCAAACATCAGTGTGCTCCCGATCGCGTTATGCGTGCGACGCCAGGTTTTAAAAACAAAATGGCTCTTTGCGCAATAATTAATTGTTCAAACACTTCCAAGAAAGTTGGAGCTGTTAATCGTGGTATTTCCTTTCATTGGTAAGTACAATTTGTCCTTAAATATCTGTTAATAATTAAAAAACGAAATATTTTATTATTTTCATCATAACGGTAGCGGGCGATTGTGTGTCAACGCTAGCTTTCCATTGCGGCTTTAATTTGACGAGCCAGACTTGGCGTGCGTTCAAAACCAGCAATGTAAAAATAAGCTATTCAAACTGTCGAGTCACGTTCAAGGTCGATAGTCATTTTTTCTGTCAAAACTAAAGAATAGTGCTGTACACTGCGATTTTCTTACACGATTATTAAAATCGATTTTGAAAACGACGAAATGATAATTACGTTCTTATATTATTATGCAGCTATTTAATGTACGTAGTGCAAAACAAATATTATTAATCGCTTTCCTCTTAGCTTCTAATATTTCTTCGCGGGACTTCTTTGATTTTCCATGGTCTGTAACAAAGAATATATAAAAAACCGGCCAAGTGCGGGTCAGACTCGCGCACGAAGGGTTCCGTACCATTATCTATAAAAAGGCAATAAAAATTATATCTTTTGTATGGGAGCCCCCTTAAATATTTATTATATTGTTATGCATATTATATTAATATGCATTTGTTGTTATAGCGGCATCAGAAAAAACATCATCTGTGAAAATTTCAACTGTCTATCACTTTTCATGAGATACAGTCTGGTGACAAACGGACGGACAGCGGAGTCTTAGTAATATGGTCCCGTTTTACCCTTAGGGTACGGAACCCTGAAAATGGTACACGTTTATAGGTACTTAGTTAATAACTGGAGCGGCTAATATGTACAAATTACTAAAATGTAACGCAATTTATTGGTCATTAGGTAGGTACCTACCTACATTTATATTTTTCGATTTAAATTCTTCCTCTGTCAAAACATTTCTTCTGTCGAAAATAATTATCATTTCCTCTGTCGGTTCTTATCGATATTTTAAATCGATGCATAGAATCGGTGCCGAGGTCTAATACTTCTAATCGATCCTTTTGAATCGTTTTCGCGCGGCTTATGTTTCTCATCACTAAATTACGCTCGTGACGTCAAAGTACCTACGCAAAATGTTACACGCTCGGTCTCCCTACAAATTGCTGAACTCTTTCCTTCTATCTTGATATATTTCTGTGATCTAAACTCACAATAATTTGAACTAGGTAGGCATAAAAAATCAAGTTTCATCTTTATTGGCAAAAAAATTTTCTATTATCTCGGTTTTCACTGGCTCGAGCATAGTGCAGCGACACTTCGTAAACGAAGTTTTTCAGTCCTCATTCATATACTGCATCATAAAAGAAACCTATTTGCTCCAGTTGATCGGGTTTCTTCTATAAATATTTTAAACGTTAGCTAACTTTGAACTTAATTAAAAATACAACGCGGAAGGGTTGCATTTTCTCAATCTATCCCAAACTATTTTAGTTTAATGAACGTCCGAGAAAATCACTGACCCGGAAAGATATTCACTTCGTTTTGTACTAGGTATGTAGCCTGGTGATTAGTTGGCTTTTCTTTCTTAAGTTCAAAATTCGCGTCTGTTTATTCTATGCTTTGGTTCTCATGGATTTGAGTGGAAGTTTATATGCAGTGCATGGCGGTACAAGGGTCAGTAAACTACTCAGATGCGTTGGCCTCGATTTATGTTGTCAGCAGTCACATTCGTCTTTTCAAACAACTCTGTACTTAAGTGCGAGAAGGATCAACGTTCTCTTGTTACAGCGAATTCTTGAGAAATAGATTGTTTTGTTTACCTTTCTTCCTAATAAGTTTTCAAAACGAGGTTTGACGAAGAACCATGCTCCCATATTTCTGTGTTCTTCTTGACTCCATATGAATTCTAAAACAGATAAAAAATTACCAAATTATTGCTGTAAAAGGCAAGTAGATAACGATCATCCATCGTTAGATGGATTAACTTCATTTGAAGAATAAAAATGGATCCAAATTCTAAATCAAATTACTACGGAACCCTAAAAACTGTACTTGTTTTCACAGTCATCAACTAGGTACTCGTGGAGATGAGCCCAAACACGATGGATATTATCTTATGTAGTTTAGGAGCTGCTATGGTTACTGTCTGTCTCCATCATCAGATCAGCTCGATGGTACCATATAATTGTCACCGAACTTACATAAGTAGTTACCTATGCCAAATTTCAGCTCCATCGGATACCGGCAAGTGGTTGAAAATTGAGTTGTAAAATTTCACCAGAACAAACATATTTCATACATACATACAATGCTAGTTAAATAAAAAGCTTGTAAAAAAGCCGCGTTCACTGTCTGTGGGCCACGTAGTTGTAAAGCTTTGACTACCTTCTATCACTGCTTTATTTGTCGCCTGTACGATTAAGTTGTGTGTTCGTTAGGAGGTATCTGAAATGATTGGTTCAGACTTACTTCTAGCATTCGCGTATTTTTCGAGTTCGACCTGCAACGCTTGCAGAGGGAAGGGGCTGAGCGACTCCACTCGTATTATGGCTACATCCTCGATTGCCGCGCGGACTCGCTCCTTGTGAAGCTCGTAGTAGTGCTTGCCGCTGACCAGGATTACTCGCTTCACCTTCAGCGGGTCGGCTATAGGGTCGCCTGCAATATTATATTGTGTCACGAGGGTGGTAAATGGATTAGGAATTCTGAGTGTCAAAAGACAAAAGTAAAAAGTAACTCGACAACGAGGAAACTGGGTAAATGCTTATTTCACGAACGCGGGTGAGCCATGGATGTGTGTTGAGCTATACGTCCATATTGTATATGTGTGCGTCAGCGTAGCAGCTATGAGTTCACGTTGTCTATGTGTTCGCATGTGTCACAACTCACAACTACAACAATGGCTAACCCGCGCTAAGGATTGGAAATCTATTTTTCTAGCAAACCCTTACGAAAATCTCTCTCTTCCGACCTTTTTACGAAAATTCTTAGGCATTGTTAAGTATTTAAAAAAGTTTACCAATGACAGGGTGGAAGTGTGTGCCGGGCGCGAAGTCCCGCAGCGGCGAGGTCGCCTCCGCCATCCGCAGCAGAATCTTGGGAGCTATCACCACCAGGGGTTTCCTGTAGTTGCGCACCATCTGACAACCAACAAACATTTCAGTCTAGAACGGTTATTGAGTTATGGATATAGAAACGATTATATTTGGAAGTAATCTGTCGATTCTGGCGTTGCTCGTTGTCATTTTACATTGCCTCATCCTCATGCTCCGTGTGAACTATTATGGAATCTGTGACCGTGTGGTAGCGAACTAATATAGAACTTGTTTAGTTACTCTCAGGAAAATTAAAAAATACAAAATAACTTTACCGTGTACAAACTACTTTAAACTGTGCTTCGTCCTCTGTCCTCTATTTTTTCAGTATATAGTAAGTACTTTACTATTATTTTAAATTATTAAGCCGTTGATATCCCGGCTGCTGTCTATGATAGCAGCCGTTAAGCCAAGTTAGAGGCCTTCGGGCGGCTTGAGAACTTCTAACAGTCAAGTTTCCTACTCACTTGACAAGCCTAAACCCAATAAGGTGTAGTTTCCCCTCGGGTTGGAAGGTTAAATGGCAGTCGCTTCCTTAAAAATAAGTGCCTACGCCAAATCTTGGGATTAGGTAGCGGACCCCAGGCATCCTTCAGGATGCAACTGTACGTGTACTGGGATAACGCTAGAAGGATGATGACTATTTATTATTTTAATTTATAGTAAAGGAAGATATGTATACATTTTAGGACCTTATTTAAATGGAATAAGGTGAAATGTGTATACATATTGGTGCCCTTGACTGTACCTGTCTCCTCAAGAGATGGAAGTACTGCGCGGGCGTGGTCGGGTTGGCGATGTGGAGGCAAACTGCCTCGGAATCCGGGGCTGCCTCCCGGCTGTCCGATAGCTGCAGGAACCGCTCCAGCCTGCTCGAGGAGTGCTCGGAGGCTGCGCCGTCGTAGCCGTGCGGTAACAGCATCACTAGCCCGTTACTTCTCATCCACTTAGCTGTTGTTGAACATTATTTCATTATTTTGCAAGTTTAGTAAATCCTCTTTAATGTGTTAAAAAAACCGGCCAAGTCCAAGTCGGACTCGCGCACGAAGGGTTCCATACCATTATCTATAAAAACGGCAAAAAAAAATCACGATTGTTGTATGGGAGCCCCCTTAAATATTTACTTTATTCTGTTTTTTAGTATTTGTTGTTATAGCGGCAACAGAAATACATCATCTGTGAAAATTTCAACTGTCTAACTATCACGGTTTATGAGATACAGCCTGGTGATAGACGGACAGCGGAATCTTAGTAATAGGGTCCCGTTTTACCCTTTGGGTACGGAACCCTAAAAAGCGTGGGTAAGGACCAGCTACCAAATTGAACGGTTAAGGAGCTGGCAGCGACTTTACATCACAACTGCGCACCGCCGCCGCCGGGGGCTCCGGGCCGGGCTATTTCGGCTCAACCAAACCACATGAAGACATGAAAGAGGATTTAATATGTGGATGTAGGTAAAGTAGTGTAAGTAGTGTGTACATAATTACTCGTGTCATCTTATCATTAAACTCGCCTTCAGCTCGTTTCATAAAACCACACTCGTGTTTTAAGAGGGTACGAACATTTCGCTCCAACTCATCCTAGCCGCGATCTCCCTGCGAGCGGCCATGTTTAGCTACACACTAAAACGATTACTGTGTGCGTGCGGTTCGAGTGCTGCCGGTTGAACTGACACGTCTTGATCATTGTTATAGAGTTAGAGTGAGGTAGGAAAAAAATGTGGTGAGTTTCAAATGTTTTTATTTTATTAACATTACGTACCTACGCACTTATTAAGGTGGTTCGATTTTCATACAAAAAAACGATCGACATTTATTATCTCATTACACATTATTAATACTTAAATATGTGTTAATCTATTTACTTCTGACTATTCATTTTCGCGAAATTAATAAAAAACCTGTGTTTCATACAGAAATTACGCAAAAAACAACGTAATTTTTTTATAAATTTTACGTGTGGGAGCGTGATAACTGACATGTACATTGTGACGTTCGGCCTGGTACTTTAAATTACTTTCCACAGAAACTACTTGGCCTAAAAATCTGAAATTGCACATACATATAATTCGGTAACTAGTCCAAACAACGCAGTCATAAATTATCGGGCGCTCGTTAAGAATAAAAAAATATAAATGAATATGAATATGAGAGTAAATTTACACAAAAGATAACAACAAGTAAACATATGTTGGGAGACTATACAAACGATTTTTAGAGGTGCATGAACAAGAATTAATCAACAAAATTGGAATAAGTTTGTCAGGAAAAAAGTCAAATTTGGAATGATAATTACGTGGAGACCACGTGTTTCGGGGACTAGTTTTACTTTAAATTACTTTCCACAGAAACTACTTGGCCTAAAAATTTGAAATTGCACATACATATAATTCGATAACTAGTTCAAACAACGCAATCATAAATTATCGGGCGCTCGTTAACAATAAAAAAATATAAATGCATATGAATATGAATATGAGAGAAAATTTACACAAAAGATAACCAGTAAACATATGTTGGGAGACTATACAAACTATTTTTAGAGGTGCATGAACATGAAATAATCAACAAAATTGGAATAAGTTTGTCAGGAAAAAAGTCAAATTTAGGATGATAATTACGTGGAGTCCACGTGTTTCGGGGACTAGTTTTACTTTAAATTACTTTCCACAGAAACTACTTGGCCTAAAAATCTGAAATTGCACATACATATAATTCGATAACTAGTCCAAACAATGCAGTCATAAATTATCGGGCGCTCGTTAAGAATAAAAAAATATAAATGAATATGAATATGAGAGTAAATTTACACAAAAGATAACAACCAGTAAACATATGTTGGGAGACTATACAAAATATTTTTAGAGGTGCATGAACACGAATTAATCAACAAAATTGGAATAAGTTTGTCAGGAAAAAGTCAAATTTGGAATGATAATTACGTGGAGTCCACGTGTTTCGGGGACTAGTTTTACTTTAAATTACTTTCCACAGAAACTACTTGGCTTAAAAATTTGAAATTGCACATACATATAATTCGATAACTAGTTCAAACAACGCAATCATAAATTACCGGGCGCTCGTTAAGAATAAAAAAATATTAGAGTTTGAATTTTACAATTAAAGGAAAGATCCGAAATGTTCACAGAACATCAAGAACATAGAAGCACATATCCGGACATAGAAATATCACTAGCAGCAATAGGTAATAGGTAACATGGTGCCTTAAGGTATGATTCCGCTGCCGACTGCATACAACAACTGCACCTTCCGCCGCACTCCAAATTGAACTGTAATCATAAGACTAAAAGTCCCAATTTAGAGTGAGCGACGTGTGCTGTTCCGACACTTCTCCGCTCATTTCAAATTGAGCTTTTTACGCATACCATTACGGTTCAATTTGGAGTGCGGCGGAACGTGCAGTTGCTGTATGCAGTCGGCAGCGGAATCATACCTTTACCTTTTAACTTGTGTGGCCGTAGTACTGTTGGATTTTTTCGGCCCAAACAATTTACGTTTATTGCCCATTTCTGTAAAAAATCATATCACTTTAGTGCTTTGAGAAGAAATAAAATAAATAAATTTAGCATGTTAACTTACTTACCAAGTATCAAATTATTAATCTGTAGCGGACGCGCTACATCTACAGAATAGCAGTGTCGGTGTGAGCTTGGTCACCGACCTTAACGCGCCGAGGAGAGCGACACGTGCGTTCCTTGGGAAGGCCCGGCGCGTAATGAATCGAACAACGTTGTCGCGCGCTGTTATATTGTGAATTATAGTGGTTTTTAAAAATTCGTCTAAATTAAGTGGGTTATCCATAAGCGTTAAAAAAAATAAGGAATATCAAGCAAAACCTGTAGTTTTATAATAATAAGTTTTTTTTCCAAAATATTATAAAACATGTGAGGAAAAAAATGTTTAAACAAACCGATTTAGACATTTTGTAGTATTTTTTTTAGATAGTAAAAACCAATATTTCAGAACTAGTGCGATCGCTATGTACTAAAAGACTATACATCATATTGTAAAAGATAAACATCCAACCGTTTTTGACAATTTAAAATGGAAATATTGTACCTGAAAGATAGCTCTGACGCGTATTTTTGCAAAACACTCCGACGAAAACCTGACTGTTTTAAATAATCGTACATAGAAATAAAAGTTTAGCAACGCTATGGTCTAGAATAAGAGTTTATCTATACAAAACAGAAGTTTACTTTAACAATGTAGTCACTTGAACAAAGATATGACATTAGAAAAAACCGTATATTTTCTAAAATACCAACTTTTTGTTCGTACAGTCTTAATGCCTCTCATTATGTAGCGGTTGCATAAAGTACTATTTCTCCTGTAGGTATAACTATGAAACGTGTCACAATAAAACCATAAAATTTAGTCCGTAGTTGTCGGCCGTCCATGCGTACCTACGTGTAAATTTTGTAGTCTAACAGTCAGTATACTAAAACGAACCGATCGCCAGGATAAGACTACAGAATACACATCCTATAGCCTTATTTACACAAGTACGAGACTCGTATACGAGTTTCATTACATTGCGTTGCGGGTTACCGAGGTATAAACAATTCAATCGATCTATCAAACCGCGCAATGTAGTGAAAATCGCATGCGAGTTTCATTACATTGCGGGTTACCGAGGTATAAACAATTCAATCGATCTATCAAACCGCGCAATGTAGTGAAAATCGCATGCGAGTCTCGTACGTGTGTAAATAAGGCCTAATACTGTTAGGTAGCAGTGTTTTGTTTTGCACTCACATTCCCCGGAAGTCACGAAGGTGTCGACGATGATCTGCGCACCGTTGTAGAAGTCCCCGAACTGCGCCTCCCAGATACATAGGTTGGCGGGTGAGTCGAAAGCCATCCCGTATTCGAAAGCCAGCACCGCCTCCTCTGACAGGATTGAGTTTGCTACCTGATAAATTCAGATACCTACTGAATATGAGAAATGCAATCACGGGTAGTCCAGTTTTTTTTAATATTTGATCTACTTACTACTAGATATACCTACTTATTATATTACTATACACGAAATTTCTAGTCCCTCACTTCGAATATTACACGTTTTCCATACAAACATTCTTCTTTAAGAATTTTCAAAACTCTGAAATTTGTTTTCTCTAAAAAAAAATCTAGTGTTTCTATACCTACATGCTTGCCTACACCTACAACATCTGGCTCCCGGTTTTTGCAAAGTCATCAATATTCAACATGCATTCTCTAGTAATGCGCTGTAGGTTTTGTTTGATTCAATTTCAATTAAGTCCGAGCGCGGTCATGAAAAGAGTTCGTTCCAAATCCGAAACACGGCAATCTCTAAATTTAAGCATATTCGTCGGTTGACTTGGTTGCCTTTTTGCTCTTCATTGAACTAAATCGTGCCAGAATCACGATGATAGCCGTTAATCTGATAACCCGTCCCTTTCAGCGCCCGAGTTAAAAAGATTTGTGACATAGAACGCTTGGTAACTTCAATTCACCAGCCCCGCCCGTCTCTGAGATATCTTTTGAAATAAAATAAGATCCGAGTGTTTCATGCACACTTTCAACTTGAGAGTGATTTATTTCAGACGAAAGATGATGACTTAGTTATTTTGAAGTAAATATAGAATAGTGCACCCAGGAAATGCACTAATATAAGAAAACCAAAGTGACTTTTTAATACGCAGGTATATAGGCAGGTATCTTGCGTAAACACGGGACAGTTTACTAACATAACACTCGTTTAAAGCTATTGATTTGTAATTGTATTGTAATGGATTAATATTTGAGTGAGTGCGTTCTCGCTTGTGCTAGTGCACAACAATAATGTGAGAGTGCGAGCGCACCAGGAAATATGATTCGTATTCGTATCTAATTTCAATAAGTTAATGTTAATACCCAGTTTCGGAATTGAGCCTCAGGGCGGAACTCAGTTGCCTTTGCCGGAGATTAAAATTCTTGAGAGCGGTCTGCGCTTGAATATACAATGTGCCGCATTTGGTTTTCGGCATGACTCCAATATAATGCATTTTAGATATGTGAAATATAGAGGGTATGATATTTTTTTCGTGACTATTTAGGGAAAAGATGGGAATATTGACTTTTATTACTATACCACACTTAGGGAATGCAATACCGGGATACCGGGATCCCGAAATACCGGGATCCAGCGTGAAATATGCAGGACCAGTCCCGCACGAAAATTTGCGGGATCCCACGCTGGATTGCGGGATTGAAAATAAACAAAACCGATACGTCTTTCTCTGCACGCGGACTCGCGCCATTGTATTCAACTCGCTAATGACTGTTGTTCCTACTAGTGTAGAAGCAGAACGAGCCTTTTCCGCTGCTGGCTACCTAGCTTGCAAGATCAGAAGTTTATTTTGCGAAGTTACTTTCAAAATCATGTTTAAGTGTATTGTTTTTGATAAAACTGTATCTTATCTTATATCTTTAAACGAGCAATTCTTGTATATTTATTTATTTATATGTATATATATTTATTTCGGGGATCTCGGAAACGGCTCTAACGATTTTGATGAAATTTGGCATGTGGGGGTTTTCGGGGACGAGCAATCGATCTAGCTAGGTCTCATGCCCGGGAAAACGCCGAGCAAAGCTCGGGCGCCCAGATATTAGGTATTTAATTACCAAAGACTAAAGAAGAAGTGTTCAATTTAGTAATTGATTAAAAGTATAGTACCTGGGAGACCGAGCCTTGCTCGGTGTTTTCCCGTAAACCAGGCAGACTATAGCTCTACAAAGATGTAAATAAAGATATTAAGTAGATAAACAGACCTATATAAAGCTGCAACCCGACACATTTCTATTGACATAATTGGGTCATAAACAGATTTAGGTTCGCGTCTTTCCTTTGGACATATCAAAAGTTAAGGGCTACAAAGCTTAATTTTGGATTGGTCTAGTAACCCGCATAAACGGCGTCTTCCGGTCCTATAAATCCATGTAATAAAATCATAACTCACATGCTCATATGCCGTTAACTATTGACCACAGGAGAGACGACTTTTGTTTTTTGCAAGTGTTTATGACCCAATTGTTCTCCTAGTGAGGTCCCTCAGGTCTAATACGATGTCGGTGGAGGCGATCCGTCCTCATCTGGCTCGCTGGGTGACCCAGCGCCACGGGACTCTGTCCTATAGAATGACGCAGGTGCTCACCGGACACGGGTGTTTCGGCGAATACCTGCACCGAGTGGCAGGGCGAGAGGAGTCACCCGTCTGTCACGAGTGTCGGGCGCCACAGGATACGGCTCTCCACACTTTGATGGAGTGTACAGCGTGGGGCCCTCATCGTCTCGCCCTGACAAATGTAGTGGGAAGAGATCTCACGCTGTCGAGCATCGTAAATGCGATGCTTGACAGCGAGAGATGCTGGGAGGCAATGTCCACCTTCTGCGAGGACGTTATCACGCAGAAGGAGGCAGCGGAGCGGGCGCGTGAGGACGATCCCCTCGCGAATCCGCTCCGAAGACGACGGGTTGGACGAAGAAGGCGACTATACGCTCATCTTCTTCCTCCACCTCAGTGAGCCACTGGTAGGGACTGGGGGGCCCCTACCACTGATCTAGCTCAACTGTCGCAGGGTGCCGCCAGTGACGGCAGCACCCTTCTAGGGCCTGAGCCCGCGTCGATGCGGGCATATGCCGAGACGCCCGTGGTGGCATGCGCAAGCGAATCCTGTGGCGTCTCACAAAGGCGATGAGGGAAAGCCGCTGGTTTTTAGTGGGTAGCCTGACGCAGGAGTCCCACATCACCGCGCCTAAAACCCCCAGAAAGGCCGGTATGCATTAAGCATTTTCCAGCGTAAAAAAAAAAAAAAGGTCTAATACGATGTCTGGGAAAAATGTAGGGGGTGGCTCCGTGACTACCAGAGAAATACCTCTGAAAACCTCTGAATACCTCTTTTATATCTTCTAATGTACACCATGTTTTAATGTAAAATAAATAATTGATTGATTGATTGAAAACCAAAAAGTTGGCCAACGGCCTGGCTAAACGGTAGGTGGGGGGATGCTCGACCAAATGTCATAGAGAACTGCAAGCCATTTGGTGAGGTGACTTTTTTTGGCGATTATTTTTTGGCAAAAATTTCAAAATGGTCCTAGCGCGTTGAGATTTCGCATGCGGGGACTCAGGGGGCAAAACAACTTTTGAGTAATTTTTGCGAGCCCGAAGGGCGAGCTTCAGGCCGCCAGGCTGCAGGAATTCACGTTGTCAGGTGCGCGCCCCCCCTCAAATGTTTGGCGAGGCTGAAGGCCGAGCCGCGGGAGTACCAAACCACCGAAAATCCTATATTAATACAAGGTTTCGCGAGCCCGAAGGGCGAGCTTCAGGCTGCGAGGCCGTAGGCCGAGCTCGGTCGAGGGCCAAAGTCCCGGAACCCCACCCCGAGTGCCCAAGCGTCCCCCCCAAGTAATTTTTGCGAGATCGATACGGGAGGAAAGGGTTGCCTAACTATTCATATGATCCATGTATCTTACAAGCGAACCTGAGGGCTGAAGGTGAGAGGCAAGGCTTCGCGAGGCCCAAGGCCGAGTGTCCCATCAGAGCGCGCTCTCCATGCGAGCCCGAGAGCCGCTTGCGGCCCGAAGGGCGAGCCCACGCAAACATTCACTATTCCTATCATTGTTAAAATCGAACCTGAGGCCCGAAGGGCGAGCTTCAGGCCGCAGGCGTTCAAGTGGTCAGGTGCGTCTCCCCCCCCCCCCCCTCCTCTCAAACTATCATTGTTACAATCTCGAACCTGCGAAGGTGAGCGGTAAGGTTTAGCGAAGTCGAAAGCCGGGCTCACGCGGACACTCGAACCTGAGGGCCGAAGGACCAAAGGTGAGCGATAAGGCCGACCTCACGCGTACACTCGAAGTTTAGGGCCGAAGGGCAATAAAGGACAATTAAGGACGAATACACAACAACAACACAAATGTTTTTCCTCAGGTCTGCCTTGGATGCGTACATTAAACGTTTTTCTCAAAGGCTTCCTAGGCATTACAAAGTCCTCACGACACTTGCATATAGGTATACACATTTTAAATAAACATTATTATTGAATTCCTGGCTACTCGACTAATTCCTTCTCCGATCTGTTTTAATAACGCATTCAGTAAATAAATGTCAGTGCGAAATAAAATGATAACAATTTCTTCATCGAGATTCAACATTTTTTTTTTTTTAAACCGCGATCAAAATAACCTAAAAAAATCAAAATAAACATAAATAAACGTGAAACCCGACCACATAATGGGCTATGATGGTGCGAGAAAAGGACGCAGCTATGCGGTGGAACGAGACAAAATTGTAAGCATATAAGAACGATTTTAATACTCATTGCAAGAAGCTTAGGGTTGCGTGCTGAACATTCGTTTGAAGCCTGATAATATGGCTTTGAATGACGTCACGTTATATTGCATCTCTTTCATTCTAATATAAGATGGATCTACAAAAAAAATAATGAAAGAGATTAAATATAACAGTGACGTCATTCAAAGTCATATTTTCTGGCTTTAAACGAATGTTCGGCACGCAACCTCCAGGATGTAGGTATCTAAACTTTTTGATTCATTGAGATTATTTGACACCGCAGAACGTGCCCATAGATATAATATATACTCTATAGTTATAGATGCGCCAACGAGCGACCGGGGCTATTTCTTTCTCATACTTTTGCTCATATTCATATATAATTTGTACTACGTAATTAGTCCGGTTTGCATGTCCAATGTATTGCTTATGGAAATTTGCATTTGCCTGTAACCCGACCATGCAAAAACGCCCGGTCGGTGATAGGGACAAAACATCTCCCCTCTCTCTCTCTCAGCCTCTTTTCTATTTCCTCTTATAGGAATCGCAATAAGACTATCTTTCTCTAGCAAAGCGTGTCAGCCCCTTGAACGTGTCTGATAAAAAACCTCGTAAGGCGTTGTCATGTGTCATTCTTTCTAAATGCTAAACAAAACAAGATTTATACTCGCCTCACCATACGTCCTTATATGTCTTGACCCTGAGATTCGTGACAACTATGTGCATATTCGTAGGTCAGGCTTATACTGGTTCTTCTGACACTAATTTTCCGTACGTCAGCAGCCATTGTAAATATCAATCACGAACAAAAGTAAAAACATGAAAACTCGAAAACACGCATTTTCTCAAATATAAGACTGAGCTAGATCGATTGCTCGTCCCCGAAAACCCCCACATACCAAATTTCATCAAAATCGTTAGAGCCGTTTCCGAGATCCCCGAAATAAATATATATACATATATATATATATATATATATATATAAATAAATAAATATACAAGAATTGCTCGTTTAAAGATTATATATATATATATACATATATATATATATATATATATATATATACATATATATATATATATATATATATATATATATATATACATATATATATATATATATATATATATATATAAATAAATAAATATACAAGAATTGCTCGTTTAAAGATATAAGATTTAGTTTAAACATAAAATATAATAAAATTATAAATGAATTGCTTAGTTTAAGTACTGATAACAATTTTTAAATTACCTAAGACGGTAATAAAGATTGATTTACAAATGTTTGTTTTTATTTCATTTGAATTTTACCTTTTAGGGATAAACTATGGCATCATTTATAAGCAACATTTAGCAGCATAAAGCATGCGGGATCCCGCAAATACCGGGATTAAAATTATCGTGCGGGATTGCATTCCCTAACCACACTACACTAAGAATAGTTAAAACGAACATTAAAAAAGTACGTGATGAATATTATTTTTTTCAAAGCATCCGTTATAAGTAAGCGGATTACGAATACCGGTGTTTCAAGATACCTTTTTTTGGCGATCCGTGTATAAAAGTGCTGTAGTTTAAAAATGTAATACATACATAAGACGTTTCATGATTCCAGTCTGTGACCCAGGGACCAGGTTTAATATACATTGCAGACCTAATTATATTAATTGCACATGCTTGACACGCTTTTGCTCCACGGTTCACACATGTGCTTTGAATACCTACTACTACTTACCTTGCAAATTTAATTACGTTTTGTAAGTAATTTAGTTACTATGTAGTTGCACTGCACTACATACTATAAGCACTGGTTGTTGATTTTAATTTTTTAATTTAATTTATGCACTGGTTGTTGTGCTATCATAGTTTGTTAGATTAGTTCTGATTTAATTTTTTTACTTTAAGCACGGGTTGTTGTGCTATCCTGTCATAGTTTCTTAGATTAGTTCTTATTGACATCGGGCCATTATGGGGCCATTATTCTGGACTAAGTCTTTTTTTCTTTGACGCAGTGGAAACGCGTTTACGCATCTGGGGAAGGCTCATGGTGGGGACACGCTCTTCCACAGGGGAAGGGAATACCCACTAAAACCTCAGCGGCGTTAACCCTCGCTACCCCGTTTAATGGGGGGCATCGTGGGGTCGCTGTCATTCTACCGCAATACCCCCCCATTCTGGACTATGCCTGCTATGCTAGGTTGTATTACCTCTAGGAACCCTTTTTGGTCGGGATGTATGTGATTGAGCGGTATATGTATATTCTCGGTGTTCTGGTCGACCAGCATGGCATGCCGGTGAGAGAAAGTACCGCGACCGACGTCCTCGCCGCTCAGTCGGACGTTCACTCCCTCCATCAGCAGTGATCCTGCGATAGTGGAATTAATACGTTTTATTATTATTTATTTATTTTATAATCACAAGTTACATACTTAATACATTAGAAGTTTAGAATGTCGCTCCACAAAACTGTGACAACAGTTTGACTGCGGGATCGGCAGTCTCTTATTAACGTATTAATTATTAAGTATTATTATTAATAATTATTAAGTAGTTATAGTATAATATAATATTATGTGCAGTCAGTTCGAGAGGCTACCAATGAAGCATTACTCGGAGAGAAATAATCAGAGTAATACTTCCTTAGCAGTGGCCTGGTCAGTTGTCGATAATTTTGATTTGAATATCAATATAATTTGAATCGCCCTGCCGCATATGTCAAGAGGTCAGGTTTCTCTGCAGCTGACTGTACATTACAAGTACTTTGGAGTCTTACCAAATGCCAAAGCTTCGGCTGTTGACCAGTCCAGTTCCTTCCCGTCTGTTAATTTTGCTATGCGATTGTTCACGTGTATTTTTGCTAAATGTGGATGAACATTCTGAAACAAAAACCATTCAATAAATAAGATTTTATAATTATAATTTTATAATTATTATTTTATATTTATAATTTACCAGGGGAGGTAGCTCCCCCTCCTTTACCTACCTACCTCCTCCACAAAGAGTATAATAATATATGCTCCTCCATCTCGTACATCGCTTGTCATTTCTGTCATGTATTTTTTGACTAGTAGATATTTAAACGCGGTGGTAAACTTTCTAAAATAATGTGACACCACATCAATGTTTTACAAACACATCGATTATTCCTTACTTATTATGACGATACTTACAAAATTGCTAGGAGTGTGAACCGAGGCCCAGCCCACAGTCTGCAGCAACTTGGTGTCCACACCCGTGTCCCATGTCTCGACGGCGTGCGGCGCGCCTCCCATGCCGGACCACTGCTCCTGGTAATACGTGACCTGCAACCGTCACCGTCATTAAGCACACTGCAGCAGTGGCATTGCCGGTTAAGAAACCCCGAGACAGCCCGAGAGCGAGTGTGTACATACGGCTCTCGTTTGGTCTCGTCTCGTCTCGCTGTTTCCCAATCGCTGTCAGTTTTTGCGACCGAGGCAAATTGTCTATCAGCGTTCAAATGACGCAACCAGTATGTACAGTACATGGTGTGTTCTCACCGAAGGCTCTCGGCGAGTTGGTACAGCGGGCTGGATTACGGGTAATGTCCGTAGGTAATAGTAGAGGAGTTCTACGATATCAATGTATGGGAGGGTCATAATAATTCCCAAGGAAGCGAAGTTTGATCAATAAAGTGATAACAAGCAAAGTTATAGATAATTTTATGCTAAACATATTTCTAATACAACGTTTTTGTGTAGCACTAAGCAATATTGAGTATAAAAAAAAAATGCGAAATTTTTTTTTGGAGGTCGCATTTTGCACTTTCAGATTTTGGAAGATTTTTAGTATGTCAAAAAGATACACACAAAGAACTAAAAAAATCAAACTTCGCTTCCTTGGGAAATATTATGACCCCTAAGGCTAGATCTCCTCTACTATAAGCCAAAGCTAATCGGGCATTTTTTTTTTAGTTTTTTAGAACTGTAGGGTAAGAGCTCATGTGTTATTAACGTTGGTTGGGCCTTCTACGTTACTTACTAGATTTTAATGTAGGTAACGTTTGAACGATTCAACTTAACCTTTTCACCGCCATTGACTTGATATAAAGTCTGGATATTAGATGCCCCACACGCCATATCGAGTCGATGAAGTCGATGTAAAGGCAAGCTAGCTACGTGCTATAAAGTAAGGTTCATTTTCCGTCTTTTGCTACGAAGACTTTCGCGTGTGAGACACAACTTAAAGAATCTACTGTGGCGGTGAATAGGTTAACAATCGCAATAAATATTTGACACGGTGGCGAATATTGAGACAGTGTCGACGACTGGATTTAGATACGAACCTTATTGTATGGTACCTAATGCCATTCGCCACGATTTGAAATCATTATATGATAAGAGATATCGTCAGTTATATTTAGTATGTAACTTTATTATTAAGTACCTAAGTAGTTAATAATTACTCTCACCTGAGGTTTATAACTTTTAGCAGCATCATATTGCTCTTGCAAGTACCTTGTATATTCTGTCGCTATGTTTTGGATTTCGTCTTTAGCCATAATACCTTCCGACACTAATTTTTCTACATAGAGGTCGGGAATCGACCTGAAAGCAAGGACGGTGACAATTCAGTAACTGTTCATTCATATTTATGGGATTGTAGAAGGTTCTCGGTTACCAGTGATGTGGAATCTTTGATGTGAGAAAAGAAGTTGTAAAGGTACTTCTGTTATTCAGTATTACTTATGAGTTATGACGAATAAAAAGAAAAACGTATCTACTCTCTAAAGCCTTATTCATTACATTACGGTAGATATCAAAGAAAAGAAAAAGAACAGTAGGTACCCTTACCATGAGTTTGCAATGTTTATATTACCGTACTCGCTAGCGTCTGCGACGTCTGCGTAGATGATTTAGTATGGACAAAAGTACAGCGCCTCTGGAGGTTACGTAATAGAACTAAGAATCGCCATACTAAATCGTTTTCGCAGTCGCTAGCGAGTACGGTAATGCAAACATTGCAAACTCATGGTAAGGGTACAGAAGACCGGCAATAAGTGAGTTAAATATGTCTAAACTTACTTGCGACTGTGAATGAGTTTGTAGAGCAGCGGGTTGGTAAAGGTGGGGTCATCGAGTTCATTGTGGCCCAGGCGCCGGAAACAGTTGTAGTCCAAGAATACGTCCTTGCGAAACTTCCGCTGGTACTCGAACGCGATGTTCGTCGCTTTTTGGACCAACTGAACAACATTAGTTAAGTTAGCAAGTGTAAGGAAATGTGATTCGACTCAAGTTTCAGAGGATTAACTTACTACGACGGCGCCTAATTATCCGACGCATTTTCTATCGCGTTTTTCCTTATAGATTTGCCCTTAAGAGGAGGGGTAGGGCAAGCTCTCTCCATACAAACTTTGTGCAGGATTTACTTCGTTTGTGTTTGCATTAAAGTTATGATTTTTGGTCAGTATGCTTATTTTTCTGATAGCTATTTCGTGTTTTTTTTTTCATTTTTTGTAATATTTGAAAATTTTCACATCACTTTCTTCGCATATTTAATATTTATAACCAAAAAAAATATTCTATTCGTTAGTGCCAAAACCTACGGATAAAACGTGCACAGAGTTTGTATGGAGAATGCCTTGCCCACCCCTGCGCCTTAATCCAAATCAGCGTAAGGGCAAAACCGCGTTCAAGTAAGTTATCTCCTTATCACACTGGTATAGTCTCCATTAGAAATCTGGTCTGTGAATTTATTAATCAGATGCTTCTTGACAAACACTCTTTTCTTTCTTCTGTTTCTTGATAAGGTGAAAAAAGGTAATCTTGAGAAGTTTCCCAAAGCAATGACTTAGAGTACCTTTATCTAAAAAAAGTATTAAGTAATTATAAGTCTTCAAAGTTTTAAGAGTGGGTATTTTCTGTCGCTTTTCCGCAAAACGCACCTTTGTATTGAACGATCGTCATTTACTATGGCTTACTCAATAGTGACGTTACTGTTGAGTAGCACTTTCTCTCTCTAACTACGAACATTCTAACCGTTGTAGCTTCGTTATTTTTTGAGATATTGAATAGGATTTTCACTATTTGGCATAGTTTTATGTCTTCTTTCTATTGAAGTAATTTTTTTTTTGAGTCAACATCCCTATTACACCATTAATTGACAAAGGGAACAAATAAAATGATCACCTAAATAACTTTTGATATCATCAAATTTTCGAACCCTAAAATAAGGTTGAACACTCAAAAAATTTTATCGATCAGCAATTCCGAGTCACCAAAAAAATTCTACCTATTTTTGCAGCACTTGCACCTATTTTACTTATTGCGTTCCTATAAATTTATAATCGCATCAAAAAAATTGTCAAGTACCACCAAAAACACTAAACTACCACCTAATCTCATGCACCTTCTTTCATTAGAATTACATCCAAATATTATACACATCGCATGCTACATTTTAGTAAACAGTTACAAATTAATTGTTTTAGCACTATAAATATTTTAGTCATTTCCAAAATGTTATAAATTAGAAAGTAAAATTCTAAATTAATTTAAAAAGCAACGCGCAATGTGGCTGTGTGAAATAATAACACGTATACTGCTATCTCACTCAATCAAATACAAAGAATTGTCTGAAGCATAAAACCTATTGATATGTCGTTAGAGTGAAAGGTACCTATTGCTGTTTCATTCTAACTACCTATTGCTGATGGTTTACAAACTGCAAGAGGTTTTATTATTAATTTTTTAATGCGTTGAGCGCGTTTGATTGAAAACTTTTATTTGAAAATGAGTTTTGTTGATTTATTAAATTGTTAGTTTGTTATGAAAATGGATAAAGGTCCTCAAATGAGTTTACTTTATTAATTTAGATAGACTTTCATGGATGGAGGAAGTTAATAGGTAGAAATAGGTATAGGTAGGTTTAGGTTATGTTAGTTTTGCATCGGCCCGAAGGGCCAAAACAACTCAAAATAGGAGCTCCGCGCCAGCGGAGATCCGTCAATACTGTTCCAATGTCCACTAGTTTGAAATAAAAATAGATGTCATAGAAAAATACTACTACCTAGGCAAATTGACGATTATCAGCGAATAGAGTAGAGGCAAAAACATCTGAGAACAAATAGCTGTATGCGACCAGTAAGGAAAGCGCTGTTGAAAATATATTCAATTAAATTATGTTATGTACTCGTTAAAGTTACAGAAATTTTGAAGCTTCTATAAAATAAAATCATTTAGCGCTGTCTTGCTCGCACGCGGTGCGACGTGCGAGCGAGACGGACCGTATGGAAAACCGCATCAGTGTGCTAGCAATGAGGTTAGACTAGATTGGAACTGCTTTGCGCGTCGGGCGTTAAAAAACAATTGCCGCGCGAAATTTGGTGATCATGTAGTATTTCTGGGTATCGAAAGAATTATTTGGGTGTAAATAATTTTAATAGGATTACGAGCCCTGTAATATTTGGATGTAAATTATATGAAATTTGGTGTTTGAAATTAGGTGATCATTAAGTATTTTTGGGTAGTGACTAATTTATTAGGTAACAATTTAATTTAATAGGTTATCGACATGTTACTTCTTTGAGTTGCACTTTATATTTAAAAGGAGTTGAAAATTTGGTGCGAATCTAGTATTTTTGGTAATCAATGTAATTTTTTAGAGCATCATTCGGCAACTAATTTGGTGGTTCGTTAAATGCTACCCATTGACAAATGTATAGGGTTGACATGTGTCATTGAAACATCGAATTCTCTACTTATGCTTAAATCTGTAATTTATAAGGCGATACTAACCTCAGGATAGTCACCGTTGACGTGTATGACGGGAACGGAAATCGCCTTCGCCAAGTCCGTCACGTAGCGGCTGGACCGCCCTCGTTGTGCGGGCAAAGTGAATCCTACCTGTAGGATATATATTTCTTTAAATCTACCGGCAGTTATAAATATAAATATTTGTGGACAATCTTGCACTAATCGACGTAATCCCAAACTAAGCAAAGCTTGTGTGTATGGGTATTAATAACGATATACATACTTAATTGTTTAATATCTGGGCGGCAGAGCTTTGCTCGGCATTTTCCCGGACATGAGACTTGGCTAAGATCGATTACTCGCCCCCGAAAACCCCCAAATACCAAATTTCATCAAAATCGTAGAGCTGTTTCCGAGATCCCCGAAATAAATAAATATATAAATAAATAAATATACCTCTACAAGAATTGCTCGTTTAAAGATAAGATCTATAGATAAATAGATACTTAAATACACAGAAAACATCCAAGACTCAGGAACAAATATTCGTGCTCGTCACACAAATAGATGCCCTGACCAGAATTCGAACCCGGGATCCCCAGCTTCATAGCTGCCACTACTAACTAGGCTAAAGTGGTTGTCAAATAATGCCTAACTATTCATCCCCGTCAGAAGTGTTCAATTTTGAAAGTGTTCAACCGTACTGAGGCGACTCCCTCCGTCTGTCTGTTACATTTTCACGTTAAAACCACTGAACCTATTTGGATGACATCTGGTTCGGATACAATATGAATTTCGGAGAATTCCGTACCCAAATATGCAAAGAGTATAATAAGTATATCCCAAATGATCCAAACGGAACCCTATTGCTGTCACTTACGTGTCCGTCCGTCGTCTGTCACACATGCAGATTTTACAGCCAAACGGTTTGAGCTACAGTCACTACAGTATTAAAATTTTACTGTATAAGCATCTTGTATCGGCAGACCTTTGCTAAGGTTCAAGGACTGCGCCAAGCGGGACATGACAGCATTCTGCATCAATCACCGTTGCTGGGAGCAGATTGCGGAGGATAGACTTAAGTGGCGAAAGACTATCCTAGAGGGGCGCGACAACCACGACAGGGCTTGGTTCGACCTTCTGGAAGACCGAAGAAGGAGGAGACATATCACTACAAGCTCTTCGCTGGCCACTTGTCCCCAGTTCTGCTGCCACCTCTGCGGGAGACAATGCCGTTCCCGTATAGGCTTACATAGCCACACCAGAAAGTGTTCGCAGGTCGCTGCATAAATCGTCTGATAAAGACGCAAAGGCCAATGATGAAGCATCTTGTTGACCCAAAGCCATCGGACACGCGCCTTTCCGGTTTTTTATCCTGGGAATCATCCCCTTAATTTATAATGATACATGAGTTTTATGGCTTGTTACGAGTATTTCGAGTTCGCAAACAATACTTAAACCCTTAATTTTCTGGCGTATTCGGCGCGCGTGAAATTTAATTAACACCCCTTAGCTGCATCCGGCCACGATCAGAGTGCCAGCTGAAGCGGAGCGTTTAATGTTTAATGTTAGGCTGGAAACAGTTCTCGACTGGCGGTCATCACGTACTCATACGTTCGTTCTCATGCTGTCCGTTAGTGATTATGCGGCCATATTTATAAAACATGCGCGACTGGCCATACGCGCTGACCGTGGGTCGAGCACTGTTTCCAGCCTTACGGTCGCTCACCTAACGTGATAGTACCTACATCCCAACAAAATGACCGTAAACTAGCCGTAAACCTAATGTGGAACGGACTAATTTGTAAGCATTGAGCTTACAACGGGATATAGCTCAAGTCACATCGTCGTGAAATGAACGATAACCTAAAATATTTAGTAATTTAGGAGTTTACCGGCAATCTTGGCAGAGGTCCATACTAAATATTAATACTGTAAATCCGAGAAAAACTTTGTCTGTTGCGTATTTATGCTGAAACCATTAACCATCAAGATAGTATGAATCATGGGGAAGTACGTAGTATAGTTTTAATCCTGTCCTTGAAATCATTCCCTGTGTGGTGTGGAATGAGTGGCGGAAGTTAGTATGGAGGTACCTACGATATAGATTATAATACACTTTAGTAAATTAAATACACTTTATCCTATTCTCGTCACATAATTGCTCTGAATGTTCAAAGCTTTAGGCAAAACCGAACACTTGAAATCTCACTGCAATACACAATGCAACGTTCCGATGTTTCAGGGGAAATTGAGTTTCGCGTGTCGGACGGAATAATGGGGATCAAAATGATGCCAATATCCACATGCAGTTTCCTTTCAGCTTTAATACATTTCTATAAATTCTGGGCTTAAAGCTTTGTGTACAGATTTTAGAAAGCAACGGACGTTGAAGTGTATGAGAGTGTATGAGTTGATTTTACCTACTAACTGAAGCATTAAACATGTATAAAGGCTAAAACCTCTTTAGTTGAAAGTTCGCGGCATGTTCTCGGTCCTGTCTACTCTACAACTCCAAACGAATGTTTTAAATTTTTTCTCGCATAACATTTATGAAGATATAATATAGGTTTTGCATTAATAAAAATAAACTTTACAAACTGATCAATAATTAATAAGTAATTTGATACTGTATACGTATGTGTCACACGAAAGCAAAGTTACTTGCATCTCGTGCTTTTGAGTCCCTCGCTACGCCGTTTCGCTTGCTCGGGATCAGCACTCGCAGCAAAAACGACTTTGATATCTTGTTGCACAAATAACTACTGTCTCCTAGCAGGGTATAATGAATAAATAGCATTTGTATTGTTTTAACAGTAATTCGATGATTCTCAGTAACCTGCGCCCGATAGCGTCGAAGTATATATGTATTTATATGTCTTCCCATAAAAACACCACAAAAGATGAACACATCATCGAGTTTCGAACTCACTCGTCCATTTATTACCTACTTAGTTTCCAGTCCCTACAACTTCTATACTTACATGCTATTGAAGAGTTAGTAGTTATTTGCCACTTCATAACTCCTATATTAAGGGATTAGGCGACTTGGGAAAGTATTCATTGTCGGCGAGCGGTTAGGAACTTTACCCCACAAACTCTCGCATGAATAATTTGCTCTGACGTCGCCGAGGTATTCTGTTTCTTTATTACGTTGTTCACCAAGATTGAAAATGCTATGTGTAGGTATTTAATTAATATTAAATCAAGTTAGTAGCTATTTCGCGCAAACTCTTGACATAGAGTAAGTAAATGCGCAAAAGCAGAAAATCGACTTCGTATTAAAAGTGTTGTCTTTGTTTTATATTTTGACATACTACTTCAAGAATAGATGTCTGTCATGCTGTAAGATAAAATATATTATTTATTCAAAATAAATTAAATACTGCAATATACGCTGCCTTACTGCTTTCCAAGTGGTTATGGGCCCAGAGCTGGCTCATATGTTGCAGGAAAACCGCGTCGTGACGCTGAACGAAAACGACGTGTTACGTCGTATTTGCGACCGGGAAGTTCACAGCAAAAAACAAGAAAATGGCGACGTCACTTTCGGCCACTACGGTCAATAAATTAAATGGTGACAACTGGTCCACGTGGAAATTTGAAACACGGATCATATTAAATGGCCAGGGATTATTTGAAATTGTGTCGGGATCAAAACTAAAACCGGAAACACCATCTGAGGTGACCTCATGGGTCCGGGACGATGCGAAGGCACAAACCATTATCGTCACCCGTATGGAACCAGGTCCACAAGCCCACATTCTATCTTGTGAGACCGCACATGAAATGTGGACGAAATTGAAGTCTGTGTATGACAAGGAATCAACTGTCAGCATTCATCTGTTACAACAACGTTTCTTCACAATGCAATTCAACGAGGGTTCTGTGTCCGACTTCCTATCCAAACTGGAAGAAATCCGAGTCAAGCTAAAACAAGCCGGAGAAACCATTTCGGATAAAATGGCTATTACCAAGGTCCTCATGTCACTTCCAGAGCAGTACAAATATTTCCGATCTGCATGGGAATCTGCTCCGAGTGAGAAGCAAACGTTAGATGAATTGACATCACGACTCCTACTTGAAGAGGAGCGCAATAAAAGTGGCACTGAGCAAGATGTGGCGATCGCTCTCGTCACTCATGGAAGCAAGTGTCTAACATGTGGCAAAGCAGGACATATTAAGAAAGACTGCTATAAAAACAAAACCTGTGAGTTTTGCAAGAAACCAGGGCATATATCTAAGTACTGTTTCTTCAAAAAGAATAACAGAAATAAGAAGCAGGTCAGTCCTATTGCCTTAGTAGCAAGTCAACTTAACCAATTGGAAGACTGCTATTATATGGATAGTGGATGCTCTCAACATATGTCAAGAAGCAAGCATCTATTTTGCGATTATGAAGAGCTTCAAGACCATCCAGTTCAGATGGGAGACGGCGCAACCATTAACGCTATTGGTATCGGCAACGTGAGGCTAGAAGCATTTGACGGTCATAAGTGGCAAGAAGTTGAGCTAAAACAGGTTCTTCATGTACCAGATCTTAAGGTAAATCTGTTTTCTGCCGCCAGTTGCCTAGATAAAGGTCTGCAAATGGTATCTGACAATAATCTTTGTAAGTTCATAAAAAACAATGAAGTTGTCACTATAGCACGTCGTGAAGGCCGATTATTTAAAATGATGTTTAAAATGTCACAACAAACTATGGCGTTGTCAAGCAAGTCTGACAAAGTTGACGTATGCAACAATAATAAATGCGAAATAATGTTATTTCATCAGAAATTTGCCCATCAAAACTTCGTTTATATTAAAAGAATACTCCATGATAACGAAATTAAAATCACATGTACGAAGCAGCACTTTTGCTCGGCCTGTGTTGAAGGCAAACATTCGAAAACTCCGTCCTATCCAAGTAACAATAAGACAAGTTTTCGGGGAGAAATTTTACACGGAGATCTATGTGGCCCGTTGGAGGAAGAGTCTGTTGGAGGTTCACGCTACTTTCTCTTATTAAAAGATGACTTTTCTCGGTTCCGCACCGTATATTTCATCAAACACAAGAGCGAAGTTCTAGCGCACATGAAAGTATACCTCGCACAGAGTGAAAACGAAGGAAAACCTGTACAAACACTCCGCACCGACGGCGGAGGCGAGTTTTTAAATAAAGGCATGAAAGAACTATTAGATTCAAAGGGAATTAAACATCAAACGTCAATACCATACACGCCTACTCAAAATGGTAAAATTGAACGCGAAATGCGCACTGTTATGGAAGCCGTTCGCACCATGATGAAAGCCAGCCAAGTAAGCAAGAATCTATGGGCTGAAGCAGTAAATACGGCCGTGTATGTCATTAATAGGGCAGGGACGAGTCCCCAAGAAGGTAAAACCCCCTATGAGCTGTTTTATGACAAGAAGTTTGATGTTACCCAATTAAAGTACACTTTTGGCACGGAAATGTGGGCTCATATCCCAAAACAAAAGAGGAAGAAACTCGACAGTAAGAGTAAGAAAGGAATGTTTGTGGGATATGGCGAGAACACAAAAGGGTACAAAATTTACTATCCAGACAGCAAGACCTTCTCTATTGAGAGAGAGGTGATATCATCGCCTACTATGTTAACGGAGACTACTATGGTAGATAATATACAAAATGGCCCCGTGTTACTCGAAACCACCGACACTGAAGAACAAAACGAAGAGACTACACGCTCGGTAGCTGATAGCGTTCAAGGGTCCGAGGACGAGTTCGTTGACTCTTGTGAAGGAATGTCGCCGCAAGAAGAAATTGAAGACCCCAATCGCTCAGTTGCTGGTTCAAGCGCAGCTCCCATTCCCAGTGCCGGCGAAAATAATAATACTAGATCTTTACGACCTAGGAACACTCTGAGACCACCTGCCAATCTCCAAGACTATGACATGTCCTATTTCACACTCCTAGATACTGAAGAGCCGACGTCCCTCAAAGAGGCTAAGATGTCCCCAAACGCTAGTAAATGGGAGGAGGCGATGAAGGCTGAAATGAAAGCTCTTGCTGAAAATGACACTTGGACATTCGTTGAAAAACCCGATACGAAGATTATGATTATTGACACTAAGTGGGTATTCAAAATTAAACGAAATAAAGACAATAAAATCGATTTATATAAGGCTAGATTAGTCGCTAGGGGATTTATACAGAAAGGCTTAACCTATTGTGACGTATACTCGCCTGTTGTAAAAATGGCTACAGTAAAAACTTTATTAGCACTTTGTAACAAAAACAACTGGCCAGTATACCAACTCGACGTATGTAGCGCGTTCTTAAATGGCATAATCACAGATGATACTTACGTAGAATTGCCTGAAAACTTTGTGGTGCCTGAAGGCAAAGTATGTAAATTAAATAAGGCCTTATATGGCCTGAAAAGTGCACCTAGGGCATGGTATGAGCGCTTTAATAACTTTATGTTGAGCCAAGACTTTATAAAAACTAAAAGTGACCATTGTTTATATTATTATGTCAATGATAGTAGTACGGTCTACATATTAGTTTTTGTAGACGACATTTTATGTACTGGATTTGGTCCAATGTTGAATAAGATTACAACAAGCATGAAAAATGAATTTAAGATGAAAGATTTGGGACTTGCAAGTTTATATCTTGGAATTCTTATTCAACAAGACCTACAGAATGGTGTTACGACCCTGAACCAAACTCAGTATCTGAAAAATGTTTTAGATAAGTTTAATATGTCAGACTGTCTTAGCGTGACTACTCCTATGGATCCGAACTTTGATTTGTCAACGCTACAAAAAGAAAAGTCGGAAAGCGTAGAGTTAGAGCATAGGTGTAGGCAGCATATAGGTTGTATAATGTACGCCATGATTGGTACCAGACCTGATTTGTGTGCCAGCATAACTTACCTGTCGCGATTTCAGAACTGTGCAAGTAATGAACTATGGACTTGTCTTAAACGAATTCTGAGATACATAAAGGGAACTATAGATTTAAATTTGATATATAAAACTAATGCGGGAGAAAAATTCAAAAATAAATTAAATACTGCAATATACGCTGCCTTACTGCTTTCCAAGTAAAAGTACTCAGTAGTAACAGCATCACGAGTACGAGTGAAGTGACACAACTGGAAATTGGATTTGTCGTCACTTCTTGGTAAACACGAACCTATCAGTCGCTAAGAAATATCAGGGATCACCCACTCCACGATGTTTCGAATAAGCTAGCGCTTTTCATAGAGAAAATAAGTTAAGTGTTTTGACTAATTGATTATGATTACATTACCTACATTACCTAATATGTAAAGACATAGGTAAAGATTTAATTAAATACGTTGACAATTGACAACATTTCAAATTTTCAAGTTGGCCATTTTATGTCCTAGATCGATAGAAAATTAAATTCTAGCGCTCCACGTGTTTCTTTACTTCGCCCGAAATCCAAATTGAAATGACAAATGACGATGTCAATCAATACTGCCACATTGTTGCTTCTTGTAATCAAACTGATTTTTTTTTTACCGAAATAAAGTCTATTCATCCTTACGTGTCCTATGATGTAAACAAGCTATTTTTGAAGATGTTAATCATTATCACACTTTTCTGTTCGATTACCGTACTTTGTGAGCTTCTTTAAGTACATACAACAACATTGTAAGTGATGATTATTGTGTAATCCTAGAGTAAAGTGTGACAGGACACGTAAGGATGAATAGACTGTAAACATCGCTATAATCTGATGTTGACTTACTTGGTTGTTGACGATGACGTGTATGGATCCTCCGATGTCAAAATGCGGCGCTTGGGACAGCATGAGGCCCTCCTGGTTGATGCCCTGCCCAGCGAAGGCGGCGTCACCGTGGATCTACGGGTAAGGGCAACTTCGTTAAACTCAAAGTTTTTTATTCTAAGATAGTAATTTTATGTCACGAGCGCGGGTTGGCCATTGTTGTAGATGTGACACATATATGAACACATAGACAACGTGTGACAAGTAGCGAAACAAAAGTTCACGAGAACGAGGAGAATAACTGGAAATCCGGACATACGAAAACATTTTTTTCACAGAAGCGGTATTCCTTCACTTGGTCAATAATTCTGCTTTGTTTTAGCATCCAACTCGACATAATTAATATTCATGTCACGTTCGATACACTAACGATACCGGCGGCCAAAAACACCTAAAAAGTTTATTTTAAGGATGTCTTACTTGCACATTCATCACTTTGTCTCCCATCCTGGAAGGGCCGTCCGACGAGTAGTCTCCTTCCTTCAGCCGCATTTGTTTCGATCTCGCCTTCCCCATTGATACTGGATTGGCGGCCTGTAAATTGATCCTGGGATATTTGTTTCATCTTAAATATAAACAAAAACGGATAATCTATCCAGTTTTTGTACAGTCAGCAAGAGAAAAGGGACCCCCCGTGCATACAAAACTTTTATGAAGGGGGGTTAATTTTTCTCTGTTTCTGACTGTACATGCTTACAGCAAACGAGCTTAGACCTTAGAGCCTACTTGATGATAAGTAGATCAGGAGTAACTAATTATCGGCTGGCTGCTCGGGTAGCACGATAGTCTATACCTACTCTATACCTTCACGTTATATGGCCAAAATGTATGAAAACGTCACACGATCATCATACTATGTCACGAATACCAACCCACTAACCTACCTATATCCTTCATACTTATAGTGCAACATATTTTGCTTCTGTGCGCGTTTTTATTAAGATTTTTTAATATGATTGTAGTATTCAAAAGGTTACCTCAAGATGAGACGGATTGTTGATCATAGAGAACCGGACTGATTTTCCATTCACGATGATATCCTCCGAATTATCTGAAAGATAGCTGGTAAATTAATATTTTTTTTTAAATAAATAATTGTAACAACGTTTTTATTGTAATTTCATGCTACTGATACTTAGGAATCTGCATCTAACTTAATAATTTCTCGAATAGCCTTTGTAGCCGTATCGCCTTATAAGTTATAACCTTCCCAAGTAACGTAACCTAACAGTAAAATGTGAGTTACATTCTTATAGATCAATTACAGCATGATAGCAACTTGGTACGCCTGCTGACGACGATTCATAGTCAAAGACTGACGATGCGGATCGTGTTTAGGGAATTCCAATTTGTATTAAAGCCACTAAGTTCGCTTAATACATACGGTGAACGACTCTATATGACTTCGTCAGAAAAAGTAGTCACTAACTGAAATGCATGACCGTGTCACAGAAGGCACCGGTTTCCTCTGGGAACTCTGGTTGTCCGTTGAACTTGTGGAAGATGCGCACGGGCGGGCACCGCAGCAGTCCCGTCAGCGTGTTCAGCTTGGCTCGGTGCGCCATGCTCACCACCACGTGCTCAACGCCCTCTGGGAAGGACAGAAATATCTTAAGCATCATTATGAGATATGAAAAAAAATCGGACTCGCCCGTTCCCGAGATAAAGGGCAACAAAGTGATAAGGGTTCCGTTTTTGTTCATTTTTTATGTATGACTGAACAGCGATTGACCTTAGTCTCACCTGATGGAAAGCGACGACAAGGCCTAAGATGTAGCTCACTGGTTCAGTAATAGCCTATTCACTCTTGCCTTGAAGAGGCCCAGATTATAATTGTCCGGAAATACCTACAGAAGACGGGAGCAAGTTCCACTCCTTTGCTGTTCGCATTAGAAAAGAGGAAGCAAATTTTAAGGTACGAAAGCCTAAAAACAATAAACTCAGACTGACACCTCAGATTCGGTTGAAGCCGCTTAATCAATTTCACTGGAGCGCAAACTCGGAACGGAATATTCCAGTGTTTAAACAGCCCGAGTGGTCGTGTCGGAGGTTTCCCCTGGATTTTCTCCAGGCCACTCTCCAACCGCGCACTCCTTTCGCTTTATTGCGCTTGGTCTATAAAGCCACAATCAGGTCTGATAAAAAAAGCTGATTAGAGTTTTAGGTACTTTACCTGCGGTGGTAAGCCCAAATAGCGTTGAGTAGAAAGTAAGCAGAGATTCAGAGCCCTCCGCGCAGTACCGTTTGACGGTGGGGTACTTGACACTCAGGAACTTATCCCAGGCCTGTGACTCCAGCAGCTCCCTGGCTATCTGCAAGCGGCGGCCCTTGTTCACCTGGTCCATGCCGCTTTCCACGCGTTGTGCGAACCATTCCCGCTCCGTTTCTGTCTGATAAGAAGAAATTACTTACTTTTTAGATAAGTTTTTTTATATATTACCATTAGGGGCGACTCACTCGTGATCCTGCGACGCCCCCCAATTCAAGGCGGAGCCGGTCTTCGTTGGTGGTTTTAGACGGTAGTCCAAGGCCTTCTAGCCGCGGTTAGTCCGTCATACCCGTCCTGCCTCCCCGACAGGACGGGATGCGTAAATGCATTTCCCCAACGTTAAAAAAGAAAAAAAACAACGGGTTGCACTCCGGGAGTGCCGGCAGAAGTGAAAACTCAATAAAGATAGTAAATGGGTCATTGTCAGATTTAGGTGCGCGTCTTTTCGGTGGAAAGGACATGCCAAAAGTTAAGGGCTACAAAGCTTAATTTTCGATTGATCTGATAACCCGCATAATCTGTAATTCCGTGTCTATAAATCCATATAATAAAAACGTAAATTACATGCACACAACACAAGCCGTTAACTATTGTCCACCGAATGGACAACTTTTGTTTTTCCGACTGACAATGACCCAAATAACAAAGATATTCATATCGGTATCGGTATCCGTATCTGTACTGTACTCATACTCATGTTCATATTCGCATAATCCATTTACATAATATGTCCTGAGTATCATTGTGTCTTACGCATCTAAGACCAGGAGCCTGTACCACAATACTTTACAAGCGTACAATTCGACAAATTTGTGAACTTTTTCTATGGAAAATTGTGCAATTTTGTCAAATTGTAGACTTGTAAAGTTTTGTGGTATAGGGGCCAGCTGAGTTTAGCTGAGTTGACACCTCCTAACATCGCAATCACGATTACTAGGAGCGGTCAACTAGCTGGTCTTAGAATCTTAGAATCTGTCGCGAGTTCAACAAATTTTCCCCAGTACAAAAGTGCTCAGAGCCGCTAAAGAAGTTTTCACTTCAAAAATTGTAAGCAATACTACCTATTTCCCATTTTTATTTCTTTAGATTCGTTGAGTGTGCTCAGGAACTCCATGAGCTCATACCGCCTTCCCCCTTCTTCCATCAGATATCCAGACGACGTACGACTGGCTACTTTCATTACCTGGTCAAAATCATCTTTTTTTAAAATGTTTACTGGTTTGGTATTCGAATGGCGTATGTAGGTACTTCCGAGTTCAAATAACCTGGACCTTTTTAAGGTACGAGTGAATCTTCTGGGTGAGCTCGCATAAGCGTCGGCCTCATTTTCAATTTAAAAAAATATATATGACTGGTTTGAATTAGGCGTTTATTTAAGAAAATTTAATTTAGCTGTTTGCTCTAAGGAAGAACCCAAATTTAGTGTATTTTGAAAATTAATTTTATTTTTTAGGAAATATTATATTATTAATATCTATTCATTTAATGTGACTCGTTTACTTTCTTTGTCTATTCTAACAGAATCGTGCTCTATCAAGGTCATAGGGGCCCCATTACCCTAATGTGCCCAGGGCCTCAAATTGGTTAAAGACGGCCCGGCCCTGTGCGTTTCCGTTACTGTCACCCGGGGAGGTACCCTAAAAAATATATTTTTTTAAGATTTTATTCTACCGTTTTCTCCGCGTCATCGATATGTATACTCATGCCAAATTACAGCTTTCTAGTACTAACGGTTACTAAGAAAAACGGGGGTCGGACGGACGGACGGACGGACATGGCAAAACTATAAGGGTTCCTTGTTTACTACGGAACCCTAAAAACTGAAAAAAACAAATTACTTGAATTTCCCGAAACGTGGGGTTCACTTCAGGGGATTTTTTTATTATTTGTTGGTATCCCGAAATCGAATTATAAACCGACTGAATGATGGGACATCAATTCTAAGCTGGCTTCTATGGTAGATTTATACTACGCGATTTGATCGGTTTATATGTGAAATGTTTGGAGGTTATTTTTGAATTAATTTACATATTTTTCCTATTTCATCAAGTGTCTCATGATATAACTTATGATTTAGCTCAGTAACTTGGTACCGGTGAGATTTTAGAAATAAACACGGGTCCAAAATGCAAAGAAAATGTACTTACGCAAATTACGCATGGAATATAACATCCGCCTTTTTTCGGTCGAGTTTGCTTTTACAGCCCAACACTGAACACCCCACCATGTTCGCACTGAACACCCAAACACTACGGATCTGATAATTGGTAAATTATTATTCATTTAAACCAAACTTATCATTAATTCTCCATTTATAAAATGCACTATCAAATATTGCCAATTTGTATTGCAATCTTCTTGACACAAAACTTTGACACAAATACAAAATTTTTCGATCGGTGATAAGGACAAAACATCGCACTATTTTCTACTTCCTCTCATAGGAATCGCAATAAGGCTATCTTTCTCTTACAAAGCGTGTCAGGCCCTTGGTATTTTATCCATCACTCTTGGCCACTAGGTATTTTGAAGGGAACTGTCACCGTATTTAGGGACAATAAGAACTACTTTCCATGAGAATTTATTTGAAATATGATCTTTACGGAAATCGGTCAGTCTGGCTATCCGATATTGGACTTTGGAAACGCTTTTTAAGGGACAATAAGAGCTACTTTCCATGAGAATTTATTTGAAATATGATCTTTATGGAAAATCTTAGGATTGTCTTAAAACAGTTAGAACCTTGGCTTTCTAAGAAGACCAGCGGGGGACCCCTCGTAACATAGCAATCACGATACTAGGAGGGGTCAACTAACCTGGTCTTGGAATTTATCGCGAGTTTATACATTTTTCCCCAGTACAAAAGTGCTCAGCGCCGCTAAAGAAGTTTTCACTTCAAAAAAAAGAAAAAAGGGGCGACTCCCTCGCGTGACGTCATCGCGCCGCTCAAAGTTTACCCGTCAGGGGGACGTTCAATGCGAGTAGAATTAATAGTAAATTAGGAGAGTAATCGCTGCTCACCGGCGGTGGGATAAGTTCTATAGCCTGAAACCGCGTATCACCATAGTAACACGCGACACATAGCATTAAAGATGCTTCCTTTTCAAGAGTTTAGGTTAGGTTTATTTAGAATGTCAAACTAATTTTGTTATTTTAATAGCTAAGCATGAAGTGTCAGTATAAATAGAGCTCTAAATGGCTTAACAATTGAAGTCCTTGACCGTAGGTACATAGTAAGTACACGTACCTCCAAATAAGAATATTCGTAAGAAATTGGGCCGCAGTATATCTGTTCGAGCTGGTCGACGAGCGCGGCCACAGACCGCCGCCCGTCGCTGCCGTACACCAGGCCCGCGTCCACCAACTCCTGCGCAGATAGACCGTAGCGACCCGGCTGCAGCACCTTCACGTTCCTGAAATCAATGTCACCATCATCAATCTGTTACCTACTATGAAAGCAGTCGCAATCAGGGAGACAACGTCTTTCGTGGCTGTGTAAGCCAATACGGGAGCGGCATGATATGACCGAAGCCTGGCAGACCGAGTAGTTAATAATAGTTAGTTACGTACAATCTAACCATTTGATTTCTGGACCAACTTCGAGCCTTGTCACATTTACATTAATTATGAGGTCTCTAGCGGCTTTCATGTGAATTTTCATGTAAGGTAGTGCTCCGAAATCAAATTGGTTCACCGTACAAAAGGATTCCTTTCTGCTTAACAAAATCGGTGTTTGACACAGAAAAAAAATCGAAGTTCTTTAGTTCCTAGCGCGTTCGTAGATGTCGCTACCTCGAGGGTGTGATAGAGCCGAGTTTAGCCGACGTGACAAGAGGAACAGTCCTGCCAGCAGTAGGTCAGCAATATAAGTAACCGGTGCCGCGATCCCCTCCCCAAGAGTTGTCCCCTGAATGTCCTCACATGCGATTTGTTTGCATGCATTAAATTTAACTGATATCGTGAACAGGCCCCGTGTTATGGTCGCAGGATAGATAAAGCATCTATCACTTTTCATCGAGTGGTATGAGAAAATGACAGATGCTTTATCTTGTCATTTATCACGCTATCACATGAACATCATAGACCCTCAGAGCCTCAGAGCACACCTAACCATCTAAGTATACCTACTTACGAGTATGAGTGTTAATACAAGTATTGTTCTGTATAGCCTTTTTTGTACAGAAATTAATGATTAAGATTGTAAGTACGTACCTATGAAACAAAGTGTACTTTTATGTTTTATTGTTTTTAAAGTGGACCTTGAATCACAATGGCTGTTTATGCCACAAAGCTAGCTCAAATAGCGGCAAAATTTATTATATTTCAGAATTTATACGGAAAGGTAAAGCCGAAAATGTCTCGAATGCTAATTAATGCCTACCAATTTATGTTGCTTAATATCTTACAATTTGAAACTGGTTTAATTCGTTATTTAAATTTAAGTAGGTACCTTTCACGTAGGTGGACGAGGTTGGAAATTTGGTGAAAAAATTAACTACTTGTATATACTATATCTAAGCTTGTGGATAACTACTGGTATAGGTATACTATACCTATGTTTGTGGGTTATAAAATGTATGGATATGACAGATATCAGGATTGACTCCGTATCTTGCGGGAACTTCAATATCGAGTTGGTACGATACCTGTCAACCGTCTTATATTCGACGTTATCTATGGTAGCCTTAAGGTGTCCGTGCGTGCGGAAGGCGTTGACGAGCTGCTGCGCGCGGCAGTTCTCGTACCTCCTCACCAGTACTTCTTGCGGTGTTTCTGCGAAACAAACAAATGAATTATCTACATACGTATACGTACACTGCTTCGGTATCGGACTGCCGGCATCCTTCATACGGGCTTTACACTCGCGCTTCGTCCCTCGCCTCGTGGCTCGCCTCGTCCCTCGCGCGAGGCTCGTGTTGATCGATGGTAAATGAGTTGCCTGTTTACACTCGCGTGCCGAGTTCAGTCGTCTTTGAGCTAGCAACAATGGAGGACGTCGAAGTCTTAGCAGCAACAAGTTTGTGCGTACTGGGCTTATACTGCTACGTCACTAATATTTTTTTTCTTAAAATTCAAAATAGATATAAAATTTGAAATCCTCAACCCTGAATTACTCGAAAACGAATATAATGACGACTTTCCCAAAAAAAGAAATTAAAATTAAATTTGAAATCCTCATCCCTGAATTTGTCGAAATTACAAGTACAATGACGATATCTCACGATGTAGAAGCCAGAATGAAGCGGGAGGGCGAATGTAAACATCCACTCGCGTGCGACGCGAGGTCCTTTGACTCGTGACCCAAAAACCGCTCCGGACGCGAGCGCCGCGAGTGACGAGGCGAGGGACGAGGCGAGCTACGAGCGTCTGTTCACACTCACACCTCGCCCCACGCCTCGTCCCTCGCCTCGCGACTCGTACGCGAATGTAAATGCGCTATCAGGGATTATACTGGGATAACGCTAGGAGGATGATTGTGATGTGTAGGTATCACCATCATCCTTCTTAAATAAATAAATATTTGTGGACAATCTTACACAAATCAACCTAGTCCCAAAGTAAACAAAGCTTGTACTATATGGGTACTAAGCGACGATACAAATACTTATATAGATATATTAAATACATAGAAAACATCCAAGACCCAAGAACAAATATTCATGCTCATCACACAAATAAATGCCCTGGCCGGGATTCGAAACCAGGACCTCCAGCTTCGTAGGCAGGGTCACTACCACAGACCAAATGTTTTTTTGTATTTGTATTTGAAGGTATCGTTGATACCTTACCTATAGAATAGTGTGACTGAAAATGGACGTCGAGTTGTAGATATCGACATTACGCTGAGACTTAGCCCTCTTTTTGGCATCACTCTGTTTTCTCTTAAACTAATATTAGAATAGGGGCCTACCTAGGTATTTAAACTTTGTTGGTTTACTATAATGTTCCAAATTTGAATTTTTTTATGTTATCAAATAGGAAATCGTAATTATATTATGTTACTGCTGTAACCTTCTACCACAGATAAGAAAATATTCATTAATATATTGAATGTTGTAATGCTGGTCATTGTCTACGGTTTCTGGACGCATTTTAGAGGATTTATGATATGTAGAAACCAAACCGTTAAGAATACGTATTAAGAAGATATAACCTTTCAAATTAAATTGACTAATTACGGTACAAAGATATCCCTGAATATTTATCAATGGCAAATCTTCCTTCCTTAATCTCTTTCTACATCTTAATAGCCTTTCGAATTCTGGACCGTATGTTTACATGCAGTAAGGTTGTTTTCGAGAAATTTGTACGTGAGAGATAGAGATTACTGAAAAATATTTCTGTAAAGACGGTAAGATAAATTAATTGCTTTTCATTGTTTCAAGAAAGTAATAATTTCGTACTGCCTAATTATAATTAGGTACATAGTAGGTACCTTAGTAACAAGTTGTATTATTTTTGAATCACTTGTAATTCAAATCTATTTGAATTTTGTAAATTTAAGGGTTAAGAGGTAGGAAATACGATATGTAGCAGTGATAGGTTGCTAGCCCATCATCCACAACAAACTTCAACCCGGTTCCCGTAGTCGACTCTTACTACGACACACCATGTTGCTAACGCGGCACCTCACTAGGACTTTTTGTGCATTGAACAAATTCTTTAACTAATTGAAATATATGAGAAAAATAATATATTTAATATTAGGATTCCATCAAAGACTACAATGTACGAGTATATAATTATGGATTCCATGCAAGTTTTGCATTTCTACTCATGTAACTGGGTGATTCTCTTTCCAAAATATAACACTGTCTTAATTTGTCCACACCGGGCCCGGATTGTTAACGACTCTTGAGTGATTATTATTGACTTTAACTATCTTAATAGTTAGGGAGCCAGGTATAGAGTAAAACTGAAGTCAACAATAAGTTTAAATTGCACTCTAATTTCCTTAACTTTCACTTAACGTTCGGGCCGGTGTGGAAATTACAAATCATCCAGTTGTGACCTACCGATTCGAGTAGACAGTTAAATATTTAAAACTGGGAACATAAACAAAACAAATGCCTATTCGAACAGAACTCCGTGCAATGGGGGCTTTACTTAAAGTGTTTGAACTATAACTCCATTATCACTCCTTTAAAACTACTACTACTACTTTAACGGCGCAGCGACCCAAAGAGGATCTTGGCCTCCGAAACGAGAGCACGCCACCTTTCCCGATCCTGCGCAGCCTCCTGCCAGTCTTCGACCTGAAGCTGTCGCAGATCCGTCTCCACACTGTCTTCCTAGCGATACCTGGGTCGACCAACTGGGCGGCGCCCACTCAGTCGCCCCAAGTATGCTTTCTTGACGGCTCGATCTTCTCCCAATCTCAGTAGGTGGCCGAACCAGCGAAGTCTGTGTGCCTTTGTTTCGCCAATGATATTCGGTTCGGCCACCAATTCTTCGATCTCGGCATTTCTCCTGATCCAGATCCAGGATCTTCCGCAGAACTTTAAAAAGGGTTCTTAAATGCAATTTGTAACAATTTGACCCGTTTCGACAATTCGACATGTGCTTGACCAATAACAACTAGCCATTTGACCACCACCGAGTATATCGTCATTATCTTTAGTCCACTGGTCAACGTGAACGCATGCGCACGCCATCGCCAGTCGGTAGCCGATACGTAGTTTTTGTATAAATAATACGAACATTACCGTATCTATCCGTATCTATCTACTAAAATTTATTCATATTGAATTGCAAGCAGTAAACATATGCAAACATAAGAAGTAAGTTGTGTCAACCATGATGAATGTTAAATTTATAATACTTCTTACTAATTTATATATATAATAATTTATATACTTCTCCATACTAATATTATAAATGCGAAGTCTATCTGTCTATCTTTCTGTCTGTCTGTCTGTTACCTCTTCACGCTTAAACCGCTGAATCGATTTACGTGAAGATACTTTTTATCCCGGAAATCATCCCTTAAGGGGGTGAAAGTTTTTGATGAAATAGCAATGAGCAGGTCAGCCCCTGATATAAATAAATAGCAATTACTTCAATTCTATGGCGATAAACGAGTTCCACGCGGACGAAGTCGCGGGCAATGACTAACATTGGACAATCTACACATCTCTATATTTTGTATATTAGTCTGATATAAGAGACCCTATACATCTCTATGACCTAGAGTCAATAGGTCGGTTTGCGACCAGATAATTTAATGCGCCGGTTTACGACCACTTGGGTGAGTTAATGAACAAAAAGGATAGGTAATTGTTCGTTTTTTTAATGGATTCCCATTCAATAACTCCCAAATAAAACGCATAGATACAACTCACAGTTTTTGGGGGTCTGTAAAAATACAAATATCTTTATTTGGAAAAACCTCGTTCTTTAGGTATTCGTAAACTGACGTTGGCCGTGTAACCGGCCTAGTGACCCTATTCATATTTATTTGTATTAGTCTGACAATCTGACATTGGAGACTCTATCTCCGTATTTTATATATCAGAGTTGCTAATAGTTTAGCTTAATTTTCACGTTACACATGCACATTTCCTTGATTGAATTTTATATTAACCTACCACATTCGATCTCTGTTCGCGGTCGATGTCCGTAAACACCGGCTCCCGAGTGGTATTTCACTCTGTCAAACAACCGGCACTCTTTCCATTTCATCAGCTGCCTCGTTCCCACTTTACTAAACCCGTACATGCTGTCTCGCTTGTACTTTTTCGAAGAACGTTATTACTTAAAACATTTGTAATTTATTTGGTTTTTAAATTCGAGTTCAAGGTGTTTTATTTTAGGACCACATGCGCTCGAGTGTTCCGTAGCGCGACACGATCAGAACTGAGCGCGTGGGACAGAGACAGACAAATGATAATGTTGTTGTTGACGTAACAATAATGTGATTATACAGTAAAGATACTATTGTGATTTTAGAATATGATAACAGCTTTGAATGTATTTACAGCGGTAAATATTTAGATAATTCTGCTATCAGTCGTGTTGGGCTCCCGCATTGGGCCAGCGTGGGGAATATTGCCAGTTGCCTCCCATCTATGAGAGGAGGTCTGTGCTTGATGATGAAGCTGAATGGTGTCTTCTTATTAAATAAATAAATATTTATTAACAATTACTATTATTTATAAAATAAATTCACCACGCTCGTGGGCCACCCATATTTATATGTGAGTTTGGAATTGTTAATATGTAAGGAAAAAATTTCTTATCCTTAGGTCACAATCAACTAATATACCAACGAAAGCTTTGTTTGAGCTATGGTATCTAACATTAACATGTGACAATATTTTGTAGTTGCAATAGGTGAACTTGACCACCTACAAGATACAAGGCAAAGTGTATATTATATGTATAGGTACCATGTAGATTCGGACAAGAATTGGTCCACGGTCTATCTACCTGTCTGGTTTAAGGGGCGACTAAAGAGGGTCATCGGGGTAGCGAGTGCTTAATGTGGTGGTGGCCGCAGCACTTGTCTATCAGCAGGATGACATGGATCGCTTTAAAAGCCAAGGTAGCAAAGCGCGAAGGGGGCTCTAGTGCGTTCAGTATTTTAATCCTGGAGTTCCCCGCGTGAGAGCGCAGGTGGATGGAATATGGGTGGTGGTGGGAGATGGATGGTCTCCGTGGAGTTTTAGTGAGTGGAAATACCACAAAACCCCCCATTGTGTGGGTACCTATAGGTACCGGTAGTTAAGTGACGCATTTACTAGCGATTTCCATTATTAATCGCATGCTTAGATCCTGTGTGCGATCCGTAAACCTAGTTTACTAAGCTAGCTACATGTTAAGTCCATTAGCTGCTGCCATTGTTAAGGTTACAATTAATTGACTTGCATCATACTTATTGTACATTACGGCGAGCGCTTGGTGTTGCTTGATGATTGTCCTGAACTACTCTGTAATTTTACATATAAAGCCTAGCCACGATTTATTTTAGTATTTCGGTGCATACTCAGCTTCGTTTGCTTGTAGAAATAGCTTTTAGTTACTAAGTGCTGAATTTATTTAGCTAAATATAAATAAAATGAAAAATATGAAGGAAAATTCCGTGTTGAACAGAATGGTGTATAAGATACATTATTTCGGAGATCACAGCAATCTTCACGGAGTCGGTCGTGTGTTTTCGTTATCGCACATACCGAGTATAAAGCGGTAAGTTTTGCGAGTACAAATACTAAAGTACTAGTTAAGTACAAACACACTCACAACAATGCTAGGAGTTGGTTAAATTAATGGACTGCTTATAAATACAATTAGTCACAAAAAATTTGATAACTACTTTTAATCCTGCACTACTAATATAATTTTGCTCACTTTGTTGAACTACTCGTATAAACTGTATTAATGTCTTTAAAAGGTAGGTAGGTACCAGGAATGAAAATAACTTTTTATCACACTTGCTCGTAATATAAAGGGTTTGTACGGAGGCATACTGAATGGCCTAAATTAATCTCGCGGGAGAAAAGAAAGGCTTTGTAATACCTATCCCCAAGGGAGTAGGTAGGTTTGTACCTGGTCTATGTTTGGCGTAGTTTACATACTTTTATTCAACAATCGTATAAATAACACATAATATCACAAAAATCTTATTAAAACAATACTTAAGTCATTACAAAATTTAATTGTGAAATCATGAATGAAGAAGGCGGTTTAATTTTTAATTACTTACTGTATTAAATGTTGGTTTCCCATAATACTCGTTTCCGCTCAATGGTCTGTCTATAAGTACTCAATCAGTAATTTTTTTGAAAACGGTTTTAATTTTTAAATATTTAATAACCCTGTAACTTGTCGAATATGCATTTTTGATCTTTTAAATGTAATAGAAGTATAGTTTTAATGCGAAATGCTTTAACAAATAAATAAGTAAACCGATTAAATCTAAAACTACTCTGTTGGATTAGTAAGGCTTGGACCAACAGTAATTAAAAAAATAGAAACGTCAAAAGCACTAGTGCGAGAAACTCAACTTTACGCATGATATATAGCAGTTCCATAAAATAGGCAACAATTTTTGAGCACCTGTATTCAAAACTATTTTTTATCTGTGAAAGTTCTGGAACTCCAGAACTCTTTGAATCAGTTGAACCCTTCTTACTACCCATAATGTACAATTTATTAAATATATATTTGTTAGATTATTACACCATCAAAAATGAAATTTTCACGATCTTTAGTAAAAAAAAAAACACATTAAGAGTCTGAAAGAACGGAGATAATAAAATTCAATAGGTACTTTATCTACAAGTAGCTATAAATTAAATATTGCGAGAAATTGGGTGGAGGTCGTTATGCCAATGTGCCATTACCCATTGTCATTACGCAGGCCTGAATATTAATCACTGTCCTAAATGGCTCGTCAATTCTTCAGTGCTCGAGGAGGTAATAGCCTTAATGCTCGAAATGTAATTAACAAGGCACATCTGTAAATTGAAATAGCACGTATAATAGTATCAATATCTGGGCGACCGAGCCTTGCTCGGCGTTTTCCCGGGCATGAGACCTAGCTAGATCGATTGCTCGTCCCCGAAAACCCCCACATACCAAATTTCATCAAAATCGTTACAGCCGTTTCCGAGATCCTCGAAATAAATATATACTTATACAAGAATTGCTCGTTTAAAGATATAAGATAAGATACTTATTGTTTGATAATGAGATGGGGCGAGAGTGAGTACCGTGCCGCCTTGAAGATTAATGGTGAATCTGTTTGATTATGCGGGTTTAGGTTTGTATAAGGAGTAAATGAAATAGTTGTAATCGTTTTGTGGGGCGATGCACTATATATAAAGAATGTATTTAACTTATTATTAATAAATAAATAAATTTAAAAAATAGTGCATTTAGAACACTACGGGTACAATTCGCAACGTAAAAAATAACTCGAACATCATCTATCTAATTTACGAACCCACAAATGTAAATTTATAATCTCAAAACCATCATTATCATGCGTGTGCCTTAGGGCCTTATCATACTTGCGATTTGCGGGTGAGTTGAAAGCGAGGCGAGCGCGTAACGAATTCGCCGCGAGCGCGTCACGACTTCGCCGCGAGCCCTACTCTAGACTAGATGGGGCGAACTCGCTGCGCGCTTTCGGCGAAATCGTTGCGGTCTCGCCGCGAAATCGTTACGCGCTCGCGGCGAACTTGCCTCGCTTTAAACTCGCCCGCAAATCGCAAGTGTGATAAAGCCCTTATTCCGATACGTGTGATCGGTCGGCGCAGCACGTTTTTGAAGTGAAAACTTCTTTAGCGGCGCTGAGCACTTTTGTACTGGGGAAAAATTGTTAAACTCGCGACAGATTCTTTTAAGACCAGCTAGGGCTAGTTCCTTTATGATCACATTGCCTATACCGCAAAATGACTTTGAAGGAGTACATCGAATATGAATATGAACATGAGTATGAATATGAATACGGATACGGATACCGATACCGATACGGATACCGATACCGATACCGATACCGATACCGATACCGATACCGATACGGATATGAATATCTTTGTTATTTACTTTCTTTATTGAGTTTTCACTTCTGCCGGCACTCCCGGAGTGTAACCCATTGTTTTTTTTCTTCCATAACTCTCTATCGCGCGTCAGCTAGTCACTCACATCCTTCCTCACTAAATAATTTCAAAATATAGGTCATAAATTAATTAATTGCGCATAAATTGTCAAAAAATAAATACTTAGAGTAAAACCAACTTCAAAGTGGACGCTTTCCCAGTGTGCGTCTACCCACATCTGACGTCAGCAATTCAGTATATAGTTGAGAGCAAATAAAATAGGTACATTTTATATCGAATTTATCAACAAGCTGACCCGTTTTAATTGCTCCTGACTGTAGGCGCACATTCAATCAATGTCTACTAAAAAGCTGAGTTAAAAAAAAAAGCTGAGTAAAGTTTTTTTATTGAAAATTGGTTTGACGCTGATCTCTAAAGTTAGCGAAGTGTCCAGTGATATTGACAATAATAATATTCGATATCGTTTTGTAAAGATAAATAAGTAACATATAGATAATGCAACAACATAACTGTTGTTTAACTGAACTGAAACCGCCAGAAAAATTGACTTATATTATTTGGAACACTGAAACAAATTATTTTTAATAACATTCGATGCATTTAATGTCTTACAGATTATGCTGGTTATCCGTCCTACTGGGTAGTTGTTGGGGCGCGTTCACAATTCTGCACGAAGTCCTTAGCGTATACACGCAAGCCTCTGTCTCTTATTCTGTGGACACGAACTATTTATCCTGGAACACACCTTTCCCAACGGTGACGCTTTGTGAGCAGTTGGACGCTGAAAGGCTGAAAAGTTATTTAAATGCGTACGTTCTAACTATCGTCATTTAAGAGGATGACATTTAGTTTTGCGACCTGCAATTATATGTATTCATAATTCACTCTTTCAAAAATTCAAATTTACGTTTGATTTCGCAGAAAAAAACTACCAAGTACAATGCTGGCTTTCTTCAGAGATGTTTCCTACTACAGCAACCAACAGTGCAAACAGTGCACTAACTGCAAAAACACTACTTGCGTCGATAACTTCCTCGAATACGTTAGGGGTTACCGGCTAACGTGCGAGGAGATATTAAACAAGTGTTGGTGGGATGGAAAGCCGTACAATTGCTGCGAAATGTATGTCAGAGAGTATCGCAATATTGAACAGACGAAAGGATTATTAGCTAAATAATATATATGTATGTATATCGTCGCTTAGTACCCATAGTACAAGCTTTGCTTAGTTTGGGACTAGGTTGATTTGTGTAAGATTGTCCACAAATATTTATTTATTTATTTATTTAATATTTTTATAACGCATTTTGCTCTCATCAGACTTTGTTTGCGCCCTATGAAGCCCCCTTGCATACTTGTTGACAAATTATGCTTAGTGTATACCTACCAAAGAGTAAAGTAAGTATTAAGAGATACCTACTCTGAAAGTGGGTCAGTGTTCATCTACGTGGCGTGCTGAAAGTGGTTCATTTCTGCTTTATAGAGCAGAAAAGTATTAAAAAATATTATTGTGAATCGGAGTTAAAATGGGCATCGGCAGTAACCTATATAGCTATACCTAATATACAGAGTAAAAATTTCTAATTTTCGATAGAGATCCTTACGCGTGCCACCATGCAGATAAATTGAGATACCATAAACAACCTCGTTAATTTGGGCGGGTAATTATTTGTCTGCCATTGCCACTGGTACTGATCTTTAACTTTATTTACATACGCACAGGATGTACGGTCAACAAATTAGATTTCTGTGCCATTTCGTACCTTGTCATTGTCACAGTGAAAATCTATATGAAAGCCGCTAGAGATGTCATATTAATGTCACTGTGACAAACGAAGTCGGCTAGAAATCAAAAGGGTTGACTGTACAAAGCACTCGTTTCAGATTTAGTCCATTCGAAACGGAGTACGGAACGTGCTTCACTTTCAACTCCCGGCTCGCTGGAGATGGCCGTGTGCGGTACGTCAACAGGACCACCAGTCTACCGAGCCTCGTGTTCACAGTTATTCGGTCAGCTATTACGGTTTGTATTTTTTGTGTCCAACTGTTGTGCAAAGGCCTCCTCTCTTTTTCGCCACTTATCTCGGCCGTTCCGTACAAAAAACCGTAAAAAAAAAGAGTTTTAAATACTCATCATCATCCTCCTAGCGTTATCCCAGTACAGTTGCATCCTGAATGATGCCCGGGTTCGCTACCTAATCTCAAGATTTGGCATAGGCACTAGTTTTTACGGAAGCGACGACTGCCATCTGACTTTCCAACCGAAGGGGAAACTAGACCTTATTGGGATTAGGCTAGAAGTGAGTGGGCAACTTGATTGTTAGAAGTTCTCAAGCCGCCCGAAAGGTCTTTAACCGGGCTCAAAGACTGATATCATAAACAGGAAGGTGGCCTTTACCCAGCATTGGAACACTACCTATACAGGCTCTTAATAATATTATTTAAGTAGGTACCTATTTATAAATAAACACTGCCGATACTCTGCTACGCTTTTACAGATAGATTAAATTAAGCGACTCTAAACTAAACTTTGTCGATTACCTATAATATTTGATGTTCGAAGGTCTAATAAAAAGATGAATGTCATACATTGCGTGTGCACTATTTACCTACTGTGGAGTAAAGTTGTTTGAAAATGGCATCAGAACTCGTTAAACCAGGCCCCTATACCACAAAACTTTACAAGTCTACAATTTGACAAAATTTTACAATTTTCCATAGAAAAAGTTCACAAATTTGTCGAATTGTACGCTTGTAAAGTATTGTGGTACAGGCCCCAGGGTGGGCTCTTCATAGGTCCATGACTGTCACATTTCTGTCAATTATCTTATCATCGTTAGAAAAACGTTCGACGATATCGCACTTACAAGGTTAATAGAACGTAATGATTATTTTATTCAGATAAGCGACATAGCGACAAATTGTACAAAACATTCTGTATTGGGAAACTTTACCGTAAATTACGCTGCCATTTTTTTAGGGATCCGTACCCAAAGGGTAAAACAGGACCCTATTACTAAGACTCCGCTGTCCGTCCGTCCGCCCGACTGCCTGTCCGTCTGTCACCAGGCTGTATCTCATGAACCGTGATAGTTAGACAGTCGAAATTTTGACAGATGATGTAAACTATTGCCGCTATAACAACAAATACTAAAAACAGAATAAAATAAATATTTAAGGCGGCTCCCATACAACAGACACGATTTTTTGCCGTATTAATAGATGTGGTACGGAACCCTTCGTGTGCGAGTCCGACTCGCACTTGGCCGTTTTTTTAATGAGATAAAATTTAAATTAGGGTTCAATATCTCGGGACTTCGAGTCTGCAATGTAGTCATCTAAATCTTTAAATTGATGCCTGTATTATGCTGGCGCTTGGTGATGACTGATTTACTCGTATATACTCGTATATGATGTACAAATTTGCAACCGTACCTATCTTGCACCATCATTTTACACTCAATTGTACTCCTTTTATTTTAATGTACGTCTTTTGGTTCTAGTTGCGAATACACGGGCCAGAAGACATGGTATCCGTAAAAGTGGAGAAGGTGGTGACAACAGATTCGATGCCCTTGGTCTCTGAACTTAATGCTACCTTAAAGGTAATCTTATAAGATCATTATTTGTACCTTCGACGATTTTATTGTATCGTGCGTGTCATCCACAAAGGCGCGCCCCTCCACAGCCCCTTATATGTAAGTATTAGTAAGAGATTCGACGTGATTAGTAAGAGACTCTATAGTATACAGTCAACTTCACTGGGCCACTTCGTACTTTGTCACAGTCAAATCAATCTGAAAGCTGCTAGAGCTGCGCTAGACATGTCATATTTATGTCAATGTGACAAAGGTGCGAAGTGGCCTAGAAATTAAATTGGTTGACCGTTCCTACCTATATATCGCCGCGTACTGTACAGTACTTCTTGCATTAATATTTAATTCGGTAAATTACAGCTTTTACTAGTCCTGTAAATATTTTCTTGATGCTTGTAATAATTTCTAGTGGAAAAAAAATCTATTTTTTTGATGCTTATCTTATTTATTATTATATTCTTATAGTGATTGCTTTATTTTTATCTTAAAGTAAACCTTCCTAGTAATTTTCGTAATAAAAATATTTGATGTGCGCTTATCGAAAAGAAAAAAAAACTAATGATCAAATAGGTATCTATTTAAAACTTCGTTGACAAGAGCCGGATTCCTAGCGTTCGAATTTTGTTAAGTTGGAGTGGATGATATGATTTTAACCTATTCACCGCCACCATAGATTCTGTAAGTTGTGCCTCATAGGCTATTAAGTCTTCGTAGCAAAAGACTGAAAATGAACCGTACTTGATAGCACGTAGCTTGCCTTTACATCGTCTTGATCGACTCGATATGAAGTCATTAGCGTGTGGGGCATCTAATGTCTTGACTTTATATCTATTCAATGATGGTGAAAAGGCTAAAGTTATCAGTGGCGGCGCGTCAAAAATATTCTTAGGGAAGCCGGAAATGATTTGCCTTTCTTATTCTTCATCATGAGCTCTAGTAGAACTGGACTAGCTGAAAATTAGGCAAGCCGGTTGGAATCGAGTTGTATAAACGCCCCGCCACTGAAAGTTATGAACAATTAACAAGTAATCCTATTATACAGGTAGAGCAAGTAACAAGCGACTTGTCTATCCGCCGCCTCGAGCCCCAGCGACGCGGTTGCTTGTTGGAGGGAGAAAGACCTGCGTATGCGCACCTTTGGCCCTTTCAGCGCTACTCCTACAGCGCCTGCGTCTTGTACTGTAGGGCCGCGCTCCAGATCGAACTGTGTAACTGCACACATCATTTCATACATAAGCTCAGTGAGTTGAGTTTTTTTTTAAACCTGACTGTGGCCTTATAGGCCGGGCCCAATAAAGCGATAGGGGTGCGCGGTAGGAGAGTGGCCTGGGGAAAATCCAGGGGAAACCTCCGACACGACCACGCAGGCGGTTTAAACACAGGAACACTCTAAGAGTTTGCGCTTCAGTGAAATTGGTTGAGCAGCTTCAGTCTAATCGAGGTACTTGGGAGTTTTGTTGCTGGTTCACTAAACCTAGTCTAGCTGAGAAGTCCAGCAAGAAACTCAGCTAGGCCCGACCTGGGTCGGACTGACTCTACCTGGTATGCGGCGGTACCGGGACGAATAGTGACTAGGTATATGTACCTAAGTGTACGCGTCCGTGTCTGTGTTGGACGCCGTAAGCGCAGCGTTCCATCTTTCGATGGACGCTGTGATTACGTCGTCCATGTCCATGAGTGTGTGCCGAGTTGAGTTTGAAACGAAACGAGTTACAAATACATCTTACCCCTAGACCGATTTACTAGGGGATAAAATGCCCGGAGATAGGTACGTGTCAACTATAAAATATCGTGTCACGGGAAATGTTGAACGATGTCCGTCATTTATATGTGTCCGCTAGCAAATTACTGGCTTAAATAAAAAGAACAAGAACGAAGTATAATGCTATCTTAATGCATGCTATGTTCTACAGTTTTGTATTTTCATAGACGGCACGATTATTTTTGGTTTCTTATAGGATGATCCGTTGTTGGTTACCTTACATTTGTCAGTCATAGCGTAATTCTAATTTTATTAATGATCTTTTTGACATCTACCTCTGGCATCTGAACAAGCATACCATGAACTCTCTTTTAAACATTCCTTTTAAAATAATTACGGCATGAAACTCAGGGATAATACCTACATATTTATAAGCTCGGCCCTGCTATAAATTATAATTTATACCGCCGTAAGCATACTATAATCTTTATTGAGGTGTGCAATAAAGAGTATTTGTTTTGTATTGTATTTGTATTGTATAATCTTTACCCACAGCCCATTATGGTTTCCAATAGTACATTACTTAACAAGGGCGGTAAAACAAAGAATGCCTCAGATCGCAGGTATTTGACGACAAATATGTTTCTTTATTACCGACCGTGTTAAGTACAACATTTTATGCTTATTAATAACCAGTGCCCGATTTAAACGTCGACACATATTTTGTGAAATACTTCAAACGTAATTAATTTAAATCACTTTCTCTCATAATGAACTGGCATACTAAGCACTCAATTCTCATTATCACGGGCAATGTATAATTCCGTTTCGAACGTAATTTAGGGACATAATTTTAGATTCAAGCAGGATTTCTCCGTCTGTTCATGATTATACATATATAACTAATTTTACAGATGGATATGACATTTGCAACGTCTCTGGATTGGGTTGTCTGTATAAAAACAGAGGTGAATATTAACAATTTAATACATTCAGTAATAGTAAACTTTCGCTGCTAAGTGTCTCCTAATCGAGTTCTCTGTTCGTAGCCCATGTTCGGTGCTGAGGATGTCAAAATATGTATACAACTTCCACCTTATAGCAAAGTGTTACAATCTACATATTTAGGTATTATTACGGAGTATTGCTGAACACCTTTGTGATGGTTGAGTCGGGGATGTTAATATTTCAATCAGTTCTTTAGATCGGTCTTTACTTGATGCTGTTAAAAAGTACTACATAAGTAGCGCTACGAGAAGGTTGGCAGTGGATATGTTAGATAACATACTAATGGACGAATACTATATATATGGTGCTCAGGGCCTGATATTTCAGGAACCTGTGCCGTCTGTAAAGTTTTAATTTGATTTTGGTTTATTTACTTTCGATGGATCAATGCTTAAAATAATAATCTGTATTATTTCAGAAAAGCTCCAGTCAAACAACAACTGCGAGTGCCCAATGGCTTGCGAAGAAATAAACTACAAAGCAGTTCACGTTTCCTTTAAGTAAGTTTGCGTTTGAAGTTTAATCAGGGGCTTATTTAAAAACTGTTGGCACGTCAGTGCTCAAGGGCATATAAAACATAAATTTTGGCTAAAATTGAGAGTAAATCGTTAGTCTTGCTATTTTTTGTATTGAAATTATTATTTTTGTTTATATGTTTTTAGGGTTCCGTACCATGAAGTTAAAAAGTGATTTCGGCTGTCTGTCTGTCACACTGTTACAATTAATGCATATGATTTTTTTAGACAATTGTACACAAATCGAATCGACCTAGCCCCAAAATTAGATACTTAAATAAATAGAAAACATCCAAGACTTAGCAACAATTATTAATGTAGCGCGTGAATAGTACCTAATTGAAGATTATGTGAGTACACTAGCTCACATAATCTTCAAGCCCAGGCCATATTTGAAAAACTTACACCGTATGATCGTGTTGTCCTAGCCGCGAGCCCAGTCCGGTCCCCGAAGCGCTGGTAGCCCGCGGGTCGCAGGGCGTGGTGAGGTTGAACACGCTGCCGACGTTGCGCGTGCGACGCCACGCCATCAGGGACACCATGGCCTTAGTCGGTAACACACTCCAACTGGGTGAATTAGTCACGTTTAGTTCTAAAGTTATTATCGCTTTGCTATAGGCTCAGGCTGAAATGAGACCAGAGTGGCGTCGTGACCTCAGAAGTGGTATGGAGAAGCACGACGAGGAATGGTTGGAAACCCTCAGGCAGAAGAGAATTCGCAGTGCCAGACCTCCACCTCAGGATTCACGCCATGTTTGTGATCGCTGCGGCAGACAATGTCGCGCTGCCATTGGACTTTATAGTCATCGGAAGTATTGTGGGCAGCCTCCCCGTAATACCACACGGTGACTTCCTTTTTGGATGCTGCAACAATCATCTGCAAAGATGCTGTGGCCAATGACTATAGGACCGAGAGAACCTTGACCAATAAAAGTTAGCACCGGAATTGTCTTCAACAAAAAATAACTCGATTGATCAACTCATATGAATATGTTAAGTTTTATGTATTTACTAGCGGTTGCCCGCAACTTCGTCTGCGTAGAGCTCGGTTTTTAGTTAAAACATCTTAATATCCAGGAAACGGTATAATAATTGTGGTACATTTACCCTGTGAGACCAAATTATTAATATGCTGTACAGATATAAATCGGTCAACCCAAATTCTCAACCCCGCTAAAAATCCCTTTAGGTACCTACTTATGGGTTAAAAACTCTCATTTACTTAGGCTATTTTTTGTGTGAGTTGACACGTATCTTGTCGTTTTCTCTTCGTTACTGTACGTATTTAATTATGGACCTGTAGAAATTTCGTTTCAAACATCTATCCAAATCCACAAATCCTGAAATCATTTAAACAGTCTTTTTGTGAAATGAAAGTCTCTCAATTAAAATAATGTTGCTCCCCATACAAACTTTGAACCCCTTTTTAACCCATTGAGGGGATGAATAAAAAAAAACTCCGAAATTTGTTTTGTTGTATTTAAACAGAGCCTCTGTAAAAAAATTGAAGTCTCTCTTTAAAAAAAATGTTGCACCCCATACAAACTTTGAACCCCTTTTTAACCCCTTGAGGGGATGAATTAAAAAAAAAACGCTGAAATTAGTTTTGTAGTATTTAATTTAAACAGTTACTGTAAGAAATTTTAAGTCCTTCACTCAAAAAATTTTTGCTTCCAATATAAACTTTGAATCCCTTTTTAACCCCTTTAGGGGATGAATTTTTAAAAACGCTGAAATTACTTTTTTTTTCCATTATTATAAGGAACTTTTACACAAAGTTTGAAGACTCTCACTTTCAAAAAAAAATGCTCTTTTTGCTCAAATCTTTGAATTTCAAAAAACCCAGAAATTTGTTATGTTTTATTTAAACAGAGAGTCTCAGCAAGAAATTTGAAGTACCTCACTTAAAAAAAAAATTTGCTCCCTATACAAACTTTGAACCCCTTTTTAACCCCTTTAGGGGATGAATTTTTAAAAACGCTGAAATTACTTTTTTTTTCCATTATTATAAGGAACTTTTACACAAAGTTTGAAGACTCTCACTTTCAAAAAAAAATGCTCCCCATACAATATTTCACCCCCATTTTCAACCCTTTAGGAGACGAAAATTTTGAAAACGCAGATATAACTTTCATTGTCTTATTTTAAGGAGTCTTTGTACAAAGTTTCAAGTCTGGACCTTAAAAAAATTATTGCCCCCAATACAAACTTTGCACCCCTGTTTTACCCCCTTAGGGGTGGAATTTCCAAAAATCCCGACTTATCCCTTGCCTCCGTTATATAACCTAACTATAGTGTAAATTTCAAATTTCTAGGACCGGCAGTTTCGGCGGGGCGGTGATTAATCAGTCACCCATCAACTTTATATATATAGATTAACCACATTTCCACATTGTTCAGAACATGCTCAAAAGCAGCCTTCATAATTCATCCGGTAGAGTCATTCGGGTCAAAAGCACGCACTTTATTTTCTATGTTCTTTAAAACCTATCAAATATGGGATTTCCGAAGTGATTGGATAAAAATATCGTAGAGAATTTTATGTATTTCCATTATTTAGGTATATTTACAACCAAAACTGCTTAATTTTGTTTTTGTATGTGTTTTAGCAAAATGTGCCGAACGCGTACTTTTGCCCCGTCATGCGGGTAAAATTACGCAAGCTTTTGGGTAAAACTGCGCATACTGGGAAAACGTACACATTGAAAATCTTGATGGGTATTATCAATAAAACGCAGGTTATTGGCATAATCAACGTTTATTAAATTTAGAAAACAATATAATTGGCAACTTTTTGTACTTTACTCTAAATATAACTCTAAATACTTTACGCATTAATTATTGCAATGACCTATAGAGTATTAAAAGTCAACTAAAGAGAAGATCAAAATTAGGCACAAGGTTTATCATCGCATATCAATATACTCAAGTATTAAATAACCTTACATGCATATTTGTTCGTGTCGGGTTACAAAAACGCAACGTATATACAAATACACGTGCGCACTTTTAAACCCGTACTCTTACCCCAATTAGCAACAATATTTAACGGTCGGTCTCAACCCATATGCTAATACTTATTAGAGACAATGTTTACTCTTAAATAAATAGTACAATAACCAAACAAGATATATAAAACAAACTTACGGGCTTAAATCCATTAATCTAATGTGTACAATCTTTTCCCCGGCACGTATATTGAAGAAATTATCAGCACTTTTCGATTTCTGCGACCTGCCGCGAAGAGTACTTGACTTTTACATGCACGGCGCGTGGCTCCGAAGCGGTGACGCTCAGGGCACTAAATTTCGCGAACACACACCTTAGCCTCCCCACCACCGCCTGAGAGAAGGGAGCTGCGTACTTTTACCCACCGCGCGCTGTTACCCCGAATGACTCTAGATGTAATTTTAACCAATTTCGTCTAGAAAACATCATGTTCGGATCGGATCGGATCGACGTACTTACGTAAATTAATTTTTAGTGCAACGTAAATCATAACTAAAGTAGTCCAAACAATTATAAGTTATATTATAATATCCGAATTATAGACATTAACCCATTCAGAGCCAGTGGCTGCGGAAAAATCTTGCTATGCGCAGCGTAGCAGATAGACGTACCTAGCCTTGCTTGGCCTTGAATTTGTACAAGTATAATCTAAAATTTTAACCTGACGCTCGTATAAAATGGATACCTAAGTAGAATTACTTCTTATTATAACTGTTGGGTAGATAGCGTACTATCATTATGATGGGAAGGCTCTTGTAATAAATTGAATGGAGGCCAAATTTCTGGGCTCTCCGAAGACTTAAAGAGAACAGATAAGGCAAGTGACATAATGTTGCGAGAGAATAGTAGATTATACACCAAGGGGATAAAACACTGTTTTATGTCACGGGTGCGATATTGAATCCCGAACGTAACGAAGGACTCCAAATTTTACTCCCGAGCGGAGCGAGGGAGTAATGACTTAATTCCTGAGCGAAGCGAGGGAATTAAGACTGAGTCCTGAGTGTAGTGAGGGATTTAAGCGCTCCCAAGACAAAAACAGCTTTATCCCCGAGGAGTATACTCTACTTTTCTCACCTCTTGCGAGGCAATAAAAAAACCAAGGCTACTAAAAACAGAATTAAATCAGTCAAACACAGCAAATTTTAGTATCTATTTTAACAGAATCTGTTTTACTTCGTATAATTAAGCGTCTTGTGACTCACGCGGATCTTGTTTTTGGTATTTAATACCTAGTACATTCATTTGTGTGGTGAGCACAAGTATTTTGTTCCTGAATCTTAGATGTTTTCTACTCTTACCTATGTATTTTAAGTATATATTTATCTTTATAGGTATATGTATAGCGTCGACTAGTACCCGTAGTACAAGCTTTGATTAGTTTGGGACTAGGTAGATTTGTGTAAGACTGTCCACAAATATGTAGCTATGTATTTATTTATTGTAAGGGAGGAAGGCCAGCCCTAGCTACGTCCGAGGCACGGATATTACATTATTATATTTTATTTAAAATTTTATGTAATAAAATATCAGAATAATGTATAAGAAAACTTCAAAATGTAATTCTACAAATATTCAGTACTAAAACCACGCGAGGCAGCGGGCGACGACGCAGTCTTTTGTTTCGAACACGACGTTCCAAACAAAACACGGAGCTGGTGTGCCGCCTCCTCGCCGCTTAGTGGACTTCACGACATTAGACTTTAATGACAGAACTATAAGAACTATGAAAAGTGAAATCACATTATTACCCGGCGGGTTATAATGAGATTCAGTACGATATTACTACCCGGCTTAAGCCAAGGGTTATAATGATTTGCGTTCGGTATGGTTTGCATGATATATAATTGGGCATTGACGAGCAGGTGGTGTGAAAACTTTTTTACGCAATGGGTGGAGGTTAATACAATTGGCGACCAAGTCGCGAGACACGCAACTTATCAACAGACATCTCTTTTACACTGTTCTGGTTAGAAGGATGAAGGCGGATTTTTAATTCCCTCCGTGTCGCACAATCACTTGTTGGGACAATGCAGTATCCACAGTGGTGATAATTTATTTTAAATTGTAATGTATCTGCATGAAAAGTCAACGTGATAGCAATTCAAAATGTATAATGATGCCTAAATCGAAAAACATTTCGGTAAACATGCTATGCTAGGTACCTGAACGTAATAAAATAGTTTTTAGATTTTTTTCTTCGCTAGATTTGAAGAAAATCGCCAAAATGTATAAAACGGAAGTGTGACGTCATTCCTACGACTGTTAAGGAGAAATGCTGTCAAACATAGGTAATTCATAAAAATTACGTCAATATTCACTTACGATTCGCTACTTTTAGATTTGATATTTTTGAATGAAAATTAGGATTTCGAGAGAAATAAAAATACACGTGGACCTTAAAATTTAATTTTCTATCGATCTAGGACATGAAAAGGCCAACTTGAAAATTTGAAATGTTGTCAATTATTGCAGCATTGAATTGTTGACTGCATTCGGTCTGTTTAAATAAATTATATCAAAACAATTAGATAGATCCATTTTGGTACACGAACTACTTACACTGTGTAGTGTAAGTAGTTCGTTATTGGGATTTCTATTCACTCTATGTCTGCGATGTTGCTGTCTGTCTCGGCGGGGTGTTTATTATGAAGTGCTAAAAGTAGCTTAGTGACCACTTGCGTTTCATGAGGGTAATAATCGAGTGAAGATGATGATGAGGGAGATGTATGACGCAGAAGTTACACAGCAACGATTATGTAGTGTTGATGCCAATAAATAAAATAAATAATTTAGTAAGCAAACTCCAATATCATGGGTTCCTATTCTGTATTTTGAGGCATCCCTTTAAATATTCTGAAAAAGTACTCTCTAAATTTACTTACGAGATAACATGGACGTAAGTAGACGCTGTAATAACCGTAGCATGAGGGTAAAGAGGCCAATTTGACTCGGCATGCCGTTTATCGATATGATATTAATCTATTGCGCATGCTCGCTTCTATAGGCGCCAAGTTAGCGTGTCACAACGAACGCGCGTGTAACACATAGGTATCATGTTGATTTGCGATACGTCGAGTCGGTTTGACCTCAAGCTCATTCTAGTAGAATGGAATGTTTTCCGCTACGCTGCCATCCTACCACTGAAGCATGCTCTAAAACGATCATTATAATATAACACATGCTTATCATATTTATTCATGAAAGTTAAATATTCTTTTGTAAAAAATATAGCATAAGTAGGAAGGCAGAAATTACTTACCTAGATCGTGTGCCAATGTCAAACAGAATGTAAAGAAAAAAAACTCACTTTATCAGTACAATAAGACTACAATAACATTCATAGCTCATGTCGAAGAATAACTTTTCTCTTACGCAGCCGCTAGCGAGTACGGGTAATACAAACATTGCAAACTCATGGTAAGGTTACAGCCGTTACAGGTCGGCACAATGGGGCAGGCGGCGCAAAGCTCTGCATAGATGGCGCCACTAGAGTTTGTCACATCTCGATTGATGCACATTTAACTTTAAAAAATATTGTACGTTTAAAATACCGTTATAAATAATAATAAGTATTAAACTTTGTATCTTAGGTCGAGACACTGTCGGTTAATGTTTCAAAGCTATTTAAATACAAAAGGTTTTGTTTAGACAGGAGCGTGTAAGTTATATTTTCGTAAATAGTATACTCGTCCGTTTAGCGCGATAAAAAGGATCCAAATGAAAAATACGGACGTCTGACTCTGGCACAGCTAAAAGCACTTTTACGGCAACGCGAGCAATCAGTAAAAGGACCGAAAAATTAAGGTAAATGTACTGTAAAAATGAGGAAATTTCTGAAAAAAAATCTAATTATTAATGTATTAGTATGTGTTCCGTAAAATATACGTAATAATAAACATTATCACCAAATATCAAGTTCATAGGTCTCAGCCCAAAGAGAATAATGGGGTTGGCGGCTGCCAAACTTTGCCACTAGGTGGCGCCACTGAGTTTGTGCCAAGACATTCGTTCGTGATTATTATTCTCTTTGGGATGAGACCTATGAACTTGATATTTGCTGATAATGTTTATTGTTACGTATATTTTACGGAACACATACTAATATATTAATAATTAGTTCTTTTTTTCAGAAATTTCCTCATTTTTCCCACTACAACCACCTTAATTTTGCGGTCCTTTTACTGATTGCTCGCGTTGCCGTAAAAGTGCTTTTAGCTGTGCCAGAGTCAGACGTCCGTATTTTTCATTTGGATCCTTTTTATCGCGCTAAACGGACGAGTATACTATGTTTACGAAAATATAACTGACACCCTTCTGTCTAAACAAAACCTTTTGTATTTAAATGGCTTTGAAATATTAACCGACAGTGTCTCAGCCTAAGATACAAAGTTTAATAATAAATATTATTTATAACGGTATTTTAAACGTACAATATTTTTTAAAGTTAAATGTGCATCAATCGAGATGTGACATACTCTAGTGGCGCCACCTAGTGGCCATGTTTGCAGCAGCCTGCCCCATTAATTAACTAGGTACCTACCTATGACAATAAACTAAAGTCAAACTTGCATAGTGTAATTTATTAACTTGGATTATTTAATGTATGACTGTTCATTACTATACCAACTCCAACTCTCTAATTACCAAACCAATAGTTCGGCTAACTAATTCTGTTGAAGTAAGTTTAATTGAACGTCGTCCTTGTTCTACACACTGAACTTCTCCTTGAATTTATGATCAAAAGATCAATGTGAATGAGTCTACGACACGCTTTCAATTTCACCGTGACATACCTCTAACCTCTTTGAGATAGATACTTTAATTTTAACACGTTGAGTGAGATACCAGCTCAATTTGACCGGTACGCGACTTTCCGTTGCGGCGGACTTAGTTATCGCAATATTTCCCCTGGTGCGGGGGGATTTCTATATGAAATCTTAGGCGTCAAAAAGGGCTAAGTATAGATTTGGAATTCTTACTTTAAAACCTAGTAAATAAAGAGGGTAAATCGCACCAGTCAAGATAGACTGGTGCGCACCAGAAGAATTTTTTTTGCTTCAGTGCTATGCCAGTCAAATGTGACTAGTATAAAATTGTAGCACCACAGGTGTAGGCATCATTACTTCCGCCTGCATCAAGATCAAAAAATATATTGAAAAGAAAAAAAATATTTTTTTTTAGGTAATTCTGAGACATTTCAGTAATTAAAAATATATTTGATATCGATACGAGTAGTTTTTTACCTTCCTATCAGTGTTGCCAGATGGGTTTTACGTTTCGTTACGCGCAGCTCTTAAAAATAGTACGCAAATTCAAGTTTGAGTACGCCGAACAACATTTATCGACAAACTGTGCTTTATGCAGCTGGTGCATAAACAAAGGCCTTAAAATAACACATTTCACCGTTTCACGGATTTTGGATTTTGTTTTGGTTGTCAGCTGAAGAAATTATACACCATGATAATATCGGATTATTTATTATGACAGTTAGAGACTGTGTATAGACCTACATACATTTCACATTTTTAAATCATAAGAGGCCTTACATGTTTTAACTATTTTTTGATTTCAAATTTTGACAATAGTATTGATTTTATTAAAGTTTTTGATAGTACCATTGCCCTTTTTTTTATTATGTCATTAAAGTGTCATTAGGTCGCAATAGTTCTGTTCTAGATAGGAACATTGATAAAATGTCAAGAAACTTGTCAATTCCTGTCCTTTTTTGATCAATACGATCGATAAAACAATAACAAGCCGCAACAAATTGCACTACAAACTTAACTTGTACTTGACGATGACGACGTGAAATGACATGAAAAAACCGCTTTATTTAATTTTACCGGGAGCCAAGATGCCAACAGCACAGCGCAAACCAAATCAAAACTGCGGCGCTGACTTATGAACTCATAAAAGTTATAATCATACAGTACAGTCAAACTAAATCAAACCGTAATGTGTCAATAATATGTTCGATTTTGCCTTGACTATTATGGCGTCTTAATGTAATTTGAATTTGTTTGGCCATTGTCAGTGTCACTTGCTTGTCAGTGCGACAGCCACAGATAATCTATAGAAGTATGTAGTTAATTTTTTGGGTGCGTTCCTAAATAATATTAATCGGAAAACCTAAAAAATATTTTTTCTGTTAAGTGGAGTAACAGCTAGGCTGTCAAGTGCTAAAATATAAAAATAGTACGCAAATCGTAGGATGAGTACGCGAGTACGCAAGACCATTAAATAGTACGCAATGCGTACTATTGCGTACCCATCTGGCAACGCTGCTTCCTATCACTAATTACAGATCGTTTTTTTTTATCGTGCTGGTTGTGCTGGTGCTGTTCCAGATAAAAAAACTAGTGTTTATAAACCCTTGTAAATTATCGCCTATTAACGATTGCCTAAAACGGCTATAAAGTCAATGGGGCTTCATTATTATTGTAATGGACTGTATCATTAAATATCAGTTTTTCAAGATTTTCAAGGAAATATAAGGAAATTTCCTTACTACCTGTACCAGTCCCTCTCGACTGGTGCAGTGGCAGCATTAAGCTAGCTACCAGTCAATTCTGTCTCGTAACGCACCAACCGCAAGTCAAGGAAAAAAGGCCTCGCACTTAACGTGTTAATAATACCATATAATTTAATACCGGCTAGCAAATATTTTGGAATTCAGTCTACCTTTGCTTAATGGACTGATATTTCCTATATATATTTTATGACTCTGCTTTTTTACTAGGCTATTTCCCACTTATTCTGCGACTTGGATTGTGTACCAAAACGCAGTAACGTAAATCAAATATCTATTAACATTCCGTACGCTGCGCTGGCGCCGCTATGTTGTTCAAGTGCAACGGTTTACGTTTACGCCCACCGAAATTCTTTTGCCCCTTTTAGAGAGGACGCTGTACTAACTCGTTACCGTGGATAGAGTGTAGTTAATTTCGGAGGCATCGGCACTTGGTCTCATTGAAGGTTTAACTATATATCCATACTAATATTATAAATGCGAAAGTGTGTCTGTCTGTTACATCTTCACGCTTTAACCGCTGAACCGATTTAGATGAAATATAGTATGGACATAGTTTGAGTCCCGGTATATACCATAGATATAATAGATAAGTATCTATTTAGGGTTCCGTACCGGAAGGGTCAAAACGGAACCCTATTGGTGACGCCCAGACGTCCGTCCGTCCGTCTGTCCGTCGTCTGTCACACAGGTTTTACAGCCAAACGGTTTGAGCTACAGGCTTCAAATTTACAAAGTATAAGCATCTTGTTGGCCCAAAGCCATACAAATAGTCAAAACTTATTTTTAAATGTTTTTAAGGGGGGCTTTCATACAGCTAAACGGGGGCGCGAAAATTTTTTTTTATCCTACCCTATCGAGGGGGGGTATCGTTGTTTAGAGCTCATTGAGTAAATACTTACTATATTTTTAATTAAAAAAATATTGGAATACAAAGGAATGAGCAGCCACCAAAGTCAGCTTATTTTACGAAATTTTGTTCCGAAGAATTGTTTAACTTCCCAAATACCTATAAACTTAAAATTTGGTAATAATGTTTGTTATTACGTATATTTAACCATATGTGTTATTTAATGATTCTGATAGCAGAGTTCAATTTAGCAATTAAATTCTTACTTAGGTATGCTTACGATATTGGTTGAAGGTACACAGGATATTTTGATATCTTAAGTAAATCTACCAATTTTATGACCTCGACTGTACGCATGACAATAGTTTTGGTTAGTTAGGTAGCATCATTAGAAAAGTTATTTTTCCGATAGTTCCATAGTTGGTAAAAGTTTTAACTGGTGTAGCAAACTCTCATTTTTAGGGTTCCGTACCCGAAGGGTCCAAACGGAACCCTATTATTAGTTAGTTATTGGCAACTGTTTATGATGATTGAGAAATACTCCAAAAAGCAATGAAATGCGTAAGACGTAGTTAAGGCGATATATCGATTGAAAGAGACACCCTTTGTTTTTCGCTCACGACAAAACGGGATGCAACCCTCTCCGAGAATGGCTTTTTAGACAAATCTCGTTAAATATCTGACTGTGTGCAGGTTTATTAAATTTCCTCTTGTCAGTACCTAGATGAGGTAAAATACCATCATATTAACGTAATCGTGTCTTTTAATAATGCGTTGTTTTAGTAGGCTGAGGAAAAAAAGGAAAATATAGACTCGACTTTGGATTTATTTTCTATCGAGAAAATTTTAAGCAATCACGTTTCGCTATTGTCAGCACCACAATCATATAGTCAAGAATCATATATCTGAAAATCAGCCCCTACTGTTTGCTAGTCTGGGCAGGACAGCGTTTCAAAGTCTCAAAATTTCTCAGTGTAGCGCCTTGCTCTAGCACGCTAGCAGCTGCGCTGCGTACACCCATAATTCAGTTCAAAGTATACTCATTGCTCTAGAATCTAGACTCTATTTAGTAACATTATTTGACGTTATTTTGATGTGTATAAAATTTATTGTTCCATAATATGGTCGTCGTTCCAGATTTTAAATAAAAAAGTATCTAGACTTAAAATCTGGAGCCTCATTCCCTGGTAATAAGTTGCAGAAACGCATAGGTAATAAAAAAACACGCTGCAGATTACAGCTTCATGGAAAAATCGTTTTACCCAGCTAGGAACTCCCGAGGCAGTTTTTATTACCTTATATATATTATATTGAATATTTATGTTGAATTTTAGGTACCTGTACCTACTAGTCGATTGGCATATGCAGCGGCATTTTTTATGGCTTGGGTTTAGATTATGGTAAAAGTTGAAGCTCGGGTTTGGATCGCTCACAATAATTGATTACCTGTTCACTTTATACTGCTTCTTACAAATTTTCCCTTACAGTGGACATCGGCGGTGTGGGCGGCGTGTTCTTCGGAGCGTCTCTTCTCAGCGTAATCGAGATTGTGTATCTCTTTTGCATACGTCGCAGCACACCTGTATCATTGGTAAGTGGCGTCATTACACGTAACATAACGGATGTAAGTTATATCCTAAGATTACGACATGCAGATTGTCTCTATTCATTTCTGTCTCCTGCTTTGCTTAGTTACAGCTGACACTTACACATACATCTATACATATAATAAAGCAGAAGAGGGTCGAAAATCTGTACATTGAAGATATTAGAAAAAAAAATGATTGAGGGGTCTAAGAATCGATAACAGAACACGTTTCAACTGTTTTTAGAATTCGTGTCTGTTTGTCTGTTTGTCTGTTTGTCTGTTTGTCTGTTTGTCTGTTTGTCTGTTTGTCTGTCTGTTTATATGTCTAACTATCACGCGAAAACTAGCGAATGGATTTTAATACAGCCTTCACTAATATGTTTATTGGATCTTCGGCCAGGTTATAGGCTATAAAAATCATATAGGTTAGGGATGAAAGGGGGTGAAAAGAGGGGTTAAACTTTGTATGAGAAGTCTTTCAGTTCAGGATTTACAGGCTTGAAAATTGGTAAGTATATACATGGACGCAAAGTAAATAGAACCCCATTCAAACATTGTATAATAAACAGATAGTATTTGAAAAAATGGGGGGTGAAATAACAATACCTCTGCCTCTTAGGGCTAAAGACAAAAATACAAAAGTCCCTCAAACCATATTAACTAGGGGTCACAAAACCGCTAGTATTTTTGAAAACCGGTTTTTCGGTTTTTGTACATTACAAAACCGGGTTTTCCGGTTTTTCGGTGATTTTTCGGTTTTACATATAAAAAGTGAAAAAAACTGCATTTTATGAATTTAAACTTTAATATTCAGTCATAAGTATCAGAAGTGAATGTCATGAACGACACTACACAGCTCATTCGGTCAGAAGTGTCTCAAGTGTCAGAACGGAACGGAACGAGTGAGTGTAGTGAATGATATTTTCTAGGATTACAGATTAGGCAAGCAACACTCCGACCATGGTTGCCATTTTGATGTGATTGTGTTGCAATTGTTAAAAAATATCTCGTTCGGTATGTTTATTTTAAACCCGCACACACTTTGTTTTACATAATCTTTTGTCATGTTAATTAACTTACAGATATTGTTCTTTATTTTTATTTACCGTGTATTCATTTGGTGTATGTTACATGCCGTGGTTTCACTGAAATGATTCCAAGTTTCCAACGGAAGACCAGAGATGTTGTATTGAAAAACAAACTATATGTAGGGTAGGGCAATTAGCTAATTTTTATTAATTCAATTATCATCATCATCATCATCATCATCATAATCAGCCGAACGACGTCCACTGCTGGACATAGGCCTCCCCCAGAGAGCGCCACAAAGACCGGTCACGGGCCGCCCGCATCCAGCGGATCCCCGCGACCTTAACCAGATCATCAGCCCACCTCGTGGGGGGCCTTCCAACACTGCGTCGTCCGGTACGTGGTCGCCACTCGAGAACTCGCTGGCCCCACCGGCCATCGGTCCTCCGGGCAATGTGGCCTGCCCACTGCCACTTAAGTTTGGCAAATCTTCGGGCTATGTCAGTTACTTTGGTTCTTCTGCGGATTTCATCATTTCTGATTCGATCTCGCAGAGTAACTCCAAGCATAGTCCTCTCCATTGCTCTTTGAGTGACTTTGAGCCTCCTTATGAGGCCCATAGTGAGCGACCACGTTTCAGAGCCGTAGGTCATCACTGGCTACACACACTGGTCGAAGACTTTCATCTTGAGACACTGCGGGATATTGGACGAAAAGATATTGCGTAGTCTCCCAAACGCCGCCCAGCCAAGACGGATTCGACGATTGATCTCCTTCTCGAAGTTGGACCTGCCCAACTGGACCGTTTGTCCCAGGTACACATATTCGTCAACAACTTCGAGCGTAGTGTCTCTGATCTTAACTGGAGTTGGTACTACATGGGTGTTAAACATGATTTTCGTTTTGTCCATGTTCATCTTAAGACCAACTTCTTCAGAGGCCCTACTCAGATCATCGAGCATAGTACTTAAGTTCTCCATCGTCTCCGCCATAACCACTATATCGTCGGCAAACCGAAGGTGAGTGATATACTCGCCATTTATGTTGATGCCAAGCCCCCTCCAGTCCAGAACCTTGAACACATCTTCCAGTGCAGCAGTGAATAACTTCGGAGAGATGACATCTCCTTGTCTAACTCCACGCTGCAATGGTATCGGTTTAGAGTTCTGGTCCTGGAGACGGACTGACATAGTGTGTCTATTTGGCATCGTTGGAGAGCTTGTAGCACAGCCCAGGTCTCGATCGAATCAAAGGCTTTCTCGTAGTCCACATACGCTAAGCAGAGGGGTAGATTGTACTCCTCCGTCTTCTGTATAATCTGACGAAGCGAGTGTATGTGGTCTACGGTGCTGAAACCTTTCCTGAAGCCGGCTTGTTCGGCGGAAAATATAATTCAATTATATTTTCTATATTTACTGATAAACTAAAAAGTAGAAATTACAAATAGAAGAAGAAGTTATAAGTAGTAATAAGCTGATAATCAAAGTAATACTTACAACTATCAAGTATTTAAGTGTAAAACCGAAAAACTCGAAAAACCGGTTTTTTCAAATTTGAAAGCCGGTTTTCTCAATCGACGAAAAACCCGGTTTTTCCGGTTTTTTCGGTTTCGGTGAAACCGGTTTTGTGACCCCTAATATTAACTGTTTGAAATGAGAGATCTAATTATATTGGTCAGTCAGTCTCTATCAATATTCACAAACCTTACTACGAAACCTCGGTTTTTTTTTTTGTTTTCGATGGAGGGAACCTACGCAGAGCGGCGGGCTCTCGGTTGCATTGCATGGTAGCACTTGCGACATGTACCTATATATTAGGTATGCGCATTTTTGTATAAAATATTGTTTTTTGAGGTGCTCATTACAAGAATGATATCCATTTTCAAATCGAAGATGGCGGACATTTACTTATTTACTTTTCTTAATTATCGATATGGGTGTAATCTTTGAGGTTCTTCGAGGTGCCGATTAGTTGCGTTTTCCGTCAGCAAAATGTATAAAATACGTTCATCGCGTAACAGACATAAATTTAGGGTATATTGGTATTCGTTAGTAAAATATACCTACGTAACAATAAACATCAAGTATGACCAAATTCGAAAGTTTTAGGCGGATAGGAAGCAAAAAAAACAATTCCCAGAAAATCACATAACTCTTAGAAGCAACCAGGGTGGGTGCGCTATCAACCAAGGCCTCTACTCCATCTTCGAAAGTGAAAGAACAGACCAAAGAAGGTATTCAGTTATACCTATGTTTTACAATAAAGCACTTTGAACTTTGAAAGGTATTCCACTAATTTATGAACAAAAAAATATCTATTCAACCACCTCTTTACAAAGCCATTTGATAGGTCAACAATTTCTTTTTGTTCAGTCATCTACATTGCTTGATGCGTATGAAGTATTTTCCGTACCTGCATCATAATGTTCGAATCATTTCGCAGTCGCTTTTTTATCTACATTACTTGACGCGTAGGAATTATTTTCCGCACCTGCATCATAATGTTCAAAAACGTTAGCGCGCGCTACGCTCGCTTTTTCATCTAAATTACTTGATGCGTTTGAAGTCTTTTCCGCACCTGCATCATAATGTTTGTAAGAATTTCGCGTTCGCTACGCTCGCGTTTTCATCTGCATGACTTGATGCGTATGAATTATTTTCCGCACCGGCATCATAATGTTCGAAATTTCGCGCTCGCTACGCTCGCGTTTTCATACACATTACTTGATGAGTATAAAGTATTTTCCGCACCTGCATCATAATGTTCGAAAAATTTCGCGCTCGCTGCGCTCGCGTGTTCTTCTAAATTACTTGATGAGCATTTTCCGCACCTACATCATAATGTTCAAAACTTTAGCGCACGCTACGCTCGCTTTTTCATCTACATTACTTGATGCATTTGAAGTCTTTTCCGCACCTGCATCATAATGTTCGTAAAAATTTCGCGTTCGCTACGCTCGCGTTTTCATCTGCATGACTTGATGCGTATGAATTATTTTCCGCACCGGCATCATAATGTTCGAAATATTTCGCGCTCGCTACGCTCGCGTTTTCATACACATTACTTGATGAATATGAAGTATTTCCCGCACCTGCATCATAATGTTCGAAAAATTTCGCGCTCGCTGCGCTCGCGTTTTCTTCTACATTACTTGATGAGCATTTTCCGCACCTACATCATAATGTTCGACAATTTTCGCGCGCCGTACGCTCACGTTTTCATCTACATTATAGTTGATGCGTATGAAGTCTTTTCGGCACCTGCATCAGAATGTTCGAAAAATTTCGCGCTCGCTGCGCTCGCGTTTTCATCTACATTACTTGATGAGTATTTTCCGCACCTACGTCATAATGTTCGATAATTTTCGCGCGCCCTACGCTCGCGTTTTCATCGACATTATAGTTGATGCGTATGAAGTATTTTCCTCACCTGCATCAAAACATTTCGCGCTCACTACGCTCGCGATTTTCTTCATTTCTTGATGCGTATGAAGTATTTTCCGCACCTGCATATTAATGTTCAAAAATTTCGCGCTCGCTGCGCTCGCGTTTTCAACTACATTACTTGATGAGTATAAAGTATTTTCCGCACCTACATCATAATGTTCGAAAATTTTCGCGCGCCCTACGCTCGCGTTTTCATCTACATTAGTTGATGCGTGTGAAATCTTTTCCGTGCCTGCATCATAATGTTCGAAACATTTCGCACTCACTACGCTTGCGATTTTATCTTCATTACTTGATGCGTATGAAGTATTTTCCGCACCTGCATCACAATGTTCTTTTTTTCCATTTTGCGCTCGCTACGCTCGCGTTTTCATCTACATTACTTGGTGCGTATGAAGTCTTTTGCACACCTGCATCGTAATGTTTGAAAGAATTCGCGCTCGCTGCGCTCGCGTTTTCATCTTCATTACTTAATGCGTATGAAGTATTTTCCACGCCCGTATCAGAATATCCGAAAAATTTCGCGCGTTTTCATCTACTTCCTTCTTAATATATATTTTGTCCTCTGTCATGTGTTTCATGTGGGCGCATTGAGCCGGCGTGCGCAATGTTTGGCGAGACAGCCGGTGTAGAAGTTGATATGGATATTCACGCGAATGAAGTCGCGGGAAAAAGCTTAGATAAATAAATTTAAATCATAAAAAATCCTCTCCCTGTGATCCTGATCTGTGTCCTTTAATTGAGGTGTGCAATAAAGAGTAGGTATTTGTTGTTGTTTGTTGTTGTTTAAAACTGGACTACCCGTGCGAAACCGGGGCGGGTTATACATGCGAAAGTAACTCTGTCTGCCTGTTTCCCCTTAAAATGCTCAACCGATTTAGATGAAATTTGGTATGGATATAGTATGAGTCCTAGGGAAGGACATAGGATACTTTTATCCCGGAAATCATCCCTTAACGGGGTTTAAGTTAGAATGGAAGAGAGATAACTAGGTAAGCGCAAGAAATAGAAGATTTTTTTTTATTAATAATGGGATTGCTCTTGGCCAGCATCTAGCCAGGGAAATAACATTCTAACGTGATGACCGAGTTCTACGCAGACGAAGTCGCGGGCAAAAGCTAGTCATTAAATACAACTAGTGATTCACTGTTTGTAAGAATTAGTATGCAAATGACGTATTATTATATATCTAATATTTCATAATTAATATGTGGGTTTCTAAGATTGAATAAATTATTGCAGTTTTGGGATTCAAAATTAGTCTTAATTGTCTTATCAAATGTATAAAAGACTTCTCCATGATGTTATATACGTTGATAATTGGACATTGGAGAGACGGTGGTGTGAATAAATTCTTAACACCCGATTATTTCCGAAGTTTAAAGCGATTTACACAAAGTTATTTCAGCGTAGTCGTTAAAACCCCAAATTTAAATTTTATTTACGTACTTTGTTTTACGACCTTTTGTATTTTGTTAAGTTTAATACAATTTGTTGCTAGCTGATTCATAATATTTTGCTGCCTCATTGGATATCTTTCCGATCCAAAGGTAAGCTCTTAAATCAATATTTTAATTAGTTATAAGTCCGGAAGCTTGAAAACTTCCGATTAAAAAAAAAATTAATAAACAACTTTTAATTTATTTGATAAGTTGAACGTACGCTCCGAAATCGGACGCGTGTTAGAAGTTGAATTTATTTTGTGACGGGAAACGAAGTGGGCCAAACAAATTGTGTCCCATTTGGAAAAGGTTTATTTAGAGTTTTGAGAAGAAATAAAAATAAGTAATCATTTAATCAGTATACTTTAGTCAAAGACTACAATGTTATACTACAGTAGTTTATGCAACTGTTACATAATGAGGGTTAAGACCTAATTATGTATGTGGTTTCATAAATTTCATTATCTACGTGCATATCTATAAATCTTCTATCATGTATTCAGGAATCATTGTTTGAAACGCAATGGTGCTTGTTTAATACAGAAATCGTGCGCGTTGAATTCTTTTGTAAGCACAAACCTGCAACGTAACGTCAACATTACCATTTATTAAAAATATTACTTACACTTCCTTAGCTCCTTCGTAGTAAACAAAACATTCCATTCGCAAAATTACAAACAAATCTTTTCTCGATTACCTAGGTACTTCTTGAGTATTTTCTTCTGCAATATTGCCGTGCAATATTGATCAATGAGTCAGTGAAGGGATAAATTAACTACGAAATCTTGAATAATATTACTTAGCAAAAATAAATACCTAATGTGACTCTCGCCAAGATGGCGACGAGAATCCCAGAGAATCCCCAAAGAGTAATGTCATGGCGCTACTACACTTCGCTATGCGTATTCACTATTCGCGTTACAGAAAGAGATACAGCACGAATATTATCGAATATATATAAAAGACGAATATTTGCACAACCATGGCGAAGTGTGGTGCTAGCATAAGGAAAATGACATATACATATACTTAAGTGAATATTATATTCTTTCATATAATATAGGTACTCTTTAAGTAAGAGTAAGCGCACACAGAGAGCGTTCTGCGTTCCGTGTTCTGCGTTATCTGTATTGTACCGAGTCAATTGCGATAATGCAAACAGCAGGCAGTCAGAACGCCACTTGAATACATACAACTCTGAACGCAGAACACAGTAATTACGCGGAACGCAGAACGCATAACGCTCTCTGTGTGCGCTTGCTCTAATATAACAAGGGCAGTGAAACAACGTCAAGCTGCATATCCTTAATTGTGAGATGCTAAGAGTAAAGTAAAGTAAGTATATTCTAGAATGTGAAACTGTAAATAATTGTTGAATGTTCATAATGCTGTAACACAAGCTATAACATGCTGAGCTTTTTATGCTCTAAACACGCGTCCGTCTGTGCAAGGCGGCCTGTATGGAGGTCCGTTTATTTTGCTAAATTCTATTAAAAATGTATTCGCCAAAACGTCAGTGATTATATTCTCTACTACTACTAGAGACTCTGTGGTATTTGCCCAAAAGTTATTATTGTTTTGCTATGTGACATTTCGATCATAATATAATGTTAGTTAGGGTTTATAAATTTTAAATTCTGAGTAATTTTTGATTCTAAATACGCAATGATGACGACAAAATGTTTACCCTTTTTATTATTGGGGATTATATTACCGTGCCCGACGTTTGGCGTTCGAAATACGACTTCTTTTGCTGATCCACTCCTTGACGCGTTGTTTAATCGTAAGTTTGAATTTATTACACAATCTAATCTTCTAACGCAAAGAGCACATCCGTATAAATGATATTTTTTCCCTAAATATTCGACTTCATTTGATAGAACTACTGCGCTATGCCGCGAACATGGACATTTTCACATACATAATCATATCCTTCCCACTTCACCATATCATTGCTTTCAAATACCTACCTGTAAAATACGGTGGTTATTACAGAAAATAGCCAAGTCTCTATAATATGGGCAGATCATATTTGAGGAGTACCGGCGATTCTTCAAGAATATCATAGATACTAACCTTCGTTACCTCATTATCAGTTTCACTTCGAACTGCAGGCACCAATTAGGGAATAATTTCATAGGGAACGTAGACGTATCCGTGCTGACCTGCCGACTGTTGATAAACACTTTCGATACAAATGCACATAACGTCGAATATAAATGCGGAATGTATGTGTTCAATTGACCTCCAGTTTAGGTAGGTACTGACCCATGCAGCGTGACGGTCCTTAATACGTTGAACATTGATCGCGACGTACCTACGTTTTACATGGATTACGTTTGCACAAGATACCAAATATATTACGACCTACATATTATACATATTTAACGTTATTACGTGACACGCGCGCCAAATCAGTAACCAGTAATCAGTTGGAAGCAACGTACGTCGATATCAAATCAAATAAGATATGTCGAAATGGGCTGATCTCCAGAAAGTGTCTGCATATGTATTTCCGAGTTCATATATCCAGGACCTGTTTAAGGAACGAGCTAGATTCACCGTCGGCCTTTGCCTCTGGCTAGGTGCTGGCCAAGAGGAATCCCATTTTTAATAAAAAAAAAGTGTCACTTATAAGGAATATAATTGTTGCAGCACCAAGAGCTAGATGTGGTTCCGTGAGCTGCTCATTTCCCTGTCCGGGGGCCGCTCCCCCCCGCGTATGCCCCGAGCCGCCCCCCGACTGCGCCACGGGCTGCGCGTGCGTCGTGGACTGTCGGCGCAGGGCCATCGTCTGCTTCGAGACCAAGAACTGCGCAGAGAGAAGGAAGCTATTCAGGAGGACAAAGAAGCCTAGATCGTAAAGTATGACACCTGTACTTACCGTGGAACGTCAGGTTGGAGTTGATGGCGGTTGCTGCGTGATATGCTCCTTGCTCCTTCTTACGTTATTGTTATTAGAGAGAGACCGACGCGTTGTCTTGTTTTTATCGTCCCATGACGATGTGGTTATATCATAGTTATAGGTATAAAGATTCATTAGAATTACGATTAATAACGGGATATTTACCAAGTATATTTGTATATGTGAGTTTCCGATATTTCGGCTCTGTTACAAACACAAACATACATACATGGTAAATATCCCGTTATTAATCGTAATTCTAATGTAAATGACCATGTATATCACCAATCTTATATTATATAGATTCATATTTTTTTATTGTACCATCTGTTGTTCTCCACAACACTTGACATGTTTTTGGCTCGATTGGGATTTGTAAACAAAACACATTTGATACACATATAATAAATGCTATTATTTCAATAAATGACGTTTCAGCTCGATATAGGTATTTTTTTATGGGATAAGGATTCAGGGATAAGGATTTCAAATTTTATATTTATTTTGAATTTTAAGTTAAAAAAAAACGAAAAATCGTTATTATGACTCGATTTTGACTAACTCGGGGATAAGGATTTAAAATTTTATACTAATTTTGAATTTAAAGTAAAAAAAAAATTTTTTTGCGAAAAATCGTAATTATACTCGATTTCGACTAATTCGGGGATAAGGATTTCAAATTTTACCTATATTTATTTTCAATTTTAAGTAGAAAAAAAATCTTTTTCGTAAAATCAGCATACTCGATTTTGACTAATTCAGGGATAACGATTTAAATTTTATATAATACCGATTACTATAAATATGTAACCGGTAGCACTGCAGGTCATTTGCCTTCGGCTTCTGAACCCATCTTAGAGTACTTATAATATGTGTGTAGATAAAGTAGTGTATGCAACTGTACATAATTAGGCATTAAAACGCTCGTGTGACCTTATTATGAAACTCGCCTTCGGCTCGTTTCATAAAACAGACTCGTGTTTTACTGCCCCTCATCACAAAGTAAATAGCGGCGGCGCGCGCCGGAGCAGAGAGTCCGCTCAGTACAAAGTGCCATTTTCGCCGCACGCACACAGACGTACCATTTACAGGCATTCTCGGTTGATTTCGGACGAGCTTAGTCGCGACTGTCACTGATCACTTGACGTCGCCGCCGCTACGTAGGTAGGTACTTTGTGTCACATACGTCAATATGAATAACCGATATTATTACAGTTGGAATGTATTTTATTGTTTAAATACAACAAAAAACTGTGCCTACACTTTCTTCAAATTTTCAAACGATATTGAAAGGTAAATAAAACGGTTTTCTCATTTTGGTAGTTACAATACCTAGGTAGGTAGGTAATTTTTTGAAACTAGCCGCTTTGATAACGACGATCAACCATTACACATTCTTTTATCGTTCGCTGGTAAAACGCCAGTATTTAAGTACTATGGTTTAGTTAAGTAGGTACCTAATTAATTAGGTACTTATATTCTTTGTTGGCGCTCTCGATCGCCGCCGGTCACAAGTCACAACTCGCAGCGGGTCACGCATCAATTTATTAGGGTTCCGTACCCGAAGGGTCAAAACGGAACCCCATTGGTGTCGCCCAGACGTCCATCTGTCCGTCCGTCGTCTGTCACAAAATTTGTTCCGAAGAATTTTTAGACTTCTCATTGGCCTATGAACTAGAAATTTGGTGACAATGTTCAATATTACGTATATTTTAACAACAAATACTAATATATTGATAAATCATATTTTTGAGGTTGATTCGGAACCCTAAATGTGTGAAGTCCGACTCGCACTTGGCCGGTTTTTTACCAAGATACGCTGGTTCATATTTAAATGTCATGTTGAAGAATTTTTATTATACCTACTCTTTTTTAAAGTTCAGAATCAATACAGAAGCAACCCTAGTGAGTCGGGCAAGTTTAGGTATGTATTTTCAAGAACGGCGGGAACGGACCTTCTGTATATTTTTTATTTTGTGCCCTCATTATGTACCAGTTGCGTAAACTACTATTGTACCCTGGCTATAGTCCATATTATTTTGTTATATATGTTTCAGCTATAATGAACACTTTCACTGCCTCTCTTGCTAGTTGGGTTGGGAGTTAATAACGAGCTTTCATAATCAGTTTTGCCTAATTGGCCACACGAGTAGCGTTACGGTGGGTTAGCAGGGAATGTGCTCCTAGAAGTTTAATACTCTCTCCGTTCGTTACTTTTGCGTTCAACCACCAACCACACCCTAACGCATAATTTTTCGTCACTTTTGCGTAATGTAACAATGAAAATCGGTTTCATTATAAGTTGATACTGGTATATTCACGTGAACAACAACTTAGGTTCACAACTACTAAGTAAGTTGTTATGCAGCGAAATACTTCATCCTCGGCTCATTATATAATATTCAAATAGTTTAGATGAAGTCACTACGGTTCTCGAGATTGCAGAAAATGAGGAAATGTAATTTCCCTAATGGAAAGAAGCAGGCTAAATGAGGTGTGCAAGTAAAGCGCTTTAGTAAATTTTATATGTAGTATAAGCGTTTTACAAAGTTACTTATTTTATAACAACATTGAATTTGTTGATCCGTTCAATTAAGCATGAAAAACGGATCTACCTCGGATATAATGAGAGCTGGAAACTTGTAAAAACATTTTAATTTTGGTATTCTATAAGACGTTGTCTTAAAAGTCACATAAAACCTCGTGTTCGCGTCATAAGATATTCAAAATTAAGTGTCTAAAATTCTAAATTGTGAGGTTTTCGTTTTAGTTGAAAATGTATGAAACGTAAATAGTTTTGGTAATTAATTACCCTCTTATATTTTCTAGGGATTTAGAGAATGCACAGTTTTAGAGATTTTACCATTGATGTGCTATTGACTATTGCTATAGGTAATTTCACGAGTTGAGGTCACGCACACAACAATATTGTCATGTAATGTAATGACAGCAGGATTTTGATATTACTGTTCTTTTGTTGTACCGATAGCAAGTTCAACAGTGAATTGCCAGATAGACCAAAAACTTTATTTAAACCATTTTGTTAGTCTGCCACCATACCATCCTGAACTCAACCCTACAGAACTTTGTTGGGGAATCATAAAAGGAAGAATGGCAGCCAGTAATACTGATTTCACATTTGATAGCGTCATAAGAAAATTAAACGAAGAAATGGAAGGACTTGACAAAGAGACGTTTCACAATATTTTCAGAAAAATCCAAGAAAAAGAAGAAAGATACAGGTTAATGGGACCTAAGATTGAAAATATAACCGAAAACCATGGAATTAGAATTAGTGACGGTGATTTATAAAAGCATCTTTGAATTTTTTACCGTTTTTTATACCTTATGGAAGTAAAATATACATATTTAAGCGAGCTTATTTACATTTACATTCACTCACTCATTTCATTCATTCACTTTTTTGCAATCTACTTCATGTAGTTGTGTGTGTACCTCACTCTCGTGAAACTACCTATATCTAAGGCGATTAAACTGTACAAAGAGCACGTAAATGATAATATATATATCTTGGTCGAGTAAGATCAAAGCTGGTACCGTAAATACGATCGGATAGGTGATCGCAGCCCATACGCCTCACTGGTTTCGTTTGATAGCGTCATTGCGCAACTGGATCGCAAAGGAACGCTTTCATGATTGTCTTTCTTCAGTGTCTGGACCGCGTCGATAACGGACACAATACGGACTATAACTTGGCTTAGCTGTAGTCATGAAAGGGACCATTACCTATCCACACCTACGAAGGTTGTGTTTGTGGAAGACAAGGCTTAGATATATCCGAGACGACTAGGGACTATATGTGTATGTGTTGTCACGATCCCCGCCGGCGGGGACGTCCGCCGCGTGATCTATTTTATTTTACTTATTGTGTGAATGTCACGCCCTTGCCAGACATAAAACGAATTCCTTTGGAAATGGGTACCCTGAACCAAAGGAATTCGGAGTACTCCCGCTGAACTCTATCATCCAGTTTGTGGAAATGTTGGAGAGCAGCTTGGAGTAGGTAAAAAGGAGGGGGCAATTGCACAAAAGATCCCACTGGGTCGAAGTGCATCCGCAAAGGCCCTCATATAAATAAGATAAGAGATAAGATACACTTTTTTTTTTAAATTTATTAAACCAAAATTTTTTAATTTACAATTTATTTTACAATTCTTAGCCACTATTGGAAACCTTGTTAGGTTTATGTAATAGCTGGCGAGATCGCACGGATCGATCCGCATTAATAATAATGTGACATTAACGCTTTTATCAACTTATATTATTACCTACTTAAAGTTTACAGCAATTAGCAGTATAGCTTACATTTTAAATTGCGATTCACAATCCAAGTAATATTTTTTTAGCATGGTCTTAAATTTCCCCAGGTTATCAATTATACATAACAAATCATTTAATATATGCTTAGGTAAGTTGTTAAGAGGAATGCCTAGCTGCGATTTTCCCATACAAACGTTCTCGACTGTTTCCTCCCTGGTTTTTGAACCTAGAGCAATGTTTTTTTCAAATAAGATCAATATCATCAATATCTATGCCGCTACGTTTTGTTTTTTTGGATATTTTTATTTTAAAGAAAGTTACAGCCCTCCAAAAATCGCAAAAACGGCTTAGTTGAATTGGTTCCATAAAAAGGCGCAGTATACAAATATGACAACAAATATCCAAAAAATCAAAACGTAGCGGCATAGATTAGTTCTTGCTCTTGCAGTTTCCAAAATTTTATAATGATTGGTTGCGTTTTGGATGAGAAAACAGTCGAGAACGAAAGCTCGATTTTTCAGTTTTTTGCAAGGGAATTTTAGTCCGAGCTGCAGTTGTCCTTATCGCACGAATTCGTGGCGGAGTCAGTTTCTAAATATACGTACACAGAAGGAATAGGGATGGGCAACAGTCGTTGACATATATTGTCGATACGCTAGTGGTGAAAAATTATCGATAAATCATTATTACCAGAAAAGTTATTAATCACAAGAAAAACCCTGAGTCACAATGGAAGAATATTGAATAGAAAGGTGACCTGGGAACCCTTGTCTTTGATATATGAATAAATGCTACTTAGTTAGTGGTAAAGTTATTAACGAATCATAGGTTTTTATAACCCACTAGCTTTTGCCCGCGACTTCGTCCGCGTAGAACTCGTGGCGATTAAGAGTAAGAAAAATGTCATGTAATAGAAATAAACCTATTTTTTTTATAGATCTACATATTATATAATAAAAAAAACTGACTTCAATGGGGGAGACCGGCGGTGAAAGATGATTATACTTAGATGGTGCACTCTTAAATTCCATACAATGAAATAAAAATCTACATACTTATTACCTATATAATAAAATAAAAAAAAAAACCGACTTCAATCGGGGAGACCGGTGAAAGATTATTATACTTAGATGGTGCACTCTTGGATTCCATACAATGAAATAAAAACCGGCCAAGTGCGAGTCGGACTTGCGCACGAAGGGTTCCGTACTATTATCTATAAAAACGGCAATAAAAAAAATATGTTTGTTGTATGGGAGCCCCCTTAAATATTTATTCTATTCTGTTTTTTAGTATTTGTTGTTATAGCGGCAAGAGAAATACATCATCTGTGAAAATTTCAACTGTCTAACTATCACGTTTCTCGAGATACAGCCTGGTGACAGACGGAGAGCTGAGCATTAGGAATAGGGTCCCGTTTTATCCTTTGGGTACGGAACCCTAAAAATGGCTATAAGTATGTTTATAATGGTAGAAGAGTAAGTATACGCTCAATTCATCATGGAATCCAACACCAGAACTCAAGTTTGACAAAAATGTAAAAAACAAAAATATACGTGGTTGAAGAGTTCCATTCTGATCATCATATACATACAGTTCTACTTCATCAAATGTCAATTTATTTAAATGTACATGCCTGATTTGTTTGTTAAAATACTAAAATGTGTAATGTAACTTATGTATGCCTTTAACATTTGAGGAGTTCCCTCGATTCCTCATGGATCCCATCATCAGAACTCGAGCTTGACAAATGATTGTCTTGTAAATCTAACTTGCTTAACAAACACAGCAAAGAGGACAATTCGCCAAACGTGAACTATGCGTCGTTGAAGAGTTCTGTTCTGAACATCGTCAGCAGTCCCACTTCATCAAATGTCACATTCTTGTATGAAAATGCTTGATTTGTTGATAAAAACACAAAAATCACTGTATGTTTGCCTATAAGATTTGAGGAGTTCCCTCGATTCCTCATGGATCCCGATGAACTGGCAACCGATACCTGAATGTTATTTTAAAAAGTAAAGAGTCCCTATTCTGATGTGATCATGTCGTTCTAGCTCAAATTTCGTGCGATATATACTAAAAAAACATCGAGCTGACATTTCGTATCAACTGAATTTGAATTTTCAGTGATACTAGAATAGGGACATGTCAACTTTGACATTTAAATTTTGACAGTTTTGTTTGACGTTTAATATTTTAACATCATATATGAGATTGAAATTAAAAATTATATTACTGCTGTAGCCTTAGCCACAGATAAGAAAATTGCCATAAATTCATTGAATGTTGAAATGAGAGTCATTTTCTACGGTTTCCGAACGCATATTAGAGGATTTATGATATGTGTGTAGATAAACATATTTTTATGCCAAGATAAAACGCTATTATTTTCATTTCAATATGATATTGCTAAGTATTTCAAGTTAATAAAGTAAAAAAAAGTTTAGGCGTTATTTTATTTCATTTTCCTATTAATATATTGACGTAAATAAACATTTATTATAAAAGCATTACATTAATTTACTTGGTAAGAAAAATAAAAAGCAAAAAGTTCTGTCAATCTCTGGATTTGAACCATGAACCTCTTGATTGCGTGTCAACCATGTTAACGTCTGAGCTAAAGTGGATTCATTTTAGTTGACGAAATTATTGTACAGTTTTGATAAAGTGCTAAAGGGGGGATTTTTCTGTGGTGCGATCTGTACCTACAGCCTAATTTATCGTATGCTGGGTCAGTAAGTAAATTCGCGGGCTCGCGTCTCGCGCCTGTGTGCGTGCGCTCACACATAGACAGCGCCCGCTCCCGCTCCCAGCAGCGCGACGGAAACATTATGTCAAAAATTCAAGATTTGAAAAGTTGGTCAGCTAGGCATTCCTCTTAAGTGTATATGGTATTAAACAGGTATTGGTTCTTCTCCCGTAGTTATTTTTTACACTAGGCAGAACATATGTGCGCATATAATCTAAGTTACGTAGTTGACCGGAGCGCGATTTTTTTTCTAAGGTATGTATTATCTCACGTTCTTCTGTAAGTAAGTAGTTTACGTGTAGATACACCTTTACAAAGTTTTCACGGAATTACTTGAATGCCATGTTAATAGCACGGCGAGTTGAATATCTATCATCATCAAATTCATCAATACAAATAATATGCAAGCGTGCGTAAGGTGATTGCTTATCGTCCGGCAGGTGACGTTTAATGGCCATCATCGTTGGGTTAATAAAAAACATTTAAAATATACCAATAATAATACAATCATTCATAGTTAAGTGTTTGTATAATTCTACATATCTCAAAATAAATGATTAATTTGTTTAAGTATCACATCAAATAATAAATGTTTGAATATTAATATAACGGTTACCTACTATAAGTAACGACATACGTAGGCTACACTGAAAGTTTTTAGAAAAACAAAAACTAAGCTAACTAGCAAGTTATTTATTGTTATTTTGTTCAATTTATCACTGAATTCGATGGAGCCTCTGAGAAAAACGATTTGCCCACTCGTTCTTATAGCTCGGTTCTACGGCGTTTTTGAGCTTCGGCCAAATTATGAGGTGCCCATCGAGTTCAGATTATCCTAACAGCTAAATATTCATGAACGATTTTCTGCACTTGACTCATACTGATGCCTAAGGTTGCCTGCATCTGCTGATAGGTCACTCTCTTATTAGTCTCTATCATGAGCCGCCCAGCACTGATGTTTTTTTTCAGTAATCGCCATAAAGTGACGTCCCTCACGAAGATCATCAGTGTCATTGATGCGATGACATTTGAACCCGTTAAACTAGTTGTAAATAGTCTTAAAGGATGTAGCTTCATCATCAAGGGCCCATCGAAAAGTCTTTCATAACTATATTGTTGATTTCATTGCAATAGAAAGGCATAAAAAAAATATCGACCAAAATTTGTGAAACAAACAATTTTCAATTTGACGCCAAATGATATAAACAAACGACAGACGAATGTAATATACTCCATAATTTTGCCTAAGTTTTTTAATGTATGGTTTCTATGTAACCATTTCTAAAAACTTTCAGTGTGGCCTACGTATAGCCGAAAAATTAAACGGAATCGATGTTTGATTTGATAAGGATTTACTCTTATGTATGTTTAGTTTATGAAAATTGTTGCTTCGGTATTAAATTAAGTAATTTATTATGAAGTGCTCAGTGTTCAGTGTTAAAATATTTATAATCTGCTCCAGTATTAATGTTGATATTATTATGGCTCAAGAGGAACATTTGATTGATAGTTATGATACGATGAAAATAGACTGATGTTGTTAACAAGAACTTATAAATTACTTATAGCCTGGCGGCAAAACGAGCTACTTGTTTAACGCTTTTATATATGGGTACTTTTAATATATCTGAAACTCATACATATCTACTTTTAAACTACATGACATGAAAAATGATAGGCGTATACATTTTTTCATCAGAAATCTGCCTATTTCTTTACTGTTTAAGCATTACTATTGGCAGCCTTAATTGTATGGTTCCGTACTCGAAAGAACCCTACTGCTGTAACTCACGCGTCCGTACGTCCGTTCCTTTCCTGTCACACAGGTTTTACAGTGAAACGGGTGGGGCTACAGTCCTCATTTTTTAAATATTAAATAATTTTCTGCTACACATCGCACTCATCACTGATACAAAGTTATTGGTATGTGAGACTGTGTATTTTTCCGCGGTCACAGTAAAATTGGACCAGCAGTTCGTAGGTGTGTAATGGATTCTAGACTTTATTGGCACCCATACATTTTGCGCTATTGCTTTCATGGTGTGTGCGATGGGTGTGTCGGCGTGAAATATGGCTGAAGGAGAAATATGATGTTTATAGCACTCTACAACCGTAATAAACTGTAATAATAAAGTCGAAAGTAGTAGACCTTTTCCTTGGCTCATAATACAAGGAAAGTCTCGTTACATACCTACTTTGGTGTTTAAGAACTTTGAAGTTATTTGATTTGAAGAATAATAAAACGCATTATAAAACATCACGCAAGTACTCACAGTTACTTTATTTGCGTCTTCTTTTCAAATATAGGTACAAAATATACAATTATTCGTACAAACTAAAAGATAAAATATAAAACTGGTATTGATGACTAACTACAATATTTCAGGAATTCCCCGCAGAAGGTTTTGATTAAACTTAATCTTTTCTGGAATTTCTCGATACATTTACAAGTAAGTGAAACAACACTTAATTAACATGTTCACCGCCACAGTAGATTCTGTAAGTTGTGCCTCACACGCCAGTATTCGTAGCAAAAGACTGAAAATGAACCTTACATGACAGAACGTAGCTTGCCTTTACATCGACTTATGATACGATATGAAGTCTTTGGCGTGTGGGGCACCTAATGTCCTGACTTTATATCAAGTCAATGGCGGTGAAAAGGTTAAGATGTCAGAGGATATATGTAAAACCCAGTAATCTATGTATAGTACCTGGTATTGAATTTATTATTTTCAAAATTTTTCTTTTCTTAGAAACAATATAATCCTCACACACATAATGAAATTGTAAATTGAAATAATTTCAATCTTCTTTTTACAAAATGAAAATATGAAAAAACGTTTGTAGTAAGAGTTGACGTACGTTGGTTGTAAGAGTCTTCTATGGGTATTATGGTCGAAGTGTGTTGCGTGTGTGGGTATGGGTACCTATCACTGAAGTATAATGTATTGTATCTTTGAAACAACAATTTCATGCTAGAAGTGGCACTGAGGTGACGTAGACAGATAACACGAATTTTTTGCATGTTCTGCCAACCCTTTCGGGGAATGCGTAATTAATAATGTATGTACCTACAGTAAGCCAAGCAAGTGGTCTATGGGTGCCCTTCTATCAGTGATGTGCTACGGTACGTTGTTATGGATGCGTTGACATCCACGAATCATATTCACTGGTGAAAACGGAAAGTTATCACATCCTCGCAAGCCTCGCAGCATAGCTGCATAGTACAGCTCTGGTGGAAAGGGAGCCTAACACTTGTGGACTTTAATAGCAAATAATAGCTGAAAAGAGGTAGACCACTTTTTAGCTCACTATTTACGAGTATGTTGGTTACAATTTGGTTTCATCGATGCGGTGCGGATGCGATGCGGACTCATTATCATTACAATCCCCGATATAACTGGGTATTGCTCGTTAATGATGTCGTGAATGAAAAATCGTTAATTATGTTGGGATGGAACATCCAACATAATATATGTTTCGCACAGAAACTAGATCCTTTATTAAACATTTAAAGAAAGGTATTTTCCGCTATTATATTTTTAGGATATACAGGGTGTACAATCCAAATGGGTCAGTATGGTGAAGTCGGAAACTATGAGAGATAGCGAGATCTGTTCTTAGGAACCATGACGTCGATTTTAAATTTAATAATAATTACATTCAAACTTTTTTATTAACTCTCATACATAACCGGGAATAGAACCTGGTCAAAATCAATGTGTATAAATTCTGCAAGTCGCAAGAAGCACAACACTAAGGGAATCTTGTTTACTAGAATAAATTATTGTTTATAGTTTGAATGTAATTATTATTCAATCTAAAATCTACGTCATGGTTCCTAAGAACAGATCTCGCTATCTCTCATAGTTTCCGACTTCACCATACTGGCCCATTTGGATTGTACACCCGGTATAATCTAATTAGGTATACAAAAATAAAACATATCTCAAGCAAAATCTGCATTTCTATATTTTAAACAAAAACAATAGGTACTACTACAATGCATCACTTTGATGGCATGCCTGTTAATTTGTTAAGTCAACAAACAAATTATAAATAAGTGGTGTATTTCTTTCTTTACAAACATGATAGGAATTACATTGCGATGCCCAGTACGATATATACAGATATACATTATGTACATACATTATGTCAAGTAACATCAACCTTCTTTGTTCTTTCTTCTAATTAGACGTAGAGCAAAGAATGTCGAGAGTAGGTATATAGGTTGATACTATTTGTGATTAGGTATGTTGTATGTCGATCGAGTATTCAAAAGATAGCACGATTATATATTACAAGTATTAAAGACACTTACTGTGGCGGACGGGCCCAAAACCGGCGAAAATGAGCCTATTTTACAGTCACGATGACTTGTATAGCCGTCAATAAAGATAAGAAAACAGTTAGGTAAATTTAAGAGTAATCCTGTTTCGTAAGCTCAAATACTTAAGAAACCATGTTATTTACCCAACTAGTTAGCATTCCGTTCACGCTAGGTGAACGGTATAAGTACCTAGGTATCGTCCGTATACTTATTTACTACCTCCCTGGACACAAAGGAAAAGTCCAGAAACTATTGCGCAGTTAGATAGTATCGGCTACGCAGTAGCATTTTTATGTGCGTCACACATCGATGGAAAATCCCATCCAGTATTGCGCAATAGTTCGAGATAGCCCAAAAATATAGACATTTTGGCTATCTCAAAGTCACAAATGGTGACACAGCTCGAAAGTCTGTGACTCGAATCCATATATTAAATTCAGTAATGAAGAAGCCGTTAAGGCGCACCTGTACCACACAGCATCTAGTCTGTGTCGGGTAAACTCTGATCAGTAGAAATTCCCGAGCGCGGAATTTTCCCGTAAAGTTGAATATATTCGCACGTCACAGACTCTCAAGCCCGAACACGGTGGATTAGCGCCCCCGTAGTAAGTCTCATGCAGACGCCTCGAATGAGCGATTCATCTGTCCAAAGATGAGCTCATGACGGCCTCCCGTGACGACAGGGGAAGCCTGGAACCATCAGTTCCATAAGCCAAAAGGGGAGGAGTTCCACTTTGGTCGAAACGTATGTCGGTCGAGTCTCTATGTTAGGTCGACCCGTAAGCTAGTTAATAAAAGAGCTTTATTCCTGGAATATGTATGTTCAGCTAAGTTTAGTTCAGTGCTATCCAGTCATCTCTTCAGCAACAACCAGGAACTCCGCTCACCGAAGAAGTTTAGGAATACTAGACATTGTAGTCATAGTTTCAGTTAGAATCGTTAAAAGTTTAAGTAAAATCGTATAAAACTGTTTCTATTGAGCATTAAAATTAGACTAAGGGATCGGATATTTATAATCAATTAATCGTGTATACCAAATAAACCGTGTAAAAAAACAAACATAACTTTTATCTTGAAAAACAAACATAAATAAATAGTGTGTGAAAAATAATCGACTTGTAATTTCATCCGTAAACCGAAAGTTAGACATAACCTAACCTAACCCATCCTAACAGCTGTTTTCGTTTCAAAGTTAGTCACCAGCAATTCGCTGATAGTAAGTTAGAATCAGTGACCGTTTATAAACAATAATAATAATAGTTTCTACAGTCCGCTATTGAAGAATAATACTTTCTCTACTTAGATCTAACGCGAATTAGATTTGAGTGGAAAAGTTAGTGAAGGTGCTCCTTACAATATAAATCGACTCGAGCTATAGCATATGGTCCGGGTCGTTTATATTTTTGGTCCTTAGCGATCCTGATTTAGCGGGTTGCTGTTGCAACAGCTGTTGGTTAAATTCAGTGCCGAACGTACGCGGAGTGCGCAGATAGCGCCGCGCGCGCGCACCCCTACGTGACAATTTTCGGTTTACGTTTTAATTCGGGATATGCGACACTGATTGTGTACGGGACTCAGTGCGCATCCGCGAACAGTGACGATTTGTTTGTTTTAACTGCGTAATAAAAGTGAACGGGATTTATTGCGTAGTAGTGTAAATTCAGTAGCGATTTACCTTTATTTTTGTGACTGTGCGCGTAGCAACCGAGCCGGGCTAACGCGCGTAGTTCCCGTCTCGCGAACTGTGAAAATTTGAGCCGAACTTAAAAATCCGAAAAAACGTTTAAATTCATTTTCTTCGTCTACGTAGCTGGCATCCGAACCGGAACAGCACGTATCGACTTGATTTTATGAACAGTATTAGATTCGAGCCTATTTAACTTTTTTTAATTTTTGGTAAAATTTTGTAAAATCGATATCTTCGTCTACGTAGCTGGCATCCGAACCGGAACAGCACGTATCGACTTGGTTTTGTGTACAGTGTTAAATTCGAGTCTAATTAACTTTTTTTTAATTTTCGGAAAATTCTTATAAAATCGATATTTTCGTCTACGTAGCTGGTATTCGATCCGGAACAGCACGTATCGACTCAGTTTCGCGAGCAGCTTATTATTTTCGTTGGGGTGCATTTCGACCGCGCGGTCGGAACACCACCTTTTTTGTTTGTTTTTTGTATCCGATCCATTATTTTAGCTTAGGACTTGTAGGTTAGTTAGGATTACGTGTGATTATTGTACTTTGTAAATATAAATCGTGTATATTGAGTCGGGTACTCAATTTTGTTGTGGAACGTTGTGCGGGAAACTCACGAGCGAGTTACGTTATCAGCTGAACGTGTCAGCTGATCGCACCTTAACGCGATTTATAATCACACGTGCGTAGACCTAACGCCGGAAAGGTCGAGCTAGGTTGTGAGCGGAGTAGAGCGAATGAAGACGCCCGCTGTTAAGAGAATTCGATCTCGATCTCCTCCGACGCGCGCTATGCGTCTGACAAGGTCCCAAACGTCGGACCTTGATAACGAGGAGAAGCGCCTGGCCTTTCTCATGAAGGGTGCGGAAGCCGCGCTACGGCAGGAGGCCGTTGGCGCTCCCACAGGCGCTGCTGGATGTGGCGCGTTTGCTGTTGTTGGCGACAATGGGCGATCAGCTGTCGACCCGGCTGGCACCGCGGCTGGAGCCGCTGGCGCCGCCGGCGCCAACGCCGGCAACGTGCCTACGGCCAGAGAGGCCGTCTCCGAACAGTCCAGGTTTCTTCCATCTGCACTCCTGGCGCCTTACGCCCGCCAGGAGCGACCGGCAGAGCAAGGGCCATTGGACTTCAGGAGAACACTGAACATGAACGCTAGCGCTGCCGCTGGCGCCATCGGCGCAGCTGGCACCGCTAGCAACACCGTTGGCTACTTCATCAACCAGGATGCTCTCAGGGACTTCCCAGACATCTCAAGGTTCCCTTCGTCTTCACTTCTGACGCGGGATGCGCGTCGGAAACAGTCGGCGGAGCGGGGGTCCAAGGAGAAGAGACCCAAGAAGCCAACAAAAGTGAGCAAACACCGGAGTGACGCCAAGGCTGCGCTCGCAGCCTTGTTAGACCAGTCACCACGGTCACCGAGTATCCATGACCAGGGGAGACGGCCACGCGAGCATAGCGGCCGTCCACGGACAACGGAGCAACGGCTGGAGGACGACATGCTAGAACATGTGATCCCTCCGGAACGCAGCCGTCAGCATCCATCGGCGAGTGGCGAGGCAACGGCAACAAGGGCCGACCTCGCGGACCTCGGCCAGTCCAAAGCGGCGAGTGACGGAGCAGCGCACGGGAGTGCTGCCCTCGTGGACCTCGACCGAAGAGAGGCGAGTGGCGATGCAGCACACAGGGTTGCCTTCGCGGACCTCGTCCGATCTACCCCCTATAGATCTCACAGACCGGAGAGCACGGTGTCGCGTCGGAGCAGTCGCGCGCAAGGACAGCGACTGCAAGCAGAGGCCGACGCAGCTGAAGAGCTGGCGGAACTACGCCGCCAAGAGCTTGCAATCCAGACCGACTTGGTACACAAGCGGTTAAAGGCAAGGATTGCTCAAATAGATTCGGAGAGTTCCCGTACGAAGGACCGTGTCTCGAAATGGGTGGACGAGTCCGTGGAGCGTCGCTACGAGAAGCGACGCGACGCGGAGGCACGCCGCAGCGTTGAAGATCGTCTAAACGTGGAAGATCGACGCAACGTGGAAGATCGTCTAAATGTGGAAGATCGACGCGACGTGGAAGACCAGCGAGTACAACGGGTACGGGACATCGAGTCAATCGCCTCGCACGAGAGTTGGCCAGTCCAGGCGCGCATCGAGGAGACGCCGAAGCGTACGATCGCGCAGGTTCACAAGGAGCCTGAGAAGTTGGTGCGTCCGGCTCCAAGGTATAGCCGGCGCCCCCTTTCGCCTATACAGGGACTGGAGTACGAGAGCGAGCATGAACGTGAACCAGAGGCACGGCAGAACGAGCCCAGGACGCCTCGATCGCGGTTCACCGCAACGACGACTCCCGAAGGTATGGTAGAGTTGTTTGAGCGCATGCAGACCGCCGCACGTCCAGCAACCAAAGAAGTGTACGAGCTGCCACACTTCAGCGGGGACGTAAGCGAGTGGCGTTGCTTCATTAACACATATAATGAGAGCAACAAACGCTATAAGTTTAGCGGATACGAGAACGTTGCGCGGCTGAGAAACGCCATTAGGGGCGAGGCCAAAGCGTGCGTGCAGCACATCCTGTCGACGGCGACGACACCAGACCTGGTAATAAGAATACTCAATAAGCAGTACGGCCGTAAGGACTTCCTAGTGGACAAGGCGCTAGAAGACCTCAAGAAGCTGCCGCACATCGGGTCGAGCGCAAACGAGCTCAACAACTTCGCCATCCGGATCATGAACATAGTGAGTACGCTCATGGATCTGGACGATGCGCACTATGCAAACAATCCGCTGCTAGTGCGCGAGGTGACGGATAGATTGAGTCCTCACCTCCGATCGCGCTACTGCGACTATGCACGGGAGCATAGGAACAGCGGCAAGGCAGAAATCCAGGTGATGGCAGACTTTCTACTGGAAGAAAGTGATCTGCAACTGGAGTTCACGCATGCCAGCGCACCCGCCGCGAAACTCGCACCGCGGGGAGCACAGCCGCAGACGTACCCACCAAGGTTCCAGAGGTGGAACAGCAACCGCCCGCCGGCGCCTCCTCCGAACGAGTACGGAGAGCCGCGGCAGCCGTTGCCTAGCAAGGTGGTGTGCGCAACCCAGGAAGTACAGCAGTCACGGATCCAGGTATGTCTGTACTGTAGCGCGAATCACAGGACGTTCGAGTGCCGGAAGGTGCAGGCCCTGCAATTACCGGCGAGATGGGACTGGGTAAAGCAGAACCGAATCTGCTTCAAGTGTTTGGATGCCAGGCACCACCGCCAGCACTGTAAGGCGAAAGGCTGCAGTGTGCCTGGCTGCCCACGTCCCCACCACAGGCTGCTCCATAGCAAGTGGTCGCAGTCACTGCCAGAGGCAGCAGTAGAGCCGCCACGCCCGTGCGCAGGAGGCACGGCGCAAACTGCGACACACGGACCACAGTCGCTGCCAGCGGCGGCGACAGTGCCGCCGCTGCCGTGCGCAGGAGGCACGGCGCAAGCGGGACCGCACGAAGAGCAAAGCAGCTACGCGAGCAACGCGGATGAGAATACCGAGGTATTGTTGAAGATCCTCCCCATCACGATATCGGGCCCCAAGGGCGAGGCCCATATCTACTGCCTGCTCGACGAGGGATCAACGGTCTCTCTCTTGGAGCAGACGGTCGCTGACCACGTGGGCGCCACTGGACCACGGGAACAGCTGATTGTGCGCGGCGTAGGAGGAATCGCGCACAGCGGGCACTCCGAGCGAGTGTCCGCTCATGTACGCCCCAGAAGCGGAGGCGTGGCTCACCCGGTCAACATGAGGACGGTGAGAAGCCTCGGCCTAAGAGGACAGGCCGTAGGCGAGGAACTGCTGGCTCGATACGAGCACTTGCGCGAAGCCCGCGGAGCAGTCAGCAGCTACGGCGTGCCGCAGCTGCTCTTAGGTGCCGATCACTGGCACCTATTAATACCCGAGGTAGTGAGGACAGGACCAGGGAACGCCCCAGTTGCCGTAAAATGCGCACTGGGGTGGGCTATCTTCGGGGGAGTACCACGTCCCAGAGCGGACGAACATGCGGTGTACCACACGACGCGCGATCGTGAGCCGCGCGACGCGGCTCCGCGCCGCGTCACCGCAGACGACGTGCGGTCGGCGGACGAGCAGGCCGCACAGTTGAAGAAAACTCACAACAAATTGTTAAAACGCGCCCGCCGTAGGGGCGCACATGTTAACAATGATAATCTAAAGCCTGTATTTTGTTCAAGATCGAACCCGCGGGCGCTGCAACTGCAGCCCAGCGCGCGCGCCGGAACACAGGCGTGCGCGCCCCGCCAACTGCGCTGCGCGAACTCTCGCGCGCAGTCCCGGGACACCATCCCGGCCGAGGCACGGGCGAGCGAGCCGTGCCAACCGCGCCGCGCGCACGTGCGCGCGCGGCCCCAGGACGACCTCCCGGCCTCCCGGCCGGAGGCCCACCAGCGCTGCCCTGCGCGCATGGCGCAGGGCCGCCTCGGCCCGATGAGGGCCGCGTCCAGCAGGCGGCGCGACAAGAAGGAGTCGCCCCGCGCGGCCGCACATGAAGAGCGGCCGCCGGCTCTCCGAAGAAACGAAGAGCCACAGCGCCCGAACAGGCGCTTCGTCACCCCGGCTGCGCCTTTACGAGGCGGCAGCCGGGATAGGATGACGAATCAGCATCCTGTCGTCGGTCCCAGCGTGGAAGACGACAACAGAAGATGGCACCAGGCACAAGCGCTTGGCAGACCACTTCTGGCGGCGATGGGTACGAATAAACTACCCACTGCTGGCCCCCGCCAACACTCCGGCGGGCGAGCCCAGCAGATCCACGTCGGCAACAATACACAAAGTTGCCGACCCCGCAAGCCCTCGCAATATCTGGCCGCGAGGGCTAGTCGTGGCCACCAATCCAAGGCCCGACGGAAAAGTGCGGGATGTGGACGTCCGCACAACGTACGGCGTGCTACGCCGGGCAACCTCACGCCTGGCCGTGCTTGTGCCGAGCAACGAGTCTCCGAGCACCGAGCCTGCGGCGAGCATCGAGTCTCCGAGCACCGAGCCTGCTTCGAGCGCCGAGCCTGCGCCGAGCACCGAGCCTGCTCCGAGCTACGAGCCTGCGTCGGGCATCCAGCCTGCGCCGAGTCCCGATCCAGAAGAAGACCAATAGCTACCCTTGCCACAGTGTCTGAGTGTTCAGACGGCGGGGAGAATGTGGCGGACGGGCCCAAAACCGGCGAAAATGAGCCTATTTTACAGTCACGATGACTTGTATAGCCGTCAATAAAGATAAGAAAACAGTTAGGTAAATTTAAGAGTAATCCTGTTTCGTAAGCTCAAATACTTAAGAAACCATGTTATTTACCCAACTAGTTAGCATTCCGTTCACGCTAGGTGAACGGTATAAGTACCTAGGTATCGTCCGTATACTTATTTACTACCTCCCTGGACACAAAGGAAAAGTCCAGAAACTATTGCGCAGTTAGATAGTATCGGCTACGCAGTAGCATTTTTATGTGCGTCACACATCGATGGAAAATCCCATCCAGTATTGCGCAATAGTTCGAGATAGCCCAAAAATATAGACATTTTGGCTATCTCAAAGTCACAAATGGTGACACAGCTCGAAAGTCTGTGACTCGAATCCATATATTAAATTCAGTAATGAAGAAGCCGTTAAGGCGCACCTGTACCACACAGCATCTAGTCTGTGTCGGGTAAACTCTGATCAGTAGAAATTCCCGAGCGCGGAATTTTCCCGTAAAGTTGAATATATTCGCACGTCACAGACTCTCAAGCCCGAACACGGTGGATTAGCGCCCCCGTAGTAAGTCTCATGCAGACGCCTCGAATGAGCGATTCATCTGTCCAAAGATGAGCTCATGACGGCCTCCCGTGACGACAGGGGAAGCCTGGAACCATCAGTTCCATAAGCCAAAAGGGGAGGAGTTCCACTTTGGTCGAAACGTATGTCGGTCGAGTCTCTATGTTAGGTCGACCCGTAAGCTAGTTAATAAAAGAGCTTTATTCCTGGAATATGTATGTTCAGCTAAGTTTAGTTCAGTGCTATCCAGTCATCTCTTCAGCAACAACCAGGAACTCCGCTCACCGAAGAAGTTTAGGAATACTAGACATTGTAGTCATAGTTTCAGTTAGAATCGTTAAAAGTTTAAGTAAAATCGTATAAAACTGTTTCTATTGAGCATTAAAATTAGACTAAGGGATCGGATATTTATAATCAATTAATCGTGTATACCAAATAAACCGTGTAAAAAAACAAACATAACTTTTATCTTGAAAAACAAACATAAATAAATAGTGTGTGAAAAATAATCGACTTGTAATTTCATCCGTAAACCGAAAGTTAGACATAACCTAACCTAACCCATCCTAACAGCTGTTTTCGTTTCAAAGTTAGTCACCAGCAATTCGCTGATAGTAAGTTAGAATCAGTGACCGTTTATAAACAATAATAGTAATAGTTTCTACAGTCCGCTATTGAAGAATAATACTTTCTCTACTTAGATCTAACGCGAATTAGATTTGAGTGGAAAAGTTAGTGAAGGTGCTCCTTACAATATAAATCGACTCGAGCTATAGCATATGGTCCGGGTCGTTTATACTTACATTAATATAATTGAATGAAAGAAATATATGTATAACTTAAGATTGCTAAACACAACATTAAAATAAAACCGGCCCAGCGTAAGTCCGACTCGTACACGTTCCAATTTTTTTTTAAATCAAAGTGAAAATTGAAAAATTCAACACCACAGGTGGGAATTGAACCCACGACCTCTGGAATCCGTCCATTGCTCTACCAATTGAGCCAACGTGGTATCCCTTATAATGGTGAATTTTTCAATCTTAACACTCATCTATTAAGCCTTATTAGGGGGGGTTTAGCCTTATTACCTGTGGTTTTTCACTTTGATTTAAAAAAAAAATGAGATTTTCGCTAGCGGACGCATCCGCTTATCAAACATATTAAAGTTCGTACACGTTCCGTACGAGTATCATCGGCCGGGTTCCATTTTTTCCTTTTGAGGTACGGAACCTTCAAAACAGCTGTCTAATGACATTAGTTGGTAAAGCCCGCCGACAGACGGACTTAGACCGCAGATGCTTAGAAATTGGGTTCCTTTGGGCTTTGGACATGGAATATAATCATAATCATAGGGTTTCGAATAACATTGCACATTTATAAAATATAAATTCTATATTCACTAGATAATCTCGATTTACATCGGTTATTATGTATTACAATGATACACTACCGATTTTTCTCGCTCGAACGTTAGGCGGTTGTCACCCTGATACGGTTTCCACGGTGCGAGCGGGACACCGGTATAGACTTGCATAACGATATCCCACCCGCTCTAGGAAGACCGCATCAGTGTGACAACCGCCTAATGTGAGATAAAGTCCGAATAGAATGGCGCTGAGCCCTCAAGCGCTGCTGCATCAGGTGGGTTCGGGGGGCGAAGGTGGCGGGGCCTCCTTAGTCCTCTCGTGCGGGCTGCCGTCACTGTGCGCCGCCACCGACGTGAGCGGCACCTGCCGGAGATGACGTCATTTTAGTTTTTTTTACAAGGCGTAGTAGGTATTGTAAACACTGACTTGTAATACCTTATTACCAATAAATGATGTCTATGTCTAGGTATTATGCTTTTTTTTTCACAACGACGGAGGCAAACAAGCGTACGGTCTACCTGATAGTAAGTGGACACCGCAGCCTATAGACGCCCGCAACTCCAAAGCAGTTACGTGCGCATTGCCGACCCTTTATGCCATTTTGCGGATTTACGGTGTTGACAACAGAACAGAAGGGACAAATTTAGGTTCGTCGCTCTCAAGACACAGTGCATCCTTGGGAGCTCTGGCAACCTTACTCACCTCCAGGAACACAACCTACCTGTACATTTATTAAATAATTTTATTATGGCTGTGGTCTTCTGCAAGGCGCTCCCCCAGTAGGGCTGCTCCAAATTCGAGTAAGATGACATTTTGCTGTGCCCTGCCTCTCAAATTTTGGGCGCGCAATGTAGATAACATTGGGGCTGGATTTGCAGAATAAAGGCAGAGGCCGCCGGCAGAGTCGAAAGTGTCGAAACCAATGCTAGACGCGTACTACGTTCGTTTTAGATAGTAGGTACCTACTGTTGAATTTGAGATTGCAACTACTTCAATGATAGGCTTGATACTTTTTTTACGTGGAGTAAACCTGCGTACCATCGGGGGATGAGTGGGTTATGTGGTATTTATGCACTAAAAACTCCACAGACACCGCCATCTGCGTTCTCATGCGGGGGATTCCACCATGAAGGAGGCCGACCCCGGTGACCCAACATACCATAGACACAGCTGTGCACGTGTGCAAGTCGGAGTGGCGTGGCGGCGGCGACACGGCGGCGTCGTACCGCAGGTCGAGCTGCAGCATGAAGGCGGCCGCCGCGAGAGTCGACACCGACACCGACAGCTGCGCGCCCGCCACGCCGACGCAGGTGCTGCTGCCGCATCTGTTGTATCATCATCATCATCATCATCATATTAGCCGCAAGACGTCCACTGCTGGACATAAACCTCCCCCAAAGAGTTCCACAATGACCTGTCCTGCGCCACCCGCATCCAGCGGACTCCCATCTGTTGTATACCACATATCAAATTCGACTGTTTAATCCAGTAACCTTGTACTGAAAGTACGGGGTCAGAAACTATTGGGTCTATAGAGACAATTCTAGTCTCATTCTTATTGTAGCAAATTAAGTCTACTTTAAAACGTCCTGAGAAGGTACTAGCAACCCTTAGGGTTATAAAAGTTTTTGACAAAGTTGCGTTCTGGCTCGAGGTCACAAACTTGGATTATTCATTGGCACAACCAAGTGTGCAAAAATCTGAATTACCGGATTTGACGCAATGTCTGATGTATAATGCTACTGGATTTTGCTGGAACCCATTTATAAATCCTTTTAAGTACTTTTCAACATTCGGATTGTGTACATTTTTTTAGGGTTCCGTAGTATTATATAAAGCAGATGGTGGTGGCAGATGTGATGTTAAGAAATTAATGGCATTAGTATACCTAATATCATCATGTCAGAAACAGACAAGAAAAATTATGAGTGAATAAATAAGTATCTTGTATTTATGTTAGATAGTTTTTGCGCTCGACTTCGTCCGCGTAAACTTCCAACCCTATTTCATCCCTTCGGCACTGGTACCGCTGCCGCTACTCGCCGCCGGTGGGACCAGTGCCTTTGAAGGATTATTTTCGGGATAAAAGTATCATGTTTGTTAAGGCGCTACAACGAGAAATTTAGAAACTTTGAAACGCTGTTCTGCCCAGACGAGGAAACAATAGGGACTGATTTTCAGATATATGATTCTTGACTAAGTATATGATTGTGGTACTGACAATAGCCGAAACATGATTGCTTTAAATTTTCTCGATAGAAAAGAAATCCAAAGTGGAGTCTATATTTTCCTTTTTTTACTCAGCCTACTAAAACAACGCATTATTAAAAGACTTGATTAAGTTAATCTGATGGTATTTTACCTCACACAGCCAGATATTTATCGAGATTTGTCTAAAAAAGCCATTCCCGGAGTGTGTTGCATCCCGTTTTGTCGTGTACGAAAAACATACGCGCGTCTCTTTCAATCAATATATCGCCTTAATCCAGGCTATAAACTCGTTGAATACCAAGTTTCATCAAAATCCGTTCAGCCGTTTTTTCGTGATTGAGGAAAAAACATTCGAACATCTAAACTTTCGCTTTTATAATATGAGCACGTAAAATATACTCGTACTATTGTACGTATTTAATAACAATTGTGTTCATAGAAAAGTGAGTCCTTAGGTAACTTTCATATTTTGAATAGAGCCTCTAAGTCCTTAACTGTTAGATAAAGAAAAGACAAATGGACACCTAAATCTGCATTTGCCCCGCCCTCTTTATCAGGCTCAAGGTTAGGTTAATCCCTATAGGAAAGTGGGCCAGTAAAGCTCCTAGGCAAATTGAACGGAATGGTTAGTTATTTGAGTGCGGTAATTGAAACCACTTAGCTAAGTACATCGTCGATGTAATCCTGGCCATGTGCTAGAATACATTGATTTGCCTGTTGCTCGATTGGCATTTAATTTACCAGGCTTATATTATGTAAAGCCATATATTAAATTAAATAACCATTAATTTGACTCGAGTGTTAGTGTATATTTACCCAATAACCCAACTCATTTTATTAACTGTCGAAGACATACGTGCCCCGGACGGATCTACTCTAGTATTATTTAAAAATCAATTCATGGTATTCTAAGGCTAATTAAAGCTGTAATTATTCCGTGATTGAGACATTTTAATTTACCAGTTATGGCCACAACTCGTTGTGAGACTTGTACGATATTTTAATTCTATACCTACAGGAATGTTACATACAGGGTGGGAAAATAACAGGAATACACATTGTTTTTGAAATTGTATTCTATGAAATATAAAAATTAAATATGGTCGGCGTTTTCTCGGGCATGAGACCTATCTAGATCGATTGCTCGCCTCCGAAAACCCTCACATACCAAATTTCATCAAAATCGTTAGAGTCGTTTCCGAGATCCCCGCAATAAATATATATATATACAAGAATTGCTCGTTTAAAGATATAAGATTTAGGGCCGGCAATTAAAAAGAAAAATAATCTAAGACAAATGTCCATCTCTTAGTCTCTACCAGCATGGAATATGAACCCTTTTCATCGCGTTTTCATCACATTTTCACCCATTTCCTGCGTTATGTATTGGCCTGTTAGCATAGACACGTCCATTTAGATAGCCTTACAGAAAAAACTCAGGAGCTGTTAAATCAGAGGATCATGGGGCTAATCAATGTCACCGTTTCTCGAAATTAATTGACCTGGAAACGTTCTTTTTAAGGTTTCTATTGTGGCTCGTGCCGTATGACACGTGTCCCCGTCTTGTTGAACGTAAAACGCTCCATAACAAATTTGCTGTATCTACACAAAGTAATTCTCATGAAATAACTGTCATATTTGCCGCTAAAACAAAATCGCGGCAAAAAAAGTTGTATACCTCCAAGCTGCTCACCCTGTACAGCATTTTATCTCATAATTAGGACAGAACCAAAAGATACACTTGAAACATTTGGTTTATTCGTGCGGTTTACTGTACAATTACAATGGAATAGACCATCCAGTGAAACAATTTACGAATAAACCGTACAAATGCGGTCCAATCGTCTATAAATAAAGGAAACTGCCGGAGTTCGCTCCGTAAACATTGTGCATGGCCTTTCGACAATGTGCCATTAAATGGAGTGCTGTTTCTTGCTTTGAAAAGTAACGCTGCTCTAAATCGTTTAATTGATCAATTGACCTGTGATGACGACGAAAGATCTAATGTCTAATATTATTTATTTATTTAATAACCAGAGTATAAAAACATAAAATTAACAGGGTCTCACAAAACTGTCGGAACAGTTTGTCTGCCAGATCGACTCTATAGGACACAATCCAGACCACTGCACTGAGTCATAGAATCTATGTCTTATCTCGATACGCTTTAATTTATGTGTTTTGCCAGGGTTCAAAGGAAATTATGGTAGCTACTACGTACACATAAAAATAGCACACATTTTTTATGTCCCAGGCCAGGAAAAAAATCGCGCAATACAAAATTCATGCGAATATTTACTCTGTAAGAAGCGCCGACGAGTAAGTAACGTAAAAGTTTACCACAGTTCTGTCCGAGACTGCCAATCTGCATACTCAAGCCTAGCTGAATATTTTTAATTAAATTCGTTCGCGTTTAACTTTCGTCTGTGTACGGAATAAAATAAAAGGGATATACCTAAAACAAAGAGAAACCTTGAGCTTACCCGATGTTCAAGAGCGACCTAATACAAAAGGCTAGCATGGCGATGTGCGCTGCTATGGCGGTCGTCCACAGCAGCGTGAGCGGCACGGCGGCACAGGGCGACGGGCCCAGCGCGCGCCACGGGGCGCCCCAGTCGCGCGGCGCGCACGCGCCCGCGCCCGCACCCGCTCGCCACGACGGCCAGCCGCCGAATCCGCGGCTGTAGTATACTGAGGTTGCTGAAACATGGAGTTCTGATAAGTAAAATGAATTTCTTGGGTATAGGTTAAGCATTATCATTGTTATAAGCATATTTTATGGGAAAAATTACAGACTGTCGAGTTTGTTTCGGCGTTTCTTCTCGGCAGTGGTCTTGTGCGATACGCTAGTAGATTTTGACTTGTAAAAGTGCCATTGCGGCCTACTTACAGGATAAAGTTCATTTTATTTAACTTTTTAGGTAGTTTTTTTTTGAGTAGGCAACAATTTATAGTGGGTTTTCAGAAATAAAAATTCATAGAAATTCACTTTTGAAATGGGAAAACCCAATCCCAATCTGGAATTCTGGACCCATTTTGCATTACAATAAGATTTACACGCGTCACGTAGGCCCGAATGTTACTTCGGTACGGTTCGCGACGACGGGTGCGCGCGATACTATGATTTCTAATATTGCATTGCGAAATGTTGAGTCAGATTGACTCCATGCGTTGAAATAGTACATGATTTTGTACCGAAATAACAGTGTAAACAATATAAATGTCTCGCATTTGAACAGGATAATAACAAACCGACTTCCAATTTTACTAAATTATATGAAAAAAAAAACATAAACGTGATGTTTACGACTTTGAAGACGTTACCATTGCTAACAAAATCGAATTTCTAACGACACAAACAATTGGAGCACCATAACGGTCTACAGTGAATCATCTTTTAGGCTAACGTTGTTAATATCTAAAGGTGATAGGAACTATTGTGCATGCATGCTAGTTCCTATCGTTGCTTAGGATATCACTAATGATAGGATCACCTAAACGAAATTGGCGGTTTGATCAGCGACTCAATTAATCAAATCCACATGAATGGCCCTTAACCGCTAGGATGCCTCTTATATTACAGCCAAAAGGACTTTCTAGAGATTTGGGACGCTCGTAAAAATGTCAGCTTTCACCAACGCATGGCGGAAAAGCAAATAGTAGATTCAAGATAAAAAAGGGAACTGTCATGTTTCGTGACGCAATATAAATGGACGCCCTGCGATTTATGTTCATAGGTACGTACTTACTAAGTAAAGAATAAATATGAAGGCAAATTGGTAAGTGGTATATGTGTCGCAAGGTCGCAGGGATATATGGTTAAAATATAGTTCTAAGGGATATGGGCAAATTAACCGTTCCAATTAGTTGCACATAATACTCGTATTTAACGATTAAGTGATTCTTGACTCACAACAATTGCAGAACCCAAGAAAGCATATTTGCACAATATGGTTGGTTGTCAAGAAAAGGCCCGGTTTGATTGATTAAACCAAGAAAAGAAATCGCAATAATTTATTTAACCTTCCAAAGCCTTGCTTATCGAGCTTTCCCTCGGGATTTGCTGATGCCTATATACATACCTAACCCTTTCAATATCCGCTATACCTACACATAACATATATCCTAATCCTAATATTCCTAATATCCTCATAAGTAATATAATCAATGTGAAAGTTTGTGCGGATGGATGGATAGATGGATGTCCTGTATAGATTTTTACTTTTGGTCTCATACTTTTCTAGCCCGATTTTTTTTGTCCCATACTAGCTTTTGATCCTGGATAGGAATGGGATCGATTGGCATCAATTTTTTTTTTTGTCAAAATGACCTTTTCCTCGCAACCTGTATGTTTTTCCAAAATCTGTAAACGCCAATTTTAATTAACTTAAAATCGAGGGAAGGTCTTCTAAGACCAATTTCGCGTAGCTGCTCCAGATCTGGTAGCTGCCTTCACTGAAAAAAAGAAAATCGATCCTGTATAGGTGACCGAGGCTGAAATTCGAAAGCGTAAAAACGCCGCAGGATAAAAGTACGGTCACGGACATTGTTGAGCTATTTAGAGCTCACTTTATACTGGACACTTCATAGCTTTATTATTAAAATAACAAAATTAGTTTAACACCTTTAGTGTTTCAACAATTAGGTAAAGTCCGTTAATGCCGTACCTACCCGCAACCGACGAGCTATTAGCCACAATTTTGTTCTGACGAAAATCATCCATTTTAGTAGATTTTAATAAAAAATGTTCTTCCATTATACTTTATTAATGAGCCTCAGTTTGTTGACAGTGCTCGCTGGATTCTGTTAAGCAAGTCCAGCTGCGGGTAAATGATATTCCGTACCGCATCGAAACTCACTCCACGAAAGGAACAAAAGCCCGCAATCTCTACCATGATATTGAGTGTGAGTTTTCAATTCAAATAACAACATTCGTTATTTGAAATACGGATAATTTTCAAATGAACCTATTAGGTAGGTTACATTAGAAGGCGCAAAGTTACCCTTTATGTGTTTATTTATTCGTTTGGGAGAATATCTAAAATAGCTATTGAAACACGGAAAAATGTTGGGTTAATTAGCAAAGCATGTCGTGGGTCTGAAATCTAGATTGGTATCGTTTTTATATATTGACAGTCGAACTTGGTAAAACTGCATTATTTGGCCATCAATACGTAAACAACAACTACAATTTATATGTAGGTAGGTATTTTTCCATAATTTCTGTTTGTACAGTCAGCGACAGAGAAAAGGGACCCCCCGTGCATACAAAACTTCTATGAAGGGGGGGTGCCTTTTCTCTGTTTCTGACTGTACCCGGCGTATTGAGCGATTATAGATATCGACATTGTAGCTCCAAACAGCTTTGCCGGTTACCTGCAGCCAGTACAGTGACGGCACCGGCCGGTACTCCAAGCCCAAGCTCCACTTTTTGCCTCTCCTCCAGCCAGCCCACCGCACCGACCACTATTCCGCCGATGCCGCACACAATCTGGACAAATTTGTTTGTTTTATTGATATTCTAAAACAGCGAGTAAGTAATAATAAAATTCGTAAGAAAACTGTTGTCTCGTAAGTAGAGGTTGGTTTTGGATCGAACTCTAGATTGATGAGGGCCAAGACTCGATGGATTGCAGCAAATTTAATTGCTTTCCGAATATGCATTTGACAGAAAGTTTGCCTAGCCAGCCCTTTGTTACTGTGGACAAAATGTTTGTCACACTAGGCGACTTCCTGACTAGGCGGGGCGGAATCGATATGTGACATTTTCTTCTTTGACGTAAACTTACTATACTAACGTCGCAAAGATTCCCGCTTGACGGAATACTGTCAGTATTACATTTGCGCAGTAGAAATATCATGCGCAGAAGCGGACCAGTACTGCCTTCGCGTCAGCCCGCTACCGCGCATCCCGCGCCAGTCAGGAAGCACCACAAGCACTCATTTAAATGTAGGGGCGCAGTAAAAAGTAGTACTGATTTGACTGACAGTTGACACTGACATTTAACAGTTTTCTCATATCGTACCGCCTCCGCACCGACAAATCAGGAAGTCGCCCTTTAACGTATTATCAGAACATGACAGATGTTTTAAACAAAGCGATTATAAACGACACTCCATCAAAGGCCAACTCATGCTAGTTTTTGGGCAGTGTAAACAACTTCACTGTGCTAGTTGCGTGTTTGATCAATAGCGATTCAAGAGGTAGGTACTTAGATTACTCCGATTAGTGCATACTAATAACTAACTACACACATCGCGTATATTGGATAACTATGCCAATACAAAAAAAATTGTTCAACCTGCCTATATATATTACTCGTTAGATAGTGAATAATGCTGATAGTACAAAAGTGAGTGGTACCTGAAGCACTCGGACCCTTAGAGCAATGGCGAAAGGGTAAATCTGAAGACCGCCAGCGAGGGCATCGCCTTCGTCGCCCTTGGAGGCGCCACTGACCGCACTGCAGGTTGATTGCTTGCGCGACCACATTGCAGCTTGAGGGAACACTGCACGAAAAATATGCTGATTAACTTCCAAAAAATTGCGATTCATAAAATAACAATTGCTATAAGTAGAGCCTAGATTGACAGACTGGAGAATTTAAGCTTTGAGGTGAGTCGGCCCAACATGCTAAGCCAACTTGTATATATATATAGGTATGTGTATACTACACGGAGCGACTGTTTTATTGTTTTTTACAACACCTGCTCGACAAGGACAAATTATTTATTATGCAAGCGGTCGTAATGTTGTACTGAATTTCATTATAACCCGCTGGTCAATAATGTGATTTCTCGATAGTAAAATCTGGAGTCCTCTGTTACGTTTAGGAATCAGAATTCAAAATGTTGCTCGTGACATAATAAAACAATGTTTTATCTTTTTTTACTCTTTACAATTTGGAGAAAAAACTTTGTGACACAAAATACAGATGAATGAAGGCCTATAGAGTGACTCAGATTGTCAAGATTACAAGGATTGGAGTGTATGTATGTATGGCACCCCAATGGGATACGGGCATGTGTATGAGGACTATTAGGTACCTACTTATGCAAGTACCTATGTATAACTACTACTTATACGATACGTTATTATGAATGTTACCACTTCTATTGATCACCATTTTACGGTTTTTATTTTAACAAAGATTAGGTACTTAATGACTTATACAATCTCGTAAAGAGAAAATATTATTCAGAATTAAGTGAAACTTTTTTAACAATCTACACATTTACTATTGCATACGTATTTAGGCTGCCTTTTAAAGTATGTATCCGGAGGAAAATGCTCATTTGCAGCTTATTCAAGTTCGCATTCCAAACGCGACGACGCAGTAGTCTTTTATAATTCTTTAGAATTAAGTAACCTTGGAAAGCTTTTTAACTTAAAAGCCAGTGTATTACTGTATGGGTTTTAAGATGATATCTAAAAGTACTTATATAACGACGAGTGAAACTAAATCCATACACTTAGCATAGCATAATAAACAAACTCACTTCAAGCAACACATGATAACGATGGTGACATTTAAGCACACATTTCCAACACAAATTTTGTAATTTAATGAACTTGTGAACCATGAAATAATTAGAACACGATAATGTCTATCAGACTTTAGTCAGCCCAACTTCAGATTGTCTTAAACAAGTAAAAGTAGACAAAGGCTAAATGATCGTTAAACCGAAATAAATTACTTTCTTAAGGGACTAAGCCAAAACTCCGAAACTTTTTGCGATTGCGCGAACCAATGAGAAAGTAGGCAAATTGGATCAACCGTAAAGTCTTGTTTTCCTACTTGCTCTTTAGGTATAGTTCGGACACAACTCTAAGGCTAAATTCTGTCAAACGATCGCAAGCAAAACTAGACTGTGACTAGACTTAGTAGAGCTCTGACTGTAAGGTAAATTTTTGCTTGCGTTAATTTGACAGCACTTGGCCTTACAGTTTTGTACGAACTATACCTATGTGGTGTTGTGTTTCTGATGGTAAGGTAGCCAGAGCTCCCGAGGATGCGTTCTGTTGAGAGGGAGGGACAACGCGCGTCTGATTTTTGTTGAGTCGCTAGTGTTAATAGACTACGGTACCTATCTGCTTACCATCTTCTTACTAAATTAGACTTTAAGTACTATGAAAATTGAAATCACATTATTAACCAGCGGGTTGTAATGAAATTTAGCACATCATTACGACCCGGCGAAAGCAAAGGGAGGCAAATGATTTGATTTTATGATTGATTTGATTTTAGGTAAGGTTTGCATGATATATAATTTAGCATTGTCGAACAGGTGGTGTGACAAATATTTTTATATCACATTTATATATAAATTTTGCTTATGACGAAACATATAAATTGGGTTAAAAACTAAATTATGGTAACATTGAAACCCTCGAAGAACGTCAGCCGAAAATGCACGTGTTTCACGATCCATTACCTAGATAACACCGCGTTAAGCCGCTCATATTGCAGTTGGGACCGATAACGGGAACATGTTATATTTTGCCATACAACATGGATAAGGGCTTAAGGGTCCTTATCAGTTAAAAAACGCTCATCTGTTTAGGCCATTTTCTGTTTGATTGAGACGTATTTTGACATTTCCTAAATGTTACTATCTAGAACAGGACTATTACGATTTAATGTCATAAATTTCAAATGTATTTATTGCATTTTCCATAAAGAAATATCGTTTCAAACATCACTCCAAATCGGCCATTTTCAAAGTAAAAACTGGTTATTTATTCTCTATACTGGTTTTTACTGGTTTTTTCCGCTTAAATTTATATTAATAATAGAAGTCAGGCGGTTGCGCTTAAGGGCTATAGGTCGAAGTTTCTACCCATTCCCTCGGGGGTACCCCAGGGCTCGCTCCTGGGACCTTTTCTATTTATCTTATATGTTAATGATATTGGTACTTGCTTTCGGTCTTCCTCTCATATACTTTATGCTGATGACACTAAAATATACAAGATAATTAGGAATTATGATGATTGTGTAGCGTTACAGTCTGATTTGTCACGTTTTGAGGACTACTGTCAGCGCAATCACTTAATTCTTAATTCTGATAAATGCTATACTATATCTTTTTCCCGTAAAAAGAATCCCATTACTTACTATTATAAATTGGCTGGTAATAGTGTCTCACGTGTGTCATCAATTCGAGATTTAGGCATTACTCTGGACAGTAAACTCTCCTTTAATGAGCATATAGATATTATTGTTGCAAGAGCATATAAAAAATTAGGAATGATTCTACGTTTAAGTAAACCTTTTAAAAATACATTTACTTTAAAAGTCTTGTATTACTCTTTCGTACGGAGTATATTGGAGTTTGGCAGTGTTGTCTGGAGCCCACATTATGATGTCCATAAGTCTCGAATTGAAAGGATTCAGAAAAATTTCTGTAAGTCCCTTGATTATAAAATTGGTAGCTATAACCGTGACTATTTTTCGTCGGCAACCAGGCATGTCTCCCTTCCTTAGAAAAGAGAAGAATCTATCTTGATGTTTTATTTTTATTTAAAGTTGTTAGAAATTATATAGATTCTAACGAATTGTTAGGGAAAATTTCCTTTAAAATTTCTCGTTTCCACACACGTTCTAAGCCTACTTTCTCTATCTCATCCTGTAGCACAAGGTATGCCAAAAATTCTTTCTTTAAGCGCACTTGTAATGTCTATAACGAAATGCTTAATGACATAGATGTTTTTGATCATAGTTTGTTCTCTTTCAAAAATAATGTTCGGCATGGTTTGTTTTCTAGACAATAAGTGAGGGATAACATTGTTTTGTAAAATATTTCTTTTACTTATTTTTTTTTTGTTAAAATACTTTGCATGAGTACACAACTAAATAGATTGGTAATCATAACAATATACCCGTAACTTCTTAGTAAGTAATAGTTATATAGTAATATATGAAACTTTAGGCCTTGCGTTTTCTGTACATGGCTGTTTGTTTTCTAAATAAACTTAAAAAAAAAAAAAAAAATCTACCAGACACAATAAAATCAAAAAAGAGCAATGTTACCTCTAATTTCTATTTAAAATCTTAATATACTTTAATCAATTTATTGGTTAAAATATTTTACAACTTGTAAGGCCTCTTTATTTACAATATTTGATTTCTTTTATTGTTTTTTATATTTTTCTTAGTGAATTAATTTTGTTTTAAAATGTAAAACACTGTGTAATTTTATAAAGGAAATAAATATATCTATCTAAATTAAAATTAAAATTTATAAATAGTTCTTAAAATAAAAGTTCTATCTATCTATTTATTAAAATTGTCGCGGTGTGAATTTTTTCTTTGGGTCAGTGAGGGCAGCTACCAGATTCCGTGCGGCTGCCCGAAAATGGTCTTAGACGACCTTTGATTATGGAAAAAAAACATACAGGCTACGAGAAAAAGGTCATTCTTGACAAACTTTTTTTTTGGTGCCAATCGATGCTATTCCTATCCAGGATCAAAGTTTATATAGAGCAAAAAAAAATCCGACTAGAAAAACCACAAATCGTGAAAATCTTTTGGCATACAATTTGTATGAAATTGAAAACTTTTATTTTTCACATGCTATTTTTTCCATGCCAACGAATCCGAGTGTCGACCATTGTCGCGGCGGATACGTATGAATCCTGTGATGTGATTTCTACCAAAAAATTGGATATTCGATCTATCTGATATTCATCCGTACCTGTACTGTACCTACCTCATGGCTATAGAAGAATAATGAAAATCCAAATTCAAAGAGATACCTTAAAATGTTACGTTTAATGAAAAAGGGAAGATTAAAAAGAGCTCGAGGTAAAATCAAATTTATTGCTGCTAATCGCTTTGTGGGACCCAAATGGAATTTGGGGAAGTGATTTATATAAAGTGATACGACTAAATCTAACTTAGGACGGTTTCGGATAGGCCTCTATATTCACAGAACACATAAGATAAGACATGTGTGTAAAAGCAAACACTTTTCTTCCTACTGTTCGATTAGTAATTGCCGCTTTATGGCCAGGTGTGACATAAAAATAATTATGTTCTGAGGTGGTGGCTTTTTCTTAAGCTATATAGGTACCTACCTACTGAATACTTGTACACAGTCCTACATTTGGACGTAGAGTAATGTGTGGTAAGATCAACAGGGCTCATGTGGAGGTAAGAGAAAAATAATAGAATACGGTAAATACTTTTTCTTTTATCCCGCAACAAAAACCGTGTCTTATCAAGTTATCAGTATCACAATGTAGGTATTCCCAAATTCTTTAAGGATAACCTAAATTAACTTGAAAGGTGAGGTTAATGAAATTATTATAATAATTATAATTATCATCCTCATTGATTAATCATCTTACTTAAAAAAAAATTAAGGATAATCTGATTTACTTTACGAATATAATCTACGTCAAATAACTTGCGGATAGAAATAAAATTCGAAAAGTTAATATTTTTATATTCAAAACAGCTCACGAGGCGCTCTCCTATTAATATCTAGTAATTTTAGGGTCTAGCTCAGTCAGACTGTCGACCTTTTAAAAATAGCTGATAGAATAAAAATTGTTGAATGCCCCATTGTGTAAAATATCACAAATTTATTTTATTTTATACTAGTGTCCTGATTCATTTTCATATTGGTTGACCTTTGACGTGGGTTTTCCATAATTTCCATTACGTGTGTATGTTCGTGTCGGAAAGGGGTGTCTGTCAGCCATAAAATTATCTAGGTATATCTTTTAGGAATAAGTACATATGTATTATACTTTATTTAATTAATTGACAAGTACAACTAAATAGTAGTTCTTGTCTATATAAGTATATAGGTACTAAGAAGATGAGAGAGGGGAGGAGAGTACTTGTAGTCTGAATTATTATTTGTGGAAATTATTATACTTAATTTTTTTTACGTGTTACCAGTGTTATCACGCACATCAGAATAATATAACGGGAAGCTTACCTCTCTCCATATCCAACTGTTGCTTGCAAAAAATAAGGAAACTCAGCGATTTAATAATATACGAATCATAATGGTGATATGTGAATTACATTTCCGCGTTTCATAAAAAAAATTGAAGAATGGCACAGTAATAATTTAAGTCAACTTCCTACTTAAGTATTGTGAAGATTTTTGTTGAAAACAAAAAGTTTATTTTGTGTATACTTAATATCTATAGGGTGACACCACCAGTAATGGACACTTTAAGCACCAGCACCAATAATGGGCACATAAACCCTTATTCAAAGATCCTTCGTTGTTATTCGTTATATTTACGTGATTATTATTATAGGTTATTATTTTTTTACATTGATAATGTAATTTTTTATCATGAAATAAATAATCTAATATAATCTATACGGTTTTAAATTGATTGTTCTATAAATATATACCTACCTAACTACTTAATAAAGATTTAAAATGAGTCAATTACTTACTACCCTTGATCAGCGGCGGTACAACCGTGTACCGTATATATATATAAACATAATATTCACCATTATAATAAATTAATCGCTTCAACACAGTCGCAAAAGACTATCGAACCACCAAGTTTGTTATGCCTATCGAGTGCGACTTTGTAAAAGGTATCAATTTGGGAATGCATATTAAACTGCAAGTTCAGGCTGTAAACTTGTTCCCTATTCAACGAGCGGCGGTTTTTTAAATTAAATCGGCTGTGGTCGTGACCTATAAATCTGTTATCTATATAATAGTTTCAGATTGCCTTAACTTCCCAATTTGGATAATACAGCCTGTATAATCTGATAGTGATAATACTGAAATAAACGGAATAAATTGTTATTTAAAAAGTCTTGAGTTGTATAATTCCTCCGACATTTTGTATTTCATTAGGTACTTATTATACGCTTTCTGACCTGTATTTAGTGGTTCCTAGGTGCTTTACGTGAATAATTTCCACTGTAACTTTGAAATTAAAGATTTACTTTTTTTAATGTGACCCAATACGTTTGCTAGAAATACATTACCACGTATTTAATGTATCCGAAATTGAAGTCTACATCACACTGTATTCACTTGTAATATTTTTCACTATAATGCCCGAATGTAAATATGTGTAGAGTTTGTCTACAAATCTATTAGCAACTCTATTAATATCCACCGTAGGATACAAATCGAATGCTATCATTTCGTCTCGTAGCACATCGAAAAGTTGTTTCAGAGTGAAAGTCGGTTTTGCGAGCGTCCGCCCTATAATGCGGCCGGCGGGTGACTGAAGTCTCGAGCTTTTGAGCTTAGGACTTACCGTATGTTTTCATGAAAATGTATTCATATAAAAATTACGATAGATTTCCTATGTCAGTTTCTAGGGTTCCGTACTCGAAGAGTCCAAACGGAACCTTACTGCTGACACTCATGCGTCTTCCATCCGTAGTCTGTAATACAGGTTTTACAGCCAAACGGTTGGATTTTCATTATTCATATTTTCGCAGTACCTAATTATAGGGATCTTGTTGATCTAAAGCCATACAAATTGTCAAATCTTATATTTAGTTTTTTTAAGGGGAATTCCTATACAGCTAAAAGGGGGCGCGTATCCTGTATTTTTAAATATTGGAGAACAAAGGAATGAGAAGCTACCAAAGTCAGCTTTATTTGTACAAAAGCTTAGATTTGTTACGAAAAAAAATTTAAACTTACCATTGACCTTTGAACTCGAAATTTGGTGATAATGTTTATTACCACGTATATTTAGTGATAATGTTTATTACCACGTATATTTAGTGATAATTTTTATTACCACGTATATTTAGTGATAATGTTTGTTACCACGTATATTTAGTGATAATGTTTATTACCACGTATATTTAGCATCCAGAAAGTAACATTTGGTGAACGGACACTGATGAAGAAGACCACGGATGGTTATCCAAAACTACTAAAGTTTCATGGGACACTAAGATATTCCTAATCAAGATACTGAAGCGACTTTGACGAAGGCAATTTAAATGGTCCTCATGTAATGTTACCATCAACCTAATCTGGTAATTGAAGCCGGAAGGTAGGCAAGAACTCCGTAATAAAACATTGTAGGTTAGCCGTTCTTTGAGCTCGTTGGAATCGTTATGAGATGTACTCTGGTACTGATTCACTAAAAAGTGTAAAAATCTACAGATCTCGTGCCTCTCACGACCTTCGGGTACATTGAAAATGAATTAAAACAAATCAGTTTCTCACATTTTTATTTATTAAAAATTCCTTGCAATTAAAATTATACGATACTTGAAAAGATGAATTTATGCGTTTGTATACTAAAGTCTGTTAAAATTGTTTAAAAAAATAGTAATAACAAAATCACCGCAGGTTTTTTTTCAAAGATGGGGTAAAATAATTTTCCCGACAATATAGTCGACAAGGGTAGTGTAGGCAAGGATCGGCAACGCGCACGTGACTCCCTTGGAATTGCGATCGTACGCTTGTTTGCCATCGTCGTTGTATAAAAAAAGTCAAAAATCACACACTTTTGAAGTCTGTTATTATTATAATATTTTTTTATTATTCCTTATGCGGTCTCTACAAAATAAGAGGTGATTTTTGAAATACTGTTTTTTAACATTATGTTAGTCCCTTTAGTTAAAAAAATTGGAAATACTGGACTGGATTTTTGGAGCGCTCGTGGCCCAGGCTCGGGAATTAACTCATGACACCCTCGCTACGCTCATATAATATTCCAAAACATTACATTCCGCCGCATAAAGGATAAGCTACAGCCTAGACCGTGAGAGATAGCTAGGTTACAGTTTTTCGATATCGTTTTTCGTTTTCGAGAAATCGCCGATTTAATAAGAGAAGCCATCAAAAAAACATGTCATTTATCGACATTTTTTGATTTTTTTAAAACAGGTTTAAACTTTCCCAAAAAAAAATACGCCATATTGTAGCCCTTGCCGAGACGCATTTTTGGACACCCCAATTATCTCGGTAGCTATAAAATTCATGACACCAGGGCGATGTCGCACTTTTCCTTGAAATGGGTGCCCTACCAACGCGATCGAAAAAACATTTTCAATGTAAAATAAATAAAAAAATATGATAAAAAAATAATACCGATCACAAACAAAAAACACTAAGAAGTTAAAAATAATTGCCTAACTTCTAATAGCTCAATATGAGACTATAAGTATCTTATTGAAAAATGTAGACGTACTTAATTTAATTTTTGTAGTCGGTGCCATTTCGTTAAATTTAGGCAATTTCTTTGGTTTCTCACCATACAAAATTTATGGTGTACTGAACTATTTGGCCTCTTTGGCTGCTACATACTATATGACGCTGACTGTACATACAGGTTATTGTACCTACCTGTATATTTATAGTTCACACAGTTTTTCGTAAAAGGATTCTTTGGAGGATTGGGATTCTTCTAACAATCTACCGATCCACATAAAGCCTAAAGCTTTAGGGGATAAAGTAAGTATAACGTTGGATTTAAGTACCGTTTTATTTGTATTGTAAGTGACTACCTAGTTCTGTATATTATATTTTTCCATGTAGTAGGTATCCTAACCAAGGTGGGTTGGGTAGACCAAGGAAAAGTTATATGCACCAGATAAAGGAGGATGTGGATGTCGTGTCGTATCAGGACGTCAAGAAGCTGGCCTCGGACCGGCAAAGATGGAGAGAACTGCATCAAGCTGCACCGACAAGAGCCCGGCTCTTAAGATGATAATGAGGTATGCTAAACTGACGGGCACCGAAAAACCAAATTCAATCAAATTCTCTGTATGACCCAATACGAAGGCAGAATTACTATTACAAACGAAGCGATACTACAGTTTTTTTATGTTCCTAATGAAAATCAACAGCTATTACATAAATGAATTTTAAACGGCTATGAATGCAGATATGCTAGAAGTGGTCTAACCTTTTTGGTATCCCAAAAGTAGGCATGATTTTATATTTGTATGTTAATATGAATATTATCGGCCGCCCTACGACCCGCGACTCTCGAGTCCCTACTGGGTGCACGATAATCGGATATGAATTTCAAAAAGATCTTTATCTACACCCATATAGTAAATCCTCTTTTATAAATTCAAATACCGTAGATAAGACCCCGCTTTATAATATACTGTGCGGCTGCTGCGTGCGTTCCCTATTAGATCACGAAATATAACACTTTAACGAGATCACGTACAAAATTAAGACACAGCTGCGGGCTGGCGGCGGAGGCGCGGGCCGGCCTGTCGACGCAAACATGGCGCACGCCGGCGAGAAGTGCCCACAAGAAACACATGAAAGAGGATTTAATATATGGATGTAGATAAAGTAATGTATGCAACTGTACATAATTAGGCATTAAAACACTCGTGTGACCCTATTATGAAACTCGCCTTCGGCTCGTTTCATAAAACACACTCGTGTTTTAATGCCCCTCATTATGTACCAGTTGCATAAACTACTATTATCTACACACATATCATAAATCCTCTAATATGCGTTCGGAAACCGTAGAAAATGACTCTCATTTCAACATTCAATGAATTTATGGCAATTTTCTTATCTGTGGCTAAGGCTACAGCAGTAATAAAATATTTCATTTTAATCTCATATATGATGTTAAAATATTACGTCAAACAAAACTGTCAAAATTTAAATGTCAAAGTTGACATGTCCCTATTCTAGTATCACTGAAAATTCAAATTCAGTCGATGCGAAATGTCAGCTCGATGTTTTTTTTAGTATATATCGCACGAAATTTGAGCTAGAACGACATGATCACATCAGAATAAGGACCCTTTACTTTTTAAAATAACATTCAGGTATCTGTTGCCAGTTCTGATTTCGATATTTCCGCAACCGTGCAAAAAAGGTTATATTAACACAATTATTGTATTTATTTACTACGGTTTCTGAACCCATCTTAGAGTAATTATAATATGTGTGTAGATAAAGTAATGTATGCAACTGTACATAATTAGGCATTAAAACACTCGTGTGACCTTATTATGAAACTCGCCTTCGGCTCGTTTCATAAAACACACTCGTGTTTTAATGCCTCTCATTATGTACCAGTTGCATAAACTACTAGTTTCCCATAGATGTGGGAGTAAAATAATTGTCAATGGAATAATAAAAAAACTTGATCAGCATCTGGAATCCTTATTACTCTATCCGATTTCAGTAATACCTAGGTAATGTCATTAATAAAAGTTCGTTACATTCGTTCGAGCCGTTGCCTGCAATAATTTAATTCATTACCTACCATTCTATTTTAGACGTTTTACGTTATATCTGTTAGAAATGTTAGATTGGGATTTTGACTGATGAACAGCTGAACTGTAAATAGGTTACGATGACGCAATCGTATGACTTAAGCAAAGTATTTTGCCAGTGAAAGTGAATACGCTACATGTCAAAACTTACACAAACCAATTTTAATTAGGTCCAGCTGCCAGTTAGGCTGGTTATATCGTACGTATATAAAAACGCTAAAATTGCAATAATTGCGGTTAACTTGCATTTTTGGTATTTTGTTTGGGTCCACCTAGATTGTATTTACCCAGATTTGCAGCAGTTTAAAATGAACGTGCGCTGAGTTATTCCTGAAAAACCAAAAAGTGGGGAATTTTCGACCAAAATATCAATAATGAGGTATCTACGGGGAAATTAATGGGAGATAAAGTTATAGCAAACTTTATTACCTTCATTCAAGACCATAAACCAAAAAAATATTCTTTAAAAAAAATCATTTTTGGTACAAACTTTTATTGCCGACTGTACTTCTTTTCAATAGTCATCAACAACTCGTGGTGACGGTTCTAATGAGACTAAACACGATGGGTTTATCTTGTGTAGTTTAGTAGTTCCTGTGACCACCTTCTGTCTCCATCATCAAACCAGCTCGATGGTACCATAATATTGTACTAAATAGCAATTAAATTTGCCTTCATGTCGTCTCGACGAGCTCACGTGCCAAAGTTTGCAGCAGATTGGAAATTAATTCTGACACCGGTCTATCTTTTTGATAAATTTTGTAACATTCATTAATAAGTATCTTGCAAGCAACCCTTTTTAATGCATGGAATATTCTTGAATGCTAAATTGGTGATTAAAAGGGATTTATCCGGGATAAGGACCTGAAGAAGTTTTTTTGTACTCTGAATGCAAACAATATGCCAGTTTGTTGTGCTTAATTAGCCTTAATTATTAGCGGAATACTACTGTACAGTATCTACATATTATCGTCACTACTTTGAAAAAGCGGCCAGGTGCGTGTCGGGCCAAGCACAATGTAGGGTTCCGTAGTTGTCCATCCGTTACATTATGTGGACTAAAAATTTGCGAACTTATATTTTACTATGTTTTTGACAGAATTAACATCGTTATGTAGTACGGTATCAATGGAAATTGTACGAAAGTTTGCTTTTACAAAGTACATTTCTTAAGTTCGGCTATTACTCGTTAACTCGTACTTAATGTCTACTTAGCTGTGATAGTTTTCCTTTTAAATTCATCGTATGTATATACTACTGTCATGATTTTTTTCACATGCCACTGTTTAGCTGGCAGGGGGGGGGGGGGGGACGACACTTGAACATAACAAAAATTAACAATTCAAAGCTTAATATCACGCCAACCGATTCTTGAATCAAAAATGCTTCAAGAAACCTTATAATATTTGAAAGACAACACACGATGGAGTTTGGAAGAAAAAAAATTGCACCAACACTTTACATGTAGGGGTAAAAAATTATTTCATTTTATTTTTCAAGATTTTATTCTACCGTTTTGTCGGCTTCATTGATATGTATACTCATGCCAAATTACAGCTTTCTAGTACAGTCAAGTGCAAAAATATGGGTGCATACAACTTGCTCAAAAAAATGTACCATAGCTCTTATGTCGGTGAATTAAATTAAGGTTTTGGTACATATTTATGAGAGTATTGATTCGATACACATTTTTTCACTTGACTGTACCTACTAACGGTTACTGAGAAAAACGGGGGACAGACGGACGGACGGACGGTCGGACATGGCGAAACTATATGAGTTCCTTGTTTACTACGGAACCCTAAAAATTTTTGTTTATTTATTAATTTATTTTATTAACTTTTTATTAATTTTATTCGTAAATAAAGGAGAATATGAAAAAAAAAATCAGTACCTACGTAATTTTTTCAAAGTAGTGACGATATAGTATATTCAGTGCGTCCGAAACTGTAAGGCCCAATGTCAAATGAACGCAAGCATGATAAACATTTTTTTTATTGGTTTGTTCGCATTTCTCGTGAAATTTTGTGAGCAGGTTCGATGATAAAAACACTCACGAGGTCTACAGCTCATAGAGCGACTACTAGTATGTACATAGAATAGTAAATAACCCTATTTAATATGAATATGACAAGGGAAGTGGAACTGGAAAGTATAAGTGTACTCTTATCTTATATTCCTTCGTTGAATTGTATACTTAACCAGTATTAGATTCTTGGAGTGAATAATAATAACGACCTTAGGAAATGTTCTGTAATCTAGATTATTAAGTCGGTGAACGGTGAATAGCAAGAGCTATTCTACGTTTTTACAAATCGTGACCGCATCCAATGCCGTCAAAGTGGTAATATCTGCGGATCTGCGCAGATTGCGACCCGTAAGGTTTGTCTGCTGAGACCAATGAAGATAAACGTAACCTCGTAAGGGATTCGTTTAACAAGATTTGTCCCAGAGTTACAATTGGATTTTTAGCACCCGACGAGAATCTGCTTTTTAATCGATTTATAGAGTTTGGTGTTTGGTCCAATTTATCCACGTTACCGGCCAAGTGCGAGTCGGACTCGCGCCAGAAGGGTTCCGTATCTATAAAACGGCAAAAAAAATCATGTCTGTTGTATGGGAGCCCCCTTTATTTTATTCTGTTTTTTAGCATTTGTTGTTATAGCGGCAACAGAATACATCATCTGTGAAAATTTCAACTGTCTGACTATTACGGTTCATGAGATACAGCCTGGTCACAGACGGACGGATAGACAGACGGACGGACGGATGGACAGCGGAGTTTTAGTAATAGGGTCCCGTTTTACCCTTTGGGTACGGAATTCTAAAACGAATATAACCGTGTCTTGGAATGAGGTTGGTACAGTAACGAACTTTAATTTGGAACCCATTTAGATTGACAGTCCTGTCAAATTGTATAGATTTTTAGGGTTCCGTACCCGAAGGGTCAAAACGGAACCCTAATGGTGACGCCCAGACGTCCGTCCGTCCGTCCGTCCGTCAGTCGTCTGTCACACAGGTTTTACAGCCAAACGGTTGGAGCTATCAAGCTACAGGCTTCAAATTTACACAGTATAAGCATCTTGTTGGCCCGAAGCCATACAAATAGTCAAAACTTATTTTAAATGTTTTTAAGAGGGGCGGGCCCATAAAGCTAAAGGGGGCCGCGAAAAAATTTCTTTATCCTACCTTATCGAGTGGGGTATCTTTGTTTAGAGCTTATTGAGTAGATACTTACTATATTTTTAAGGGAACAAATAAAATGATCACCTAAATAACTTTTGATATCACCAAATTTTCGAACCCTAAAATAATGCTGAACACTCAAAAAAATGTATCGACCATCAATTTCAGATCACCTAACGACTCATACCTATTATTCCAGCAGTAGCAGCTATTTTACTTATTGCGTTCCCTGAAATTTTATAATCGCATCAAAAAATTCTCAAGTACCACCAAAAATACTAAACTACCACCAAATCTCGTGCATCATTTGTTATTAGAATTACGTCCAAATATTATACACATTACAAGCTATATTGTAGTTAATACATTCAAATTAATTATTGAGCGACATGTTTCGGACTCACACGCGACGTTGTGGTTACCGAGTGACATGTTTTGGACTAACACGCGACATGTTCGGGCTCATCAAGCGACATGTTTCGGATCCAGCGACATGTCTCGGACCCATCGAGCGACATGTTGGGGTCATCGAGCGACATGTTTCGGACTCACACGCGACATGTTTCGGATCCAGCGACATGTCTTGGACCCATCGAGCGACATGTTGGGGTCATCGAGCGACATGTTTCGGACTCACACGCGACATGTTTCGAATCCAGCGACATGTCTCGGACCCATCGAGCGACATGTTGGGGTCATCGAGCGACATGTTTCGGACTCACACGCGACATGTTTCGGATCCAGCGACATGTCTCGGACCCATCGAGCGACATGTTGGGGTCATCGAGCGACATGTTTCGGACTCACACAACGACATGTTTCGGATCCAGCGACATGTCTCGGACCCATCGAGCGACATGCTGGAGTCATCGAGCGACATGTTTCGGACTAACACGCGACATGTTCGGGCTCGTCCAGCGACATGTTTCGGACGCATCCAGCGACATGTTTCGGATCCAGCGACATGTCTCGGACCCATCGAGCGACATGTTGGGGTCATCGAGCGACATGTTTCGGACTCACACGCGACATGTTTCGGATCCAGTGACATGTCTCGGACCCATCGAGCGACATGTTGGGGTCATCGAGCGACATGTTTCGGACTCACACGCGACATGTTTCGGATCCAGCGACATGTCTCGGACCCATCGAGCGACATGTTGGGGTCATCGAGCGACATGTTTCGGACTCACACGCGACATGTTTCGGATCCAGCGACATGTCTCGGACCCATCGAGCGACATGTTGGGGTCATCGAGCGACATGTGTCGGACCGACACGCGACATGTTCGGGCTCATCGAGCGACATGTTTCGGACTCACACGCGACATGTTTCGGATCCAGCGACATGTCTCGGACCCATCGAGCGACATGTTGGGATCATCGAGCGACATGTTTCGGACTCACACGCGACATGTTTCGGATCCAGCGACATGTCTCGGACCCATCGAGCGACATGTTGGGGTCATCGAGCGACATGTTTCGGATCCAGCGACATGTCTCGGACCCATCGAGCGACATGTTGGGGTCATCGAGCGACATGTTTCGGACTCACACGCGACATGTTTCGGATCCAGCGACATGTCTCGGACCCATCGAGCGACATGTTGGGGTCATCGAGCGACATGTTTCGGACTCACACGCGACATGTTTCGGATCCAGCGACATGTCTCGGACCCATCGAGCGACATGTTGGAGTCATCGAGCGACATGTTGGGGTCATCGAGCGACATGTTTCGGACTCACACAACGACATGTTTCGGATCCAGCGACATGTCTCGGACCCATCGAGCGACATGCTGGAGTCATCGAGCGACATGTTTCGGACTAACACGCGACATGTTCGGGCTCATCAAGCGACATGTTTCGGACGCATCCAGCGACACGTTTCGGATCCAGCGACATGTCTCGGACCCATCGAGCGACATGTTGGGGTCATCGAGCGACATGTTTCGGACTCACACAACGACATGTTTCGGATCCAGCGACATGTCTCGGACCCATCGAGCGACATGCTGGAGTCATCGAGCGTCATGTTTCGGACTAACACGCGACATGTTCGGGCTCATCAAGCGACATATTTCGGACTCAAAATGTGTTATATATATATATATATATATATATATATATATACAACGCGCGAGCCGAGCGAGCGAAGCGAGCGTGCCGCGGTAGCGGCCGGCGAAGCGCCAGAACCACCACCTGTTGAGTCCGAAACATGTCGTTGGATGAGCCAGAACATGTCGCGTGTGAGTCCGAAACATGTCGCTCGATGACTCCAACATGTCGCTCGATGGGTCCGAGACATGTCGCTGGATCCGAAACATGTCGCTGGATGCGTCCGAAACATGTCGCTTGATGAGCCCGAACATGTCGCGTGTGAGTCCGAAACATGTCGCTCGATGACCCCAAAATGTCGCTCGATGACCCCAACATGTCGCTCGATGACCCCAACATGTCGCTCGATGGGTCCGAGACATGTCGCTGGATCCGAAACATGTCGCGTGTGAGTCCGAAACATGTCGCTCGATGACCCCAACATGTCGCTCGATGGGTCCGAGACATGTCGCTGGATCCGAAACATGTCGCTGGATGCGTCCGAAACATGTCGCTGGACGAGCCCGAACATGTCGCGTGTTAGTCCGAAACATGTCGCTCGATGACACCAACATGTCGCTCGATGGGTCCGAGACATGTCGCTGGATCCGAAACATGTCGTTGTGTGAGTCCGAAACATGTCGCTCGATGACCCCAACATGTCGCTCGATGGGTCCGAGACATGTCGCTGGATCCGAAACATGTCGCGTGTGAGTCCGAAACATGTCGCTCGATGACCCCAACATGTCGCTCGATGGGTCCGAGACATGTCGCTGGATCCGAAACATGTCGCTGGATGCGTCCGAAACATGTCGCTCGATGACCCCAACATGTCGCTCGATGGGTCCGAGACATGTCGCTGGATCCGAAACATGTCGCGTGTGAGTCCGAAACATGTCGCTCGATGACCCCAACATGTCGCTCGATGGGTCCGAGACATGTCGCTGGATCCGAAACATGTCGCGTGTGAGTCCGAAACATGTCGCTCGATGACCCCAACATGTCGCTCGATGGGTCCGAGACATGTCGCTGGATCCGAAACATGTCGCGTGTGAGTCCGAAACATGTCGCTCGATGACCCCAACATGTCGCTCGATGGGTCCGCGACATGTCGCTGGATCCGAAACATGTCGCGTGTGAGTCCGAAACATGTCGCTCGATGACCCCAACATGTCGCTCGATGGGTCCGAGACATGTCGCTGGATCCGAAACATGTCGCGTGTGAGTCCGAAACATGTCGCTCGATGACCCCAACATGTCGCTCGATGGGTCCGAGACATGTCGCTGGATCCGAAACATGTCGCGTGTGAGTCCGAAACATGTCGCTCGATGAGCCCGAACATGTCGCGTGTCGGTCCGACACATGTCGCTCGATGACTCCAACATGTCGCTCGATGGGTCCGAGACATGTCCCTGGATCCGAAACATGTCGCGTGTGAGTCCGAAACATGTCGCTCGATGACCCCAACATGTCGCTCGATGGGTCCGAGACATGTCGCTGGATCTGAAACATGTCGCGTGTGAGTCCGAAACATGTCGCTCGATGAGCCCGAACATGTCGCGTGTCGGTCCGACACATGTCGCTCGATGACTCCAACATGTCACTCGATGGGTCCAAAACATGTCGCTGGATCCGAAACATGTCGCGTGTGAGTCCGAAACATGTCGCTCGATGGGTCCGAGACATGTCGCTGGATCCGAAACATGTCGCGTGTGAGTCCGAAACATGTCGCTCGATGACCCTAACATGTCGCTCGATGGGTCCGAGACATGTCGCTGGATCCGAAACATGTCGCGTGTGAGTCCGAAACATGTCGCTCGATGACACCCACATGTCGCTCGATGGGTCCGAGACATGTCGCTGGATCCGAAACATGTCGCGTGTGAGTCCGAAACATGTCGCTCGATGAGCCCGAACATGTCGCGTGTCGGTCCGACACATGTCGCTCGATGAATCCGAAACATGACGCTTGCGTTTCTTACATTGCGTAGATCGGTATTATAGACTAGATATTAATTTGATGAAACAAATGACGCTTGAAATTAGGTGATCATGTAGTATTTCTGGGTATCGAAAGAATTATTTGGGTGCAATTAATTTTAATAGGATTACGATCCCAGTTATATTTGGATGCGAATTATATGAAATTTGGTGTTTGAAATTAGGTGATCATTAAGTATTTTTGGGTAGAGACTAATTTATTTGGTAACAATTTAATTTAATAGGTTATCGACATGTTACTTCTTCGAGTTGCACTTTATATTTAAATGGAGTTGAAAATTTGGTGCGAATCTAGTATTTTTGGTAATCAAATGTAATTTTTAGGGCATCATTCGGCAATTAATTTGGTGGTTCGTTAAATGCTACCCTATTTTTAATTTTAAAAAAAAATGGAATACAAAGGAATTTGAAGCCACCAAAGTCAGCTTTTTTACGAAATTTTGTTCCGAAGAAATTTTTAACTTCCCAAATTTATACCTATAAACTTAAAATTTGGTAATAATGTTTGTTATTATTTATATTTTACCAACAAAATACTAATAAGTATATTGATAAATTAGATATATGGTCTTTCATTAGTTTTGGAGAACAATCTGACCAAAAGATTCGGATGACCATAAATATCTTATCGTGAACAGCGAAGTACAGATACATGGTATTGCTCGGCAACATCGTTATTACTTTATTACAAGTACAGTGTGATGATTGGATAAATACCGAGCACGTGGTCTTACGTATGCGGTATAAAATATTTTTTAACATTTTATTCATTGAAGATTTCGGCGGAGAACGACATTATGTAATGTTTCCACCTACTTTACTTCCGGATATGGTATGTGTTGAGCCTAAACCACCACCCGTAGCCATTTAGATTCATAAAAAAATATCAGTAAATGTCAGTTATGTACTTACTTATGTCAGTATAGCAGATTATTAAATGTAAATAGTATTAAGTAAAAAATAATTAAGAGATGCTCGTATATTGACAAGATGCAATTAAATGAACTTAAAAGGGATCCATCAAGACCGCTCAACGATGTCCGAGTGTCCACCACATTCCGTGAGTCTCATAGGCCCTCGGAGTATCTAGCACAAATGCAACAAGAAGAAGAAGAACCAAGAACATGGTGGAAATTCTGCTACGATAAAAAAAACAAAACGTGCTGCGATAGAACCTTCGCGAGCTGGTTTCATATTGTTATATACTCAATTTTCTACATCATTTGTCTGTGCACGTTTACAATGATTTTACTTTACGCGTCCCTGTGTATCATAAAGCACAATCAATCGTATAACTACCCGGATACTCTTGTACTTCGCGTACATGCAAGATTAGGCTTGACTGCAACACCGACCGCTGTGAATAAAATGTCATTAATTTCGTACCGAGATGGGGACGCTGGAGATTATGATAAATATGTGGCCGCTCTGGAAAAAGTGGTTAGCAAGAGGCATTCGGACGTTAACGAACAGTTAGGCCCGTGTCGTGCCCCGCCGTTCGGCTACGGAGACGCGCCTTGCGTTATTGTAAGGATAAATAGACATTACGGATCTTCAGGATTGCCCGTGAAATCTAAAACGAATTCTAGTGAAATTCCACATAACGTACAACTGATGGCTTTGAAGAGCTCAAAGCTCTGGTTGCAGTGTAGTGGAAACAATCCTTATGATGAAGAGCATATAGGCACCATCAAATACTATCCGGATCCTCCAGGGTTCGACCCGGGAGATTATGCGCCGGGCAACGCCTCTAACACCAATTTGGTCGCAGTCCAATTCTCCAACTTTACTAAAGGAATAGCCTTAGCAGTTCAGTGTGCCGTGTTTTACGAAGGCGGGAAATCCACAGTCGACTTCGTGCTTTACGTTAGCAGTTCAAAAAAGTTGACGTAACATTTTTCAGCTAAAAATAATAAGTAATATATCATGTTTAATATATTACCTTCGTAAAATTCCTAACCGCAAGATACGTGATTTAAATTGTTAATGTGAAATAACTTGAGTTAAGACAGCACTATACCTAACTGAAATTCGTTAAAATATTTTTTATACCGGTGCTATAATTATTACGTGTTAACTCAAGTTGAATATCTTTCTTAAGATGGCTGTGTTTTTTCTTACAAAAAATATAACATAAATCAGCTCAATTCATTTATTTCTACACCTACACCGGCACTTTGATGCAACCTGATCGGCATATTCAATTGTAGTTTTTGCGATAATGCGGGATATGTAAATAAACTGGAGCCAATCTTATATTGAATACCCCTCACCCCTCCATCTCGAGTGTGTTTTAAATCACACTGAAACACACAGAAACTCACAAACTCAAATAATGTCTACTAGGGAGAGGGGAGTACAATTTAAAATTGGTTTTACCAAGGTTTACTTTTGCTGATGGTCTAAAGACTTGTTGGCTAGATGAGATGATCCAATTTGTGTCACTACAGGGGGCTTCAAATGCCTGGCATTTGACAATAACAATACAACTGCAGAGTCAGGGAAGACTCAATTACTGTGGGCGTGACACACATTTACAGACATCAAGTAAATTAGAACTGGAACTGTTGGCGAGTAACTACATAAATCATTTTATACAAGGTAACACATTGAATCAAAAATGTCCCAATCTCTTTCGGATGAAGTCTCAATAATGTATATATATACTTACTATAGTAGTCTTAAAACTTTTTCGGTTGTGCATGGTTGTTCCTAGAGATTGTTGATGTCCCCCCGAGAGACAGTTGGGCGCTTAGCGCTTTCCTTATCCTCTGCGGCCATGTGGTCCTTGACTTGATCCGCCTTTTTAGTGGGTAAACCGTGGGTCTCATAAACCTAAACGGGAGACCCACATAACCACTCGGGTCACCCGGGTGGTATGCATAATGCATTACCCCCCCATTGAAACATTTTATTTTGCATTATCTTTAATAGAGCAGGAACAGAATTGGAAAAGGCGTCTCTAAAAAATGCAAGCGGCAAGTCATGTAACAGTTGGGGTGACAACGTTATCAGAGGGTTTGGACCCTGCAGAACACGCATCTGCCTGTCGCCATCTCGAAATTTGAGCCGGATGTACGGTATACCGGAAAAAGTGCAGCCCATACAAAAAAAATCTTAGTACATTTAGTAAATCGTTGCTCTGGTACTTTAAAAGAGGTCCGATTTATATGGTTTTTTGGTATGTTGTAAAGGACAATATTAGCCATGGTAATCTAAAATTTTCGGCCCTCCAGCGCCATTACTTTGGCCGCCATCTTGGAAATAGTGTCACTTTTTTCAGTTTTTTGCTTATACTGTCATCAAAGTTCATTCGAGTGTTAAACATAGTTCTGCAATACTGTAGAATACAATATTTGCTAAAACTTTTGGATACAAAATTTTTTTCTATGGCTCCTAGGGACGAAGATATGACAGGAGATATCATTAAAAATTGCCACTTTTTTCTAGTTTTCCTCTCATGTTTACATTTTAAGTGCATTTTAGCGCTAACCATAGTTCGGAAATATTGTAGATCACAAAATTAGCTTCAACTTTTGTACTGAAATATTTTTTCCACGACCATTAGGAAAGAAGATATGAAGTCATCTTTTGAGTACAACCGTCGAAATTTGCTACTTTTCCAGTTTTCTTCCCATATTTAGGTTTGAGTGCAATGAATCGCAATCTGTAGGGGATCTATGATGGTCGAGTGATAGCGTGATAGACGACAAGATAAAGCATCTGTCACTTTCCGATCTATACCACTTCAATCCCTCAGAAGACAAAATCGTCTGTTTCCACGATACCTAGAAGATCATAGGTACTTTGAATTTGCAGATAATTTTGTCCTCTGTAATATTGCTGACCGAGAAATGCAGTAAAACGCAAATATGGGAAGAAAACTGGAAAAAGTAGTAAATATTGATGGTAGTACCCCATAGATGACATCGTACCTTCTTTCCTGATGATCTTGGAAAAAATATTTCAATACAAAAGTTGTAGAAAATTTTGTAATCTACAATATTGCCGAACTATAGTTAACGCTAAAATGCACTTTAAACGTAAACATGAGAGGAAAACTAGAAAAAAGTGGTAATTTATAATGATATCTCCTGTCACATCTTCGTCCCTAGGGGTCATGGAAAAAATCTTTGTAGCCAAAAGTTTTAGCAAATTTTGTGTTTTACAATATTGCCAAACCATGTTTAGCATTAAAATGAACTATAACGACAGTACAAGCAAAAAACTGAAAAAAGTGACAGATTTTCCAAGATGGCGGAGAAAGACGTGGAGCTGGAGTGTCAAAAATTTCGGGATACGATGACAAATATTGTTTTTTACGGCATATCAAAAATCCATAACAATTGGGCCATAGTTAGGGTACCGGAACAACGATTTACCAAATGTACAACGAAAAAATTTGTATGGGCTGCACCTTTTCCGATATAACATTCTTCCGGCTCAAATTTGGGGATGGAGACAGGCAGATCCGTATTCTGCAGGGTCTAATCCCTCTGATTACGTTGTCACCCCAACTGTTACACGATTTGCTTCTTGTATTCTACTTCTTCAAAAATGGGCCTACTCTATAAAGTGTCAACTTTCATTAGTTTGTTGAAATAAAACCACCAATTTTCGCAATAATTTATTGATACTCTAATAATTCAATAATTTATTCCACACTATTATAGACTCGTAAGTAGTGAAGACAATAACTTTTCCCTTGTTCTAAATAGTATCCACATTAAATAAATACATTTTATAAAATGTACCTAAAACAGGAAATTATAATATTTTATTGTTAATAAGTTGTAAGAATTTTATTTACAGCGAATTATTTATGTTTACAATATTACCTATTCGTTACATCAAACGAGGCATTTAGAAGTCCTTCGTGTGATTGGAATAATCCTTATTCAGTTGATATTTTCTGAATAAGGCAACATAGAAGGTAAATATAGCGATTCTTACATTTATGACCTAAAAATCGTTAACACTTAGGTTTGCTTATTCCAATCCCATAAAGGAAAGACTGAGCTTAAATAATATCTAGGATGACCTAAAATTGCTCTTTAATTCTATAATCGATTGGCACTAGCTATGTCTATCACATTGGGACCTTGCAGAGTGATTGAAATATGTAAGAAATTTCATTGTAACGACACAAAATATATCTCCGAAGACTTTCACAGCAGTTATACTTTATTAAATGTAAAGGTAATTGTAGAATAAAATGCGTTGAGTTACCCAACTTGAGTATTAGCAATGAACATAGTATACGAGTAGTCGAGTACCTATATTAAAATTGGATTTGAATTATGAAGTTTAATAAATAGTACATTACTTACCAAGGGCGATAAAACAAAGAATGTCTCAGATTGCAGGTATTTTACGCCCGAGCCGAAGGCAAGGGCGATAAATATGCCATCTGAGGCTTTCTTTATTATCGCCCGTGGTAAGTACAAAATTTTATGTCACCCCCTGGCCAGGAAGTGGGTTTTTTCGCGCGCGGAGCGTGCGATAATGGCCACTTTATGGCCAGGTGTGACATAAAATACGTTTTATTATATTTAGGTAATTTTTCCTGATATACCTATTGCGATATTCTGCCTAACTAGAAAATAATCATGCTTTGCTAAATGCAGTTTCTAAGTAAGTAAATTAGGAGGGATTTAATATAAAATAAGTAATTTAGGTACTGACAATATGAGCAGATATTGACGATCTATGGTAAAACTGTGAAGGTCTTATTACCTATATTTGATCAAGAACTGTAATTAGCAATTGACACTGAAAGCTACATTATATTTAAGAAGCCATATTTTACAGGTATATAGGTATTATTTAAATTCAGCTACCATTCCGCGAATAGTACAGTAATATCCGTCTTAGGCATTATCAAAAATATAGTTAGAGTAATATATATCACAAAATATATTCATTGTTACAACGATATCCATTTGTTTTCAATACCAAAACCATACCAAAATCATTTATTTAATTACTTTTCTAACAACCTTGTAATAGATCAATTTAATTAATTAATTAATTCCCATGACGGGAAAAAATATATAAATACATCAATAAAATGTGTAACCAATACTCTGGATATAAACATTGTTTTTTTATTAAATAGCTGATTATTTATTTAATAAATATCCCAATAAATTTTAATGGATTAACAGTTTTATCGGGAACTCACAGTCAAAGGTTATTTTAATGTTTTGTTAGAGACATTAATTGTATGAAATGGCATTGAAAACAAAAGTCAACATGTACTTAGGCCTGACACCGCGCTCCACTGGACCACTGAAGAAGAGGTATACAATTGAAATCACTCACGCTGACCTAACGCAGGAATTGCAAGAGAACAGTTACCTATCACTTAACAGAGACATTAGGCAAACTAGCGGCTATTACACTGTCCTGAATCAGGCGTCCTAACTAGTGGAGGGGAGTTGAAGCATCTCGCTCTAACGTATAGGTCCGAACCCTTCTAAGTGTCCTGAATTCAGGACAGTGTAATACCCGCTAGGCCTAGCTCATGACGGCCGCGAGAGATCTATAACGCGCAGGCAGCTTTCTCGCGCAAAGTATTGCCATCGCAATCAAGAGCGGGAATGCTGCCTGCTGCCTGCGTAATTGGCACAAGGAATTTTGATAATATTTTTTAATGTTTAGTTATAGTTGTTTTAGTTAAGTCCGTTAGTTATTTCGATTTTTTAATATTGTATTCTAGTTGTTTTAATATTAATAAACTTATTAAATATGTATAATGTTTAAAAAACGTCACAGTACTTTTGAATACCTATGCCACCACTTTCAATGCCAAGAGGGCGCTCGTCTCGTTGGCGCTTTTCGATACATACGTACGGATTTACGCATTTCATTGGCTATGAGCGTAGTGCTACAAAATCTTTCGCAGTGAAAGTGTGTTAGAATTATTACGGCATATATTTAATAGCATATTAAGTAATAAAAAATGATTTCACATCAAAAAATACGGATTTTGTGCAAATTAGCATTAATCATAATCACCGTCAGGCGAGTGTTTAGAGGTTATCAATTAAAAATCCAACTACTCTTGCAATTCTCTACGATAGGTTTTATTATACTGATGTGCCTACTTTACAAGCTTTACTATACATGCTTGAAACTGCGCATGCCTTCATAAACATAGAAAAAAGAAACAAAATCTAATTTACCTTAGCGTTAAAGCATTTCAGGAGACCAGCGTATATTTTCAGATACAGGAATGCTAGTATTGCTACTGTTGTATATAGAAAATATTCAAATGTCATAATATTATTTGTCTTATCTTATTATATCTACATATAACGATGAACTTGTAGACATTACCTTTGAGTGACGTACGATTTATTATAGTTGTGATTTTGTGGCTTGTCCTGGCCGATATTTTATAAAACTGTTATTCGATATTGAATCTTCTATCGCACAAAATAAAGTCGGTTTTTGTACAGCTTACTTTAACACGACTCGGCCAACACAAATAATCTTAAGTATACGTACGTTAGGTCTAACTACTCGCTCCAAGCATGTCGTGTGAATCTGGAAGTGGTTTGGATCTATGCGACGGCATGGTACATATTTATACATACAGAACTTACAGATCTTTTTCATACATCGAATATGACGACTACTTTTACAGAGGATAATAGTACGCAGGGACTAATATGACCATAGGTATTAACAAGCAGTTCTAAAATACTCAAATCAGTCGTTGATATCCTACCTTACTCGTGTCTCCTCTAAACGAGAAAATGCTTCGTAGATCTATACCGTAATAGCTACTGACATTGAAATATGTAATAAAATATGTTTATATAACAATTAACCTGATAGACTTTGTAGACACCTAAACAATGATGATAAACAGTGTAAAGATGAGAATTTAATTCTGTATTCATTAGAAATAAATGATCTATACTGGTCCTTAAATCTCTACATAGGTATTATAGTACACAAATCATAATATCTCTAAAAACAAATCTATTTATAATGAATACAGAATTAAGGGTTTTACTTTAAAGATATAGGGACTCTGAATTAAGGTTAGGATGTTTTGAAATTTCATTTGTACAAACATTTAAGAGCACAGTGAATATTTAATATGTAAGAAAGAAGGTATTATAGGAAGTTAATAAAACTGTAAGCCTATATTCAAATAATACAGCAGGTGACCATACGATTGGCAATTAGGTACCAATAGAAATTGTTCTTGAGCCTAGGTCTAATTGTTTACTAATACACAAACCATATATCTAACATAATATTGTAAACCTTATCAATGGACGAACACATATCATTCCAGCGAATGCAGTCTAGTTTACACCATCAAATATCATTGCTTTCCTGCGAACAAATCTTAAACCGACATAAATGCAACTCCTAAACGCATTAAGTGCACTTCCACACATCATATACGATTTAAATGTTTTATTCTTCTGATTTCAACATTATTATAAGCGCACCTTTATGTTGGACATTTCTCTAGACAAAAATCTTAGAGAACCAATTGTTAGGCAGTGCACGAAATGAGTGAAATCTAAAAAAAAATCTTAAATCTACACACTCAAAAACAGGTTTCAACGTTGTATACTTTAAGTAAGTGGTATGAGAAACAAGAACATTTCACTCGTTTACATTTATCCCTGAGATCACATCTGTTGCCAGTTGCCACTCCTTTCCAAACGATAATTTTATTAATCACGCACAACAGGCAACTACCTATAAAGTTGTATGCAATCACTTACAAACGTCACTTAAAATACCACAAATCACTTATATCACTCGGCTTCATAAAGCTCGTGTTAAGTATCTTTTCACTCGATTTCACTAACACTATCTAGATTTGGCTTTTGGGATCACATCTTCGGAGAGTCAGTGGGTATTAGTGTAGGCCATGCTTACATTCACATAGAAAAATGATTTCAAAATCTACTAACCATCTCACTCTTCTGGTTACAACGGTACCGGACAATGCTTGTTGTCCTAAATAATAAGAATCTAAGCATTTGATTTGGGTTCAGCAATTCAAATACCCAATTATTATGGCATCTTATCAAATACCATATATTCGTGCCAAGATAAGGTTGAACTCTTCATATACCCCAAGGAGCCAATATAAACCTCATACGTAAAGACAGGTTAGAAGCAACATGCCTATGACGATGAAGAGGTTGGGCACGCTTTGAAATGCACTACTCCAACCGCAGTCTAAATCTCTAGCAAGAACCTGAAATAAACAAATGCAGATAAACGACTTGTGTTATTAGTAAATATAAATAAATATAATGCGAGTAGCATTATGCTACCCAAAATTCTTTTGGGAAACGATGTTTCCGCAAATAAGGCGACTTCCTGACTTGGCGGGGCGGGATCGATATGTGACATTTTCTTCTTTGACGTAAACTTACTGACGTCGCAGAGATTCCCACTTGATATAATTCTCGTACTGTCAGTAGTACGTTTGCGCAGTCGTAATATCATGCGCAGAAGCGAAGCAGTATACCGCCTTCGCATCGTCCCGCTACCGCGCATCCCGCGCCAGTCAGGAAGCACTCATTTAAATGTAGGGGCTTATTAAAAAATTATATCGCGTCGACTGACAGTTGACACTGACATTTGACACTTCTCATATCGTACTGCCTCCGCACCGACAAATCAGGAAGTCGCCTTATTGTATTCAAGGGTGAGAGGAAAATGCTTTTACTTACATCGCTAAACGTTCTGTTGTCATAGTATGAACACCTTGCCAATCGGACGTCATCCCTTGTAGCTACACACTTTGAGGGACTCTCGCAGAGGTATTGCCTCCTCTTGCGGTCCCATGCTTCTATCCATCTACAAGCAAGAAAATACAATATAAGTTTTAATAAATAAAATAAAACATGAATATTAAGTCTTTTTTTTATTAAAAATGGGATGGCTCTTCATTCTATGAATATTATTCGGTATACATGCGTTCAAATATCAACAGTTAGTACACCTTACCCTATTCCACAATCACAGTAGATTGGATTGTCAGCTATTAAAATGTCATGGAGGAACACGCTATTCGGTACTCCTGGCCACTCTGTATGACTTGGATTGGGTGCTCTTATCAGATAGTTTGATCTCAAGTCAAGGGTTATATTCTTGACACGCCCAGCACCCCAGAATACTTCAGGAGGTATCTCTTCAATGCTCGTGTTGAAAATTGTAAGCTTCAGTACTTTTGAATGCACGCCCTACAAATAGAAAGTTAACTTAGTACGCAGCTGATATAACAGTGGTAATCATGAAACTAAAGCAAATTTTACGTACACTCAGCAAATATGGTGCAAGATACTTCATTCCTCTTCCTGTTATAGTGATGTTGCTGAGTTTGCACGGCAACTGTCCTCTTAACTCTTTACCTAGTTCAACAGATGGACTCTCAACTTCTAGTAAGAGGTTTTCCAACGCGGCGTTATTGGTCAGCATTTTAGGAGCACTAAAGTCTCTCACACTCTCGTATACAGTAATTTTAAGCGTTCTTAGTCCATACATTTTGCTAAAGACGCCATGCTGGAAAATAAAACTCAACATTTTAAATCGTCGATAACATAACACTCAACCTCCTGTTGAAAGTTTGTTGAGAAATGTACCTCAAGAATTTTTAATCGAAGATGTGTAATGTCAAGATATTCTAGCCGCGGCGATATGCCGTAAAGACTGGTGTTCATCAAAGCCGTTATGGGGTTGCCAGATAACGAGAGCCAGCGAAGTTCGTTAAGGGAATGTGTCGCCTGAAATAGAAATAAAAATAAAAATATATAGACATTGTATATCACACACAGCTGATGGTGATTAGTAGGTTACATATATCCAATATAACAGTTTACCACAGGCACGGTGCTGAGATCATTGTAAGAAAGATCCAGCTCCCTCAAATGATTCAACTTAGCGGTCGTGTCCGGGGGTATAGATGGGAGATTGTTGTATGAGAGGTCTAGGCTCTTTAGTTTCGGTAACTGCAAGAGCGGTACCTGAAAAATATAATTCGGTGTAATTTCAAGAATATTATTATAGCAAAAAGCTTTAATAAATGTACAAAAAGGAAAATATTCGATACATACGTGTAACAAGCTAACATTCCTCAAGCCCAAGTGAGACAGTTTTCTTTCTAATCCTTTGAACATATTGTTCTCACGATCCCCAGTGTTAAATGGAGAGTTATTGCCAAGGTCCAACCAACGCAGTTTTGGCAAAGCTGTAAATGTGCCTCCTTCTATACGGACCAGATGGTTGTCCGACAAATCTAGCCAGGCCAGAGACTGGAAACAGATATTTCTATATGACATTTGAGTGTTTTGTAAATAATTAACATTTTAGCACTGTTACAAATTATAATTAGATGTCCTAAGTTATCAATTGTTATGTGTATGGTTATAAATGATGACTAAGTATGATTATGATCAGATGACACGGATTCGACTGAGGTAGACTGAGGCATTCTGTTAGATTAGGTATGTCGCGTGGCTTTGTCGTTCTCCAGCTCAATTGATAATTAACTTTTTAGGCTTTTGAAAGCTGGACGAAAAAAATATTCGCTTTGATATGCTACTAGGCAAAAAGCCAGGTAAATATTGAGTAGTATACCTCATTCGAAAATAAATTTGGAATTTCTAAACGCTCTACCTTATACAGAATATTCTGCGGATATTGTTTTTTTTGGTGGTACACTCTCTGGTGATCTCGTCTAGCCGTGTGGTACATATATTCATCGCTGTAGTCCTGTTCGTCGGGCCAGTACTCGCCCACTTGATCAGGGTTCTGGCAACACATGCAGGGATAGGACAACACATTAGCACTACGCACACACTGGCAGTGACTACGGAGCTCGTTAGTCGCCAATCACACGGGGTTGCAGTTATGGCAAACAAATCAAACTTGTTAATCAGACACCAACTAGGGTTTTAGAGTAAAAGGGAAATCAAGAAATCGGTAAAATATTATTGGCTAAAATATAATATAGGGCTGACTTTACACTCTCCATAAATCGTTACTCCACAAGGCAATGGAGTGATAGAAGGACTACTTAACTGGGTAATTCTCAGGAACATGAAACGGCGCTCTGAACTTTGTAACTTTTCATTACCTATAACTATGATAACCATCGATTGGGTCAATTTATTAGAATCTATCCATGACACCAATTTTATTTTCTGATTTTAGTTTCAATAAGATGTGACAACATTATATAAACACCGGTTGAAATGCCGTAATGTTTGATGAGAATGACCGAGTAGAAGAATGCCAAATTAGCCCCAAGCATTGTTGATTGTAAATCTAACAAAAGTTTCGCAATCCACTGTATCAAAATAGAAATTTACAGTTTCGATAATAAATCAAGCTGTTAGTTATCAAACTTTTCAAACTACTCACTTATAAATTAGTTTCAATAAAATCTTTGCCACTACAATGCAAAGTTTATATTATATGCATACCTTAAATCTCTGAACTAAATCAGAAATTGCAATTGAAGGTATAGTATTGCTGCTCAGGTCATATTCGACCAGGTTGGCTGCGGCTGCAGACGACAAAGATGATGTTGGAATCCTCGACAGCTGATTTCCGGATAAATCAAACCTAAAAACATCCAATATAAAATTCAAAATACGTGAAAATAAATTTAATATCATATGTCATTTATCAACAAAATAAGGAGAAGAAACACAGATACATCCAAATCCGCTACGCAGGCTTCGTCAGGTGGGATAAAATAAATTAATTATTTTATTTGCACAATTGTGCATTAAAAATTTGAGTGGGTAATGTTGTTATATATATCGTCGTTAGCCCGACCCCGCCTCCGTTCTGCTACAAGTATAAACTCAAAATCAGTTTAGAACTACCTATAATGGAATTAATGACGGTTCCAAATTGAAACACAAAAACAATCTGAGGCTTAGCTTATGATGCATAACTGAGTATAATTGTTTTCAACCTGTCCTTTCCCAGTGAAAAAACAAAATAAAACAATCTTTTGTTTACCGCCCGGGGATCCCAGTCACCGGTAGCCAACGGGTTTAAATAAATGTACTGTAAAACCTTACCTTTCCAACGCAGGTGAAATAATTAAATTGTCAGGTAAATTTCGAAGACGATTGTGGGATAAATCGACAGATGTCAGGTACAACATGTCATGGAATATTTCTATCGGAATCTCCACCAGGTGGTTATGAGATAGGTCTAATATCTGAAAATATATCATTATATTATGATAATTATAACCTAACGGATGTAAGAAAATGATGTACCATTAATACATACATTATCAATTTTAGAGAAAATTATGTAAGTAAAAGGAGGTATTGTCACGACATGACACAAACCTGTAAGTTTTTAACTTTTTTGAAACAGTCGTATTCCAAATCATATATTTCGTTATAAGATAGATCCAAGTACTGAAGCATATTCATAGATCCAAAAACATCACGAGTGACATTTCTAATTTTATTGTGTGAAAGGCGAAGTTCTGATAATGTTAGATCTGCATGTCTGTAAAAAAACATACGGTACAAGATAAGTATTAGGTATATCTATATTCTAATTTCATAATTCAATATCGTTTCCTAATAGATTTTTAATTCAATCTTTTTATATAAAACAACAACTTTTTACGGTAGAAGAACTGAGTTGCGAGACTTGTTTTTTTTACAAGTTCTGTATTTGATGGTATCTCATATTTTTGTAGATAGGTAGTCCTACTTTTTCATATATGGGTCATAAAACTTGAAAAAACAGAAGTAAGTTATATTTTTATCACATGGATTTATAGATACTGAGACACTGTTTATGCGGGTTACAAGTCCAATACAAAATTAAGCTTTGTAGCTATTAGCTTTTGATATGTCCACAGGAAAGACGTGAGCTTTAATCTCTGTATGACCCATTTATATACTGTATATTTCATATGTTTAAACTGACATCTGTATTATTTCAACAACTAAGTAGATAATTTTGACAATTAGTAGGTACGATATTATTATGTAACTTTGATTTCAAACACAATGTATATTGTTATTTGAATAAATAAATGAAAAAAATGAGATTCCTTTGCGGTACCTTCTGGGTCATTTTCTATACTCGATTTTTTTTGTGTCCGAGCTGAAAATCGTATGGTAACATGAGATAATACGTACCATTTATTTTTTTTCATAAAGAATACATGTTTCCACATTGAGGTCCACTCAAATTCACGGACTAATTTGTTTTTAAAATACATTAAAAAATACCTAAACGCTCAAATTAAGACTCCGTGCCCTGTCCGGCATCGAGTTTTGAATCAATCAAAAATTCCTATCAAAAACTGTACATTAGAATCACTGATTTCGTGTCAAAAACTTTAACTCGATTATATTTACTATCACTGAGCACAGACACTATTCACTTCACTGTGGTGAATAACTTGTAATTGATGTTTAAAAATCGTCCGAGCGCGAGAGTTAAATTTTGTCGGCAAAATTCAAAGGTCCCTGGCAGCCATCGTTTACATTTGACCAGCTTCGCGTCCTGCTTCACATGTGCTCTCAAATGTCAGCTATTATATATAAAAAACCTATATATAGCAAACCGCATTAAGTTCGAGTAAACCACCTAAGTACTTCGGTTTCTGGGTGGGCGACAATTTTTTTGCTTTTGCTTGCAATTTCGGTGGCCCTTAGAAATTCAAATTTTACATAAGTAATCATTAACATATGTATGCATTATAAAGCACTTTGGTGTCTCTATATAATCGATAACTTAAAATATTATTAACATGCGATTTGAATTTTTTATGATTTTTTTAATATAGATTTCCAATTCCCGTGTCCTAATTCCCATAGCTTGTTTACCCAAAACAGCTGATTTTGGGACACGGGAATTGGGAAGGGTGACTTATTTTGTTAATAAACCTCATTTAATAACAATAATTATGGATGAAATGCTTAAATAAATATAATTTGTACTAAGTATATCGATTAGAGTTATAGTTTATGCGTTTATTTAAAGAAAACAGGCCAACTGCTACAATTACACTTAGCTTCTTAAATATTTGAAAAGAGTGACCCATGATTGGTAAAATTAGGCTAAATAACTTCGATAGAACTGAACTTTATAATTCTTGATAAATTAGATGGTAAATAATATATAAATTAGATGGTATATAAATTCCCGTGCCCAGGTCAAATTTTCAAATTGTAATAACTTCCGTAATTTTATAAGTATAAGTACCCCGTAAGAAAATTTGTGTTTATTAATTTTTTTATCAAATTATCAGCATAGAATTTTCTATGTATTATTGGTATTTCTAAATTCCATGGGAATTGGACAAAAATGCCCGTTTGGTGAAATTCACTCTTCTAGGTACTTCCTGAATACCAACAACGGATTTTCTTAAATTCCCACTCTCTGTCTCACGAGCTATTCTTATTTTTATAGTTAATTTTCCTCTTATTTTTTTCCAATTATATCTACACCTATTATTCACATATACACTTACTACAGATACACTGATTTATTCCTGCATTCACTGCAAGTGTAACTTTGCAATCCTATATATTTTATGGGATTACAATGTTATTTATGCAGTTGGCGTGTCTAGAAAACTGGACCGAAAATACAAAATATTTTAGATTTTCCTTGATTTATACACTAAACACTAATTATATTCTAAATTTGAAGCTTCTATGTCTGCTATAAGTGCCTTAGAGTTTTGATGATCGGCCAGTCAGTCAGTAAGTGAGTGACAAAATTAAGAAACTTTGACAAGTTATAATTTTTAAACTACTAGTTCAAATTGAATGAAATTTGAAATATACCGTGTTTATACAATGCCTGCTTGGTTACTGAAAATTCAGGCTTCTATTTTGATCCACAACGAAGTTATAAGGGGTCCAAAATGGCCTGAACTGCTTCGAGAAAATGATGGCAGGGCCGTGCCGCTTTTTTGCTCGACTTGGCGGGGGTACTGCCGTGCCCTCAGATATTACATAGGTAATTTAATTTTAGTGTAACGGCATACACTATTCAAATATGTGGTAATGCTTACCTAAAGTAATATGGAGCGATGTATGTAATATTATTGTGAGAGAAATCTAATACTCGGATATTTACTGACACTGTCCCAAGATCTGAAAACAAAGCAAATTAGCATCTCGTATTGTATTAAACAAGTAAAGTATCCGGCAATAAATATTGCACGCTGGTCGGTTGAAAGATACAATGAGCTATTTACGACGATTTCCGAACACTGGCGAAATAAAAATAAATAAAAAGTAGTAAGTAGCGTTTCTTTACAATCACAAATTGAAACTGTGGTAGGTGGGTGAAATGCCGGTGTCTTTTATGAATAAGTCATAAAAAATGCAATAAAGGATCATTTAAGTAACTGTCACAGTATAAAAATAGAAGGCCAATGCAGCGGACGTTACGGAAATGTTGCTAAACATTAGATCAAGCAATGGGCAATTAAATAAAATTCTAAAATCTTTATGAATGTAGCTAAGCAGCTTATACATCGTGCGCGACAGTGGACTTCCACCGTAAATTAGTAAATTAAAATTTAATTTTAGTATCACCTTGTTCGTTAGCAAATTCTTCATCTGAAATAAGTCCTGCGTGCACAACAAAAAACAAAAACGTGCAAAGTAAAGCGATAGTGAAAATTTGTAAAGGCAATTCAATAAAAGTAAAATATGCAGAAGATTCCAAAACATGAAAAGCTCAATGAAATGGAAATTATACAAATAAATCGATTATGAGACTCATGAGTGCAATGGTACGATGGTGTGGCAAGAAAAATAAACCTTACTGAATGAAACTGTCATGCATATAAAAGTAAAAACTAAAAACATTGATATCTATTAAAAAAAAATCAAGATACGAGTGAAATAGATAGTAAGAATTACTTACTCAACGCTTTAGGGGGCGCATAGAAATTGGACGTGAAGAAACTAGGCGCATTTGAATCCGCCAGTGAATATATTTCATTATACGATACATTTACTTTCAACGCCGTTGCCGACCCCACTTGGTCAAAGATTGAAAATTTAAATGTATACAATCGGTTAAAAGATATGTCCAACCTAGAAATTAAAGAATATTTTTTTAAGATTAGAAAAATAAATATTATTTAGTAACTGATTTGTTACTAATCAACCTGTAAATAATTGTAGCTTACTCGGCAAGTGCTGGTAAATTCTGGAATGCTTCTTCAGTGATTTCGTTGATTCTATTTCCTTTGAGTCTTATAACTTTCAAATTATCCAGGCCCGTAAAGGCTCTCCTCTGGATTAGTTCGATTAAATTATCTTCAATGAAAATTTCTTGAATTTCCCTCAGATCTACAAATGTGTGTTGCACTATTTGCCTCATTTGATTATGAGATAGGTAAATGGATTCTAATTGTTTGTGTATATCACCCTGTAAAAAAATAACAGATTTCAACACATTCACGATTTTAGTTTTTCTATTTTCATTTAAGATTATTTATATTATTTACCTGCAATGTTCCTTTCGAAAAGTGGTCAATATAATTATCTTGTAAATTCAACGACCTCAGTTTATACAGGAAATGAAATGATGTGTCAGGAACATTTTTGAGTTTGTTATTACTGAGATCAAGATACTGAAGCTCGATAAGGGCTTTTAGTGGTTCGAAAGGCAACACTTTCACATTGTCTGCCAAACCATTGATAATTTTTAACGTAGTTAAACTGTGCAACTGAAAAAACAATAAGTTGAATTTAATCTGCCTACAATATTACCTTATAAATGCTATAAACAGTGCTTTATTTTAATATACCTCTGCAAACGCGAATGGGTCAATAAAGTCGATATCGTTTTCAGAAAGGTCCAAGGTCTTAATAGACCGGACATGCTCAAAAGCGCTGGATTCGATTTTGTTGATTGTGCTCCCGTAAATCTTGAGATCTTCCAACTCCACTCCATATTCCAAGAAGTCCTCCGATCTGATGCTGCGCCTGATCAATTTTCCTACAGCAAGGTATCGCAGCGATCTCATTCTAAAACATCATGACAAAGGTAACTCGTAAATGTATCTGGTAGGTCATAGACTTGTTTTTTTATATATATATAATAATGCATTTGAGAAAAACATACCTTCTCACGTCCTGTAAACTCATTTCGATGGAAGATGCACCACTGACGTCCAAATAGAACAATTTATATTGGAAATTGTTAAAATTTGCCTGCGAAAACTCTGAGGGCGTATTCGTAGCTATCAAGTTGATGTCAACCTGTAAAGTAATTAAGGTAATAACAATCATTCCGAGGAAGCACCACAGACGAGTGATACATTAAATGTGTGAGGAATGTTAGTTTAAATAAATTTCACATACCTTGTTTTCCTTGAGGTTTAAGAACCGTAACGCGTCAAGTTTGTTGAGCATGAACTTGGATATCATGGTTAGGTTGTTCTCGGCCAGGTCGAGGGATACAAGGCTGTTCTCTAGTCCGGCGAAGGCTGCAGGCGAGAGGTCCGTGATGCCGCAGTCGCGGAGTGATAGGGTACGTATTTTTGCGTTGCGGAAGGCGTCTTCCTGGAAGTATTTAGCACGCTTACAATTACGAATTACTCGAGAATAGAGAGAATGATGGCCTGAGTTAACTTGTCAAAAACGTAAAACGATATCGGTTCTGAGCGGTTGGGCAAGTCCTTGCGATTTGTCTTACCCGTGGTGTAGATAAACGCGTACCCGACAATGAAACGAACATTTCAAACCGCTAGAGTTTCGTCCGTCTTATACTTATTCGTGTATGCCATGTCTGCAAAATTGAATTAGTACCTACCCAAGTACTATTTTTTTCTCCACGAAAGGGGCTATTGCTGACTGCTGAGCCAATGCACATTTATCATCTCCATAACGCGCATTACCAGCTTGTATAATGACGATACTGATTTCATTATAAGTGGAAGCGCAGTACCTACAACTGTTAAAGGAATAGTGTGTTATTGAAATTGGCTTACCCTTAGAGAATATATCGGATTGCCGTCAAGTGATGTTTGATTCAGGACATAGAAATACTTGAATGCTTCTGGGTGAAGCATCTTGATGATGTTGTTATCCAATCTGAAATATATTTATAGAACATTACAGTTCGTAACTGTCAATGCTTTTACGATTCATTATCAATTTCATTATGCACTGATGACACCTGATGACACCCAGCTTATTCCATAGACAAGAAAAAATAATTAGGTTCTATTGGCGAGTTTCATCCATAAATAAGACTATACTTTAATTTGTGTGTGTGTGGTAAATAGCCATAATAGCTGGGGTGATTTTTGGTGATTATAATTTCATCAGACTTCTATTGAAGCACCACGTTCTAAAGGTTATAATATAACCCGTTCTTTAATTACAACCTTTGTGTGAAGATCTACGATCTATTTAGTACGGTAGGTATTCTTTTTATATTCCAAAGGATAATAAATATTACAAACGGCTTACTTTAAGACATCCAGAGACAGCCTGATGCCATTCAGGTCGTGTAGTGGAGGCACCTGTTTGATAACGTTGTTGGACAAGTCCAAAACTCTCAGTTGCCGTAGAGGTGCCAGCTCTTCGTATGGTATGTAGGTCAATTGGTTGTCGCCAAGCAAAAGCTGTGAAATTACAAAATCTAAATTAATTAAATACGAATATATACGAAGCATAAGTAAATAACACAAAACTGTAGTCCGATAACAAACTAATCAAAGTTATAAACAGATATGGAACTATAAAAATGTAATGTAATGTCTATTTATAGTAAAAATGTGAATTTAAAGACTACCAATAGAATTGTCATGTCTCAATAAAAATAAATGGTATGGCAACCTGATGGCAACTATATCCATAAACATATCCATAACCGCACGAGAAAAACGGCTAATGACTCTTTTTTCCATACAAGGCAGCACGAGGCTATAGAGCTGTGACGTCACATTTCAATGTCAATCAGTATCTAGAGCGTTTTCAGTGCTCGAAAACTTTGCCACTCATTGTCTTCTTTTGTGTTGCTCTAATTGTAATTGGTCCCATACAAATATTTGATCTATTTGGTCTACCTGCTTGACACTGCTTGTATAATCTGTAATAGACTGGAAGGCCGTTGATGATGTACCAATAGCACACTGTCACGCACGAAGGAACGTAAGCGCTGTCGGTAAGTATGTGTGCGTGCACTGTCGGTACACGTGTCAATTGTTTGCGCGGGTGCGTAGCGCGTGGCGCGGTCGAATCGCGAGGCGCGACGGCAACCGATCGACACCAGGCGGGTCTCTCAGGGACGAGGTAACTGACCTCGGTGCGGGGGGTTCGTGGCCATTCTGTATGTAATACTATTATACTATCCTGTGGCACTAGTAGTTACCTTATTGAGCCTGCTCATGCCATCTCTGAACACGCCGGCCTCAATGACGGCCAGGTGGTTCCCGCGCAGATCCAGGGTCTCGAGCATGGGCAGCCCCGCGAACGCGTCCACCGCCAGGTTCGCGATGGAGTTGTCTGCCAGAACGAGGGTCTGCAGGGTGTTCTCCAAACCTCGCCAGTTATCGCCTGATACGTCTGTGATTTCATTACCTGGAATGACAGGGAAGACGTTTAGTACTTTTTTATTTTATTTTTTTGATATCTAATATATATGTCCTGCTTTTCTTATGCAAGTCTGATTGCCCCTCGGCAAATGCCTTTTCCAGCCTTTTCCACTTATGCCTGCCGCGTACGACTCTGCTACTCTGTTTTCTCTGCTAACTGGCATATGTCATGAAGACTCATATTTTAACAAACCTACGAGCTACGTCGTAAATGTATGTATACATATAAATGATGGTTGTAGTAGGTGGATCTAGTGTGTCGTACTTTCTTTAGGAAGATATACATTTTCATTATTATTATTAGGTCTATAAGAAAACACTTACTAATGTACTGCCTGGTACTGCTTTTGCTTAAATTGGTTATGTGTCATATGTAACATAAATATCATAAATGTCTGAGTTGTAGAAACAAGATTTTATCTGGATTCCGGCTATACGCGTGTGATGCGTAGCGCATAATTGTCACTATCGGTGTCGTAGAACCAAACCGGTAAATATCGTGGTGTGTTAGTAAACTGAAATGGCAGTGGGCAGGTCACATATGCCGAAGAACCGATGGCCGTTGGGGTAGACTGGTTCTTGAGTGGAGACCGCGTGTCGGCAAACGTAAGTATAGGATGTCCCTAGGCGGGGCGATAATATTTGCAAGGCAGTGGGCAGGGATTGGACGAGAAGAGTTGAAGACCGAGCTCAGGTAGCGTGCTATGGGAGAGGCCTATGTCCAGCAGTGGACTTAAAGGCTGATGATGATGATGACACATCGTGTCAGTAGGGGAATGTTTACCAGTAAGATCCAGCAGTCTCAGTTTCTGCAGATACCGCAGCGAGCGGCTCGGCACGGCGGTCAGCGCGTCATGTTTCAACTCCAGCTCCCACAGCGTGTTGTCCAGCCCATAGAACGCTTCTTCGTGGATCGACTCCAGCGGGTTTTGATTTATTGCCAGTCGGTACAGCCCTGTAATGAGCGGTTGGAATCTGTTCGTAAATCTTAGTCAGTCGTAGATCTTAGTCAGCTTAGGTCAGATAGAATACAAACTAATACAAAGAGAATGTAAATCACTACGTTTTAATAGAATAGCTTGAAAATTACAACGTCAAGTCGTAATTTTTTTTTAACCCATAGGCAAAGGCCATATCCATGTCATATCAGTCTATGTATTAAGTATTACCTAGCCGCCATCTAGCCGCGTTTAGAAAACGTTTAGAATAGGATTCGAGGTGACAGTTTATCCATATACCTACTTACGTCAGTGTATAATGACAGCTATTCCGAATTCCGATCACTGAGCATATAATCTTTGATATAATCACTTACGTTTTAATTCCGATTGTAAACTAATTCCGCTCTTGTAAAATATTATGTTATGTGTGTAGTAACTGTAGTAAGAAGTATATTGAATGAATGCCTGCCATTTGTTTTTTACAATAATAAAAATTATATGTGTGTAGTGCAATCGAACCAAATTTTACATATGTTCCAAAACCTACAAACAATTAAAATAACCCAATACATACCAGTTGCCTGGAAGAAATGCGGTTCCAGATCCCTAATTCTGTTCCCCTGGAGCTGTAGCGTGAACACCTTGGAGCTGTTGACGGCTGCGGGCACGCGTAGGATGGGCACGTGCTTACACGTCACGATACCCAGGTCCCCGGCCGGCTTGGAACACGTGCACAGGGCTTGGAACAGGCATGGTGGGTGCCCGGTGTCCACATGTAGCTGGAATAGTGGTATTGAAGTTGAAAAGGAAGTCAAATTATAAGGTACGTGACAT